>CM042668.1:6165897-8565897 GCA_023638005.1 Forsythia suspensa
TATTGTAATATAATCTTTGGATATTTCAATGAATCTTTCTGGACATCTAGATGGTTGATTTTGCAATGCTAGGTTCTATAGATGTGGATACGTCATTTCCTTATTTGTAGTCATTTGTTTTCCACATTTTGCTAGGTTCCGTACATTAACTTTGAACTGGCTGCTTTGTTAATGGCAATGACTCAATCTTCTTTTTTTCTTTAGATTCATTTCATTTTAGTTTTTCTTTCTTTCTTTTTAACTTTAAAGTGGATTTACCATGATGAATGTCTAGGCCTAGTATAGAGTGTGAACTTTCACAATATAGAGTTTGAACTTTCACAACATCCTCAAAGTAATTTGATGAAACTTCACCAATTTTTGCATCTTAAGTTCCACATTTTTGTTGTTGTTTGCCTTCTGTAAAAGTCCATTGATTATTGTCTCATAACGTGGATGGTGAGGTGGATACACCCAAGAGAAGTAATCACAAACATCCGATCGCCCATAAAAATTGCATCTCCAGAATCTTACCTGGATTGTTCTCTGTCCATGAAGTTCTTGTCATAGAGATTTGCCCATAATAACACACAGTATCATCTGAGAGTTGGAAAGTGGCTGATGAATTTTCCATTGCAATTGATACATAGGTGATATTAAATAGATAAGAATTTAGGATTTCAGTTCAACGATTTTTACGTTCTGGTTGTGATTTGGGGGAATTTTGTTTTGAAGACAAAAATTAGGGTTCAAATTGATTTGAGAATTTTTTATTTGGATGGATTGAATTGAACATACTTTAATTTACAAAAATATTATGTTACCTGATGTAGCTAAAGCGCGTTTGGCAAGTGCGAATTTAATGATTCCAATGATTTGAACATTCCATTTGCCATGTGGCGTTTTTCTTTTGTTGAGACTAACGTTTTCCTCATGAGTTGTGGATGAGAAACAATTTAGAAAGTTGGATGAGTGATAAAATACCTTTCAAAGTTCGGTGGGTAAATAGTAACCGAAATTAGTTTGGTGACTATTCATTAAATTAACCCTGCATAAAATTGTTAGTAAAATGTAACTATGTAAGTTCATATGTTTGATAAATTAAACAACTCCTTTTTAGTTTCCATCGCTTTTTTATCGTCTTTTTTGTATTGATGATCTCGTCAAAAGCCAAAAGTAAAAATACCACGAGTGTGAAAGAGCTTCGAATCCCTATAGATAGAGACCCGCTTCCTTGGAGCCCTAGATTGCTCGATTCACAACAAGAACTCCGGAGAAAAAAAATGAAATTGAAGCGTTCAAGCTAACTGTTTTACAGTTTTATAAATTACAGGACAAATAAGGTGCAATTATGTATTTTTGTACACTTCCAATAGCGATTTAACAGAAAATGACCTAATTCTTACAAGCATCCTAAAAATACACTGTTTGTTCTATACAATGAACAGATACTACATAGGATCCTGTTTGGACTAAAGCTAGGGGACTGATTAAGACACAATGTGCAGACAGTACCAAGACGTGAGTATCATAAATTGTTCAAGAATTGGCGTGTCAATGAACAAGGATGGCACTCCTTTGCTTCTTCTTGTGTATTCACCAATACGTTTATAGGGGCCTCCTGTTTTCATAAATTGCTAGACTTGCAGTGAGTTTTTGGTGTTCACGTCCCAGGAAATGTGCTACTTGTACTTGATAAGATGATGAACGCACATACCACTGAAAGTGAAAACACAGAAATCCATGTATCTTCTGTGTACATCTCCATGGCATCGGTAAAGGAAAATCGGGTTCGACTTTCAGCCCAGTTGCGAAGTCTATCTGCCTCTGCAGCGTAAAGTGCTCGTCCCTGAAAGATTTATTGTAATTAACAACTTTATTTCACACCATACAGACAAAAACACCAAGAAACAAATGATTCAGAGTAGAGTTCTATTAAGAGATGAAAAAATGCAGGAATACACCGTCAAATATCATGCCAGATCATCCAGCTTTGATGGATCAATGGTTTCTATAACACCAAAAGCTTTTCTTTAAGCGACTAAATGGAATAATTTTGACATACCATGTGGAGCCTAATCGTACAATACTTATTCCCTCGGCCGTTTACAGATCACAGTATTAATGAGAACTCCATGTGATCCAGAAGGTAAAATATTTTCTCTAGCCATTTATCATGGACAGTCATTTTTTTTGTCAGTATGGAAAGGAAGTAAATGAAAATAACATCAATAAAGAATAAAGAATACCTGATCATCAAACCACCGGCCACGTCTCACCCATGCTGTGACCAGAGCAAGTAAGATCCGTGGAGGAGTCAAATAGTTAATGGCCTTCCCACTTCCCTTTACGATTCGCATTCGTGGAACTAAAGTTCTAGCAACTGTCTCTGGAAGCTCACATATGATATTAAACATCTGTTTGTTTTTTACACTTGAACCACTGCCACGGAAACATGAAGGCACTTTTTAATAAAGTACAGCAAAAAATCCATCGGAAGTCTCGGTTTTAAATGAGAACCTTGCAAAAGTTAAGTGCTTAGGCAAATAAATAATATATAATACACTATAGCAAAAAGATAACTATAAAAACAAAATTGAACCTTACAGCATGCAGATTGGAGCAACTTGAACAAGAAATTAGAATGCATTAAGTGCGTGTTTGGTGTATGGTTTTAAATAGGACTTAACAGTACAATAGATAAAAGGTTTTTTTTTTTTGTTTTAATATTGTCAAGTACCACAGAGTTCACCTTACCAAATGAGCCGTAAAAGTCACAGAGCTATTGACATACCTTAATAGCAAGTCAGTCAGGACCATGCCCGGTGAGGCTGTATGAACTCCAACTTTTGATCGTCGGCACTCCTTTAGAAGAGACGACTGAAGCTGCCTAAGACCGCATTTTGTTGAGCCATAGCTATATGAAAAAAATTACAAAGAAACCAAATCATCATGTGCAAGTGTTTGGTTTCTGCACAATATAAGAAGGCCCTCTGATCCACCAGAATTGAACTTACACAGCTGTCAATGGGGTGCTAGATCCACCAGATCCTGCACCATCCATGTTGAATATATGACCACCCTTGTTCTGGGTGTTCATAATCTGCATTGCTTCGCGAGTGCATAGGATGGATCCAACCAAGTTTGTAGACACAATCTGTCCGAACAAATAAAGGAAATTCAGACATCTTAATATTATCCAGACGACGACAGATTCTTGTGAAATGACATGCACACAAATTAGTGCAGCAAAAGCAGAAGATTCTAAAATTAATTTCTTCAAAGAGCAGACCTGTTGAATATCATCATCATTAAATTGCAGCAATGGTCTGAAACCTTTGTTCGTCCCAGCATTGTTGACCTGCGGAATAATAAATTTAGAAATCACACACTGAAATAAGAGGAGATTTTTTATACGAATGCTGTGTGGATAAAAGACTACATTATCTAAAATTACATAGAGGAAACAAAGACAGAACCCAGATTTTGGCATATATTCTGATGTCATGATCCTAAGCTTAGGCACAGATCAGTTTCCTCTCAGCATCTTTTTGACCAGGGGAGATTTATATTTGTGTACTCATTATCTTTACTTTGTACTCCACATCTCTGGACGAGGTAAGTTTTTATTTTATTTTATTTATTTATTTAGCTTTATTTTTATGAGGTCAGGCCTAGCCCCCCTCATACTATTTTTCTTTCTGGACCAGGTAAGTTTTTATTTTATTTTATTTATTTATTTAGCTTCATTTTTATGAGGTCAGGCCTAGCCCCCCACATACTATTTTTCTTTCATTACCAGATTTTCATTTTCTTACCACTAACTGAGAAGCTACACCACATAAAACTAAAAAAAAAACATGACGGTATATTAAAATTTAGCAACTAAGAACCGAGGAAGTTATCATTGTTTCTTAATGTTCTGAATACCACAGAATTTGTAAATCCAAGTGAAAATGATCATACCACTCTAAATTGCAGTTCCATTTTTCACGAAATAGCACTTGAAGATTGGCAAACAAGAGAAGATAAAGCCAAGACCTCGCTAGAAAATGACATAAATTCTTCGGAACGAGAAATATGATAAGCATATTGTTTACCCAAATATCAACAGAGCCAAGTTTATTGACCGCAAAATTTGCCAACTTCTGAACATCGTCAGGTTTAGAGACATCACATGTGATTCCCATCACTTTTGCATGCCTCAAATTTTTTTTGGATGAGCGACCTGTGGCGATTATGACTTGCTTTAAATTTTCTTCTAATTCTTTGACAGTCGTGTCCACAGATTCAGGGCTGCCTTCAGGAGAACCAAAGATAAATAAAAAATAGATATACAAACAAGCTAAACATATTAATGATTTCACAATTTTAGTTTTACAATCACCTGCGTGAGGTAATTACAACCCTGTCACCGGAAAGTAAAAATTCACGAGCAAGCGCTTTTCCAAGTCCTCGCGTGCTGCCCCAACAGTCAGTTAACAATGAAATGAGATATCAACAGAACTCCAGCTGGTTAACATGAGATTAAGTACTAGCTACTTAATGGATAGATTAAAACCGAAAAAAAAAATAACAGACTCGTAGCTAATGTTGAGAGAATGTGAGCATGTTAGGCTAAGCTTAAAATAAATAAATAAGTAAAAGTTGTTTCTAAACATATTTGGAAATGTTACTTTTTGAAAGTAAACTCTTACCTCAATATCCAAATAAAATAAGTAACTTATTAGTTATTTCAACTTTGGCCAATAAAAATTTATTTATTTTAGCAAGTTATTCATTTACTTATAGTAAGCATTTGAGCTTAGCCAAACATACTCTCCAATTATCATCTGCAGAATTAGCTTGACGCATGAGATTCCATGATTAGTTTGCAAATTATTCAAGTATCAACCTTGGCATCTTAATAGCATCGTATAGCCTATGGGTGGCAATGGGCCGAGCCAGCTCGGTCCGTGCGGATCCGAGCCCAACCTAAGCTCGGCTCGTGATCCACTAGGGGGCTCGGTTCAACCCATGGCTTGTGGGTCTCATGAGCCGAGCCGCTAGGACTGGGCAAAAAAATCGAAAAACCGACTAACCTACCCGAACCGAACCGACTCGGGTCGGTTTTGGGTTGAGTAAAATCCAACCCGAAACCGACTCGGTTTAAAAAAATATATATATTTTTTTTTTCTTGAACCGGGCCGAAACCGAAACCCGAACCGACCCGAGTCGGTTAGGATCGATTTTGGACCCAATTTTTTTTTTTGGTTTGGGTTTCTCCAAACCGATTTTAAATCGGTTCGGGTCGGGTTGGGTCCAAAACCGACCCAACCCGACTCACGCCCACCCCTACGAGCCACCCACAAGCCAGCTCTTTTTTTTTTTTTCATTTTTTTTTAGCGAAAGCAAAAATTTGTAAACAACTTGAAAATATCAAAATAAAAAATCCAAAACACGAGCCAGCTTCGTGTTTTTTACTAACTGAGCAAGCTCGGCTCATCCCTAAACAAGCTCGAGTAGGCCATGGGCCGAGCAGAAGAGCCCACAGGCCACTCGACCCCTTTGCCACTCCTATTAGAAGAAAAGAAGCCCAAAGTTTCGTCCAAGGTAATTTCAGTAGTGAGCTAGGAGCAGCAGAAAATATGCATTCCACAGTGCAACAAAATTTCCAAAATCCAGTGAGAAATAAGACCATTTTGCGTCTCAATAAGAAAAATACCTTCCGGTTATGACAACATTGCGAGGACCAGATCGACTGACTTCATCTAGCACCATATTGGAACCGATCATTGTCCCAATGATGATCCCTCCAAGCCAACTATACCATATCAATGCATTCATTTGAGCATCTCCGCCTTTACACATTTGCAGAAATTCAAAACTCCATTATCACTTAATACTGGATGCAAATTTACAAATCTTTTATAATGAAATTATCTCTCTTATCAAAAGCAAAGTGATATCCTTAGGCCAACCTGATAATTGAAACCCAGTTAGCAGTATAACTCCGGTGCTTAACATCGTCACTATGTATCTACCCACATGAATGGAAAGCTGTTCGGAGGAAGAGGGTATCAAAAGACGTGTCAATACTCAGATAGGCAAAAATTACTATTGAACTCACATATATAGTCTTAAGAAGAATACACAAATGTTACAGAATTAACAATTTAACACCATCCTCTCCTACAAGTACAATTCCAATAAAAATTCTAAGCTCGCAATCTACATATTATTAAACTCTTCTTCAAAAACATACAAAAAGCTTCCTATTTCTTTTATTTTTAATAAAAATCATAAACTTATAAGGAAACTCTTGACCAAAATATTTGAAAATTTTAGTTATGAATGGCACTTGTGGCTTTGTTGCGGACTCCTCCACAAAAAATTAACTTGGTACCCGTTTGATTTTACCAAAATCAGATCTTTTGTAAATTTTGATAAAAGTTGATTAAAGGTTTGAGAATTTGATAAAAGTAGTGCCTCCCCGTGTCGGTGAAATTTAATTGGTGAAATTTCATTGTTGGCTTCGATTTTGTAGCAAATTTCTAAGCAAAATCAAACAAAACTTTAATAGCAGACTTCAACCAAAATTAACAACTGATTGGAGTTTGACTCAATGTTTAAGTAATTTTTCTAAAATCAATTATTTGAATTGACAAAAATAAATCATAATTTTATATACAAGGTTTCAGGGTCTTATTGTATCCTACCTTCTCCAAAAATAGCATCCTACCTTCTCCAAAAATAGTATTTTTACCTGTTGTGTGGAGTCAAATATCCCAATATACACTAAATCTCACAAGCAAGTTTCAAATTTCTCATATTTATTGAGTATCCTTTTCAGTATTTCATCATCAATTCAATAGAATTTATGAAAAGGATAAACTTACAGAGAATAACTTCTCTTCCAGCTTCTCCATAGCTTCTCTGTACTTCCCATGTGACCGTAAACTCGGCTTTGAGAATCTCCAAACAAAATTTCTCACAGAACCCACAAACTTATTTACTCTTCTTTCAGCCTCCACAAAATTATTTTCATTAATTTTCCCAAATTTATCTTCATTTTTCATCTCTTTCTCTCCCAACCCATTTTCCTCTTCCAACCTGAAAGATCTACACGGCTGAACATAAATTCTCCCCCGGCCACCCTTAACGCGAAATCGTTCCCATAACCCAAACCCATGCCTGAGAACTTGACGGGACGACGGCGACGGAAAAGGCAACGGCGGCGGTTGGGCGGCGGCGTGATGGCAATCTAGTGATGGCAATGGTAACTTTGCCACCATAGCCATATTATGGATAAATCTACAGTAATTAAACCTTTGTTTTTGCAGAGATTACAAAAAAAATGTATAATAGAATTGAATATGAGGATTGGAGATCAATATGTAGGGAATGAAGTTAGGTAGTAGAGAAGTGAAAGAGAGAGAAAGAGAAGTGTGATGACCACACGTTACTGCAAACCTCATCTCCACTCTTGCATTGAAACGTGGCCCCTTCCCTTCGTTACGTGTAGCTATTGTGTTTCTCGCTTCTACTTTTGTTCATCTTCTCTTTAGAGTTTAGACCCATCTGATTTTGATTTCTTGTTAAAAGTGAATATTTATTAATTTATCATTAAATTAAGTATACTAGTTATCGGTGGAAGTATAAATTTACTTGTATTAAAGAATAATGAAGATAACAAGATTGAGAACATAGTTTTGAATAATGGTGAAGAAAAATAAAAAGTAAAGATTTGAGAACAAAGATCTTTTAAAAATTGATTGGGTAAAAACTTCTTTTACGATCGGTGATTAACGATACAATTACTAATTTAAAAAATATTTTATATTTTTACTATTTGTACATTATTATATTTTAAACAAAAACACATGTATGACTTATCGATATTATTTTATTTTAACACCGTGCGAAGCTACGAGGTAGGAGCAAGAAATATCGATAAATTGTTCCTACGAGTTGGTAAGATTTGAGTGACGTGAGAGAAATCTCCGTGAGAACGCAGTTCGATTCCGTATGGGAAAATATCGATATAAATTAAAGATTAAACATCATCAGTTCTATCGGAAGAAATATCGATAAATTAACAGATTAAACATCATCAATTCTATTAATGCAGCGTGGAACATTAACGTAAAGATATGTAGATATTAGTTCTGAACTATTAGTTAGAAAAGATGAAAGCTTTCATAGCTCATATGAAGTCATTTCTGGTCTACATCATTATAGAAATCTGATAATATGTCCAACACTTTTTGAAAAATACACTGATTGAATTGCGTACGAGTGAAGATTATTCAATCAGTATTGAACACGTCTAATGGTGAAGAAATTAGGGTTAATTATACTAATGATCCCTATTTTTTCGGTTTATAACGATTTCATCCTCATTCTTTTTTTATCAGATATCATCTTCATTTTTTATTTATTCTCACAAATTGTTCCCACTCACAAAATCCGTCTAAATTTGCCGTTAAATGGGTTCGCATTTTATTTTTTATATTTTTAAAACGAATGCATTTTAGGCAGATCACCAAAATATTTCTTTGTTCCCTCCATTCCTTTCTAAGTATTCTTTATCAGTTGCTGATATTGTTGTTTTGTATCAGCAAATGTTGTAGTTTGACTCGATTTTATCTTTCTTTTTTACAGATTCCAAAAGCATAGGAAGTTCCAGCTCTCAACACTTCTAAAACTCACTATCTCGCAAATTTCGCCATTTGAATGGAGCAAATTCTATCAATCAGACAACATTACTATGTGTCCACTCACCCTATTATACTCCTACAAATCATTCATGCCTCTATATCATTCGATTGTATTTCTTTTTTCTAACAGCCATTTTCCTCTTTGGTTGGTGGTACTCTTTGGAAGTTGTTCTTTAGCAATTCTTCATTACATAGTCGAAAAAAAAATCCCTCAAATTGAGCAAATTCCTATAGTGATTGTGGCATTCGTCATGAGCATATTCTGGATTTCCTCTGCGGCCGGGAACTTCTAAATTGCCTTGTAGCACTTGTAGTTATTTTGGAATTGTCACCGGCACTTATTGGATTGACAGTTCTTGCTTGAGAAAATTCAGTCGGAGATCTTGTTGTTGATGTAGTAGTCGCTAAAGTTGGGCAGCCAGCCATGGCCATGGTCGGTTGCTTTGTTGGACCCATGTTCAACATGCTTTTTGGTCTCGAAATAGCACGTCATTTACTTGACAAATGGAGGGAATAAAGAAATATTTTGGTGGTCTACTTAAAATGTACTCGTTTTAAAAAATAAAAATGAAGTGCATACCCATTTAATGACAGATTTAGATGGATTCCGTGAGTGGGGAAGGTTTATGAGAATAAATGGAAGAATGATGATGATATCTGCTGAAAAAAATTAAATAAGGATAAAATCATTATAAACTTAAAAAAATGAAGACCACTAGTGTAATTAACCCAAAAAATTATTCAATCAGCGCTGAATACGCATACCGATGAACTTTATCATTGTCAAGATGATAAAGTATTTTCACCAAAATAGCATTCCTCTAAAAATGGGAAGCCTTTGTTCTCAATAATTATGGTTTAGAATTTAATTGGAGGTGTTGAAAACAATATTGCTAAACCATTTAACATCATCTCAACTAATATTTATTAAAAGTTTGAGATTTAGACTCACTAGTATTGACAAGACATATCACATTCTTGGTTGTATAATCTAAAAATTATGCTCATAATTTAAAATTTGAGCAAATAATCTCGCAAATTTCAAGTTGCGAATAATAACACCATATAATCATCTAGTAGATGTATCTATTAGATACAAATAATATATAGATGGTCAACATGGAAGGTGATGGGGCCCCATAAATCACCTTAAATAACTTTCAGAAATGCAGAGAATTCAGTCCCGATTTTACCTAATGAAGGTCTACTAGTTTATATACAATGAGAACAAGCATCACATGAGAATTCATTATATTGAAAAATCTTCCGGTTTTCAATAGATATTCTCATTAATAATTCACATCATATTGATCCTGGATGGTCCTAACCCAGAATGGCAATCAATAAAATTTTTAGGACATTGAACTTCTAGTTCAATATAGTACTTCTTCAAGTGTATCAACATTCTAATATTACACAACATTAATATTTTGAAATTAAGTCAGTTAGTCTTCCGTAGAACAACACAATATTCTTTTTTAATATTTTCTATATTTTCTGCTTCTTCGTAAAAGCAATAATATCATTTTCTTAAAATATTGATATTCATAATATTATACTTCTTCTTAATTATTAATACAATATTTGTATAAAATAATATATCTTATAAAATTACGTTTTTCGAAAGCAAGTAATATTCGATTTAAATATTAATATAATGTTGTACTACTTCATAAGCAACAACATATTATTATTTAAAGATTCACTCATCATGAGCAAAATCATACTAGAAGTTAGATATTTTACAATTATACTCTTCGAGAGTAAGTAATATACCAGAATATTAATATAATGTTGTGCTTCTTCAGGAGCAACAACAAATAATTTTAAATATATTAAACTTTATAAAATTTTGCTCTTCAGGAACAATAGCTTAATATTAGATCTTATAAATTATGCTCTTATATTCCGCCGAATATTAAAGTAACGTTGTGTTTATTCAATAGTAACAACAAATCATTATTCTTAAATAAATATTTGCACTTCAAGAGTAATATTATAATATTCTTATAGAATATTATATCTTGTAAAATTAAGCTCTTCGGGAGCAATTAATATTATACTTGAATATTAATGTAATATAAATCTTTGCTTATTATGAAGCAACAAAAAAAATATTCTTCTAGAATATTTATATGTTAAGTTTGACATATGACTCATTCAAAATATTAACGTTGTGTTTCTTCGTAAACACCAACATATCATTATGAATATATGCTTCTTGGTGAGCAAAATATAATATATATCAATTTAAGATTTGTATAAGTTTCTATAAAAGAAAAGAAAAGAATCCAAAATTATGGGATTTATAGAAATAAAATAAGAAGAGAATATGAATAAGAAGAGAATATGAATTTTGAAAGTAATGAATATACAATCATGGATAATTAGAATTGGTTAGGATTGACATTGTTGTTAATTGTTATTATGAATCATCAGAATCAACATACATTAACAACGTCTTGTGATCGTATAACAGTTAATTAAAATTATGACAAATTTAAAACATAAACATTACTTTATTTTAACTATAATATTATGATTGATGATAACATACCCATGCCTCAGTTGCAGATTAGATTTGAAATATAAAAATCATTCAACCACCGTACTATAACAAAAAGAATATCTGCTAAATAAATTGGAATTTGGGTTATGAAATCACATCTCTGTCAATGTTTTGCTTTACTCTTTTTTTTTTTTTTGGAATAGAAAATAATACCTATTTGCTAATTTATTGGTTAGAATGTCGTGCTGATAACGTGTTATGAAACTAGAAAAGTAGAGAGAAAAGGAGAAGAGAATAGAAAGAGTCAAAACTCAAATCTGTTCATTTACTATAACAATGACCCTTATTTATAGGGTTCCAGCCAATTACAACCCGATTAAAATACACTAAAATAGATAACTAAATAGACATCTAGATATAACTAAATAGTCATTCATCATTATCTATAATTTTATAACAGAAAATATGAATAAAGAAAATATGTCTATTTTTATGGGACAAATAGAGTATTATTTTTATATATTGTGTATGTTTTAAAAGATTTTTAATAAAATTATTATCTTATGCATTTAGCAATGTTTGTGAATTTTGTATTCTGACGTGAATTGGAATTCAAAAAATTTATTTTTTAAAAGAGTTTATTAATTTATCAAAATTTGATTATCAAGATTTATTATAATAATATTTTTGAACATACTATTTTAAACGTAAATTGAACTCAAATCGGATATATTCTTAACCTAACACAATCCAACCCTAGCACTGCTCTTCGATAGCCTCCCCACAACCCTGTTGTTTCCCTTCTCCCACCAATCATTTGTCATGTTTGTTGTACCCTGTAACAATGGAGTTCAGATCTACTATCCCAAATATATGTCACTTTAGCCGTCATCAATATTAATAAGTGTAAATGTATTAAATATTGTTTATAATGATTCATTCATCTATTTATGTGTAAAGTTTTTATTGAAAGAACGGCTAAGAAAACATGTATTTGAGACAGTAAATTTGGACTTGTAACAAGGTTGACGAAGGTTGGAGAACGATATTGCTATGGAGGCTATAATTTGGAACTAACTCTACAATTTTCTGCAAGCAAAACAAAAAATACAAATATTTGAAATAATTGGGTCTATAATTAAAATAATAATAATAGTTAATGACTATAAAAACAAGTAAACAACAATTGCAAGACATTAATGAGTTGTTATATTGGCATAATAGTTTTTATTTATTGCACTATATTTTAATTGTATTTAAAGTTATCAATTTTTGTTTATTATAATACTTTTGTTCTTAATCTTTTTTTTTTTGGTCAAATTCTTATTTTCAACCTTTCATTAATTAGCATATTTTGACGATGATTTCTATACAAATATTGTTTATTTAAAAATATAAATGTCAAATAAGTTTTTTATGTCCATCTAACTGTTTTGCAGACACAATATGTCAAGTAATAGAAAGTTAATAATAAGAATGTGTCAAAAAAATTAAGTGCTACAATAGATCAAAAGTTAAAAACCATTAAAATAAAATATAATAGCCAACAAATAAAAAACTGTGATATGATCATAACCGTCTATTGTTAAATCATCGGCAAGATTATAATTATACTAATCAAAATCACATGTAGAGATTAGGGGCAATTTACAATTTTAAACTCGATTGTAGGCATGGGTATTAATGTAATCATATAACGCTATTACAATGATCAATCACATCATACATAATCTCGTGATGTATATAAAAGTTGAACTTCAGATAGGAGCACACGAATAGCAATAAACCAATGAAGGAAAGGGTGAATCTTGCTTTAAGTAATCACCTTGAGGAAACTAAAATATTTTTACTTCATTATATTTTACATCATCATACACCATGATAAATTGTAAAACTGCTTCAAAGATATACACATTCAATTGCTAATAAAAGTAACCTTTATGAATACTATGAAGAGTATAGATTCCAACTAATGTCTTTGTTCGAAAATCCTCTTGATCCAAACATCAACAAAGGAACTTTCACGGAAAAATTGAAATTCTTGATGAATTCAAAATAAAATCATTCGTGCGAGGCAATGGCATACAGACCCAAAAAATAGAGAAGAATTCTCTATTCAAATCAAAGAACTCCTAGAACTAGGTGTCATCGAACCTAGTAAATCTCCTTTTTCTTCTCCACGCTTCGAAAAACCGCTTTTGGCTTTTAACTGCAGGATGTGCCTCCCAGAACTAGAGTGGAGAGCTTATGGATAGGTCTTGGCTATTAACCATTTGGTAACTTCAGTTTGCGACATGGCACAAATCTAATATTTCAAGATTCGAACCTCTGACTCATGCACAACTCCTCTATCCGCCATTCCTTTTGCATTTGGGAGATTTGCCTTGGGGCTAATCTCGTGATGTATATAGTTCATCCTTATAATGTCGTATGGGATCATTCTCCTATTCCCCTTCTGTGAAACGTTTAACAAGCCATCCTATCATGAAAACGTATCCCGTCGTGTATAGATTAATAATCTACATTTTTTATGAAAAAAATCATATATTTTTATTGTATTTTGTCATTAATATTAATCCTATTTTTGTTAATTAATTCAACAAATTAATATTAATTAATTAATAGGTCTAAAATGGAAAATTAAGGACTTGTTTATAAAAATTTTAGCTAAAAAATAAAAAACCTTTTGGAATATGAATTTGACTTTTCAAAAGATTTTGAAGTAAAATGACAAAATTACCCTTAATCAATAAAATGCCATTTGAAAGTAGAAATGACAATTATGTCATTTCATCTCAAATTTTTTGACAAGTCAAAAAAGTCATGATCTAAAATGATTTTTTTTTTTTTTTTTTTGTGTGCTGAAAACAAGAATTGAACATGCTCTACAAAGAGAAGTATGTCACTTGAACGTAACAAGCTAGTTCGAGTAAGTTTAACGGGTTGGTTTACAATTCAAAAATAAGCAAGAACTAATTAAGTCTGGATGGTTCTTTTTTATTCTTAGTGATCGTTTAATTATTTAAATTCAATTTGTTCCAAATTTTAGAACTACACATAAAATTGGATTGTACTTCTAATATTCAAGTTATATATATCCAATGAGCCATTTGTTTACTTTAAAATTTACCCCAATTCCCGTAGTCCCAAACTAAACCAAGAGCCGTACCACATTAGATCTTCTATTACATGCCATGCCAACTTACCATTACGCTACGTCATAAAATTATAAAACATACATTTTAACCTTTTAAATATAAAGACATTATCATAATCTTTATTTTACTATTATTGTTCTTAGGATAGAAATTATATAAAAAGATAGTTATGGTATAACTATCAACTAAATAAATTACGTCAATATGAGAAATGATAGATGATGGAATTCAGTATGAAACTAAATTAAATTGAAAATTTGAAACTTAATTAAATTTTAATAACTCAATTAAAACAGTATAAAGTTTAATGACTCAATTGAAATTTTGCTGAAAGTTCGGTAGCCAAATTTAAATTTCCCCACATTATGCACAACCTCTCGTTCATTACAAACAGTTAAACACTCATCTTCTTTGTTTCCGAATACGAGACCACTCATCGCGTTTACAAAAATGGAGAGCGCTCTGCTGTGTGCTTCTCGATTTTTCCTTCAAGAATTAAGCGTTCGTTCATACAAACACAGATTAAACAACATTTTGAATTACGTCGTCTTTTATCTTTTTGGATTTTCGTTTAATTTTGTGATTGAAATTCACCGTTTTCTGATATTTTAAGCAGATTATAGTGAAGTGGGCGCATTTGGAAGGAATTATCATAGTTCATTTTGTGCTCAAGTTCCATACAGCAATTCCCATTTGAGTAGAAATTTCGGAACTGCTCGCAGAAGCCGTATTGTCATCACTTCAGCGGTTAATTTTCTTATCATTTTACAGTACATCGACGTTGGTTTTCATGTTTCCCTATCGCTACCATTGAATTTTATCGTAAAAATTGGGGGATTCAAGTGTTCACTTTTGTTTACTTCCAGAATTGGCAGGAATGAAATTGTCCCCATGGAAAAGATTTAATTCAATTTCAAATGAACGTTCGTCAATTGTTTTCCTAAGGCCTGAATTTCTTCTTTGATATAGCAGTGAAGTACTTGAGATAAAACAAAATAATGAATTAAGCAGTTAACCTCTATACTTAGAAGTTGTTAATTTGATATTTTGCAGTTCGGAAGGGAAGTTAAGAAAGAAACAATAATTCCCGAACCGGATTACCGTATACCAGCGGTCCTCCTTGGTGAGTACTGATTGCATTTTAGAGCACGTTTCGCTAATCTTAAAGAAATGTAAAGTTACTTTTTGTTTTCCAATAAGTTACTTATTTTAAATAATGATTTATTTTAAAACTTATTTACTTATAAGTAAACTTTTTAAGCTTAGCCAAGCCTACTCTTTGTTTTTTTTTTTTGTGGCATGGCATATACTGTTTGGTATCCCCCATTCTTTCCCATAAAATAGAAAGATTTTCACATTCTGCATATTTCATGTGGGATGATTGTATGAGCAGGTACGGCCGGTGGTTTTGTCTATGTAGATAATTTATCAGCAGCATTCCCCATTGGTCTTCTTGGATTGCTCCTATTAGTTCAGGTAACGTCGATGTTCTATATGTGGAAAGTATTAGCAAATTACAGATAAAAATGATGAGCTTCATAGACCTTTAATTCGTCACAAACTTTTTGTGCTGCTATTTTCTCTGCTGATGGGAAGTGTAATTTTGAGTGCCTTTTGACTGTAGTTGCAATTCTCATTAAGATGTGCTGTCTTTTGGCATGTTCTTTTTCCTTGATGGTTTAATAATGTTTTGTTTCCTTGATTCAGACAACAAGAGTGAGATTCGTCTTCGATGAGGAAGCTCTGGTTAGTTCACTCTGCCCTTTTAAATGCATCAAATATAGAAAACATAACCAAAATAAGCTTTGACACTGCTGGACTAATTCATCAAGCATTTTGTCCCATTTTAGGTAGGAATATTTACAAACTAACGCAGGAAGGTGAAATTCATCTCTTTCTTTTGCTGAAGTAGTTTTTCAAACTTTACTTCCTACCTTGACCTACACCTGATTTACTACCATCATTGAGGTGACTCGATTCTTTAATGCAATGTTTGGTGGGGAGGATTGGATAACATTGGACAATATTAATGAAGAAAAAGAAATTAAATTCTTGTTCATTATTCTATCTAGTCCTATCCTTTGTTGTGCATCAAACATGCAATAAGAGTGCCCATCATGTCGATGCGATAATAAGTCTGACAATGTTGTGTACACAACAGTTACTTTAAACACTTCTGCTACCGAGGTGTTTTGGCAAAATATGGCATGTCCTTAAATAAATCGACTATAACATTAACTCAGGGACATTTGAGTTGAGAACATATTTGCTGATTTGATCATGTATCAAAGACTTAATTCCGATATGCTTGGAAGGCTTTAAATATTCTTTGCTTGTGTGATGTCTTACATAAATTTGCTTAGTTAGATGGAGATTTCATTTTCATTTTACAATGGGAAGCCGATTTATTCTATGATTTTTCTGAGAACTATTTTCTAAAACCTGGTTACAGGAGGTGAAAATTGGAGATCAACTTCAGGAGTCAGGTGAAAATGCTTTTGTGGGAGGAAAAAACCGCTGGAAGTAAGTATAGTTTTTATTTCTCCTCTAAATTTCCGATAGTAGCAATTAGTTATTATTTGATTGTCAGGTTCTCAACATTTGTGAACTGGGAGCTGTGGTGGCCTAATTTCCCTATTTTAGTATATTTTAAGGAGAAACAAACAAAGCCTGAAGGTCAAGTACACTTTTTCCCAGTAATATTTGTAAGTATCCAAGTACCTTGAAACTTGAGGGGGGTGTCTTATTTGAGTCACAAGTCTACAACTTTTGACAGTTTTCTATTTTGTTCATTAGTCTGCTAAATGTTTTTTGCTTACCAACAGAACGGAAAGCAACTCTACGATGTTATGGTCGAAAGATGTGGTTCTTCAAAAACTAGTGCACCCAAATAGTTGTAAATTGTGTTATAATGAGGCAGATTTGTGAGATCAAGAGGTTGGAGAAGGTATGAAATCATGTCTAATTTGTGATACATATGGGGCATGCATGTTTGGTGAGCAATAGCCAATAGGATATGACAAGACAATACAATAGACAAGATTTTAGCTTCTTTTTCTTCTTTAATATACTTAACAGTCTATCCTAATAAACAAGTTGGTAATCGTTTATTGAACATGCATGATTGGTGAGCAATACTGGACTGGACATGACAAGACAATACAATAGACAAGATTTAGCTTCTTTTACTCAACAGTCTACCCTACTAAACAAGCTGGTAATCATTTGCTTTGGTTCCTTTCTCAAATAGCTAGAGTTTCTGTTGAGTTTAAAGAAAATTCTCTCCAGCATAAAATGTATTTCTTAAAGGTAGATTTTTCTGTTTAAAGTTTTGAACCAATTGGGAAATTTGTGGTTTATGTATCGGATAAGAGAGTAGTTCTACACGTTCTCTGATTTTATGCTTCTATGTTTAATTAAAGATTGCAGCTTTGAACTCTACAGTTCAAGTTCTTGTTAAGATAAAATTGTTTGTATATTATCATACGAACCCTGGTTATGATCTTTATTTAGGCAACGGTCCTAGATTCCTTTGTATGAGCTCTTTTCCGAGTTTTTTAGCATGACAATTCGGGGTGCAAATGTTATTACAGTTCACGTAAAACCAATTCATTGTTTCATTCTCTCTCTCATCGACATGGATGTGTTTAAATTTTTTGTTGCAGGGAAGAAGTTTGGTTTTTTCTTTCTGGAGGCTGGACTTTGCGCTTCGTCTTTTCGATGTATTGAGAAGTGTCAAGGTAACTATACATTTGCAGCAAATAATCCTTGGTAGTGGTCATGTAGTTACCACCATGTATGCAATAGGATAGGATAGTTAAATTTGAATATTATTTTAGCCCTTACATTAACTAAATTTTTTATGCATTTCATTGCAATAAATTTCTTTCTGATTTTTAAGTGTAATCTATTTTGTTCCATAAAATATGATGTAATAGTAGATTCTTCAACGCTCTTGAACTTTTTTCCAAAGTTAGAACTTAGAACCAAACAATCATATCGAGAAATTCTGCTTGTTTATTACAAGGATGTTTTAATGGAAATGAATAGGATAGGAATAGTTTGGCTTGTGCAATTAAGGATACAACTTTAAACTCTTAGAAACATTTACTTTCTAGAAAAGTAAATTTTATTAGTAATAATTTTGGAAAATCACGTTTCATAAAATACGAAACTTAAGTTTTAACTTTTAAACACATGAAAACCCGTTTGTTTGCCTATGCAACATCGAGCAAGCCAATAAAACATCTGTGCATGTAAAACTAAATTTGAACTCACAACTTATGGGGAGTTGGGATGGGCTAAGAAAGGACCAGTCGGCCTTTGTACACATTGAATTGTGTCGTTTAATTTTATCAAAAATTTGATGCGTGTATAATTTTTTATAAATGAGTGATGACAAAACTAGAAATCGGGATTTTATTTGTTTCAGTATTTTTACACCAAAAGTAGACTTCAATGGTACTCTTGAGACTGAAGGTGTCTATAATTAGATCTCGAATCTTAGCTAATAATATCAAATATGTTCGAGAGTGTGATTTAATCCATAATTTTAAAATGTTGAACTCTAATGATTCTAATTTTTTTTTTTTAAAGAAAATTAGTAGTATATTAAGATTCATTATATATAAGAGTTTGAAGAAAAGAAGTAGAACAAAAAAATCTTGGTTTTCACATTGCCAATATTGACAAAAAATGAATCATCATACAAAATTGATAATTGTTCAACAAGGTCGCGTTGAGTGGTTGCTGATCTCCTCCCCACAGTGGGGAGGAGATCAATTCCGCACGTTGAGCACTATGAATATTATTAATAATGATTCTACTTTGCATTCAAAACAATTTCTATATTTTCCTTTTCAATTTCAAATTGCAAAATTAATATTATCAATTTAATTAACAACAAGAGGTTCCAAGAAGATTTTTATCCATAGTACTCCCTCCCAGTATTTAATTGACACCACAAAACTTTCAATGACCAGCGTATTTATCTAATAATATTTTTATTATTTTCCCTCCATCAATTATTTAATTTATTTTAATATAAAATGAAGTTTTTAAATTCTTGGAAAACATTAGCAATAGAGTTTGTTTGGTACAATTTAAAAATCTACTAAAAAGTTGAAGTCAAAATTAACAATTAATTTTAACAACACATTTTATTAACTTTTTATTAAAATCTACTAAAAGCTCCACCAAACACGCGCTAAATAAACAAGAAAGAGTACACGGCAATTTGTGGTGTCATAAAAAACTTTATAAAAAAATTTAATAACTAAATGCAATTATGCATTACGAAAAATTTCAATTTTAACGAAAAAAGTCATAGTACGACTTCTATTTTCTGTTGTTAATGATAAGAAGAAATAATAAAAATAATTAGAGCAAATCTTGTTTTTAATTGTTGTCGTATTCCCTTTAAATCATGAGTTGAGATCTGCTATCCCAATTCCGCGTCCCTTTGGTTGTCTCTCATATAAAAACATTACACATAATCAATGTGAATGCATTAAATAAGTAAAGAAACAACATTTAATGCGTTCACATTGATTATGCTGTAATATTTTCATGGAGGGACGTACCAACCTGATACGTAATCGGACATCGATCTCAACTCTTAAATCATTATGTAAAATGAAATTAAATAAGAAATAATTTTTACATTATGTTCATGTTGAACTATCACGAGATCAGGGTATTAGGAATTTGTATCCACCAATCTCGGCACATTCAAGATGCATTCCATAACCCTCAAGCCTATTCAAAGGACGTGAGAGCTTAATCAGGTATAAATATCTTTGGTCTTCACCATTTTCAAGTATGGAAAATATATTCTTTATTGACTCTAACATTTGAGTTTACGTCTCATCTCTTACTGACTCAATTATCGAAGTCTCTCTGTGGAAATTCCCTGCCTCCTTTTATGAGTATTATCGAGGGCACCTGAAGATCATCCAAATTCAACACGGGCTCGGCATTTTTAATGCTTATATTTTTATCTTTGCAATTGTATAAAAATGACTTCAAAACGTAAGTTTTCTCACTAAAACTAGTAATTTGAAATCTCGTGTTTGGTAAAACATTATTATGTATAGTTTTTCTTAACATATAGCAAACGTAAAGAGGATATTAATGACCGGTGATGTGTTAGTTGGGTCGGTGGTGGACATGGTCGGACCTGAGATTTTTGGACATGATTCAAACTTTAAAAGTTGACTATTTGAGTCGTAGTGTCATAAATAAGTAATTCGTCATGTATAATTTCTGGCCGTGTCCATTAACAATCGTCAAGAAAAGTATTTGCTCCCATATGTTTTCCCATTAATTTGTACCAGTTTTCAGAATACAAGTCAATAAATGGTCTGAAAAAGGGACTAAATTAATTAAGAAAATTTACCCTAATTCATGAAATTAATTATAATTAAATGCAAAAAGAACTTATTGAGCTTGATCCTTAACAGACTCTTTTAACATCTTTTGTTAAATAACATTATTAATTAAGCACTAGTTTTGAGAAGACTAGTGTATATATTCTCTTTTCCTAACATATATGGCCTTTGTATTCTGTTAGGCCTCTCTGGATTCTTCAAAATTAATTTCATGGTAAGAAATAATTCTTTAATTTAATTTTATTTTTTATTTTTTATTTTTATGAGATTCATTGTTATTTGTGTCTTACTATAGGATTTTCTTGCTTTGATCTTCATTCTTGGTTTGGCTTCTTCAAGATTTGCAAGCTTAAGTATTGCCTGGGGAAATCAATACCATTTTAACGTCATCGACTATGGTGCCACAAGTGATGGTGTTACAGACGATTCTCAAGTAATTATCAATGTTCTGAAAATCGGACCTGACTAATTAGTTTGACCAGAAACTAGTTCGGTTATTGCTTAATACCTTATTAAGTATTCTTCTTCATTCTCAGGCATTTTTGAAGGCATGGGATGCTGCATGTAGTGCAGCAGTGGAATATCCAACGGTGATCATCCCTCCCCAAAAAACCTTTTTTGTAAATCCCATCAATTTTCGCGGTCCATGCAAGGCGAAGAAAATCATTTTTGTGGTACGGAAAAGAAAATATGCATAATTTACTGCTAATAAGTGCTTGTGTATAAATCAATTGATGTGTTAAGTTTTTAATTTTTCGCGTAGATTTCAGGTACGGTAGTCGCCCCAAGCTCGCCTACCGTATGGGACGGCCGCGATGCAAGTCAATGGCTAGCATTCGACAATGTGAATGGGCTAAATGTAGATGGATTTGGCACAATTGATGGACAAGGCAAAGGTTGGTGGGATCAATCATGTAGATATCATCCATACCTGGTAGGTTAGGTCGAACCTCCTTCTTAAGTACGTACATTATGTCCAGGTCTGAATTTTTTTTTTTTTTTTTTTTTTTAAAGTTTCAGAAACAGTGCACAAAATTGGCTCCAACTGTAAGTACTTCTCCTCCTCCTCCTATATTTTTATTTTTATTTATTCGAAATTAAAAAATTTATGTTTGAAGTAGAAACTGAATGGAATGTTATAATTAAGTAAACTTTAATTTTCACTAAATATGATTTATTGAGGTTATTAATGAAATTAAAACACTAAAAACCAATAAGAAACCGTTTGGATGCATAAGTATGTTATAGGAGTCTTAAAGCAAGCATAATATAGATCCTTGACTATATATATGAAATTCCGAAAATTTACGAAACTCTATGAGGAAAGTGTGCAAAAATATATGAAATTATACTTCGTGTTTGCTAGTAAAGTTTTTTGTAAATTATAAGAAATGGATTATGGATAAACATGATCTTTGACCAACTTATAAATTTAAAATACACAAGTTAAACATGCTCGAAAGTCGAAATGTATATAGTGCTATAAATATATATATATATATATATGTACATGTACACACTCCAGCGTGTGAAAATGTATAATACATGCAACATATATAAATAAGTATCGTCTTAATTACTTAATGCAAATGTTCTCATATTTAGAGCTTGTTTACTAGAGGTTTTTTAGAAAATTTTGATAAAAAGTTGATAAAATATATAGTTAAAAAATTAATAAAAAATGTGAGTATTGTGAAATGTGTAATTAAAATTAATTATACAGCTTTTACATATATACTTTTCAAATATTTAACATACGATAACTGGCGTGTTAACTTACAATTAATGAAAGTTAACACAAAATAAAGTCTGGATTAGGGTTTAATTAATTAATCCACTTTATTTGAGAATTAAAAAGGAGAAATCTTATAAAGATTATATTTGATTATAGGCCTTAAAGTTTCTTTCGTGCAATGGGAGCAGTTTGAGTAATATGAACTTCATTAACAGTCCTCAGACTCATGTACTCATCAAGGGATGCAATGAGTTCGATGTTAACAACGTCGTAATAGAGTCCCCGGAAAATAGCCCTAATACTGATGGAATCCATATTCACTCATCTCGCCATTTGACCATCACCAATTCTAAAATAGGCAGCGGTACGCATCTCCCTGTCTCTTTATATATGTGTGTGCGCGCGCATGTGTGACATTTGTCTTTTGGATATGTGATTCAGGTGACGATTGCATATCTATTGGTGATTACATTTCTAATGTTGAAATAAGCAATATCATGTGTGGACCCGGACATGGTATTAGGTACGTAATTAATTTAACTCATTATTAATTACTTATTTTGTTTTATCTTACTTACTTTCCCTTTTATACTTCTTCTTTTTCCTCTGTGTCTTTAGCATTTTTTATTTTCTACATTTTAAGTTGGTGAATGAATTTTGGTAACTAGCTTGTGATTTTGAGTTAATAGCTCACCCATTGTACATTGACATATATATTGTAGTTTATAACAATTTAATTTTGCAATTCCAAAGACAACTCCATTCGAAAAAAACCATCACCAAAGAAGAATTTGGACTTCTAACTCAAGTTCAAAACTATAAATAGTATAGAGGGTTGAAAGACAAAAATATCTTTCAAGTAGACTCTGAATGCGTTGTTTTTCTTCAACCATGCATGCATGAAAAAGCATAATCTTCAACATTGGTTTTTCAACTATGTATTTAAAAAGTAAAACATTTGTTTTGAAAACTTACAATTTGGTCCTCAATTTGGCTTCTATTGGGAAAACCTTTCTAAAAATTTGGATTCAATTCAAAATATCAAATTGCATTCTAATTGGTCATCACCCTTCTAAAGTCCTCCAAAGTGGTCTTCCAACTATTTGAAATTGTGAAAATTACTCTTTTTAAAATCTAATTTTTAATTTAAACTTTTGTTCATCTAATGTTGCTTAAGTTTTAAACTCTTCTTTTTCGTTCCAAACTCATCCAAATTGAGATTTTATCCCCACGTATAAATAATTAAACTCATTTAAATAGAAATATGTTCAAATAACAATTATAATAATTTATAAATATAAACACCTTATTAAATACACTTATCAAACAATATGGATTGCACAATCACGGATAACATTATTCTTGGAATGAGAGAGAGAGACCCTTCTATTATATTAGTCTTCTCTAAACCAGATTAATAAAATACTAAAATGTAACATCTGTCTACATCTCATATATGGAACTAAAATTTGATACATTTTTTTTTTCTATATATAATATGATAAAAATAGTATTGGAAGCTTAGGAAGAGGAGGAAATTATGCGAAGGTAGAGAAGATTCATATAAGTAACTCCCACTTCAATAGAACTACAAATGGAGCTCGAATCAAGACTTGGCAGGTACGTAAACATGTATTACATAAAAATTTCAAAAAAAACCTAGCTGATAAATTTTAATCATATATTAATTTCTCAATTAAATATTTATTAATCCTTAGAAATATAATAGAAGTTTGCTACTTGTAGTACATGTAACTATGTTTTGTGTGATATTGATTTTTACAAATACTAATTAGGTTGGAAGAGGATATATTCGAAAAGTGACATTTGAAAATCTTATATTTACGTCCGTAAAGAATCCTATAATCATCGACCAGAATTATTGTTACCCTCGGAACTCGTGCAAAAAAGAGGTAACTCTTAACCAACTTAATTTTCATTGAATCTAAATTCATTCAAATTTAATTTTTTTAAACTATTTTTCCTTTGTGTGAAGAAAAGTGGAGTTCAAATAAGCGACGTAACTTACAAGGAAATATTTGGAACATCTAGCACAAATATAGCCATTAATTTAAACTGCAGTCAGTCCGTGCCATGTTATGGAATATTCATGCAATCAATACAATTGGCATTGGCTGAAGCTGGGAAACAAATCACAGCAAATTGCAGTAGCGCTTTTGGTGAAGAAGATCACGTTTTTCCCGGTCCATGTCTCTCGAAAACACGCCTTTGACTGATTATTAAGCCTCTTTCTGGGTACAAGAGTTTTTCTAATTGTACCATTGTGCTCGGAAATATGCCATTTAGGAAAATAATCTTTATACTTTATTTTCTGTTTCTTGTCCACTAATTTGGATATATTTAGGATACTTTCTTTTTCTTCCATATTTTTTTATGTAATAAACAACATTTTTATTTCTTTTTATTCTTTAATACTATTTAGTTATTGATAGTTCGGAAAATATAATCAAATTGAACAAAAATGCTTATGCAAAAATTATTGATTGTATGTTTAGTAGTACTGAAATTATTTTTTAAGTTTTGGAAGAATGTGTGGATAAAAAATAAGTTGTAAGTTGTAGGTTCTATAAAATGTGTGAATAAAAAGTATATTTGACTAATTTGAAATTATAATTTAACCATCCCGAGAAAAGTTTAAAATACGTGGAGCTATGATTTGAAAAAAGTTCAAAAAAAAAAGGATATGACCAAAAAATACAACCAAAAAGGCATCGCATCTTGAAAAAATAAAATAAAATAAAAAGCACTCCAAAATGTAGAAAGTTTTAACAGAGACGGCATGAAGGTGTGCAGGTGGTGCGACTGCACAAGGACTCAACATTATAGGAGTACAATTTTTTTTAATTATACGTGCTTATATATATTTAAAATTTTTATTAAATTTAAAAATTTAGAATATTTTTTTATTATAAGCTTTTAAATAATTATAAGCTTTCCTAAATATTTAAAATGATACTTCAAAAAAAAATTATTAGAATATTTATAAGCTTTCCCAAATAATTATCATACTTATAAACACGTATGGTTATTTAAGGCAACAAAATGTCTTGAGAGCCTCGAGATTGATTAATTAAAAGCAACTAATTACTAATAAGTGATTACGTTCTCATAAATGAAGAGGGAGACGAAGAGTTTGTCGGCCAATTATAAAAAAGACTTCTATGGTCTGTTTGCAAAAAAAATTATAAGTATTTCTTTAAAGAAGATGGGGCAAAAGAGTTTTTTCGTACTCTTTAAAAGATTAAATATTCATGTACTTTAATGTTCAATCAATCTTCATTTTTCTCATTTATTGTATAACTGCCTAATAGTTTGAAAGAGAAGCAATTTTTCAAGTAATTAAATCTACATACATTTTGATTTGTTCGTCCAACTTAATTTTTTATTTTTATTATAGTCTCCTAGATAGGTAATGACTTTTATTTAATATTATTGTATTTCTAATTCCTCTATATTTCCGTTTGATTGTTGGTATACATGTTTTTGAGGAAAACAAGATAGCTTTTGTTGGTACCCGATCTCGATCTGCCACTTATAGATGATGCATTGCTGATCAAACTCAGAGAATAGGCTGACCTATTTTAGGTTGGACCTCATCCATAACCTCAGGGAGGATTCTCGTAGGTCGGACCTCGGCCCTGAGAGTCATGCTCGCATCATCAGTATAGCTTGTTCTTTCATGTGTTAGACATCACTTCGCATTTAATGTCCTAAAAAGGAAATGTCTTGTAAGCATTAAATGTCTAGCTTGACCATTTAATGCCTAGCCTAGCTTGGCCATTTAATACATAGCTTAGCATTAAATGGAGGAAATCATTGCATATTTTCCTATAAATAAGAGACATAAATGTCCTTCAGGTCGGACATTCAACTGCTTAATAAAAGCACTCTTATGAAGATTTTACAATCAGGTCTTCCTAAATATATACTTACCTATCTACCACTCATTACGGTCATAACCGACCTCAACACTTATCTTTAAGTTGGCTAGGAATCAGTGCAAACCATTTTCCAACATCAACAGTTTGGCGCTAGAAGGAGGGCCTCCTCCTAAAAAGGCTCTCTATATTCCATAAGCTCACCAAAAGAGATTAACATTTGATTTCAACAAAGTAAATCTCTCCCACCATACCTAAACACTTCATTCCTAAAACCCATTCAACATAAGTCATAACCATGACTCAAGAACTCACAACCACGGAAGAAAAGGGAGTCAATATATTAATCTCCTACCAGGCTTGCATCGAAGACATCCCAGAGAAATCTCAACTCCAGCCTGTGCCCATGTAAGGAAAGCACTCCTACAAAAGTTGAAGTACCTAACTCATGTTATCGAATGGCTTGAAAAGTATCAAACCACCTCTAGATGCATATCAAACTCACAAGCACTCTCCAGCCCAGGACCGACCTGAAGATCGCCGGGCTAAACAATGCCTAGTCGAGCTGGAGACTAAGCAAAAGAAAACTTCGAGGACACAAAATAGTCTTGTTGACGATGTAGCTCGACTCACTACCAGTGAAGGAAAAGAAGAACTAGAGAGCATCCTGATCAAAATAATCAGCAGTCCAACGATCACCCAACTTGAGCCCATGCTCACCACGTAGAAGTCAACCCCAACTGGATGAACAAAATCGTCCAAATTTTTAAGGATGGTAGGGTGTCTCCAGATAGTGCAGAGGCCAGGAAATCATCGACAAAAGAAGCTTTTCACTTCCACTACTCAAATGTTTAAGGGAAGACGAAACGCAAATACGCCCTCAGCAAAGTTCATAAAGGAGTATGCGACAATCACGCTGGAGGGCAATCACTAGCACATAAAACTTTGAGGTATGGATACTTCTAGCCATCACTAAATAAAGACTCTATTGAGTTTGTCCAAAAATGCAACAAGTGCCAGAGGTTTGCCCCCATCACCAGATCTCTCCCAGAAGAGCTGACCTCAGTCCTCAGCCCATGGCTTTTTTCGAAATAGATGATTGATCTAATCGGTCCAAAGCCCACGAGAAAAGACGGGACCAAATTTGCCATAGTCAAAGCTGACTACTTCACCAAATGAGTGGAAATAGAACCATTGGCCAAGGTTGAGGTCGTTCGGTGAAGAGCTAAAAATCATCAAACACATATTGAAGACGCAATTGGATGAACTCAATGGTGCCTGGGCAGAAGAACTTCTGAATATACTTTGGTTTTATCGCACAACCTGCTGCTCTAGCACGGGAGAGACGTCTTTCTCACTAGCCTTCAGAGTAGAGCCCAAAATTGGGAAGGTCCTTAAAAAATTACCACAGTCTTAAAGAATGGAGCTTACTAGCTCCATAACATAGAGGGCTTCCTACTCCCGCCCTCTTGAAACAGCTACAAAGTTAGTAAATCTAACCAACGTCCGAACTGAGGATGTAACTAAGGTCATAAACCTCTGGACACAAAGGTCCCACACAGCTCGGACCCATGTCAATCAGTGTAAGTGCTGCACTGCTGACATCAGCTCAAGAAGCCAACGTTCGAACTGAGGATGTGACCAAGGTCACAAACTTCTGGACACAAAGGTCCCACACAGCTCGGACCCATGTCAATCAGCGTAAGTGCTACACTGCTGACATCAGCTCAAGGAGCTAACGTCTGAACTGAGAATGTGACCAAGGTCGCAAACCTCTGGACACAAAGGTCCCACACGCCTCGGACCCCATGTCAATCGGCATAAGTCTTTGCATCACGACATCACCAAGAAGCCAACGTCCGAACTGAGGATGTGACCAATGTCACAAACTTCTAGACACAAAGGTCCCACACAGCTCGGACCCATATCAATCGGTAAAGTCTTTGCCGCTCACGACATCGACCAAGAAGTCAACGTCCGAACTAAGGATGTGACCAAGGTCACAAATCTTTGGACACAAAGGTCCCACACAGCTCGGACCCATGTCAATCAGCGTAAGTGCTGCACTGCTGACATCAATTCAAAAAACCAACGTCCGAACTGAGGACTGAGAATGTGACCAAGGTCACAAACCTCTAGACACAAATGTCCCACATAGTTTAGATTCCACTCCAGACATCACAATTGTTGATATCCAATCCGATCTATCATATCAGCTAAGTAATTCTTCACTCGCTAAGCAACTTAAGGTCGACCTCATTCAAAGTACGTTTGTAACTAGGTCGGATCTCATCCTCTGTGGAACTCGATCCGGTCCTGATCTCATCCTCGGTAGAACTCGATCCAGTCGACCTCATCTCCTGGTGGGACTTGATCCAGGTCGAACCTTATCCCCTGGTGGGACTTGATCTAGGTCAGAATCTGTGATTGGCGACTGATCTGACGTCTGACATATGAGATGACATGCCATACTGATAACGTAATCTTAACATATATATAAGCTAAAAAAGGTCAAGCTCATTATTGGCCTTCAGGCTGACCTTCCTCTCCAAAATAATGAGAATTGAACTTGGAGTTTTTCTTGAGCTCGTCCAGCTCGTCCTTCAAAAACTGGACATCCCAATCCTGATACTTCTCCGCAACAGTCTCAATTAGCTCATCCACGACCTCTCTACGGAAGCTCGGAGGTCCGCTTGGCTCTTTTCAAATAAAGCCTCCAGCTCGGACTTTCTCATCTTCTCTTCTTCTACTTGGTGTGCCAAAGCTTGGAGCTCGGACTCCTTCGTGGCAAGCTCTTCGTCTTTTCTCTCTAGTTCCTCCACAACCTCAAAGCGGAGCCTCATTTTCTTATCCAGGTCAACCAGAGCCTTCCGACATTCTTCCTTCATCCTCTGGAAGTTTGCCAAGTAATGTCATATCAACTATGTGAGAATCTTCATAATAGATCAAAGCAATAGTATGACTAAAGGCCACCCCTGACCGAACTATAAGAGGAAGGTCCTACCTAACCTCTACGAATAAGGACATCCTTGCCCAGGAGATCCTACCTCAATATCAGGTCCTACCCAACTCCAAAAGGGAGGTCCTACCTAACCTCTAAGAAGAGGGACATCCTCGCCCAGGAGGTCCTACATCAATATCAGGTCCTACTTCAATATCTCAGGTCCTACCTCTTCTGGTCCTACCTACAACCTCTATGAAGAGGAAGATCCTTCGTCAAGGAGGTCCTACCGAATCATACGAAGGAGGTCTTACTTACAACAGGTCCTACCCAACCTCTATGGAAAAGGAGTTCACTTATCAGGGAGGTCCTACCTATTCAGGTCCTACAGAATCATACAAATGAGGTCCTACCCAACCTCTATGGAGAAGGGAGTTCACTCATCAGGGAAGTCCTACCCATTTAGGTTCTACCCAACCTCTATGGAGAAGGGAGTTCACTCATTAGAGAGGTCCTACTCATTCAGGTCCTATCGAATCACAAGAAAGAGGTCCTATCCCTTCAAGTCCTACCGAATCACAAGAATGAGGTCCTACCCCTTCAGGTCCTACCAAATCATACGAAGGAGGTCATACCTCAATATCAGGTCCTACCTCGATATCTCAGGTCCTCTCCAACTCCAAAAGGGAGGTCCTACCTAACCTCTACGAAGAGGGACATCCTCGCCTAGGAGGACTTACCTCAATATCAGGTCCTACCTCGATATCTCAGGTCCTACCCAACTCTAAAAGGAAGGTCCTACCTAACCTCTACGAAAAGGGACATCCTCGCCCATGAGGTCCTACCTCAATATCAGGTCCTACCTCGATATCTCAGGTCCTATCCAACTCCAAAATGGAGGTCCTACCTAACCTCTACGAAGAGGGACATCCTCGCCCATGAGGTCCTACCTCAATATCAGGTCCTACCCCTTCAGGTCATATCGAATCACATGAAGGAGGTCCCACCTACAACCTCTATGGAGGAGGAGTTCACTCATCAAGGAGGTCCTATCCATTCAGGCCCTACCTCGATATATCATGTCATACCTAACCTCTACGAGGGAGGTCCAGCCTAACCTCCATAAAGAAGGACACTATCGTTCAAGAGATCCTACCTCGATATCTCAGGTCCTACAGTCAGTACTATCACGTCAGCTATGTGTGCACACAAGAAACAGATCAAAACGATCCAGGAACTGATGGCCACCCATGACTGAAGTCAAGAGCAGGCCTTGGAGGGCAATTGTTGATATCTAATTCGATCTGTTACACCAACTAAGTAATTCTTCACCGGTGCTACAAGAATAGGTCGGATGTCATCCTCATCTAGGTCTTACTCCAGGTCGAACCTCATCCCAAGCGGGTCTTACTCCAGGTCGGATCTCATCCCAAGCGGGTCTTACTCCAGGTCGAACCTCTACCTATAGACGTCATACTCACGTCATCAGCATAGCTTGTCCTTTCGACTGTCAGCCGTCACTTCACATTAAATACCCTAAAAATGGGATGTCTTATAAGCATTAAATGCCTAACTTGGTCATTTAATACCTAGCTTAACATTAAATAGAGAAAATCATTGCATATTTTCCTATAAATAGGAGACATAAATGTCCTTCAGGTCGGACATTCAACTACTTAATAAAAGCACTCTTACAAAGATCATACAATTAAGTCTTTCTACATATACTTACCTATTTGCCACTTACTACGGTCATAACCGACCTCAATACTTATCTTTAAGTTGGCTTGGAGTTAATACAAATCATTTTCCAACGTCAATAGTTTGGCGCTAGAAGGAAGGGGGGCATTACTAGCGCACAAAATTCTTAAGGCAGGGGTACTTGTGGCCATCACTGAAGAAAGACTCCATCGAATTTGCTAGAAAATGCGACAAGTGTCAGAGGTTCGGCCCCACCATTAGAGCTCACCTGTAAGGACTGACCTCAATTCTTAGCCCGTGGCCGTTCTCAAAGTGGGGGATTGACCTAATCGGACCCATGCCAACAGGAAAATGTGGAACTAAATACGCCATAGTCGCTGTAGACTACTTTACTAAATTAGCAGAAGCAGAACCGCTAGCCAAGATAACAGAATAGAAAAGCACGAATTTCATATGGAAATCGATTGTCTGTAGATTTGGAGTCCCATACTCGATCATTACGGACAATGGCAAGCAATTCGATAATTCTAAACTCATATCATTCTGCGAAGAACTGAATATCAGGAAGCACTTCTCCACTCCAAATCACCCCCAGGCCAATGGTCAAGTCGAGGCCGTAAACAAAATCATCAAGCACACCTTGAAAACACGCTTGGATGAACTAAAAGGAGCTTGGGCAGAAGAGCTCCCAAGCGTGCTATGGTCTTATCGAACAACATGCCGGTTAAGCACAGGAGAAATGCCCTTCTCACTAGCCTTTGGAACCGAGGCCGTCATCCCAGTAGAGCTCGAACTCCCATCATATAGAGTTCAGACTTTTGATGAAAATTACAACGATGATATTATGAGAACCGAGCTCGACCTACTAGAGGAAAAAAAGGTTGGGGGCAGAATTGAAGAACACAATTTACAAGTAAAGAAGTACGAGGTATTACACAGCAAAGTCAAGGAACGAAAATTCAAAGCTGGGGATTTAGTCCTAAGAAAGGTCTTCTTAGCAACAAAAGATAGCCAAGTCGGGATACTCGCTCCGAACTGGGAAGGACCTTACAAGATTGTCACTGTCCTCAAGAATGGAGCTTACGAGCTCCGCAATACAGAATGTCTATCACTCGCACACCCGTGGGATGCTGAACACCTCAAGAAGTACTACCAATGAAACTTATCTACAAAGGCCCACGGGCATGAGCTACTTTCATCAAATAGAAGCCGTGGCTTCCACCTTGTAAAAATTTCGCGCTTTTATAAAATGACGAATATTTTGTAAAAGGACTTGCGTTGAAAACCACAAGTCTAGACATAATCCAATCTAACAAGAGGTAGTTGAGGTCAAAATCTTTTTGACACATAAGTCCTACAAAGTTGGGACCCGCGATGGATGACGTAAGTGCTACGTCACCAACGCCAAAACGAAAGTCCCTTCATCCCAAGAACATAGTTTTTCCAAGGAATACAATTCGTCCAAGTGACCGAACTACATTCCCAAAGTTTCAAGACGATTCAACATTTAGTTCGTCCCATTGACCGACCTAGACACTAACGTACGAGGCCGAGCTAAACACTTGGAGAGGGCATCCACGCATCTAAACCAATGTACTTTCCACGTCGGACCATATCCATGGTCGACCTCAATCCCAAAATATTACTTTTCTTAAGTCTCAGCTCGCCTACTTACCAAGGACAACGTTAGAATCCGAGGTAATATCTCCAACGTCTTTAAAGTCAAAAGCCTGACCTTCGAAGTCAGACCTGCAAAAGTTAAATCTTCAAAATTTAGTCGTCATTTGAAGTCATTAGTCCGAGGCAGATGTCAGATGTCAGAAGTCATTTGAAGTCATTAGTCCGATGACAGAAGTCAGATGTCAGAAGTCAGAAGTCATTTGAAGTCATTAGTCCGAAGTCAGATGACGGAAGTCAGAAGTCATTTAACGGAAGTCAGAAGTCATTTGAAGTCATTAGTCCGAAGACAGAAGTCAGAAGTTCAACAAAACCAATTCGCATTAATATTAAAAATAGTTCAGTACATTCGATGCAAGAAGTTCAGTGCGAATATAAAAACTACAGAAAGGAAAAGTCAAACATCAACAACGGACTGAACTTCCTCCTCAGGCGACGGAGGATTGAGCTTAGAATTTCTCTTGAGATCGGCCAGCTCATCCTTTAGAAACTGAACATCCCAGTCCGGTCGCTTTTCTGCCGCAGTCTCAATTAGTTCTTCCATCGTAAGGAAATAGACCCTCTCCTGGTCGGCCAGATATGCTTCCGAGGATCTGAACTCCTCAACGACTTCGTCTCTATCAACTGTCCTCACTAGTGCAGCCTTGAGCTCAGCCTGGCTCTTCTTCTCGACCTATAGCTCAGTCTCCAGCTCATTCTGTCTCTTCTTCGCTGCCTCCAGCTCAGCCTGTATCTTGACTTCTTTCTCCTTGAACTCCTCCTCCCTCCTCATCAGAATGTCCTCAGAGCTCGCCCGGAGTTTCTTCTCTTCCTCCAGTTCGGCAAAAACCTTCCGACCTTCATCTTTCATCATTTGAAAGTCGGACAAAGTCTTGCCCATCTTCTCAGCCGTCGAGGTCAGCTGAATCGCCGCCACGAATTTCTGATTCTAATGAGGCACTCCACCCATATACTCTCTAAGTATTTTTTTCGATCAAGTCCGACTCTTCGCCATAAACCTCATAGCTTTCTTCGCAGTAGGAGGGAGCTCGGTCACCTCATCCCTTGAGGAGAAGTTTGAACCGAAGAAATCTCGAACGGGCTTGGGCAGAAGACCCCGAAGCCATAGATACTCTTCGTCTTTCTCTGTAGTTGACCCCAAGTACGGTGTCGGCATCCTCACTGAATGTGAATGAACTGAACCTCGGGACGGGCCTTGGCGGACCTGGAAGGAAGTAACCTCTTCGACACTCCGTGCAGGACTGGGCGCAGAAGGTGGTGCTGGATCTGGTACTTCAGTAGGCCGAAGATGGGATGTCTGGCCAGGTCCTTCACCCGAGGCCTTCATTTTGCCCTTACTAGCCTGAGTTGACTTCTTTTGAAGGAAAGATATATCCTTCATTTCCTCTGTGGAATGACCTAAAACCAGACGAATTCAAAACTAGAACAACATGAAATGACAAGTAATCAGCTCGGATCATGTAGTAACTTACGATCTAGAGAATTGCTCGAACTAGCGGAAGAAAGGCGGGCTGAGATTAGGTTCGCCTTAGTTATCAAAACACTACACGATCTTGAGTCTTCGTCCAGAAGGCGCGCCTTCCTTAATCTCTCCGATGACTCTTCGGTGGGGTCGTAAGAATTGTATCCTGAAAAAGATGAAACGAAGTTCAATAAGGAACAAGATGAACTAAACTAAACATAGAGCAAACGTGCTTACTTAGTTCGTGATAATGAACTGGAATATTGATATCCGGTCTGGAGTCATTATCAGCCAATTGACATGCACCTCGGACGAAGAACCAATACTTTTTCCACATCTTCACTGAGTCCGGGGTATGGGTAATAACGCTACCGCCCGTCCTGGCCTTCACCGAGGCATACCACCAGCCCGACCTCTTACCATCAGGCTTGAAGGAATACAAGCTGTTGAATTCTCTAACCGACGGACGGGGGTAGCCGAGCTGGTTCCATAAAATAAGAAAACCCACCATGGTTCTCCACCCGTTGGGGCATAACTGAGTTGGAGCTATTCTCCATTCTCTTAAGAATTTCTTTATAATTCTGGGAAAAGGCAGGCGAAGTCCCGCTGCCAGGATGGCCTGGTTCAAGGCCACACAACCTAAGGGTGGATCATCGGCTCGGTCATCACGCCCTGGAATGACGAACTCTATGTTATCAGGGACCCTATAAGCTCTATGCCAGTCTCCTAACTGTTTTTGGTTGACTTCCGACGGGAAGAACCTACACTTCCAAATCAGAACGCTCCTACGACCGGACTCAATCTCCAACCGTCTCTCTGACCTAAAGACTTACCCCCCGTTTGTGAAGACCTAACTACTGGATGGACCGACGTCAGAGGTATAGGGCTGAGCACCTCCTCCTCAGCCCCTTCCTCCATCATCCTACCTGAACTAACTGGTTCTTCTTCCTCTTAGCCTCTACCCCAAGGCAACACCTCGTCCTCTGCCGCACTATCAATCCCAGAACTCATTCCTTCCTTTTTTACACGAAGGAAAAAGTAAAATCTACAAGGAATGAGATGAATGAAACGAAGAAGGTAAAAATTTCTGAGTTGTACCTAAGATTAAAGGAGAAAATGGACTCCTGGTAAGCTCGGACAGCTTTGAAACCGATGTAAAGCTTAGCACAGATGTCAGCAGTCAAAGCCAGAGAAAACGTCAAAGACAAGAGTTCTAAATGGCCCCCTACTCCCCTTATTTATAGAAAATGAAGATGAAGGGCTGGCACCATTAATGCATCAATGATGACACTCCATTAAAGCATGTCCTCGAGCCACGCAAAAGTCTGACATCTCCATCTGAGCTTTGTCCATGTGTTAACCAACTAGGCGGATTGTTAGAAATATCGCAGCTAGGTGGCAGAACTCAGATTAGTACGCACCTGGGCCATAATACGAACATAAAAGCACTTTCGACTAATTTCAAAGCAGGTCTTGAGGGGGCAATTGTTGGTACCCGATCTCGATCTGCCACTTATAGATGATGCATTGCTGATCAAATTCAAAGAATGGGCTGACCTATTTTAGGTCGGACCTCATCCATAACCTCAGGGAGGATTCCGTAGGTCGAACTTCGACTCTGAGAGTCATGCTCGCATCATCAGTATAGGGAATGTCTTGTAAGCATTAAATGTCTAGCTTGGCCATTTAATGCTTAGCCTAGCTTGGCCATTTAATGCATAACTTAGTATTAAATGAAGGAAATCATTGCATATTTTCCTATAAATAAGAGACATAAATATCCTTCAGGTCGGACATTCAACTGCTTAATAAAAGCACTCTTACAAAGATTTTACAATCAGGTCTTCCTAAATATACTTACCTATCTACCACTCATTACGATCATAACCGACCTCAACACTTATCTTTAAATTGGCTAGGAATCAGTGCAAACTATTTTCCAACGTCAACAGCTTTAATTAAGCTTATAAAGCTTTTGCCAGTTTAATCTTTAATCAGGTAAGCTACTTCAATTTTTGCGATCTCCTTTGGCCTTTACTTAATTAATTACTTTTATAGCTTTCATTTTTGTTATAAAAGTTTAAACTGTAAACAACAATAAGGATTTGAAAAATGAAAGAAAAAGAGGAGAAATCTAAAGGGAGAAACATTTTTGGACAAATATGTCATTATTAATATTTTATATTTCCTAAATTGTCCATAAGTTAATGTTATAATTGATCTTCTAATTTAATATTTATAACCACATATAGTTCTTAGAAGTTGAAAAGACTAAATTTCTATTTATTATATTTAATTACTGGATTTTGAAAATATTTTTTTGAATTGTGAGAACGGATTTGGTCAGTTACAAGATTAATAGTAATTGATATTCCACCAATAATTTATTCAGCTCATTTAAGGTATAATTTGAAGTTCAATGTTGTTTTATTTGAAGGTAATTATGTAGTTTGTGATGTCCATAAAGATTTCATTTGAAGATTTGTGTTTGTGATTGTGGTTTTTGTTAGTTAATGTGAATAATCATCCCTCAATGCTATTCTTTTTTCAATATAATAATAATTTGCGTTGGACTATAAAGGTTACTTTGTATTTTTTTATTATTGTGCATGCTAATTCATATTTGTATATTGTTTACATATCTAATTGACTTGCAACTTCAGATTTTCTAGATGAAAAAAAATTTCGTGGGCTAACTTCAATAGTGGTTTCAATCCACTATTGATACATATCTTATTTATATTATTCTTTTTTATGCTTTTGAATTAAATTGTTATCTATTTTGCTTAAACTAATTTTTCTTAACTATTTATGCTCCAACGTGAATAAGATACTTAAATCACTAGAATATTTAATTTTGGTAATATTACTTTATTTCTCCATTACAATTTGGATAAGTTCACGTGAAGACATCTGGTCACTGAATTGTGCAAATGAGAATGTTTAATTTTACCAATTTCTAATGTAAATGTTATTTTGTTTTCTTTTATATACTGATTGATAAATCTATCTAACTTGAGGTGATACGAGACCAAATTGCATATGATATTTTGGGTTAAAACCTCTTCATAGTTGGAGAGCTATATTAAATTACAAAGATTTGTTATAAGTCATTTGTCATCTCATAAATCAAGAAAATTCAATAGATTTAGGTGTTCGATATATTTAAAAATGTACAATATTTTTTTATTCTTTTTATTTGTGTTCTTTAATTGACATTATTTGACTATATTACAGACCTTAAAAAATAGATGTTCAATACTAACCACACAATTGTAGAAAGTACTTTGTTTGAATATAATAACAAACATTATATTTCACCGTATTTTCTAATGTCAGATTTTTGTATTTTAATGTAGTATTAAATTAAGTTATAATTATTTAAATATTTCAATAAACATATATCTCACAACACCATTATTAAATCACCACATTTTACATACTAGTCCACAAAATGTGTTTATTGTTAAAGAAGCAAAAAATATAGACCAAGTAATTGAAAATGAAAAAAATGAAAGTGATGAAAATAAAGATCTTAAAGAAAAATTAAGACTTAATGAAAATGATAAAAATGAAGATGTTGATAGTGATTTTTCTTTTAAAAAAAATAATACTAATGCAGATGTTAATAGTTTAATTCATAATAAGTCCATTCACATCATCAATCCAAGAACTTGGAATAATTTTGATATAAAATATAGAAATTTGTTATTGATAAATGGTCATACATAAGATCTTTCACTAAAAAAAGTCCTAAAAATAATTTATCTAACTATTTTTCTTCAAACTTTTACACACGTTATTTATCAAATGGTGAGAAACGTGAAAGGCAATAGATGGTTTATTTAGTGTCCATTTGGTAGAGATTATAAACTAGTTTATTTGATCAAAAATTGTCAAAAATGATGACTACCAAAGCAAAAAAAATTTTTGTCAAATAAACCATTGTTAGTCAAATAAACTGATTTATAAACTCTACCCAACGGAAAATCAATTTTGATAGAATTTTTTGTTTTTATTGTAAATTATTTTAAAGATGTTTACAAAAGAAAAAAGTCGATTAATAAATAAAAGATTGTAAAAAATAAACAAATATTTAAATGTCATATTTTTGCAATAAAATATTATTATTAAAATATTATTTATTTTTCTTAATACATTTCTCATTTAAATGAAAGAGGTTCGCACATGGCACCAAAATCCCACGGCCTACCCTGGGTATTAAATATTAACCTTAATACGAGTGACATGTTTGATACAGTATTAAATAGCACTACAAAATTGAAGCTAAAATCTTGTTTATATATTGTCAACTCTATTCGAGTATTGTCTCTCAAACATAAACTAAACTACTTCCTCGTTCCTTGTATTCCTTGAATAGTACATAAAAAGGGAAAAAGAATATACAGACTCATGCCTCTTCTTTGTTATTTGAGTGTAAATCCTTTCATATTCCCCATTTAGGGAATAAACCTAGAGAAACAACAAAGGTGAACATAGGCCTATGCCTTCTTCCATGTTATAGAAAATATAAAAGATGGATAAATTTACACTAGTAGCATACTTGAGAGATTAAATGTATAAATAAACAAGGGCTTAATGTACAATCAATTGATACAAAAAGATTAGCCAAAAGTGGCTTTCCTGGCTCTTCAAGTAGCTAGAATCTGAAATGAGATTTCCTTGAGTGAATGAGCTAATCTGGAGAACACTTTAAGGCTGTGTCCCATTTTATCCTGTAAAATACACATACATAGACAGAAAAGGAAACAAACATTAACATTTCCCGACTCAAAACAAGAAGGAACCAAGCCATATTCTTTGTAGATTTGGGGTTAGCTGCGTAAAACCTTGCTCGCCACTCCATTTTAATCATTGCTACATCTAGTAGGAAATGACATCTATTGAAAGTACATATTTCTTTGGACTTTCACATAAATAAGAATAAATGCAAACGGCCCCGGAGAAAAGACATCAACTATAACAAAGATAACTATTTTTGTAGTTTTGTTTGACTAAAACTATTTCACACAAAAAAAAAAAAAAAAAAACTTGATTCCTAGGGGTTCTCATTGACCAGAAAAATTGAAGAAAGTGCCAACTTGACACCCCCAATCCAAACATCATTTGAACCATATCAATGTGACCAAAAAAACACCATACAAACTCACAAGCCCTCAAAAGGCGAGGAGAAAAAAAAGAAGACAACATCAGAGAAAATAAGGCAGCATACCCCAGTCAACATTAAGTCTTTCAAGAAATGGAGATATCATACCTCACTCAACAATTCAAGTCTTTCAAGAACAGGAGTCAATTCTCCGCAAAGTGAATGCAAGTCTTCTTTACCATCATGCACAGCACCATATCCGATTGTTTTCAAAGAATGATCGTATTCACATGCATATGAGCTACAAGAAAAAGTAATCATTAGTTAACAAAATCAAAATTTGAAGATTTCAAAGAGCAGAACACACAGAATTATACCTATCTTGGAAATGAGTGAGAATAATGTTCATCACGTTTTGTGTAATCAGAAGTAATAATGTGATAAACCGATTCCTGTGTCCAACAATCTGGCACATTTCCACCATTGCAATATATCTCCTGCAGGAAGAACCATTTTACCAGAAAAACAGTTACCATTATCAACAAAGCTGGCTGGATATCACTCAGCTATAGGCAAATATAAGTGCATTAGAGTTAGACAATTACCCGGGAAGTATTTTTGTAAAGAAGGAAACGGAAGAAAAATAACTACAAGATAAAGTAGAAAGCCTAGCTTATTTTAACTTTTACACTTTGAGCTCCCAATTTTTATGTTGCATATTATTTTGACCAGTACTGTGATTATTTCTGTACATTTATGTGCGTAATTTTTAGGTCCAACAAAGGTGCTAATACTGAAAAACAAGCAGCAACTTCCTATCGAATGCAACGATTGCAGCCATATTTCACTGATAACTATAGTGAATAACTAAAAATTTGGCCTGAGATTGTAGAATGAGCATGAGCACCATGTCTACCCAAGTGCCCGTACACTGTCTAGCCCAATAATATTCACATTTCACCACATTGTGAATCCTATTCACAGTTTATGTATCATCAACTCCTAAACACAGTTCAAACTAAGAAAATACAACATTCTGTATAATCTTTTTCCTCCCGACTCCCAAGAAAGGATTTAAAACAGCAAGCAGGTATCAGCAGGTAGAACAGATGAATAAAACCTTGCACATATCCTCGTCTCGTCACCCGCAGCTATACTTAGCCTCCTGACAGCCTTGCAGCCGCAGTTGCCCAACTTCGGCCGCACATTGTAAATATTACTTTCCGTTGTTATTTCCGTTAGTTTGTAATAGGTTATTTTCCGTTATGATTCTTCGCCTTTTTGATGTCTACTCATGTAACTTAGGTTTTTGTTACTTAAGCTATTATAGGGGGTAGTTGGTATTCGAAGTCTTGTCAAGCTTACCGTGTTGACCCCTCGCACCATCAATTGTAATTTCTTGCGCTTTCACAATCAATGCTCAAGCTATTTTCAACATTCAAATCTTCATTGCTAAGCTTTCTTTAAATTGTTGAATCGATCGAGAAAGGCGGAAGGTAGTCGAGAGGAGTCGATTATCGCCGCACGCGCCTTTTGCGCTAGAAAGAAGGGCGCCCCCGTGAAAGTTGGTATCGAGCCGCGCTCAAGACACACGAGTAGAAAGCAATGGAACCGATCGCATCACACACCACCGAGGTGGTGGATCACAAAAGAGTACTAAGCGGCGCTTGGATGCGCTCGATGGGCAAAGTACTAAAGGTTATGTGTGACCGTCGAGACCTTCGAGGAAAAGGTCGAGACAAGAGAGCGGTATATCCGCGAATCGAACGTCCACCGGATGAGAGTCGGATGATGTGCGCAGCGACGATCGATGTCTTGTTGCAACGCTTCCCGATCTGCGGGAAGAAATGGAAGCCATGACTTTCGCCATGCGAATACTTCAACGCCAGTTCGCAATGGGGGCAAGCCCTCGCACAAGAGTATGCACCCAGCTCGAATTCCGCAACTGCGTACCTATGGTGGGCGCGCGATGCGAAAGAAGTTGAGAACTTCTTGTTTGACATGGAACAATACTTTCTTCTTTGCGCCAATATTGAAGACGGGCAAGAAGGGTGACAACAGACTACCATGTATCTAGGTGGAGATGCAAAACTATGGTGGCGAACAAAATATCTTGATATTCGTGCCAACAGGCCCCAGATAGACACACATGGAACTTCTTAAGAAGCGATCGAGATACGCTTTTTTCGAGAATGTAGAATATCAGGCCGACGGGCACTACGAGAATCGAAACATCTTGGTTCCATTCGGATCGTGAAAACCTTTTCGCGCATATCTTTGGACATCCGGGACATGTCTCGAAAAGGACAAGCTCTTCACTTTCATGGAAGAATTCGAAACCATGGGCGAGAATCGAACTCCAAAGATGTAAGGTGGGCGATGTGAGCACGGCATGCATGGGAGCTGCCGAGTGCTTGATGGACTATCAATCGTAACCCGAAAGGAGCGGCTGAGTTAATAGCCAATCCCGGTGGGAGGAAATAGATCCTTCAAGCCCACATCAAACTCAAATGGGGAGAACGCTATTCTCACCATAAAGCGCCATCATCGGGGGTGGCTATCGAGGTAACCATCGGGGTAGCTATCGGGGTAACCATCGTGGCAACAAGCGGAACAAAGGAAAGGCTCCCGAGAGCAAATCTAGTCTGCACCCCCAGAAAGGATGGATGTTTCTTATGCGCGGGCCTCACGGGGGAAGGATTGCCCGCAAAACAATTTGTGAATGCATTGAGCCAGCCAACCGATGTGGAGCATCGTGTTCGGCAACACGCCCGCAGCGCTAGCATCATTCTGGCCGATTCGAAGATGATGAGGATGTCGTTGGGGCATTTTCACACCGATGCGAAGATAATATCGCACCGAGTGATTGAAAAGTGCAATGTATCTCGTAAAATAGTGGAAAAAGAAGTGCCGAAACCTCGTGTTTGTAGAAGTGCTAAAGGCTTGATGTACATTGATGCGAAGATCAATGGAAAACCAATCAAGTCCACGGTAGATACCGGAGCTACTCATAACTACGCACAAGTCCCAAGTAGAGCGCCTCGAGAACATACTTTGAGAAAGGTAGTGGAAAGGTCGAAGCGCAATCAACTCGGTTGCTCAACCGATTCTTTGGAGTAGCCAAATCCGCTTATTAAAGTTGGTCCTTTTGAAGGAGGACTAATTTGTCTGCGAGCCGGATGGATGACTTCAAGTCGATTTTAGGGTTGGAGTTCCTTCGGGATACGAAGACGGCAGTTGTTACCGCTTTTTTCGATTCTTTGATGATGATGGGAGCAAGCCGCATGTCATCCCCACGCTAGTTGGGAAAATGGGTGAGAAGAGCATCTCGACCATGCGAGTTCGATAGGGGCTTCAAGCGAAATGAACCTTCGCTTTCGTGTACTCTTCATCCGGAAGAGATTGAGGAAGAATCGCCCTATCCCAAAACCCGTTAGAAGACTTTTACGAGAATTTGAGGATGTTATGCCGTAAGAATTGCCAAGAGATTACCGCCAAGGAGGGCTATTGATCATGAAATCGAGCTTATTCCGGTGCGAGCTCTCCGCCAGAGCGCCCCTATCGCACGGCTCAACCCGAGCTAGAAGAGCTTAGGAAACAATTGGGTCAAATCTTTGGATAGTGGAATTATCGCGTACTGCGAAATCGCCCGTATACGGAGCTCCAGTGCTATTTCGAAAAAGTCGACGGTTCTCTGCGGATGTGTTGTGACTATCGCGCACAAACAAAATTACGGTGAAAAATAGTTATCCAATTCCGCTTAGTGGCGATTGCTTCGACCGCTTTGAGCGGCGGCACACAAAAAATTGATCTAAGGTCCGGATACCGCAAGTACGGATCAAAGAAGGAGATGAGGCGAAGACTACGGTGGTAACTAGATACGGGGCATTTGAATTCAAAGTTATGCGCTTTTGATTGACAAATGCTCCCGCAACCTTCTCGCACGATGATGAATCGTGTACTTCACGGGTTTCTAGATGATTTCAGAGCGGTGTACTTGGATGACATCGTAATCTATAGCGAGACTACGGAGGAGCATGTTCAAAGATGCGAGGAAAGTTCTTATTCGACTACGGAGAATGAACTTTATGCGAAAACCATCAAAATGTTCATTTGCCCGCACTCGATCGCTTTTTTGGGCGCATTATTGAACAAGGAAAAGTCCGCATGGATAGTAAAAAGGTTAAAATTTATCAAAGATTGGCAACCGCCAGCATGTACATGATGTACGTTCGTTCCTCGGGTTGTGACTACTATCGAAGATTTGTGAAAGGGTATTCGTAAATCGCACCGCCGCTAACCGAATTAACCAAGAAGGAGAAAGCTTGGGAGTGGTCGGCACCACGCCAAGCCGCCTTCAAAAATTGAAGGAGTCTATGTGGACGGATCCGCCAGGGCCTTACGATATGGCTAAAGCTTTTGAAGTGCGATCGATGCTTGATTTTGCTCTGTGGAGGAGTCCTTATGCAAGAAGGGCATCCGGTGGCATATGAGAGTCGAAAAGTCGAATAATGCAGGCGCCCGCATCGGCGCATGAAAAGGAGTTATTAGCGGCGTCCACCGCCTCGTGGTACGGCGTCGTTCTCGCTTGGGTCCCCTTTCATTGTGAAGACAGACAATCACCGCGTGAGTCACTTCATGTCTCAACCGAAACTTTCAAGCAAGCGAGCTCGTTGGCAAGAACTTCTTTCGAGTTCAACTTTGTATTGAGTATCGGGTCGATCTAGCAATCATGTAGCAGATGCACTCGACCATGCGAAATGACTTAGCTTCTATCTGCTCAACGGCGGCTCTTTCGGGGAGCAATGTTACTACAACCACAGGGACCAAATACGGCACTTCGGAGAAGGACCACGCAATAATTTATTTGGTCGACCTCATCAAGAAGAAAAAACTCGGCGAGCCGGTTGGATGAGGACTTATTGAAAACGAAGGAAATCGCCTCTATGTTCCAAAAGGTGGAGATTTGAGGAGATCCTTAATCAAAGAATGCCACGACACGCTGGGGCGGACATCGTGAGAGGAACGCACCGCCGCTGCTGCAGGGGGCTTATTATCGCCGCAAATGAGGGATGACATCACGACTTATGTGAAAACTTGTTTGGTTTGTCAACGTGATAAGCGGATCATCGGAAGAAGACGGGCTTACTAGAGCCCCTTCCCGTCCCAACTAGACCATTCGAGAGCGTATCGATGGACTACATTGTTAGCTTGCCAAAGGTTGAGATCTTGCACTATCATCGCCGTGGTGGACCGCTTATCAAAATATGTAACATTTATCGCAAAGACTTTAAGTATGTATCCGTGAAGAGACCGCCGCCTCTTCTTCAAGCACATTGTCAAATCTTGGGGTTGCTTAAAGATATAGTTAGTGATCGAGACCCTCGATTCACCGCACATTTTGGACCGAGTTGTTCAAACTCCTCGGTTCAACTTTGAGCACGAGTTCTTGTTTTCACCCACAATCGACGGACGGACGGAGCGGTTCAATTCTATCTTTGGAAGAATATCTTGACACTTTATCTCTACTTCAGAAAAAAGCGGGTGAAACTTTTGGATGCGGCTCGATTTGCTTAACGCCCAAAAGACCTCTTCCACCATAAGAGCCCTTTTGAGATTGTTCTTGGCCAAAGAACTGCTTACTCCCTCATCTTGTGGATATTGATCAAAGTACCAAGTCTCCTCAAGCAGAGGCTTCTCTCAAGAGTGGAAACGAAATATCGAAATTGCTCGGAGTTATCTTGAGAAAGCACGTAAACGGTACAAAAAAGTGCCGATCGTAAACGCCGCTTTCACGGAATTCAATGTGGGAGATCCGGTGATGGTGAAACTCCCGACAAACGCCAATTATAAGGTAATAAGAGGGATGGATTCTCGATTAATGCCGAAATATATCGGCCATTACCCATCATGAAGCGGATTGGAAGAGTCGCCATGTAATCAACTTCCTTCATGGTGCAAAACCCACAATGTCCTTCATGTTAGTGCACTCAAACCATATTTTGCGTATAAAGAGGATGCATCCGTAAATAAGCCAAAGCGACCCTACATTTGAAGTGAAGAAAACAGTAAAAGGATTGTCAAGCTATTATTGATCACCGAGTTACTCGAGCTTCTAAGAAAGATCATCGTGAGTACTTGATTAAATGGAGCGGATGCGAGCGAGGAGAATACTTGGGAAAGAGTTAAAGACCTTGGAGCCTTCAAACCTCTACTTGAAGAATATCTAGCAAAGATGGCACCGAGGACGCCGCCAAATCAAATGGGGAGAATGTCGGGACCGCAGCCTATACTAGCCTCCTCGACAGCCTCTTGCGTACCGCAGCTTGCCCAACTTGACGCACATTGTAAATATTACTTTCCGTTGTTATTTCCGTTAGTTTGTAATAGGTTATTTTCCGTTATGATTCTTCGACTTTTTGATGTCTACTCATGTAACTTAGGTTTTTTACTTAAGCTATTATAGGGGTAGTTGGTATTCAAGTCTCATCGAGCTTACTTGTGTTGACCCCTGCACCATCAATTGTAATTTCATCGCTTTCGTCAATCAATGCTCGAAGCTATTTTCAGTAAGATTCAAATCTTCTCTGCTTGCTAAGCTTTCTTTAAATTGTTGAATCGATCGAGAAAAGGCGGAAGGTAGTCGAGAGGAGTCGACTACTGCCGCACGGTGCCCCTTTTGTGCTAGAAAGAAGGGCGCCCCGTGAAACCTCGTCTCAAGTAGGAAGAGTTTCAAAATATTCGGATTTGCGTGGTAAACACAATCCACGAATCACAACCTTCCCAAACAAAAGGAATAAACAAAAGACTGGCACTCAAGTTGACGAGGGAGGAGAGAGAATTAAATTACCTTTTCTGTGTATTCTCAGATGATGAAACATACCCTCGAGGAAAATACACATTGATGATTTCATCAACTTCTTGTCTTGATAGCTCATTGATGTCTTTAATCTAGAAATCCATGACAAATGAAGACTGGTTTAATATTGTAGAATGGTGACACAATATAGAGAAAATGGAGAAATCAAATCATGGACCTTGTTAAGCAGTATATATTTTTCCTCTGCAGCTCTTTCAAGGGCAGTTGCCAGTGACCTAAGAAAGCAACTGAGCGAAGTCAGAGTCGGCTGCTGCTGTCCAGCTGAAGCATGATAGTCGGGAGGACCATCTGAAACCTATCAGAACAATATTGGGAACAAAAAAGAATGTTTCGTCATTTTCTGCTTTGCTAACAAATATGTTTGAACAACTAAAAGTTGCATCAACACCAAGCCAATTACCTGTAATCTTAGTGACTTCTTTGTAACAAGAAAATAAAGATAAGAACTCAAGTTAAAGCAGAGGCGGGATGTGTTTACTTCAACTTTCCTCTGAATCTGAAAATTGACAATGAAGTGAAGAAAGGAAAGACAAGAATTTGTAACAAACCTAGATGTTTTTTAGAATCAATCAGTGTAATTTCTAGTGAGTTAGGATTGTGGACTATAAATTACCTCTGATTGGACGGACTGCATTGAAGTGAAAACGTCAGGGTCACGGGAGAAAAGAGCACGCATCATCCCAAAGAGCCCTTGAATGAAACCATATTCATCACTCTCTTCATACGGCCAAACCTTGTAAATATCATCAAGTCTTTTATAGTCAGAAAGAACCTTTTAAATTCCTTGTAATTAGAGATAACCTTTAACAGGAATTAAGTGGATTAAAATTCATGGGAGGAGTATAAGAGGACCATGATTTAAGCTGTATTTGATGCCTTAATCAGTAGGTATATTAATGTTAGACACAGGGTAATCTTCAATTATCCAAGAATATATTAACATTAGTCATCCTACAAAACTACTGAAATTTAGAGCTTGTTTGACAAAGCTTAAAAACCCATTTTGGTTTTTTTCAGCCGTAATTTTTGACTTTTCAACCCACTTTTAACATGAAAAGTCAACAATTTCAACTCAAATAAACCAATTTTGGTCAAATAAACCAAAAATTGGTTTATAAACTAGTTTATAATCTCTGTCAAACGGGCCCTTAACCATGTCAATAATCTACATGAACAGTGCCCAAGCTAGTTTGTTTGATATTCAAAACAATATCTAATAAACGTACGAGGACTTGTACCTTGCTGAGTATGCCAACAACAAGATTTATTTGTTCCAGTGTCAATTCATTGGCATCAGAAATATCTACTCGAAGAATTTGGTCAAAGAGCAACTGATGACCTTTAATGAATTCTACAACCTCGCGTACAATTTTATTCTTCACCTATAATTAACCAAGTAATCCAGGAAAATAAATTAAGACCAGGAGAAGAAGCAAAAAAGATAGGGATATAAACTCAACTTTCCAAGAAAAACAGATAAAACAAGCGTACAACAAACAGACTAATAAATAACGGAAGTGCTATTACAAATTATTCAGCTATAACAGGTTAACCTTGTACAGGTTATAACATCACTCATCCAAAATGCTAAAGCACATCCTAGTACTAACGATAGAGAACATTTCATGTGCATATAAATAAATCCAGACTACATTCAGTGTTCATTAGTAAAAGTCTATGGACTGACTTTTCAACATTGTGAATACATTCCTTCAAGTATGTCAGAAAGCTTTCTCACCGAATTTATAGGGCAGAAGACAACCTATTGTAGAAAAGGTAAATAATTTATACAATGATTCAACCACATAATTCATCTCCATCCTTGAACTTTGAGAGACACTTGATCTTAAGAATCACCAACTTAATACAAGTGGTCTGTAAATGAACAAAGATATGCAAATCAGCATATTTGGGGCAACCACTCCTCTGATACTTGTAAGCAAACTCTATATCATTATTGGACTTACTCTGAGAGAAGCTTTAAGTTTGAATATAAAATCCAACAATTATTACCAGAGAGTGTAGAAATTGTCCTATTCTAACAGCATCTTTAGTTCAAGAGATGGAATCTACTTTTTCTCAGGCATTCCAACTTTTTCTTAGGCATCCTCCTTCCACCCACCAACAACTTGAAATCCTCATTACAAGAAGTTTGATCACGTTATATTGTATCTTACAAGTGGCTAAAGCACCATATGAATCCATTATCCCAGGTATAGATAAAGTTTATCCCAGTGATTCAAATATATGCAAGTCTATCTGGATAAGGGTGCATTAATTCCTCATAAAACAGAATATAGACCATAGCGGTAACAAGTAGCTCCAGAATGATAATAAATCATGCAGATTGCAAGAGGCAAAAGAAGAAACTAATAAATTATAACAGATGGAAGAAATCTGATGTCAATCAACAGCTTATTGGAACTTTAGTATACACGTGTTTACCATGAAATAATTTGAATTATTATGTTCTAATCTACTTCATGAAGAATACCACATTCTTCACACATGATGCATCAGTAGCTAGCTGACTACTCAATAAACACCTGGAGGTCATGAGAGGGCAGCGATGCAAGAGACACTACGAAGAGGCAGATTATATCATAAGTTCGATTTTAACTCCACCAAAAGTTAAACGACATCTCTACTCAAATTGCTAAATGCAGGCATCAACTGAAAAAAGGTGTTCTTTACAAAAATGGGCGAAGTAGCCTAACCTCAAAGAACTCAGATGCATCAACCAATGATGTCAAAGAAAACACCAATCTCAATATTGGTGCAATGACCATACGCTGTTCATCAACATCAACAGACAAATATCTTCCAATCTTAGTATCAATACGCCGTGAAGTTCCCTGGCAATTAGTGTATGTTCACTTTCATGTCTGTTATGTTAAGAAGGCAGTGATCTAAAACATAACAAAATTAACAGGTGGACAGTAGCAGACCTTCGTTTGAAGATTTAGGGCTTTGCAGGATGCAATATGCTCCAGTAAACCCATAGAAAATAGAACCTGCACCCCTGATTTCCCATATTTGTGGCTAATTCTGAGCAATAGAGCAAGTTCCGCTTCAAGAGTGCAAACACGTTGCATTGAATTTAAAGAAATCCTGCCACCCTGAAAAGGCATATAGAAATGACCATGAAACAAATTAGTTTGGCAATTAGAAACTTAGACATTTGCCTTCAGTAAAAAATTACGTAAAGAAAGTATGGAACCCATACATTTAGACACACAGACCTAGAATTTATTCAGAAAGGGTATACTTTAGGAAAAAATATCACAACTGGTAAGGTTAATGCTTCTTTCAAGCATATTAACCAGGGAAAACCCATTCCTTACAAGGGCCCAGTGCATAACTAGTAGTGGATGGAAACTCAAACTTAAGACCAATCATACATCATGAATTCATTTCTGAACTAAGGAGTTCAACAGAAAAAGTCAAATACTTCTAAAATAAGACTTGTGTGTTACAAACTAATATGTAACAAGTAGAATGTACAGTCGTAAAGCAGAATCTAGAAGTCTGCCATCCATTTATCAGATAATAGCTCCATTTGGTTTAAAGTATTTTGGCTTATTTAAAAAATGAAATTAATTTCCCAGTTTTAAATTTAGTGAGATGTCTAGACAAGACAACAAAAATTGATTTGTCATTGAAAACATCAAAAGTAATTTACTAGTTTTCTTTACCACTTTTTAGAGACTGATTACTTAAGTAATCACAATCAGTCCAGATAATCCAAACTAAATGGGGTTGATACATGCATAACTTGTCATATTTATAATCAGAAATCCAACCAGAAAAATAAAATAAAAATAATCTTTCTCGACACGTGCCTTTTTCCTTCTTCCATCATTTTTTTATATGCTATTCTTATATCCAGGGTTGGCAATTGTGCCAATCCAGGAAAGTAATAGAGACGTAAAAAGCAAAACCATGCAAACTAATAAAATCTAATTAAAAATATCTGTTAAATGTAAATAAAGGAGAATGACAAGGCAATGATCAAGCCATATTCACTATGGAACTACAGGGAAAATGTTAACAGTACCTATTACAGAGCTTTAATCTTTATAAAAGGAGTAAGACTATACATAAAAAGAAAAAAATAAGATGATAAAATTAAATTAAGCACCAGTGAAAATCTTGCCTAGCGCGTTCTGATCCATTATGAAAGAAAATCATATGGTTATATCATGATCATTAAAATTCTACGAAATAAAAAGCTAATGAAAATGTGATGATTTAGGTTCTAGTACAAGAAAGCAATCTAATCAGAGAGAGTAGTTCATCAGATCCAACAAGAAAAGTATCAACGAGACAGACTATATGATGGATATCATACATGGAAAGTGGGTAACATAGGAGATAAACAGAGACTGAACAGAATGACTTTGTTTCAGTCCTTCCTGTCCACCATTCCAATTACATATACAGAAATAAAAAAACAGTTATATACTCTAATGCAGATAATTTATAATCTTGAAAGACTATAACAAGTTTGTAAAGGTAAATTATGGAAACTTATAGGCACGCCTAGTTTTCATTAAATACAAGAATTCATCATAATGAATAAAAACTCGGACCATTTTCTTGGACATGAACTGGCGTCCTTTGTTCTTTGCTTACTCACTACATCATTTCAGCCCACAGATCTTGAGAAGGTTTCACAGTGGAGACCAGTTTGTTGTTAGTAAATCTTAATTTTTATCTAGTATATACCCTTCGACCCATAGCAACTTAGTGTAAGAATTCAAGAAACAAGAACATAAAGAATAACTTCTGCTAATCAAGCAATGAACTCCGACATCAGAGACCAACCATGCTGTGAAAACTGGCAAGTCCTTTCATGTACTCTTCATGCTCAAAATATGGCAATAGAATGTGGCTAGCACTAAGAATTCATAGTTGTAGACCACTTTGAACTGAACTCAATGGTCTTGTTTCATTGGGTATTTCCTGGTTTAATTATATCAATTTGAAAAAATAATAATAATAATAATAAACTGAAGTACGTCAGCTCAGTAGACCGAGACCGTTGTGTAACAGGACTCGCACAACAGATTTTCAAGTACATAGGATAAGGCTTTGTAGAATTGAGATACTTTGAATACCTACGGAAATAAAAGCGATTAATACAAAACAGCATTACGGATCCTACAGGAAAAAAAACTTTTGAACATACATGTCCATAGCCTTTTATTTGAGTCACCATAGAGCAAAATGTGAAGAATTCATTGAAATGTTTGTGGAGAAAATAATTGGAATAATGGAGAGATCAATTTATTTTGTGGTATAGATAATTAGATAAGCAGATATTTGGACAGTACAAAGATCAATCCCGTCAAACTTATTTAATACCAATGATATCAATTATAATAAGCTTGGATATAGAAGTGCACCAGTTGACTTGAATTTACTAAATAATATTTGGTGTGATACATTGAAGAAAAGTAGAACTTTCTTCTGAATCTTTTTAATGTGATCAGAAAGAACACGTAGCTGATAGCATAGATAAGCTAAAAAGAGTTTCTGTTGTCACAGAACAAGAGTTTCTTTGTCTTGATTTGACTTGTAACATCCGTTAAAAAATTAAACTGGAGCCTGTGAAATACTGAAGGTGGTCAGCCTCAATCGATGCTAAGTAGTGAAGTACAATTCATTGAACCACTGATAAGGTGTCATCTAACCAAGATTAGAGCAACGGTAGCAGCATTTCAAATATAACGGTTACATAACATAAGAACATTGACCCATTTTCAGAAATTAGCAGGGGTAAGTGTCATATACCACATATGAAAAGGTGCTGATGCTCTGGAAGCAGGCCCTCAAGAAACCTCTACTTTGAAGTTGGCTCAAGAAAAACTTCTCATGATCAATGCAAATCAATGCATCTAAAACATATAGTGACATATTTTTTGCAGATTCACTGCCCTGAGTGGCATCTTTTATGACCTAAATTCAAAACAGAAGATAAAGGGTTATTAAACAACACAAGGAGAGAACAGGATATAAAAGTCTTAAACTCAACAGAGCATACTGATGAAACCACGATGCTGTGGTCACTATTTACAATTTTCTGGTTTCAAATATTAGGTTAAAAGTTGTAGTGATGGAAAATAGCCACGTTGACAAATTTCTTGTGAGATTGGCCTAAGAGCAATTGGAGTACACAAATGTTTCCAGATCAAGGGGGCATAAAATTTCTAAGGCCTTTTAACTTGTGGCACATAATCTTAGAATGTAACTTCAAGATTCCAAATACAGGTTTGAAAAAATCAAGCAAAACGACAAACCATGTTGATAAGTTGATGAACCATTATACTCCATGACCTCCACATCCCTCAAGCTGAATAATAAGATGCATTGAATCGTAATGTTACACACAAAAAAAAAAAAAAAAAAAAAATCTATTACCAAAGAACTGGCCTTCAAAAACTCAGTAACATTCATCAAAACGTTTTGTTCTCAAAGAGAGAACGTTAATCGAGGAGCGGGAATACCCACCATTGCACCTAAAATGCATGCAAAAGCTTAAAACATTTATCCCAACTTATTCTACCACAATACCCTAAGGCATTACATGGATTATTATCTAGTTCATTAACAGGTTAGGCTCACATGTCTCGGATTCACAATAAGATTTGTAAATATATTACAATGGTTTGACCAATGGCCATAGATCATAAAGTGAGAATGAAGTATTTAAATAATCAAGAGAACAGAACTACCAAAGTAGAAAGAAAAAGTTTCGACAAGACACCCACCAAGTTCAGAATTTGTTGAGCTTCCTTCTTTAGAATAGCAAAGTTCATGTGTGCCAATTCAGCCTGATCCCTATCAATCTGAACAAGATGACATGTACTTACTATTAAAATCAAAAGATAACAAGTCCAAAAAAAAAAAAAATTAGCTACAAACTTGTAAAACCTTTTCAAGATCCAGATCTCCATTGTCTTGCTCATCAACTGACAAGAACTGCAAAATCGTCGGAGGAACATCTGGATCAAGTGTATGCCGGCAGTAATGGAAATAGTTAAGCATCAAAGCATATTGGCTGCATTCATAATAACAAGAAATTCAGAACCATTATCTTGTTTTAAGCACATTGATAATATAAAAGGTATACTTAGTCAAAACTATACCGCCTTCTCAATGCTTCAGATGATTCAAGTCTAAGAATTGACATAATAAGCTTGAAAATTATAGAGTGGCACGCGCCGTTGGATAATTGATTTGTCGAAATTATGTCAAGACACGTAACTGTCTCTGAGTTAAAGCAGCCTCGAAATGAAAAGCGTTCGTCACGCAGTTTGGCCATGCATGTAAGACCAACCTTAAAGTTTATCACAGAACAAGTTAAACCCATGAACATATAAACTGTAAAATTCAATAAATTAATCAACCTAACCTGTGTTGATATCAGGGCCATCTTCAGGGAACAGTCTGGTGAACCAGAAGCATTCAGGGAAGCATCTAGCAACCTGTACATACATAAATTAACAGTTACAATCATGATTTACATGCCGGTGAAAGAAAAATGACAGAGTCTGACTCACTGAAATAATATTTCAGATCTAGTGTCAAGGAATGAAATTTTCTGGGACACAGAAACCTGAGAAATGAAGAAAATGAACAATCAAATAACTAAAACGGGAAAAGGATAAAACATAATTAGTATAGACCAAATCCAGGAAACAAATGAGATGCTTGTTTGACATATTAAGGGATATTTGACAATTTTAATCCCCAATGTCTGGCATGATGTCAATAAACATTCCGTGGTCTTCCAACATTACTCTCTCCACTATAAGCTCCAAGAATTTATAAATATATAAATAAAATCAAAGAATCATGCAACAGAAAATAACCTCCACCCCCTCAAAGGTAGCACGCTAGGAAAAAAGCAAAAAACAAAATGAGGAATTACGAAAAGGACAGTGACCTCAACAATCTGAGACCAGCTCGTTAACATATGAAGCTGAGCAGCTTGTTCTTCTAGGTTCTTATTGTATTTCCACCCCCATCTCAACAGTTGCTGGATAACATCTCGTACTTCATTCAATTCAGCCTCGCTGGTAAAGGAGCTCATCTGTGGATTAAATAAATTGCACTTCTGCGCAAAGAGGGAAAATGGACATAAATCTATATGCCATTGAGTTAGGCAGGGCATGAATAAAAGAGTAAGCAACCAAAAGATTATTAGATTAAGAAAGAAATAGAAAGGCACCTGGCAAAGTTTGTCCCTGAAAGCAGCTAGGTCAATCAAACGATCACCACGCTCTGACATATAATAGACACCACCCTTTCCCGAGGTTGCTGGGTTGGCAAGTATATCTTCAGCCTTGAAATGCATATAGTGTGAGGTGAAGGATAATAGAAACTAGATACTGAAACCACAAACGGGGTTGATCTTACCAGAGAGGAATATATTAAATTAGATACAAACTGAGAAGACTTCAGTGTGGTATCAGGACATTTAAACTGGACAACTTCAAGCAATTCTAGAACCTACAATTGAAAGCAAAATACTCACTGTTATTAACTGTTACCACTGATAATAGAAGAGCATAAAATAAAAGTTTATGAGTCAGAAGGATGGTGAACTAGGTAATAAAGTAGTAATAAATAAGAAGTGTGGGTGACTTGGTTTGGTAAGTATCACAGGCGAGAAACGCAGTATAAGAGCATTTCTACCAAGTTCTATATTCATCCGTTGATTAAAACATCTAGAGAAAGAACTTTTATGTAACCAAAACTAAGCAAACTTACAAAAGATTAACTCATCTTTAAGCATAAATTAAGAAACAACGCAGAACCTTTCTGCAACTTACCGAAATAGCCTTTGAATATGATGGGTTAAAATTTCAATGTTAACACTTAATGATAATTTCAAATTTTACGTATTGGAAACTTAAAATTCATATAAAAGATTAAAGGAAATAAATATCAGATCCTAAGAGATTGGAATGCCTTTCCAATTAAATTTGAGATTAGCTTCACTGGAAACCATTTCCCTTGGGAAAAGGTTTTCCATCGAAAAAGTTTTCCTAGTGTAATGAAATACATTTTTTTACACTTGTCAGCGAACACGTTCGCTGACAACTAAATAGTGGATGCTGATGGCAGTCCCCTGATCATTGCCAACCAACAGGTGGTTTTTGTAGTCTGCCCAGTCATGTCACAACCTCCAGACTCCAATGGCTTTAATCTACAATAACAAACTGGTGGTAGCAACCGACTGCAAGATAATGAGCAGAAACAAAAGGATATGACAACTAGAAAGTATTGGCCGACTCATCAACGATGAACAGTTCATGGTTGCCAGTGTCCGGGTGGTAATTCGTGAAAATTATAGTTGCAGAATTAGAGTCGAAGTGGGTTGGGAGGTGTATATATATCCCATCTACGATAGCATTTGTTATCAAAATGTTTTTACATTATCAAAAGGAAAAACTTTTTCTTCTAAACTGAGAGTTTCCTTGGACAAACAATATCAATAGGCTTATGCCTTCTATAGGTCAATAATCCTTGTGCTGAAGCTCAATCATGTGAACAGAAGTTTAGACAATGCCTGTGTGGCATAACCATAAAATTTCTAAATGAACAGTCTTCAGTATTAAAAATTGATTAGTTTAAATTGCTACTTATACAGATAATCCCAACCTTCATACTGAATGTGCATACTTAAGTTCATCTCGCTGTCGCATTTCACTAGTATCCCCAATAATTTCAGAAAAATCAGCCACGGAAACAAGTTTGGAAGCAAACACTTCTCCAAATATAATAAAACAATCCCTAATAACAACTGGTACCTTCATCTTGCCAATTGAACCAATTGTGGCAACTTCATTGTTGTTTTGAGGAACATAGAAAGAAACATCCTGGTCAGTCCTGTATTCAGCAATGCTCTGCCCAAACAGCTGAGCAAGAATACTTTGACATGTTTCTCGATGAAGGGTACTCGTCACTTCTGCAGTATGCAGTTCTACTGCTAACAGTTTCAACAACCATGCTCTCTGCAAAGGAAAATAAAGTGAATATTTACTAGACAAAAAATCTGTTTAATGAGATATCATCGATAACCAGCGATATAGAACTATTTATAGTTCAGATTAACAAAAGGCAAAATAAGTCATAACAATTTTGCATGAATATCATAAACATGCATTCAGGAGTCATGACAATTTTATTTGAAGTCAAGACAACCCGGGAAGCAAAATTAATTTGTTCACAAGAAATTCTTGAAGTCATACAGCTTTCAATCCATAGCTAATTTTACTCCATTCTCATTTTGGATAACAATAAAAGAATATATTAGTATTGGAAAGATACCAAGCAAAATATAATAGCACAACTGACTGGAAACCAATTAATATAGTTTAACATTAATCACTAATTAAAGCTCGCAAATTTCATTGCAGAGTAGATGAAGCATGCCCAAAGACAGCGCAGCAAGACTTGACTAACCCACATGGAACCATGAATGCTATAACATGTCAGAGGGTATGACCTAGCTATAAACATAGCACTCCCTCACTGAAAATGCAGAAATCACTGAAAACAGAGTGAACCTCCATTGTAACATGCCTTCCATCACAAAACCAAATTCCCATTATTTAATTTGGAACATTTATTCCTCAGCATCAGGTACCAAAATCGCTTCTTACAATTATAATGCAATCTTCACCGTGTCTCTGAAGTATCATGGTTTCCATAACCTTGTTTCCATTACCATAGGCTTGCATCAAGGTCCTACCCAAAGTTCTTACTTTATTACTTTAGTCATTGATGAGCTTACAAGACATGCAAGATGAGGTCACTTGGTGTGTAATTCGTGATAATGTAGTTTTTGTTGATGAGACTAAGAGAAAATAAAATCATAATTTAGAATTTGGGAGGAGCATATTGGAAACTAAGGCTCAATATTCAGTTTTGTAAAACACCCAAAACTTGTTTGGCATGCTATTTTTGAAAATGCATTTTTGAAAACAAGGTTAAACTTATATCATAAAACTTAAAGCATGTTTTCAGTGTATTAAGTGAAAACACCAAGACACTCAAAATAATTTTGTCAAACTAGCCAAACATATTTTTTATTCACACATTTCATAGGATCCACAACTTATAAGTACTTAAATAATAATTTCAACATGGCCAAACACGTGCTTAGTCACAACAGGAATAAAGACGATACTGAAGTCACCGTACAGGATTGCACCGTCCCAAAGAATGATTGGTTTATATATTTAAGTTCAATTACTACGAGAAATTACGTCTTGAAGACAATGAAATGCCAAGGAATTATAGCGGTTGGAAGTTCTACAAAGATTCTATGAGATTGAAAAAACCTACAAAGTTAAGATGCCTAAGACCCGGTTTCTTCAATATCCACCAAACTTTTGAAAACATGACAACATCCCATATTATATGATTCCATAAATCAAATCACATTGCAATTTGCACCTCTTGCCTGCCATTTGACATCATCTACCACGTCGAAAACAATTACTACTACATCTAAAATTTGATTTCTACATCAAATGCCCTATGAAAGGTGGAACAACCAAGATCAAAGCCGTATAGCTCTGCCCAAGTTTGGCTCACCTGACGATTCAGCCTCTCAATCACTAGATAAAAGGTCTCATTAGGGCTATAAAAAAAAAAACCATCAAACCGCAAACCGAATCGAATTTGTGGATTTAAAACCATTGGTTCGGATCTACGTTGACCTATCATCGTTTCGGTTTTAAATCAAACCAAACCATTTGTTTCAATCATTAAAACACCGCTTAAACCGAACCATACCGTTTTTAATTTTTTATAGTTGAGAATAAATTAGTTCTACTTACACATTTACAAAGTGAACAAAATACAATGCAATACTAAATTTATTGGGCTGATTTATTTAATTTTTGCCAAACTATTGAGCCATTGGCCCATAACCCACAAGTTCATTATTGGGCTTATTTATTTACTAATTTATGTCAATTTCCTCCCTATTCTCATTTTTTTCTACAACAAATATTAATATAATGTAACAATTGAAACTAATATTAATACATTGTAGCATTTATGTTTAAAAAATTCTCGTTTAAGCTTGTATTAATAATTTTAGACTAATTTACGTATATTTTAACTTGTTTTAAATGCGTTAATATTATGTCGATACAAAACCATGGTTTCAAACCGAACCGAACAACAAAAAATGGTTTGGTTTGGTTTGGAAAAAATTCCAAACCGTTTTAATGGTTTGGTTTGAAAATAGATCAAAAACCGCCCAAATTGAACCGTTTTCACATTTGAAAATGACAATATCTCATTTTTCCTTCCAAAATAAAGGACAAATGACTAATAAGTAAGGATGGCACCAAAAAATAAGGAGGGTGAATATCGTCTATGGGCATGCATTTTGTGTTGAATTAAACAATCGTAGTACCACTCTATAAAAATGCCAAGATGGAAGAGATATTAGCATGATAAATAAACATTACAAAAGGAAAAGAATATAGATACTGGGTACCTGCTACCAGGTAATCTGCTAGCCAAGTCTTTTGGCTCAAGAAGTGTACTTGCCATTTTCTATTTTCCAACTGAATCTATCAAATAGTACACTTATCCTTCTATATCAGTAAAAAGTTTTAGAATTACAATAACCTATATAACTTTCGACTTCCATCTTGAAGTTGTATACCCATTTATAACAAAATGAGAAAAAGGAACAAACATGCTTACGCAAGCAAACAAAAAGCCTTATTAAGATGGTCCAACACAGAAGAAGAGGGAATTGAGATGTGGAAAGATAAATGACAAAACCTGATGGAGAGAGCAGATACGAAGTGCTTGACTGCTATTTCGCTTAGGCAGTGGAGCAACACCAATTGAACTCAGATGCTGAATGATAGAGCAACATTAACAGACACGATCAATTATATATAAGAGAAAACATGGCTACCAAAAAAAAAAAAATCATCATGTGATGGAGCAATAGGAACCTTCACGAAGAACTGGTACTTTTTGGTAGCCAACAAATCCATGGTAGGACTAGAAGTCAGTGGATCCATGCATAATTCATAAAGGAGCTGCAAAAGACAATCAATGTAAGATAACAAATGTACAAGGAAGTCAACTATTCATCAATAAATAAGTTGAAAATTTATACATGAGGTAAATTGCAATTTAACCTGAAAACCAAATTCATGAAGCAATGCATTGACCTCGGGCTTCGAAAGCTTATCCAACATGTCAAGAATGACTTTCAAACAACTACAATTTCGGTTGAACAAGCACCAAGTTATTTTTACAAGTAAAAAAATGAAAATCTGGTAAATCACAAAATAAAATGAAGCACAAGTTATGTTTGCAATAAAACAAAAAAAAAAGGGGTAAATTACCTGTAATGAAATTTTGGCTGAAGCACCGTACGCTCTACAGGACTATCAACATCAAAACTAAGCAATAGGTGCGTAACATTGGGGGCTGGCCTACTGATGTTGTCAATGAGCAGCTGCATTTAGGTAGTGATAGAACTTTTAGACAAAACCTCTACATTGCTGTAATGAAATTAGAATCAAGTGCAATAGTACAGATAGAATATGACACAAGGTACAGAACAAATCAAACATTTTACAGTAAAGAGAAGCCAAGAAAACTAGACACCTTCCCACTGCCCATGGAAAATATATAGCACTTTAGTGATCACCAAAGACAACGCATAGGTGCATTCTGCAGAATTAAAATATCAAGTTCATCTTTTTCAATCTAAGCACATGTTTGTCATTGCTTAAATTATAATTTCAGCTAGCTGGTCAAACTGGTCAAACTGGTCAAACTGGCTTTTTATCCAAACATTTTATGAGACCCACAACTTATAACTCACTTTTATCCACACATCCACCCACAACTTATAATATAAGTACTTAAAAAATAACTTCAGCACTACCTAACATATGCTAATACTTTATTTCCAGAGCAATTACTAACATCCCTACGTAGTTTAACTAGATTACATATAGAGAAGGATTCAAGGGACTTGATCACGGTTCAGGATTTTAGTTCTTTCAGCCTTCATCCTCGAGATATGAGTGTCATTGGGGGAAGAATGCCGCAAAGGTTGCCAGAGGGAATTTATTTGTCAACTCACTATCTATTTCTCAAACGCAGATTTACTTTGGCCAAAATAAGGTAAAGGAAAATGTAACGTCCCAGAATTTTCCACACTAAATTATATTACAAAATAACAGACATAAAAAGAAGGAATAAGAAGACATAAAACAGTGTTGGAGAAGGAAATATAAGAGAAAATGGGAGGAAATCCAATTACAATATATGAGGTAAAAGATCAATATACATACACATGGTTTTAAAAGTAAAATTATGAAAGCTATGGTGCTTAAACTGGAAATAAATGATAAGAACAATTGCACGCAAGTCAAATGTCCTCAGCACATCAGGGACACAACATAATGTGATATTAATTATATAAACTTTATTTCGAATTTGTTTGTGTACACACTATATAAACTTTTTGGTAATACAATAATTTTATTTCGTTTGAATTGGTAAATGGTAATACAAAGTACATGAAATAGTCACTCTCCATATACAAGAGATTCCACAAGAAATATTCAAAATCAAAGATAAAAGATTATTAATTTTATTGAAAAACAAAAAAGTAGTAAAATAAAAATACGACATATATATTGTATAATTTTAATAGACACGTTCCATTGTGTCAGAGTCCTAATTTTTGAAAAGCTACATGTCGGCGTGTCCAGTGTCCGGAAACGTGATTCATAGACCACCATACTTAGAAGGCATTGTATTTACATTTACATTTAGCATTGTAGGAGATGTGTAATGTCTATATGCTCTTTTAATAAAGAGCAGTTGTAGATTTGATGCTCAAGTATCAATAAATATATGACTTTATCATCAAAATATTTTAGTTCCACATTATTCTGTTTGGCGGGGGTATATTCGGAGAGAAAAATGAAGTACTAAAATTAATTATTTTATTGAAGGGGAAAACATGTGTATTATAGAAATCAGGTGATACAGTTGTTGTGTAAAAGATATTTATAATTGTACTATGTAAAATTTAGAGACATTACAGCGGTGTCTGACTATTTAATATCTATTATTTACAATTTAATTATAGAGAACACCACCAGAGCTATTTCCTAACTATTTATTTAAAAGATTGGGATATCGAAAAAACATCTAATTTAACTCGGCCACTATTCAGGTCACTACAAAGAGAAATGCCCACAATTCAGTCATTTCTACAATTGAGTTCTACAAGGACAGCAGATAATGTACTAGATTACATGTATGCTATGTTACTTCACACTTTGATTACCACAATGTGCCTGTCAGCCTGTGAGACACAATATAACACCTCACATGACACCAGATACATTCCTCCCTAGAGAAAGAGACAACAGTCTTAACACCTCATACAACTCAAGAAACTAAGGGGGTTGTATTTAATTAAGATGGCTAAGTTTTTTTTAAACTTTATTTTTTTTCAAACTCATTTTCAACTACAAATTTCATGGGATCCACAATTTTTCAACAACACATTTTATCAACTTTTATCAAAAACTCCAAAAAAACAATTTTTAAATTACACCAAACAGGCACTTTATGGAATCTAAAAATTTAGGTGTATTTAATACAGACTTATTAAAATCTATAAAGTCATGCGATATTCGATTCAGATTTTTAAAATCCTACGAAATTCTATTCAAATTTTCAATAACTTTTAATAACTTTATAAAATTTTCTATGTACTAACTTTAAAGCGCAATGTATAAATAAAATATATCATAATTTCTCTTTCATTCATCCCGAAGGCTTTGAAAGACTTTGTGAAAAAACAGAAAATATTTCATTCTATAATTTTTTTCTTTATGCAATATTTCTCTTTTCTTTTTTCTTCCACGAACTCTAGACTCAAGATTAATTACCAACATTAAAATAAAAAAAAAAAAAAAAAAAGATTACTATTTTTCACTTTCTTCAATGGGTTCTTTTTCTCTTCAATATTCTCCTAACTATTTTTTCTTCTATGAACTCTATAACCATGATTAATTATCAATATTTTTTATGAAAAAAAACATTAATATTTCTCTCTATTACTTTGTTGGAAAATATTTTTAAAAGAAGTAGCATACCATATTTTTTTGAATTTATCCACCAGCCATATTTAGAAGTTCATAATTTACCCAAAAGAACAAAAAAAGAGTGAGCTAATAATTTATGTCGTTGGCTTTTGACATAGTTTACTTGCAGCAAATAAAAAGATCATTATTAATTCAAAGTTTTTTTTTAATGAATTTAATAATATTAATGCAATTAAATAAATTATTGCTAGACATTTTTATTAAGACAATTTTTTTTAAGTGTAGGACATATTTTCATATTCAAAATTTAATTGAAAAAATAAAAGTCTATTAAAAGTCTGTGAAAGTCTAGAAAAATCTTCCAAAATAAAAATCTATAAAAATCAATAAAAGTTAATGAATCCATAAAAGTCAGTCACTTAAAAAATGTCAATCAAAATCTTTAAAAGTCTAAATTAAATACACTCCCTTAAGCCACCCCCTTAAGCTAGAACAAAAATTTACAACCAAAGTAAAACGATGAGTTTTTTCTGATCTTTTTTCAAAATAATGTATATTTTATTTAGAAACTTAGTACTATATTTTTGTTAATATTATAATTTAGCATCTAATTATTAGCTCAATAATTTTATGAATAATGTGTTCGCGTATGCATGCCCTAAGTCAAGATGCCTTTTCAACCAAATCATTGAGTTGTGGATTTGATTATCCACATACACAACAAAGTCCCACACAAATGGACCACTATATACAAGCCCATTAACTTTAATGTAGTATACAGGAACCAATGCCGCCAGTAGGGTGAGCATATTAAAGCTGAAAGATGGAAAATGGTCTTTTGTAGCTGAATCAAATATTTTCTAGAAACTACTGTACCATCAAATTTACGAAGAAAAAAAATAATTTTTTAAGCAATTTTATAGAGACACTAGAATAGTGGATCGTAAGTTACAATTATCAGTTTTATATGCTGAATGAACCATGACATTGCTTAATGAATCCATAGATATTTAAGCTGCATTTATGACAGCGCTTAGAGAATGCAAATATGTGAAATCTAAAGATATGCTAAAATAAATTAGATCATAGTAGGTCTGGTACAACAATTTTTTAGATTCAAATACAAGAACCTCACATTTTGGACATTCATTCTCATAGAAGTTGCAATTAGCAAATTCCATATTTGGGGGGTCCAACATACGTCGCCGACAAGTGTCGGAAACGCCAGTTGGCAAGTCCAAATAATTTTTGGTTTTGTACAGTTGGACACATTGCCGACATGCTGGGATATACATTGCCGACATGCTAGGAGATACACCGTGGACACGTTGTCCAAACATTGTCGACACGCCGAAATTAACAAAAACAAATTTACTTTACAATATTAAAAATTAAAAGTTTAAATAGAAAAAATTAATTTAATCAGCATGTCGTGGACGTACTTTTTTGAAAAATTGTGTCAGCGTGTCCATGTCGTCCAATACTCATGTCCATATTGGTGCTTCCTATTGCGAGCATTTTCAAAGTTTCTCCCTATTTTTTTCAAATTCTGAGAATCTTTATTCACGAAAACTAGATTTTTGATTCTCGGTGTGATTCTTGATTTGAAGATTAGATTAACTAAAAAGTTGAATCTTCGACAAAATGGCTCAAATTAAAAAGAATTGCAAATATAAAAACTCACTTGCATGATTAAAACACCAGGATCTTCGCTGCTCTCCTCAATAACCTGACTCTCTTCAGATCTTAGCTCTAAGCAGGCAGCATAATCCTCAATCAAACCCCCAGCAGCATTGGACTTCAATAGCAACTGTGAGAGCCCAACCATACGAGAACTGCCATGCCATGTGATATCTTATTATTATGGTTCAAAAACATTATTACCAACAGTTTAAATAACAGGAGAAGAGAGGGAAGAGGTAGGGAGATATTGGAAAGTTGCCTTAGAATACTCAAAATTTTGATTGAACATTGTTGGACTTGGGGCAGAAAATCATATCTGACATATTCCAATAAAGCTACAATTTGATTGTGATCCTGAGAGAGTATGACTTCCAAAGGCTGCATGATGAAGAACCCATAAGAAAACTTTTCATATCATATGTAAGCTTGACATGAAGTATTAGTATGAAGTTCCGTTAATAGAAATTCAGGAAAGTTTTGGTCACTAACTACTAGGAATAACCACTGAGCACTTGAAAATGAGAAAGACAAAGATGAGTTGACAAAAGCACTTAACAAGTGATGAAATGTTCAGCAAGCAAACTAATAACAATTTCACGATCTCCATGACAAAGAACGTTAAATGGAAACATTACCCACATTTTCATAAAATTTGAGTGCGCAATATGTATCTAAACTCCATGCAGGATTTCATTGAGTTCATACAAGACAATAAAAGGTGAATTGAAGGATGCTAGCAATTGTGCAAATAAATCATAGGCAGAGGCCGGTGCATGTTGTGCTTTTCTTTCTTTTCTTTTCTTTTTATCTATTTCTTGTCTGGGGCAAGGGTAGAAGGATCACAATTATCATACCCTGAACAATTAGATGTAGACTAAAACATCTTTATTCATAGATATAAATGTTTGCAATTGTAAGCATAGGTGGGCCAGAAGACAATTACTCCACCCTGTATAATCAGTACTGAATTCAATGTAGTTGAAGACAAACACACTTTATTCATAGAGAAGCATGGTAGCAAAGCTAAGCCAACAACCACTAGGCAACATAGACTTGCATTTGAAACCGAACTATAAAGTGAGCCTCTTGAAGAAAAAATTGTTAGCCATCTTCGCAAATACACGGTCTTGTCAAAATTGAAAGCAGCACAAACTGGGCTCATAAATTATCTTTCAAGGCCTAAGAAATAAACAAGGCATTGAAGAAAATCCATCGAGACAAATACCTGATACAGAGGGCGCAAGAAGTCAGAAACAATTAAATCTTTCTCCATAACAAGAATTATAATTTCCAAAGATAGGAGAACAGCCTTTTCAAGGAGTTGCCCATAAATTTGACTTGTACGCTCACTGATTAAAAAATTGACTCCCGGTAAAAGAATTGACATTATATTCCGAAAAGCAGTTCTACCGCTCATAAAGTCCTGCAAAAAATCCAACATTGTTAAATAAATGAATCAGCCAATGCACCAAAGAAAATATAAATTTATCAGCAATCAACTCCTCAATTTTGAAACGTTGTTGAACTTCAAACAGAATTGAAGTTCAATGTTGACTTCACAAAATAAGTTTGTAATGAACTTGACATGTTGGAGCTATGCCCCTCGTGTGTCAAAAGTTTTAAGGAACTGTCCCTCGTGTGTCAGAAGTTTAAGGAACTATCCCTCATATATACATACATATATGTTCAACCACTTAATCTAAAAGTGTAAACAGTTAGATAAGGCCACAGGTATATTATTTAAATATTGTCTTCAACACGCCCACTGACGTGTAGGCAGTCATTATTAGTCATAGATTATGTAAAAAATCCAAAATCTGAAAATTCAGGCTCTCCCTTTAGCCCTGTCTGTTGTCAAAGATCTTTTTCCTACCCCAAACAATAACTGCAATTTTAATTTGGTGACCAGAACAGTTTTTTTACAGCTTGTGTGCAGTTATCGTGATCAAAGGCCATGAATCAAAAAGTATCTTGTGAATAAAGGAAAATGATGCAATTTCACCAATATCTGATGTTTGTTCCTAGGTCATCTCAATACAAAAATGAGTAACCTACTCACCAGGACCCTGTACATCACAATTCAGAAAGTGTACGTCACAATTCAGAAAGTGTAAGGAACTGTTTCTGATTCATCTCTTCTATGCCCACTAATTTACTAGTTTTCCCTCACTTACCATGATCAGTTCTCGTGGGGCAAAAAAAAAAAAAAAAAAAAAATCTTGGTTCTCTTACAAAACAAATTCCTTTCCGATTTAGCTACTGCTTAAATGATCAAATTAATTAAACGAGTGTTACATGCAAAAGTAAATTGAGCTCCAACGCCAAAAAGTACAGAGAACATTTGCTCCACAAAGGAGGTAGTCCAAATCTTTTGGTAAATGACAAGCTTCAATTCTCAACAATTGAAAAAATTTAGGGCAAGTTTTCAAAATGGCCTTTTTTATTGGGTTTAATTGTTCCATTTAGAAGGCATTCTTTATAGGCTAAATTTCCAGCTTAACCTTATTAATAACGGTCTTCATCTATTTCCTACTTTTTTTCTCGTTAAGGCGCTTTCAACTCAAGCATTGGGTCAAGTTGATCAAGCTGTACTTCACCCACTTTTCCAGTTGGTCAAGCTCAGTACTCCACCAACTTGACATAGTAGTCAAGTTTTAATGAGAACAAATGACACTTTCAAAACACCGTTCACAATCCAATAGCTCCACAAGTAAATAACTTCTTTCGACAAAACAAACATTGCAAACCAACACACAAGTGCAAGAATTTGGACAGGGTAGACAAGAAGAGACAATGAAGTCCCAACTTTCACTCATGCTTTGAACGAAGAGTTCATGGTAGATGAAGGCATTGTTTCAAAAATATTGTCAAGGCTTACGCCTCAAAAATGTCTCAAAATCTGCCCCTTGAGTGCCATTGGCAACGCTTACGCAGGTTGGCTGAGGTGTGCATCGTTTGTATTGCCTTTTTGGGGCATTTTAGTAATGGCCTCAAATTTTTGAGCTATTTCTTTATAGCCTAGAACATTTTATGGGTCCTTTTATGTTTTGTCTTTTATGCCTTTACACAGATGGAGAAGGAAGCAGAGCATTGCAATTGGATGATGATAACAAAGAATGAGAAAACATTGATAGTAATGATGGATGATTGGGGAATCCAATAAATGATTCTCTTAAATATTAGAAGTAATAATATAGAAAACTGCTAGATTGTCACTACTACTTGTAGTAGATAATAGTTTGTTATGTTGCTGATAATTTGAGAACTTATTATTTACTACTTTATTGATGTATTTTATGTTTGTTTTGTAAGTTGGACAATTAATTTTGTTAATTTGTCATATTAAGGATTTTTCAAGATTGTTTTACAGTTTATTTTAAGCATGCATTGTATTTTTATATTCTTTTGAATGATTTCATTTTTGTCTTAAGGCCGACACCTTGCCTCAGCGAGATAAAAACGCCTCACTACCCGATTGAGCCTTTTTAAATGCTGTGGAAGAGCAAAGTTCATGAAGACGAATGAAGAAAAGGACAACCTAAAAGGAGGAAAGAAAATTTGGGTTTATAGCTTTTAATAGGTTGTCTGCAAACAAAATTGTAAAGGCAGGCCATTTTTCCTCCAAGAGGAACAATGCTCTTTTCCCAATCAACCAAAAGCTAAAGACCTTCAAAGATCTCCAGGACAAGTAAAATCTGGTATTAAGACAAAAAACACTCCCACTTTACCTTTGTATTCCGATATTACCACTATGTTCCTGACTCGAGTACAGAGGGTCTTCTCTGGGGTACAAGCCAACACATTGTCTGATGCTCGTAGTGGTTGCAGTTCCAATGTCTAACAGGATCACAGCAAGAGCCGAAGCCCATAACTTGAGAAAAATCTAGAATCTAATAGAAGCAGAAAAAGAGATCTGATGACTGGCTATAATACCTAATCCTCTGTGCAGAGGCTCGGCTCCCAAATGAATGAGAGATCTGATGCAGATCATAGATGCTACTTCTATATGCTTGTGATGTGGTTTTGCATGATCTTTATATTTTTGCTTCCAACTCTTGATTAGCTTAACAAACATATAAAAATAAGATCCCTTAGTGTATTTTATTCAGTCATCACATAGTTTGAGCTAATTAGACTAGAAAAAGTTTTTTTTGTTACATATTCAAGCTCAATTATTTATAAGGAATGAGGGCTTGGAGCAAATGTAATATATCAGATTAGAGTGAGTTAAATATAACAGAAAAGTATTAGAGAGATTCTATATGATCAAAAGATTCCTACCAGATTGAAGAAAAGTTATACAAAACGGTTATTAAACTAGTTATATTGTATCATAGAGTGTTAGTCCTTTAATGACAATATTCCATAAGAGGAACGTACAAAAAAACAAGATCTTAAGATGGATGTGTAGCTATACTAAAATAAATAAAATAAGACCAACATGTGATGGTGGCACCGGTTGAGGATAAGTTAAAAGGAGGATGACTTAGATGATTGAGGCATTTATTTTGTGCATATGAAGAACATCCCCTTCTACAAGAGTGACGCATTTCCATTAGAACATCTTAGAATAGAGGTATAACAAAATTCACATAGCCTGGCGTGATTGCAAATGATTCGATTTCCTTAAATCATTTAGGAGGAATAGTTGATTGCCACAGATATTACAGCAGTATAATATTTTTGTGTTGGAAGAGCCTGAACATACTCTCCAAATGAAATGCTTCACTTTGTATGGTGTGGCGAAAGAGGATTTACGTAAACACTAAGTAGATTGGACATAACTACTAATTGTTTCATAAGATAATGATGAGATTATACCACATAATAGCAGGAGACCAACTCAGCAGCAACAATAGAAAATGAGTTATCAATTAAGCAAAAGGAGGCCAATACCTTCATTAATTCTATGGCAGGAAGATGCACATGTGGAGAAGATTGTCCCTTTCCAGAAAGCTGAGATTGATTGACAACAATATCGACATCCTCTTCTCTGACATCATACATGCTCAGCATCCTACACATGATAATAATTGGAAATAAAAGTTCAAACCATTTTCATTAATGCAAAATTTATTATTGGATATTAAACACCTATAATAATGAAAATAAAGAAAATCAGAAGTCAAATATCCGTACGAGAATTAAAAAAAACTGCCATAGTACATGAACCACTAATACAACTCACATTTGGAAATGCCTAAGACAAGCCACAACTAGTTGCCATTTGTCACAAGGGTCTACATAGGCTCTCTGTGGAAATGGGCTGAATACATGGTCATATACAAATCTGAAGATGCCAATAAATCTACAAAAGAATGCATAACCATCATTGAAAGGAATCATTTCACAATAAAACAACTGCAAATCATTACGATTGACATATACAGCCAATACCTATGTCCTCTGTCGCTAACATCCCTTTCCTCGGCAATAAGAACATTTAACAGATTGATAAATGATATAGTTGAAGGGTATTGCTCTCTTCTTGCTTCAATTTCATTTAACTCAAATTGCATGTCATAAACCTTCAATAGAACCACAAAAACACGTAAAATTGATGATAACAGAACAAAAAAACCATCAGCTTCTTCTTTAGTTAAATCATATGGCCCTCAACCATTAATAAATGGTTAAGTAAGTTATACAAATCCAGGAATTGAGAGAAACAAAAAGGAAAGGAAAAATGAGACAATTTGAAACCATGTAATCTCTCCAGTCCAGAAGCGCCTGCTTGCAAGTGAAGCACATCACATATTAAAATTAATCATTCAGATCAGCCTATGGCTCCACATCAATTTGACCTTGTACCACGTGCAAGTTCAATTTAGTTCAATTCTTGCTCAACTGAGCCAAACAGGATTTCAACCAAACCAACCTGTGTGTCCATTGGTTGTCCACTGTTCCCAATATTAGGCCCAATAACTACTGGTAGATCGTATTGCTCTAAGTAACTCCAAATTGTATCTTTCATAAGTGGAGTCACATGCACAAAAGTAGCAATGGCATTGCGCAAAGCACCCTATGAAAAACAGATGCAATAGATGGTCAAGAGCAGATCCAGCAGCAGCATATGAATATAACTAACAACAGGACAGAAATAAAACTGACGAATAATATGGAATAGCAGAAAATTCAGAGACCGCAACCTTGAGATAAGGAGGCACATTTTCATAACTAAGGAGCTTGAATAATGGCTCAATATCAGGAAACCATTTCTTCCTTTCAATGGGACTCCCATTTTCCACAACCTATATCACAAAGAAAAAACATGTACAAACCAGTCACACCTACATCAATGTTGACATACAGGTTTCTGAAAGGAAGATAACAATAATTTTATTAGAATGATTCTCCAAAAATTATATATACGTGTGCACAGAGATTAGAGTCAGCAATAAAAATGTGGGAAGGGCAAAACAAATGGTCAGGCTCTATCTTGAAAATGGATGACTACATGTATGCAAAAGAAGGCTACCCGTGGATCACAAATTCTTACAATCAAATTCTTTATGCAGTTAAGGTAATTACATTTGTTCGATCTCAGCTGAATGTTTTTCATGACAAAGAAGAAAATAAACTGACATCAATTGAACTAGAGAGAGAGCTCTCTCTCTCTTCCCGCCTTGAAATAATTTCAAGGCAGGTTTGAACCAGCCTCGAAGCAGGCGCTTGTTAGTTTCAAAACAAAAATCAATTGCCACTTTTTGTTTAAATAAATAATCAACAATCTTCAGTTCAATTTTTTTTCAAAAACTGGTGGGTTAAACCGCACCACACCGACCAGCTACAATGGCGGTCAGGTACAGTATCCAAATATTTTTTATTGGTCCAGGGACTCCAGGCTTGTGGCTAATAGAACTTATGCACCTCAGAAAGCAGTGTCCTTCTCAATCAATGTCCGGGCATCCCTTACATAACCACCAAACAACCAATTCCAGTACTGATTTCGCTCATATGCCAACTATGTTTTCCGTAATAATATTAAAAGTCCCGGTCTCCAATGAATTCATCTTCTGGAGCTCTACCAGTCCATGCCAGTTCATCTTCCTAGAGGGCCACCACCTCCCACACCATCTTCTGGAGCTCTACCAGATTTTTCAGAGAGTCTACACCACTCTTTCACTTTCTTGTTCTGTAACTTTTTTTTTTTTTATGGAAATGTAAATATATAGATCAAAAGTGTTATATACAAGTACACTGGGCATCCCCAAGAAAACAACGAGCCTCAAAAGTAATAAGAATTAAAAAAAACTACATTGGACATCCCCATGCCACAAATGATAAAATAAAGTCTAACTACTCACAACTAGTGATTCATACAAGAAGAAAACATTAAGGGCTTGTTCGGTAGAGTTTTTTTGGAGAAAAAATGGGTTTTTTTTTTTGTTACTTTTTGACTTTTCAAACCTTTTTGTAGTGTAAAAAGGGTTGAAAAGTCAAAAAGTATAGGCAAAAAAATGGATTTTTTGGAGAAAAAACTCTACCGAACATGCTCTAAGATACAAAGTAAACATGATTTTGTACACTTGTGTTTTAATCCGTCGAATGATAGAGTCTGAATGAGGAGCCAAACCATCAAAAATATTTTGGTTACGAGCAGTCCATAAGTGGTACACTGTGCACGCAAGGGCTGTTTTCTTTGCTTTACTTTGCCAAGAACATAATGTGAAACTTAATGTGAAAGGGCTGTTACTTTTTATCAATACATTAATGTGAAACTTAATGGAAAATGATACTTGTTTAAGCACTGCTTTACCAATATGAGACCCAAAAGTTATACCTATACGTACATGTGCAAATAAGTATGCGTCAAGCATGAATGGAGGAAAAAAAGGAATAGAGTGTGTAAAAGATTGCAGTGAGGTGAGCAAATATTCTATTTCTTAATTGCTTGGGCTTATATTTCACTCTTACTATTATTATTATTTTCTTTTGAAACATGTCACTATCACGTGGATTTTGCTAAGGCAATAGATCAGGCGACTGAGTGGGCTCATCTAGGTAATTTAACAAGTACAAATTGCATTAAAAATTAATATATCAATGCAAACCAAGACCTTAGTCATGCACTCATCCAAGAAAATTATCTTAATAATGAGCCGTCACAACTAAAATATACAGAAATGCATAAATTGAACGCTGAATTTTGTCGAGTTCTCTCAAAGAGGCACGTGATTAGTGGTAAAACAAATTTATTCCAGATTTTAAAAGAAATAGTTATCACCTTTTGTAGAACATTCAAGTATGCAACAAGGGCTTTTGCATCTCCTTCCTGAAACTCCGGAAACATTGCCCCAGGACTCTGAAGAGACTGCTTGAATTTTTCCTCGTAAATTGATAAACAGTCAAATAGAGTGCTCCACCCAATGGAGCGGAATGTTTTTCCATTAAGCAGCTCAAAAACTTTTGCAGCTCCCTCTGGATTACAGGCCTGATAAAAATGAAGAGACGTCAAACTTCATTTTTAAAAGTGCCCATTCATACTAATTTTTCAATTTTCCCTTTTTTTGTATTTTTTTTTTTTTTTTTTGGGTGGGGGTGGGGGGTGTTCCACTTCTCATACCAAAGTACTAAGCATTTTCAAGAATGCCACGAGTGTTTGAAAATTAGTATGATCTTCTCCAGCAAACTTCACAAAGGTCCATAGAACATCATTGCCAGACAGCAGCTCAGGTTCCTTCTGAAGAAAGAAGCATCAATTGATTTGGTGAACAATAATACAAAAAAAAAAAAGCAGTGTTTTCTTTACAATACGAAATCAATGTTCAGAAAACTTCACTTTTAGTCTTGCTTAACAAACATTTTCAGAATATTGAAAATTAAATCAAGCAAATCTGAATATTAAATATTGATATTTATAGTGGCACTTCTACATCCTAGAGAGAGGAGAGAAAGAAACATAGAGTAATCAAGATATTTAAGAATCTTGGAATCTCCCATTCCTTGTGATGCAAACCCCAAGAAATGAGAAAAATTACAGAAGACAAAGGAATGAGCGGAAGCATCTCAAATCCTGTGCCCGAGTACAGCATGAACCAAGGTCACTATAATTCACAAAAGCATGCCATATTAGCATCCTACTAAGAGTATTGAAGAATTGAAAACAGAAAAGATAAATCCTAAATATTTACCAAATTGACACTGTATAGCAATAATTTTCCATGCTCTCCAGAATATATTCCAAATGACTTTGTTGTCCAGGCTTTAAGTTTAGTGGCACTAATGCTAGTTGAAGCAATTGAAGAAACTATGCTAACTGATTCACCGTAGTGGAATTAAAAGTAAATGCAACATAGATTAAGATATGGGACAGATCACGATTCCAATAGTTAGCGATCCATTTGATCTCTCTCTTTAAGCATGTGAACAAATCCAAATTCAACGATGACCGTCGAAGGAAGATTCCACTGACTGAGATATACTTCAAGTGATACGAAAACAAACCAAGAATATTGCAAATGTGGCTAGAATAAAGCTCGTTGGCTGGAGGAATATATGTAAAGAAATATCATGAATGGAATGCAATGCAATAACAAACTTAACCACCTCCACAATATAGTACCATTTCCATTACATCAGCTGGAGCATATTCAGAAAATGATAATATCAAAAGTAATTCACGCCTATGCTCACAAAGAACTCTCTCTCATTAGATTCCGGCCACTTCATGCTTCAAAGACAATTTTCAACTCATCCTTACATAACTTGTTTCACATAGCTCATAAATCAAAAGTTAAATGGAGCATCCACCACAAATTCTAACTGCCAATTTGACATTACGGAGTGGAAAAGGCAAGGTATGCTGACCTGATAAATTTCACTCACAAACTCTAAAAGAGAGACAAAAGGTTGACGTGCACTTTCAGTAGATTGTTGAGGAGGTCCACTACCATCCATCGTCTGACTATGACTGGAAGCAGTGCGGTATTGATTAAGCATGGCCATAGCCTTCTCCTTTGCTTCTTTTACCTATCATATAGTATTAGAGAGACCCCGTCAAATATATTCTCAGGATGAATGGATCTCATGAAGCGTATGCCTTAAAAATCTTATAAAAGCACACAAGCCACAATGAAGCAATAGTTATACAGAAAAATACTTTTGTGCAGAAGCCCGTTTTACATCGATCTTTGACTAAAATTTTAAATTCATTTATAAAGATTCATCATACAAATCAAATGTAACAATGTGTGAGTCCCTGGTGCAAATCATTTAGGCAACACCTTTCCCAGGTATGCTCCTGCTTTACAAAGTGTATCTAATTTACAGACCTTCGCACATACCTTAATGAGCAGACTCAAGCCTATCTCAAAAACAGGCTACAAATGTGCTCAATCTTACTTGTTTCACAGTCATTCAGGCTTTAGAAGAGCCAAACTCAGTCCTCTTAAGAAGCTTCAGACACCCAACACTTTCTATTATATGCCAAAGGAAATGGGGAAATCAAAAACAACAATTATGGGATAAAGGTTCCCAACAAATATCGCTTACCAAATATCAACACAACAATCTGGTTGGGCATTTGATGAAAAGTGGAATTCTAAAATATGCCAAAAATAATAAGAGACCGGCTAGTTTCAAGCTGACCTTACAAATAAATCCATGAAATGATTAAAAGACAACATCGTTCCAGACCAACCTATTGCAGAAGTTCTTTTCCTTATACTTCTTGTTTTCCAAGTAACTATGTTTTAACTTCCTGACAATCCTTGTACTTAAAAGTACAGAGAGACAACTAAGTGTAGATAACTCAAAATAAGTTGAAATCTTGGTGTCGATAACTGATTCTGGCCTTCAATTACGTAATCTTTAGCATGAATTGGCAAAAGTAAGCAACGCTGGATATTTGAGCGGACCAATAGATCCATACAAAATGAAACTTCATGGTTTATACATCAAAAAGAATCAAAATTAGACAAAGTTTGATAGCATTTGGATTTACATCAATTTAGGGGGACGAATGAGCCAAATCAAGCAGCAGATTATTCAAGACTAAAACGCGTGTTATAGGCTTATAGCTCAGTTAGTTAACCGTTTGCAGAGAAATTATCTATTTGTTAACAGCTTGAATTTGAATGGAAAGTACACGAAAAGGTATTGTTTTCTTAAGAATCAAAATATATTCACAAATTTATTTTCACAATCTATGACGCACAGATACGGACAAGTTTTACAGTAAAAACTTTTGAATTTGAGGAATGCAACTTTCTTTTGTTAAGATAACTTTGGATTGTAATTTGTATCAATAGTGACAATTAAATAAAAATATTTGTGCATTAAAAAGTGTATATAGAAGATATAAACATCAGGTGGTCATGAATGAACCCTACACGAGCCAAGGAATATAAACATGACACAACCCTACCCGAGCCAAACATAAGGTGTTCATGAATGGCAGTTCATCTGCAGCCACAACTCCATTTAATTAAATCAGACAGACTTAAATGAAACAAAATCCATCAATTGAATCAAAAGTCCTACAGGTGCCTTATTTCAATACCTCAGAGCACATGTAATAGATTATGATTACAAGGAAATAGTGGATATACAACTGTTATGTGGATAACCCTAATCATCAAGATCGAGGACTAGCCAGCTGCAAATTTGTCTGAACTGTTTGAGCAATTAAATATGTATAGCACAACAACAGGCACATACATTTCCAGCATCATATATCAAAAGTCATTTAATAATTTCACATCAAACAGGATTTTTTTTTCTTTATCTCAACAAAGTCACAAATAAGACATCACATATCATTGTAAGGTAACAAACAAGCGTTCTCATGTAACTAACACACTATGATTAACAATGCCCACTAGCCTTATAAACCAACCAGTAGTTTTAACAAGAAGAGGTAGTATATTGGCGCGAGATAATTCACATTAGATGGATTGTGGTGGCACCATACAAAATCTGGACCCAACGAAACAGAAATGAAAAGAAGATTGCTCTTTACTGCTAGGAGATAACAGGATGAAGTGAACAGTTTTATAAAGAAAACTTCCTTACTGATGACCATTTTGAAGTCCTATTCTCACAATTCAGTACTAGAGATTTGATAAACATATAATTTACAACAGAAAATAAATTCAACCAACCTTGTCTCTAGCAAGTGGATGAGAAAGAAAGCATGTGATTTGCTTGTGAAGATAGGCATTGTACATGTAGATCATATCTTCGTCATCGTTCTGCACAAGAAACAATGGAATCGAAACTGACCACAAGCTTAAGACGATAAATATATTACAACATTTAGCAGTAACATCACATCAAACTGAATTCACTAAATGCAATAAACTTTTATTAGGAAATTAGATGGCATACTGTAACCATATAATTGAAGTATCAGTGTAAATCAACAAAATGGAAAGGGTAATTACCAACAACAAGGACAAACTAAACCTTATCCCCAATAAATTTGAGGTCGGCTCCATGAATCATTTTTCACCACTCCATTCGGTTCATTATTAGATTACGAGAAAAACAAAATTCATGGGATATGCAGATAACAGCACAACATATATGTTTGTAAATTTCTGCAAGTCACCAAATGTTTATGGCAGTCCAACGTAGCATGTAATAAGACAAAATATATCAGTAAACTATGATGTTAACAGAATTTCCAGGTTTCCATGAAACAATTTGTGGCTATTAGTTTATAAATTAAGAGCCAATAAATGGCAGCAATTAAGTTTCATAGTTGCAAATAAAATGGATTTAACTGCAATATGAGAGCGATGATAAAAATAATTTGGTAGTTGTGTAACAGTTCTCAGATCCCAGATAGGGAAAATGCATGTTCCAGGCAACCACATAGCAGAAGGAGTCTTCATTTATCCAGAGCAATTAAAAACAAAGAGAAGAAAAACTTAACTGAATGTTAGGACAACTAAGAAAAACTTGGTTACAGGAACTGAATGTTAGGCCAACTATTTTACTAGATACACCTGAAAAAAGTCTATTCCTAACCTTCCCCTTTGGCCAATTGTTAATTCCCATAATGAAGATTGTACTCTCTGGAATACAGCTGTCCAACTAATAATCAAAAAAGAAAAACTAAAAGAAAAGAAAAATCAAAGTTCTAGTTTGTGCTTCTAATAATACTCCTTTGTCAGCATTGCTAAAATATTTTACCACTCCAAATGAAACTGCCATACCACAAGCATTGCAATCACCATATTCTTAGCAAACACACAATTGAAATCCACCCGCATCTACAAGACGTTGTCGGCTTAAAATGGTTTCTGGAGACAAGTACCACATGATTGCAAGGGCACTCAAAGTAACAATCAAAAGAGTAGTAAACTTATCATATACCCAAATTACATGTCACACTTTAAGCCGTTAGTGAACACAGAGCCTTAACCCTACCCCAAGTCCAATAACAAAGAAAAGAGAAAAGGCAAACTTACACACAGGAGAAAAAAATCGTAAATACAAATATGGAAACGAAGAAAGTGCGAAAATAAAAGTATAGTGTGCGCCCAAACTTTGGGCCCCTTTGAGAGTTTCTTAAGATAACATAATCCAAGAAAATATTTTTTGAAGTTCCATTATTATATCATTACTTTAAGTACTGGCCTTATATGTTAAAACAATAATTGAAAAACCCTCGTCGCATCAAACATATGTTTACGTTTCGGCACTATTCAAGTGTTTTTACTAAAGAATGTTTCTGTTAACAAAGAAAACAAACACTTTTTCTGCTTCCCAACAAATAGATGCACGTGTCAGAATACAAAACATCGGGATTGAGTATGGTCCCAACCAGGCCTTCAGCTGTGAAGCATGGTTCAATAAAATGACGGAGACCAAGTTATAGCCATTCCTACCATGAAATTTCTGCAGTACTGCCATCCAGTAGGTTAGTGAATTACATCTTCTGTTTCGAGGCAAGAATAGCTCCAGCCATCCTTTTCTATCAGTTTTCGTTTTATCCTTACCGAAAGGTAGAGATATAAAGTTATTTGGAGAGAGGAAATGAATATTGGCAGATTCTCATCCTATAAAATATAAATATCACTCGATTTTATTAATTATGTAATGGGTTACAAAAATTTATTCTATTATACTTTGTACTAGTCTAGATTGTGTAGTGGATCAAAAGTTTAACTGGCAACGTGTCAGCATAATCCCTCTAACATCTATGTCATGAGATGAATAGCTGCATTAATATTATATATTATACGTATTGCAATTATTCTCATTCTATGTTTTACCTAAAACTTTTTGAATTTGAGCACTATACGAGTCCAAATGTGTGTATCCGCCAATACCATTCCAAGACGTTTCGAGTGCATGATCAGTCCCCACTGAGATTCTTGATGTATGACTTTGAATAGCTCAAGTGAGTTAAAAGGTAGAAGAAGCATTCCTGCCAATCTCTTTGAAATGTATGCTACTCATTTTTTTATTACTTATTACTTTGTTAGCAGACTACCATTTCTAAACATATAAAAGCAAAGACTGTCGGAAGCTTCATTACATTGACACGAAGAGCTGACAAAGAACACGTCCTCGCCAATGCCCACTTTCAAACTCAAGCAGAATGATTCTACTACTAAGTGATAAACAAATGGGTAATTATACTATGCTCAATTGAGAGATCTGTAGCATGGTAAATGGACAGCTAATATCAGCCTAGGGTACCAAAATGCTAATTATTTTTTTCAGGAAATCAGGAAGTTCATCTCACAATCAAGATGCCGAGCAGAATCAAGGATCTCAGGATTTTTCCATTCTAGTCACCCTTGGACTTAAATTACTGTATGTTGTATTTTAGCTTAGCACATAAATTTCAACCAGACATCGATAATCATTCCCTCTGACCAACTCGTATCTTTCTTTCATGCATAAAGGACTTTTTCGGTACACTCCTGCTATCAAAATATGTTGACAGAGAAATAAATATTTAAGAATCATATTTAGCATTGTACGATGAACAATATGACACAAGACACAACACGAACCAAGTGAAGAAAAGATAATACATGTAGTCTTAAAAACATAAGATGGGAATTTCAAACGAACCTGATAAGCTGCAGTTTGAAGAATCTTATCCAAGTAAAACTGGAAAACATTATTGGCAAAAACGGCTTCCAAGCATGAGTAAATATATTTCATCTCATTAGACGAAGCACCAGCTCCGGTCTCCTTTAACTCAGTTCCATCTTGTATCAACATCAAATGTACAACCCACGCAAACCTTACACAATCAACAAAGCCTTCAACAGTAGGATCATTTGCAGAAGTCATCACCTGAAGCAAGCATTATCTCTAATAAGGTTCATAATGGCTGAGACAGAACTACTGTAGAAGCCAAGTACTTACAATCTCCTGAAATTCACGCCTAAAAGAAACGTCGGAAGACAGGACAGGCACTTTGTCAGGTCCCGTGCTCAATGCATCTGATATGAGAGCAATCACAAGAGAGAAAAGAAGGCTATACGTAACCTGCAGGTAGGAACAAGAATATATACCATTTCAGTAACAAAACTCTCAAAAATTAGCAAAGTGAGGACGAGGGAGATTTCTTATTCCCTCTATATCTCCCCCCACCCTTACTAAAAGAAAAGAAAAAATAAGAAAGAGTAAGAGAAATGTGGAAACCCTTCTAAAAACTCTGCCAGATGATCATTAATGAAATACAACACTCATCTTTAGTAGTTCTTAGTTGGAAGAATGTGATGTATTCTTGATTTTAGTTATGAACTTTTTTCCTATTTTGTCCTCTTGATATGTGCTCTTTTATGCCATTATTGACAAAATTATAATTCTGAGTCAAAAAAGAATTAATAGCAGCTTACCAGTAGAGCATTTTTGTCAAGATTTGGAAAACTTGAAATAAAAAATTATCTTATCCCAGACTTATTTGGCATTGGATAATGGGTACTGTCACAGTGTAAATATATTTGTACATAACTCTCTTTTACATTGCACCCTAAGGAGAAAATAACCCCATGGAACCCAACCTATACTATCTTATATTTCTTGATAACTACTAGACAAGTGTAAATAAACTACAAGATTAAAATATGGGAATTGAAAATTCAGAACTCTACTGATCTTAAGAGGCAGACAATGGATTCTGAGCAACTGTACTTTTGAAAGAAATATAAATAGTGGCGTACATGGTGAAGTGAAGCCAAATGTAATTTTTTTCCGGGCCAGCAGCAGTGGTAAAAACTCGAGTAAATGGGTCAAGCAGTCTAAGCAATTTAGAGATGCATATTTAACCAGCATAATCCTAGTTAGGTAAGTGCATCTCTTAAAAAACTTTCAAGAAATAAATAAATCTAAGAAAATTTAAATAATTATTAAGCCTTTATGCCACTAATACAGCACAAATAATAGAGAACCACACGAGCAAAAAGCCAAGACCTGATGCTTTAAGGAATCTGTGCTCCCACTATATTCAACGGCACCATCTTTTAAAGCAAAAAACATGTCTTTTATGTCTTTAGAACCTGCAAAGAGAAAATGTAATCACATTTCAAAACTGAAGCTCTTCCAAAGTATTCCTTATATTCATGCTCTATTACAATTACATCATTATTTTATAGCCAAAAGCCAGAGAGACGGTGTCACTCAATGCTAAATGTAAAGAATGTGCACAAGTTAGGGAAGGAGCTGCTAGCGCTTTCGACGACTCGATTTCTTAGTTTGGAAAGATGTAAATTTAGGTGGTAACAACAGGTGCAATTCATTTGATATAAAGAGGGTCAAAGAAAAAGAAACAAGACTGCCATAATGACAAGCTGGTAAAAGCACGGGAAGAATGTCTCCCCATTCAACTGAGAATAAATCTTTCAGTAGTCTTATCAGAATGATTGGCCTGCAATTGCTCATAATATAAGGGCCGGTAAGCTTCCACTTCCAGAACACACTCTTCAACCACGACCCTGCTTCGAGGACGAAGGTAGCTGGATATTAAGAAGTGCAACTGGCGCTGAATTTGGGATCCTTTTTTATGCATTTGAGTTAAGTATGACAACAGTAAATGCTGAAAAAAAATTAACATTTTGACCCAAATAACTGAATAGACTAATAGGAATGTGAAATATGCACCATCAATGTTGGCTGAAAGGCTTCAGTTATTAATTCAAATCCATACACATGCAAGACAAGCTGTGTGGTATGTTATAAATGTTATGCTACACTGTTATCACAAAAAATAGAATTGACTAACAAGCAGGAAAGATTGAATTGAGAGAGCTCTAATGGTTTATTTTTGCCACAGTAAAGTCAATCGTGATCATCTATGAAATATTAAAATCCATAGAACATAAGATTAGTCAAAGGTATTGTTCTATATTTCACTGTTCACATATTGAAGCGTGCAGAAAATAAAATCCAATAAAAATCTGCTTTTGGAAGCTTACTTGCACGCTCAATCAAAGCAGAAAGAACAAGGCAATGGCCAAGGATGAGCCTTTCCCTACAAATTACAGCTTGCCTTTCCACTAGAGAACCCCTTGAGTCGAGAATGTAATGCTCAGAATTAGGCCCACCAAAACCTGCTGGCTCTTCTCTATTGAGTTCCTAAATAAATAATATTAATAATAAATAAGATAATGAATATGAAGGTCGTAGGCCGACAAAAACAAATGACAATGGCAAGCGCAACCATACCAATCATCAAAGCAGGTTGCCTTGTAATTAGTGTATTAATAAACATATCAAAATTCATGTGCCTATCATGAAAAAACAAAAAAGGAAAAACAAAAAACAGAAGAAGAAGAGGAAAGAAAACCAAGTGTCCTGCACCTTCATATACATTCCGTGGAGCACATGCATTTCATGATTTTAAGGCAAGGAAGCTCCGACATGGACACACGTGTCAAATACGACACGGCACGGACATACCAGCGCAATTTTTCAAAAAAGCACCAACACTACTCAACGAGGACACATTACATTAAAATAATATTTATTTATTTTTAATTTTTATAGTATGGGAATGGTTAATCCCTAGAACAAACAAAAAGATAGATGTGTTTTCTTTAATTTCTAATTGAAGTTATGGGTTAAATAGTAATTTTAACGGTAAAAAGGTTGTCCAGCTTTTCAAAATAAATAGCTTGTTGCTCTAAGGGTTCAATGGTAATTTTGGTGGTAAAAAGGAGACTCCCATCATTTGTGCATTAATTATCAGAAAGTGTGTCTTGCCTATTGAAATGCCAAATTCGATGTTTGGAATTGGGCATTTAAAATAAAAGAAAAGTTCTCCATCAACTAGGGTTTGGATGTGCTGTTCGAACTTCGAACCAGATGAAATGCACGCCGTTCAAACTTCAAATAGGGTTTGGATGCGTCAGCGTTTGGGAATTTCCAGTCGACACCCAACGTCTTGCGATTACAATATCGAAAATGGAGAAGACGATGTGCCATATGAGTTTTTGTTTCTAAATTCACGGTGTATTGGCAATGCATACATGGCGCGTCGGCAGCGTGTCCAACTGTACGAAACCAAAAAATAAAATGGACACGCCACGTGGAGTATCCGACACGTCTCGGCGACGTGTCGGTATCGCTCGTCGGCACCTGAGGCGTGTCGGTGCTTCCTAGTTTTAAGGTAAACAAAGACCTTAAAAGTGCTTCACAATTCAGTATGGTGACTACCCTTCTTCCATTTACACCATAAAAATTTCATCAGATGAATTCATTGCTTTTCTTCCATTTATAAAGCTCAACATTTTCTGACCAAACTTTTACAAACACTAGAGCCACTCCAGAGCCAGAGGACATGCGAACATACTTCAATATTAATGAAGAAGAAAATGGAATCCTAGAGCTCTCTCATAATAACACCCTATCATTCTTGAGAATAAAAATGCAATGGTAATAATGTGAAGACCTTTATAAGGGAAATCAACCGGTGTCTAAGTCCAGCATTAATAATATCTTCCAAATATTTTTGTATGTCAGCTACAAGATCAGCTTCAAGTCCCTGGTCAAGAATAACAGCCTGCAAAAGACACCAAATGATTCTAATCAAAGAGATACATAAAAGACCATTTCTTTTTGCACATCCAGCCAGAATGAAACAATACCCTCAATAGTGTGTAAAGTGCTGTTATTAGATCTCTTCTCTCTGTATACCAAAGTCCAGCAGCAAGACGTAAAATTTCTAAGGGCTCTCGACCTAGCAAGCCCCACTGGAAAGAGAAAAAAAGAAGATAATAATTCAAGAACAAATGAGTGAATCGAGAAATTAATAGACATTGGTAATAAAATATACAAAAATTATCTTCCTCCAGTTGTGCTTGGCACAGAAACTTCTAGTGCGTCAATAGAATAATAAAGTGAACATAGAAGCAGAGATTTTACCTCTTGATTGGCAGAAACAAGCAATTGCACGCAGTCTATTTCATTGAGATGGAGGTCATCACTCAACTTTAAAGCCTAAGGGGTCAAATAATAATAAAATTATGTTATAAAAAATGGAATTCTGGATAAAGCAAAAATGTCAGAACAAAAATCAAACGACCAGTTGATTAGATTGTTAGTAAAGATATTTCAATTGGGGGATAAATTAAGGGAAGAATCGTCAAGTGGTGGGGACACTGTCTTACATAGACATAATAGAGTTCCCCTTCTCAAGAGTGATTTCACAGAATAGATGTGAGGGGAAGAGGTGTAGTTGTAAAAGATATGGTTTCACTAAATTTTTTGGTAGATGTAGTGATGTACTCTCCTCAGATAGTCAACAATAAATACAGCCTCTTTAACTGCTATCAAACAAAAAAGACAACCTTCTTCACAGATATGATGTGAGGAGGAAGAGGTGTAGTTGTAAAAGATATGATTTCACTAGATTTTTGGGTAAATGCACTGATGGACTCTCCTCAGATAGTCACCAATAAATACAGCCTCTTCAACTGCTATCAAACAAAAAAGACAACGTTCTTCTCAGATATGATCCCAAGCACACCTTTCCACAGAGAAACATCCTTCCTGCACTTCGATAAGGGGGTATCAAAGGATCTGAAAATAAACTCAATGAACTCAGCTTGGCAGTAAATTTCCACACTGATATACTCAGCACCATTTGGGCATTTACAATGAACCCGTATAATTCCAGAAGTAGATTTCTGTAGCTGGACCTCAAAATCCTGCAACACCCTCCTAAGTTCAGACTTCCACATTGCATAAAAGACATGAATTCTGCCAAAGAAACAAATTTATTGGTTGAAAAATGAACAGCTAACTAACGCCATCTTTAACACCGAACATCAAGGACCTGACCCTGTTCCCATGGCCAATAGAAAAGTCAATGAATTTTCAGAGCACTGCCCACATATTGATAATTCCACCACATAAGAAGCCACGAGTTTTTTTAGAGCACCAATATCCCCACTCAACCATATGTATCTGCCATAACAACCCTCCATACAAACTTTTGGTCTTTGGAAAATTTCAACCCAAAAGAACCTTTTTGGAAATCAGAAGATCTCTAGTACCTAGGCCTCCAAATCTGACAGGTTTCTTGCTAGTTCTAGTTCACTTCTTCATGTTCCTTGCAGTCCCAAGAAAATTGCTCAGTAACTTCTCAATTCGATAGTTACGTGAATCAGGAAAATAGACATAATATAACTGGGTAAACTAGATAAGGTGATATTGAGCAGATTTAACTGATCCCCTCTGGCAGATATGTCCCCTTCCAGCCAGCCAACCTTCTTTCAAACCTCTTGATAATAGAGTTTCAAACCTCAGGTGATTTATAAGTGCATGCCAAAGGCAAGCCAAGGTAGAATGTGGATAAGTTCAGCAGCAGAAAACCAATGATATCAATGTAACACGCCAGAAACATCCAGCAATGACAAACTTTCACTTCTGGCCACATTAACCCTCCATCTAGACACTGCTTCAAACCACTGAATACCCACTTCAAACTCAACAAACAGTTCTCACATAACAACAGGTATAATTAGCAAAAGAATATGAGACACTCTTATTCTCTAAGTCAATCATACTGCAAACATCGAAATTAGATATCATCAATGCTGCTATAACCATTTGTATTAATTGCTGAGTACTATCCATAACTAAAACAACCGGCAAATGGATTAGAGTCCTCTTTTTGTACTAATGTGAAACTAGTAACATTGTAACTATCCCACCAAATCCTGACTTCATGGTTAAGCCACATTTTAAAATGTGAAAAAGAAAACAACAGGGCTTCTCCCCAAGCCCACACAATTAACCAATGATAGGGAAGTTATACCAGACGGGTCTCTGAAGTTTGCCTGCATTATATCAAGGCATATTTCATTCCAACTAGAGAAAATCAAAAATCTGGGTCCTGGACATAGAGCAGGAAATCCTTCTCTGTACAAGTTCTCAAACAAGCTTTTGAACAAAACTTCATTAGGCGAGTGGTGTAAGCACCACGAGGTATGAAGCATTTTTGAACAACTCCTATTTATCATAACCAAGCAACTAAAATTATGTTCCCTATTTGCCTAAGTAAAAGCCCCACATTATAGTGACCAATATACTAATATCATCTACCTAATGAAGTAAAATCATTAATTACACCGGGAGAAACTGTAGTCCAATTTCTTGGTAAGTAGATAACATTGAAATCACCCTCAATACCCCAAAGCTCCTCCCTCTCACTCTTTACCTCTGGGTTTCAAAGAATGATCTGCAGAGCCATACGCCGCAGGAAACACCCACCTTTCTTCGTTATCACTTTAACTAAGAATCTGGCATCGTTTAACATCAAGATGCCTTAAATAATTAAACAAAATAAACTACCACTCCAAATATTTCTAAAAGTCTCGTTTGATATCATTTTCGTATGTATATCCTGAATGCACAATACATGAGGACACCAACTCGTCACAGCCTGCTCTAAAATTCTCTTTCATCTGGTTTGTTCAGACACCTAACATTCTAAGACAAATTTGGAGTTCCCTTAAGATCTTGCTACTGCCAGCCCCCAATTTTAGCTAAATAAAAGAAACCAACCAAAGACTTTGTAAACGCTAACTCGAAATAGACCTCGAAACGTAGTTCTAAAACAGACAAATACTTCTATCTGCAACTCCTGAATAATGTTATAGTTTTACAATTGATAATCTGAGTTTTATTGAAGGCCCTGTGATAAGAGAGTAATCAAAAGAATCAAAGTCGTTCTTTATATAGACTTAGAATATGTGAAAGCTTTGTGTGTCATACTACCATGAAAAAGCAACATATATCAGGATTCAACTAAGGAAATCTAAGGGAAGAGAAAAATAGAAAGCGCCCATATAAGAGTTCCCACATCTTGCATGGTTTCACCTCATGGAAGTGCATCTCAATATTCAACTAAGGAAATCTAAGGGAAGGGAAAAATAGAAAGCAACATATATCAGGATTCAACTAAGCAAAAATAAAAAGCAACATAAATCAGGATTCAACTAAGGAATTCTAAGGGAAGGGAAAAATAGAAAGCGCCCATATAAGAGTTCCCCACATCTTGCATGATTTCACCTCGTGGAAGTGCATCTCAATATTATCTCACAGGCCTTCACCACCATCGCCTTTCCCAATTTCCAATCTCCCTCATCTAGCACATCAAAGCCTCAACTTCCCAGATGTTAAATATAAATCAGCCATAAACCATGAACCAATAATCAGTGCACTGTAATTAATTCCAATAAAACCATTCAACTGAAGGAGAAATTTCATGTTCAAAATCAATAGAAATTATCCCAGACATTTAATAATGAGAACAATGTTTAGTTGTGGGAACAGGTTAGATGGAAGAGGAGAAAACGGGTTATGCAAGAGAAATGTGACCATGGAAAGTATTATTGTCATGTAAGATATCCAAACTTCTTTATTGCCCTTCGGCTTCTTTCTGTTTTTCTTTCTCCGCTACCATTTTTTATTTGCTATTAAATTTCAAACATCCACCCACTGGAAACAAGTCTGAACTCTTGGTTGAGTTTCGCACAAGAGTAACAAAATTCTCTCAACCTATAAAGCACAGATGTGGACACGGAGTTGGGACACAGACACGCTGAACATGTAACTCTTCAAAAAGGCAGAACTCAGACATGTCATGGACTTGTTGATTAAAATTCTTCAAATGACATTACAACGTTAGTATTATACTTTATATTTTTATTAAATTTGTACTCTTTTCAACTTTGAATATGAATTTGTGAAGAAAATATTATGAATAAGAGAAGTGATCATTTGTTGTATCGACATAACTTTGAATTGTACTGTTTATGAATAATGTCAACAAAACAAAGACATTTGCACACACATAGAGTTGATATAAAACAAACGACATGAAGTCTGAATGCTTTTCTTGGATTATTTTCTTTTCTACACAAATATTTTAATACTTAAAAATTTTCCAGATTGTATATTCCAACATTTACAATACGAGATTCGTCATGTCCTTGACATTCAAGGACAAGCCCCTCCCATGTCAAACACTAAAATAAATATAGAAAATATTGAACACGCCACACGTGCCTGGCATGTCAAGAAAGTGTCATTCGCATATCAGAAATTTAAAAGCCAATATATAGTGAGAACTAAGAAGTATAAGTTAGCATTCAATCCACACAAAGCCAAATAATGAACCGAAGAAAGAAGAATAGATGGAAACTTACTATCTGAACATCCTGATCATCAAGTGAAATTGGCCGCGCATCCGGCAGTCTCACTTCTTTTGACTGGACTTGACCTCTATCTGACTGTTTTGGAGGCTGCATGTTTTGAGGGGGGAAAAAAGAATGAATAACTACATTGAACCTCATGTACACATTTACCTTTTGCATCAACTCCATCAGGACATTTCAAATTAACAATCTACCCAAATGGAACAAAAATAAATTAAAATATATTCATAAGGCACAATAATAAATAAGAAATATCTAGGTTAAATAATATTTCTGTAAAGTAACAATGCAGCAACTTCTACCATTTAAATTTAATTCACAAGACAGCAATAAGTGATATTACATTATTTATAAAATGCAATTATATGAAAAGGGAAAAGAAGAAAAGAATGTAAGCTTAAAAAGCCAACATCTGAATTCTCCTTGACCATACTAATATTTACTCGAGTTTTTCCACCAAAAACGATAAATCTTTTTTCAAAAGATGACTCATACACACACACAGAGACACGTTATAACCAACAAATAAAAACATATATACCATAAATTTGCTCGTGCAAACAAACTCGTACACACACACACAAATACGAGAAGAAAGAGGAAGCACGTACCGGATAGGAGAGGAGGGACTTGAAGGCAGGCAGAGAGTGGCGAATGGCGTGAATGAGCTCGATTCTCTGCGACGGCGTGGGCGGTGTGGGGCCGAGGATGGCTGATTCGATTATTGATAAGAGTTGCTTCGGTGATACCATTGCGCTTTAAATACGAATGAATTGATCAAACTTGTAGATATATGGTGCAAGGAAATGAAGATAATTACGAATCTGCAAATCAGAGTGAAAATTGGAGGCTCCACTGATGTGTTTAAAGGGTGTAGAGATGAGTGTGTTTTAGGGCGGGAAAAGCCCTAATTGAGGGTTTTAGAGAGGGAGTGAGGGAGCAGCGCAAAATAAGAGCTTCTGTGTCGGGCAAGTGCAATAAACGAGCTTCATAACGAATTAGGCAAAAAATTTGGTTAGAAATTTAGAGCTTGATTTCGGTTAAAATTTTGTTAAAAAGATAATTAATTTTTAACTACTAAAAATTTTAAGAATTCTAACCACATTCTCAAAATTTCAATTCGCTTCACTTTCTCTCAATCATCTCACATTTCACGTACTTCCTTGTTGAAATCCTTTTTATCAATTGCTTTCTCTTTTACTCTCTATCTCACCTAGCATTGGGCCACACTTAAAACTGGTCTGACCCGACCTAGCCCAGTTTTGTGAGGGCCCACCTGGCCTTAATTTTCTTTTCTTTTTATAAATAATTTTATAATTGAAGAATATTTTTTTAATGTCGGAAAACTCGATCAAATATATCATCTTTTACATTAGTAGGATTAAATATACACAACAAAATAGATTAGCAAATATTCCAATTGAGAAACACAGTTGAACAAAAAATTACATTGCAAAACGATTAGAAGATAAGGATTTGTATAATCCCAGCACGATGAAACAAAAACAATATCAATGTGTTAAACAAACATTTATTCGCCTTAATAGTTTGATTTCACAAGAAGTCCCAAGCTTGACTCCTCTTACCACTTGAACTACGAGAATTTGATGGACCAAATCACCAAAACATCAATCAGAAAGCAAATTGACGACATGAACAATAGAACTCTTTACACACACTTCAACTCGTTCACTACGCTAATTAAAGGCTAACTTTTTTGTGTAACAAGTTGAAACACACCACCATTGATCATTCACGGGAACTGAAATAACGGACTCTAAGCCCTAAAATATATTACTAAAGAAAATGAAGAGGAAAAAAATTGATGGTCAGCCCGGGCCGGGCCATATGGGCCCGATTTTGTTCGGGCTAGTCTGGGCCAACATTTTAACGGGCTAGTACAACCCAAAATTCGGGTTATATCGGCTGGGCTAGTTTTGCCACCTTTAATCTTACCTCTTATATTTCACATAAGATTTTAGTGAAACTCTTTTGTACTAATTTGTAATTATTCACGCCCTTATTATATTTTTCTCCAAATACTGCGCATATTTCTGATTTTATGAATTTTTTATTTAAAATGACAAAGTTAGGAGTTTCTTTTAATACACGATAATGTTATGGATTTTATTTTCTAATCACATGTTTGAATTTTTCTTTCTTGAGTAATCTAGTCAGACGTTATACCATTTTCTTTGCATTTTCTTAAAAATTCACATTCTATTTGTGCACAATGAGTGGTAAAAGTAAAAAAAATACAAATACAAATACATTATACGAACTCTATTAACTTCTATAATTTCAAATTCTATTAAAAGTAAAAACATCTTGTTACTCATTTGGAATATTTAAAATGTAAACTATATGTATCAAAATATCATGAATTAGTTGTCTATTTTATTTTATTTTTTATTTTTAACTATTAGTCTAGTTTTCTAAAAAAGAAATTTGTGTGCTTTTATGGAGAGTTGACTTGTCAACATTATTTTTAGAACAAGTTTCTCGTCAAGACATAATTTGATTTGAAAAAAAAAAAGACTTGAAATGGTATGGTGAAATTTTAAAATTTTTAAAAATATTACAGTTGACAAGTTGCTTTTAATAATTGAGGAGATAAAAATATATTTTTTAATAAAAAGACTACAAATCTATTAAAATCTATGAGAATCTATTAAAATCTATAATATAGAAATCTATTAAAATCTTATGAAATATGTCAAATTTTATTAAATTATGAATTCCATGAAATCTATAAGAATTTATAAATATTAAGAAATCTATTAAAATACGAGGACACCATGTAAATAATAACTTATAATAAAATCAAATAGGCACTTAATCTTACATTTTGGCACCACAACTTTTGGTAAAACTAATTCAAGGACTTGCATTCCACGTCTAGTGCCCCCTATGTTTTATTTGTTTAGCATGCATTGATAAGTAACATTATAGATAGGGTTGGAGTAATAGTTTGGTACTTAAGAAATGCAGAATTAAATGAAAGGTATTGTTGTAGTTAATGGGAAAAGGTAATTAAGTTCATGATCTTATGCATACCTATCTATGTGTATGAAACCATTGTATTTAAACATATGTTTGTTGCTTGTGTATGCTAACTACGAGATATATTAAAGTTCAGTGGCTTGCAAGTATGTTGCTTGTGTATGCTAACTACGGGATATATTAAAGTTTAGTGGCTTGCAAGTATAGTAGAAGAACATATTCCACAAAAATTCATTAAGAGCTTGTTTGGTTGAGCTAAAAAATTTATTAAAAAACTGAAGTCAAAGTCAATAATTAATTTTAACCACACATTTCATGGGACCTACAATTTTTATCAAATTTTCAACTACACATTTTATCAAATTTTTATCAAAATCTGCTAAAAAGCTCTACCAAACAAGTGTTAAGTAGGAATTTAAATATTGCATGGAAGGCTCAACCTGTTGTTCTATACATTTGACAAAATAGAGGTTTAATTAGACTATCAACAGAGTAGAGCATGGAATGTTATAGATAGTTTGCATCCAAAAAACAAAACATGCTATGCATAAACATGTTTGATTATTTTCCTCTAGGACCCTTGTTCTTATCTTTAAAGTTGGGTGAAATTCCATTATTTTTCTTGATAAACATTATGCCGGTGGAGCTCACATGTTCTTCGTTTTGGCTTTTATTGGAAGTCAACACTTCCAAGGGTTCAAAAAGCATCATCTTCACTGTGGTTGGAAATTTTTGTCTGTGCAGAGGGTCTGGTGTTTCAGTGTTGTGTGCAACAACTTTTCCTTTGTAGGTTTCTGGTTCTTTTCCTTTGCTCGTGGAAGAAGTTGGGTCATTCATGAATATAATGTTGTATTTATAGTGATCTTTAAATGCTTCATTCTTCATGCCTTTGATGTAAAAAAACTGATGTTCTTCTATTGTGATTCTGATTTCTTTGAAGGCCTATGGACCATTGACCTGCGTAACAAGTAGCATTTGAGTTAGTTTTGTTAGTAAAATCACATATAGTTATTTTAAGATGTAGCGTGTTTGGTGTATACCAATGATTTTAGTTCTATTAATCTGTTGGCCGAACACTCCATAAAACTCTCAACTGTTTCCCCAATGAATCATTGTCTCCTATAGTGATCTGGTTAAGTCCTCCAATTCTACATATGCTCGTGCTCTGCCGATGCATGTTTGTAACAATAACAATAGTATAAAAATGTCATTAAAGAGTACTTAAAATGTGTAAAAGAAATTCAATAGGCTACATTGTAACTAAGAAAGTTTTTTCAAATCTTGTGGTACCTTGGTATTGCACATGCATGGGGCATTTGCAGAAGATGCAGTGGTAGGTCTCGTCGAAGTCAACGCTCGAGACCTTGTTGCAATTGTCACAGGACATATACCAAAAGAATTGGTTAAATACCTTGACATATGCTTGCGCCTCAAAAATAGCATTGTTGGCTGAAAACGAGTCATATAAATATGTGGCAATAGTGCAATGCATACTACTAGTTATTGTCTAATTAGAATGAGACTTGCCCCAAAGAGCAGACTTTGAATATCTTTGATAATTGTTATCTTGTCTTTGATTAGAGTTGATAGCTTTGTTGGTGTTGAAAAGGGTAGTTTTTTTTAATTATCATTTCATCCAGTTTGTCAACATTTGCTCCAACCCTTTTACCAAGTTGAATTATATAAGAGATACATATGTAGTAATTAAAATTTGAATGTAATAGAATATGTATTTCATGCTTGCAGCTTGTACCAAGAGGCTAGTCGAGCAACTTGTTCCAAATGAGTGTTGAAGGATAAGATGCTATTGGCCTTTGTTGAAATTAAAAGACTTGATAGAGATAATGTCAAAGGTATCTATATGGATGTTCGTAATTGTATTATGAATTTGTTAATATAAAAAATAATATTAACAGCAATTGTTATAGTTGAATGGACCTTACCACTGAAAGAAAATACTTTTAGATGATTCCCGACAATAATTTGTTTGTTGGATAAGTTGTCAATAATGAAACGACATTCTTTCTCCACAAAATTATCCCACATGATCAACAGTGCAGTGTCAAACCTAACATATGTAGCGATAAGCTGTGTTAGAAAGTAAAGATAGATAAATTATGTAAGATAAAAATGTTGTAAGCTATAAACAGAAATTTACCTGGAATCTTTATTTGAATATAGATAATTGCATGCAGACCTCTCGTCAATAAAAACTATATATTTGATATAGTCATATATGAATATGTTATGAATCGAGTTTGAATGAGTCTTTTAGGCTTTACGTCAACTACAACTCCTATGATACTTGAACAAGATGAAGAAAGCCCAACTAAGAAATGTGTTATAAATATATCATGTCTAGTTTGAAAATGAGAAATATAATCTGTATATGTATATATACTATGAAAACATGGAAAAACATATTATTATTATTATTTTCTTTGTAAACTGTGTGATTGATTACTGATATCATTCTTTGAGTCCATATGCTATTCCAATATGTTGAAAAAGTGAAATTAGATGTAGAATATATAAAAGCAATGTGGCCTTCCTTTATTTTTCATACTCTAGTTCGTCCAGAAATCATCCATTGCACCTCACCCATTGAGGATCTATAAAATTTCACAGCTGCGTTCGATATAAAGTAGATATTCCCCGGATAACAACCGATCTTCTTACGCTTGGATGTTGGCATCATAGATAGTTGCGTGGACTTTTTTTTTGTTCAACAGTATGTATCAACATTAAATTTTTAAAAAAAATAGTTAAATCTGTAAGGTAACTTGATGCAATAGCAATGCACATGTAGCTATAGTTTGGTAGCATTGGCATAGAGATTTTGTGGACAGAATACAATAAGTGAAAGACTACATCAGTTGCTGCTGTTAAAAAACATATTGTATTAGTTGAATCTTGCAAACAAAATCATAGTTTATGATTTGGAGATTATACCTCTAGATCCATTAACACTAAGTTTTTGTATTTAGTTGGGATTCGTTGCACTGTTCGTGCAAATAGTAATATTTATTTTATGAAAATGAATAGCTTTAATATGTAAGCATGATGTCTACGTCAATTTGGAACTTGGCAAAATAAGAATAAAAGAGTAAAAGATAACCATTTGAGTGCAAAAATCTTTTGTATGGGTTGAAAATTCAATTCAATGATAGTTGCAGAATTAATGGTAATTAGTTGAGGCATGCTTTTGTATGTTGTAGGTAAAAACTAAGTACTTACTTGTAAATTCTTGATATGTGTACACAATTTTATGAGAAGTGAGACTGAGAATTCTAAAGCTGAAAGTATATGAATTTTCAAAATTTTATCTTATATCCTTGTTTGTGTATACATACAGTGATGTATATATATAAAGAGGTATATAGTAGCTATATGAGGTAAGATTACAAAATATATATATATAATTTTTGTGTGTCTACGTTTAGAAAGAGGAAAAAGAGAACACTATGCATGTGTCTAGAGTGTAAAATAGAAGGTATGTGTGATATTTGTATGGTATGTTGTCATTGCTTGAGCTATTTGCCAAAAAGGTACCGTCCAAACACTACTTGGCAAATAGGACAAAGAGCAAGGATAGGTGAAACACTGAGGTATGGGCTTACGATTTTGCTTTTCTAGTTATCATTTCCTAAAATTTCAGAAATCAAGTCATAAAGCATTGCAAAAATCCTGATTTTTGGGTTTTGTAGGTGTTGAAAACCAAGGGAGTATGGGTTTATCTAAAATATAGGCTATTAATAAGCTGGGTTCTGCTGCATACAATGCATCATTGTTGCACTTGTGGAATATTGCACAAGGTAGGATGCCTTAGTTGAGGTTTAATGTAGTTTTATTTGTATGGCATGTGGAAACGTTAAAAAGATAATTTTGAAGCAAATAGTAAAAGGAATGGAATGAACTAGCAAATTTGGCATTTAGTTTTTCGTATGCGAAAAGAGGTTGCTTTAATTGGTTGAGGAATGAATTTTGATATAAGTTGTGGTTAAATAAAATGTTAAGCAGTGTGAACTAGACATGTTAATCCAGGTAGGCCGGTCGACCCGCGTACGTATGAGCCCGATAACAGCTAGCATTAGAAAAACCACCCGGTATGGGTTTGCAGGACGGGTCGACCCAGCTCACGAATTTTGAACGCAAACTCGATCTACCCGTTGGCCCATTCAGGTCGAGTCCATGTGGGCCGCGGTTTAATCCAGTTTGGCCGGTCTAAATAAAAAATTGCTATTTTAATTTTAAACATATTTATATTTTTTGTTAAATTATTCAATACAAAATGAACAACAATGGTAAATAAGAAATTTATAGCAAAAAAAGTTTACATGGAATTTATATCTTAATTTATATTGAATTATTTTTAACTTTGTGAATTTAAATACAACGTAAACAAATTACAACTATATACATTATTATAGTTAAAGTACATCTCAAATAGGTTGGCACATACATAACTATCAATCATTTGCATATTATAGTTTAAGTACATTCTAACTAGGTTGACACCTACTTAAATATAATTCAATTGTTCAAAATTATATTTTGTTTGCAAATCAATATTCAGCAACTGCAAGATTTTTAAAGTTTTCAGCAATATCATCAAGAATTTTATCTTACATCTTTCTATCTGCGAATATCCAATCTTTCACGCATATGAGAGCTTCCAAAATATCTTATTTAAGTCTTGATCTTCTTTCGTCCAATACCATGTTACTTGCAATAAAAGGGGATTCGGATGCCACTATTGAGACTGGAAATGTTAGTAGATCTCGTGCCATTTTTTATAATATTGGGTATGACCACTCATTTAATTTTTGCCATCGTAAGATATCTAAATTGTCTACATCATCTTTATGTAATAAACTATAATGATCAAATTGATAATATATTTCTAATTCGACAGGTGCGGTGTTCGTGTTTGCAGTTGATGAAATACTAACAACATTACGTTTCTTAGCTATTATATAGAAAAAAAAAAAGAAGATTTATATTTAGAAGTTGTACTAGAGTTTGTAGAAGAAGAAAGATTCAACTGTTACCATATTTAATAAAATAGTAGTTATACATTTCATTAATAAAAAATTTCAATTTTCGATTTGTGATATTTATGTTTAAAGCTAATGTCTCAGAAAGTGATTATAAAAGCATGCTGAACTCTAAATAATTTAATGTGACAGGACAAATTAGTGGCATGTTTTCATAATATTTTTTAAACTTTTCCTCTATTGACAAAATAATTTGAAAGAAAAATGGATCGTTTTTAAAACTTGAAAATTGGCTAGCAATTTCTGCCAATTGTAGATTACTAGTTGGGTAATAAACTCCCGAACTAACTTTTGTTGCCTTATAGAGAGGTTTCAAAAATTTCATAACTTTAAATGCAGTTTTCCAATCCGAATCATCTATATGAAATTAATTCTGCTTTGAATTAACGAATGCACTAATAACATTGGTATAGCCAACACACGATTTTTAATATAAGAAATGTTGAGTTCCATCTATTTGGAACATATTTTCTTTTTCTCAATCCAAGATTTTTGCAAAATTTTCCAAATTCTTGTTGTCTGGAATGTGAACAAAAAATATAATTAATAGCTTTTCTAATTATAAGTATATGTGGTGTTATTAATTTCAAACCATCTTGCACAACTAAATTATATTTATAACAAATGTACTGCATATGAAATAATTTAGAATCAAATAAGGGTTTAACTATTATAATTAAAAGTTCAATGCATGCAATTTTCGCACTTGTGTTATCAAAAGTAATGCCACATTATTTGTTTAACACACCAAACTCATTAAATACTTGTTATAAATTTTCACACAAAATTTACTCCATTATGTGGATATTCAAGTAAACGAAAATCAATAATTCTATTGTGTAGTAACAAATAATTATCAATAAAATGTTCTGTAACACGAGGATAACCATTGTGATTACGTCCAGACCAACAATCAGACGTGAAACACGCAATTCCATCAAAAAATTTAAGTTTATTTTTTAATTTTTCAGTCATTGTATAAAATAATTTCAAATAATTAGAACGTGCACTATTTCTACTTACACTCCTGTAAGAGGGTTAAACATACTTTTACTGGAACTCTTCAAAATACAGTTCTTCTGCAAAAGTGATGGGCATATCGCTTGTTGATAATAATTCTGAGATTCCAACTCTCATTCATTTCAGTGAATAAGTAAAGTTAGTAAAAGTAACTGATCCACTAGCATTAGTATGTGCAGTAATTTGAGCTTGTTTAGGATCTAAATGTTGTGTTTCATTTAGATGTTTGTTTTTGTGTCTTTGTAGCGTGTCGGTGCCTTGACCACTTCTCTACACATAAGCCTTTCTACAAATATTGCATAGTGTTGTACTATCGTTTTCATTGACAATAAAATTTTCCATACCTCTTATGTTTATTTATTTTTTCTTAAATTTTTAGATGATCTAATTTCTACAACATTATTATCTTTTAAATTTATTGGAGAACAACTATAATGTAAATTAGGATTTTCACAAGAAAAAATTATGAGAATCTATAACACAGTAGTAAAACAATTTAGTAGTAGTGAAAATGAAGGAGTTGAAAATTTGAAGTTGATGTGAAAGTCTAAGAACTTTGAAATTTGAAAGTTATTTGTTGAGAGAGAGAGAGAGAGAGAGAGAGAGAGATGATATTGGAGCAAGTTAAAAATTCTATAGATTATTTCAATTTTATGGAAAATAAAAAAGTAAACGTTACAATCTCTGGTGAAATTCAATTTATATGTAAGTGTGGTGGGACAACACAATTACACACAATTATTTTATTTTTATTTTTATTTTTATTAATCTAAAATTAAATCTACTGCTGCAGCCTGCAAAGCTGCAAGCATGCAACCTTGTCCCATTCGTGGCTTAAATTTTTTATTAATTTTAAGAACTTACGAGCCAGCAGTTAACACGCTTAACTGCCTAAACCCGCAGTTCAGTAATAGTAGCCTGGGTGGTTCACGGGCCAGCCTGCGATCCAGAGCCTAACCAGGCCCGTCCATCTTGATATGTCTAGTGTGAACGAGCATATAAAATACACTGAAGTGTCTCCTAGAGAAGAATAAAGGATAAGAATGAAGAAACAAGAATAAGATAAGTTATTTTGTGCACTTCTTGTTCTTCTTGTTTCCGTATCTATAGCTACGTCGAAACTTTGAATGTTAGCAGCCAAGCTACTGTATTTTGCATTAACTGCTAAAAATGAAGCATGAATTAACTTTCGTAGAAAAAATGAAGATTGTATGTAAATAAGAATGGAGGTAATAACATAAAATGCTTCCTTCCAAAAAGAAAACACATATCAACATATATTAAGGAAAATCAAATAGAGAAGAAAGAACTAATTACCAGCATGAAGGTCTTGGGTCGGAGTGCGATGTGCAACGAAAGAGAGGCTTTCCACAAACTCCAATGAGAACTTGACACAAGAAAATACTGTAAAGCATTTAACTACTCATATAAGGGAGTGGTAGATCAATGTTTTGCTTCCTCGAATAATATATTTTAAACATAAGGAAAAATTATCAATTAGCAAATTAGTACAAGAAGACTAAAACTTTTTTTACCATAAGTGGAGAGAATATATTTATCAACAACTTAACTTAACCAACTTAATTCACATATAAAAACTTGTGCATTAGCTGAATTTTTCCTTCTTTTCAAAGTAAGGGAATAATACGGCACATCTCTCATCAATGTTTGTAACCAAGATTGATTATATAATGCCTGCAATAAGTTACTTCATATTTAAGCCATATAAAAATGTTAAGACTTATCTTACCATAAACATGCTAAAAACTATAATCATGTTTCTTTTTATTTATATATTTTGGTAAGATGTTAAGGCTTATCTTAGACTTATATAATTTCCTATTACAAATATATATAACCCGTAAACTTCTATGCGACAGATTTAATAAATATATGTGCACATTAAAATCACATCTGGAACAAATCATCTTATACTTTTTTCAGTCATTGCTCACTAGGCTATCCACGGGATCAACTTTCCAGTAACTTTCTGTTGTGTATTATTCACAGCTATAACCTGTAAGCACAAGCATAATTGAAATAATTGACAAAAATAAGGTAATAGGTTCTTTGCCAAAAGAAAAAAAAAATCAAATCAATTGAATGACCAAGTAGAAATACACACAAAACTAAATATGAATTGTGATTAATATTTCGACACGGGAGTAACACACCCTTACATTTTCTATTCTTCACACTGAGCCCACATGCCCTCAAAGATTGCATTGGACTTGATCCTAACGGAGAGCAAAGAATGGATTTCGTTGGGGAGAATATGGGCCGCTTGGGTTGAATATATAGTTTAAGCACATGTTTGGTAGGGCTGAAATTATTTTTTAAGTATTTATATTATAAATTGTTAGTGAATGTGTGAATAAAAAGTGGGTTGTAAGTTGTGGATCCTATGAAATAAGTAGATAAAAATTATGTTTGACCAATTTGACTAGCTGAAATTATAATTTAAGCATATCCAACATGTGCTGAAGTCCTTTGTATATGTGTATTCATAAATGAAAAGGTTAACAAATCCTTTAACAGCAGAAGACCAAGAACTACAATATAAATAATTACTACCTGAACAAAATAATGATTCTACAAAAGAAAAAGATAACTACCTCGTTAATATTGTATTGCTTGTCAACTTCAATATACATAAAACCCCTCACGCGATCAAGTGCAAATGCGGAATTATCTTAAGCTTAGTGTTTGACACATCAACAAGATTATTTAGCACCCCTGGAATATTAAAATATAAGGCAAATGTTTTCAGTTAAGTAGATGCATAGTTTTAGTGTTCATATATACTAACATTTGTATCACTATAATAGATAAGAGTAGATCACATGAGCACTCTTTTTGCCTTCTACGGGCTTCAAACTCTTGTAACAAAAAAAGCATGTTGCCTACCATTCTGCTATCTCAATCTCTGGAGTGCCAAAGTAGTTTAATGCAAGCAACTGGCGTACAACTTCTAAGCAATTTTGTGATCTAACATCCCTCAATCAAGAAGTTGTTATGTGAAAAAGGATGGAAGAGGAAAAAATTTAGGTCATTCATTAAGTAAATGAAGCCGTTAGATGCTATTGCATTTATATCTCGCAAATAATTGTCACATAAACCAAGCGAAAATTAAATTTCTATAACCACAAGACAAACAATATTGTTTCCGGCACATAGAAATAATGGCTAGTTGGTCACTTGGAATGGAGACATTCTCCTTAGTGCGCTTTGATTCATTACATACATTTAAACAAAGAATAGCACATAAACTCATTTTCACAGAATTAACTGAGAAAAGTTTTAACATGTGCTACTATCTCGTTTATGTGTATCCATCACATATTGTTCTTAATCTACAACTAGCAAATCGGCCATCCTCCTGGACTGTAAAGACCCTTCAATGTTTAAGAAAATTGGACCCATAGAGTACACAACGTTACATATTATCTATACCATAGAACATTTTAGCACCAATTTTCACGGTGGATCTAAGTGAAGAACATATACATTCATGCATTAGAACACTAAAGATGGATAATTTAAGCATCACGTCAATAGCGTGATAAGATATATTAACATAAATTATCTTACATAATTTTCACATAGTATGGTGTAATGAAAACAAATAAACTCATGTTTCAACATCTCCCATCTAGAAAGTAGGAAAAATAGTTTTGTGAAGAAAGATTAATTTTCTTTTAGTATATCTAATACTGTTTCTAGTATATTAACGTTTCTCTTTACTCGAAATGCATTAGTCTATTAACTAAAAAACACAGGCAAAAGACTATTATGGCTTCTAACACTATTCAATTAATAGAATTAACACAAAACTTTAAATCCAATAAATAGACTTGCCCTTCAGACTATTCATCTCCATTACTTGCAAAGAATGAAAGGAATCTTTACATAAAAAAAAATTATTAAAAAAAATTCTTCGGACCCTTTACATTAAGAAAATAGTGTGTCAACAGTAAAAATTAGAAAATTGTAAGAAAAAGTTTACGAAACATACGTACTTTGATTAGAGAATACAACATTTCTCTTTGTTTCTCTCCCTCACATGTCAGTGGTCAAATCAGAACTATTTGAAATGCACATAAAAGAAAAGAAAAGAAAGGATTGGGAAAAATAATAAATCACTCTATCATGTGATTCATGCATATAGGAAGTCCAATTGTATTATTCCCTAAGTTTAGTTGGGATTTGACCATTCATCACGTTGAAGCTCGGGTCTTTGCGAATAAATATTTCAAAATATACATTTTAATCAGATGAAAACATTAACAAAGAATACAAATAATAATAATAATAATAATAGTTAAATGCTTTAGATAGATAACATTAACCAGTTGTGATTGGTCCCAACATAAACAATTGGAAGACAATATCAACTTTTAGATGCATCTATTTCAATGATAAGTAGAGAGTTAATAAGAATGCAAAAATCCATATAAGGGGTTTGCTAGAAAAAGATCATGGAATCGAGTACCTAGGATGACAAGATATATTTAGTTGGGCATCTAATTCGATGATAAGTGGAGAGCTAATAAGAATTAGTAATGTAAAAATCCATATAAGGGGTTTGCTGGAAAAAAATCATGGAATCGAGTATCTAGGATGCCAAGATATATTTAGCTTGGCATCTAATTCAATGATAAGTAAATAGCTAATAAGAATTAGTAGTGCAAAATTCATATAAGAGGCTTGCTAGAAAAATCATGGAATCAAGTATCTAGGATGCCAAGATATATTTATTTGGCATTAGCAAGTAGCTAGTTACTTTCGAATGTTGTTAGTTGTTCTAGCTTAGCACATAATGGAAATCAAGTCAAAACACTCCCTAAATGGGATAATTTCTTTTCTCATATTATTGATAAAAAAATTCAAAAAGAAAGACTTACAACATTTTTAAACTACTCCATGTCTCATATGTATTATGGGATGGACCACTGATTCATCATTTTCTTTATACCCTGTATCACAACAAAGACTTAAAGCATGCATGGCCGAAGAAAGCTACATCTAATTAAAAGCTTTTGAGTGTTTTCTTGAAATAATATGATACTCACAACTATTGTATGGCTATCAAGCTTTGCAAATGGTGGAAACTCATGGTTGTTCCACTGAAATCTGATATCTTCGTGGTAACCAAAAATAAATAATTGAAAACAATATCTTTTTACGTTCTGATCCTCAGAAGCATTTGTAAAAGTTGACATTTAATCTTCTTCTCTTTGATTGAAAAAGATAGTAAACGATATATAGTTCTTACAAAGAAAATATTTAGGTTGCAACTCATGGGGTAAATGTAAAAGATTAGAATAAATGATTGTCCATACGTGTACCTATCATCTCCTTCAAAAAGGTAATATGGACATTTCACCTGCACCAAAGCTGTAGCAAGTCATGCAAGTAGGTAAGTATGGGCAAACGGAGAATGTAGTTATATGACTCGAAGAAGAGTGTACAACATACCTCTCTATACATGAAAGGTTGCTTGCCTTGTTAGTACGTGGGATGTTCATAGTTTATGCAAATGCAAGTTAACAATAAATTGACACTATAGAAATTCAGAAGCCTAACAGAGTACTCTTGATCGATATTATTTGGTGCACGAAAGAAAATATCTAGCTATAGGGAAAACTAATCCTAAACTACAAATTACAATATATTGTATGCCTATATTTGAAAACCATATTACCCAACTAAAATAGGCAAGCACTCAACAAATTACTAAGAATGATCAAGAAATTACTAAGTGTATTGCTAAAAGTGATCATTCTTGCTAGTATGCTGTTAGAAATGGATAAAATATGTGAAAAAATTCAATTGATATCTGCTGCTAAGGAACAGGTGATGTGAAACTGAAATTATAACGATCACAGACTTTCTTCTACAAGCCTCTCACTCAGGGATTATCATGTGCACCGTTAGCTTAGTACTATCCACTGGAGGTTAGACTCCAAACTAGATTTCTTTCGTGTCCCCAATAATTTGAACCTTCGATCTCTCCCTTAAAATGAACTTATGGTGAATGTTAGTTACCTAATTGGTACTAGTATTCACCATAAGTTCTTTTTAAAGGGGAGGTCAAGAGTTCGAATCGCTGGAGACGTGAAATAAATTTAGTTTGGAGTCCAACTTCCAGTGGACAGTACATAAACTAATGGTGCACGGAATAGCCCATGAACAAGAGACTTGTATGAGAAAGTCCGTGCATACAAGCCTCTCGCCCATGAGCTATTATGTGTACCGTTAGTTCACGTACTGTCCACTAGAGGTTGGGTTCCAAATTTGAATCGCTTGGGACATGAGATAAATTTAGTTTGGACCCAACCTTCAGTGAACAGTACATAAGCTAACGGTGCACACAATAGCTCCTGAGCAAAAGACTTGTAAGAAAAAGTCCATGGTCGTTATAGAAATGATAAACCATGATAGTTTTACATATGTAATAGAACAAAGTAGTTCTATGTAATTAGGTTAAAACGGAAGCACTTGCATGGTTTTTGTTGTAGTTGATTCAATTAATAAGCTTCGTTATATCTTACTAGACGAATGGTGATGTTGAACGATAGTCTAATAGCTTGGAAGAAACCCCGCGGTGGTCCATCCTCGTTTGTTTTGGTGTCGAACATGCTACCTACCAAGTACACAAAACAGAAATGATTATACATACAAAAATGTTATGAATGTACCATCATATCTAAAACTTCTATATACACAATATTTTTCGTGCATTGTACATGTGATTTTGCATTATCATCATGTTGAATTAGGACTATAATACTTGTACTTGTTTTGGCTATAGATAACGCAACATACAACTATCCATGTGAAAATACAGATTCTGGAAGATAAAGTCCAATGAAATCGAAAGTTTGACCGTGAGCTTTGTTTATTGTCTTGGCAAAACATGGCCGAATAGGAATTTGATTTCTCTTAAATGGGAATGAACTTTTATCGCCTTATAGTGGTACAAATGATATCATTGATAAGAAAACTTTACTGTCACAAAGTTCTCCAGTAGCTATTTCAACTTGAATTACATTACGTTCAAATGTGCGACAAATTAATCTTGTGCTATTGCATAATTCTTCAAAAGGATTAATGTTCCTAAAGAACATAATAGGACAATTTTGTTTTAATGTCAGTTCATGTAGAGGGATACCATTTGGAGTTAATGTATTAAGGAAATCTTCATGGATACTTTGTTCAATATTGTTAATGTTTCATCATAGATATAGTACGTAAAAGTCTCTTCAAGTATCTGCTGAAGAAAAATACTATTTATACGAAGGGAGCGATCCCCTGGTTGGACCTACCAACTAACAAATTAACTCCTAACCCAGAGATAAGGAGCTAAGGATGCTAGTTGTTCCGATCTCTTAGCCTAGCCTACCAGATCAATGGACTTTTTATCTACGCAATCATTCTTTAGAGTAAAAATTATATGATTAATCATTGAATCTAAGTTGTCAACACAATTGTTTAAATCGAGGTATACAATGTTGATTAATTGTTTCAACGATATTGCTTGATTTCAAGTCATAGTGTTATTTTGGACGAAAGTTTTATCAAATTACATTAATGCTTTGTTTCAAGGCCATTGCCAGTTCTATGTAATAAGTTGGAAAACGATGGATCTAATTGGGCTCTCATATTTTGTTGTAATTTATATTGCGTAAAATGGGGCCATAATATACCAAGCTCGCTCACACTGTCTTCTCTTTTTCCTTTCTGAATAACAGAAAAACTTGTATAAAGTCTCTTCCCAGAACAACTACTTTTCCACCGAATGGTAAGCTACAATTAGTAACATCTCTTAACATTTTATCTACAACTTATACGGCATGACGATGCACCATTGGTACTTCATCCCAGATAATTATTCTTGCTAATCTAAATAGACATGTCAATGCAGACTGTTTACTAACTGAACAAGACATATTGCAGCTAATTTCAAGAAGAATTTTAAACTAAGAATGAAAAGTATGTGCACTAGGCAGCAAAGCAACTACAACCCCTGAAGATGCAATAACTAAGGCAATGAGATGTTTTGATCTAACATCAGCAAGAAATTCTCTATACAAATATGTTTTTCCTGTTCCACTAGGCCCATCAACAAAAAACAATCCTCCTCTACCACTACAAACACTACCTACAATTGCATTGTGGAAGGCTAATAGTTGTTCATTTAAAGTATTTGCATGTGAAATATCGACCTCAGTAGAAACACGAACTACAAGAAAAATAAAAATTAACAACTAATTTTTTAACGACCAAGTCTAAGATAAAGCTTTTGTTCTTATAGATGAATTAAGAGAGGAGCTCTTTTCAACCAAGTCGTTCTGATCTGGCCTTGTTAAATGCTTTTATTATGGTGCACATCTAGGGCATGTTAAGTAGTCAGTACTAGACGTGACTAATTTATTCCTCTTAATAGTGTTTGGTCCATCTTATCGAATATGTTAAAGGATAGAACTTTGTTTTTTATAGACGAATTACAAGAAGAGCTCTTTTTGTTTGAGTGTATGTTTCTTTTTTATGTTACATAACAAGTTTTTTTTATATACATAATACCAACAAAGCTGATTGCTTTAATTTAAATTTTACTTGAAATTTTTGGCTGATAGTGTTTTCATTCATAATCAATTACTTTCTATTGCTTTATATTGAGTAAAGTTGCTTTCAGAGACTGCTTATCCACAAATAACACTTTTTAATTTTGTTTTGTGCTTAATGGCATCCTTTTATTGAGTAAATGTTTACGCAGCTGCATTAGTGTAGTCCTATGTATCACTTCAATGACTTTCAATTAACAAATAGAAACTTGCATATGATGATTGTTAGGTTAATTATTACCCTTCTATAATTTCTTCTAATTTCTTTGATATTGAATCAATTCTATGAATTACAACTCTAATTCTTGTGTGCAACTCCTTGACTAGTGTTTTGTCAATTTTCATTTCCTGCAATTCTTGTTGTCTAAGCACTTTACACTTGTGGTCAACAATGCTTCTAATCATGCATGATGATTGGAATTGTAATATATATGCATTGCAGAAAAAATCTGAAGTGAGCAAAGCAAACTATGCCAAAAAAAGTTGGTAACTCTTCAAGGATCGAAATCTTATGCTGCACATACACATAAAATGTTAACTCATAAATAATGATACAATATTATATTTCATGAACTTCATACATCAATTCCATTTTTTTTAACAAGGGGACTGGCTTACAAAAGAGCTACCAGGTTAGATCAATTTTTTCTATGACATGAACTGTAGTGAACGTGGGTGGACAACTAAAGAAGCGGAGTCCCATTATGTAAGTAGTTTTATTTGCTACAATTGTATAATTAGGGGTGGGCATCTAAACCACTCAAACCGACCGAACCAAACCGATTCCGGTAAGTTTGGTTCAGTTTTTCACACCTTGGGCGTTTGGTTTGGTTTACTAAGCAAAAAAATAAATTTGGGTTGGTTTGGTTTCGATTTGTGATAAATAAACCAAACCAACCCAAACCGAATTATAACTTATAAGAACAAAAATTAAATTAAAACCGGTTGTAAATGTCCAAAAATTAATAACTTGCATGTCCAAAAAAATGTTGTAAATGTTGGTTAATTTGTAAATGGGAGTTATATTTAAATGTTTTGTAAATAATTTGTTGCATGTCCAAAAGAAATTTTGAAATGAGAGTTATTGTTATTTTTTTAGAATACAACCAAAAAATGTATATTCTACGACCATTTATATGGTGGTCGAAGGTGATATTTCTTGTAGTGACGTCTTGTTTCTTCTGCAATTATGTTGGCTAATTATCTGCTTCCTCCATTTTTACTTCAAAAGATACAAGAGACAATTCATTTACGTTTTTACCAATTGGCTCAAGTATGGAATTTATATCATGTAGAGCTTTCATTTATGCATTTGCATTCTGGTGTTTACACAGTCCTCATTTATGAAACTTCGAAATTTAGTCCATGGAGCTCTTGGATTATTAGGCCCACAAAGAGTTGGATGGTGGCAAATAACGGCGTAAAGAATTTAGCATTTGGTAAGTTATAGCTTCTCATAAACAGAGCTCACAATAATTATCGTCACTTAATAAACCACAACAAACAGTTGTTTCATGGAATGATGACATTGGAACACCATTTACAACTTTCAAATCTTCGAACGAGGTTTCTCATCTAATATGATTTAATAAAAATAGTAAATAATATCTCTCACCCCTCATTTATAGTAGATGCAAATATTCTACCGAGAACGTTCATTTGCTTTCTTCACATCCACATTTTGCCTTGCGCATACGATACAAAATATTGAGAAAATTCTCTATATAGCTACGTTTTTGCTAGTTCATCTAATCCTCTTTTTTGGAATTCTATCACGTAAATGTATGCGATCACCGGTCCAAATATTTCTCGCCTAAGTAAATCAACTTTAAGCTCTTCTAGTTTAGCTCTAAATATACGTGCAATTAAATCAAGTCAAGTCTATTTTGGCATGTATCGTTATGTTTCAACCAAATTAGGATTACATGTTACTGATAAAAATATATCAGGTTTCTCAAATCTTTGAACTAACGTGTCCATGTATCTTTTTTTCATCTCTCTTTGACCACCTATGAATGATGATGGTAGAATAATCTTTCATCCAATTTTATTACCTCTACTTTTACCATTTTCTACACTATCAACAATATCCTGATAGTGTTGTGCACGTATTTCATTTTGATGTTGATGAAAATAATCTAATCTACTTGTTTCAATCTTCACATACATATCTCTACAACATATTGTTGTAGAAGACGACCAAAATGAAACAAAATAGATTGACATGGAGTTCGCACCTGCAATTTATAGTAGTAATATTCGCAACAAGAAACATGCGTATGTTCTTCTTCTTTAATAAACTGCAAGAAATAAATTACAACATTAGCGAACGTGGAAACGTGTGAAGTACAAAAGAAAATGACACGTGTGGAGCTAAGAAATGATATTGATGCTATTATCATGTGTTCTCTCTCTCAATTAACTCAATTGCTGACTTTAGATTGTATTAATTTTAGTCTAAGTTTATTAACCACACCACATTGGAAATAGTTTTGTATCACAATTAAGTTTCAATGTTTTTAAAATTTAATAAAATATCAATATTTATAGTTTGAATTATCTTTAAAATTGAATGAAATGTCACTATTTATAGTTTGCATCATCAAAAATATTGTTAAATAATTTATCTAAAAGCATTTAATCGTTGATTGCTTAAAACTTTATGTCACATAAATAAAATACACGGTGTTTTAAAAAGAAAAATCTCCAATGAAAAATGACAAGGGCTCCCTCATGCTAATGTGACAGAAAAGAATAGATATTGTCTAGAGTTCCGTCTAGATTCAAAATCTCTATTGAACATGCTCACTCAACAAAATTTAAATTTTCTATACTAATTTAAATATGATTGTTTTTAAGTTAAGAAAATGAAAGACACCAAAATAACAATCCATAGAATCTATTGGATATCAACTTTAAACTTGAATGTCTATTCATTAGTCATCAATGCACGTAAATCGAAAGTCTTTCAACATTTGTGTTACCTAAGTAGCAATCCATAGAATGTATTGAAGATACTTTAAAAAATATCAAGCCTTAATACTTTCTAGTAAATTGAAATTTTATATAAATGTGTGAATATTCAAGCAATTAAAAAACGTTGGGACTTTATTCAAATTAATGAAATAAAAGAACATGATAAGAAAGAATTTACCATTCATGTTTGAGGACTTTTAGTGTAAATATTTTCAAATAATTAGTTAGTAGGACTGCACACAAAAATCATCAAATTTCAAATCGAATTGAATATGTTGGTTTGGGTCTACATGCACCTGTCAACATTTTGGTTTTGAGCCAAAACAAACCTATTTTGGTTTAAGTTTTAATGTTTAAAAATCAATATGCACTGGTCACTGTCAACATTTTGGTTTTGAGCCAAAACAAACCTATTTTGGTTTAAGTTTTAATGTTTAAAAAATCGCTTAAATCGAACTGAACCGATTTTAATTTTTTATAATTAAAAATTAATTACATCTACTTACACATTTACAAAGTGAGCAAAAGTACAATGAAATACTAAATTTACTGGACTAGCTTATTTAATTTTTACCAAACTATTAGACCACTAGCCCATAACATACGAGTTCATTTTTGGGCCCAGATATTTACTACTTTTTGTTAATTTTTCTCTCCATTCCTATTTAATTTCACGAAAAATATTAATGTAATGTAATAATTGAGACAAACATTAATGTAATGTTACAATTATGTTTAAAAAGTTCACTTTTAAACTCATATTAAGAATTTCAGACCAATTAACTTCTATTTTAGCTTGTTATAAATGTGTTACTATTATGTCGATACGTAAACTGTGGTTTAAAACCGAAACGAACCGCAAAGAAATGGTTTAGTTTGGTATTTTTTAAAACTATTTTAATGGTTTGGTTTAAAAATTTGTCAAACATCACTCGAACTTAATTGTGTTCACCCCTATTGGTTAGGGCAACCAACCAATTAAATATACAAACGACGGACAATGGAAGAAGAAGAAAGGTTAATAAAATAATTCGATGAAGGGAAAAGGCAATTGAATTAAGGGAATTTTGCAAAACGAAAATAAAGAAAGGGGAAACGAAACTTGCCAAAAGAGTTGAGCTCTTTTGTTATAAATTACGTGCAATTTCACTGATTTTAGAGTCTCGTGGCAAAAGAATTTGTGAGAGAAAGGCTTCTGAGATATATAAAAGTTCAGAGAAAGAAGCAAGAGAGCACGTTATTAACTTTGCATAGAAAGAGGGTACAACACGCCAAAGAGCACATGAATATTGTCGGTGTGTAGAGAGAAAAAAACTAAGGGGAAAAAAGTTTTAGCGCACTTGAGTGGCGTATGTTCAGTGTTTGAGCTTTGAGTAGGGAAAATGGAGACGACCAGAAAAGTCTTGTAATTGATTTTTTTATTAGAGAGGTTATTCTCCTTTTTTTTTTTTTTGTTGGCAGTTATCAAACCACATTTATTTTCCATTGTTCTCTATTCTGTGTTTGTTTTTGTTTGTTTTTCATTTCTCCTATGTTTGTTATACATTTTAGGAGGGTTTTTTTTTTCAACAAATATACTTCAATTTTATGTAATTCAATTATAATCTAATTTGGTTTTTATCACAACTTCATTATATTGTTTCAAGCAATTGCTTTTTTGCACAAATGTTCCTACCATTTGTTCTTGAAGTGGGTTGAAGACCTATTATTCCATTTTTTATAGTGACATTCCTATTTCAATCTTTCATTGCGCAAATGGTCATTCCGTCAGTTTTTGTTCAATTTCTCCGTTAAACGTGTGCGTGCAGTGCACATGGATTTTTTTCACAAAGGAAAAATAGTCTTTTCTTAACAGGAAAAAAAAAAAATTAAAAACTAAAAAATAAAAATAGTCTTCTTCCCAATGTAACCCACCTCCTCCTCATGGTACCCACAACCCTCACCTTCCCAAACACAATAGAGACAACACCTTTCACTACCACTCGAACTACCGTATACGGCTTCTTCTCTATTCTCTCTCTCTCTCTCTCTCTCTCTCTCTCTCTCTATACAATACCGTCAATCCCCGACCACAATCGCCATAGATCTGGATGTTTCCCAAGACTGCCTCATCCATTCCCAAATCCCACCACCATCGAGAACAAACAACCATCATCATTCGAAACCATCATCCATCAAAAGCACCATAAGTCACCGCATCTACAATCACCATCGTTGCCCGAAATACCAATCGCCGCCACCATCGCCAACACAAATTTCAGAAACAATATAGATTTTTTGGCAGTGGATTTCCCAATTCATATTTTTTGAATTGCATGCATACAATAAGGAATTTGATGCATTTATTACGATCTAAATTCCATTTTGTCAAAAACCAATTCACATATTCAGAATTTAGTGCACATATACATAGTTATACATACATATACATACATTCAATGGAGTCTAGAGCAATTATCAAAGGAGAGTTTGGATACATACTCGAAGACGTTCTTCATTTGACTGATTACATCCCCGATATTTCTCTATGGGCGCGCGCTTGTGTTTGTGTTTTTTATTTTGATTTGTTGAATCAAATTTGTGTTATAACTCCATACGTCAATTAAAACGTTAAACAACATATTATAATAAAAAGAACAATAAACAAATTGATCAATAAAACTGCAGAATTAAAATTGAAAAGGGATGCAAACCGAGGTTTGTACAAGTACAGTTTTCTTAAAACAGATTCGTCTCCTAACGTATGTTATGAGCATTGCTTTCCGAGATACAACGGTAAACTCGATCCGTATACCCGGTGAACCCGACCTCTGATCTGAACAATATCACTGAAAAAATTTGAATGCTAAAGAATCGAAGGAGAAATGTTGAATTGTTGTGTGTAGAATGAGGAAAATGACATGTTTATATAGACCTTAGAGTGACCTTCCAATTCTACCATTAACATGAAAGTTATAAGTGTTACAAAACATAAATGGTTGAGAAGATGGAATGTCTCAAACAAATGAAGAGTTTAAAAATTTCATTCAACTTATTTTTCAACAATCTCCCACATGAATGAAAATTGAAAGAGACATGGAAGACTTGGTGATAAAGTTCAACGTCTGAATCCTGCATAGGATAGGTAGGTGTTATCCTTTGAACCTTTTCTTATGAAGTATATTTACTTTACTAACTAACCAGTAGACTCGATGTCCTTGAACTGTTGTGTCGTTTGTGTAAACGATGATATACTTCACACAGAATTCTTTCTGACATAGTTCAGTTTTCATTGTTATGTTCATTTATGGCCGTGAACATATGTCTGGTTCTGCGAGAGTTTTCAAGAATTGCGCCTTTCACAATTCTCTTAGAAGCGGCCCCACTTCTCTCTCACATAGGTGATTTCTTATTAAGAGTAGCCCGCTCTACTCTGTGCGTAAAAATTATTAAAAGTCTATTGCTTATCCTTTTCTCTATGGGTATCACTGTTTCATCATAGGAATGGACAAGAGAGAACCCCCACAGTGATCTAATTAAGTATTTACAATTAGGTTGTCCCTTTGAACCTAGATCTTGGGATCTCCAGTCAACTAGGTTGGGTTTTCATTGTATTAACTTATTCTTCCAAATGCTTAAGTCTCATTCCGTTCGACGACTTTCTAACTAACTCTTTATTCAAACTTTTAGTTAGCGGATCTGCAATATTATCCTTTGACTTCACATAGTCAATAGAGATAACTCCAGTTGATAGTAGTTGTCTTATGGTATTATGTCTACGACGTATGTGTCTAGACTTACCATTATACATGTTACTCTGTGCCCTACCAATTGCAGATTGACTATCACAATGTATGCAAATTGCTGGCACAGGCTTTGACCATCTAGGAATATCCTCTAGGAAGTGATGTAACCACTCAGCCTCCTCACCATACTTGTCCAAGGCTATAAACTCAGATTCCATAGTGGATCTGGTTATAACCGTCTGTTTAGAAGATTTCCATGATATAGCTACACCCTTCCAGTGTGAACACAAATCCACTTGTAGACTTTGAGTCTTTTATATCAAATATCCAATTAGCGTCATTGTATCCTTCAATAACTGCCAGATATCTGGTATAGTACAGTCTATAATCACGAGTATATCTTAAATACCTTAGTATTCTTATTATTCATTTCCAGTGGTCAGCTTCTGGATTACTCGTGTATCTACTAAGTTTGCTAACTGTGTAGGCTATGTCTGGTCTTGTACAACTCATCAAGTACATCAGATTTCTGATAATTTTAGAGTATTCTACTTGAGAGATACTCTCGACTCTGTTCTTTGATAGATGCTGACTGGTATCTATCGGTGTTCTAACCATGCTAGAATCATCCTTGTGAAATTTGTCAAGAATTTTGTCCACATAATATGATTGACTTAGGACAATTCCCTCTGATGTTCTTGAAATTTTAATTCCAAGTATCACATCTGCTAAATTCATATCCTTCATGTCAAATCTTGAATTTAACATATCTTTAGTAGATTTAATCATCTTATCGTTGCTTCCAACAATAAGCAAGTCATCAACGTAAAGACGTAAAATGACATAGCCATTTTCAGTGTCTTTGATATAAATGTATTTATCGCACTCATTGATTTTAAATCCACATTCCATCATGACATGATCAAACTTTTCATGTCATTGTTTTGAAGTTTGTTTCAAGCCATATAATGACTTCACCAATTTACAGACTTTGTTCTCTTGCCCTGGAGTAGAAAAACCATCAGTTTGTTCTATGTATATTTCTTCATCTAAATCTTCATTTAGAAAGACAGTTTTCACATCCATTTGATGTACTTCAGGATTTCGCAAAGCAGCAATTGCAAGTATTAACCTAATGAATGTTATTCTCGTAACTGGAGAATATGTATCAAAATAATCAAGGTCTTCTCGTTGTCTGTAACCTTTTATAACAAGCCTGGCTTTATACTTTTCAATTGTTCCATCTGCCTTCATTTTCTTTTTGAAAATCCATTTGTAGCTTAGTGGTTTGCATCCCGGAGGAAGATCCACTAGCTCATATGTATGGTTTTGCATAATAGAATCTATCTCACTTTTAATTGCCTATTTCTATTGAGGTCCTTTAGAAGAGTTCACAACTTCTTTAAAGCTTTGATGTTCACTTTTTAGCATATATGTCAGAAAATCTGGACCAAACGATTTTTCAATTCTAGCTCTTTTGCTACGTCTTAGTTCAGCCTCATCTTCTTCTTCTAATTGTTCTTTTTGGTTCATTGCTTCATGTGTCCGTTTAGAGGAGCTTGCTTCCTCTATGGATCTGTACGAAAATATATGTTCAAAAAATGAAGCATTTCTTGATTCCATTATCGTATTTTTGTATATGTCTGAAATTTTAGATTCATGCACAAGAAATCGATAAGCACTGCTATTATGTGCATAGCCAATAAAAATACAATCAACAGTTTTTAGACCTATTTTCACCTTTTTTGGTGTAGGTACAACTACTTTGACAAGACACCCCCACACTCGTAAGTATTTATATGAAGGTTTCCTTCCTTTCCATAACTCGTATGGGGTCTTCTCTTCTTTCTTTCGGGGTATCTTATTTATAAGGTAATTAGCTGATAAAACAGCTTCTTCCCACATGTTCTGAGGTAACTCAGAACTTAATAGCATTGCATTCATCATCTCTTTTAAGGTACGATTTTTCCGTTCATCAACACCATTTTGTTGAAGTGAATAAGGTGCTGTGGTTTCATGTGCGATTCCACTTTGTGCACATAATTCAGCAAATGGTGATTCATATTCACCACCTCAGTCACTTTTCAACACCTTGATTTTCTTGTTAAGTTGATTCTCAACTTCATTCTTATAAAGAACAAATTTCTCTATAGCTTCGTCTTTACTTTTAAGTAGATAGACATAACAATATTTTGTGCTATCATCAACAAAAGTAATGAAGTACTTATTTCCACTCCTTGTTTGTACAGCTTTTAAATCACAAATGTCAGTGTGAATTAGATCAAGTGGTTCAGTTTTCCTTTCAATAGTTTGAAATGATGACATTGTCAATTTTGCCTCAACACACGTTTCACACTTGTGTTTAGAATCAATATGGAATGCAGATATGGAATTCAAGTTAATTAATCTACGCAAAGTATCATAATTAACATGTCCTAGTCTACCATGCAACAAATTGGAAGACTCAAGTAAGTAAGCAGAAGAATTAATCACTTTATTAATTTTCAACTTAACCGTCATTACATTGAGATTAAAAAGCCCATTAGACATATACCATTTTTCAAAAAAACATTCCATTCTTTGACAAAATGACTTTATCTGACTCAAACACCATACGAAAACTATGCTTGTTTAGCAGTGACCCGGACACCAGGTTCTTGCGAATTTCTGCACAAAAAGCACATTGTTCAGAGTCAGCTCTTTCCCAGACGTCATCTTCAAAACCACTCTGCCTTGGCCCTTTATTTCAAATGTAGCTGAATTTTCCATTAACAGCTTTTCTCCATTCTCAATTTCTTCAAAAGAACTGAACATCTCTTTATCCGAACAGACATGTCGGGTAGCACCAGTGTCAATCCACCATTATCTTGGATTTGATCCCACCATATTTACTTCAGAAATGACAGCAGCGAAGTTCATTTCAGAAACATCATGTGTCATCAACCACATTGGCTTCTTTCTTGTTGTTCCTCTTCGGCAACCTGCACTCCGACAATTTGTGATCTACTCTGTCACAGTTGTAGCATTTCTCAAGAAATTTCTTATTGGACACACCTCCTTTCGATCCCATCTTTGGCCCTTTTCTAAACTTGTTTTTGTTCGTCTTAGAACTTTGACCATGCTCCACAACGTTAGCTTTGGCCATTGGAAGATTGAACCCCTTCTTTTCTGAATCTTTGTTGTCTTCTTCAATTCGAAGTCTGACAATCAGTTATTCAATGTTCATTTCCTTTCACTTGTGCTTCAGGTAATTCTTGAAATCTTTCCAAGCCGGGGGTAGCTTTTCAATAATAGCTGCCACTTGGAAAGTTTCACTCAAACTCATTCACTCGGTGTGAATCTCATGCAATATCACTTGCAATTCTTGTACTTGACTGATCACGGGTTTTGAGTCCACCATTTTATAATCGAGGAAGCAGCCAACAATGAATTTCTTAGCCCCCGCATCCTTAGTTTTATATTTGCGGTCTAGAGACTCCCACAATTCTTTCGCCGTTTTCATTGTACTATACACGTTGTATAGTGAATCTGCCAAGCCATTCATGACATAGTTACGGCACAGAAAATCCAAATTCTTCCATGCTTCAACGGCGCTGACAGTTTGAATATCTCCCCCACACTCATTGAGTTTTGGAGCATCCTCAGTCAAAAATCTCGCAAGATTTAAAGTGGTCAGATAAAACAGTATTTTTTGCTGCCACCTTTTGAAATTTTCTCCGGTTTCTCTCCATGATTAACCGAAACATTCACAGTCGGGGCAACTTGGCACTTGTGCCATGATCACAGTTTCGATGAGCCACAACTTCAAGATGTCGGATCGATTGCCATTTTTTTCAAACAAGAGGAAAATTTCAATTCCTCTTTTTAAAAAATTAAACAATATAAATAATACTGTTTATGAAAACCTGTTTTCTAGTTTAGTCACACTTGAAGTTACAAGTAATTGAGATTGAATAATTGTATCTATTCCACTGAAAACAAAACAATTAAAACCCAATTATGAAACAAATGTTTCTATTTTCTGCCAAAATGTTAGCACATAAATCTGATACACATGTTAATCAAAAATTCAATAATGTAAACAAACAATTGTTAACAGGAAAAAAAAAATAACGCGCACTGTTGATTTCTTGGAATCATGAAACAATTGTTAAACATTAAAACAATCTGCCAATTAACTGTAATTACAGGAATCAATTGTTTAATACAAGTTAATCAATCTTTTGGTCACTAAAATTTGCCAAAATTAAAGCTTATGATGAAAACATTTAATCACTTAAAAAAAATAGTCACTGAAATGAAATCTGTGAATTAACCAATTAAATCTGTTTCACTATTTTTATATATAAAAAAAACAGAAACAGAGACTTCAATTTAATTTGGAACACTGCTGGAAAAATCTGGCAAATGAAACTATTTCAGTTTCTAAAAATTTGTTTTGAACACAGTTTTAAAATAATATGGATTTATCTGAATATGTTTTAAGATTGTTATAACTTCATACATCAATTAATACGTTAAGCAACATATTATAATAAAAAAAACAATAAACAAATTGATCAAGAAAACTGCAGAATTAAAATTGAAAAGGAATGCAAATCGAGGCCTGTACAAGTACAGTTTTCTTAAAAAGCGATTAAATCTCTGCACCGTATGTTATGAGCATTCGCTTTACCGAGAATCTGAATCTAGAAGCCCACTGTATCTAACGAACCAACCTATTGCCCAAACAATATCATCGAGGAAATTCGAATGCTAAAGAATCGAAGGAGGAAATGTTGAATTGTTGTGTGTAGAATGAGGAAAAGGACATGTTTATATAGGCCTTAGAGTGACCTTTTAATTCCACCATTAACATGAAAGTTACAAGAGTTACAAAACATGAATGGTTGAGAAGATGGAAGGTCTCAAACAAATGAAGAGTTTAAAATTTTCATTCAACTTATTTTCCAACACTTTGTTGATACAATGAAATATGAAGTTGATTTTTTGGAATTTTTGTTGAATAATGGACAAATAAAAATTGAAGTTAGAAGTTGATATTTGTTTATGATTTGGTTGTGATCTTTTACTTTTATAACTCTACACCTTTAGAGTGTTATAAGCACTCAATTTAATGGGTGATGGTGGGGTTGGTGGTTTTAATTTGTAGACAGAGTTGTAACTGATGGTGTTTTCCAACGTGATGGTTTTTGCTCGTAGAAGGGCTGGTAGTTTTGGTGGTTGCTGGTAATGTTGTCAGGTGTGGTGGGGAAGATGATAACAAAATTTTATTATTTTCTTATTTTTTAATTTTTTTAAATAAGGAAATATAAATGACTATTTTGCCATTGTGAAAGAACCCATATGCACTGCACACGCGCCTTGAACGAAGAAATTGAATAGAAACGAACAAAAATGACCATTTGCACCATGAAAAGTTGAAATATGGACATCACTATCAAAATGAAAATGAAAGAATATATCATTAACTCTATGTTATGATATGGACTATTTGCGAAAAAACTTTCAAACAATCATTACATAATATTTCTATAAATATTTTTAAATGCAAATGGATTTATCCGTGCGTACAATACCAATTTTCAACTAAATGGCAAATCTTTCACTTCCATATACCGCTCTAACAATCTTTCACTTTTGTCACCTTCGCTTAATTAGAAAGTGAATTCATTTTTCTTTATTTTTTCGTTCTCGTATTTTATTTCTATTTATTTAAAGACAATGGTGGAATTATCCTTTTAAGAATATGTGAGCTTGTTAATTCAAGAGAAGGGTAAATTTGTCTTTTAGGGTGAACATCACTAATTATTCAAAGGTCGAGGATAAAGCATTAAATAAAAGTTTTGGACAAAATTGCTACGAGAGTGAAATGTTGGATACTATAATTTGCCCTAAACATATTATTGTACCATAGTTTGATTCAAAAGAAGAAAACAAAACGAAAACAAGCAAAGAAAGAAAAAGAAGTAGAAAGACAATTATGCCATCTCTTATTCACTCACGCGACCTGCCCCGCCCACCACCAACTTCGCAACGACTAGTGCGGAGTATGGTACATGATGTCTCTTTCAAAAGTCGTGGTCATGCCTAGTGGCTTCATTTGTCAGAGTTTCAAAGGTTACAGTTTTAGATTTTTTTAAGGGTAGGGGAGAAAAATTATGGTTAGGATGGGATGGGGGCAGAGGTGGTAAGGCTTAGTAGGTTAGGGTGAGAGGTTGGGTGGTTGCGATATAGAATGGATGAGAGGGTTGGAGTGTTAGATAAGGATGACTATTTTTTTTAAATAATTTTTTCATTTTTCATTTCTTTTCTCTTTTATGTATTTCTTATTCAGATGACTCTTGGTCTATGTATTTTACATTCATTATACTACCTTATATATGTTTTACGTGTTATAAAGCTAAGAGAACAAGAGAGAAATAATAAAATAGAAGAGAGAGTTTGTAAATTTATTACAACAATGACTCTTATTTATAGGGTTCCAATATGAGTTAAAATCTGAACAGAATACACTCTTCTGGAATAAGTAGATAACTATATAGACATCTAGATAAAACCAAATAGTCATTCATCATTATCTATAATTTTATAACACTCTCCCTTAAATGACTTATTTACACAATAACTGGTTCGTTAAAATTTTTGTTCGATAAAAATCCAATGGAACAAATATACCAATTGAATGAAGAAAAAAAATCTATAAAAAATTGTGAGTAATCAAATGTCGTCTCATTAAAACATTGTCAAGAAAATATAGTAGGACATAACCTGAGCAAATGAAAAAGAGTACAGCTACTCTTCCTGATTTCAATCAATGAAAAAAACTTGTATTGAGTTATTCATATCTTGTGCGTCAATGTCTTCAATGCCACCATATTTTTAAAACTTGTATAAAATAATTCTGGTGAATTGTGCTACATGCTATAACCTCCAAGTAATATCATCTCCATACAATATATCTGGTTGACTATAGTCAGCATGATGGTCTGGTGCAATTATATTATAAACAAATCATATTGTTGTTCCCTTTAGAGGTCTCGTATACAATTTATAACGCACGAGAGTATAACCATAAGGTTATGAAGAAGGTAAATATTTTGTAGGTTATGAACATCCATAACTATAGATTTATAATACTTCCAATTAGATGTTATTTACATAAATAATATGCCTCGTTAAACTCTGACTATAAAAAACCCCCGGAAAAAAATCCTAGTAAAGGAAAGAGAATACATAATTCTTTTAATACGTAACGAAAATTGCCTCATTAAAAACCTTTACAGGAAAACCAATAGGACAAAACTTTAAAAAGAGTACAACGCGTATTTGCTCCCCATTATTATAATATCACTCCAGATTTGTACTTTGATCGATAAAGTTCTCAAAAAGTTGAACTAATATACTTTAGGCATAATAAATCCTCCAGTGATTTATATACATAGTTTATTAGTCACGCCAAATGAATTGGTTATAACAATATACATTATATGCATATATGTCATGCGTTGACATGCTAACAAAATATCGATTTGTGATTGCTTTACATAAGTCTTTGCAAAATTCATAATATTAAAAATCGTGCATTACATGTTTCGACTTTATTTTTATTATTTTCTTTTTGCATAAGTATACACCTTTAGGTGTTCGAACTGTAGTTCTAGAAATTTCAGGCTTCTCTAGTAAGTTCAAATTACTTGGATTGCGTCTTTTTATTTGGCCAAGCCAATTCTTTGAAAAATTTCCTTCAATATCCTCGCTACCTTTCATAATATGAAGCAATATATTATGCACAAAAGTGTTGTCAACAACATTATCTTTTTTATTCCATTTCTTTCCCATAACGACATAACTTAACGAGATTTCTTTATTTTATTATTTTCAGCTAGCTAAACCTCTGCTGGAGTTTTATAATTATTTATAGGGATGGCAATGGGATGGGTCGTCCCTGCCCCGCCTCACATGGCGTGGCGGTGTAGCTCTTTGACTCGCCAATCAATCCGGATAATTTTTTTTCTGTAAACTGAAAAAAAAACACAAATTTTTTAACTATTTGTAGCAAACAAAACAAAAAAAATAAAAGATTGGAGTTGTGGTGTAGTGGTTAAGATTTATAGTTTATAAGTTCAACCCGGGTTCTATTCTTCTTTAGTCCATGTCTACCGAAAATTATAATTTGTATTCTATTTAATGTTTTTACAACAACAAAAAAAAGGGTCGGGCTGTCCCGTACCCACCTTCATTACCTAAATAAGTGGGACGGTGCGCGAGGCGGGTCCGGGATGGCGGATTTTTTTTCCTTCTTTAATTAGTTATGTCTATATACTCTCCAAGAGTATACGCTTCCTCAATTGGATCATTTTTACTATTTGCTCTATTTTTCTTTTGAGGATTTTTGTTTTGGAATCAAATGTCACCATCCTTCTGGCGTGCCATAAAATTCACCAGATATAATGTTAATAGATTGTCCTTCCAGGACGTCAATATGAATTGGAGCATTTACAGCTGGGAGACTTGGCTAATCTCTTTGGTCAGTAAATGCATATAACTTACAAATGAGTTATCTGTCGAACTTCTGGTTCGTATCGTCTTGTGCGAGAATTTAAAAAACACAATATAATTCCAACTACTTAATTTCTCTCCCTAATGTTGAGAAAACTGTCTTATCAAAATGACATTTGAAAAACCGTATTATAAAATATCACCCATTATGACTTAAAATATTTTATAAAGTTTCAAACTAAACATATATTCTCAACATTCTTTAATGTACATCTCAATGCACTATAGTGGATCGATTGTACATATATTGCACTATCAAAAATCATTAGATGGGTAATATTAGGCTATGACCATAAGCCAACTATAACGGGGATAACTTTGATGTTGGCATGATGCGTATAATTGTTGCTGCATATAAAATAGCATTTCCTAGACAAAAATATAAAGCACTTTGTTATCAATAATAATGGTTTAGAATTTAATTGGAGGCATTGACAAACAATATTGCTAAAATCTATCATCATCACAACTAACATTTATTAAAAGTTCGAGATTTAGACTCACTGGCATTGACAAGACACACCACCACCTTAGTTGTATAATTTGAAATTATGCTCATAATTTAAAACTTGAGCAAGTAATCTTACAAACTTCAAGTTGCGAATAATATCACCATAAAACATCTAGTAAATGTATCTATTAGATACAAATAAATCTAGGTGGTCAACATGGAGAGTGACGGTGCCCCATATCACCCTAAATAATTTTTACAAATGCAGATAATTCAGTCTTGTTTTTAACTAGTGAATGTCTACTGATTTATATACCATGAGGACAAGCATCACATGAGAATTCATTATATTGAAAAATCTTCAATTTTCAATAGATATTTTTCTTAATAATTCGCATTATATTGATCCAGGATGGTCTAATCGGTATTGTCAATTAATAAAATTTTGAGGTATTGCACTTCTGATTTAATACAATTTAGCAATTATATTTTTATTTATTTGGGGAACAAGTTTATGTTCCTTGTCTCACAACAATGGAGAATTGTCTCACAAGTTTATTGTACTTATTTAAGACTATTAATACTCTAATATTACACAAAATTAATATTCTGAAATTGTAAAGTTATGCTTCTTCAATAGCAACAACACGATTTTTTTTAGAATATTAATATTTACAAATTTCTGTTTTTTCAAAAACAATCATATAATATTCCTTTAATTAAGTTGTGTTTCTTCATAAGCAACAACACAATATTCTTCTAGGAAATATTTCTATATTTTGTGTTTCTTCAAGAACAACTATATCATTTTCTTTTAGAATATTGATATTTATAATATTATACTTCTTCAGAAGTATTAATACAATATTTTTTTATAAAATATTAGATCTTATAAAATTACACTATTCAGGAGGAATAACTTAATATTAAATCTTGTAAAATTACGCTCTTCGAGATCAAGTAATATTCTACTAGAATATTAATATAATGTTGTGCTACTTCATGAGGAATAACAAATTATTATTTAGAACTTATGCAATTATGCTCTTCGGGAACAAGAAATATTCTAATGAAATATTGATATTGCAAAATTGTGTTTCTTCAGGGGATAAATAACAACGTAATATTCTTCTATAATAGTAATAAACCTCTGTTTTTTTAGGAAAAGCTCAGTTTAAAAAAAATCTTATAAAACTCTGCTATTGAAAAGCACAAATACAATTTGGGTTGGGTTGGGTTGGGTTGGGTTGGGATGGGATGGGATGGGATGGGATGGGGTGGGGTGGGGTGGGTGTCGGTTTGGTTGGGTCGGTTTTGGACCCAACCCAACACTTTCGATTTGGAAAAAATAAAACCCAACCCAACCAGCTAATGGGTTGGAACCCGAACCAACCAGACCTGACCAAGCTTGATCGAGTCGGGTTGGGTTGGGTTGGGTTGGGTTGGGTTGGGTTGGCAGTATGGGTCTGGACTCAAATAATAATTTTATCAATTTTTTGAACCCTTTCGTTGAATAAGAAGAATTCAAGAAAAACTAGTTTGCAGAATTTTTTGAACCTAATTGCTCTTCTGATGACAACTAAAAAATTCAAAGTGTTCATCATGGGTTTGAAGAAATCATCAAAATGTCATAAAACGGAGATCAACAGCGAAAAGAGAAAACGTGATTCGGTGAATTAGTATCTTCCAATTTTTCCAAAGATAAAAGTTTGATAAGCAAATTGCTTGAAGAAATCTGTGATGAATCTTTGATTTATGCTTCATCGAAGAAATCTTCAAAGGATTTTTTGCCCAAGAATTTGAAGCTAATAACCCAGATGTATTAATCAAGAACAAGAAAATCGAAGTGTCCAAATACATGCCTAAACCCACAAATGTCAATAACACGAAAGAAAGAAAGTCAAATGACAAAACTGACCTCGCGAGTATTGGTTTCATCGACGATTGACTTTTCGGCGGTGGTCTGACCAGCTAGTGGTTAGGAGACAGTGAGAGACAGGCAAGAGAGAAATCGTTTGGGGTCAAACTTGAGCAAGAGAGAGGACTGAAATAGGGACTAGGTTGGGATTTGATTTCAATTGGACAATTGCTGTTTAATGTCTTTTTATGTTTTAGTTGGTGGGTAGGGTTGGGTTTGGGCGGGTTTCGAACCTAACTCGAAACCCAACCCAACCTGACCACATTTTCTATGTTTGTATCCGAACCCAACCCAACACAACTAATGTATGAGGGTTGACGCCTTGTACCGCAAAGTTGTAGTGTTGACTATTTAATCATTTAGGTATGCGATTTGTCCTTATCACATAAATAATTTAATGGTGACACTAGTACACTTGGAGTGTATTGAACGGACCACGTGTCAAATTTAATTATATAGCATAAACTGCGCAAAGAATTAAATTTCACTTTATTTCATCACCCTTGACAAGATTGTATGTATCTTTTCATTAGTTTGATAGTTCTTTGATTCACCAATGAGTGAGACCTATTTAATTGATCAAATATCTCGGTGAGTTGGAATCTTGAAAATGAGCGAAATAGAGAACACGAATTCATGTCGGGAACTGTTACCTTGAAAAATGGGTCAAGTGACAACTTAATTTTTCGTTGAACGGTTATAAATCTCAGCTTAGTGTTTAGCGATGGCTAAACTTCGACATCTGTGAATTAGTTCACAAGACCATTGAAGAAAATGTAACTTTAAGTTAGTGAAAATAATTAGAATGGCAAAATGGTCATTTATGCTCATACCTAATTATCGGATCTCAGACATGAATGGAATATATATACAGTAGGTCAGAGTATTACAACTTCTGTAATCTTATATATTTCGATAGTGCAGTCTATTACCTTTAGTGAAAAAAGCAAAAGACTAATAATTAGATTAAGCGATCTATAGTCGATTGCACAGAATCTAATTATTGGAACTTAAAAATATATGTCCGGACAGGTCGTATGGTAGCTCTATAAAGTTTTGGGTTTAATCACAATTACTAGGAAAGTTTTGGACTTGATTGTAATTGTAATATAAGTTCAGGAATTACATGTGTAATTAAATCAAACATAAGCTAATTGGACTTGGATGCAATTATGACTCTTGTCCTTGTTTGTAATCAAGACGCTTGTCGTATTTATATCACATTGCATGTGATGTAAATTAATTCATATAATTAAAAAAAAAAGAGAGGGAGAAAAATTATTAAGTCTTGTTTGACTTGAATTTTATCTTCTTGGTTTTCTAAATTTGTCTAATCTAAAAATTAGTTTTTGATTCAATTAAAAGGTGTACATTGTCATCTCTATCCTCAACCATGCACATTCTCAACTTGCTTCATCGATTGCAATAATTTCAGAATAATTTGAAGATGTTGCTGCCAAAGTTTGCTTCACAAATCTCCACGATATAGCTGTTCATCCGTCTAGACACATACTTTGTTTGTGATCTAGTTTTACGTAGATGAGATAGATAATCTGCACCTGCATATCCCACTAAAAAGATCTTAAATTTTGTGAATAAAATAATCACATGTCAATAGTACCTCCTAAGTAATGAAAATGTGTTTAACCGCTTGTTTGTGGATGCTTAAATTATAATTCTAGCTAGTCAAACTGGTGAAACTAGTCAAATATAATTTTTATCCACACATTTTGTAGATTTACAACTTACAATCTACTTTTATTTACATGTTCTATAAGATCTACAATTTATAAGCACTTAAAAATAATTTTAACTCTACCAAACATACACTAAGACGACTCAAATGTCTTTGAGTGGAGCATAACTATATCTTGTAAGGAGATTTACATAGAAAGTTATGTCTGGTCCAAAGAGTTTGCATTATTTTAAAGAATACAATTTTGGCTATATAGCTTAGCTTCTTTTCATTTTTGTCCAACAATTTTTATGTGAACATATTTTGATGCATTCCTGTTCAATATTCTCTCTTTCAATTAAAATAATGAGTGTTTCATTATTTTTCATATGTTTGTCAACTACTTACTTTTGATTAAGCAACGTAATTTTATCGAGATCTCTTTACTTTTACTAATTTCAACTATCTAAACCTCTTATCGGTATATGTGAATATCTTCTGGAGTTATTTGATTATTTATGCCATACGGTCTTTTCAAAAATATCGCTTCCTTTATAAGATCATCTTAATTATTTGTTCAGATTTTTTTTTTCAATTTCTTTCTTTCTTTACAATCGATTTTTCTAACATGTTTAAGGCATGCCTTAGATTTACGAATTTCAAATATAATAGATTGTCCTGTCGGGACATTAATCCGAATTTTGAGCATGTACAACTGGTATGTGTTAATAATGTATCTAACAATTAATTTATCCGTATATATTGAGCTTCTGATTCACATTGTCTTGCGATGATAAGCACGATGCATTTTATAATTTTTTTTCAACTATTTAATATCTCATCCTAATGCTAGGATAACTAACTCATAAATAATGATAGTCAACAAACTATCTCGTAAAATATTGCCCTGTCAAGGATCAATATATTTTATATAAAATGGATTTAATATCCAACACATATTCTCATCATTTTTTTAAACGAAAATCAATTTTGATGGGAGAACTTATAATAAAATTATGACTTAATGCATAGAAGTCATGGTGCATATAAACTGTCTCCAAATAAAAATATGAAATTTTCTTATCGTGAGAAATTGTTTAGCACTTATATTATAGACATTTAATAACTAAATTTGTTAAATCATCTTATATATAAACATCGGTAACATGATGTTTAATCGTCATCCCAACTGACATATAATAATACTTAGAAGTTTGGGATATCACGTTACTAGCAGTATCAAGATGAATTCTCTTGATCATGTAATATTGAAATTATGCGTGTAATCAATTAATCGAGCAACTAATCCCGCAAATGTTGGGTTGTGCATGATGATAAAAACACATGCGACCATCTAGTAGATGTATTTATTAATATCATAAAATTTCTAGATGGTGTGCAATAAGGCGAGTTGGCTCACACAGCTTCACCCTAAATTTCTTCTAGAAATATAGAAAATTCAACTCCAACTTTAACTAGTGATCCAACGATCAATTTACTTGGGAATAATCAGCACATGAGAATTCAATTGAAGACACTTATAGTTCTTCGAGATATATAAGAGTGTGTGTGTGTGTGAGAGAGAGAGAGAGAGAGAGAGAGAGAGAGAGGCAGAGAGATTTTCAATAAACTTTCGCATTATCGTTGATCTGGGTTGATCTAACTCGTCATGCCAAATAATGAAGTCATGTACGTGCTTCAGTTGTATTTATATTTGTACAGTACAAATTATAATGTACATCTTTAGAACATAGCGAGGTCCTTTTTTAATTTAGTGGAGAACAAATGATATATTTTATTGTTGCACATAACATAATACTAATTTTTCTAGAGCATTGAATCGAATATACAAGTCCAATATTATACAATGTTAATTTCTATAATTCTTCTCTATCTCTTTTAGGGAGTGATGACGACTTCTGTTAGATAGTTGACATATGGAGTTACCAAAAATAGTCGTTCACAATCAATCATTGATTATTATTTATTCTTTTGAGTATTGATCTCCTATCCACTTATGTTGTCCACGCTGATGTGACATCACATGATTGGTAAAAATAATGAGTATGGGACCATGAACTACCAATCATGTAATGCCACATCAGCGTGGGTATTATAAGTGGGCAGGAGATTAAGACACTTATTCTTTTTAGCAATAAGTTTATAGCATGTTTGGCAAAACTTAAATTATAATTAAGTTGGTCAAACTAATCAAACATAATTTTTATCTACATATCTCGCAGGACCTACAACTTATTATCCACTTATTTTCACACATTTCGAGAATATTAATATTTAGAAATTTATGCTTTTTCAAGAACAATGATATAATATTCTTTTACTTAGCTAGTACTTTTTCAGGCACAACAATACAATATTCTTTTGAAATATTATCACGTAAAAGATTAACGTTTTTTTAAGAGTAATAACATAATATTCTTTTGTAATATTTGCATGTTGTAATAAACAATATTGAGTGATACATGTCTATTATTAATTAATACAAATAACAATATAATCAAATGTGATTAACATATATTAGTTTCTCGTTATGTAAAGAAAAGAGCAATTCCAATGCTAACTCAATTGGCTAAAACTTCATGCTTGTCTTTGAACACAAAAGAAGAATCAATTTCGGTAACTCAATTAACTAGAACCTCGTGCTGATATCTTTTTATAAAGTGAGAGAATAATAAAAGAGAATAGAGAGAGTCAACAATCAAATGTTTAAATTTATTATAAATAACCTTTATATCTAGAGTTCTAATGAGAGTTACAAAATCATCAAGATACAGAATTCTAAAGCAAAATATGATAATATTTTTTTAGGTATTATGATAAGTAAAGCTGGCAAATAGGCTGGGTCGGGCCGGCCCGCCAGAGCAGGGCCATACTTGAAACTGGATTGGGCTGGCCCAGCCCAATTTTGTGCGGGCTAGAAATATGCATGTCCATCCCATCCCATCCCATCCCATCATGCCAACCTAGTCGTGATAATTTCACCCTATACTACAAAATGTAAAATAATTTAAAAATACTATTTAACTTTTTTTTCTAAAAATAATTTTTAACACTTGTTATTTGTTATGTTTGTTAATAACAAATGAACACATTTAATAACTAAAATAACAAATGTAACAAATGTAACAACAAGTGTTACAAAACTAAAAAAAGAGTATTTTTTAGAATAAAAAAACATGATTTTTTAAAAATAGTTTATTTATTGTGGTTATTTTTGAAAAACCCCAACCTAGTCTTAATTTTTTTTTAGATAATTTTTTTATACAATCTTAGATAAATGTAGACAATAAATATTTTGAGATTTTTAAATAGATTAATTTATGAAATTGGGACTATCATATATTAGTCAATAGATAAATATCAAATTTTTTTTTTTCAAAATAATAATTTGGATTGAAATTTGGATTAAACTAAATTTTAACTAAATCTAAACAATTTTATGTTGGGGCTTGGGATTATTGGATTAATGTTTCAAAAAAATATAATTTAAATTGGAGACTTTGGTTTAGGCCGTTTTGGATCTATATTGTTTGGATTTTGTATTATGGTTATTCACAAAATGAGTGATTAATGTTAATGAGTCCAAAATATATATATATATATTAGGTCAGCCCGACTAGCTTAGCGAGCTAGACGCATGCTAGACGGGCTAGGTCATATACGCCCGGTTTTGTTTGGGCCAGGGCCAGCCCAACCCAATCCAAAATCCGGGTTATATAGACCGGCCTGTGGGTCGTACCGATTTTGCCATCTCTAATGATATGACTAAATAGTCATCTATCATTATCTATTATTTTACCACAACAGTTTAAGTATAATGTAATAAAAATTTTGAAATTGTATTTACTTTCTGTTTTTTTTTAACATGATAGGAATGTGTTAAAATTTAAAATTTGTTTGAGAGAGTTTTTTAACAAATTTTGATTAACTAATTAACTCCATATCCTAATAGACAATGCAATTGCACAAGCTCGTCAGGGCGAGTCGGGCTTGCCCGCAAATAATTTTTTTTTCTTTTTTAGCTTCATGATACTAATTACTCATTTTGTGAATAGCTCCAATACATAATCTAAATAATATCAATCTAAAATGGCATAAGCCAAGGTCTCCAATTTAAATTGTCTTTTTTTGAAACATTAGTTCAAGAATCTCAATCTCTAACATAAAATTGTTTAGATTTAATTAAAATTTGGTTTAATTCAAGTTTCAATCCAAATTATATTTGGTGTGACAAGTAAATTATTTATTTTAAATTTACTTATAAGTAAATTTTTTTTAATTCAAAGTAATAAGACTAGCATGCTTTTACTATTTATGTTTTAGAAAAATGAGTCATGAAATAGTTTACAATTAACCAAAAAAATATTATTATTCTAAAAAAAAAATTGATGTTTATCTATTGATTAATACATGAGAGTCCTAATTTTATAAATTAATCTCTTTAAAAATCTCAATATATATATATATATATATATCCCAGCTTGTGCAATTGCATTGTCTATTAGGATATGGAGTTAATTAAGAAGGATTACTGTGTTTCATACTACGAGGCATTGAAAAATTTAAAGCAAAATCTGGCTTTAATTTGGCCCATTTAGTTATTGAAAAGTTACAAATATTAATTCTATTGACGTCGAAATTTGCACTGTCCACGTGTCAACAGATCTCCAATTAATCATCTGTCAATATATATGTTACCTACACACTAAGACGACTGTTAGGCACCAAGATCACCGGAGAAAAAAGGTACGACGATCGTTGGTACTCCGACGATCAAGTTAACTGCTGGTATATGTAAAGGGATAACAATATACGGGAGAATAATAAATAAGTGTGGGAGAGACAAGCATGCAGAAATTGAGCAGAATTTAAGGGTGAAAATAATGTGTACCTTATAACAATCCGGAGATGTTGTATTTATAACTTCAGAGTTCTAATTGATTTAGGAAAACAATCAATTATATATCTGATTGGATCCTCATTCTTTATGGGATAAGGACAATCCATTGGCAATGCAATCTCCTAGATTCTATCCCTTATTTGAGTTGATTCCTATTATCACGTTGCATAATCTTTAGGAGATTGATATTTAGTTTCCTTGTGAAAATCTGTGTGCCAATCAAACATAATCTCTCTTTGAATATATCTCTGGTCATTTTGAAATATCACAATGCCTGCGGATCTTATGACAGATTCGGTTGCCGGCGAAGCCTCCGGGGTCGGCCATGAATGTCGAGGCTCTTCATGGGTTTCACCATATTTAATTCGAGGGTGCCAATGTGTTATCAGGCATTGAATGCGTTCACGAGGCCCTTTCTAGGTGTATAAGGTTTTTACGAATCTGGAAGACCTTCGCTGGGCTTATGAGGCCTTAGCGATTTGAAGAAGCCCCCGCTAGGCTTATGAGGCCTTAGTGAGACCTAACTTGGGCCTTTCTGGGCCTCAATTGGGCCTCAATAGGGCTTTTACTGGACATTTGCTGACGTGGAGGCCTTATCAAAATCTTGTGGTAACAAATTCTATATCTAATTGTGATGTATTAATGATTAATACTCTATATTATTAACGTAATTTGGTACGTCATATTGAACATGACAAACTCTATATTATGATCAGTACTCTATTTTAAGACCGGGTTGGCCCGAAGCATATTTTTGGCCTGCACAAAACTGGGGTGGGCCGGCCCGGTCCAGTTTCAAGTGTGGCCCTGCTCTAGCAGGTCGGCCCGGCCCAACTCGACCCGTTTGCCAGCTCTACATGTCATTGTTAAACGTCCACGTGGAACACAATCAGTCGACATTTAACATAACTTGACGCCACGTGGACTTAATTAATTAATAACAATAAATTCGGGCAAAAAAAATGCACTTAAAACAAGAGGACCTAACTACAATTTTTAGACAATATTTAAATTTGATCCCCAATTCACAATCTCTTCAAACCCGATTATTACCCCCAATCATTCCCAAAACCCTAATTTTCTCCCCAACCCAGAAACTAGGGATGGTGAATTGGAGATCTGATTTAGATATTTGTTTAGAAATTGTAGCTAGGTCTATATATTTTAGTAGTATTATTTGTGATCCGAATTTATTGTTATTAGTGCATTAAGTCTACGTTGTGTTAATTTTTGTCAAATATCGATCGATTGTATGCTATGTGGATATTTAACAGTGACACATCATTAATTCATGATAAGAATTTAACAAAGCGGTCATCGATGAATGTGTTAGTATATTTTAGTTATCGATGCTAAAATTTTATAACTTTAGTGATCATTTTGTAATTTTGTTGAAACTGTATTGACCGCCAATGAAATTAACCCTAATATGAATGCATGCGAAAGAAATTTCTGTAACTTTAAAAAAGGCGGAGGTTTCTGAAATTTTATATGACAGGCAATTAATAAGCTGAATCCTTTTTGCAGCACTCACTTTTTGATCAACCAATGAGGAAAAGGCACTTTCATTTGTTATTAAGACAGTATTTGATAAAGATTATTGTAGATTAATAAGATCATATACTATGAAATGTGTAGATAAAAATTATAAAATTTAAAAAATATATAGATGAAAATAATATTTGACCAATTTATAAATACTTAGAGCATCTTCAATACATTCTGTAAATACTATTATTTTTTTAGCGTCTTGGCATAAGCGTAGATGAGCGGAGTTATAAATATTAAAAACCATCTTGAATACGTGTTGATGAGGAACGTCTGGCGATGTGATGTACTAAAAATAAATTTAATCTAAATTTAGACAGAGACTTTTTTAGGCCCGGAAATGACTCGTGAAATTTAAGCGAAACTCGGTATTTTTATTAAAAAAAAAAATCATACTGAAGAAAATAAAAACTAAAGATCAGTCAATTTTAAAAAAAATATTAATACCACATAAGTGATAATATTAGTTTTAAATGGAACTTATTGAAGATGAATTTTTAATTTATCGTTTATTTAATAGACATAGTATCATATAGATTGAAAGTCTGTCTATTTCACTTACCACGTTAAAAACAATAAATAAAATACATGTTGATGAGGACTTCGTCTAATTGATGTGGCACACTAAAAAATAAACTCAATCTAAATTTAGACGGATTTTTAGACGAAGCGACTCAGCAAATTTAACTGAAACTCAGTATTTTATTAAAAAAAATCATACGAAGAAAATAAAAATTGAAGATCTGTCAATTTTAAAAAAAATATTAATATCACATAAGTGATAATATTAGTTTTAAATAGAACTTATTGAAGATAAATTTTTAATTTATCGTTTATTTAATAGATATAGTATCATATAGATTGAAAGTCTGTCCATTTCACCTTCCACGTTAAAAACAATAAATAAAATACATTAAGATATTGTTATAAGCACACTCAAACATTCTATTAATCACTCTTTTCTACAAAAGCAATCATGTGCGCCTTTACCAGTCTTTAATTAGTCCACTGTGTCATTCCTTTATGTGACCACAAATGCTAGTGGAATTTAAAATATCTATCACTTCTATAACTCAAATTTAAAAATCCACATATTCTTTCTACTGCTTCCACACCACACATTTCACGGTCGTTTTCAATCTCTACCTTCTTTTGTATTTCAATCTAATTTTGTCGTTTTTCTTCCAAACATTTCAATTTTAGGCACTTTAAATTTGCCGACACCACATTTCAAACCGAAAATCGAACAAAGAGCAAAAAAATAAATACAAATACAAGAAAAAGAATTACTTTAATTATAAATTGATCAAATATTATTTTTATTTATATATTTCATAAAAACTATAATTTTTATCTATTTTTTATCTCCACTAAAATTATAATCTAAGAATGAAAACTTTTTCAAACATGAATGAAAACTAGCACTGCACTTTTTACTTTAGGGAAAAAAAAAATCCCAAATAAACAGAAGAGTGGAGGCAATAAACAATTCCATGTACTAAAACCAGAAGTGAAGCACAAATCTTGGAGTAGCAGTCCAGAATGGAACTTAACAAAACATTACAAAAGAAAAAATGGTTCCCTTCACTAGTTTTTTCCCTTTTGATATCCTCTTTCCTCATAATATTAACCCTTTTCACTGATACACCATTTCACCAAAAACCCACCAATATCAAACCTCAACTTCCCATTTTTGTTGAATCAAAGCTACATAAAACCCCAACACTGCCCAGTTCAAGAATCCCCAAACTGGCCTATTTGATCTCAGGATCAAGTGGGGATTTTCAGAGTCTAAAAAGGACACTAAAAGCCCTTTATCATCCATTAAACCAGTATGTTTTGCACTTGGATCTTGAGGCACCGGCTGAGGAGAGAATTGAGTTGGTGAATTTTGTGAAAAATGAGCCATTTTTTGTGCAATTTGGGAATGTGAGGGTTGTGAAAAAATCCAATTTGGTTACTTACAGAGGCCCCACTATGGTTAGTAATACACTTCATGCTGCTGCCATTTTGTTGAAGGAAGGTGGAGAGTGGGATTGGTTTATCAATTTGAGTGCTTCTGATTATCCTTTGGTAACCCAAGATGGTATGTTTTTGAAGAATCAAATGCTTTTTTTTTTTTTAATTGAATAAATGCACTGTCTAAATGCATTCTATTAATTTTCTTCTCTGTTGAATTTCTTTGACTTTATTACCTCTTGGGACATCAATTGTTTAAGTTGAAAAACACACGCTTTAGCTTATCTTGACGAGTCCAGATGTGCTGTTCCAAAACAACGGCTGTCTCACCAATGAAAATCTTACGTATCATCAAATAAATATATGCGAGGATTAACATGAACAACATTTAATACATTCACACTTGTTTTTATTGATGATGTGTAAGATTTACATTGGAGGACATTTAAAGGGACATGTTTTTGAGACAGATCTGGACTCTATTTTGACATAAGGGCAAGAGTTTACTCATGTTTGGGGTAATAAAAAAGTGACTTATAAGTGACTTTTACTCATAATTTAGGTTAGCCCAACATGATTAATTGTTTGCTGCAGTTATTGGAATAGTTAAGCAAATGCTTCATTTGAACTTTTCTAATGCCTTCAGTTTGTGTTTTATTGTGTTGGGAACAGATATGCTTCATACTTTGTCAACTATTCCAAGAGACCTTAATTTTATTGAGCATACCAGTGACATTGGCTGGAAGGAGTATGTATTCCTTTCCCTCGTGTAATAGTTTCAACAAGTGCAATATCGGACAACATAGGACAACACAATATACAAGATTTTAGTTTGTTTCTTTTTCCTTAATACTATCTATTACTGTAGAGTACACAGTATCAATCAAGTTAAAAATGTGCTCCTGCAGTTTCCTTATCAACTATATGTTTCATTTGCTAGGTTCCAGAGAGCCACACCCGTGATAATCGACCCGGGGCTTTATAGCCTCCAAAAATCTGATCTCTTCTGGATCTCTGAGAAACGAAGAAAACCCACAGCATTTGAGCTTTTCACAGGTTAGGAGGATGCATCTTTAAGGGTAAACTATATTTTCTTTTTGTTGAAAGAGTATTCTCAAAAATGCTGGTTATTCGATTGATTTAAATGGTGACAAGTCTTTATGGACTCATCTTTCGCTGGGAGAATAATTTCAATATCGCTGAATGCTCAAACCAAATGTCTATGTTACTGAAAAATACTAGTCCTTTTTATACTTGAAATTCTTGACAGAAATGGAAAATTCCTCATTTAGAACTAATAATTATGACAAAAAAAGTATTTTTAGCAGTTCTTCGATGAAGTTTCCGTCACATTCTGTTAGATTAAATTACTATGTCTCTTCTGCGTTTTCTACTCAGGCTCTGCTTGGATGATGCTTTCTCGACCCTTCATGGAGTTCTGTTTATGGGGTTGGGACAACCTCCCGAGGGCTGTTCTAATGTATTATTCCAACTTTCTTTCATCACCTGAAGGCTACTTTCACACGGTCATATGCAATGCTGAAGAGTTTCGAAACACAACTGTGAACCATGACCTTCACTTCATCTCGTGGGACAACCCTCCGAAGCAGCATCCACATTTCCTTACAGTTGATGATTATCAGAGAATGGTCGACAGTAATTCCCCATTTGCAAGAAAATTTGGCAGGAACGGAGCTATTCTAGACAAGATCGATTCTGAACTTCTAGGACGCAAAGCTGATGGGTTCGTACCAGGTAGTTGGTTTAATGGACACGGACATGACATGAACGGAACTTCTGCTCATTACACTCTTCCGAATATAACTGCACTTAGACCAGGTTATGGTGCTCAAAGGCTTAAAAATCTTATCAATGATTTGATCTTTGATAAAGATTTCCATGCAAAGCATTGTCTTTAGCACTTTAGATTATAATGTTGTCACTTTGAAGTCACATACATAGTAGATTACTTATACCACATTAAATCTGGAAATTAAGGTCCAGAGTTGTTTTATATTACTACGGAACAGATAAAGTGTTGCTGCCACATACCTATGAAAACTGCTCACTTGTCAACCTTTAATAAAAAAAAAAATTAAATCTGCATCTAGGTCGGCATGTTGTTTTAATAGCTTGTCAATCTCTGACGTTTTAAATGAGGCGATTCGATAATTTGATACATGAAATAAGCTTGAAAATTTTATTTGTTCTAAAATGGGATAAAAACAATCTTAGTTAAAGAGTTAGTGTTGCATTTTGTTTTTTAAGTGGTGATCGAAGTTTAATGTTGGTTTGAGTTTGGCCACTCAGTCAAAATTGTTTAGTTTGTCATCTCAATTACAAGGAAAGAAATTTTAAATTTAAATATTGACAATTGGTACAAAATAAAACTAATTTATAACTACTATGAATCAATTATTTAACATAAAATCGAAAATAATTGAAACTTGAAGAACCACTTATTATTTACGGAATAAAAAAAAATACGTCCATAAAAAATAAAAATAAAATGAGCAAAAATTAAATTTCAAACTTTTCAAACTACATAGCAAGAATGATTCTCAAAACATTGAATTTAGCTAATACAACAATAAACAAAAGAATTTACTCTGATTTTCAGAACATAAACAACATAAAATTTGAAATTTGAAACAAGAATTAAAGGGTTTAATGTATATATTAAAAATACTTCAAGATTAGCTAAATACTTAGTCTTGAGAACAAAATAATGTGCATTTTTTTTTTTTTTTTGGTAGCAATTGACTTTAAGATTCCAGAATTAGAGCTAATTTGCAAATTGTGAAATGAGTGAAGAGACGGAAGAGTTACGAAGAATGTGAATGAAATTTGAAAATATTGGAAATTTGGGATGAGAATCAAATGTTGGAGGAATGGTTCGGGATTGGGCCATTAGTTGGCCCAACTAAACACTTAAGATTTTTTTTTTTTTTTTTTGGGTGGGGGATTGGGGGGGTTTGAGCTTAGTCTAACTATTAAAAATTTAAAATTTTGGACTTTATTTATTTTTGGGTTTGAGATAAGGGCCTTACTTGTCTTATAAAAAGATCGACTACGATCTTATCCTACTACAATATAAGTCCAAATTCTTACATATTAGAGAACATTAAAACTATAATTAACTAAATTTTAACTTTTTATTATCAAATTGTTTGCCATCTCATATTCTAATCATTTCCTTAAAAAGTTTTGAGTTTTATAACGTTGTCTACGACGATTTGTTTACTTGATCTTGACATATCAATGAACCACTTGTATTGAAAGGATTATACAAATTAAATCAAAGTCGTTATGCTTGACAGTATATGACAGGTAATGTGCAAAAGATGTTTCTTCTTATTTCTACAAAAGGTTAAAGCCTCTTATTATTTTCACACTTGAACAGAAAATAAATTGTTCCAAATAAATTGTTCCAATGATACAACTTCAAGAAATGGAGAATAAAGAGTGGTGGTTTTGGGATGGGAGTGGGGAATATCATGGATTCATATTCCAATGAAGATTTGTACCTTCTATTATCGTTGATACCTTTTTTGTATCACTTTATTTGGCATCCTCCAAAATTATAACGTGGCTTTGAAATATTAGAGACGTGTAATGTCATGCTTTGAAGGAATGGGACTCTAATGCCAGAAAGATCAAAAGTTTGGGACCCACAGTGAAATTTACATTATTATAAAGGATAATTTAGTGGTGTCAATCCGGGTCAAGCGGGCCGGGTCGGCCCGCCTCCGATGAGGCCGGTAGCGGCCCGCGTTCGAAAAAAGCCAGCATCCAGGGTGCGGGTTCTTGGTAGTCGGTCGACCACCAATTTTTTCAAAAGCCCGGCCCACCCATTGGCCCATACGAATTCGAGCCCATATGGGTAGCGGTTCGATCCGGTTCGGCCCGTATGAATAAAAATTAATTTTTTTGAAATTACTAAAAATTTAGTTACTTATTGTAATTAAAAAAAAAATGTTTACATATATAACAAAAAAGTGTTAAATTACTAAATAAAAATAAATAACAATGATAAATTCGCGTTTGTTAATTTTTAATTGAATTTCTATTTTTATTTATATATTTAAAGACTAAAAGCGATGAATCGTCTGTCACGTCTTTCACTTTAAGCATTTCTCTGCCATTTGTTTTTTTTTTTTTTTAAATATCATTTCAAATATGAAAGTTTGAATTTTCTGCATTTTTTTTTTTTAAAAAATCAAAGCGGTTCACGGTCGGCCATGGGTTGGCCTCTTGACTGATGAGCGGCCCGCGGTTGGCCTTCTCGGCCGTGAGCAACAGCCTTGGGTTCACGGGTCGGCCGCGGTTCCGGGTCAAGGGGTGGGCGATCTTGGGTTGATTCGACCGCCTCTTGACACCTCTAGGATAATTATATTCATACTACACTTTTTATTATCCACACTACGTTTTAATTGAAATGAAAGTCCTCCAACATTTGATATTTAGATACTTATGTCTCTAACTTTTTATCTTATTTTTATCATTAACTTTCATTTATTTTTCACATTTTGTCTCTGATAAAGATTTTTGTCTAAATATTCTGCTAATGTGCATTGAAATGAGGAAAAAATATTTTGCCAAAATTTTGCATTTGTTATTTATTGTGATTATGTAAAAATATTAGTGGCAAAAAATTCATTTTACAGCCTCTTAATTAACTTTTTTGACAAAAATCATTATCAAAGACAAATATAAGACGTACAAATTAATAAGTTGATGACAAAAATTTGCTAAAAAAGTAAGAGACATAAATACAAAAGTGAACAATAGTTAGAGACCTTCATTGTAATTAAAATGTCTTGTATCTTAACAAATAATGTTGTGGTAATATAATTACCCTATTATAAAAGGAGCTTATATGCACATTATTTTCATCAAAATGACTTATCGCACTTGCATTGAAAGATCGAGTTTATAAAAAAAAAAAAATTGAATGGGGACCCAAGTGCTGTTGGCGTGAACATTTGGGGCCCATGTGCAAATTTATCTTAGTCCCTATGTGTTTAAGGCTTGTTTGATTTTAATTAAAAATTTGTTAAAAGATTAAAGTCAAAAGTCAACAAATAACTTTAACCATACGTTTCATTGGGATCCACAACTTTTTATAAACTTTCAATACACATTTTCATCAATTTCTAAAAAAATTTATTTTAATCAATATCAAACGCACCCTTAATTAGGAATCCGAGAAAAATTTATAGAAACCGAGTTCAACTCAAAACCCTATGGAAACTTTGTAGATTGCATATTGAATTTTTTCGAATTCTTATGTGGATATTATTGAAGCTTATTGTTTGTTCAAATTATCAGAGTACTAGTCAATAGTGGAATGAACAGTTGTTTCCACAAAATAATCAAACATGTAGATTGCATATTGATTTTCTTCGAATTCCCATGAGGTTAATATTATTGAAGCTAAATGTTCATTTAAATTATCAGAGTAATAGCCAATAGTTTCATTGGATGAGAAAAAAATATGAATAGTGTTCCGGCACAAGATAAATTTATAACAACAAAGAAATTCAATATAATATCGTAGTAACATTATCACTACACAAGATATAGGCACGGTAAATGCCTTAACAATTTATAGCGATAAAATTAATATCAAAGAATTTCAACAAAAAAAATGAAAGCAACTTTTAAATGAAACACGGAAAATAAAACAATTGACCACACTTGCAAAATAAGGAAACAATGTCCCATAGTGTTGCTTTTTGTTACGTTTAACACCTCATTAACTTGTAAATACTTAACGATTAAACATAAAGCAAGAAATAACACCGTAAATTAGTAACTCATGAGGGCTCGGGGAGAGACAGCCCAAGCACAAATAATCTACTATAACCACGTAAGATAACAATTAGAATACACCAATCGTTAAATATTGCATGAGAGTTCTAATAAGTTGATGTAAATATAATTGAAGTTGATGAGAATGTGATTGGCGAAATTCGATCTCTTGAACTTGGCGAGAAAATTTAGAAAAACCTTTAACGGGTATAATGTCGAGATTTTCAAGATTAGGTAATTATAGACAATAAATCAAAGCTTGATGAAGGAAATTTCATAAAATAGTCTCCGACAAATGAATGATCGATTATGCTAAATTGAAATGATTGATATTTCTTTAGACTAATGTGGTAGATTTCATATTTGTCTGGATAAATGTAACAATATATTTTTGCAGGGTAAATTCAACTTTGGTAACTTGAATTTTATATAAAATCTCAATTTGATTATTGAATTTTAATATGTTTCAATTAAATTATTCAACCCTAATTTAGTTTCAAATGTCATCATTCTGTCATTTATGTGGTCGTTAATTCTTAACGGACTGGTGAAGTAACATCTATGTGGCATCCACCTAATCAATATTGTCATTTTAGAAAGGAAATCAATTAACTGAAAAGGAAAAAGGAAAAAGGAAAAAAACAGTCAGTATGTTGCATCCACCAAATCAATGTTTAGGACAAAATTTTGTAGAAGCCTTTTTAAAAATAATAATAAGAATATTGAGGATGAGCAAATTATCACCGATAAAATGTTCATCCCAACAGTATTATTGTAGGTGATCTAGTAAAAAATAAAATTAAGTCAAATGTTTCAAACAAAATTGCGATATTGATGTAGGTAATCGGCGAGTTTTAGTTAACGATAATCGGCGTAAATATCATTATATTTTCGATAATTATTAACGTTGCCCATAGAAAAATTGTTGGTGCCACCGATGGAAGTTTATTCTTTCTTTATTTTTATATTTTTAAAAGGTACTAGTGATAAATTTCCTAAGGGCAACTCCAACCATGATCTTTAAAGCGGATAAATTTTACACCAAAATAGTGTAATTTTTACACTATTTTTTTACTATCTCAACCATGATCTTAAAAAAGCACCAAATGAATAGTACTTATTTTGCTTCCTTATTTTTTTAAATTTCCAACAATTTATTGATTTCAAAAAATTATTTAATTAAATATTCCATCACTACTCAAATTTATAAATGAAAAATTAAATAATTTTTATTACTAAAATTATAAATTAAAATTTTAATTTAATTACCTAAAAATAGCATTTATCACAACAAAATTAAAAGGCATTACAATTAATATCACAATTAACAAAATACAACATTTAACATGACAAAAATAAAATAAAACATAAAAGCGTTGAAACACGAACATATAAATATACTAATTTTCTCTACTAATTCTCGGAATTGGTATATTCATCCACAAATGATCAATCAACGCATTTGAGCGCAATGTGAGCCTCTTTATTCTTAATTTGTCGATGTCGAGCAAGAAATTTTTGAAATCGAGTATTGTCATACAAACCATCTCAACCTCTGGATTTGGCGCTTCCACCCAATGCGCAATTGGCACATCGACATCACGTTCATCCTCAATAATCATGTTGTGCATAATAATGCACAAAGTCATTATATCATGTAATACATGTTTTTCCAAAAGCGAGCCGGTCCCTACGACTATGGCAAATCTTGATTGCAAAAGCATGAAATGCTCGTTATATGTCTTTTCTACAACTTTCTTGTTTCATTGCAAAGTGTTTTTTTTGGGATCACGTGGATCATGAATAGTTTGTCTGAGTAGCCCATTTTTGGGTATATACCATCGAGCTAAATAATAATCATATTATACTATATTTCTTGTATTACATAATTAGCGGGAGGGCGATTACTTGGCGAGATTGGCGAACAAATGGGATGCTTCTAACACATTAATGTCATTGTTTGAACACGGAAAATCAAAATGTGCATGCCATATCCAAAGATCGTAGTCAGCTACAACCTCGAAGATAATTGTTGGGTGTCCACTTCGACCTGTATATTGTCCTGCCCAACCCGTATGACAAATTTTTCCACTTCCAATGCATACAATCTAGACTACCCAACATTCCTAGAAAACCACGTTGCTTTCCAATATGTAGTAACCTGGCAGTGTCATTAGCATTTGTTGATCTCAAATACCTCTACAATGGCACGGCAAAATCTCTTCAAATTCTCAATTGTTGTAGATTCTCTTATTTTAATGTATTCATCAGTAGCATTCGCCGCTACACCATATGCCAACATCCGGAACACAGCTGTTATCTTTTAAAAAGCAGACAATCCTAGTTTACCTACCTCATCCCTTTTTTGCTTGAAGTATTTGTCATGACCTTCAACGGCCTGAACTATACGTAGGAATAAAGATCGTGACATTCGAAATAGTCGTCGAAACATTAATTCATTATAACATGGGTTGTCAGCAAAATAATCGGTGTACAACTTTGTATCGGCATTTTCTCGGTCACGATTGATCACTGCATGACCAACAATTGAGCCTCCACGGACTGGGTGGATTTGTTGTTGATCGAGATAATGAGCGATGAGAATGTTGTTGTTGGTTATTAAGTGACTTATCGCTTCTTGTTCTACATTAATCACTGCGAGATCATTCGTAAGCTATACTTAGTCCTCATTACCACTATCGAGCGATGAAGGCGAAATAATACTTGATGAATAAGAGGGACCATCGAGATTGGGATTCATTGTTTTGAATGAAGTGAGCGAATGTGATTTAGCAAATTACCCGTTGCCTTTTTATAGTTGTTGAGTTAGATTTATCAAAACCTTATCATCTATGACATAATAAATCTCAACCGTTGGATCGATTTCATATAATCTCATGCCGTTCGTTTAGATATGTCCTAACTCTTTATCAAAATCTTATCATATATGACATAATCAATCACAACCGTTGGATGGATTTCATATAACCCTCGCCCAGATTCGTTTAGATATGCCCTATCTCTTTATCAAAATCTTATTATTTATAGCGTAATTAATCTCAACCGTTGGATGTATTTCATATAATCTATGCCGTTCGTTTAGATATGCCATATCTTTTTATCAAAATCTTATCATATATGACGTAATCAATCAACCGTTGGATGGATTTCATATAATCAATGCCGTTTATTTAGATATGCCCCATCTCTTTATCAAAATCTTATCATTTATGACGTAATCAATCTCAACCGTTGGATGTATTTTATATAATCTATGCTGTTCGTTTAGATATGCCAAATCTTACCCTATCTCTTTATCAAAATCTTATCACATATGACGTTATCAATCTCAACCGTTGGGATGGATTTCATATAATCTATGCCGTTCGTTTGGATATGCCAAATCTTACCATATCTCTTTAGCAAAATCTTATCATTTATTCCGTAATGAATCACAACCGTTAGATGGATTTCATCTAATCTTAGCTGTTGGTTTATATTTTCCCTATCTCTTTCATTTTTAATATAAATAGTATATCATACCTTACTTTTATTTCACCTTCACAACTTATATTCAAGAAATATAATCTTACCACCTACAAATGAATTCTATTACATGATCTTTCTCGTACACACAAATGAAGAAGACATATACTTAGTACATGTATATCTAGATATTCCCAAAATCCCATTGTAGGTATTAACCAATCAAAGATAAATTAAGGTCAAGAGTTGAGTGATTATAACAACTTAAAACGAGTATATCACTTTCGATATCGAGCGTGAGATCATTATCCTCTCGAATGTCGATCATTATTACTATTTGTTGGCAAACTAAGGAGATGCATTCGACAAGTGGAATATTCGAATCCAAGTGGTGCGTCGAAACAAGATATAGTGAGTATTCTTGGTTTTTTGCTTATAAATATTATATCTAATGAAAGTTAATTTATTCGTTTTATATCATGTCGTAGTTGAATCGAGTGAAAACATTGTTAGCACAAGAAGACAAATTTAAGAAATGGTTCAAATTTGATCATGTATGGTTCCTACTTAAAGACACAGAAAAATTTTGACACGATAGTTGTAGAGAATTACCAGACTGTCAAAGGCAAAGTGTTAACTTTACATCATCACAATCAGAGTCTCCTACTTCTGAGTCGCCAAGCTTAGCGTCTCCTGGATTGTCTTCATTTTCTCTTTAGATAAATGAAGAAAATGTTGGTGGTACTTCTAATGGACGACCCATTGGAGTAAAAAAGCGAAAGGAAAAAAGAAAAGCGAAGAAGAAAATACAATAATGATGGAAGAAATCGGGGAACAAAATCGACAACTCTACGAAGCGGCGACAAAGAAAAGCGGCGATAAACAACAAAATTATCATATCCAAATGCTACGAGCTTAAAAGCGAAGCAAAAAAAAAAGATGTGGCGACGAGAAAAAAGTGGATGTAGGCTGAAATTAGAGAAAAAATAGAGTTTTACTCACAAATTTGAATGATGTTGCGGATCCAAATCTCGTGAGTTTATTCGAAGTGAACAAACAAGAATCGTACAAAAAAGATCTGAAGAGCTAGCCAAACAATCTCAAAGTACTTCAAGTCCTTTTTGTCAATATTTTGATGATTTTGGAGTATCTGGAAATTATCTCTTTGGATTATTAAATGCTCTCTATTATTTCATGTTGTATTTTCGTTTTTAATGTTGTTGTTGTCGTAATAATTCATATCGTCTTTTGGAGTTATCACATTTTATCTTTTTAAAATTAATGGGTAATTTTATTTTAACGTATACATTAATTATTTTTTATTAATCGATTACAATTTTTACATTAATAAAATAATAATGAAATAATAAAAACATAAATAAAATTAAACATTTTCATTGCAAAAGAATATGAAAAGGGACATATGAGGAACAACAAATTTCACAAGTGCAAAATGAAGGACAAAATTGAAATAAAAAAAAAAAAAAAAATCCTGCATGCCAATTTGGCGCGACAATATTCACTACTCCAAAATGGAGTAGTGTTTTTGTATGACGTTGGAGTTAGCCTAACATTACTATTTATATTTTATATTAATTTATTTATAAACAAAATATCCAGTCAATAAAATTAAATTAATGAAAATATTTATATTTTGAATATTACAAACTAAAATTAGATTGGTAATCTTGATTTACATTTTTAAGTGTTATTTAAGTACCGATATTAATTTTTTATTATTTTATTTAAAAATGAATGTTTTATCGGTACATTAAATTTATTAAAAAAAACTCAGATTACGAGAGAATCATAGGTGCACACCACAAAATAAATGAGCGTGTAACACCAAAATTGTTAATGTGGTGGTAGGTACAAGAGATCGACTGAGAAGGTGGCGGTGGCGGTTGCGAGGCCGCCTTCAACCCGAGGCGGACCTAACATTTTGGTTCGGTGGGTGCGATATAGAATATTGGAAAAATAATAATTGAAATAAGACAATAACGATAATATTAAAAATGTAATACTTTTTTATTTATAATTGTTCCCTACGGATTCTCATACTTTGATAACGTCGTATAATAGTCTCATTGTCAATTCTATTAAATACACCTCTTTCAACATACACAATTAATATATCATTCATCCATTGATCTCTAATCCAATTCTGCAGATTGATTTTCACAATTTTCATAATAGAATATACTCTTTCAATTGTGGTTGTAGCAACCGGAAGAGTTAATGTCAAAGTCACAAGCATGTAAACTAACGGGTACATTAATTTTTTTTCTCGTCACAACCAACTTACATGCAAGTTCACCAAGTCCCATAATTAAGCAAACTCTTTGCTAGAGCACATATCAAACTCTTTGCTAGAGCACATATCAATAATATAAGTTCGAAATCAGTCATTAAGTGTCATGAGCTCTACTTTTGAAAAATCTTGAGGATAATACATAGCAAGATAAATTAATTTGTCTTTGTCAAAAGTAGAAAATAAATTATGAGGCATAAACATGCTAAACAAAGAAGTAACTCACTACTTACCTTCAAAAATTGATCATTCAACTCTTGAAGTTGCATATCAATGACAACATAGAATGAATCCACACAAAAAGTGATGCAAAATTGTCATTTCTTGATTATTCGCCGTGAAACGACATGGGCATATAAACATACCATCCATATTATGAACATCAACATTACGCTTTGGACAAAAGCGACTTCACCAAGAAAGAATCACACTCATTGTCCATCGTCTCTTGGAGTCCTTGTTTACATATTGTCACTAAAGTTATAGCATTTATAATATCATAATCTTTTCTTTGTAATACATTCGACAATTCATTTGAAATCCCTAGGATAATTCTCATGAGATGTAGATTAAATACAAATTCAAATGATTGAATTGAGTCCAATAAGTTATCGCCTCACACCTTTGTTCACATGTTGATCTATCAACGATAATCATTTCAAGGAAGTCAATTATAGGAGAGAACATCGAAATCAAACTCATCAAAGTACGATAGTGCGATCCCCAACGTGTATCACCAAAACATACAATAGTACTTTGTTGATTAAGACCCCGTCCACTTGCAATCTCACCATTAATGAGTGTTGTAGAAATTATGGCTTCATGTTTCTCTCGAAGAATATCACAATGCTTAAACGAAGAACCAACAATATTCTCTACACTAGAAACCAAATTAAAGAGTGTCCGAACTTTCTTGTGCTTCATTGCTACATCTACAATATCCAATCAAAGTTGGTGGGTAAAACAATGAACATAAAAATTATACGGGTTCTCTTTCAAAATAAGTACTTTGAGACTATTAAACTCACATTGCATATTACTAGCCCCATCATAATCTTGTTCTCGCAATCTAGATATACTCAACCCTTATCTAGAAAATACTTTATCTATATCAGTCTTAAGTGAGAGAGCTGTAGTATTTAGAACGTGATCAATCCCAATAAAACGTTTATAAAACGTTCAACTACATATCCCGTTTTATTCACATAATGCAAAACAATAGACATTTACTCCTTGAATGAGACATCCTAAAATTCATCAACTAGAATTGAAAAGAATATATCACCAATATATTTGATAATAACGTCGATTGTTTTAAGAGATACAACATTCACTATATCCTTTTGAATTTTTTTTTGCTGTTACTTTGTAATTTGTTTGAGCATTTTTCAAAGTGACAACTTTAATCTTCTCATTATGATTTGCTAGAAAGCACAATTGTTCACGAAAGTTACCTTGATTGTTAGAGTCTTCACACTCATCATGACCACAAAAGGAAGTCTTTGCATTAAAAGTCGAGCATAATCAATTGGCGCATTCAAGCGAATTCAATATGCACTCAAAATGAATTTTTGTTGCTAAAACAAAAGCGTCTTAATATGTTGCTATTGATTCATCAAGGCTTCACACTTACTTAGGGCTTCATTGTGTACACTATCGACTAGTCCAACATGAATTTGTAGTCTACCCTTCTTTGCAAAATTCTGAGAACCATCTTTCTAAAAGCATCGCCACTTCTTTGTTCTCCATTGTGCGGTTTTAAAGATATGATATAAGCAAAAAGCGGCATTTATAGTTATACTATATTACCAATCACCATGTTTATTGAACCAATCAAGTATGAATCGTCGTGGAAAAACATGACATTGAGGCTGGCACCGAATTCTTTGCAAATATGCCCTTCTAATTTGATCTTGAAGATTAACATTATAATTTATTATTGAAGTACTTAATCTGGGATCCGTAGGAAGTTGTGCAACATCAATTTCCTCAATACTTGCTTTCTTTGACTCGTTATTTTCTTGAACATCAAATTCCTCAACACTTGGTTCTTTTGCTTCATCATTTTTCTTGGCCCCAGTATTAATTTTCTCAGCATTTGCTTCTTTTTCTTCATCATTTTCTCCAATAGTAATTTTCACAACACTTGCTTCATTTGCTTCATCAATACGTGCTTTCTTTGCCTCCACATTTTGTTCAATAGCAATTTGAGATATTTGTTTAAAATATCTCTCTATTTCTTCCTACAAATCAAGTTATCAAACAAACTACAATATGATTAAAACTCAAAAAGCGCTAAAATGATGAAAATACCCTAATTTGACTTAAAACATAAAATTGCTAAAATAGATCCTAAACAATAGAATTTGACCACAGAAAGTAAGCTTAACATTGTCACTCGACAAAATTATGCGAAATCGAAAGACACTTCCAAAATGTACTCGCTTTCGTCTAAATCTCACGCTTGAAATTGAAAGTTATACTCGTTTTGTGGTTGTGTTGTGTTCTTCCATTTACGAACAATTGAACATAATAATATTAATACAATAACTTTGATTCTTGATAATTGATATGCGGCAAAAATTAATTTATATGTAGAAATCCATTAGCCAAATAATGTAAAAACCCATTAGTTAGAAAAGTGTAATTCAAAGAATCAATGTCCAATTTGGACGTCCAAGAAAAACCCATTTAATACAAATTAAAAAAAAGTTTACTTTTTGCTTATCTCGCTCTAATGTTGTTAGACTTTGGAGTTTAGAGATTGCCGACTAGAGTGGTGGTTCGGTGGGGTTTTGTGGTGGTCGATTGGTGCGTGGTATTGCGGTGGTGACGTGGCGTGGAGTCAAGGGTGAAGTCATGTAAGGTTTCAATGTTTGATTTAAGAATTGGAGGAAATGGGAATTAGGAATTAGAATTTGGGAAGTGCCAATGTTTGATAACAAATATGATATGACGGGTAAAAATAGGCCACATATAAGCCAATGCCAAAGATCCACGTGGCAAAACTTAACACATCGAAGTTGAATTTTGCCTTAGACACAAAACGTGTTTGTGAAACACAATTCTAATATTCTTCACCTTGGTTCACTAACTCATACCACTATTCTTGGTTGCATTTAAATCTTTGTCCATTTACATTGGTTGAGATTGTTTCATCAATGCCTGCATGGTTGCCGGTCTTCAAGTGCTTTCGCACATATCAAATTCAACCATTATCAATCAACAGTTTTAGATAGACAAGAATTAAATTTGCTTCTGAAAGTATCTTAGTACCCATATCTGCTTTGGATTTTCGGATGTAGGGATTTTAATAAAACTATTTCACCATAAGATAATTGTTCTCTTACAAAATGGTACTTCACCTCAATGTGCTTTGATCGTTCATGATAAATGTTTTTACAAAGCATTAGGCACTTTGGGTCACGATGAACAGAGCTTACCACATTGTTACTTATGTTCGGGTTCATTAAGTAACCCCTTAAGCCATAACCCTTCTTTTAAACCTTTAGTTATGGCTACATACTCGACCTCGGTGCTTGATAATGCAACCAAGGACCTAAGTCGAGATTTCCGAGATATACAATTCTTACCAAGAGTAAAGAAGAAAGCAGTAGTAGTCTTTCTTTGATCTCTGTCACTAGCAAAGTCAGAATCCACATATCCAATTAAAAAAATCATGTCAATGATTTTTTCATACACAAGACCAGTACTTAAAGTACCACATATATATCTGAGAAGCCATTTTAAACCAGCCCAATGAGGCTTACCAGGATTGGACATAAATCTGCTTAACAAACTAATAGAATATGCAAGATCAGGCCTTGTTGTTATCATGGAATACATTACTGATCCATGGCATTAGCATAAGGAATATGTTCCATTTCATTCATTTCCTCTTGATTCTTTGGTGATTGAGCAGAAGAGAAAATCATGTGACCAGGAAGAGGAACATTCACACATTTTGCATCTTTCATACCAAACTTAGTTACTACCTTTTCAAGATAAGATTCTTGAGTAATGGTTAATCTATTTTCAGACCTATCCCTTTTTATTACCATGCCAAGGATCTTACTTGCATTTCCTAGATATTTCATTTCAAATTCAGATTGTAAAAGAGTTTTCAGATTCTCTATTTCTTTCTTACTATTGCTAGCAAGAAGCATATCATCAACATAAAGAAGGAGATAAATCAAACAGTTATTTTTCATGCTGTTATTGGAGACATGTATCAAATTCACTTCTTTTATAACCTATTTTCAACACAAATGTATCAAAACTTTTGTACCATTGCCTCGGGGATTGCTTGAGGCCATAGAAAGACTTCTTAAAAAGGCAGACATGATCAGACTTTCCTTTTGATTCAAAACCTAAGGGCTGAGACATATAGATTACTTTCTCTAACTCACCATGAAGGAAAGCTATCTTCACATCTAACTGTTCTAGTTCCCAATTAAATTGGACAACTAGAGCAAGAACAAGTCTTATAGTCTTGTATTTTATGTTCGCTAAAAATGTACCGCAAGTGCACGGGTCGCGTTCAAGTAATAAAGTGATGAGAAAGTGTCGAACCCACGAGGATAGATAATTTTGCTAACATCCAAATCAATCTAGCTCTAATTTAAACACACAATAAAATATATTGTTTTGATGATTAAACTAAGAATTCAAAGATGAATAAAAATTAAGCTAATAAGAAAAATATTAAAAGAGAAATTTGTAAGAAATAAAATCAATTAGAAGAAAATACTAGGAATTTGACTTCACCAACTATTCCACTTTAAAGTTTCATTTTCCATTATCAATTCCAAAATGAGGTTACTATGGCAATCCATGCTCCTAAAATGTCTAGCAATCTCTTCCGAATAGAGCCAAACCTAATTTTACACAAGACCCCAAGCATTCCTATCGAGAGAACGATATATAAAATTGCATTAAAACTCAAGAACATTCAAAATTGATTGCACAAAGTATGAAAGAGTATTCCTACATTCCATAAACCTTGTTTGTTAATTAAATGTGCTAAACCTAATTTCAACCTCCCTAGTAGCAACTAAGTCACAAAAAAAGCATTTCAATGATGATCAATCATCTCAATACACAATAAAGCCCAATAATCAACAACCATAAAAACCAAGCATAAGAAATCAATAACAAGAACAATGCACTTTAAAGCTTCATAAATAGATTCATCTCATTCTTAGTAAATAAAATTAGCCCATAGTATTTACAAAGACAAAATAGAAAATAGATACAAAATACATCATTGGGTTTGATAAAGTCAAGAGAAATGCAAGATTTAGCTTGAGCCCATGGTTGTCTTCATTTGCCCACTATAAACCTCCATTCATCTTCCTCTATTTACAAAATACACACAATGATGTACAAAAGTCAAGAAAAACCCATTTCCATGGAGTTTTTTTCAAGAACCCTAACTTTCTTCTTCTTGGAGAGCTTTCTATGGGGAGGAGTATGAGAGAATGCCCCAAAATGCGATAAAGCGGCTACTTAAAACCCTACAAGAGATAAAAGCGAGAAAGACCAAAAAGCGCTGAAAATCGGACAAACAACGCGACGGTGAAGAAAAAAAACACCATGCGATCGCATGGTAATAATCCATGCGATCGCATGGAAGAGCATCAAAGCTCTCTGCTGGAAAATTGGGAATCTCGCGATCGCGCAAGGATCGCATGGGCCAAAATACAAAATGTTTGCTTTTGATTTTTGCTTAATTGCACTTTCAGTCCTTGAACTATCTGAGATGTTGACTTTAGTCCTTGAAGTTTTGGTTTTCTTTCATATAGGTCCTCCATAAATTGTAACATTGGTCCTCCATCTTTAAACATAGTTATCTTTTGGTCCCCGAGATTCTTGATTTGCACAAATTTAGTCCTTTTTGCTCATTTTTCGCGTGGATTTCTTCCAATCACCATCCAAACTCGGATTTTTACCTAAATAAATAAAAGAACAAAAATAAGCGGTAAACAACTCTAAAGAATTCATAATTATCCACTTTTAAAGGCTAAAATAAGTGTGAAAACGCACTTATCACACTCCCAAACTTGCATTTTGTTTGTCCTCAAGCAAAATGATCAAACGTCATGCAAGCACACAAGCACAATCAAAATATAAAGGACAACAAACACGCGAAATGTTAGGGAGCTTGCCACCTTACCATGATCATTTGAAGCTTGCTATAACTCATGAAAAATCTACACAAATGCTAAAAAATAAAAGAAACTTTTCAACTTAATCCATGTTAGAGGTATGTGTGTGCATAGTCACTTTGAATCATTGCAAAACAAAAATTGGTGAATATCCAACCCTCAATGGTCAAAATTTCCTTTCCTTCTCGTTGGATGCACTCTCCCAAACTTGATATTTTCACTCTAACCCGGGGTGTCTACTCAATGGTTTCTCTCAAGTTACTCAATCATTCCCGCTCAAGTTTGGTTAGATTTAGCCAATGATTGTAACCACTTAGGCTTGTGAAGATTCTCCAAAAATTGAGTAGTTCAACAAATAAACTTCCACTAAGTAATTCAAACCCACAAGTCATCAAAATCCTGAAAAGTAGTCACAGTGGCTCAAACTTGCAAGATTTGCTATGAAAATCTCATGATGATTTTTTTTTTATACAACCTTAATCCCTTAAACTTTCTATTTGACCCATGTAACGAGCTTTAGGTCGGTAACTCCCGGGTTTAAAAGAGACCAAAGGGTACCGGGCTTTGAGATGCCCCAACGAACTTAATCGCTCAAGTCAAAAAGGCTACAAAGTAAGGTGAAAGAATTAAAAAAAATAGAGCAAAAGTATAGCCATCTTGATCACAACTAACAAACTTTTATATAGGGATTCGATTCCAAGCATATGGTCATTACCAAGTTTCTGCTAGTTAGTCAAAACTACTCCACACACATATTCAACAAGCATGGAATCAACACACTCCCAAAGAGATAAATCACGACTCAACTATTTCCAAACTATCCTTCCACTTGGACAATTTAAAGAGATGATATGTAGGTAATGGATAGCACCGATTGAGTTCTAAAAATCGCTTATGAAGAACAAGTGCACTCAACATTTGTATGCAATGAACATCATGACGAGAGTGCTAGAAAGGGTATCTAACATGGAAAAAGTATATTTATCAAAAACCACAAGTAGCATTTATGTCTACAATCCATGAATCACAACAATTTCAACAAAATCACAACATTAGCCCGTGAAGGCTCTCTAACAAGCAAAAATTCAAGCAAATACCCCAAACTTAAAATGTACATTGTCCTCAATGTAAAACTAAAAATCAAAAGAGAAGAGAATAGGTACTCCCTCAGGTGAATTGGTTGGTGATGGTAACTTCAAGTTGGAGAAATCTTTGTTAGGACTAATGTAGATTGCTGGAGACTATATTTCTTGTTGTTGTGGATTCGTTGCTATTAGGCCTGCCAAACAAAGACAACAAAATCAAAATTTATCTAATGTCCAAGGAATGAAATCATGCCAAAAGAATGAACTACTAGCAAAATAAAAAGTAAGGAAAAGAAAATGGATTGCCTCCCATTCGGTAACTTCTTTATAGTCATTAGCTAGACTTTTAGCACATGATTAGGCAGGATTGGTGAGATGGACAATTGATTTTCCATTGGAAAAGTCATCACCCCAATAATGCTTCAATCTCTGACCGTTCACTGTAAATGCCCTCTTGCTTTCATCTTCAACTTCCACAGCCCCATATGGATATACTTGCTTAATTGTGAATGGTCCCGACCACCTAAGCGTAACTTTCCTGGAAAGAGCTTGGCCGGGAATTAAATAGCGAACTTGTTGCCCAACCTCAAACCGTCTTCTTTTGATGTGGTTGTCATGCCATCTTTTAGTGCGCTCATTGTAGATTTTGGAATTCTCATATGTCTCAAGTCGAAATTCATCCATTTCGTTTAATTGGAGGAGTATTTTTTCACCAGCTTTTTTCCAATCAAAATTTAGCTTTTTCACTGTGCAATAAGCACGATGCTCCAACTCTACGGGTAGGTGACATGCTTTTCCAAATACTAGACGATATGGAGACATACCAATGGGAGTTTTGAATACAATGCGGTACGCCCAAAGTGCATCGTCCAATTTTTTGGACCAATCCTTCCTCGAAGCATTCACCGTTACCTCTAAAATTCTTTTCAGCTCACGGTTGGATATTTCGACTTGCCCACTTGTTTGAAGATGATAAGGAGTGGACACCCGATGACATACACCATATTTAGCCAACACTGACTCAAATTGGCGATTGCAAAAGTGCTTACCACCATCACTGATTATTGCTCGTGGAGTACCAAAACGGGTAAAAATATTCTTTCTCAAGAAGTTGATCACAATCCGGCCATCATTGGTGGGTAATGCCACGGCTTCCACCCACTTCGAGACATAGTCAACCGCCACCAATATGTTTTGATTAGAGAATGATGGTGGAAATGGTCCCATAAAGTCAATACCCCAAACATCAAAAATTTCAACTTCTAGAATACTGTTAAGAGGCATTTCATTCTTTCTTGAAACATTTCCTGTCCTTTGGCACCGATCACATGTTTTCACAACTCTGTAGGCATCTTTGAATAGGGTAGGCTAGTAGAAATCGGACTGTAACACCTTTGCAGTAGTTTTAGAGGCCCCAAAATGCCCAGCATATTCTGATGAATGACAATGCTGTAGAATATCCATCATCTCTCCTTCTGGCACACATCTCCTGATTATCTGATCTGGTTCTCTTCTGTAAAGAATCAGATCATCCCAAAAGTAGTGCTTGATGTCTGCAAAGAATCTTTTCTTTTGATGGCTAGATAGATCTGGTGGAGTGATGCTGCTGGAAAGGAAGTTGACAATATCTGCATACCACGGTGCTTCCTCAACTGCAAAGATTTGTTCATCAGAAAATTCCTCATTTATCTCTCCACTTTGTGACTCTTCCCCAATCTCAAGTCTAGATAGATGATCGACGACCACATTTTCACTCCCCTTTTATCTCGATCTCTATGTCAAACTCACCGCAATAGAAGTATCCATCGATGAGTCGAGGCTTAGCATCCTTCTTTGCAAATAGATGCCTCGAGGCGGCATGATCTCAGATGAACAATCACCTTCGATCCCACAAGATGGGACCGAAATTTATCGAAAGCATAAACCATGGCTGCAAGAAGCTCCTTTTACGTGGTGGCATAGTTTAGTGAGCATCATTCAAGGTCCGACCGGCATAGTGAATCACATGAAAATTTTTATCCTGCATTGCCCCAACACTACCCCAACCGCAAAATCACTAGTATCACACATTAGCTCAAAGGGTAGACTCCAATCGGTGTAACCAAAGCGGTCTTTGTCACAAGCTTTTCTTTAAGAGTGTTGAAGGCGTGTAGACACTCTTGAGGAAAAGTGAAAAGGAGTATCTTTCTCCAAAAGGTTGCAAAGTGGCTTCGTGATTTTTGAGAAATCTTTTATAAAACGCCGATAGAAGCTGCATGCCCAAGAAAACTTTGAATTCCCTTTACTTGATGTTGGAGGCGGCAACTTCTCAATTACTTCAATCTTTGCTTTATCAACCTCAATGCTCTTTCTTTGAAATTAAGTGCCCCAATACAATTTCCTCCTGGACCATGAAATGACACTTCTCCCAATTTAGAACAAGATTGGTTTCTTCACAACGTTGTAAAACTAAAGATAGATGATGAAGACACTCATCAAAAGATGCTCAAAGATCGAGAAATCATCCATGAAGACCTCAATGTATTTCTCCACCATATCTCGGAAATATGGATATCATACAATATTTGGAAAGTAGTTGGAGCATTGCATAAATTTGACGGCATCCTTCTATAAGCAAATGTACCGTAGGGACATGTGAATGTGGTCTTCTCCTGATCTTCTGGAGCTATCGGAATCTGATTATATCCAGAATACCCATCCAAAAAGCAATAATGTGAATGCCCGGCTAACCTTTCCAACATTTGATCGATGAATGGCAAAGGAAAATGATCCTTTCGAGTTGCAGTGTTGAGTTTGCGATAATCAATGCAAACTCGCCATCCCGTAACTGTTCTGGTTGGAATGAGCTCATTGTTGTCATTGGGCACCACTGTGATCCCTCATTTCTTCGGTACTACTTGGATTGGACTGACCCAAGCGCTGTCTGATATAGGATAGATGATCCCGCATCTAAAAGTTTTATCACCTCGACCCGACTACCTCTTTGCAATGTTGGATTCAATCTTCTTTGTTGTTGGGTGATGGCTTAAAATCATCTTCCATGAGAATCTTGTGCGCATAAACTGTAGGACTAATGCCTTTGATATCCGAGATAGACCATCCTATTGCGCTTTGTGCTCTCAAAGGACTCGTAGCAATTTTTCCTCTTCCAAATTCTTGATGGAGTTTGCAATGATAACCGAAAGTGTAGAATCATCACCCAAATAAGCATAACGCAAGTGAGATGGCAATTGCTTGAGTTCTAATCATGGAGGCTTTTCAATAGATGGTGGTAACTTTGTTGACTTTTCTCCAAGCTCCCGGAAAGGTGGTTGCCATTTATAAGTTGGATTTCCCTCTAGTTGCTTCACCATGTGCTTGATTTCTTCTTGAATTGAAACCCTCAAGAAAAGAATGAACCAAACACATCTCAAGCGAGATCTTGAGGATGATTTTGTGCAAATGATTCTCCCACCATTTCGCTCTACCACATCAACCACGAAGCAATTTGTCCGAATCCATTGGGTACTTGATCGCTTGAAAACATTGAACACCATTTCTTCATCATTTAACCTCAATATCATCGGTCTTTGTGCACATCAATCAAAGCTCTTCCAGTAGCCAAAAATGGTCTGCCCAATATTAGAGGAATATCCTTGTCTTCTTTCATGTCTAGAATAATGAAGTCAACAGGGAAAATAAATTTGTCAACTTTCACCAAGATATCCTCAATGATTCCCCTAGGATATTTGATTGAGCAATTAGCTAACTACAAAGAAACTGTTGTTGCTTTTGCCTCCCCCAATCCTAATCTCCTGTAGACAGAAAATAGCATCAAGTTAATGCTTGCACCTAAATCACAAAGAGCTTTATTAAAATCAATATCACCAATGGTACAAGGAATAGTAAAACTCCCTGGATCTTTAAGCTTAGGTGGCAATTTGTTCTGCAAGATAGCACTACACTCTTGATCCAACATCACCGTCTCGTGCTCCTCTAGCTTCCTCTTGTTAGACAAAATCTCTTTCATGAATTTTGCGTAGCTAGGCATCTGAGCTAAGGCATCGACAAAAGGGATGTTGATTTGCAACTTCTTGAAGACTTCCAAGAATTTCTCAAATTGCTTATCCAACTTGTGCTTTTTCAATCTTTGCGGAAATGGGATTGGATGCACATATGCTTTCACTTGAGGAGTTGCCTTTATAGGTGGAGTATCCAAATCTTTTTCTTGACTAGCATCTTGTTGTGCATTAGCTTGATCTCCTTGTTCATCATCAATAGATGGTGTCTTGTCATGAGTGGCAACATTTCTTTTGACTTCTATCTCGTGCAACCGAACCCCACTTCTTGTAGTAATTGCTTTAAAATTTGCTCTCTTGGGTTAGTTTCGGTGTTGCTCGGTAATTGCCCTTGTTGTCTTTCGGATAGAAGTTTTGCCATCGACCCATTTGATTCTCCAAGCCCTTCACGGATGCTCGATACTCTAAATAGATTCCTCAGTTCGTTCTTGAAATTTTAACTGTTGGTGTGCCAACTGAGCCATAGCTTCTTCCCAACCCCCTTTTTGTTGAAAATTCGATTGTTGTCTCGGAGCACCTTGTTGGTGTTGGTTGTTGCTCCATGAAAAATTCGGATGATTTTTCCAAGATGGATTATACGTGTTGGAGTAGATATTACCTTGTGACTGGGATGATTCTGAGCATAACAAGCTTGCTCAGTGGATGTTGAAGAACTGGTCAACAATGGGCAATTTTCGGTTGAATGATTTGCTCCACAACCATCGCATTCAAGAGTAGGCGTCTGAATAGCATGAGCTGTCTAATTGCGAGCTATAGTATCCATCATCTTTTTCTCCATGGCGGCCATTTGTGCGAAAAGAGCGGATATAACATCAACCTCATGCATCCCTCGCTGCCTTTTTTTGTTACTCCCTATCACCGCCCAATTCGAACTTGTCTCGACCCATTCTTTCAAACAATACCCATGCTTCCTTAATTGTCTTTGTGTTGATTGACCCATTTGAGGATGAGTCAACAATGGAACGACAATGTGGAAGTAGTCCGCATAAAAAGTATTTAACTTGCAAAGCCTTCTTGATACCATGATTAGGACACTTCAAGCATCTCTTTGAACCTCTCCCAAGCTTCATGAAAATTTTACGTGTCTTCTTTGCTGAATATGGAGATGTCATGCTTCAACTTTGCAACTTTGGCGGGAGGAAAGTATTTGTTCGTGAATTTTTGAACAAGGTTATTCCAAGTAGTAATACTCCTCGCAGAATGTGAATCCAACCACTCTCTTGCTCCATCTCTCAAAGTATGTGGAAATAATATGAGTTTGATAGCTTCCATGTTGACATCTTGATATTCAAAATTGCTCACTGTCTCCAAGAAGCGTGATAGATGCATATGACGGTTTTCATTTGAACGTCCATAGAATTGAAGAGTATTCTGGAAGAGGTTGATGACATCCGGTCTCAATTGAAAATTTTCCTTCCCGTGAGCCGGATATGCAATGCTAGATTGGCTTTGAACCACAATTGGAGTAATAATATCACCAACTAGCAAATCATCCTCATCTATCTCAACCATTTGATCTTCTTCGTCTACCATGGTGTTCACTCTATGTCGTGCTTCTCTTTGTTCTCTTCTTGATTATCTCGAAGTTCTTTCAATCTCGGGGTCAAACACCAAATTCTCAAGATTTTCAAAATCTTGCATCCACCAAAGATAATATGCCCGAAAAGAACAAAGGTAGCAATCGAAACTTTAAATGGAAAAATAAAAATAAAATTAAAGAAGTAAAGCTAGAAATAACAAGGATCTAACTAATTAAATCTATCCCCGGCAACGACGCCAAAAACTTGTTCGCTAAAAATGTACCGCAAGTGCACGGGTCGCGTTCAAGTAATAAAGTGATGAGAAAGTGTCGAACCAACGAGGATAGATAATTTTGCTAACATCTAAATCAATCTAGCTCTAATTTAAACACACAATAAAACATATTGTTTTGATGATTAAACTAAGAATTCAAAGATGAATAAAAATTAAGCTAATAAGAAAAATATTAAAAGAGAAATTTGTAGGAAATAAAATCAATTAGAAGAAAATACTAGGAATTCGACTTCACCAACTATTCCACTTTAAAGTTTCATTTTCCATTATCAATTCCAAAATGAGGTTACTATGGCAATCCATGCTCCTAAAATGTCTAGCAATCTCTCCCGAGTAAAACCAAACCTAATTTTACACAAGACCCCCAAGCATTCCTACCGAGAGAACGTATATGTAAAATTGCATTAAAACTCAAGAACATTCAAAATTGATTGCACAAAGTATGAAAGAGTATTGCTACATTCCATAAACCTTGTGTTGTTAATTAAATGTGCTAAACCTAATTTCAACATCCCGGTAGCAACTAAGTCACAAAAGCATTTCAATGGTGATCAATCATCTCAATACACAATAAAAACCCAATAATCAACAACCATAAAAACCAAGCATAAGAAATCAATAACAAGAACAATGCACTTTAAAGTTTCATAAATAGATTCATCTCATTCCTAGTAAATAAAATTAGCCCATAGTATTTACAAAGACAAAATAGAAAATAGATACAAAATACATCACCGGGTTTGATAAAGTCAAGAGAAATGCAAGATTTAGCTTGAGCCTATGGTTGTCTTCATTTGCCCGCTATAAACCTCCATTCATCTTCCTCTATTTACAAAATACACACAATGATGTACAAAAAGTCAAGAAAAACCCATTTCCATGGAGTTTTTTCAAGAACCCTAACTTTCTTCTTCTTGGAGAGCTTTCTATGGGGGAGGGAGTATGAGAGAATGCCCCCAAAATGCAGATAAAACGGCTACTTAAAACCCTACAAGAGATAAAAAAAGAAAGACCAAAAAGCCCCTAAAAATCTGGACAAAAAATGCGGACATCAGTAAAAAAAACACCATGCGATCTCATGGAAGAGCATCAAAGCTCTCTGCTGGAAAATTGGGAATCTCGCGATCACGCAGGTATTGGCCCATGCGAAATACAAAATGTTTGTTTTTTATTTTTGCTTAATTGCACTTCCAGTCCCTGAACTATCTGAGATGTTGACTTTAGTCCTTGAAGTTTTGGTTTTCTTTCATGTAGGTCCTCCATAAATTGCAACATTGGTCCTCCATCTTTAAACATAGTTATCTTTTGGTCCCCGAGATTCTTGATTTGCACAAATTTAGTCCTTTTTGCTCATTTTTCGCATGGATTTCTTCCAATCACCATCCAAACTCGGGTTTTTACCTAAATAAACAAAAGAACAAAAATAAACGGTAAACAACTCTAAAGAATTCACAATTATCCACTTTTAAAGGCTAAAATAAGTGCGAAAACCGCACTTATCATTTTATAACAGGAGAGAAGACCACATTGTAATCTATCCGTTCTCTTTGAGTGAACCCCTTAGCAACTAGCCTAGCCTTATATCTAGGAGGATCACTTACACTGCTACCTTCCTTAAGCTTGTATAACCACTTACACCGTATTATTCTCTCGCTTGGGAGGACAAGGATCTAACTTCCAAGTTTCATTCTTTATTAAAGAAATCAGCTCATCTCTCATAGCCTCTTTCCACTCCTTAGACTTAGGGCAACTAACAGCTTCTTCATAAGTGAAAGGTTCATAACACCCAATAGCTTCACCTGAAACTAAGGCATATTCAGTTAGGTTGAGAGACTGATACTTGGGATTTGGTTTTATCTGTCTTCTTTCTCTATCCCTAACTAATTGATAATCATGACTAATCCCTGATTCAACTACTTGATCGAGGTTCAATAGTTGGGGTTTGAGGAGCTTCTGTAGTGCCTCCTAAGTTCTGATCACTAGACTCACCGGAATAACTTCATTTTGATTATTAACGGTGGAGTTTTGATCGGGTTGTTTGTGTTTTATCTCGAGAATTTGCTTATCGACTTGAGACCTACAAGTACTAGCATCAACCCGATCCTAGTCTTTAAACTTGGCATTTCAAGTTCATTAAAGACAACATCCTCATTGTTAATGATCTTTATACCCCTTTCACCTCTCACCCAAAGCCTATAACCCTTTACCCCCAAAGGGTAACCTAACATAACACACTTAGATGCCCTAGCATCTAATTTTCCTTCACTTTGGTGTGCATATGCTTGCATGACCAAAGACCCTTAAATGAGATAGATTAGGGGCTTTCCTCCAAAGCTCTTTAGGAGTTTTGAAGTTGATAGCACCGGAAGGGATCTATTTATTAGATAAAACTGTAGTGCAAGCGACTTCACCCCGTAACCCTTTAGAGGGCTGAGCTTATCGGCAGACATCTAACTTTGTCCATAATGGTTCTATTTAACCTTTCAAAGAACCCCATTATGCTAAGGAGTATGTCTCACGCTTCTATACCTTTGTATTCTCCTTTCTTTACAAGTAGTATCAAACTCCGTGTTACAAAACTCAAGCCCATTGTCGGGTTCTTGGGTTTTAACTTTAGTTTCTTTCGATTTTCAACTAAAGTTACCCAATTTCTAAAGTTCCTAAAGGCTTCATCCTTTGTTCTTAAGAGGAAAATCCACACCTTCCTAGAATGATCATCAACTGTGGAACCTATTTCCTCCATGCATGGGGTGCTTTTCAGGCCCCCAAAGGTTAGCATGGATGTAAGCTAGAGGACTAACAGAATTGTGAATTCCTTTACCAAAACTAAGTCTGTGGGATTTACCTAAGACACAAGTTTCACAAAAGGACAGGGTGGACACATGATCTTTTCCTAACAACTGCTGATCACTAAGGAATTTCAACCCCTTGTTTCCCATATGCCCAAGCCTTTTGTGCCACAATTACATTTCTATCTTCATTAACAGAGAAAGAGCCGAAATTGTCGAAGAACTGAGCTTCTCCACAAGGTAATCACGGGCCATTTTCTTTAGCCCTTTCATGACAACCATAGTCCCTTTGATAATTTTCAACACACTACCATCGACTTGAACCAAGACTTCTCATCCTCTAACACTGTGAGAAATTAGGTTTCTCTTGATTAGGGACATACCTAACAATGTGTATGATCCTAATCATCCCATCATGCATTTTAATGGCTATATCTCCTAATCCCTCAACTATCTGAGTGTTATTGTCTCCCATATAGACTTTCTAGGTTCAATATCTTTATAATCATTGAACCGTGCCTCTATGGGACTCATATGAAAGGCATGACAAATGGTCAAGAATCCACTCTTGGCTCGGGCTTGATCGTAAACATTCATGACATACAAGCTATCCATTTCATTTTCAAGGGGCTGCATTGTTTTGATGTTCAATAGGTTGGTCCTTCTGCTTTTTTAAAATCATAACAATCCCTTTTGAAATGGCCTAGCTTGCCGCAGATGGTAACATTTCTTGTTACTTTTATCTCTAGACTTTTATCTACCATTTGACTTACTTTTACCCTTCTTGTGATTGCTATTAACATCCCTCTTATTAGTCCTACCTCTCACAAAGTGACTCTCCTCTCTTGCCCCACCCCTAAACTCTTTTCTTACTTCAAGATCCCTAGACCTTAAAGCATCTATTACAATAGCCCTGAGTTAGGGTATCTCTAGCATATTTAATAGCATTCTTAACTTCTTTATAAGAATCGAGACGAGAATTAAGTAAAATCACAAAGAAGATCTTCATCAGAGAAATCTTTCCCATTATGGGACAAGCTTTTTACCATTATACTTGAAATCACTCAAATTTGCTTCCGGATCTTTATTAGTATCCATTTTGAAGCTAAACAACTTCTCAAGCAAATAAATCTTGTTAGGCAAGATTTTAGTTAAAAACAGTAGTATCTAAAGGAGACCAAAGATCTCTAGTAGTTTTAGAATCATCAACTTGCCTAACTATGTTATCAGATAAATGCAGGATAATAGAACTATAAGCAATTTCATTCATATCAACAATTTCAGTGGGTTTTTCTTTTAACTCATCAGGATAAGTATCTGGATCATCAAGAGCCTTTGAGACTCTTTGTTGGACCAGAATAGCTCTCATTTTTTGTTTCCATATAGAGTAATCACCATTTTCATCGAATATTGACAATTCGACCCTCGAACCCATACTGGATTCTGTAAAAGGAGTGATTTCTCTGGACAACATTGACTGATCTTTTCAAGATCAGAGAATGTTTAAACAAAAAAGGTTTTCAAGAAACAGAACACACAGATTTCAGACGACAGAGTATTTAACACAAATTGCAGATGTACTGAAATTTTTCTAAAAGAAATATAATACAAATTTCATGCTCTCTAACATAATCAGCAAATAAGAATTCCTTAGTACACATATTATTTGCAACTCAAAGATGTCAAGAACAGGTTTATACAAGTCACAGACGGATGTTTATGTTCAGAGAGAAATTTCATTCATCAGTCATTCTTATGCATCTATTCATACAGGAAGCAATTTCAATCAAAGAATCCAAGGTATTTACGATCTAAGTAGAGTTTGAAGCGTTTTACCGAATATTGTTGTTCAAACAAGATTGTAGATATTCGAACTTGAACTACTTACCGAGATTTAGCTATTTCCTCCGCTTGGTTTTGTTCTAGATCTTAGTATCTTCGGATCCAAAAATATTTTAGGTTTTGTTATTCAATCAACAGATCTATCATTAATTTATAGATCTCAGATCGCCTTACCCAAAGAACCACCCTAACACTACTTCAATAGTGGCTCGATACCACTTTGTTAGGAAATACAAAGAAAATCCTAATACAATTTTCTACGAAACAATAATACGTAAAAATTAGAGTATTACAATCGAACAAACCACCGAAGTATTAGGGCTTAGATTATCACAACCAATTTGGATCACAGCACATGTCGTCCAAATGATAGGCACAAGTTTCACCTTGATCACTAGAACATCTTAATACTACGGACCTAAGGCAAAATCAACCCCTCAGAACTCGATCTATCTCAACGGAGTTACTGTTCATCTACTGAGATGAACACTAGATCTTAGTCCTAAAGTTTACTGTTCACTCAAGGTAAACACATTCAACCTTCCTTTAATCAACCTTGATTATCATCCAAGAAAGAAACCGAGAAGAAGAAGAAGAAGAAGAAAGAAAACCAGACAAAAAATCGCCAAGAAGCCAGAGAGTTTTCTGAGACAAAGTTCTGAAAGAAAATGAAGGACTAACTAGATACTTCTCATCCAGTGGACAAGCCTCAGCCATTGGATTAAATCCAATGGCTCAAAATCCACAGAGAAAGCAAAATCCTCCACACAACAGATAAGCCAATGCCAAAGATCCACGTGGCAAAACTTAACACATCAGAAGTTGAATTTTGCTTTGGACACAAAACGTGTTTGTGAAACACACTTCTAACAAGGATCGACTACGACCTTATCCTACTACAATATAAGTCCAAATTCTTACATATTAGAGAACATCAAAACTATAGTTAACTAAATTTTAACTTTTTTATTATCAAATTGTTTGCCATCTCATATTCTAATCATTTCCTTAAAAACTTTTGAGTTTTATAACGTTGTCTACAATGACTTGTTTACTTGACCTTGACATATGAATGAACCACTTGTATTGAAGGGATTATACAAATTAAATCAAAGTCGTTATGCTTGAGAGTATTTGACAGGTAATGTGTAAAAGATGTTTCTTCTTATTTCTACAAAAGGTTAAAAGCCTCTTATTATTTTCACACTTGAACAGAAAATAAATTGTTCCAATGATACAACTTCAAGAAATGGAGAATAAAGAGTGGTGGTTTTGGGATGGGAGTGGGGAATATCATGGATTCATATTCCAATGAAGATTTGTACCTTCTATTTTCGTTGATACCTTTTTTTGTATCACTTTATTTGGCATCCTCCAAAATTATAACGTGGCTTTGAAATATTAGAGACGTGTAATGTCATGCTTTGAAGGAATGGGACTCTAATGTCAGAAAGATCAAAAGTTTGGGACCCACAGTGAAATTTACATTATTATAAAGGATAATTATATTCACACTACACTTTTATTATCCACACTACGCTTTAATTGAAATGAAAGTCCCCCAACATTTGATATTTAGATACTTATGTCTCTAACTTTTTATCTTATTTTTATCATTAACTTTCATTTATTTTTCACATTTTGTCTCCGATAAAGATTTTTGTCTAAATATTCTGCTAATGTGCATTGAAATGAGAAAAAAATATTTTGCCAAAATTTTGCATTTGTTATTTATTGTGATTATGTAAAAATATTAGAGGCAAAAAAATCATTTTACAGCCTCTTAATTAACTTTTTTGACAAAAATCATTATCAAAGACAAATATAAGACGTACAAATTAATAAGTTGATGACAAAAATTTGCTAAAAAAGTAAGAGACATAAATGCAAAAGTGAACAATAGTTAAAGACCTTCATTGTAATTAAAATGTACTGTACTTAACAAATAATGTTGTGGTAATATAATTACCCTATTATAAAAGGAGCTTATATGCACATTATTTTCATCCAAAATGACTTATACGTACTTGCATTGAAAGATCGAGGATTTATAAAAAAAAAAAAAAATTGAATGGGGACCCAAGTGCTGTTGGCGTGAACATTTGGGGCCCATGTGCAAATTTATCTTCGTCCTATGTGTTTAAGGCTTGTTTGATTTTAATTAAAAAATTTGTTAAAAGATTAAAGTCAAAGTCAACAAATAACTTTAACCATACATTTCATGGGATCCACAACTTTTTTATAACTTTTCAACCACACATTTCATCAATTTCTAAAAAAAATTTATTTTAATCAATATCAAACGCACTTTAATTAGGTTTCCGAGAAAATTTATAGAAACCGAGTTCAAGTCAAAACCCTATGGAAACTTTGTAGATTGCATATTGAATTTTTTCGAATTCTTATGTGGATATTATTGAAGCTTATTGTTTGTTCAAATTATCAGAGTACTAGTCAATAGTGGAATGAACAGTTGTTTCCACAAAATAATCAAACATGTAGATTGCATATTGATTTTCTTCGAATTCCCATGAGGTTAATATTATTGAAGCTAAATGTTCATTTAAATTATCAGAGTAATAGCCAATAGTTTCATTGGATGAGAAAAAATATGAATAGTGTTCCGCACAAGATAAATTTATAACAACAAAAAAATTCAATATAATATCGTAGTAACATTATCACTACACAAGATATAGGCACGGTAAATGCCTTAACAATTTATAGCAGTAAGAATTAATATCAAAGAATTTCAACAAAAAATGAAAGCAACTTTTAAATGAAACACGGAAAATAAAAACAATTGACCACACTTGCAAAATAAGGAAACAATGTCCCATAGTGTTGCTTTTTTGTTACGTTTAACACCTCATTAACTTGTAAATACTTAACGATTAAACATAAAACAAGAAATAACACCAGAAATTAGTAACTCATGAGGGCTCAGACGAGACAGCCCAAGCACAAATAATCTACTATAACCACGTAAGATAACAATTAGAATACACCAATGCGTTAAATATTGCATGAGAGTTCTAATAAGTTGATGTAAATATAATTGAAGTTGATGAGAATGTGATTGGCAGAAATTCAGTCTCTTCGAACTTGGCAGAAAATTTAGAAAAACCTTTAACGGGTATAATGTCGAGATTTTCAAGATTAGGTAATTATAGACAATAAATCAAAGCTTCGATGAAGGAAATTTCATAAAATAGTCTCCAGCAAATGAATGATCGATTGCGCTAAATTGAAATGATTGATATTTGTTTAGACTAATGTGGTAGATTTCATATTTGTCTGGATAAATGTAACAATATATTTTTGCAGGGTAAATTCCAACTTTGGTAACTTGAATTTTATATAAAATCTCAATTAGATTATTGAATTTTAATATGTTTCAATTAAATTATTCAACCCTAATTTAGTTTCAAATGTCATCATTCTGTCATTTATGTGGTCGTTAATTCTTAACGCACTGGTGAAGTAACATCTATGTGGCATCCACCTAATCAATATTGTCATTTTAGAAAGGAAATCAATTAACTGAAGAAGGAAAAAGGAAAAAAAAAAATCAGTATGTTGCATCCACCAAATCAATGTTTAGGACAAAATTTTGTAGAAGCCTTTTTAAAAATAATAATAAGAATATTGAGGATGAGCAAATTATCACCGACAAAATGTTCATCCCGACAGTATTATTGTAGGTGATCTAGCTAAAAATAAAATTCGTCAAATGTTTCAAACAAAATTGCTGATATTGATGTAGGTAATCGACGAGTTTTCGTTAACGATAATCGACGTAAATATCATTATATTTTCGATAATTATTAACGTTGCCCATAGAAAAATTGTTGGTGCCACCGATGGAAGTTTATTCTTTCTTTATTTTTTATATTTTTAAAAAGGTACTAGTGATAAATTTCCTAAGGGCAACTCCAACCATGATCTTTAAAACGGAGTAAATTTTACACCAAAATAGTGTAATTTTTACACTATTTTTTTTACTATCTCCAACCATGATCTTAAAAAAAGCACCAAATGAATAGTACTTATTTTGCTTCCTTATTTTTTTAAATTTCCAACAATTTATTGATTTCAAAAATTATTTAATTAAATATTCCATCACTACTCAAATTTATAAATGAAAAATTAAATAATTTTTTATTACTAAAAATTATAAATTAAAATTTTAATTTAATTACCTAAAAAATAGCATTTATCACAACAAAATTAAAAAGGCATTACAATTAATATCACAATTAACAAAATACAACATTTAACATGACAAAAATAAAAATAAAACATAAAAGTGTTGAAACACGAACATAAAATATACTAATTTTCTCTACTAATTCTCGGAATTGGTATATTCATCCCACAAATGATCAATCAACGCATTTCGAAGCGCAATGTGAGCCTCTTTATTCTTAATTTGTCGATGTCGAGCAAGAAATTCTTGAAATCGAGTATTGTCATCTGCAACCATCTCAACCTCTGGATTTGGCGCTTCCACCCAATCTGCAATTGGCACATCGACATCACGTTCATCCTCAATAATCATGTTGTGCATAATAATGCACAAAGTCATTATATCATGTAATACATGTTTTTTCCAAAAACGAGCCGGTCCTACGACTATGGCAAATCTTGATTGCAAAACGCCAAATGCTCGTTATATGTCTTTTCTACAACTTTCTTGTTTCATTGCAAAGTGTTTTTTTTGGGATCACGTGGATCATGAATAGTTTGTACGAGAGTAGCCCATTTTGGGTATATACCATCAGCTAAATAATAATCTGTATTATACTATATTTCTTGTATTACATAATTAGCGTGGAGGGCGCACTTTGAGCGAGATTGGCGAACAAATGGGATGCTTCTAACACATTAATGTCATTGTTTGAACTCGAAAATCAAAATGTGCATGCCATATCCAAATATCGTAGTCACTACAACCTCAAGATAATTGTCAAGTGTCCATTTCGACACAGTATATTGTCCCCGCCCAACCCGTATGACAAATTTTTCCACTTCCAATGCATACAATCTAGACTACCCAACATTCCTAGAAAACCACGTTGCTTTCCAATATGTAGTAACCTGGCAGTGTCATTAGCATTTGTTGATCTCAAATACCTCTACAATGGCACGGCAAAATCTCTTCAAATTCTCAATTGTTGTAGATTCCCTTATTTTAATGTATTCATCAAGAGCATTCGCCGCTACACCATATGCCAACATCCTAACACAATTTGTTATCTTTTAAAAAGCGCATAATCCTAGTTTACCTACCTCATCCCTTTTTGCTTGAAGTATTTGTCATGACCTTCAACGGCCTGAACTATACGTAGGAATAAAGATCGTGACATTCGAAATAGTCGTCGAAACATTAATTCATTATAACATGGGTTGTCAGCAAAATAATCGGTGTACAACTTTGTATCGGCATTTTCTCGGTCCACGATTGATCACCGCATGACCAACAATTGAGCCTCCACACGATTTGGGTGGATTTGTTGTTGATCGAGATAATGAGCGATGAGAATGTTGTTGTTGGTTATTAAGTGACTTATCGCTTCTTGTTCTACATTAATCACTGCGAGATCATTCGTAAGCTATACTTCGTCCTCATTACCACTATCGAACGATGAAGACGAAATAATACTTGATGAATAAGAGGGACCATCGAGATTGGGATTCATTGTTTTGAATGAAGTGAACGAATGTGATTTAGCAAATTACCCGGTTGCCTTTTTATAGTTGTTGAGTTAGATTTATCAAAATTTTATCATCTATGACATAATAAATCTCAACCGTTGGATCGATTTCATATAATCTACGCCGTTCGTTTAGATATGTCCTAACTCTTTATCAAAATCTTATCATATATGACATAATCAATCACAACCGTTGGATGAATTTCATATAACCTACGCCGTTCGTTTATATATGCCCTATCTCTTTATCAAAATCTTATTATTTATGACGTAATTAATCTCAACCGTTGGATGTATTTCATATAATCTATGCCGTTCGTTTAGATATGCCATATCTTTTTATCAAAATCTTATCATATATGACGTAATCAATCAACCGTTGGATGGATTTCATATAATCAATGCCGTTTATTTAGATATGCCCCATCTCTTTATCAAAATCTTATCATTTATGACGTAATCAATCTCAACCGTTGGATGTATTTTATATAATCTATGCTCGCTCGCTTAGATATGCCAAATCTTACCCTATCTCTTTATCAAAATCTTATCACATATGACGTTATCAATCTCAACCGTTGGGATGGATTTCATATAATCTATGCCGCTTCGCTTGATATGCCAAATCTTACCATATCTCTTTAGCAAAATCTTATCATTTATTCCAGAATGAATCACAACCGTTAGATGGATTTCATCTAATTTTAGTCGTTGGTTTATATTTTCCCTATCTCTTTCATTTTTAATATAAATAGTATATCATACCTTACTTTTATTTCACCTTCACAACTTATATTCAAGAAATATAATCTTACCACCTACAAATGAATTCTATTACATGATCTTTCTCGTACACAAATGAAGAAGACATATACTTAGTACATGTATATCTAGATATTCCCAAAATCCCATTGTAGGTATTAACCAATCAAAAGATAAATTCTGGTCAAGAGTTGAGAGTGATTATAACAACTTAAAACCAGAGTATATCACTCAATATCGAACGTAGAGATCATTATCCTCTCGAATGTCGATCATTATTACTGCTGTTGGCAAACTAAGGAGATGCATTCGACAAGTGGAATATTCGAATCCAAGTGGTGTGTCAGAACAAGATATAGTGAGTATTACTGGTTTTTTTTGCTTATAAATATTATATCTAATGAAAGTTAATTTATTCGTTTATATCATGTCGTAGTTGAATCGAGTGAAAACATTGTTAGCACAAGAAGACAAATTTAAGAAATGGTTCAAATTTGATCATGTATGGTTCCTACTTAAAGACACGTAAAAATTTTGACACGATAGTTGTAGAGAATTACCGGTTCACAAAGGCAAAGTGTTAACTTTACATCATCACAATCGTAGTCTCCTACTCGAGTCGCCAAGCTTAGCGTCCTCTGGATTGTCTTCATTTTCTTTAGATAAATGAAGAAAATGTTGGTGGTACTTCTAATGGACGACCCATTGGAGTAAAAAAAGCGAAAGGAAAAAAGAAAACTGAAGAAGAAAATACAATAATGATGGAAGAAATCAGGGAACAAAATCGACAACTCTCTCTCGAAATGCGGCAAAGAAAAACGACGATAAACAACAAAATTATCATATCCAAATGCTACGAGCTTAAACTGAAGCAAAAAAAGTGGATGTGGCAGCCAGAAAAAAGTGGATGTAGCTGAAATTAGAGAAGAAAATAGAGTTTTACTCACAAATTTGAATGATGTTGCAGATCCAAATCTACGTGAGTTTATTCGAAGTGAACAAACAAGAATCGTACAAAAAAGATCTGAAGAGCTAGCCAAACAATCTCAAAGTACTTCAAGTCCTTTTTGTCAATATTTTGATGATTTTGGAGTATCTGGAAATGATCTACTGGATTATTAAATGCTCTCTATTATTTCATGTTGTATTTTACGTTTTTTAATGTTGTTGTTGTCGTAATAATTCATATCGTCTTTTTGGAGTTATCACATTTTTATCTTTTTAAAATTAATGGGTAATTTTATTTTAACGTATACATTAATTATTTTTTATTAATCGATTACAATTTTTTACATTAATAAAATAATAATGAAATAATAAGAAACATAAATAAAATTAAACATTTTCATTGCAAAAGAATATGAAAAGGGACATATGAGGAACAACAAATTTCACAAGTGCAAAATGAAGGACAAAATTGAAATAAAAAAAAATGAAAAAATCCTGCGCCAAATTTGGCGCAGCAATGTTCACTACTCCAAAATGGAGTAGTGTTTTGGCGCAGCGTTGGAGTTGGCCTAACATTACTATTTATATTTTATATTAATTTATTTATAAACAAAATATCCGTCAATAAAATTAAATTAATGAAAATATTTATATTTTGAATATTACAAACTAAAATTCGTTGGTAATCTTGATTTACATTTTTAAGTGTTATTTAAGTACCGATATTAATTTTTTTATTATTTTATTTAAAAAATGAATGTTTTATCGGTACATTAAATTTATTAAAAAAAAAACTCAGATTACCAGAGAATCATAGGTGCACACCACAAAATAAATGAACGTGTAACACCAAAATTGTTAATGTGGTGGTAGGTACAAGAGGAGTCAGCCTGAGAAGGTGGCAGTGGCGGTTGCAGAGGCCGCCTTCAACTGTAAGCGGACCTAACATTTTGGTTCAAATGGGTGCGATATAGAATATTGGAAAATAATAATTGAAATAAGACAATAACGATAATATTAAAATGTAATACTTTTTATTTATAATTGTTCCTCACGGATTCTCATACTTTGATAACGTCAGATAATAGTCTCATTGTCAATTCTATTAAATACACCTCTTTCAACATATACAATTAATATATCATTCATCCATTGATCTCTAATCCAATTACGCAGTTGATTTTTCACAATTTTCATAATAGAATATACTCTTTCAATTGTGGTTGTAGCAACCGGAAGAGTTAATGTCAAAGTCACAAGCATGTAAACTAACGGGTACACTTAATTTTTTTTCTCGTCACAACCAACTTCTGTGCAAGTTCACCAAGTCCCCGCAATTCGCCAAACTCTTTGCTAGAGCACATATCAAACTCTTTGCTAGAGCACATATCAATAATATAAGTTCGAAACTGATCATTAAGTGTCATGAGCTCTACTTTTGAAAAATCTTCAGGATAATACATAGCAAGATAAATTAATTTGTCTTTGTCAAAAGTAGAAAATAAATTATGAGGGCATAAACATGCTAAACAAAGAAGTAACTCACTACTTACCTTCAAAAATTGATCATTCAACTCTTGAAGTTGCATATCAATGACAACATAGAATGAATCCACACAAAAGTGATGCAAAATTGTCATTTCTTCAGTGTTACGCCGTGAACGACATGGGCATATAAACATACCATCCATATTATGAACATCAACATTCTGCTTTGGACAAAAAGAAACGACTTCACCCAAGAAAGAATCACACTCATTGTCCATCGTCTCTTGGAGTCCTTGTTTACATATTGTCACTAAAGTTATAGCATTTATAATATCATAATCTTTTCTTTGTAATACATTCGACAATTCATTTGAAATCCCTAGGATAATTCTCATGAGATGTAGATTAAATACAAATTCAAATGATTGAATTGAGTCCAATAAGTTATCTGCCTCACACCTTTGTTCACATGTTGATCTATCAACAGTAATCATTTCAAGGAAGTCAATTATAGGAGAGAACATCGAAATCAAACTCATCAAAGTACGATAGTGCGATCCCCAACGTGTATCACCAAAACATACAATAGTACTTTGTTGATTAAGACCCCGTCCACTTGCAATCTCACCATTAATGAGTGTTGTAGAAATTATGGCTTCATGTTTCTCTCGAAGAATATCACAATGCTTAAACGAAGAACCAACAATATTCTCTACACTAGAAACCAAATTAAAGAGTGTCCGAACTTTCTTGTGCTTCATTGCTACATCTACAATATCCAATCAAAGTTGGTGGGTAAAACAATGAACATAAAAATTATACGGGTTCTCTTTCAAAATAAGTACTTTGAGACTATTAAACTCACATTGCATATTACTAGCCCCATCATAATCTTGTTCTCGCAATCTAGATATACTCAACCCTTATCTAGAAAATACTTTATCTATATCGCCTTAAGTGAGAGAGTCGTAGTATTTAGAACGTGATCAATCCCAATAAAACGCTTATAAAACGCTCAACTACATATCCCGCTTTATTCACATAATGCAAAACAATAGACATTTACTCCTTGAATGAGACATCCTAAAATTCATCAACTAGAATTGAAAAGAATATATCACCAATATATTTGATAATAACGCTGATTGTTTTAAGAGATACAACATTCACTATATCCTTTTGAATTTTTTTTTTTCATTACTTTGTAATTTGTTTGAGCATTTTCAAAGTGACAACTTTAATCTTCTCATTATGATTTGCTAGAAAGCACAATTGTTCACGAAAGTTACCTTGATTGTTAGAGTCTTCACACTCATCATGACCACAAAAAGGAAGTCTTTGCATTAAAAGAAGTCGAGCATAATCAATTGACGCATTCAAGCGAATTCAATATGCACTCCGTGAATTTTTTGACTGCTTAAACAAAACTGTCTTAATATGTTGCTATTGATTTATCAAGGCTTCACACTTACTTCGGGCTTCATTGTGTACACTATCGACTAGTCCAACATGAATTTGTAGTCTACCCTTCTTTGCAAAATTTACAGAACCCATCTTTCACAAAAGCATCGCCACTTCTTTGTTCTCCATTGTCTGGTTTTAAAAGATAACAGTATAAGCAAAAAGCGGCATTTATAGTTATACTATATTACCAATCACCATGTTTATTGAACCAATCAAGTATGAATCGTCGTGGAAAAACATGACATTGAGGCTGGCACCGAATTCTTTGCAAATATGCCCTTCTAATTTGATCTTGAAGATTAACATTATAATTTATTATTGAAGTACTTAATCTGGGATCCGTGAGGAAGTTGTGCAACATCAATTTCCTCAATACTTGCTTTCTTTTTGACTCGTTATTTTCTTGAACATCAAATTCCTCAACACTTGGTTCTTTTGCTTCATCATTTTCTTGGCCCCAGATAATTTTCTCAAGATTTGCTTCTTTTTCTTCATCATTTTCTCAATAGTAATTTTCACAACACTTGCTTCATTTGCTTCATCAATACGTGCTTTCTTTGCCTCCACATTTTGTTCAATAGCAATTTGAGATATTTGTTTAAAATATCTCTATTTCTTCCTACAAATCAAGTTATCAAACAAACTACAATATGATTAAAACTCAAAAACTGCTAAAATGATGAAAATACCCTTAATTTGACTTAAAACATAAAATTGCTAAAATAGATCCCTAAACAATAGAATTTGACCCTGAAAGTAAACGCCAACATTGTCACTCGACAAAATTGTACAGAATCGAAAGACACTTCCAAAATGTACTCGCTCGTCTAAATCTCACGCCCGAGCTGAAAGTTATACTCGTTTTTGTGGTTGTGTTGTGTTCTTCCATTTCTGAACAATTGAACATAATAATATTAATACAATAACCTGATTCTTGATAATTGATATGCAGCAAAAATTAATTTATATGTAGAAATCCATTAGCCAAATAATGTAAAAACCCATTAGTTAGAAAAGTGTAATTCAAAGAATCAATGTCCAATTTGGACGTCCAAGAAAAACCCATTTAATACAAATTAAAAAAAAGTTTACTTTTGCTTATCTGCTCTAATGCTGTTCGACTTTGGAGTTTAGAGATTGCCGACTAGAGTGGTGGTTCGGTGGGCTGTGGTGGTCGATTGGTCTGTGGTATTGCGGTGGTGACGTGGCGTGGAGTCAAGGGTGAAGTCATGTAAGGTTTCAATGTTTGATTTAAGAATTGGAGGAAATGGGAATTAGGAATTAGAATTTGGGAAGTGCCAATGTTTGATAACAAATATGATATGACGGGTAAAAAATAGGCCAAATCGTGGGTTGAAAATTTGATAAATAAAGACCAACAAAACAATTTTTTTTTTTTTTTTTTCAATTTGCAACAGCTCAATCTAATTAGGGGCAACTTATGGTCCAGTGTGTGTAATTGCACGCATTGGTCCTTTCATGCGTCCATCCCTGCTTTCAACCTTTTTCAAAACTGATATCAATAACTCGAGATATCATTTTATTTTTTTTATTGCAAAACTGATGCCAGATAAGTTCTTCTCAACTGATATTATTACCCACAAAATTTTCTAACATTGATAATTATTTTTTTTATTTTTATTAATCTATTTATAGACAAAAATTTTGTTGAAAAATTAAATTTATGAAAAATAATTTTTATTACATTTATTAATTTTGAATTATTGTTAGCTGTTATTTAATTGTTGACATAATCTTTTGAGTTTAATATTCAATATCTTTTATTAGTTTAATTGAAGACATGAATTTTATCGATATACTCATTGGCTCTGAAATCATATGGCCCAAACTTATTTCAATTAAAGTTATATTTCAGTGCTAAAAGACTAATGTGCCCCCTGCAATTGCAGAAGGGCACATGAAATGTTTTTATTATAATACTGTTATTTTAAGATATTATTTTATATTATATTATTTTATTAAGATACTGTTTTATTATGATACTATTTTATTAAGATGCTATTTTATTAATACACTATTTTATTTAGATACTGTGCTATAATTTTCTGTTAAAACATAGTATTTGTGCCCACCTAAGCATGTGTTTGATAATAATATTTTTCTGATATTGTTATATTGACTTAACTTGTATGCTATCTTTGACTATATGATATTGTTATTAAAATATTGATATTAAATGTGCTTCTGATACTATTTTATATGATAATATTTTATTAAGATAATTTTATTATAATACTGTTTTATTAATATACTATTTTATTAATATAATGTTGTATTTAGATATTGTACCGTGGTTTTTTTTGTTAAGCATAATATTTGTGCCCACCTAAGCATGTGTTTGATAATAATGTGCTTCTGATACTTTTATATTGGCTTAATCTGTTTGATATCTTTATCTATACGATATTGTTGTATATAATGATATATGATGTTGTTATATATGATAATAATGTACTTCTGATACTGTATTCTATAATTCTATTTTATTAAGATAATTTTATTATGATACTGTTTTTCCGTAGTTCCGTTATTTTGAAAATTTCTATTTTGAGTGTGTGTAATAGTTTACTTTTTACTAATACTAATGTGCTTGTTATATTAATATAATATATATTTCTGATACTGAAATAATAAGATACTTTTATTTGTGATATTGCTATATTAAAATGCTAAAATATTGTTTTGTAATACTGTTTTATTAAGATATTATTTTTTATGATACAATATCAAACAATGCACATGAATGCGTGACAGTAACATCTCGAAATACATAAAAATGTTGATGTATGTGAAACAAATATTGCTTTTATTTATTCGACAACAAAATGATTATAAAACAATTGTGTTCCACATAAGTGGTGCTGGAGTTTAAATCATGTTTAATTCTAATTAATTTGGGTCACATGAGTAATTATGAGATTAATTGAAATATGCATGAAGTAGTATGATTTAATGATAATTTTGAAAAGTGTTTGAATCTAATTTGGAACAAGTTATCTACGGGTAACTAAAAAGCAATTTCCCCTTAAATTTATTAAGATATTTTTTTGTAAATTATTACCGACGAAAAAATTTATTTTTAATCTTAGATTTTTATTTTAATACCTAGAATTTTATGTCAATAAATACTTTTTTATTACTCTATTTCAAAACAAAATTTTCTTTCAGTAAATTAAAAGATGCCATTAACTCTGATTTGAATGAATTTTAAAAATCTATATAAATTTAAGTGTTAGTAACTTAAATTTTAATAAATTCTATTAAAATTTATGTGTACCCAACCCGAATTTGGTTTTTAATAATGCATATAACTTTATCATATAGAAATAATTAACTTTAATATTTTATTGTTCAAATTTATGTGGACGTAAGATTACTACTTCAATAAAAAAACTACAAATTCATGAGAATTCATAAAGATTAATGACAATACTAAAATATAAAATTTTGTTGAAATTTTATAAATTCAGTGAAAGTTTGTTTAAATTTATTAAATCTATAAAAATTTATAAATTTTAAGAGGAGTAATGCAGTTAATCACAATTGGTGATAATCACCCGTCTAGATGATATTAAATGATAGGTTCAACAAAATGAATTTCATACCCCACATTTTATTAGTCATATCATTTAATTTCAACAATGCTGCCTCACTGATGATAATCAATCGTGATGATAAATATCATTATTCTATTAACAATCTTCTAAATTTATGATAATAAGTGTTTTTAATTATCACACTTCAAATTAATCAAAATCACACAATACTAGCTGATTGGTTCAACTAGTTTTGGTTGTTAGAATTGAGAAACAAATTCTCATGGTCTACTTTCGATTTTAACTATAAAAGTAAATTTTAGTTGATTTGAAAATACTTTTTTTTTTAAAATCCCTAAAATTAAATCCATAATTAATTTAAATCAAATATTAAATTATTTTGTATGAATTAGGAAGAATTAGCAAATTTATAATAATCAACACTTTTATAGCTTGAAAAAGAAAACATGAATGCGAAACAACTCAATTAATTCAAATAATAAATTTGGCAAAGCATTTTTTTTATGAATTTGCAAATTCATAATAATCTACACTTTTATATGAACTAGTTAACAATACGTGCGTTGCACGTAATTTTGTAATAATATTATGATTTTTTTTATTTTAAAATGATCGATGAAATAATACCGTGGAGGATGGTTAGAGGTGTTTCGACAACACGCTCTTTGGTTGTCTGATACCGAAAAGGAGGCGGGAACTCCCCGCTTATCCTCCCATGAAAGTTAGATTTTGAGGGAAAAGAATGGACTGAATAGAGTGGAATACGATAATAGCAAAATGTGTGATTTTTTTGTGTTCTTTACCCGATTTACCTTTCCGAGGTATTTATAGGTGGGCGCTTCCTCCACGCGCGACGGCTTTTCTCCAGATCGCTTTAGCTTGTTGTCCACGCTCGACGGTTACCATCACGCGGCGCCGGCTCCGATAATGCGCTAATTGGCTTCGGACGTGGGGCGGTTAGTTTATCATTCACATAACCGCTATTTAATATCGAAATCGTCCATTGATGTTGTCAATCGATCGCCTCCTCTCGCCGTTGGCGATCCACTAGTTCGATGCCATAATCACCGATCGCTATTTGTTATAACACCGATCGACCGCCGCCGCCTAAGGTAGACCGCCTCACGCCGCCTAAGGTAGTCAACTTGACCGCCACTCACATAGAGAGCGATTTGAGTCCGGCACCATTCGAGTCTAGTCTATTTCTAGTATAGCATCATTAGCCCTCTACCTCTTAAAGATTTTTGTCATTAAGAGGTAGCGAGATTTTCTTCTATTCTTCGAAAGAATCAATACTGCTTTTTTTTTTTTTTTTTTTTTTTTTCAGGGCTTGTTTTAACGAGTTTTGATCGCATTTGGAATCGAGTTCACGATTGATTTCAAAATTTTGGAGGTAAAATCCTCCAAAACCACCTCTATATAAAGAGGTGTAAAAGCCATTCATTTCATTTTCCTCTTTTCCCATGTCATAGGTCTCTCACTTTCCTTGAGCAAATCAAGGTAATCCTCCCTAATCTTTCTTTTTAGAGAATGCCTAGAGTTATAAGTTCATCTACTAGTCAAGAAAATTCCTCACCTTCTTCAAATTTTTGCTCGAATCGAGTGGAGGTGTCGACCACCATTTGGGGTGGTCGGCCGCGGTCGATATGGAGGCAATCGATCGCGCCCCTCATGGGAGCGGTCGGGTTGATCGCTTCCTGGAGCGATCGACCGCCGACCGCCCGAGCGGTCGATCGACCGACCGATTGCTCGCCTGGGAGCGACCGACCGCCCACCGAGGCGGTCGGCCGATCGCCTCTGGGAGCAATCGGTCGATCGCTTCCTCGGCGGTCGACCGCCCCCCCACCGAGGAGCACCGTCGGTCGATCGCTTCCTTTTGAGTGGTCGACGGTAACCCTTTGGCCGATCATCATACTTGTGATAATATTGAAATTGAGAGAAGTCCCATGGGTAACATAGTTGCACTTGAGATTCCCAAAGCATGTAGTCTTTATAGTTCACAAAAAAAAATTGAATAGATGCTTGGGAAATTTTTTCTTTATGATGATTATGTGTATAGAGCTCCCTCACCCACCGAGCAACTTCCGGGTCCTGACCTTCGTGAGATTGCCATATATAAGGATAGTATGGACTGGGGTTTAAGGTTTCCACTTCACCCACTCTTTATCTCCATTTTTAACGAGTTTCATTTTACTCCTAGTCAAATGAACCCAAATGCTTGGAGGCTTGCTTTATACTTTCTATACATGTGTTTGTCTAAACATATCGAGCCTAGCGAGACTTATTTAGGCGTGTTTTCGAATTGCATCATCCGCCCCCAATGTAACGCTTTATGTCTACCTTACCTCAAAAATCAATATGCAAGTACCTCACTATAGAAATTCCAATTGTGGGTGGAAGTCTCGATTTTCTTTGTTCGACCCTCAAAAGGCCGCTTTCCTTTTAGTACCAAATGGAGACATCCCCAAGTCCGCCTGCTCAATGTTCCCTTCGAGGTGACCCTCTTGTGGAAAGCCAAGTTAAAAATTGAGTGTCTAGATCCTCCCGCTTCTAGGTCGAAAGCGATGTATTAACGGAGGATAATATGTTATCTCGTGGGGCTCTTCAAGCCTACCGGTAGGTTTTGTGTTTATAACCTCGCCTTGTTGAATTTGTAGTAATATATATATTTTATTGTTATTTTTTTTTTTATATGATGATTCCGATGAGTTTTGTTTCTCATACAGAATGAGGTTCAATCTGGCAAAGCGTGCTTGATCCGCACTCTTTGCTACCGACGACGAGGGGCCTTCTTCTCGGACAAAGCCAAGAGGAGGAAAACCGCAACCAAGGCAAAAAGAGTGGCAAAGATAAAAATGCCTTGGTGTCTCACCAAGAGCTATGGAGGATGACCACATTGATCCGACTACGGTGTCGACCCGATATACGCCGACGATGACCACTGGGCTGGAATTCTCCCCGTCCCCGACTTGCGCTTCCGCCGCTCATGCTAGGAGAGATATGGAGGTCATGCGGTCGTGTTATATCGCATATGTCCGAGGGTTTATCGAGAAGAAAAATTGAGGATATTGAAAAGGTTTTGGCCGCCTACAACAGTAAAGGTTAGTTACTTACACGCCCACCTTTTCTTTTCTTTTTAGTTAGCGGTTCAAATTAATCATGCATACTTTGATTTATGCCCCGCCAGTTTTCACCCTCGAGGATTCTCTTGTTAAAGCCTCGTAAGCGATGGTCACCGACTTGAAGTTGTCGATGATGAGAAATCTAAGGAAATTCATCATTTGAAAAAGAAGAACTCTACTCCGAGAAAGTCTTGTGAGGCTTCGTGAGCTCGAGTCAAGGAACGAGAAGAGGAGATTGATAACCTTCTATTCGCTTGCTCGCGCCTCGAGATGATGTCGTGGAGAGTTATAAGGCTTCTTCGAATACCAAAGAAGACTTGTACGCATACGGAGTCGAGTCTATGAGCGCCCATTTTATCGACCAAAGAGTGGATATCAACCGAGCACCCAGTGCGTTAACCCCGTGGCTTTGACCGCTTCTCGCTCGACGACGAGATTTGGAGCAAGTCACGAAAGGTGACACAGCCATCGAAAGCATGATGGGGTAGATGATCGTGCGACGATCCTCTTCATGATGGAGATGGTGCTTCTCGCTTGATTGATTTAGCATGTCGCTATTTTTGTTTTTAGTCTAGACAAACTTTCGGCTTTTTCGATCAAAGATTTTGTCTCACTAGTCCGAGATGTGGGCTAGACTTATCTTTTATAACTTGACTTTGGCATTTTCCTTAGATTTTCACTTGTTTTACGGGCAGCCCCTAGCACTTGAACGACTTTATTTTGTTTTTGTATGGTTGCGCTTAATGCGATTAAATCAACATTTTCTCTAACAACAATTTATCTTTTCAATTGATCGACCATGTGACACAATCGACTACCAACGTATGTAAATAGCATCGTGAACTCGCTTATCGCATAATTTTGGGCAATCCAAATCATGTAAAGCGATTTTAAGATTTAACCAAATTTTGGCTTAATCGCTAGTGCTAAGCCTTTAGGGCGTAGTTTGTAGACCATCTTGTGGTCACCGCTCAGCTATAAGGCGATTTAGAGACTTAACCAAATTTTGGTTTTATTGCTCACCGCCAAAGTCGCTTGTTGTATAGTAGACCACTTCGTGACTACCGCCTAGTTGTAAGGCGATTTAGAGACTTAACCAAATTTTGGTTTTATTGCTCACCGCCAAAGAGACTTAACCAAATTTTGGTTTTATTGCTCACCGCTGTCGCTTGTTGTATAGTAGACCACTTCATGACTACTGCCTAGTTGTAAGGCGATTTAGAGACTTAACCAAATTTTGGTTTTATTGCTCACCATTAAAGAGACTTAACCAAATTTTGGTTTTATTGCTCACCGTCAAAGAGACTTAACCAAATTTTGGTTTTATTGCTCACCGCTAAGTCGCTTTGTTGTATAGTAGACCACTTCATGACTCCGCCTAGTCAGTAAGGCGATTTAGAGACTTAACCAAATTTTGGTTTTATTGCTCACCGCCAAAGAGACTTAACCAAATTTTGGTTTTATTGCTCACCGTCAAAGAGACTTAACCAAATTTTGGTTTTATTGCTCACCGCTAAGTCAGCTTGTTGTATAGTAGACCACTTCGTGACTACCGCCTAGTCAGAAGGCGATTTAGAGACTTAACCAAATTTTGGTTTTATTGCTCACCGCCAAGATGTTTGTTTCGACGGCTCAGAGATCAAGATGATTTGTTCATACAAAAGATTGTCCTGATGGTGGACTCAAGAGGCGCACCGGACGCCCCACCTAGGTCGGCCCTTCCTTAGCACCCTCATCATCTCGCCCGCCTAGACTTTTCATTAAACATTTCTTAGGACCACAAACGTGTCCAAGAAAAACAAAGATTACAAAAAGAAAATGAGCATAAACGATTCTAGAAAATAGAAAGCACCGATATCCTTTAGGAGGACTAACAATCACAAGCGTTACATTGAGGAAAAAAAACAAGAACTCTAAAATAACAAACCGAAGGAAAAATAGTAAAAGTCTTAACCAACTTCATCATGCTTTTCTTTTCTATTGGTAGTATTTTTTGAGATGCTCGGCGCTCCATGGTCTACTCATCGGCTTCCTTTTAGATCTTTAAGACCGTAGGCTCCCTTTCCCAAAGCTTCTAATCACTTCATATGGTCCTTCCCAATTCGCCCCAAGCTTGATGGTGGACGCCACCGCGGCAAAGACTTCCGAGCACCAAATCGCCAGTTGAAACGTCCTTGATTTTACTCGTCGGTTGAAATATTCTCGCAGCTTTCCGCTTGTAAACCGCCATTTTGATCACCGATCTCTCTCGCACCCTTCGAGGAGGTCGAGCTCGTGAGTAAGTCGCCATCGGGTCGAGCCGCTCGACATTCACCGCCAAATCCTGTTAAGGATTTCCACCGGTACCACTGCTTCCATCCCAAAAGACATTTTGAAAGGTGTCTCTCCTGCTTGGCTCTCTGGGGTTGTATGGTATGCCCATAATACGCTGGGTAACTCGTCCGCCCATGATCCCTTTTCTTTATCTAGTCTTGTTTTGAGATCCCAAAGTATTGTCCGATTCATTACTTCACCGCCCATTTGATTATGGGCGCCAATCAAGTCAAACGGTGATTGATGTTATAACTTTCGCAAAAGCTTTGAAACTATGATTGTCAAATTGTTCCGCCATTGTCGGTCACGATCACCCCGGTATCCCAAATCAGAAATTATACTTTTCCATACAAAACCTCGATTTTAGCATGTTATTATCGCTGCAAAGGCTCCGCTTCTACCCATTTGGTGAAGTAGTCAATGGAGACTAGCAAGAATTTCCTTTGACCGGCAAGCGATTGGAAAAGGTCCAAGGATATCCATTCCCATTGGAAAAAGGACAAACTCCGAAAATGGCACACCGCTGTCTACGGTACATGAATTAAGTTTCCATAGCGTTGACAAGCATCACATTTTTTCACCAAGTCTCTAGCATCTTCTTTCATGGTAGGCCAATAATATCCTTGCCGCAATGCCTTGAACGCAAGAGTCGCGGCTCCCCAGGTGATTACCGCAAATCCCAAAGATGTATTTCAAACAACACTTTTTTGGCTTTGGTTGGTCATAAGCATTTCAAATAAGGCATAGTAAAGCCCCGCTTATACAATCGTCTGGCCGATCATGGTGAACATGGCTGATCTAACCTTAATTCTCTTTGCTTCGACGGGTTTTCTGGCAATGCGTCTTTGATAAGATAATTCATTATCGGATCAACCCAACTTGTTTCAAATTCAATGTCTGCAATTTCTATCATATTCATTATGCTCGGCTGCTTCACTGTTTGTACGCTTGTTGTGCTAGGCAGGTTTCTCGTATTTGCCGATGCTAACTTTGATAGCGCGTCTGCTCGTGAATTATCTTTTCTTGGGACTTTGGTTATTTTGAAGTTGGAGAATTTTCTTTGTAAATCTCTCACCTTCATTAAATACGCGGCCATTTTACTATCTTTTGCTTCGAAATCACCGGTTATTTGTCCAACCACTAGCTGTGAGTCACTACATATTTCAACAGATGACACCCCAACCGACAAAATGATTTAATCCTCGTGATTACCGCTTCATACTCGGGTCATTGTTTGTGGTCGAGAACTCAAAGCGGAGAGAGTATTCTAGTTCTTCGACTCGCCCTATCATGATGATCCCCGCCTCCGCATCCTTCACTATGTGATGAACCATCCACAAAAATTTTCCACCGGCCGTCTCTGTCGTCGCCGTATGCTAGGCGGCATGGTAAGCTCACGATGAAGTCTCGCCAATACCGCGCCTTTATTGTCCCCTCGCTTAAACTCGATATCAAACTCGCTTAGCTCGATTGCCCATTTGAGCATCCTTCCCGACGCGTCTCTCGGACGATGGAGGATCCGCTTGATAGGTTGATTAGTCATGACTTGCACGGTATGAGATTGAAGTATGGTCTCAACTTTCGACGGCCACTATCGTAGCAAACACCAATTGTTCCGCTAGTCAGAAGCGGTCTCTCGCTCTTTTAACACCGACTTACATAGTAAACTGGTCTCTCGAATTTTGTAAATTCTCTTATCAACATCACACGACGTGCCTGGGGTGATACCGCCAAGTATAAAGATAACACATCCCCAAGTTGAGGTCGAGTTAGGATTGAGGCTCTCAGAAGCGATTGTTTTAATCAGCTCGAGCGACTCGCATTCCCTAGTCCATTCAAAGTTGTTTGAACCCCCAATTGCCTTAAAAAGTGATAGCATTTGTCACCGCTTCTACTCATAAATCGATTTAGGCGGCTACCCGTCCAGCTAACCTTTGTACCTCTTTTTTCGTAGTCGGGCTTTTCATCTCTAAGATTGCTCGAATCTTGTCTGGGTTGGCCTCGATTCCTCTCTCTCAGTGATCATGAATCCTGTGAATTTTCCACCACCGCTCCAAATACACACTTCTCTCGGTTGAATTTTAACTTGTTCTCGCGGCGACGCCAAACACTTGTCAGTAAGTCGATACATGATCGCTTGTCTTAGCACTTTTTGACTACCATATCATCAACATAGGCTTCAATTATGTTTCCTATCGATTACCAAAACTTTATTTACCATCCTCCGTAAGTCGCCTCGCATTTTTTCAAATTTCCGAATGGCATAGCTGTAGTAGCAAGACGCGTCGAAATCGGAATGAATGATGTTTTTCCCGATCCGATTCTCGCCATGGAGATTTGATGATATCCCGAGAATGCGCCAAGAAAGTCGAGTCGCTCGTGGCCGGATGTGGCATCTACCGGTGATCAATACGGGAAGTGGATAGGAATCTTTTGACAGTGCCTTGTTCAACCCAAAGTAGTCCACACACATGCGCCACTTTCCATTCGACTTTTTTACCAAAACGATATTTGCTAGCCACTCAGGGTACTGAACCTCTCGAATGAAGCCTGCCTTTAGCAACTTTTCGACCTCTTCTTTTGCGGCGGCTTGTCTGTCTGGAGCGAAGTTTCTTTTCTTTTGCTTAACTGGTTTGGCTTCTGGCAAGGTACCCAATCTCGGTCGAAAGCGATCGATTTAACCGATCCTGTGAATATCACTAGGATTCCAAAGCGAATACATCCATGTTGTCCATCGACACTTTATCAACCGCCTTTTGCTCCGGTGGTAAATCTGTCCCAATGTTAAACTCTTTTCCATCCGTCGCTTGGGTTTTCTCGGTCATATCCAAAGGGTTCAATCCTTCCTATTGGTTGCTCAAGTCCAACATCAAAATCGTCAAGTATTTCGATTTGAAAATTTTCAACATAGCACCTTCTGGGAGGCGCTCGTCTCCCCTTATACATCCAATCCTCTACCGGTAGGAAATTTTAACACCGGTGATAAGTAGAAGCGACCGCCGAGCAAGATTCAAGATAGGTCGTCCATATATCGCATTGTAAGACATGGAGGCTTTGACTACCAAGAAGCTTGCCATAATAACCACGCTTGCCTGATAAGTCCCTAATGTCACCGGTAACTCTACGGTTCCTTCCGGGACTACAAGAGTTCCTCCAAAACCCACCAAGGGTGTATTTATCGATTTCAATGACTTGGGAGATTTTAAGCCCAAAAGGCATCCCAACCGAGGACATCTCACGCACTACCGCCAACCAATACCCTTCCGACGTCGAAATCGCAATATCGCCTACCACCACAAGAGCATCATCGCGGGGCATTGCACGCCTACCGTGTCCTCCTTGCCAAAATGATGTCTTGATCGAACCTTTCTTTCCTCCTCAGACGAAAGCGCACTCCAATGAATCGGGCATAAATTTTTCTCGTAGAGTTGGAATCTCCGTCTGTCATTGTTCACCGATGATCATATTAATTACTCCCGCCGAGGTCGGGATGTTCCTCTACCTTTTCTTTACCACGATCATTTCTCACATATTTTGATAAAGATCCTCTTTTTAACAACCTGCTCGATCTCCTCTTTAGTTGCATACAATCTTCTCGTGGTCACGCCCGTGATCTTTATGAAATTGACAATATTTTCTCTTATCTCTTTTCATGGCAAAGCGCCATATTGGTTTAGGCCATTCGAGGTCTTTCATATTTCGTATTTCCATCAACACTTTTGTACGTGGAGTGTTCTGTGGGGTATAAATTCGGTATCCTCATACTTCGGTCTAGTCGATCGGTCTCGGATGTCGCCTTTACTTGTATGTACCACTCTTTGTTTTCCTTTATCACCATCTTTCGGTCATCATGAGATTTCCGCCATGTGAGTATCCGCTCCCTTCCTTCCCGCAGCTTTTGTTACTACGTCCCGCCTCTTCCTGCTCTACGTTTTATCTCTTTTTTCAACAGTGTCATGCATCGACTGAGGAGGATTTTTTTGAGAGAGACATTTTGAAGGCCCCTGCTTGTGTACCATTCATGATAGCCGTGACAACAAAGCAGACATTTGGAGATCTTTGATGCCGAGAGGCTCTCACTTGAACCTTGCCAAGTATTCCCGCAGTGTTTCATCCTTCTCTTGAGTACTTGCATTAGGTCGATGGCGGTTTTTCTTTCTTTGCTACTCAAGAAGTAAGCCACAAAGCTTCGAGAAAGTTCATCAAATGTTTTGATAGACCATGGAGCGAGAGTGGCTACCCGCCTCTAGCTTCTCTCCTCAACGTTGGCGGAAAGGACCAAAGACATTATCGCTGTCGTCTGCCGCCGCATACAAACTTCATCAGTCTACAAAAGTCCGCAAGTGATCTAAGGGTCTCATACTCCATCGTATGCTTCTATCATCTGGTTGCTTAAAACCTTTTGGCGGGGGACCGCCATAATTTCGTGCAACGGGTCCTCTTCCAAAACCATCCGCCACGCCGATCCTTTCTTTTCGACAAGGCATCGCCAATCTTTTGCGCCATCATCTCTTCCATTTTCTTTTCCAAACTTACCATTGGTCGTATCCCATGCGGATCCGCTTTCTCCATAAACCGCTACGGGGGTGTAACTCACTGGCCCCATTTGTGGTATGGCGTCGGTAGGAGAGAATCCTTGCCCATCCCGCTTGGTTGAATACCGGTGGTGCATTTTGATGCTCCACCAACCGCGGGCGCCCCGCCAGATTTTCCGACGATTTGGGAGCGCCCGCTCGGCGGCCTTTGAGTTTGATTGTGCAAAAGGCCATAAGAGTTTCTATCTTTGTTTCCAATGAGTTGAACTGCGTTTGAGTAACGTGACGGAGCGGTGGCGCTTGGTCATCTCGAGCCACGTGACTTCGATTCCGCCGTGGTTGCCGCTATTCGTGTTCCACTTCTAGTTTGTCTACCCGCCATAGCTTTTATGTCAAATCAATTCCCACAGACGGCGCCAATGAAATAATACCGTGGAGGATGGTTAGAGGTGTTTCGACAACCACGCTCTTTGGTTGTCTGACACCGAAAAGGAGGCGGGGGACTCTCCCGCTTATCCTCCCACGTGAAAGTTAGATTTTGAGGGAAAAGAATGGACTAATAGAGTGGAATACGATAATAGCAAAATGTGTGATTTTTTTTGTGTTCTTTTACCCGATTTACCTTCCGAGGTATTTATAGGTGGGCGCTTCCACTCCGCCGCATTTGGTTTTCTCCGCATCGCTTCGGCAGCTTGTTGTCCACGTCGGACGGTTACCATCACACGGCAACGGTTCCGATAATGCGCTAATTGGCTTCGGACGTGGGGCGGTTAGTTTATCATTCACATAACCGTTATTTAATATCGTCGATCGTCCATTGATGTTGTCAACCGATCGCCTCTCTCGCCGGTTGGCGGTCCACTAGTTCGATGCCATAATCACCGATCGCTATTTGTTATAACACCGATCGACCGCCCGCCGCCTAAGGTAGACCGCCGCCGCCTAAGGTAGTCAACTTGATCGCCACTCACATAGAGAGCGTATTGAGTCTGGCACCATTTGAGTCTAGTCTATTTCTAGTATAGCATCAATCGATGAATATAATACTTAAATTAAACTCATTTTCAATCATAAGTTCATCAATGATTATGACCAACTAAGGAATTATATTCAAACTTCTTAGTAAAACATGTGGTTCATTAAAAAATACATGGCCTACGTGAATATTAAGTTTGAAAGATTATTGATACTCTTTTATTTATATTTTAAAGCATATATCTAATGGCATATCGGGAAAGACAACTATTTTTTTTATGAAAATTAGTATCAAATTCTAAAATACATGAAAATAGTAGATATAAGTATAACACAATTTTTCATTGATTTTCTGTATTTATATCATTATAAAAAGCACACGAAAATAAAATATTTAGCCTTTTTAGGTAATTATTTCTCAGGAAAAAGAATCTCAAAATTCTTTGACATAAGATAAAAAGATTTTTCTATTGCGATATCCATTCAGTTTTAATGCACCCATAAATTAAGGGTTTTTTTTTGTTCTCTTCATGCATTCTTTCCTATAATTCCATCTGAAATATTATTAAATTTCTAGAAAATTCAAAACATCCAGATATTTAGACAATAATTTTAACTCATGACATAAAACCACTTATTATACGAGATTTACTTTCACCTTATACATAACATGACTCACTTTATCCAAGTTATGTCTTCCTCAATCGCATGCTTAAAAGAGTTAGAGTAACACCAATTCTCATTGTTCTAACTCGTTCTTCTACAATAAATATACGTTTAATTGCTTACAAAATAACATAAAACATCATTCGAGCTTCAATCCCTTTGTTATCAAGACTACCAAGAAGATTTTTCTATTGCGATATCCATTCAGTTTTAATGCACCCATAAATTAAGGGGTTTTTTTTTTTGTTCTCTTCATGCATTCTTTCCCATAATTCCATCTGAAATATTATTAAATTTCAAGAAAATTCAAAACAACCAGATATTTGGACAATGATTTTAACTCATTACATAAAACCACTTATTATGCGAGATTTACATTCACCTTATACATAACATCACTCACTTTATCCAAGTTATGTCTTCCTCAACTGCGTGCTCGAAAGAGTTAGAGTAACACCAATTCTCTTTGTTCTAACTCGTTCTTCTACAATAAATATACGTTTAATTGCTTACAAAATGACATAAAACATCATTCGAGCTTAAATCCCTTTGTTATCAAAACTACCACAATAATTAATATTTTTACATCGAACAAATATTCTAAATCAAGAAAAAAAGATATAGAAATCAAAATTTAAAATCAATATTACCATCATATATATTCTTAAAATTAGTGAATCATTCATGAAAAATTAACACATCTATTATTACCACATTACTATCAAACTAATTATCAAAGATTAGAAGAATTTCAAAATTCTTTGACATAAGATAAAGAAGAATTTTCTATTGCAATATCCATTCAGTTTTAATGCACCCATAAATTAATGAGAGTTTTTTTTGTTCTCTTCATGCATTCTTTCCCGTAATTCCATCTGAAATATTATTAAATTTCAAGAAAATTCAAAACAACCAGATATTTGGACAATGATTTTAACTCATCACATAAAATCATTTATTATGCAAGATTTACCTTCACATGACTCACTTTATCCAGGTTACGTCTTCTTCAGCTGCGTGCTTGAAAGAGTTAGAGTAACACCAATTTTCCTTGTTCTAACCCGTTCTTCCATAATAAATATACGTTTAATTGCTTACAAAATGACATAAAACATCATTCGAACAATAATTAACATTTTTACATCGAACAAATATTCTAAATCAAGAAAAAAAGATATAGAAATCGAATTTTAAAATCAATATTACAATAATATATATTCTTAAAATTAGTGAATCATTCATGGAAAATTAACACATCCATTATTACCACATTATTATTAAACTAATTATCAAAGATTAAAAATCGTCATTGCGAGGAAAAAAATATTCTTGGCATAATAAAAAACAAAAACGAATAACAAAGAAAGAAAGTATGAATCAATAATAAGAAAGTCGAAATGCAAAGCCAAATTCATCTTGTTTTGTTATATTGATGAAGGAATTTGCTTAAATTCTCGTGCATAATAAGATTGACTCTTTGATTGTTTATAATTAAAGATAATAATTTCAATATATTAAAAAATTTATTAGTATATTTTTATTTATTTTCATTAATTACAATATATATAATAGAATTTAAAGAGACAAATCACTTTCAATGATCAAAATGCAATATTTATATAGTATTAAATAGTTTAAATTAAAGCCAAAATAAATTATATTAAGTGAAAGATGATTTTAGGAATTATAAGTTATTTGAGGGGCAATATCGTCCATAAATATTTGTTCACAAGGAACTACTACTCCAACAAATGTACAATATTATGTAGTCAATCATTAAATTTTCTCATAATAAAATTAGTAATTATTAATTTTATTCTTTGTAAAATGCAACCCTAGAGATTATTAATGATTTGATATAAATAATTCGTCAATCATCAACGTTTAAATCACCAAAAGATCTTAATTGGATTCAAGTTATTGTTGGTATTATCACCATATAAAACTCATCTCTAATTGTAATTGTACTTAAATGAATGCAATTATCTTTTAATATTTATTTGTTATTATTTTATTGTTTATTATTATCGTACATTAAATTTTTAACAATTTATTAAATGTACATTTAAAATTTGTAAATATTTAATATATTAAATTAAATATGAAAGTGAAAAGACGATCTCAATTTTTTTTGCCTTATATAGATGAAAAAAATGAGAAATGGATTTTGAAAAAAATGAATGGAAAAATTGTAACTTTTTTTATTATCGGATTAAAATTCAAATCATGGTAATGAAAATAATGTTTTGAAAAAATCGTCAATGCGAGAAAAAAAATATTCTTGGCATAATAAAAAACAAAGACAAATAACAAAGGAAGAAAGTATGAATCAATAATAAGAAAGTCAAAATGCAAAGCTAAATTCATCTTGTTTTGTTATGTTGATGAATGAATTTGCTTAAATTCTCGTACATAATATGATTGACTCTTGGATTGTTTACAATAAAGATAATAATTTCAATATATTAAAAATTTTATTAGTATATTTTTATTTATTTTCATTAATTACAATATATAATGGAATTTAAAGAGACAAATCACTTTTAAGGGTCAAAATACAATATTTATATAGTATTAAATAGTTAAAATAAAAGTCAAAATAAATTATATTAATTGAAAGATGATTTTAGGAATTATAAGTTTTTGAAGGGCAATATCGTCCAAAAATGTTTCTCCCTTTAAGGGACTTTTATAATTAGTATAGATTTGACAAAGTTTAACTTTTTTTTTTTAAATTGGTCAAATATATTTTTTATTTACAAATTTTGTAAACCGCACAACTTATTACTCACATATTTTGTAAGAGTCACTACTTATAAACACTTAAAAATATAACCAAATAAACACTAAATTTACATAATAATCACGACCGTTGGAAGTTTTATCTACTACGGAAAGAAAAAAATATTTAAATATCCGTATATATCAATGTCTTCAATTTCTCTCCCTAATTCGATCATCTCCCTCACTGTTCATCTTCAAAATCTACTCATCTCTTCAATCCATCTCGTTCTACTGATTATCTCTAAAATTTATTCACCACCCCAATCCATCATCATAATAGAACATATGGTCAGATCACACCGTAAAAAAGCAGTATACAAGTATATACTTTTACAATATTTTTTCTAATATGTAAAAAAAATAAAATCGGACCAAACAAAAACGACTAGTTCATAACTACGGTTCTACTAGTAAGTTTCGATAATGTCCAATTTCGTCCAGTTACCGAACCCACGCCAACTCTTGGTTGTGTAAAGCCTTTACACAACCCTGAATTTCACTCCGTTTACACTTTTGTCTGCTTCTGTGTTCTAACTTGTAACGCCTCTCAGTTCTTCTAATCTCTCTCTTACAGACACCCAAATTCATCCAAAAATCCTTCACCAAAACCGAATAATTCCCTCTTCATTGCTTGATCTGAAAAATCTGAAACGATGGGGAGAGGAGGAGCTTTGAGCGAAGGCGTGGTGAAGAAGATCGTACTTTCCTACACCTACGTCGCCATATGGATCTTCCTATCCTTCACTGTGATTGTCTACAACAAGTACATCTTGGATCGGAAAATGTACAACTGGCCGTACCCAATTTCTCTCACCATGATTCACATGAGTTTTTGCTCTTCTTTAGCCTTTATTCTTGTTCGAGTATTCAAGGTAGTCGAGCCCGTCACCATGTCTTGGGATCTTTATTTAAAATCTGTGGTACCAATTGGGCTTCTTTATTCGCTTTCACTTTGGCTTTCGAATTCTGCTTACATTTATCTATCTGTGTCGTTTATTCAAATGCTCAAGGCCCTTATGCCTGTGGCTGTGTATAGTATTGGGGTTCTTTCTAAGAGGGAGATCTTTAAATCGAAGACCATGTCGAATATGGTTTCGATCTCTATTGGGGTTGGTATAGCCGCTTACGGGGAGGCCAAGTTTGATACTTGGGGAGTTATGCTGCAACTGGGTGCTGTGGCTTTTGAGGCCACCAGGCTTGTTATGATCCAGATCTTGCTCACTTCCAAGGGAATAACCCTTAATCCCATAACTTCTCTCTATTATGTGGCACCCTGCTGCTTGATTTTCTTGTTTTTCCCTTGGGTTTTTGTCGAGTATCCCCTGTTGAAGGAGACCTCCAGCTTCCATTTGGATTATCTGATTTTTGGGACCAATTCTTTATGTGCGTTTGCCTTGAATCTTGCGGTGTTCTTGTTAGTGGGAAAGACTTCTGCATTGACCATGAATGTGGCTGGTGTAGTTAAAGATTGGCTCTTGATTGCGTTCTCTTGGTCTGTGATTAAGGATACTGTGACGCCAATCAATTTGTTTGGTTACGCATTGGCCTTCTTGGGTGTTGCTTATTATAATCACTCAAAGTTGCAGGCACTCAAGGCGAAAGAAGCACAAAAGAAGGCTCAGCAGGCTGATGAGGAGGCTGGAAGATTGCTGGAGGAAAGAGAGGGGGAGAATAATGGTTCTAGGAAGAACGATTTACCGAATTGATTCGATATTTGATCCTTTATTTAATGCTGTTAGGAGAGTCAGGGAGTGAAGAGCAAAATGAAGATTAGACGATGCATTCTGAGGATGTTGATCGGCTTAGGTTCTAGTTTGGGTATGCTATCTTAGGAATTTACTCTATATTTTAGCTAATTTGTCTTTGTAATTTAATTGTCCGCTTAGCTTTATTAGTTTTCACATCATGTTACTAGGAATGTGAAGTTGCTCTATGTATGTTTCTTGAGAATGACTTGAGGATCACTATGGAAGACTCTTTCTGATATGATATTTATATTTCAAAAACTCTTGTGTAGTAGAATTTTAGAGTGTTTGTAGTTTAGTTGATTACCTGGTATATGTGTCGTTTCATGCCATGCATTGTTATATTTTTTGAATCCTCTAAACTTTGTTGCCTAGGTCTGCCATCTGGTTGGTTTATCTTTCCTCTTGAATTTGTGCCAGTAGAGAATGTTGTTTTTGGAACCTGGCATCGAGATTTTTGTTTGTTTTCACAAAATGTAATGATATGATTACACGAAACAGCTTTCGAATGTGCAACTTGGGGTTGACAGACTGCTATCTTGCATAATATTTTCCGACACATTAGGTGATTGTGGACAATAGAATCTTTGATTCATAACTGACCAGCCACTTTTGGACATATGTATTCAATATCAGCCTCAGTAGATTTGAATGTTCCTCTCCTATGTCCACATGTGTTGTTTTTATAGATAACTTAACCGGTAATCTTTCTCTTAATGAGTTTGTTAGGACACAAAATTATGATGACCGGTATTTTGTACAACTACATTGTCAAGAAACTACTATTCCCAATAAACTTGGGGCCGATTACATGAATCCTTCTTCGTTATTTTGCTAGATCTACTGGGAGATCTAAAGCAATGACCGAAATGTTAAAAAAATCAATTCTTTTCCTTTTGTAAAGTTGGGTTTCTAATCTCCATCAACTAATATGAGGATGGTAGATGAGTAAAGCCAAGGCGAGCTAGGTTTGATTTCTTAATGGGTGTTAATCTATAAAATGACGAGTCAACTTCAGTTATCTTGGTTCTTTTAATGTATCTGAGTTTAAATTAAGAAACGACAATTAAGGGTAGTTGAGACATGTTTGCCTAGATTTGAAGAGGTTTTCTACATAAGAGTTAATGCAATCTTGGTTGAACATGTTAGAAGAAAGGGAGGGTTAGAGCAAAACTAATAGTGTCTGTTGTGTTGCCAAAAATTTAGCTGCTTTGAATCTTCCAATAGATGTAGCAATCCCAGAATCAGGAACGAGGTTTAGTTTGTTGTTGTTAACAGCTGAACGCGATGAGCTTGATTCAAACTTATTTATTAACTTATGTTGAATATGTGCTTGTTACTCTTTAGAACCATTATCAAACACACTTTTGAGTTATTCTTCACAAATTTCAGCTGGCTTGTTTTGTTTTCAGTCATATCTGCTAAATTTTATAAATAATCTGTATTGCTGTTGCTCTGATAGATGCATATTCATTGAACTGGAAGATGTGAAAGAAGGTTTTCTGTATTTGTTTTGATTTTCATCACTAATTTCACAATCTTCATGGTATGGTGTTGTGTCATACTCAGATTAACCATCGATATAGTTCCTATATAGATGCTTCCTGTCTTCTTATTTGTTCCCATATGAGCTCATCTACATTTAGAGCATGTTTAAGCTTAGAAAGTTTACTTAGTAAATTTCTTAATGGTCGATGTTGGAAATAAGTCGTTTATATTTTGATATTCAGTAAAAGTTACTTTTAAAATAAGTAACCTTTTTTACTTAAAAGTGACAAAAAAGTAAGTTTTCCGAATGTGTTCAGAAAGTCGCTTAATTAATTTTTTTTTTTTAAAGCTTAGCCAAACATGCTTGTAGGATTTATATCATAGCAACTAAGCATTCCGGATGGCCTGCATATAGTTTGAATGCCATAGATGCATTTCCTCTTAGTTATAGGTAGGTTATGTCATTGTTGCTCATATGGATCGAAATATCACGCTGGTATATAGTTAAATGACCATTTGTTTTGAGAGATAATGTAGTAGTCGTTTATTGTTACCGATACTCTTGTGTTTTACTATAACTAGACAGTGACCATGGTTTATTGAACTTGTTTCAAGTCCTTTTCCTCATAAATGTCCGATATTCCAAATTGTGGGTAGACCACATTCTTTAGTTGCCAATTTGCACTTATTTTGTTGTATTTGTTAATTTACTTTACTTTTAATTTATTTATTAATTTGTGGGTCGATTCATTTTGTTTGGAGATGTTAAATTTTGATGCTGATCTTGATTGCGCATTTTCTTTTTCTTTACGCCAAAGCTGGGTCAGTCTTAGAACCATATTTTACCTCTGTGAACTGCTTGTAAGAAATTATATGGTGAAACTCTGAATACCATATTTAGGTGAAAGGGCATTGATTATGTTACATTTGCCTGATGGTTTCGAGGAATTTGAGGTTTGAATTGAAGTTCCGAAACCCTGCCTGGTTTCGAGGAATATGTGAATCATGCTAGTATGGAATGAGTCAATCATTCGCTATTTCATCCCTCTCAGTTTTGTCGTGTACTTTAGCCCTCCCGAGCTCCAGAACGAATCCCGACAACACATTCAGTCTCTATATGATCATGTGCATGTAAGTCATCATTTCTGAGTGTATCTTAACGAAGAAGTCTGCATGAAACAGTCCACTCGATTTGTAAAGCAATCGATGTTGTGAAAAAAGCATCGAGAGACATATCGAAAATTACCATTGATTTGAACAAAGTATACAATAAAGAGTGGCATATTACTCTTTTGGTGAAATTTAGAAAAGGCAAAATCAAACACTAGAACACACTGGTTACATGGTACACATGAAACATTTTCTAGTAAAATTCAACTAAACATTAGCACTTTTCTTCAGCCGTTCCATTAAACACAGCAGTCTGTATAGCAGCAGGTTTTGGATGCTGTGGTTTGTACCACACTGCACAAATGAGATATACTACAAGGTTTATGAATCCTAGGACTGCTAAAAGTCCGTAGAAACAGTCGAGTCTTCCGTAATTAATGTGGTCCGCGAGCCATCCTTGTCCACCATTATTCTCCGTCACCTTCTCGACAACTGAGACAAGGAAGCTGCTAACGAAAAACCCGAGCGAAAGTGTAGTCAAGAATAGACCAGTGCTCATTGTTTTCATTCCTTTGGGAGATTGTGTGATGAAGAAATCCAACTGTCCAGTATATATGAATGCTTCCCCAGAACCCACAAGAAAGAATTGTGGTATAAGAAAAAACACACTCATTGGAAGATTTTGAGTAGATCGGCCGACGGATTTAGCAACGGATAACCTTTTCATTTCAGTCAGTGCTGCAGCCACCATACCTATAGTTGAAAGAACTAGTCCAATGGCAATTCTTTGTAGGTTTGAGAAACCTGCACCCAAAGACAATTTATTGAAGACCATTTAGTTTCATGCACCCTAGGTTGCACCGAAACTTCTAATAAATTAGTGTTTTTCGGAAATCGAAACTCTTAAGAAAGTCTAGCATTTCTACTTGTCTGTGTCACGTTTTGCTTTTTACATTTTCTGTTTCCGTTTTCCGTACAACCTGAACATGTATGTATTACCTGGTTTTCCTTTCCATTTCTTCCAAAGTGGCATAATCAGACGGTCATTAACAGCCAAAGTGATCAAAATAGCAGCCACAAAGAAGACAGTGAGTGAGCCAGCAGGGATCTTGAAATTTCCAAGTGATCTTTCCATTGTGGAAGCTTGTTCTACAGAAAAAGTTATCATCTGTGCATAAATGGTCCAGAATATTATGGTTGTGGCCCATATTGGCAGTAATCTTGCCATCATTTTCACTTCTTCCACTCTTGTCACTGAACACAGTTTCCATGGATTAGGAGCTGAAGATGAATATTTGTTGCCCATTTCAAAATCTCCTTCTGCTACAATGGCTGCCTTGTCCATAAAACTGCATAGCAAATGAAACCAATTAATTTAATTTTCCGTGGATAAAAATTACGCACACTAAAGTACTTTAAGTTGGTAGTATGATCTACTACTTATAATCAGCACTTAATTTACAACGAGGTGGATAAGCAATCATAACATAGTCATACTCACCGGAACTGATCTGTGTGGGTGATTCTTGAAGTTTCAGGTGTATCCTCATACAGCATGTCAAGATTGTAAGGCATGTTGAGATTTCTCTTCTTTATTGCTACTGCAATTACTTGAAAAATTTGGACTATAGGACTTCCTGAGCTCTTCTTATACCTGAAGATTATATTTAAATAAATCAATGTGTTCCTTTTGAAAAAAATTAAACTTTTAGACGAGATTGTTTAAAGTAGTAGTACCTGTATCTTCTAGTCCCGGAAAAGAATATCAAAATGGCTATTAACATTGCGACAGAACAAATCCCATAGGCTAGGCTTCGACCCACTTCGTCTTGTATGTAAACAAGCACAGTAACTGCTGTCAAAGTTCCAATGCTTATAAAGAAAAAGAATCTGTTGAAGAAAAAAGCCATTTGTGATTTCTCTTTTTCATCTTTCTCATCAAATTGATCAGTTCCAAATCCTGAAACGCTTGATTTGAGGCCACCAGTGCCTAATGCTATAAGATATAAAGCAAGGTATAGAATTCCCATTTGAAATCCATTGGCTTGTTTGCAATTAGCATGATGAGGAGAACAAGGTGGAGGCCGAAGATGTGGCAGCTTCGTCGTCAATGCTAACATGCCGGTCCCCTGAATTTTCAGTCGGAAAAATCAAAACTTGAAGAAGCAATTGTATTGCAAGATTTGTTAGGGATTAAGCCGGGGCGGATCCAGGATATGACAAAGGGTGAAATGGTTTACGGGGTTGAAAGGTACCAAATTTTTTTTTTTTCTAAAATCACAATTACTTAAATTTCATTTTTATAAGAATCTAATTTTTTATAAGTCAAAATCTTTAAAAATTTACAAATAATCATTACACAAAAATATTCAAGATCTAAAACTAAATAAATAAAGTTGTCTTGATGATCTTTTACAATTGCAAAATTTTCATAATAGAATCTATATCTATTTTATTAACAAGATATCTCTCAACAAAAATTGTTATGTAAAACATATAAAATCCTAAGCACTTTTTTTTTTCTACTTATTAAAATTTGAAATAATTTCTCAAAATCAAGTAAACATCATTATTCATCACTCAATGGAAAATCAAAATTCAAATAAAACCCACTCAAGTGAAATAATTTCCGACAATATGTTTAATGGTATTAAATTTTAAATAGGTTTGGACTTTGGGGCTATGTCTTAATTCTTTCAATTTTTTGGGACTGGGCCTGTAATTAAATTAGTTGCTTCAGTTTTTTTTTGGGCCGGGGTGGGCTCAAGTCCACCCGTGCTGGATCCGCCTCTGGATTAAGCTCAAATCCCAATTACGAAAACAATAATGAGCAAATTGAATTCAGAAACACACACAAATGTAAAAACACAGATTTGTAGTAGTTCACTCACATTATTGTAAGTTAGGTGCATCCCAATGACCACTTTATGTTTTTACTACGAAGAAGAAGGTTATAATGACTATATTTAAATAAATAAACAGTGAGCACTGTATAATAATTTATGTTTTTGGATGAGGTAGCTTCAACATGGTATCAAAGTACATATCTCGTCACCACTCATTTACGAAAATTGTGTGAGGTGTTTGATAGTTAAAATATAAATTTTGCTTGCACATGATGGAGTATGTTGAAAACTAAATTTTAAATAAAATATTTCTTATCTCTCGCAGTTTAAGCTTAGTTTTAGGTACGACTGTTCAACAAACACGGACCCTAAATAGTTCTTTGTATATGAAAGAATATTGGAGCACTAATTAATACAAGTATAGAATGCCTAACCCAAAATATATATACCTTAAAACTCTATGGCGCCGAGAAGATAAGCATACAATATGACTAGGCTCAACATTGACATGGCCAAAAAAGCAAATTAACACACACATATAAGCAGAATAAAATACAATTAATCAATTACCAGTGTCTGTATGAGAGCAAAAATGGCAATTGTGTTGTATCTTCCCAGGAAAGAATCTGCAAGAAATCCCCCAAGCAAACACAGCAGAAAAGAAGTTCCCATAAAATCTGTTACAATATTGGCTGAGGTTGTGCTTGGCAGATGCATTATTCCACCCAGATAAGTCACCAGGTTTACTGCTATTCCCATTGTTGAAAGTCTCTCAACAATTTCAATCCCTGTAACAAAAATATCATTTTAATTAAAATGCTTCTGTAATTATAAGTTGAATAAAATAAAGTTTTACCTGTTTTGTTAATGCACGTGCATGTTGCATACATACCAATAAAAGTATATACCTAAAAAGGTAGAGAAATATAATATTTTCCCAACTCTTTTTTGAGTACTATAGAAAGGATGTTTAGTTCCAATGCTTATGAATAAGGCATATTTAAGAGTTTCTATCACAGCGTTTAGCCATCACAGAAAGCCTTAATTCGCGTTATGTAGGCAAGACGGCAAGAGGAAAACGAACCTAGGATAAGTGCAGCAGGCACCCAACCTCCAGTTTTGGACTTGTCAGCTAGAAACCCCTTGTAATTCACTGCATCTGCAACTGTCATACTCATCTTCCTCCTCTTAAGATAGTGAAAATATTGCTAGAGATGAAAATGGATGTTGATATTCTAATGTAACTCTTGGATGTGTTGTGCATTAATTGTCCTTTTTATAGGCAAAGAGTTCGAAACTAAAGTGACCCTCCACCACCAAGTTGAGACAGATTACTACATGGTAGGGATTAAGCCTATCCCATTTTCACGTTTGGAAGTTTCTAGGACTAGTTTGGGTTTTGTTTCTTTTAAGCATATTATTGAAAAGTATTTCGTCTAAACTGTAAGATAGATGACACACTTATTTATTTAAATATAATTCTTGTGATATGGGTTGACGATAGGACTTAAATCTAAGATATTGAATTGTTCTAATATCAAATTGAACCACGTAAACTTAAGCCTGGGGTGTTAGAGAGATGGCATATTTGTTTATTTGAATTCACTCTTTAATACAATTCTCACATCATTTTTTCATCAAAGAATAAATACGTGCACAATTTACGTAATATGGTAGCTAGAGGAAGACTTGAATTTAAGTTCTTTATCGTTCTAGTTCCACTATCACACTCAATCATCTCATCTAAAAGTTTAAGTTCTTAGATTATTTAAAATCAACATGCATCGGAGATATTTCAGAGAAAATGAGAAAAAAATGAAAAGGTGATGTTGATTTGTACAAGTTAGTGGAAAGAAGGTAAGATGGGATTTGGGGGGAATCGAATCTTGAACCTGGAATGCCAATGGGATTTTTGCTTGAATGCCACCTCTATAATGTATGGCATATATGGATTAGTATTATTTGTGTGTTATGGAGAGAATGTGGACCAAAGTACATTAGGGTTCATATATTCTTAAGTGCTTTTTATACCCCACATGTAAAAATAACACATTTTTGGTATTCCTTCATTGTCTTATTAATTAGATGTGCACAAGACACAAAAATGTTGAACTGATAAGTATAAGAATGATTTTCATGAAAATCATGAAGAAAAATGCACTGTCATTGTCAGTTAAATAAAGAAGAAAGTTGCCGACCACTAGTGTACGTAGCGAATCTGCTAACTATATAATCTATATTACATCTAAAAAAATTTTTAAAAATTATTTTTAGACCAAAATATCCTCATTTATATTTTAAAATTTTCAATTTACCCTTGATTAATTTAAAAAGTCTTTAAAATTGGTTTAATTAAATCTTAATTAATTAAAGTCTTTAAAATTCTTCACATATATATCCACCCCAACCCTTTCATTTCACGATTTGAATATAATTAATTGGTAACACTAGCTTCAACTCTAAACATCTCTCATCACTCAAATTCATTATTGTATCAATTTATTTATGGGTTGGATACTTTTCGCAACAGTAGATTTAAGATCATAAACAAAATTATGAAAAAACCATGAATCATGAAAACTATAGTGGGAAATTACTCTGCGTGCCTATTAAGCAATATTCTAAAAAGCGTAAAGCACGCTAGGCGTCGAGGCCGAGCTTCAAGCTTTTCGAGCCTAAGCAAGGCATAGGCGAGAACGAGATGAAGGCAAAGCGAGGACAATGCGTGAAGCGTGACTAAGCGTCGAGACAAAGCTTCAAACCTAGGTGGAGCCTAGGTGAAGCTCAGGCGGACTTTTTAGAACAGTGCTATTAAGTAATGCCTGAAATTGTAATTAACATACATGGCATAATAAAAGGAGAAACATTTTTGGACCAAATATCTCTACTCATATTTTAGATTTTTCAATTTACCCTTAATTAATTTAAAAAGACTTTAAAATTGGTTCAACTAATTCTTAATTAATTAAGGCCTTTAAAATTCTTCACCTATATACATCTACATCTGAAAGGCCCTAAAATGGATAAACATTTTGGGACCAAAATATCCCCACTCATATTTTAGATTTTTCAATTATTCCTTGATTAATTTAAAAACATTTAAAATTAGTTCAATTAAATCTTAATTAATTAAAGCATTTCAAATTCTTGACCTATACATCCACACCCACCCTTTCATTTCACCAATTGAATGTAATTAATTGGAAACACTAGCCTCCAACTTTAATTATCACACATCACTCAAATTCACTATTGTATCAATTTATTTATGGAAATTGAATACTTTTCGCAATAGTAGGTTTAAGATTGTAAACAAAATTGTGAATGAACCATAGATCATGAAAACTATAGTGGGAAATTATTTTTTGTGCCTATTAGGTAAAGCATTGAAATGTTATTACCATAAAAGGCATAATAAAGGGAGAAACATTTTTGAACTAAAATATCTCCACTCATATTTTAGATTTTTCAATTTATCCTTGATTAATTTAAAAAGGCTTTAAAATTGGATCAATTAATTCTTCATTAATTAAGGCCTTTAAAATTCTTCACCTATACATCTACATCTACATCAATTAAATTTTTAATTAAGGCTTTTAAAATTCTTCACGTATATACATCTACATTTAAAAGGTCCTAAAATGGATAAATATTTTTGGACCAAAATATCTTTACTCATATTTTAGATGATTCAATTTAGCCTTGATTAATTTAAAAATTATGTAAAATTGGTTCAATTAATTCTTAATTAATTAAAGCCTTTAACATTTTATCATGACACATCACTCCAATTCACTATTGTATCAATTTATTCATGGGTTGGATGCTTTTCGCAATAGTAGGTTTAAGATAGCAAACAAAATTGTGAAGGAACCATGGATCATAAAAAGTATAGTGAGAAAGCATGGAATTGTTATTACCACAATGTGCATAATTATCTTGAAATAGATGTTGATATTGGTAGCTCAACAATCGTCACTGCAATTTTGCACTTGGCTTTGGGGTGCATTACGATAGTGATGGTGGACATGGATTTATTGGTAGAGGCACAATCGAAGAAGAAATTACCGGAGAGATTGTTCGTTACTGTCAGAATTTGTCAATGGAGGTGGATTCTGTAAAATTTGTTGATAATGCCATGCCATTGAGGAAAGTTTTGCCGTGCGAAGATGAAAGTGAAAATAAAGATGAATAATGAGTTTTATTGTAAATTTTATCATCGGTAAATTTATGATTTTTTCTCAATCATGGTGAAAATTGAGGATAAAATTGAAAACTTTTGTACACATTACATATCTGCAATTTTGTACATCATACATTGAAACACAAGTCCTAATAGATACATAATCCTTCAAATAAATGATCTTTAGAAAACCAACATCACCACACAGTGACAGTGGAGCACCAATTGAATAAAGTTGTAAAGAGAGATTTTACTTATGTCTTAACTTTTATACACGAAAGATAGATGTACAAAGCATAGATATGTGTTACCAATTATTCTTAGCTTATCAACGTATCCCCTTATGTGGAAATGCCAATTTTAGTTTCTTTATGCTTAAACTTTTATTATAAAAGTTTAAGATGATATGTTGGACTATTATCTTTAAATTGAAATGATTCCTTACAATCTGTTAATTTTAAAATATGATGGTACTTGAAGTTTTTAAGGTTTTTACAAGAATTTTATCTAAAAATGATATTTGATATATCAATTATACCCATATTAACAAAAATCAACTTCAAACACACAAAAAGGTAACCGAAGACTAATTTCGAGTTCAAATGGCTAGTAATAAGGAGAAATATAAAAAAAAACTATAATTTACTTGCTTGTTGCTGTCTCGGGTCTTTTTTAGAAGTTCATGATTAATCATGTTCAGCACTCTATTGTTTTTCCTGAATTTCGAAGCAAATTTTTAGTTTCTATAATTTTTTAATCTAAGTGACCCGAGGTACTAATTGAGGGTTAGATAGATAAAATAAAAAAATAACTATCGAACTTTTATTATTTAAAAATTTCAACAAACAAAAATAAATTCACAATGTTATTACAAAATCACGTGCAAAAACATGTTCTTAACTAGTCAATACAAGAAGGGGGGAAAAACGCGACAAGTGACAAAATATTCTGTTCGTTGTTGTTGCTAGAAATTTTTCGAAACTAAATTATTAGGTAATTTCAAAGTGGATAAAAATTAGTGACAAAATTTATTTTATTTTATTTTATTTTATTATCGTCGGTTTCGATTGGTTTAGAGACAAAATTCTCGTCGGTGACACGGGTGTTGATCATCCATTTTCTTTTAAAAACATTTTTTTTTAATAAAAATGTCAAACAATTATAATGTGAAATTGTCTCAAATGATTTCTTACCATATTTGGATTGATTGATTTAATTGTACAATCACAGTGATTTGCTAGGATTGTATATGTATCGATGTGAGATAATGTTAACTTAAAAAAGAATTGTATATGTATCGATTGATCATTTTAGTTTAGACATAAAAGAATTACTCGTTTTGTTGTAAAATATGCAAAATAATATTGATAGCTATATTTAGAGATTTTTACCTACTCTACATGTATTTGAAACCTTATATATATATATATATATATATATAATAAAAAAAACGTAGTTTTTCTCTATTCTCTTCTACTTTTTTCTACAATTTATAATACATCATCAGTACGATAACTTGAATTTTGTTTCTCGCAAATTGCCCAAATCAAATTAAAAACTAAATCAATCAAAGTCCAGCATATAATAAAGAAAAAGAAAAAGGTGGTGTTACATCGTAAAGAAAATCCAAACAGTAGCAAGTTGGTCAGTCTCTTCAACTATTTCACAACTTGAAATCTTTAATTGAGCATTTTCAGTGAAAGGTATCTACCATTATGTTTCTTTGTTTATATTTATATGAAAAGTATCTAACTTAATCCCTTTGTAATAAATTGATTAAACTCATGTATGACCCCACGGTATTTAATTCCACTAACAATAAAATTATTGATATGAGAACTTTATAATTGCTTCAAATTGTTTATGTTGAGCAACCTTCTATTGCTTCCCTTCTCAATTTTTTTAAGCCTTTTCTTTATACTTTTTCTCATAACAAGTTTAATATACAACTTTATTAATATTTGAAAAGAATATTATATTGTATTTAATAACTTAAACATATAAATATTTTAGAATAATATATTGTTGCTCCAAAGAATAACAACTTTACATTATATTAATATATTAATAGAATATTACTTCCTCCCTAAAAGCGTAATTTATTAGATTTAATACTAAACTATTTGTTTGTGAAGAACAAATTTTTATAAAGCTTAATACTTTAAAATAATTTTTTGTCGCTCCTCAAGAAGCACAACGTTATATTCATAATCTAGCAGAATATCACTTGCTCCCGAGAGCATAATTGTATAATATCTAACATCTATTATATTTTTGCTTATGGTGAATAAAATCTTATATAATTTATTTTTAAACAATAATATGTTGTTACTCTCAAAGCAGTACACCATTATATTAATATTCTAGTAGAATATTATTTGTTCCTGAAGAGTATAATATTATAATTTTAATATTTTAGAAGAATATTGAGCAATAATCAAAATAATATTTTAATTGTGCTCTCAAAGAAACACGTGTCTCGAAGAATACCATATCACTTAAATGATGAAGAATTTTTTATATATATATATATATATATATATATATATATATATATATATATATATATATGCGTAATGTATGAACTAGTGCTTATCCTTAAAGGAAAGTATACAACTAATGTCACGTTGACATTAATTGTTGTGACTCCTTGATCGATTGTTATAAAATTATAAAATTAATTGTTTTTTAATTTTTTTGATTTAAAAGTTTAGTTTGAAATATATTCTTATTTTTATTTAAAGTTTTAGACTTTAATTTGCACAGTTAAACTAGTTATTAGTTGATTGAAATATTTTTTTGTGTTTAACTCCTTTTAGTTATAAACTCATTTTTCAAATATCAATCTGGTCATGTTTATAGATTCGTGATGAATTGCTATGATATCTACTTTAGCTAATAGTGCAACTCACATACTATTCTTCAAGATAAAAAAAAATATTTTTTGGACTTAACATTACCAGATAATAATGTTAATACGATATCAGGTGCATTGAATATCATTGAAGGGTCCAAAAAAGCTAGTATTATCTTACCAAATAATACAAAATTATTCAGAAGGAATTTGCTTAGTTTTAAAGATATCCGATGCAATGGATATCACATTAAGATGATGCAATATAAAATAATAATGAATATTTTTGCATAACTTCTTTTGTATCCTGCTAGAACCATATAAAAGAAAAACTCATGGCACTCCCATCTGTCTGGCATGTATTATACATTTATAAAAAAATTGATTCAATCAATACTACGAACCCGAAGTTCGTTAAACCAAAAAACTTTATACTTTGGCATGATCGACTTGGATTCCTAGGATTAATAATGATGCGCCGATTAATCAATAACTCACATAGACATCCTCTAAAGAGCCAGCATATTCTTTTACCTAATGATTATTCATATGTTACTTGTTCACAAGACAAGTTAGTCATTAGACCTTCTACTACGAATGTTCATATTGAATCTCTAACTTTCTTGGAAAGAATTCATGGAGACATATGTGGGCTGATACACCCACCATGTGGACTATTTCGTTATTTTATGTTTTAATCGATTCTACTACTAGATGGTCACATGTCTATTTGCTTTTCACTAGAAATGCAGCTTTTGCGAGACTATTTGCTCAAATCATAAAATTACGAGCTCAATTTCTCCATTACTCAATCAAGAGAATCTGTCTTGATAATACTGCTGAATTTAGATCACAAACATTCGATGAGTATTGTATGTCAATCGGGATTGTAATTGAACATTTGGTTGTCCATGTCCATACACAAAATGGTTTAGCAGAGTCATTTATGAAACGTTTTCAATTGATTGCTAGACCATTACTTATTAAAACAAAACTCTCGAGTTCTGTTTGGGGTCATGCTATATTACATTATGCATTATTGGTTCGTATAAGACCAACTATTTATCATGAATACTCAATTTTACAACTTGCATTCGGTCACGAACCTAATATTTCTCATCTACGAGTTTTCAATTGTGCTTTCCAAGTCCCAATTTCACCCCCACAACTTAACAAAATATGCCTCCAACATAGACTTGAATTTATGTTGGTTTTGATTCACGATCCATTATTAGGTACCTTCAACCTTTAACGGTGATTTATTTATCGCACCTTTTACAGATTGTCTTTTTGATTAAATGACTTTTCTAACTTTGGGAGAGAAAAATTACATCCTAAAAATACCGTACAATTTTTTGGAATGAAACAACTTTATCTCACTTTGATCCTTGAAACAATCAATGTAAATAAGATGTTAAAAAAAATCATTCATTTGTAACTAGTTGCCAATCAATTACCTGATGTATTTGTTGATACAGAAAAAATGACAAAGTCATATATACCAGCAGAAAATACTCCTACAAAAATTTATGTCATTGCAGGACAATCTGTCATAGCAAATGAATGTCAAATATGCCAGAAGCGTGGTCGACCAGTTGGTGCCAGAGACTCTATACCTCGAAAGAAAAATGTACAAAAGAAAACCTAACTAAAAATTTTAATGAAACAATGGTAAAAACGATTGATCAATCAAATACTGATAGTGTGATTCTTGAAGAACCTCAAATATCCGAAAATAATGTGATTTCAATAATTTATTTATTTTCTCATAAATTATGAAAAAAATAATATTGTCATGGACAATATCTTCGCATTTAATGTGGCACTTGATATCATGAAAAATGAGGATCATGAACTACAATCTATTAAAGATTGTCAGAACAGAAATGATTGGCCAAAATGGAAAGAAGTTATACAAAGTGAGTTGAATTCTTTATAAAAATGTAAAGTGTTTGGACTTGTAGTTCGAACCCATGAAAATGTAATCCATGTAGGATACAAATGGGTTTTTATAAGAAAGATGAATGAAAACAATGAAATTACAATATGCAAAGTCCGACTCATAACATAAGGCTTCTCATAAATACATGGGATTGATTATGAGGAAACATATTATCCCGTAATGGACATCATCACATTTGGATTTTTAATAAGTTTGACTGTGTCACAAAATCTCGATATGTGCCCTGTGGATGTAATAACTACCTATCTATATGGTTCACTTGATAGTGACATATACATGAAAATCTCCAAATGATTTAAAATGCCAGAAGCAAATGATTCATTCATGAAAATCTCCAAATGATTTAAAATGCCAGAAGCAAATGATTCATTCCCTAGAACTATGTTCTCAATTAAATTTCAAAGATCATTAAATAGATTAAAACAATCCTGACAAATGTGGTATAATCATCTTAGCGAATATTTGTTGAAAAAATGTTATAAGAATGACAATGTATGCCCTAGGGGTTTTCATAGAGAAAATAGATATTAAATTTACAAGTGTGACAGTTTATGTTGATGATTTAAACCTTATAGGAACTCTTGAAGAGCTCAACAAAACTACAGATTATTTGAAAAATAAATTTGAGATGAAAGATTTGGAAAAATCCAAATTTTGTCTTGGATTGCAAATTGAACATTTTCAGAAGGATTATTTGTTCATCATCATCTTATACAGAAAAAGTCTTAAAGCGTTTTTATATGGATAAAGCACATCCATTGACATCTCCTATGGTCGTTCAATCACTTGATGTGGAAAAAAAATCCATTCCGCCCACTTGAAGATGAGGAAAAAACTCTTGATCCTGAAATATCATACTTAAATGCAATTGGTGCATTAACATATCTTGCAAATTGTACTCGATCGGACATAACTTTTTTAATAAATATCCTTGCAAGATATAGCTATGCACCCACTCAAAGACATTGAAATGGTATTAAACACATTCTTCATTACCTAAAAGGTACTATTGACATGAATTTATTTTATTCACAAAATTATGATTGTCTTTAGTGGGATATGCAAATGTATGTTGTCTCTCAAATCCACATAAAGATAAATTACAAAAAAGTCGTGTTTACATGTGGATGAACAACTATATCATGGAGATTTGTGAAGCAAACTTTGATAGAAACATCTTCAAATCATTATGATATTATTGCAATCCATAAAGCCAGTCGAGAATGTGCATGGTTGAAGAACATGATCATATCTAATCATCAACTTCAACAAAGAATAGTCCAACAATATTGTATGAAGACAATGTAGCTTGTATTGCACAACTCAAATGAGACTACATCAAAAGAGATAAGACAAAACATATTTCTCCAAAATTCTTCTATACACATGAGCTCCAGAAGAATGGTGACATTGTTCAATAAATTCGCTCAAGTGACAATTTGGCTGACTTATTCACAAAAACATTGCCGACATCTACATTTAAAAAATTGGTGCATGAGATTGAGATGCATCGACTCAAAATCGTGGAGAGTAGTAGTGTACTTTTTTTTTGGTTCAAGTTTTGTCCTCATCGAATTTTCTTAACAAGGTTTTAATGAGGTAGCATTTTTTTAATACTCCAAATATTCGTTTGATATTTTGTCTCACTGAATTTAATGTCAAACAAAGTTTTTAACGAGCTAGTTATTGTACTAATATTCATCAAATAGAGAGTGTTGTAATATATGAAAAATAATATTGATAACCATATTTAGAGATTTCTTACCTAGTCTATATATATTTGAAATCCTATATATATGGGTCTATTATTATAATGAAATACACAATTTCTCTCTATTCTCTTCTGGGTCTATTATTATAATGAAATACACAATTTCTCTATATTCTCTTCTACTTTTCTCTCTAGTTTATAACTAATTTAAATTTATTGAATTATTGGACTTTGATACTATATCAAATCTTGTTGGAATGACTGCATACTCTTAGAGATTTAGTAGAATTATGCAATTAAGAGAATATGTCTTTAATGTTTTCCTTGTATGGACTTTTCTCATGTATACAACAAGATGTATATCAAGAGAATATACACAACTAGAATATTTGTCATGTTTTTTCGCTTTTACTTGACACATTGTAGAAAGACAAAAACCATACTTTTATAAATAAAAAAATTGTTTGAATTAAATTTTAAATAAAAATTATCCCAAATTTGTACAATTGTTATGCTAGTCTAAAAGTATCTCCAATATAGTCATGGATTGCTTAAAAATTGTGTCACATAAGCAAAATAGAAAGTGTTCTCTCCAATCCAATCCAAGCTGGCAGGGACTTTGCCAAGTTGATTTAGTGAGGAGAAAAATAGACAATGTCTAGATTCAGAAGTTCTATTAGACATACCAACCGACTGGATAAATTTTAATTTTCATATGCAGATTTAAATGTAGTGTGTTTTATTTTAAAAAAATAAAATACATTTAAATAACAATCCATAAAATGCATTGGAGGTGAATTTTGAACTTGAGTGTTTATTTGTTAGATAACAATGTCACATAGATCGGAAGACTTTCAACATTCGTGCTATTTAGATAGCAATCCATAGATTCATTGGAAATACTCTAAGAGGTGTCATAATTTTATGTCAGCATCTAACGTAATACTTTCAGGTATTTTTATGTATTTGTTGACTTTAAATTTGAAACGATCCCATTGTCAACAGATTATTTGCTACCTCTGTGTCCACATGTATATAACATGCACACTCGGATACTGTTAGCATGTAAAGATCACCATTCCAAGAAAAAGGGATGGGACTGTTTGCACCCCGATGATCAAGTCAACTTGCCGAAAAATATAAGAAAAATGAAAATATTGGATGTGAGAGAGACAAATGGACAAAGCTTTGACTAGGGTTTAGAATTGCATATCTTTTTTTTTTGGACCAAGCATATGTACTTATAAGTGAATTTTGGTTATATTAGGTCAAAGATGAAACTGACCTAATTTCATATGTGTCGTACAATCATTGCCCAAGCAGTTGTTGGTATTGTGATATTGTTTATTTCAAAACTGAATTAATTAAATGGTGTTATTCTTCCATTTTTCTTGATTGTGTAAGATTATAGGCGGTTTTTAGTTATCGATGTGAGCATGGGCATCGTGAATCTCCTTTTAAACAAAATTTCATCATGTAGTACAAATTTTGCAACTTGTTTTCAAAACTTGCGAGCAACCTCCTTGTCGGTGGGAACTTTCTAATTCTAGAGATATGCAATGATTTGAGTCATCCATTAGGATGACTTAATGGATGACTTGTCGAGGTGTTCTACATTACAAATCATTTGGTTCTTCTTCTATCATTGGTCTTGCCGGGTGATCTATGAGTGCAAATTTCATGATGATTGAAAAGGAGCTCGCACTCCTCCTGTTCATTCAAACTTTTTTATGACTTTGATAGTTTGGAAGAATTGTAGCATTTATCAATCGCCCTAGAGAAAAACAACTAATGGCGACAATCCTGTCAAAAGACTTTGTACGTCATTTGGTATGGATGACAATAACATATTTATCACTACCTTGATTTTCTCTAGATTTTCCTCAATGCCCCGATGGTTGACCATCTAGCCGAGAAATTTGTCGGAGTCTACCCTAAAGGCTCATTTTAATAGGTTCAGCTTTATTCTATACTTCCTCAAGATTTGAAACATCTATCCTAATGAGGTTCTCGACTTTCATACTCTATACTAGAATGTCATTTATATAAACCTCCATGGTTTTGCCTATTTGTTCGGCGAACATCTTGTTGATGAGCCTCTTATGCGTGGATCCATCATTATATAGGTTGAATGACTTGTACAGTAAAGACTTCTCTCTATGATAAAGGATGTGCGCTCTTTATTAGGGACAAATAATAGAATTTAATTCTATTTGGAATTTGCATCCATGAAACTTAAAAGTTTGTGGCCAGTGGTTAGGGCTACACAAAAAACTCGCCAAAACACAAACCAAATAGAATCTGTTAGTTTGAAACTGTTGTTTTGGGTCCATGTTTTTCGCTAAAATGTGTACCACAAGTGCACGGGTCTCGTTCAAGTAATAAAGTAATGAGGGAGTGTCGAACACATGAAGACATATAATTTTTGTTAAAATCCAATTCAATCTAGCTCTATCTTAAACACACAATTAAACATATTGTTGTGGTAATTAAACTACAAATTAAGAGTTGATGAAAGTAAACTAAAAGAAAATATGCGAAAAGGGAATTTGTTGGAAATAAAATCAAATAGAGAAATACACTAGGAATTCAACTTCACCAATTAATCCACCTTAAAGTTTCATTATCCATTATCAATTCCAAAACGAGATCATTATGACAATCGATGCTTCTAAAATGTCTAGCAATCTCTCCCGAGTAGAGCCAAACCTATTTTTACACAAGACTGTCAAGCATTCCTACCAAGAGAACGCATATGTAAAAATGCATTAAAACTCAAGAACACTCAATTGTGATTGCACAAAGTATGAAAGTATACTCCTACATTCCATAAACCTTATGATGTTAATTAAATATGATAACCTAAGTTCGACCTCCCGGTAGAAAACTAGGTCACAAAACTATTTCAATGGTAATCAATCATCTTAGTACACAATAAAGCTCAATAATAAACAGCCATAAACATCAAGAATATGGAATCAATAACAAGATAATTCAACTTTAAAGCTTCATAAATGGATTCATCTCATTCCTAATGAAATAAAGTTAGCCCATCATATTTACAAAGACAAAATAAAAAATAGATACAAAATACATCACTGGATTTAATAAAGTCAAGAGAAATGGAAGATTTAGCTTGAACCCATTGTTTTCTTCATTTGCCCACTATGAATCTCCATTCATCTTCTTTTACTTTACAAAATGACCACAATGATGTACAAAATTAAAGAAAACCCATTTCCATGGAGTTTTCAAAGAACTCTAATGTTTTTCTTCTTCTTGGAGAGCTTGTATGTGGGAGTAAGTATCCGAGAATCCCTTTCAATTGTCTAAGAAAACGCCACTCCAAACCTAGAAGAGATGAAAAGTGAATGACCAAAAAGCCCTTGAAATGCTGAACAAAAAAGGCGGAGCATAGAAAATTGTGCCTTGCGATCACAAGGCTTTATGTCTTGCGATCGCATGGCATGACTCAAAACTATTCCACTTAAAAATGGGGCATGTTGCGATCGCATGGATTTTGGCCCATGCGATCTAAATTCCATGCGATTGTAGTTTGATTCTGATTTATTACAATTTTAGTCCCTGAACTTTGTGGAATGCTGACTTCAGTCTTTGAATTTGTTGATTCCTTTCGGATAAGTCCTCCATAAATTGCAACTCAGGTCCCCCATCTTCTGGATTTTTTATCATTAGGTCATCCGAATTCTCAATTTACGTAAATTTAGTTCATTTTGCCCATTTTTCGCGTGGATCTCTTCCAATCACCATCCAAGCTTGGGTTTTTACCTAAACAATCATAAGAATATAAATAAGTAGTAAACTACTTAAAAGAACTCGCAATTATCCAATTTTAGAAGCCAAAATAAGTGCAAAAACCCGCACTTATCACATGTGGACCCGTCAACGTTTCGATTTTGAACCAAACTAAACCATTTGAAATAGTTTGGTTTAGTTTTCAATATTTAAAAAACTCCCTAAACCGAACCAAATCATTTTTAATTTTTTATAATAAAAATAAATTAATCATATTTACTTACACATTTGCAAAGTGAGCAATGCAATACTAAATTCATTGGGCTAGCTTATTTAATTTTTATCAAATTATTGAGCCACTGATCTATTACCCACAAGTTTATTATTGAGTCTAATTATTTACTAATATCTATCAATTTTATTCTCATTCCCATTTCCTTCTACGACAAATATTAATGTAATGTAGCAATTGAGACAAAAATTAATGTAATGTAACATTTATTTTTAGAAAGTTTCTTCTTAAACTTGTATTGAGAATTTTAGACCAATTTATTTATGTTTTAAATGCGTTGCTATTATGTCGATATGTAAACTGTGGTTTGGTTTGGAATTTTTTCAACCTGTTTGGTTTGAAAATATGTCAAAATCGCTCAAATTAAACCGTCTTCACCCCTATTAGTGATTACATCAACGAGTTGGTCCATTCGAGATATAAGAAAGCTGTTGGAAAATCACATTAACAAGAGACTTTCATTGTATGGTCGTTGTAGGAAATGAATATTTTATGGAGAAAATGAAAAGAAATTTAGAGATTGAACAAATAATGGAAAGAAATCTAGATTGTATATTGTCTCTTCAAAAAAATTAAATTAAATTTTTAATTATTTTTTATCTCAAATATGCATTGGTTTTGTTTGGTATGTCGTATGGTATGTGGGTGAATAATGTAGATATTGTTGTATAGATACTAATAAGTTGTACACAGATATTAATAATCTAATAAGTTTGTTTATATAATATAAATTTGAGAATCAATAACTAAATAGGGGTGGTAATGGGCCGAGCCGACGTTGCTCATTAAGCTCGACTCTTCCAAAGGAGGAAACCGAGCTCGGCTCATCCCAACAATGGCCGCTCAATTCGATCATTGGTTCGTTGGTTTGAACGAGCCGAGCCGAGCCGAGCCGAGCGACCCAAGATCTCGGTCGTTTTTTTTAAACTTTGAACTTTGAATATTGTTTCCAAAAATTTAAAAATAAAAAATAAATAAAGTATGAGAAATTTTTTTAGTTAAAACATAGAAGTTTGAAACCCTCATCATTTTTTCAGGCTTAGGACCGACTATATTTAACATAGTCGGAGTTAAAATTATACACAAACAAGTTATTACATGTATACTTTTTTTGTAAAACTAAGACGAAGGAAATAAATTTACGCAAACAATGCTTACAAATAATTCAAGTATTCAAATCTTCAAATCCTTGACCATCATTATGTTTACTCTATCTTGGATCCAAAGTTCAAGATCCTCCCGATCCTTTAGACACATTAAGTTTTCTAATATGACAATTTTAAATATTGACCTGAAATTTGATAAAACCCTGCAACCTGTACTAAAAACAGACTCCGATGCTACAGTTAATACTAGAGGTGTTAGTAAATCACGTGTCATAATTGAAATAATTAGATATTGACGTTTATTTTGTCTCCAGCATCGTAGTATATCAAAATTTTCTCTCTCTTCATCATCTAAAATACTTAGTATGTCTTGAGAAAAATGACCTACCTAACTCTAAAAGTATATCAATAGCATATAATCCTACGATCGTAGTACGAGAAAATAGAAGAAGAAGAAAAATAACCAATAGCATGATGACTACCTCTAACTGAACTAAGGTAGCTCCATAAGTTACTATTGTCATGTGATGCCGAAGTAGGTGTTGGAACAAGGGGTCGTCTAATGTTCCTACCGATCTTTTCAGCGTATACAACTCATACATATCACATAAAAGATTTTTTCTAAATTACCGTACGTTAATTTTTTTGAAATTGCCGTGATTGTTACTTTGGTACCCTCTAAGTTAAGTTTGGGATTTATAATGGACGCTAACAAAAATAACATAGGCAATTCTTTCTAGTATTTCCTAAATTTGGCCTCCATCGCCATCAAATGTAGCCCATCTTTCACAATTAAATTGAGAACATGACATACACAACAACGAATATGAAATAAAAGACCATCAAATTCTGGATTTAAATGTTGACTTAATTTTTGAATTACAATATTGTTGGGGTAGCATTGTCAAATGTGAAACTATGGATCTTACCTTCGCAATTGAATTCACGTAAAATATCCATTAAAACATGAAAACTATTAAGTCCATTACGAGGATAGTCAATTATTTTTTATGCATGCTCCAATGTTTATCAATGTTGGATGCATTGGCAGCAATATATTATTTGTGGTTATTATGGGACCATAAGTTCAAGTAAAAGATAGACACCAGTATAATTATTAATATCACGTATAATATCTACTTTCTTTTTATTAAATAAAACAATAGTATATGACCGAAGATTATTTCTAGAAACATGTTGGTACTTTGATTGGAGATACATGTGTATAAACTTCGTGAAATGAGGACTTTCCACCAAGCTAAGTAGAAACTCGACACTTGCCACCAACTGTATCATGTCTTCGCGGCGCATGTTGTCATGTGAATATACTCAATTGTTTAGATTGAGAGTAGAACTAGAGCCGGCCCAAGCTGGAGTTGTGCTTGATTTGATTCATACCCTCCGTGTTTAAACATACACTTTTTGAAGTGGCTGCTTAGATGGGTCGTGTATACCCCTTTTGCCATGCTAATTTTCTTTACCATATTTGCACACTACTTTATACTTGGGCAATCTAGCTATCAGTATACCAGTGGGCACCAAATCAAAATGCTCCAAGCACCTAGCCTTTAATTTTTTAGCTCTTTGTTTAGTGCTCGAATCAGTGGTTGTATATATTTGTATATCGACTTTTTTTGAATGTCATCCAAATCAATCTGATCGGTGGTTCTATAAGCATCACAAATATCGCCAAGAATTGAAATGCCATTAAGACCACTGAAATCATCATCACTTTAATTGTAAGCCATTTTGAATAAAGAGAAGACTAGAAGAGGTATTAGAAAATTAGAAATGTAGAAATAAATCAACTAATATTGAGAATTTGATATTGTATATACTTGAGAATTGAGAATTGATGTTGAGTATATAATAGATTGAGCGATTAAGGTGTGAAGAAAATGTGTTTGAAAGAGATATTTATAGGAGAAAAAACTGCATTTAAAAAACAAATTAAAAGCAGGTTGCAACCCACTATATAAAAAAACGCAACCGTTGGATTGGATTCCAAATGTTGTGACCATTTGGGCCACAAGCCACGAGCCATCTTGGTCCTTCTTCTTTTTTGAATCGCCCACGATGAGTCTCAACCATTATAGGTCGAGCCCATTCCTAAATGTTGAATGGAGACCGTTCTATCTACTAATATATTTGACAAATAAATTTGACAAATAATCACGGTTATTAATTTCAAATAATCGACGGTCTAGATATTTTAAAACTTTATTGGAATGTGTTTAGTCATGGGTATAAGAAATTTAAAGGTTCTAATAATAGATCTTGACCGTTAGATTAGCTTAAATTAAAGACCGTGATTATTTGTCAAATTCGTTGGTAGGAAAACGGTCCCTCATGTTGAATTATGTTTTATGGTTACCTATTAAATAAAATTATAACATTGGGAGTCATAAGATGCACAACAATATTTCAGTACGCAAACTGTACATAGACAAAATAGGGAATACCTCTAAGTAAGTTAGCATTCCAAATCCACTCTAAACTCGTGATTTTGATTTTATTCAATTAGCTTTAGATAGGTTAAATATAATTCAAGAACATTGGAATTGAGGTCTATCTGCAATAGCTCTATATTGAGTACAACAAATATCATGTGGGACTTTTGCCTTCTAATTGATTGGTAGTCGATATTGGCTTAGTTCCCATTCTCGCTTCGAACCAATACTCAATGGTCCAACGATTGAAATGAAGAAAAGACTCACTCTTCGAATCAGTTTTTAAATGATGTATAAAATAAAAATTATCTATTAAACAATATTATGCAAAGTGATACCTCAACTTTATACTTTTGAGTCAAGTTCATGTGTTCAAAGAACAAATAATACTTTGCTTTGAATATCTCAAGTTACATTAGATATTTAAAGCCGAGTATTTTCTCTTTTTTTCTCTCTCTCTTTATTTTATACCTTATATTCATATATACACTTCAAATATAACCATAAGGTATTGAAATGAAATATAAATCCAAAATTTGGAGAAAAAAAATATTTTCTCCAAAACACATCAATTGAACATCTCACATACATACAAAATATAAAAATGTGTTCTTGAGATACAATGAAATGACAAATGACATTGAAAATATATCCCTAGCCTATAAAGTAAATCTACAATCAATCAATCCCCATCGAAATATCCATGATTGAAGTCGGGCATAAAATGAGCATTTTATTTCTCGTATTACATTTTTTTTTTTGGTCATTTTTTTCTCTAATGGAATAATTTATTTGTCACCCACTTACATCCTACTGCAGACTTACTAGGAGGCAAATCAACCAAGTCCCATGTATGAGTTTTGAGAAGGGCCGAAGTTCGTTAGACGTATATTTTTTCCAAAGAGGGTTAGAAATGGCCTCGCAATAATTGAGAGGTTCATGAAGAATAGTAATTGTAGAATAACAATAATAATCATTAAGATGGGTAGGAAGTATTCTTTCTCTATTGGAGGGAATGAGGACTCGGAGGTGATGACTTTCAAGCAATGATTTATACTCGAAAGAAACCGACGATGAATGATCGTCGAATGAGCTTTCAACACCAAAGATCGTAATCTAATTAAAAATATATACTATGGTCAGTAGAGACACGAGGAGAAGATGGAATGATGTGGCGGAACTGAGGATATACTAGTGAAGAGCTTGTACTCCAAAAACTAAACATGACGAGTGATGTGAAGACATTTGGCGATAAGGTTTAACATCGATAACATTTGTGTTCAATGCCATAACCAAAGAAACAACAAAGACGAGATAGTGGTTCAAGTTTGGTAAGCTCATAAGGTGGAAGTAATACAAAACAAGCACAACCAAAAACTTTCCAAAGAGAGTGATTTGGTGTCTTCCCATGGAAAAGCTCATAGGGAGACCAATTGAAAATGGTAGGAGAAGAGAGACCCGATTGATTTGTATTGATTATAAATTTTCTCTCAAAAGGATTCAAGGAGAGAGGCTAAGAGAAGAAGAGATCTTATAGTGTCGAGCATATGATGGTGTTTACGTTTTACATGACTATTATGCTAGGAAGTATACGGACAAGATTGATGAGAAAAGTGCCATCCTCTTTAGGGGTGATAAAAAAGAGGCAGACATATACTCCATGGCATTATCAGAGTGAAATATTTTGATTATGCAATCAAACTAAGTTTTTATCATCTATTTAAAATTGCAAAAATACAGCTTAGCAACTCAGATCAATAAAGACAACAAAATAATGAGACCACCACCCCCTTGTTAGGAGTAGGGATAGGTCCCCATACATCAAAATGGACAAAATCAAAAGATGTAGAAATAAAATTTCTATTATTAAAAGATAAAGCTTTCTGTTTTCACAATTGACATGATATACAATCAAAATAGTCAAAATGAACTTTTTCTAAATGACAATTAGATGCTAAAGACCGAACACAAGACAAAGATGTATGATTGAGACCAAAATGCCAAAGACTGGAAGAGGCAACATCTACAAAAGTTTCGATAACACACGAACTAGGAACTTGTAAGAGGAAATTCAAAAAGACGACCAACTTTACATGTTGTCCACCTATTTTCTGATCTTGCATATAACACCATTTGTTAGAAAACGTTAAAACAAGACCATTGTCCAACGTAAAGAAGATTGAGGGATAATTTTGTAATTAAATATGTATTAAGAATTGAAAGAGTAGAGGTAGAGATGGAACCAACATAACAAACAGACATATGGGAACCATCAACAATGTAAATGGCAAGGAAGCGACTTACATATTTCTTTTCAAACAATAGAGAGGAATCATGGGTCATATAATTGCAACATGAGGAGTCAAGAGGAATATGTACATGAGGAAACGGTCAAGGTGGTAGGAGTACAAGATAAAACTTGCTGGACAATTGCCTCAAGATCAGTGCGAGAAAGATGACAAAGAAGGTGTGTAGGAAAACTCAAAGGTCAGCAAAGACATCTTTGGGGTATAGGTATATATAGTGCATCTCTCGCATCCTTAACCTTTTTCTTGGCACAATAAAAAATCTGAATGGCCTTCTTCCTTACTATAGTGACATTGAACATTGAAACAACACAACTTAGAAGAAGCAGTAGTAGCCACTACGGTAGAAGTTGTACTATGTACAATAGCCATAATCAGATCAGTAGAATGAACTAGACGAGTCTTTTGGTGTATCCTCGTATGAGCTCATCAACATCAAGAGTTGGCGATGGATCAATGAAGCAACGAGGCTCATTTCTCAGGGCGATGAAGCAACGAGGCTTTAGTATTCTCAATGTCATCTCGAATGTGCATCATAATGTAGATGAATTGCCGATAATCCCGGTACTCTGAAAAGAGTTTGGCAAATTCGTCATTAGGGAAAGATGGATAAGCCTGAGAAAGCTTATCCCGGAGACTACGGACAAAACTCAGCAATGGATTAACCAATCTCTTGATGCAACTGATACAACTTTGATTCCAACTAAAATTGAAGGACAACATTACTAGATCAATTATATTGATTTGCGAAAAAATCCCAAGCATGTTTGGCATTCCGAAATTTAGAGAGAAGACTTTGAATAGAAAGAACATATGTACTTGATGGGATTGCATTCCGTCAAACAATCGTAATGGGAGTATTGATCTCTCTCTAAATGGATGCGGTCCGCCTTAATATTGCATAACATGTAGCTTTTTCTATGATTTATTACTCTTCTTTAGTTGTTCAATCGACCAACCGATCAAATCGTGTTGATTCTTCATAATCCGCTGAACTAATTAAATCCATGGGTCATATTTTTTGATTTCTTTCTTTTCGTCTGGCGTACTTGGATGAAATCTTTATTGGCTGAATTTATGTTCTCGGGACCGATTTTAGGAATTATTCTATAAGGGCCTTTACTAATTGGGTCCCAAAGCTCAAAAACGGGCTCCTCTTAGCGTTTAAGTACTTTAATTCAGGTACGGTCGTTGACACAAAAACTACCTCTTCTTGACTTTGAAGTCATGTTGACAACACTTGGATGAATCTTTATTGGTGAGTGGTCCTCCTTCGTCCCCGGAGATGAAGATAGTCATATGTAGAACTAATGCATCGTGAATGGGATGTGATGATGCACTTGACAGAATTCAGAAAACCCAGCTGGCTCACCCATTTGTCGAGCTTCTTTTTCTATATTTGATCTCTGACTTCCCAAGAATTGGTGGCATAGGGACTAGATTGGATGAAGATCTTGACATTGAGCCATAGATACCCAGGCATCCTCCTTGAACTCCTTCTGGGCTGGATTGCTATTGATTGTTTCTCAACAACCTGGGCCTGCCATCAATTGGGCTAACTATTTGTTTCTTCTTATCCTCCATTTTCCTGAGGTCTTTACAATGAAAGCGGTGTTGAAAATTGTACCACTTATCGCGATTGCTTGTTTTGCAGAAAAATATAATTATTAATTCCCAAAAATAGTGTAAAGTCTCTAATTTTTATAATAAACACTTATTGATTATGATAATTTCTCCTCTCAAGATTTATACATAGCTCTTGTAAAGCGATAGAATCTTACAATGAGCGGCTTCCCAAACCTCAAGACGATCACCAAACTCCTCCTTAGACTCCTTCTCGCTTTTGTTGGCTCTTTTCTCTCCATTCACATAACCAAAAAAAAAAGTATAAGAAAAAAAAAAAAAGAAAGTTTTTTTTAGAAGTAAAATCAAATACTTAATTAATTTATAATTCAAAATTTGAGAGTCGAAAATAAAGAATTAAATTAGGTTACATCGTTCATCGAAACTTTAAGTTTAGCTATTCATAATTCTAGAGAAAAAAAAAAAAGATGAAGAGATTTGAATACATAACCTGGATCTTGAATAAAAGATGAGAAGAATTTAAATATCTTGCATCAAGAATTCTTCGCCTTCACATTCCAATCTTCAAGAACTTGGTCGTTCTTTGTGTTATTCGATGTTCTTTCTCCAAAAAATCAACTTTCTTTTGACCTATGTTAGATCTTTATATAGCTTTTATTCTCTCACAAATAAATCTAATTTTAGTGTAGAAATCATCTCACAAAAGAATTACCAAATTAGAGTTTGATTAAAATAAGAAAACAAAATTACGATCAAATCGTTGTGATCGCAACGTTATATCCGATTCAATGATGTTTTCCTCCTCTTGAACCTTGCTATCGCAAGATTATTTGGTCGCAAGGGCAAAACTTCAACTCCCTCCAATTTTTGCAACTTAAGTTCCTGATTATTTGCATGATAATTCTTTCATTTTTCTAAAGTCTCTACTTTAGTCCCATTTCAAATTCATCCTCTTTTATTTACAACCCAAGTCCTTAAACTTTTGGATATTTGCAAGTTGATCCCCATTTCCAAGTCTTTGAACACTTTTAGTCCTTTTTCGCCTATTTTGCTTTGTTTTTCTCCAATTCCATCCGACCTCGGGTTTTGACCTAAAACAATTAAATCAACACAAAATTAAGTAAAAATTCACTTAAGAGTACTTACAATCATCCACTTTTGATGGTCTAGATAAGTGTAAATCGACACTTATCAACGACCAATCAGAAAGACCGACATCTACTAGGCCGAAATATTATAGTTGGTGTCATCCAAAATAGTATCGATAAGACGAGTAATATTAACATTATTAGTGGAAGCTATATATATTGACCGAATCAGAGCATATGGAGATTCAAACAATAGATTTCAACCAAAAAGATAGAAAAACTCGATTTGGGAGGCCTAAAGGATGGATTTTAGCCGAAAAATGCTATGCCTAGGACGAAGCCTGAGTTTTGCTTGTTGGGTCGTTTCTACACAAAACTACTAATTCTCCAAAAACGGACACCTTTAGAAAAACCATAAAAATTGTCTACGTTATTAAAGCACAAGAACTCGAAAAGCAAATGGCTCTAATACCATGTTGGAATAAGAAAAATATGGAGAAGTGGGAAAGAATTAAAGAATATCTTTATATTCTGAAGTGTGTATTAACTGTATAAGTAGTCATCCTTTTTATAAGAGAAGGAACACAACCATAACCCTAATACAATTCAACAACCTTAATTACAATTAAGAAAATTAACATATATTAATATATGCTAACAATATGATTGCTATTTCCGTGTCTTTTATTTTATTAAAATAAATGCAAAATCACATTTAAATTTGTATAGAAAATTTTAATTTTGTTGAGTCAGCATGTCTAATGTAACTCTAAATTTAGATGGAGCTCTAAATATTTTCTATTTTTTCTCCTGTCACGTCAGTTTGACAGAGTCTTTGATGCTTACATTGGAGATGAATTTTTTTAGACATTATCTATTCTGTTTATGTGACAATTTTTTTTAACAATGCACGGTTGCATTGGAGATGCTCTTATCTAGTGATTATTACAAGTTTATGTAGTATCTATGTTGACTTTAAATTATATTTCCAATAAAATATAGTGATATGAAATTCATTTTATTCAACATATTATTTAATACAACATAAATAGTAATTATCTTATATATATCCACTTGTAATAAATATTATTAAGGCATTCTAACACAATGCATCTACAGTGTATACTATATAATAAAAAGAATCTCATGAGTCTACTCAACTGTATCCAATGTTTTTGGGTGGGATTGTTCATAAATCAAATCCGATTGACATGTTTGAAATAAAGTCACAAACAAGTCAACTCTTGCTAAAAATAGAATCTCAAATCTTCAAAGTAGGGCAATTTAGTGGATGTTTGACAAAATTAGAATAATTTTTTAAATGCTTATAAATGATGTGTTTTATAAAATGTGTGAATATTAAATAACTAGTAAATTGTGAGTCTTACAAAAAAATGTGAATAAAAAGTGTGTTTAACCAACTTAAATTATAATTTAAACTTAACCAAACAAGTTGTTATTCAAATTTGGAATCAAGAAAACTATTCAACATGAAAAGATTTGAGAAAATTGCACTACTAGTTCCCTATGTGTCGCCTGATTTATCTCTAACTTATAAAAGGAAACAAGTTGATTTCCAACATTTCAATATATGTACTTACTCAAATAATACTCCTCAATAATAGAATTCATTCAAAACTTCATTATATCGTCACGTGGTCTTCATATGATCCAACTTTATGAAGAGTAAAATTGTTAGGAGTTTTGCCTTGATGATTGAGTCCTCTTAGTTTTACCTTTCATAAAGTTAATCATATGACAAGTCGCGCGATGATTTTGACAGAGTTTTGTATAATTTCTATCGTTGTGGACCAACTTGCTTCTTTTTATATTCTAAGCACCAACTTAAAACTTTGACAAAAGGTTGGGACCATTATAACAATTTCCCAAAGAATTATTTATTGCTATTTTTGCATGGTACATTTTCAATAAGATGCCCTTGTAAGGATGAAAACCTGAGAAAATTTCAATTTAGCTTTAAGCTCCAAGTTTCAGAGTTTCACTAATAAAAGAAAAAAACTTAAGATTCGTTCTCTGAGTTTCAATTTTCAATTTTGGAATTTTAAATTTTGAATTCATTCTCAATTTTCTAATTTACTAGTCTGTTTTAAGATTGTTGAAAATGTGTATTTAGATTGTTATTGTGAAAACTATTTCTCAAAACATAAAACTGAAAACACGTTTAGTTTGAAATGTTTAGAAAAAATTTGTTTTATGACATTTTATTCAATTATTTTGATTATTTAGTAAATTACAACAATTTTATGTTAATATATAATTAAGTAGTGTATATCTATATTTTAAAATTGGTGAATCTAATAATATATTTTTATATATATCTACATAAATATAAAAAGTACAAATAATTAATTCTACTTAATTAATTGGCAAAAAATAGGAAATAAAAAAATAAAATTAATGACGTGGATTGAGATTTTTTATCTGTTTTCATTTAAATAATTTTTTAAATTTTTTATTTAAATAACCAATAAATGCTTGAATTTTTTTGAATTTTTTTAGAGTTTTAGAATTTTTATTTAATAATTTTTTCTGAAAATACTCAAAACGTCAAAAATGTGTTTTGAGTTTTGATTTATAAATTTAACTTTGTTTTGAAAAATATCAAATCAAACAAGTTTTGAGTATTTTACAAAACAAAAAAATGAAAACAATTTGACATGAAAAAGAACATGCCCTAAGTTCTTGATTTTTATCTCTTTTGTCAATGTTATACTCTTGTCCTTGACCTTTACTTTTTGATAGTATTACCTTCAAACTTCCATTTCTCGGCATCTATGACCCTTAATGATAGTATTCATGCAACAAAATTTGTCAAATGGTTATTTGCAAAAACATTTTAAGTTGAGCGGGTTCTCAATCAGGAGTGGGCCGAGGGGGAACCCCTCTTACGAGGTTCGAGTAGGCGCTTAAATTTTTTTTTTCTCAAACTACAATTATCGAGCTCATTTTATGATAATTTATTTGCCCTCCACATGATAAAATAAATAAAAATAATAATCACTAAACACTAAACACTATTTAAGTTTCAACTATCTAAAATAAAAAAATAATTTGTCATCATCTTCTTCAACTCACATCCACTTCAATCCCAACCCCACTAATAAAACTTGGACGTGGTAGGTGCCACTTAAAAATGTTGTTTTTATGATAGAGAAAATTATATCCCAAAGATAGTAAATAAATTAAAAAGATCATAAATTGTGGGAATGATGAGAATTAGTGCATGTTTAGTAGTATTAAAATTATTTTTTAAGTGTTTATAAATTGTCGGTCTTATAGAACGTAGAGATAATAAGTAAATAGTATATTGTAGGTCTTACGAAATATATAGATAAAAAATATATTTAATTAATTTAAATTATAAATGAAGTTTAGCTAAACTAGTTGTTATTATGCTGAAAAAGACCACACCCTGGCTGGTTGAGATTTGAGCCGAAAGTAAATAGTGGGGTCCCAACAAATTAAAACCCATGGTCTAAGGATGGGTTTTCAGTTTGACTCCAACATCATCATTGAGTTGACATATGTATTCATCAACCACGTGCTTCTCACGTGGCCAATCGCAATGGCCTATGTGGAATTATTTGATAACATCTGCATGCATTGCCATTTGCCACCATAAATTATAATGAAACCAGCCACTACCGCAACATACAACATGAAAGAGTAGGTAAAGATTTGGGGGCTGGAGTGCAAGTGGGGGGGTCGGGTATTAAGCTCTTGTATGTTTTATCTTTATTCGTAACTTTAATATGTAACTTTAATATGTTCTTATAAGATGGTAATTCATTTGAATTTTAAATTGATCGATTTTTTCGTTTGAATGAAATGAACTTTAATATAATATAAAAATTCGAGATTTTATCTTAAAATATCAATATTTTAAAATGAGTAATACAAATTTTTATATGATATATATTTATTTAATCTTTATTCGACGTGAAATTTACTCTTAGAACATGTTTGGAATAGTTTTTTTTTAAATATATATATATATATATATATATATCAAATTCATTTCAATTATATACATTTTATGGAATCTATAATTTTTATCAACGTTTCAACAACACATTTTACTAAAAAAAATTTCAAAATCTCTGAAAAAACTATTTTTAAATTCTACTAAATAGGCAGCAAGACCGACCCTGAGATTTGATGGGCCTTAGGCAAAAATTTAAATAAGGACCTTAATAAATTAAAATATTTTAAAATGTAAATTTTTGATAGATTTACAAACCAAAAAAGAGTATATTTTTTTTTTCTTCACTGAATAAAAAAATAATTAGAATTTGTGTTAAGCTGTAGAACCTAATTTGTTTCGCTACGCGGAGCTGTAAATTTTTGATAGACTTATAAGCCAAAAAATGGTACATTTTTCTTCTTTTTCTTCTACGATTTTTGTCTTCTGCTTTTGTAAGTGTGTGTTTTTTTGAGATTTTGCCTTCGTAATTAAATTGTCTTAATATTTCATTATAACTAGGTAACCTTCATTGGCTCATTATAATTAGAGAACATTCGTTAGGTTACCTTAGAGTTTCATTATAATTAAGGAACTTTCATTGGATTATTATATATAAAACTAATCTTTCGTAAACAAAGATCATTATTCATTATAAAATGAAAATCTTTGGCAATTGAAAACATGACGTAATCTCACATTGAATTGAACTTGTATAAATCCTTGTATTCTTTATTTTTCGCCCTTTTATTTATTGTTCAAATCCTAACAATTTGAAAAATCATTTTGATTCAAGATAAAAATTTCTAAAATGAGGTTTAAAGAAAAAATTACACGGTATACAATTTAAAGACTAGATTAAGGTAGATAATATATGTTAGATTTGAACTTGTTTTCTATATTTCACATGTAAATAAATTGATTTAAGAAAAATAATAAAAAATTGGACCAAAATTTTTGGACCTTCAATGATTGGAATTCCTAGGCAGTTGCCTAGCCACCTAGGGCCCGCCCGGCCCTAAATAGGCACTTAATCAGAATGGATAGAGATTGGGTGGGTGGGACAGAGCCCATATCTGATCACTACACGAAAGAGCATATATGAAAGGTTTTTGTGGGTAGTGGGGTGGGGGTTGGGGTGATGTGGGTGAAGAAGTGCCCATATCTGATCACTACATGTTTGTCACTTGTTTTTTTTTTTTTTTCATTTTTGTTCAATTCTTTAAGTTCCACTTATGTAAAGATAAGTATTTATTTAATAGATGCAGACATTTATTGAAGAAAGTAGCTGGATAACGTTTTTATCTAAGTTCATCTTTGTACTGTACAAAAAGAGAAACTCCAAATGTCGGGGGATTCATCTTTACAATTATTTTCATATAAAGTAATCTCAATAATTCTTTACATTTTAGATCTTGTTTTTGTGCCACTTTATATTGTCTTCCATTAAACTCAACCTCATTGCACGCGTCCCATTTTTTTTGTTTATGCATTTTATTTTTCTAACACCCCATTTTCCATGTCCGATCACATTTTGTTTATCGACACGTCTTTTTCTTGCACTTGTAGAGTTCAATGTATTTGATTAATCTACCAACTCTGAATTTTTTTTATTAAATTTTTGTCAAAAAGATTCAGTCACTAATGCCCTCGCTACTTCATACTGTTTTGCATTAAACTCTACATTATTGCAAGTCTATTTTTCTTGCCCTTTGTATGGTTAGATATATTTTGTTATATTGCGACTTATTGAAAAATTTACAATAGTGACTCCATTCTTTGATAGAAATATAGCGGTTTTTTTGTAGGGTTGGGTGTAAATGTAATGTATTTTGGTCAACGACAAAAATATGGGATTGCGTAATTCCGCGCCTTTTTATTTTTTTATTTTTTAAATCTTTGGGTGTAATGTATTTTTTCTTATAACTTGTTTATGCCTCTAGGCCTCCAGCAGAATGGAACAAGTTTTGCTAATTAATTTAATTACTTTGATGAAAAAAAGATATAAGACCAATTTTTAGATAAATAAAAGGTACATATAGGCCTTACAAGTTACAACAATCTTAAAGAAATAACCTTATTAATATAAATATTTAAGGAAAATACCATAAATAAAAACCTCAATATTTGAAAAGTTATAAGAAATAGTAAAATTTATTATTAGTTAATGTTTAGTAATAATAATGCACTAATAAATTTAACTAATGTGACATCTAGATCGAGACAAAAATGAAAGTCGAGTAACTAATTTGAAACCAAAAAATATTTGATAATCTAAGTAAAACAATGCTCAAACACCATTTTTAACCCTCTCTTTCGAGTATAACAACACGGGTTCGTAGACTAAAATCTTCCACCGAGACTATGATATTTTTCCAAAATTCTTTTCATGTGAATATAGAAAAAATATATATATATAAATATGAAGAGATTAGAAGAAAGTTTTATAGTTTTTAAACAACTATTAATTTAATTATAATACTTTTGTTGTTAATAACATGAATCATGCATGATTTGTAGCGATCATATAATCTATTGTCGTCATCTATTCTCCACTTCTCATTCTTTATCTTTTTGCTTTTCATTTATTATTAAATTAATAGGAAAATCAGCAATAATGGAGAATCACCCATTGAATATGCTTGCTCGTCGAAACTTAGTACTTATTTATAATTAATTCTTATTTTACCATCAAAATAAGTAATTTATTTATATTTGATTTCAATATATAAAAAAAAAATTATTTATTTTAAAACTTATTCAAAACAAATATAAGTTTTTTAATATAGTTTTTGCCAAATAATATTTATTTATTTCAATTTCATGGGTATATCCCATTCAAATTACACTAGGTATATACTCGATAGAAATTCAAAATTTAATAGTACTAGATAATATTAAAGAATTTTTTTATATTTTTATATATATTTGTATCTAATTATTCAATATTAGACGCTTTAAAGGATAAATTTAAAGCATGATTAACATACTTTAATATTAAAAAAAATATGCATTTAAATGGGACGAAAATAGATAAATCTTGGCTCTTGCCACATGTTTTTATTTTGTGGGACATCATGCACGAAACGTCGATTTGTATAATAGCGTGTTTGGCTGTGGTTTTAACAGTTTATTAATTGGTCAAATATTATTTTTATTCTACACATTTCATAGAATCGACTACTTTTATCTATTTTTTATTAACATATTTCGTAAAATCTACTAACTATAATCTACTAAAATTTTATAATACAAGCACGAAATTAATGATTAAGGTAGTGAATATTTAAAAGATTAGAAAGTGTGTAATAGATAAGAACGAGGTGTCCAATTGGCAGTCGTTGAAACAGGATATTGCCAAGAAAAAGTTGGTCAATCTTAACCTTTTTTATTATAAAAAACATTTTCTGTAGGATTTTTTATTCTTTAAAAGGTCACGTAGAAACCCCTATTATATAACTACTCGATTGATTAGAGTTCATCGTACCCTAAGAAGTAAGAATTGAGAGGAATTATTTTACTGATCTAGTGAAAATTAATTTATTGAAAGGTCACAAATATTAAATCAAAATTCACTCGACCATTCAATGCATTCCAAATGTATCTAGTGAAAATTAATTTATTGAAAGGTCACAAATATTAAATCAAACTTCACTCAACCATTCAATGCATTCCAAATGTATCGGTGGCTCTACCTAGAAATTACTTTATTTGAGACTGAATCCCCAACAGATTCACCAGTAGCCAATGATGATTAAAGTGGTATTTTAAAAGTAAAAATAAAAAATAAAAAATCTTCAGCCTTTTTTGTCTTTATATTATATTTGAACTATTCTTTAGATTATATATTATTTATACTATCTCTTGTTTCATCTTTTTTTAATTTCTTGAGTATTTTCTTTTGGATAATTTGTATTTTTGGTCTCTAATCTTTGCAATTTATTACTAATCTACTATTAACTAATTTTATAGCACCAGACATCCCAAACTTTTTATTTAATTGTAAATCACTTCCCCATTGACAGACTTTGATGAATTTACATTCCTCTTTAAATAAACAAAAATTAAAAAAATGGATAAAAACAACAACAAAATGAAAGAAAATTACAAATGAAGTTCCATAACTTTTTAAAAAGTATAAAGTAACTTATTTCTCTACCTCATCCCATCCCAACTCATCCCATCATAGCCACAATTATAAGAAACATACTTTAGAAAACCAAGTATCTTCTCATCAACATGAGATAACTAAGTATCAAGATAAGATTATTAAATTACATGAGACCCTATAAAGATTTAATTATGAAGATATTGCTGAAGAAATTTGTTCAAATGACATCATTACTTTTTTTAGCAGAAAATATCCTCATAAAATAAAAGGACTTATTGAATTAACAGATTCAACATTTGCAGGGCAAGAAAAAGTTCTTTTTGAATTAGAACAAAATATTGGAGATTGTACCAATATTGTTCGAAATTCGATTAAAAGATCACTTATTCAAGAAATTATTGATTTCTCTCAAACCTTACAGTATTATCATAATGAGAATCAATATTTCCTTCAGTGTGGCCATTTTACAATATAGCTATCCAAAACTATTCCTTTCTCATACATAATTACCCAACAATTTCATTTAACTACTCAATTTCTTAGGAAGAATACAATATTTTTTATTTAGCAGTACAATATGGTATGATAGACACTATCTACATCCTAAACAGATCATTTAACCTTTTTTCATCCACTTTTAAAAAAATTCTTGATCAGCTTAAACAGCATTCTTTAATGATTTAATTTATTTCCAGACCACCATTTGTGAATAATAGAATTGTTATTCCAGTATACCATTTTAGTAAAAATTTTGAAGGTTCAAAAAAATTCAGACATTCTTCAAAGACTTATATCAAGATTAAAATTAGATACGTCAATTATGAAAGAAGAATTTTAGAAATAATTACTCTTATAAAAATACAAAGAACCAATAATAAACTTGTAGTTCAATAGAATAATAAAATAATTTATTGTGAAGAATATATTGCTAGAAAGATCAAGACTGAAAAATTATCTGTTCCAAATACCCCATAAAAAAGATCTATATATGATGGCTTTACAAGAGAATTATTGTGAAGCATTTGAAAACTATTCAAATAAAAAAGAAGACAATATCTTCTGACACGGCAAATAATGAAATGAATACCGATCTCGAAAGCGCCTACATTGAAATGATGGACAGATAATAAAGAAATTAGACAGCACAATGACAATTACTCAAAAGCAAAGTCAAAAATGTTACAGAAAAAGAAATAATGTTTAGCACCAGAACAATTATTCAAAAAGCAAAGTAAAAAAAGCTACAGGAAAAGGAAATGCGTGAATTAGAAGACAAAGTCAAAAGGTGTACAGAAAAAGCAATTAATTTTTCTTCTTTCTTTCTAAACCACACACCTATAAAGAAGCACAATTATTTGATCCCATTATTTCTCTATAAATAGCTATTATTATAGAATAAGAAGCTAGCAAAAATATTAGGACACACATAGATATACACACTATCTCTCTTGTATCATTTCCAATTGTAAGATCTTCTTAGAAATTTTTTCAATAAAAATAAGTTCTTCATTTCATATTGTTCTTTAATTATCTTTTACTTTACTTTATTTTCGAGAAAGGCTTAAAAGATGTAAAATCTAGTAAGCAATTAAAAAATTCAAAAAATTCATTTTCAAACTTAGCCTCTTTTTCTGGATTTAATGGCTAAAATTGAAAAAGTAATCATTTGAGTTAAAAAATGTTATTTTGTCTCTTGAGAATGAGAATTTGTTCAAAACCTATTTAAACATGATGAAATTTCATTTTTAGCTACAGTCTAAAGCCTTTTAGGAAGTTTAAAAAAAAGGGCTAAAAATAACTATTTGAAGGAAATTAATTTGCTCAATCGTAAATTACTCGAATTAAAGCTATTGCATCATTATTGTGTTAAACCTTGCTTATTTATGCAATTAGAATTCATATACTTTGCTCAATTGTTTAATTGAAAGTTTTTATCTTTTTATTATCCGCATTAGATAAAAATAGAGGTGACTCATCTTAACAAATCAAGTTGTGAATTGTTGAGAACTCTATCTCTCAAAGATTCTTGTTTAAAGATCCTATAGAATTGTATAAAAAAACAAATATCATCAACTTGTAAAAAGACAAAGATATTTATAAGATTTTTAATTTCATATAAGTATTCTAAATTCATAAAGCAACAAAGACTAAGATCAACTTTAGAATTTTGTTTTAGGTTACAAAAAATGAAATATTTAATATTTACTAGTAATCTACATCTATATTATTTATATCCATATTATATGAATCTTTTACAAGTAACTTATTTCTCAATCTTAATAGTGCAACAATATCATATTAAATTAAGAACAACTTGATTACAAAGAATAAACAAATGAACACAAAAATATGATGTATAATAATTTATTGAAGATGATTGTAAAAGAAAAAATTACATTAAATGAACAAGTCATGTTTGAAAATAATTTGTAAATTTGATTATTAATCGATTCATTTGCAATCCATTTGTAAGATATACTATTATTAAAATATTTTTTCTTATTCTTTTATTCTCCCTTAAAATGGTAAATCTCGTTCTTCAAATTTTGTTTAAAATAAGAATAAATTTATTTATTTTTCTTTTTATTGTATTGCTTGTTCTATTTCGCTATTGCAATTTTAATTTTTAATTTTTAGTATATAGAAAAGAAGTAGATAGTTAAGTTCACAGTTCAAGTATTCTTATCATTATAACGAAAAATGCAACGAAGTCGATTCTGAATAAGCATCAAAGTTTGATTTCTTTTAATTTTTCTTTTTTGTAATAAAAATTTTGGATCAATTTTATTCATTTCTTAAATTTAGAAAATTACTTTTGACAAAATTATTATTGAGATGTAATTACTTTGTATGAAAGAGGACAAAATAAATTAATTTATTTAAACTAAAAACAATATTTTTATCTAAATTAAAAATAAGGACCAAGAGAGAGAGAGAGAGAGAGAGAGAGAGAGAGAGAGAGAGAGAGAGAGAGAGAGAGAGAGAGAGAGAGAGAGAGAGAGACTCCAAGGCTCAAGCCCAAACATGAGGTAGTTTTGAAAGAAGTGGCCCGAGATATAACCGGTCCAAATTAAAGTGGAATATGTCAACGGGAATTCTCACCCAAGTCTTCAAACATTGTCACTTGTCTCACTTCGGTTACTGTTCTTTCTTTCTTTTTTGTCTCATTTAGGTTCTCAAATTGTCTTTTTTGGTGCATGTAAAAATAAATGGACAAAAATCATTCAGCTTTTCGTCAAATAATCACTTGAAATGTAAGTAACACATTCTTTCAAGATATTTTTCTATATCCAATAACATAATATCTCTTTTCTTTCAAATAACTATTTGACATAAAGTTAAACGATTTTCATCTATTTGTCTTTACAGCAGTGGTGAACCTATTCAAGACCGACTGCCCCAACTAGGTTTCATTACTTTTATTTTTTATTTTTTCCTTTCACGGTCCAATTTCATTTTAAACCCAATAAGCCTATGATTTTAATTTTTTTTTTCAAAATGTAGCACAAATAAAATAACATCAACTTATTTAAAATTATTTTTTACGTAATCTATATCGCTCCTACTGAACCATAATCCAGTGTCCGCCCCTGCTTACAGGCACCTTAAAAGATAGTTTGGGACTTAAATGCAACAAAAAATGAAAGGGGATCCAAGTATTACAAGTGATCATGTTTGGGGACTATGTGTGAGAATTCCCCAGTGTCGCGTTAGGCTTTATTTTTATTTCTTATTATAACTAGTGCATCACTCGTGCGATGCACATAGTTGACCGTTTCTAATTTAATTACTTGAACCGATGAATAATATTTGTTACATTTGTGTATAAACATTAATTCCAGTAACTAAATTGCATATAATAAGCAAGTTATTGATTACAAAATATATGTAACTAAGAAACGACGACAATACCATTCTAAATTTTGTGGTTCGTCCAGACACATCCTTAGTCTTCGGAGTAACTTTGGCAACCTCGCCAATGATGTCTTTTTGTGTATATGTTAGTTGTATTTAGCAAATTATTCAGCAAATTTGACAACAAAATATAATAACAATAAGAATGTATAGGAAATATTGTGCGTGTAAAAAAAAAATGTATATTATCAAGTATTACCGAAAAATTCAGTGTAATCGAGATTTGTCGAAGATAAAATGTCATTGAAAGCCTTGAATTGAAAAACGTGGTTGGAAAACCTATCATCGCCTATCTCATAGATGTGAGTATTGGTCATGAAGTTGATCTTGTACTTATGGCTGGTAGTTTTATACTTCAAGTTATTGACCCCGACAATAAAATGTCGTATCACATAAAGAGCCATCTTTCGAATCAAATGCTTAAATGTATGTATCAACGATTGCTCTATGGACGCGTGAATACACTCATCATAGAAGCAACACGTAAATACAATGACAACAATTTAAATAAAAAAAAATAGAATTGTATTAATTTTCATCAAAACTCAAAAAATGTAGGAATCAAGGGAAGAAAAAATTATATAAACTTGTAATAAAAGACATACTACACATAAATGAAACACAAGCAATATCAACTGTAAAGGTAACTTTAAAGTACAAAACAACATTAAGACAGAGCAACATACAGTCTAAAAATTAGAAATTGAACAGTCTATATTATTTCTAAATCATTATTGAAATTCACGCAATATTAAACTGTAATGGTAAAATTAAACTACAAAATAATAGCTAAGAAGGGGCAAATACAGTTTAAAAAGTAAACTGAAATTACACAGTAATAGTAAACATAAACAAAAACTATTTCAATTATTTATGTAAAAATATAAATGTGTATACACAACTGTTTTGTTTCTAAAAATGTGTATATGAAAATGCGTATATAAGATGAAATTTATAAAAATTAAACTAAAAATCGTACTCGTTAAAAAAATAAATTAAAAAAAGCGCTTAACTATTTAGCTGCATTTAAAAAAAAAAAAAAAGAAGACAGAATATGCATTACGGGATAAATTAAATGAACGAATCTTAGAATTCCGAGCATCCATGTTTAAGTATATTTCGCAAAGTTATTTTAATATAAAAAATAACCATATCTGTACACACATCAAAATTTTTTTAAAAAAATGATATAAAAAAAATTCAAAAGTGCAAATAATTTATAGAAATGATTTTAACAAAAATTTGGAAACGATTATGACTATCAATTTTTTCGTGGCAAACAAACTCTAGACTCAAGATGTCATCTGCGTTACCGTAAGTCGGGACCTTGTACAAGTAGACGACGCACACCTTTAAAGCCCACTGTGTTTTCATTGAATTCACCTTGCTGATGATATTAAACAAATGAGCCATTGTTGCGAAATGTCATCCGTTTGATTTTAGCAATGCAAAAATAAAAAAAAGAACACTTTAGTTTATATTTAATGAACCAAACTTTGCAACACATTATTTGTTTTGCAAGAAGAAAGCATAATCATGTATTTACCAGAAGCTAGTTTTCAATGGGGCAGTACAAGAAATAAAACAGTATCGTGATCCAAAAGTGAATTAGAAATAAATCTCATATATATAGCTCAAACACAATTGCACATTTTACAAAAAAAGTATAATTCTCAGATGTAATATCACATGCAGACCGATGCAGTGATACTCCTTCAAAAATGTCAATTAAATTGTTCGAATACCACAAAGAAGGCCAAAAGACGGTTTCATAAAAAAAAAAAAAAAGATGAGTCCAATTGTTAGTTTCTGAAAAATTGTTGCATTTATCCATATTTGAATGCATTTCGCAAAGTTATATTAATTTTTTTTTAAAAAAATATCCGAACACACAGTAAAAAAAAAAAAAGAAACAAAATTCAAAAGTGCAAATATATATACAAGAATGATTTTAACAAAAAACAGGAAACAGATAAATTGTTCGAATACCACAATGAAGCCCAAATGATGGTTTCATACAAAAAAAAATGAAGACGATGAGTCCAACACGTTTCTGAAAAGTTGTTGCATTTATCATTTAATATTAAATGTTACACTTCATTTTTTGCAGTAAAATAGAAAAAAAAAACAAACAATCAATATGTGAAAGCAATTAAAGAATCTGAAAAGTTGTTGCATTTATTATATATATTATTAAATGTTACAATTCATTTTTTGCAGGAAAAGAGACAAAAATAAAAATAAACAATCAATATGTGAAATCTATTAAAGAATCTGAAAAGTTGTTGCATTTATCATATATAATATTAAATGTTACACTTCGTTTTTTGGCAGAAAAAGGAAAAAAACAATCAATATGTGTGAAAACAAATTAAAGAAAAATGAGACTCTATGCAAGATTTATATGGAACTTACCAAATTTGAAAAGAAAAAATGGCGAGAAAATGTGTGCATGAAATTTTCGACGGTTATCTTATTATAATATATAGATATAGATATAGATATAGATATAGATGAAAGTGAGGTTTACTAACTTTTAGAACATGCTTGTTTAGACATTACATTTTCTAATAAGCATTGACCTATTGTTTGATTAGCAAGTTAGTATTTCATCTTTTAAACGAAGTAAATTAGTTTTAACATTTTATTATAGTTGTAAATTAGTTGTCATCGATTGAAAGTTACTCGATTTTTGTTAAATTGTAACATAACTTTGAAAAAAAATGACACACTTAAAATTTTTTGAGCACCAGTCTAAATTGAAAAAAATTCAACATACAAGGAATATGTGACAAGTAACAAAGATTTGGACATTTTTTGTCCATATGATTGTGTATTGTAATGAAATGTTGAGAACTAACTCACTACTTTTCAAAAGTTCAGGATCAACTAGTTAATTTTAAATGTTGACGATCAACTTGCTATGTTGAAGGTCAATAGTGCAAAAGGCCCAACTGTTAACTTTTAGGTATGTAAATCAGTAAATGTAAAGGAAAATTTCATAAATAAATTAAAAAATTGGGATCCAAAATTCTATAGTTAAGAGGTATATCAATTAATGATACATAATTGTCAAATAAATTGACTACGGTAGTCGCTAACTATGAATAGTATTATTCTTATCAAAATTCTTTTCAACCCCTTTTTTTTATTAACAAAATATTGTTTTAGTTATTCCATTTTTTACACCAATATCTGATTCTTTTGTAATACTTATGCAACACTAGAAACAAAATGTGATATACTGCCATCGTTATCACCACATCCACTACCACCATCGTCGACATTGCCATTACACAAAGTATAACACTTGTAACAACTCGTGTTACGCAGTTGCTACCACCACCATTATTGAAATCATTATACAAAATATAACACTTATAACAGATTGTGTTATAACGTCACCCTGCAAGTGTAACAAACTATGTCATACGGCCACTGTCAGTACCATATTTGCACCGCCACATTCAGAGAAATACATAGTGTAGCACTTGTAACGAACTATGTTATACGTCACCCTGCAAGTGTAACATGTGTAACAAACTCTATTACACGGCCGTTGCCACCACCAGATCTGCATCGCCACAGCTACGAGATAAAGGTCACCACTATGATAGGAAAAATATCGCCATCTCCAAGACACAAAACAATACACAAGCCCAACACTCCAAGTCGAGCATTGCCCAAACAAGATCGGCCCACTACACCGCTACCATAAAAAATCCATTTCAACACCTTCTAAGTCTAAAATTTCAGATCTAGATAGAGATATAGAAGGATCAAGAAAAAATCTAACAAAAATATGGTGATGGTGTTCGAGAAAAAATGGACAATAATAATGGAAACAATAGAGTTTGTGGTGGGGTTTTGAATTCCGTTATTGTTTCTATCCTTGATTATGTAAATATGGATGGTGATAGGGTAGGGTAGGGTAGGGTAGGGTAGGGTAGGGTGGGGTGAGATGGGTTTTCGGGGTTTCGATGGAAAAAAATACCTAGACATAAAAGTTCCTCTTCTTTTTTCTTGGACTGCATTTCTGCCATTGCTTATGTAAAATATAGGTAATGATAGGGTGAATAGAGTAGCATGGGGTTTCAAGTTTATTTAATATTAATAAATTAAAATATTAAATAATTACATTGTATTTAAAAAAATACATACAGATTGTAATATTAAAATTATTTTTAAAATCGTAAGTAGTAAGGTGTAATTTTATCTAAATGTAAAGTACATCTTTCAGTTAGGGATAGCAATGAGCCGAGCCAAACTAACCCACGAGCCCAAACTCTAGACTTGGCTCGTGACCTATATAAACTCAAGTTTTTGGTCCCACAAGCCAAGCCGCGAGCCGCTTGATTTTTTATTTTTGCTTAATTTTGAAATTTATTGAAAAATCAAAATTAAAATTAAAATCTTCACGGCAAATTTTTTTATTTGTACGACAAATACAAATACAACATTTTACGAAGTTACAACAAAAAAAATTAAAAAAAATAATTATTACGAAAACACAATAATACATTAGTACAAACCTCCTCATTTTTCTAGCTTGGAACCTACTACATTAAATGTAGGTAGAGTTAAAATTGTATACAAATAAAATTTTAAGAGAATAATTTTTTTAAAAAAATAAATAGAAAAGAATTAAAAGAAATCAAGTAAATAACCCTAACGAGTTACAATCTTTCATCGTAATATTTTTTTAATGTCCATTTAAATGAGACGTGCTTGTACTTGATTTCTAACTAAAAATCATTTTACAATAATTGTAAATTGCTTAAAAAAATTTCTCACCATCTTGAATACTAACATATTTTTCATGTCACATGTTGCCAATATTGAGAAGAAAATTCTAGTGGGCTCAAACTACCGAGAAAATGGTTTTACTCATCGTTAGAAAAGTTCATTTGGAATTATAATGTAAGAAATGAGAGATAATCAAACTATAGAATAAGAAAATTACAGAGCTTGATAATAATTAAAAAAATATACTGATAGAGATAAGGGATTCGAACGAGATCAGAGATTGAATCAATATAAAAAAATTTGAAATTAAAATGGAGTATTTATAGAACAAAATTTGAATACTAAAAAAAGTAATTTGACGTATGAATATGGAAAATTTGCAAAGTTCAAATTTAAAATTTCATTTTTCAATTCAGGTAATTGAAGAATCAACATAATTGTCTCTTCAAGACAAGGACTTTTTGCAGCCAAAAGTCCTTGCCTTCCCGGCTTTCAACTTTTAAGGCTTGGTCTATCCAAGTTCGAGCTGGCTTGTGGGCCAAACTAGCGAGGCAGCTCACTGGCTCACTGAACAAGCCGACTCGTCAAACTTACAAGCTTAGACACCTAGGCTCCGCTTGGTCCACTAGGCCAAAAATTGAGCATAAACCGTGATCGGGCTCATCTAAAGTTGAGCGACAGACGACTTGAGCCTGTGATTTTATGAGTCGGCTCGTAAGCCTGGCCCAATTGTCACTCTTATTTCAGTGTAATATTACTTAGTAGCTTTGCTATATTGGATTCATAAATGTTGTCCCCATGATGCTACTCTATTAGCAGTCTCGCTATTAGATTTTGACATCTTACTATAATTTTAAAGTGTCAAAATCTACTAAATATTACTATTTTGAAGTGTAACCTCTAAAATTTTAACACTTCAAAATTGCAGTGAAATGTCACAATTCTAGTGGCCCGACACATAAGGGGACTAGATTCTATATTAGAAAATAATTCACTATTGTTCAACTTACAGATTTATCTCATACTGGTCATCCAACTTTAATGTATTTGAACCTGACCACCCAAATTATATTTTTATTTTAATGTGATATTTTTTTATTAATTTGACATTCTCCCCACAATTACGATTAAAACTAATAAAATTTGTGATGTATCCACAAAAGACCACCAAATTGAGTACACGTCATTTGAATGAAAAAAAAAAGAGAGACTAATCCTCTAAAAGAAAATCGTGGGATTCAACAACTCAACTTTTTAGCACGAAATAAATTGTGTTCTTAGAAATATATATCGAGTCATGAATTCAATCAAGTTTCATAAGAGTTAGTGATAAAATGGTCAAACTAAAGTAAAAAAATATGAAATATATGATGAAATTGAAACAAATCAAAAATTAAGGTCTTATTCTCTTTATTGCTTTCAAGCCATTTTTAATTTTCAGTTTTTCAAAATATTGAAAACATGTTTACTTATCTATTTTCAAAAATTCATTTTGGAAAACACCCAAAAAATTTACAAAGAAAATAAAAAATGATATTTGTACCGTTTTCATCATTGTTTTTACAAAAAAATGTTCACATCCAAAACAACCAATAATGCGAAAAACGTACAAATGATTACCATTTCGATTCCTCTCCACATTATTTTTGAACGGGCTTTTTTTTTCTCTCTCTCTCCAACCTATTTATTCCGTAGGTCCTTCATTTCTCTCCTCCAGTACACTCTTCTTTCTCTCTTCTTCCTTCATTCATTTCTCTTCCCTACTCGAAATAGGATTTTCAGATTTGGGATTTATAATTAGGGTTAAATTTTTGGAAATTAGTTCAATTTGATGGTACAATTTGTGAATTTTACAGGAGCACCCATTACTCCAAAGGCTAAGCTGGAGTTCTATTCTTACAATGCATCCAGTTGCTGCGACAATGCTGACGATCTTCACTTGAATAAGCAATTCGAGTCGATGAATGTTTCTGATTCTGATTGTGCTTTTCTTCTGAAATTTATCCTTTGTGCAGTAAGAATTCATAAATTTGTCAATTGCAGAATTTTAATAATGAAATGGAGTCTTCTAATGTTTCTATTTTTGACTTAAATCAATATGAGTGTAAATCTTTTGCAATGGTTAAGTTCTTGTTCTAGGAAGTTTGATTTCCAGTTTGTTATCTATCTTTTGTGTGGAAGAATTCGATGTTAATTTGAGTTTTGAAAAATGGTTTACAGAGGTGTGATCAATTTTCAACACATTATTTTTATATTATTTTATATATGCACTAACTTGTTTTAAGCTGGTTGGAACATGAGAAAGAATGGAGGAATTCTACAAAAAGTTGGGATGAATATATATTATTCATCTCTTAATGCTTTTAACAAGTATTAAATGGTTTTCAATTACAATTTGTTCTTGGTTTTTAATAATCATATTCAAGTTGCAATACATAATATTAAATAATACTTCATAGAAACAAATTCGTTTGAATTTGATCTTTCTTTAAGTATGATTCAATACATTTGATTTAAATTTTCTTATGCGTCATGGACAAAGTAATTGAATAGTGCTAGTATTTAGCACTTGATGCAATGTTGTCATAATATTTGAATGTAATTCTAGGATAATGGAGTCTAGTATACTTCCAAAGGAGGAGGCGAAGAAAGTTTTCGAGAAAAAATCATCGACATCCCCCGTCTCAACACAGAAAAAGAAGACACCCAATTCCAAAGTTGCTTCAAAACTGTCAAAGAAGCGCAAGAGACACGATGTCTCTTCTGAAGATGACTCATACGATGACTTTGTAATAGATGCTAAAAACTCAAAGAAACAGAGAGCTTCTTAGTTTTGTTTATAACTGACTGGTGGTTAATTAGAGCCGAATCTTAAGCAAATATGTTATTTCTTGTCCATGGTTTTTCTTTACCAATGGCTCTTGTAGTTGTTGGGTCATTTGGATATGTGGGATGTGATGACTAAAACAGAATTGTTGTTCTGGGCAATGATGAAATGGACTTCGAGCCCAACTGCTGTGATCCATTATCATTGCCTGATAATTCAGCCTGAAGCCAAGAAGCCCAAATTATGAACCGGTCCAAATTTGTAACTGTCTTGAGAAGGCTACTGATGACCATTGGATCAAAGTACAGATCAATGGCTAGTGGATTGTGTATTTATACTCCTCCGCCCCTTGATTATCCGCAGCTTCTTCCAAACTCTTGAGTTGTAAGGTTTGTGTGTGAGAGAGAGAGAATATAGAGCGAGATATTTTCTGATTCATCTTCTTCTTCCTAAATCTTCTGAGAAACCTCTGGTTTTCAGAGGCTGAGTGTTGATTTATTCTTCTTCTTTTCTTGATCATCTCCGAGTGAGTTTAGTCCGAAAAAGAGTCACCGAGGGAGTCTAGTTTCTGCTTCTTGGTGATTCCTGTAGCAACTCAGATGAGTTGCATTTTGGGTCTGGTTCTTGGGTTATTCCTTGGTACTTTGAGTTTGATACTGAAGGATAGAATGTATTCTGAGCCTTATGGTTTGTAAGAAAACGAGCCCCGATTTGGGGTTGATTCTTCTTTGTAGTGTTATACTTTTGAACTAATAGTGGTATCGAGAGCCATCGGTTGGCGTTCTTGAAGTCTTAACCCATATTTTCTTTGAAAGATACACTTTCTTGTTCGGATCCGTGTTTCTTATTCGGATCTAAGGTTTTAGCCTAGATCTAAAGCTTCTTGTTACAAATCGTAGGCAAACTCTCGATCTGCGGTTCCCATTGAAAGACCCATCTATTTCACGTATATCGCTCGGGTTTTCTTGAAGAAATATCTACTAACTAGTATATCTTCTACTTTCATTCGTGATTTGGTGATCAAGCCTCCGATCACCACAAAGGTTTGTTTCTAATAAACCTTTCTCGCTTAATAATCTGCTTTGCTAGTTGAATCCCTAAAAGTTCTTTTAAAAGTATATTGAAATAACTTTGTGTATTTGTTTCATTAGCACTTCTTCTTTTGCTTTTGCAACAAAAACCTCTGCTTTTAGTTTGAACCTCGACATGGGAACATGATTCTCACGAAATCTGGTGAAACTAATCGAGTGGTCTTTCTACTAACTATTTTGTATATAAGTTTGTAAAAAATTAATTATGATTGTGTGTATACTTTATGTGTTCCTTTTCTTGATATTGTTTTTGTGTTGTTGTTTGCTTCAAGTCCTTTTCTATTTTCTCTGCTCATATCATACCGCATCACTTTGTGTTCTCATTGTATGAATACTACTAGTTTTGAACTTGGGGTGTTTAATGGAAAAGGAGATTTTCTGATTTGGCAACAAAAAATGAGAGGGGTCTTAGTTCAGCAGAAAGTGGTTAAAGCCAGAGAGGGAGTGTACCCTGAGACTATGCCTAATGATCGACAAAGTTGAAGTCGATGAGTTAGCCTATACTTCCATAATTTTGCATTTGTCTCGATCAAGTCTTAGAAAGGTAGGGTAGTTAGACTCCACTAAGCTTCTTTGGAAAAATTAGAAGAACTATACTTAGTTAAGTCCTTACCAAATAAGCTTTTTCGTTAGAGAAGTTCTTTAGTTTTAAAATAGACTCTCAAAAGATTTAGATGACAATTTTGATGTCTTTAACAAGTTAGTTCAAGACGCCATTCTCGGTGAAAAAAGTGTCCGAGAAGAGTATAAAGCGCTTATACTCTTGAATGCCATTCTTGAAGTACATAGGGATGTCAAAAATGCTATTGAGTATGGTAGGGATACTCTCACACAAGATATTGTAATAAATTTTTTAAGGAGTAAAGACATGGAACTAAAAATAGAAAAAACTGATAGCAGTAATTTAGAGAGTCTATATGTTAGAGGTAGATCTCAAACTAGGCAAAATGGAAGTCACGAAGGTCAGCAAAGTCAGAGTAGTGGAAACAGCAATTACAAGAAGAAAACCATAGTGAAGTCTGGGTCTAAGTTTAAGTCAAGAAATAAAAAGTGTTATGGTTGTGGTAAAACATGACATTTCATCAAAGATTGCTATAAAAGAAAAAATGATTTCAAAGAAAAATTAGCTGATGAAGGAAATGTTGTTGAGCCAATGAAACCAAACACTGTTGATGTATATGTTGTTACTGAACCTGTTAATGATCATTTTGCTACAAATATTGCTGACAATCATGATCAAATCCAAGAATGGATCTTGGATTCAGGTTGCACCTTCCATATGACTGAGTGTTGATTTATTCTTCTTCTTTTCTTGATCATCTCTGAGTGAGTTTAGTCTGAAAAGAGTCACTGAGGGAGTCTAGTTTTACAGTTCTTGGTGATTCCTGTAGCAACTCAGATGAGTTGCATTTTGGGTCTGGTTCTTGGGTTATTCCTTGGTACTTTGAGTTTGATACTGAAGGATAGAATGTATTCTGAGCCTTATGGTTTGTAAGAAAAACGGAGCCTGATTTGGGGTTGATTCTTCTTTGTAGTGTTATACTTTTGAACTAATAGTGGTATCAGAGCCATCAGTTGGCGTTCTTGAAGTCTTAACCCATATTTTCTTTGAAAGATACACTTTCTTGTTCAGATCTGTGTTTCTTGTTACTGGATCTAAGGTTTTGGCCTAGATCTAAAGCTTCTTGTTACAAATCTGTAGGCAAACTCTCAGATCTGCGGTTCCCATTGAAAGACCCATCTATTTCCTGTATATCGTTCTGGTTTTCTTGAAGAAATATCTACTAACTAGTATATCTTCTACTTTCATTCGTATTTGGTGATCAAGCCTCCGATCACCACAGTGGTTTGTTTCTAATAAACCTTTGCTGTTTAATAATCTGCTTTGCTAGTTGAATCCCTAAAAGTTCTTTTAAAAGTATATTGAAATAACTTTGTGTATTTGTTTCATTAGCACTTCTTCTTTTTGCTTTTGCAACAAAAACCTCTGTTTTAGTTTGAACCTTGACATGGGAACATGATTCTCACGGAAATCTGGTGAAACTAATCAGAGTGGTCTTTCTACTAACTATTTTGTATATAAGTTTGTAAAAGAATTAATTATGATTGTGTGTATACTTTGCGTGTTCCTTTTCTTGATATTGTTTTTGTGTTGTTGCTGCTTCAAGTCCTTTTCTATTTTCTGTTCATATCATACCGCATCACTTTGTGTTCTCGCTGTTATGAATACTACTAGTTTTGAACTTGGGGTGTTTAATGGAAAAGGAGATTTTCTGATTTGGCAACAAAAAATGAGAGGGGTCTTAGTTCAGCAGAAAGTGGTTAAAGCCAGAGAGGGAGTGTACCCTGAGACTATGCCTAATGATCAGCAAGTTGAAGCTGATGAGTTAGCCTATACTTCCATAATTTTGCATTTGTCTGATCAAGTCTTAGAAAGGTAGGGTAGTTAGACTCCACTAAGCTTCTTTGGAAAAAATTAGAAGAACTATACTTAGTTAAGTCCTTACCAAATAAGCTTTTTCTGTTAGAGAAGTTCTTTAGTTTTAAAATAGACTCCTCAAAAGATTTAGATGACAATTTTGATGTCTTTAACAAGTTAGTTCAAGACGTCATTACTGGTGAAAAAGTGTCTGAAGAGTATAAAGCAGTTATACTCTTGAATGCCATTCTTGAAGTACATAGGGATGTCAAAAATGCTATTGAGTATGGTAGGGATACTCTCACACAAGATATTGTAATAAATTTTTTAAGGAGTAAAGACATGGAACTAAAAATAGAAAAAACTGATAGCAGTAATTTAGAGAGTCTATATGTTAGAGGTAGATCTCAAACTAGGCAAAATGGAAGTCACGAAGGTCAGCAAAGTCAGAGTAGTGGAAACAGCAATTACAAGAAGAAAACCATAGTGAAGTCTGGGTCTAAGTTTAAGTCAAGAAATAAAAAGTGTTATGGTTGTGGTAAAACATGACATTTCATCAAAGATTGCTATAAAAGAAAAAATGATTTCAAAGAAAAATTAGCTGATGAAGGAAATGTTGTTGAGCCAATGAAACCAAACACTGTTGATGTATATGTTGTTACTGAACCTGTTAATGATCATTTTGCTACAAATATTGCTGACAATCATGATCAAATCCAAGAATGGATCTTGGATTCAGGTTGCACCTTCCATATGACATCTAGGAGAGACTGGTTTCAGAATTTTAAAGATATTGCTTCAGGAGAAGTTTTAATGGGAAACAATGTGGCCTGTAAAATCAAAGGGGTTGGTAGTGTGACTTTAAAGTTTGAAAATGGTTTCATATGCACTTTAGATAGGGTAAGATATGTCCCTAATCTTAATAGAAACCTGATATCTGTAGGTGATTTAGATGAGTTAGGGATATGTGGTAAGTTTAGAGATGGCATGTTAAAAGTGATCAAAAGATTCTTAGTCATCTTCAAGGGTCTTAAAAGAAATGAGATTTATGTTACTAAAGCTGAAACAATGTCTCAGTTCAGTAACACTGTCTCCAGCATTGATGGTGATTCTACTCTAAAGTGGCACACCAGGCTGTCTTATATAAGTGAAAATGGTCTTCACATATTGCAGAAATAAGGGGTTTTTTTTTTTGCAAGGATGTGATTTCAAAGGTCCCATTTTGTGAACATTGCACTCTTGGTAAACATCATAGACATCACTTCAGTACATGTAGTCACAAAACCACCTATGTCCTTGAATACATCCACTCAGATTCGTGGGGTCCTTCATCTGTTTCCACTCAAGGGAGAAATAAGAATTTCCTTTCCCTGATTGATGATTTCTCTAGAAAAGTTTAGATTTTTTTGTTAAAACAAAAATCTGATACTTTTGAAAGGTTTAAAACTTGGAAGACCCTTTTAGAAAATCAGACAGGAAAGAAAATTAAAGTCCTTAAGACTGATAATGGGCTTGAGTTTTGTAATTCTGATTTCAGTCATTTGTGTGATGAAAGTGGCATATTAAGATATAAGACAATCCCTTATACCCCTTAGCAAAATGGAGTTGCTGAAAGAATGAATATGACTCTCTTAGATAAAGTTAGGTGTATGATGGTCAGTTCAAGTCTTCCTAAAGTCTTATGGGAAGAAGCTGTAATGACAACTTCCTATATTGTTAATAGGACACCTTCTAGTGTCCTTGATGGTAAGACTCCAGAACAGCAATGGTCTGAGAATCTTCCTGACTTCAGTTATATAAGAACTTTTGGTTGTGCTGCATACTCTCATCAGTCTATAGGAAAACTTGAAACTAGGGCTCAAAAGTGTGTTTTTCTAGGATATCCTGATGGGTTTAAGGGGTATAGATTGTGAGCCAAAGGCATTAATGGTTTTAAAATAATTACAAGTAGGGATGTGTCTTTTAATGAATCTGAAATGCCTTGTCTCATTGACAAAAACTTGAAAGAAAGTGAGATGGATCATAGTACTAAGCTTAAGTTGGAGTTTACCACTCCTATTGAAGGTATAAATCAAATTCAGGTGGAGCCTGAATCTGAAGTTGAGTCAGATAATAATATTCAAGATGTGGTTGATGTAGGACATCAACCAGATGATGATGTGGCCCAAGAAATATATCACCCCGATCTTGAGGATTGCCAATTGGCCAGAGATGGGACTAGAAGAGATATTAGGGCACCTCTTAGGTTTGGGGATTATGTTTCTCTTGCTGCTATGTCTTATCAAGACTTTATGTTTAAAGAACCAAAAACTTACAATGAAGCTGTAAATGGCCAAAATGTTAATAATTGGTATTGTGTTATGAAAGAAGAAATAGAATCTCTTAAAAAGAATAACACTTGGATTCTTGTTCCCAAACTTAAGAGTAAGTCCCTTGTTGATTGCAAATAGATTTTCAAAGTAAAAGAAGGTGTCTCTGATAAAGAACCTTTAAAATTTAAAGCCAGACTTGTGGCAAAAGGATTCTCTCAAAAACATGGCATAGATTACAATGAAATATTATCTCCTGTAGTTAAATACACTACAATCAGAATTTTACTTGCTTTAGTTGCTCATCATGATTGGGAAATTGAACAAATGGATGTTAAAATTGCATTCTTGTATGGTGATTTAGATAAACCTATTCATATGTCACAACCTGAAGGTTTTATTGATACATCCAAACCTGATTATGTGTGTTTACTTAAGAAATCTTTATATGGCCTTAAGCAGTCCCCTAGATAATGGTATAAAATGTTTGATAACTATGTGTTAACTGTTAAATATTAGAGAAGTGCCTATGATCATTGTCTATACTTTAAAAATGATAAAGATGGTTTTGTGACTGTTTATTTACTTCTTTATGTTGATGACATTCTGTTGATTGGTTCCAATATGCATAACATAAATGAAATAAAGATGTTCATTTGCTCTGAATTTGATATGAAAAATTTAGGGCATACTAAGAGAATATTAAGAATGGATATTGAAAGAAAAAGGTCAAGTCATATTCTGATGTTGAAACAAACTGCTTACATTGAAAAAGTTTTGTCAAAATTTTCAATGCATGATTCAAAATCTGTTTCTTTGCCTTTATCTAGTCATTTTAAGTTGAGTAAAGATCAACATCCCATAGATGAATTAGATTTGAAGTACATGGAAAAGGTTCCTTATGCTAATACTGTGGGATCTGTAATGTACACCATGGTGTGTACTAGACATGATGTAGCTCATGCTATTAGCACACTTCGCAGGTTCATAGCCAATCCTAGTCCTGAACATTGAGAAGCTCTGAAATGGTTGCTTAGATATTTGAAAGATAATCTTGTTGTTCAATCTGTTTGACATCAAGGTGGAGATTCTGTTGGGTCATTTGGATATATGGGCTGTGATGACTAAAACAGAATTGTTGTTCTGGGCAATGATTAAATGGGCTTCGATCCCAACATTTGTGATCCATTACCATTGCCTAATAATTCAGCCTGAAGCCAAGAAGCCCAAATTATGAACTGGCCCAAATTTGTAACTGTTTTGAGAGGGCTGCTGATGACCATTGGATCGAAGTGCAGATCAATGGTTGGTGGATTGTGTATCTATACTCCTCTGTCCCTTGATTATCCGCAGCTTCTTCCAGACTCTTCAGTTGTAAGGTTTGTGTGTGTGTGAGAGAATGTAGAGTGAAATATTTTCTTCTTTATCTTCTTCTTCCTAAATCTTCTGAGAAACCTCTGGTTTTCAGAGGCTGAGTGTTCATCTCTTCTTATTCTTTTCTTTGTGATCATCTGAGTGAGTTTAGTCTAAAGAGAGTCGCTGAGGGAGTCTGGTTTTATAGTTCTTGGTGATTACTGTAGCAACTCAGACGAGTTGCATTTTGGGTCTGGTTCTTTGGGTTTGATACTGAAGGATACAATGTATTCTGAGCCCTATGGTTTGTAAGAAAAACGGAGCCTGATTTGGGGTTGATTCTTCTTTGTATTGTTATCTTTTTGAACTAATAGTAGTTGTATTTGACATATTTCTGCATTTTAGAGTTAATGTCACTGAATTATGGTGCATTCAGAGTAACAGATTCTGGGTTCTTGACATATTGCTACTGCTTGTATAAGAGTGACTTCCAAATTGATGGGATTTTTCATCTTTTAGCCAAAAAGTTTGCAAACTATTAGTTTCATTTATTGAAAAAATATAAAGGTATTTTTCTTTTTACTCTCTTAGTTTAATGGGCAGATAAATGAGAGTTTAGCTTATATAAAAAAAAAATCTCAAAATTTCAAAGTAAATGCGTTTTTCAGTTTTCTGTTTTGAGAAACAGTTTTCTAGAATGGCAAAAAGAACGTATTTTCAGCAATCTCAAAATAGGCACTCAAAACACAAAACTGAAAATGAATTCAAAAACTCAAAACTCAAAACTGAAACACAAAGAGAATGACCCATAAAGTGTCTTTAATTCAAATTTTAATGGATTTTTGAAATCTATACAATAATAAGTGTCCTTAACTTAAATTTTATTAAATTTCATTAAATTATAGGTGTCCTCAATTTAAATTCTAAGTGTCTCCAACAATGCATTGATTTCTAATGATTTAATTAATTGGAATGATTTTAATAAATTTTATTGGATTTCTAGTCCATCAAATATAAATACCAAGCATTTAAAAAATTTCAACATGACCCTTTAGATCTTCATAGATTTAACAGTAGATCTTGAGCCTATAACTATTTTTATTTTTATTTCAAAAAACTTACGTAATTTGTGCACAACGAGAGATCAAATAAAAAGATCACAAATATATGTTAAAAACTCCATTAATACTAAATAATTTAGGGGGGTGTCCTCAACTCAAATTTTAATAGATTTCTTAATATTTATAAATTTTAATAAATTTCATGGAATTTAATAGAATTTGACATATTTGATAAGATTTTAATAGATTTCTATATCATAAATTTTAATAGATTCTCATGGATTTCATTGAATTTAGAGTTTTTTTTTATTAACAATTATATTTTCATCTCTTCAATTGTGTCAACTGTAAATTTTGAAAAAAATTTAAAATTTCATCATAATATTTCAAGTCTATTTTTTTTTAAAACCAAATTATGTCTTGACGAGAAACTTGCTCTAATATTAATGTTGACAAGTAAACTCACCATAAAAGCACAATTTATTTATTTTTAAAAAAAAACTAGACTAATAGCCAAAAAATAAAAAAGACAACTAATTCATAATATATTGATACATATAATTTACATTTTAAATATTAAAAATGAGTATCGAAACGTTTTAACTTTTAAAGAATTCTAAATTATAGAGGTTAATAGAGTTCGTATTTGTGATTTTTTTTAACCATAACCACTCATTGTGCATAAACGGATTATTATTTTTTTTTTAAAAAAAAGTTAAGAAAATAGTATAATGTCTGACTAGATCACTAAAAAAAATAACATTGTGATTAAAAGAATAATGTCTAACATTAAAAGAAATTCCTAACTTTATCATTTTAAACAAAAAATTCATGAAGTTGGAAATATGGGCATCGTTTTGAGAAAAATGGAATAAAGACGTGAATAATTACAAATTGGTACAAAAGACTTTCAGTAAAATTTTATGTGAAAGGTGAGAGGTTTGTGAGAGAAAGAAAGAAAAAAAGTCAATTGATACAAAATAGTTTCAACAAAATTGTATGTGAAAAGTGAGGTTAGAGAGAGAGAGAGAGATCAATTGAAATTTTGAGGTTTGGAACAAGAATTGTTAGAATTTTTAGTAGTTATAATTATAGTTCCAAATCTATTGAAATCTGTCAAAATCCATTAATTAATGAAATCTTTAGAAATTCATTAGTTATTGAGGACACCTAGATTTCTAAAGAATCTATTTAAATCCGAGTTGGGGACACCTAAATTTCAATGAAATCTATTAAAATCTGAGTTGAAGACACCTAAATTTATGTGAATTTTTCAAATCCATTCAAATCTGAGTTGAGGACCCCCCCTTAGATTTTTATTTATAATGTAACAATACTTTCTCTAATAAGAATTTATAACGTCAATCATTTCATGATACAAATTATTTCCTTATTTTAATCCAAGTAACATTTTTTTTCCATCTTAACTAATTGAGTATCAATCACATCCTTCTCAAAATCAACAGGGTAAGACTTGTTTTGTATGTGGCAAAAATGGGCATATTGCTTGAATTTGCAAATACCGGAAACGTGAACCTATCCTTCAAGCTAACGTTAACGATGAGCCATTTGTGGCTATGATAACCGATATCAATACGATTCAAAGTGTTGAAGGATGGTAGGCAGATTTTGGTGCAAATAGACATGTTTGTTATGATAAAGATTGGTTTAAAGTTTACATTCCATTTAAGCAGTCCAAAACTATAATGCTTGGAGATTCTCACACTACTCAAGTTCTTAGAACAGGTGAGGTTGACACTTCTAGAAGAGATTTAATATTGAAAGACGTGTTTCATACGCCTTCCATGAGAAAGAATTTGATGTCAAGTTATCTTTTGAACAAATCTGATTTAAAAAAAATTATGGAATCTAATCAATATGTGATAACCAAAAAAAGTATTTTTGTAGGCAAAGGTTATGCTTGTGATGGAATGTTTAAACTCAATGTTGAGAATGTTAATAATAATGCTTCTAATTCTGTTTATATGCTCTCTTGATTGAATTTTTGGCATGCACGTTTATGTCATATTACTAGTAAATATGTGGGAGTCATGAGTAGTTTGGGATTAATTCTTAACATGAAAAAGAATTTTGAAAAATGTAAAATTTCTAGTAAAGTGATGATTACAAAAAGACCTCATAAAAGTGTCGAAAGAAATATCGAATTATTGGAGTTAATTCACACAGATTTATGTGAATTTGAAAGAATTTTAACTCGTGGAGGAAATAGATATTTTATCACTTTTATTGATGATTGTTCGAAATATACTTATGTTTATTTATTGAAAAATAAAAGTGATACTTTTGATTTTTTTAAAATATTCATCTTTGAAGTTGAAAATAAATTCGGTACAAAGATTAAAAGAATTCAAAGTGATAGAGGTCGAGAATATGAATCTTTTGGATATAATTCTTATGTTCAATCATTGATAATAATCTATGAAACTACTACGCTATATTCACCTGCTTCTAATAGTGTAGCAGAAAGAAAAAATAAAACTTTAATTGATCTTACAAATGTTATGCTATTAGATTCAGGTGCTCTCTTAAATCTTTGGGGGGAAGCAATTTTGACTGCTTGTTATGTGTTAAATAGAGTGCCACATAAAAAGATAAAAATTACACCTTTTGAGGTGTGGAAGGGGCATAAGCCAAATATAAGATATCTAAGGGTATGGGGTTGTTTAGCCTTTGTGAGGTTAATTGATCCTAAAATACCTAAATTGGGAGCAAGAGCAACCACTTGTGCTATTCTTGGATATACAGTAAATAGTACATCCTATAGATTTTTTGACATTGAAAATAATGTAATTTTTGAGTCAGGTGATGCTATTTTTCATGAAGAAAAATTTCCATTTAAATAAAAAAATAGTGGGGGTAAAGAATTTGAACAAAATATTTTGAAACCTAGCTCTTCTACTTCTATTTTACAAAATCAAGAAAATTCTCAAAATGAACTCAGATGGAGTAAAAGAACTAGAGTTGAGAAACATTTTGGTCTTGACTATATTGTTTATATGTTCAAGAAAATTCAATTTCTTTACAAGAAGCTTTATCATCACCCGACACTATATTTTGGAAAGAGACTGTAAATGATGAGATTGAATCACTACTTTCTAATAAAACTTGGAAATTAGTTTATTTACTACCAGGTTATAATACCATAGGGTGTAAATGGGTCCTAAAGAAAAAATTAAAACCGGATGAAAGTAGAGATAAGTATAAAGCGAGACTCATTGCAAAGGGATTTAAACAAAAAGCTGATGTAGACTTCTTTGATACTTGTTCTCCGATTACTAGAGTGACATCCATTAGATTGCTTATTGCTATTGCTGCAATTCAATCTAGATGAGAAAATATATATGGACTAACCTGAAGGTTTTATACAACTTGGTGAAGAAAGCAAAGTGTGTAAGTAGTCTAAATCCCTTTATGGCTTAAAACAAGCTCCAAAACAGTGACATGACAAATTTGATTCCTGCATGATTGAAAATGGGTATAAAGTAAATGAGTGTGATAAGTGCATATATTATAAATCCTGGAAAATTCACATGTTATTATTAGTCTCTATGTGGATGATTTGTTGATTTTTGGCTCTAATATTTTTGTAATCAATGAGACGAAAAATATGCTTAAGAACCATTTTGACATGAAGTATCTTGGAGAGGCTAATTTTATTTTGGGTATGCATATTACTAAAACATGTGATGGAATTTTTCTTGATCAATCAAATTATATTGAGAAAATTTTGAAAAAATATAACTATGTTGATTGCAAGCATGTTTCTAATCCTTTTGATTCGAGTATTAATCTATTTCCTGTTGAAAATGAAAATGATGTCATAAATCAAAAGGAATATGCCAGCATGATTGGTAGCTTGTGATATGCTACTGATTGTACGAGACCTGACATTGCATTTGCAGTATGGGTACTCAGTAGGTTTACAAGTAAGCCAGGAAGAGAACATTGGCATGCTATGGACCGTGTAATGAAATATTTAATTGGTTCAAGAAACTATGGCTTATTTTATAAAAAATATCATGATGTTATTGAAGGTTTTTCTGATGCAGATTGGAATACATTGTCAAGTGATTCTTTATCTACCACTGGATATATTTTTAAATTGGGAGGTAGTGCAATTTGTTGAAAATCTAAAAAACAAACCATTATTGCTAATTCCACTATGGAAGCTGAGCTTATTGCTTTAGCTTCAGCCAGTAAAGAATCAAATTGATTAATAGATTTATTACACGAGATCCCAGTATGGGAAAAACCAATACCTCTTATATTGATTCATTGAGATATCATTGCTGCCATTGGTAGAGTTAACAACCATTATTATAACGGTAAATCTAGACCTACAAGAAGAAAACACAGTATTGTGAGATCTTGTTTGAGTAGTGGCATAATTAACGTGAATTATGTTAAATCTTGTGATTATCTTGCGGATCCATTAATTAAGGCTTTGACAAGAGAGATGGTCTAGAATACTTCGAGGGGGATGGAACTTAAGCCCATATCATTATGAGCCACATATAAGGATACCCAACCTGGGGACCAGAGATTCTGTAACTAGTTTCAATGGGACAAACGAATTATAAGGTGGCCGTAAAAAAAAATGCACAAATTTTTTTCCCATCCCTATGATGTAAGTGCATTAATCTTGTAACGTTTGGAGGGTTGAGTTTTCTAAATGAAATAAAAACTCTTAATAAAGTCTGTAGCTCGTATGAGTGGGGTGCAATAGTTACAAGAGCACTCTTCACAGATTTTACCTATATGAGTGCTAGAGTGGGGCCGTTCTCTATGAAGATTTGGGCATTTCTCAAAAAAACACTCATGAAAACTAGCATCAGCACAAGGCCGTAATGTGCTAGCCATTAAAGCTCATATCAGCACCTGGATTATTATGTGTGAACAGTAATTCTTTATTTGTCTTAACCAGTTATAGTTCAAGTCTGAGATCACTACTAACTGTGGAGTAGAGATTACTGTTTCACTAGTGGAGGTTCAATGCAAAGTCACACCTATCATGATGCATAATTGTCTATCTTTTGGCAAATGTATTTTGACTTATTTTCAAATAATAAAATGAGTGGGAGAATGTTGTAACATTTTATTTTTAAAAAATATTTTTATTTTTTAGAAGATGAAAGGTTGGAAGTTTCATGACATGATAATGGTGAATTATGTGGGTTGTTATTATGGAAGATCATATGTTATGAGTTATAGTGGGTTGTCTTGTGGTAATGAGTTATAGTGGATTGTTATTGTGGAAGATAATAGGTTATGAGTTATAAAAACGAGTTTATGGGATTTAATTTCTTATTAAATCTTATTATCTTTCAAACACCTATAAATACCATTCTTTTCTCTCCAACTTTTCATAAGAAAGCATATGAAATTTTATGCATTTTTTTCTCTCTAAAAAGTTAATATATTTGCCATAAGAAAGGTGTTCTTATAGTGGAGCTTTGAGTTCATCTTCTAGTGCAAAAGAGGTTGAATTAAACAACGTTTCAGTTGGGCTGTTGTATCTTGAAAGGGACAAGTTAAGAAGATAGCTGTTGCATTGAGGATTTCCAACATCGCAGAGGGCTTGAATCTCCTTAAAGAGAGCGAGATACCCGCGCCTCAACCTAATTGGTTACGAGTTTACTTCTAATTTTAGTTGTAAATTTTTATTTACAATTGTATTTTGTCTAATAATAGTTCAGTATCTAATTGCACTATATGGTATTAGATTTATTATCTAATTAATATTTACCAATAGATTATTTATATTCTTCAACCCAATTATTTGGTTCAATAAATGGTCATAGAGCATCAAGAATGAAAATTTCAAAGACGGTGTTTGACAATTGTAAAAAAAAAAATTATTATTATTAAAATGAAAAATCAAACAATTCAATAAATTTCCATACTAATATAAATTGAAAATCAAAAACAAGAGTTTACTACAAAAACTTGTATCACAAATAGATGAGAGAGGCTAGAAGAAGAGATAAGAATAGTTGAATTGAAAATTTGAGGGGTGGGACTAGGATTCCTAAAGAATTTGGTATTCATATTTATTGGCTCGAAATCCATGCAAATTTGTTTAAATCTTATAAGTAATGAAATCTTTAGAAATCCACTAGTTATTGGGGACATCTAAATTTCTAAAGAATCTATTTAAATTTGAGTTGAGGATACCTAAATTTCAATTGAATATATTAAAATTTGAGTTGACGACACTCCATAAATTATATGTTCTTTTTTAGATATATTGGAATAGAATGTACGTTAAATAGTTTATTTAATATCAAATAAAAAAATACATTATATTTATATAATAAGTTAAGATGTATAAAAAATTAGTTTTAATATTTCAAAATCCACAATATTCATGAGAATTCATTAAAATCTATAATATATATTCATGGTTAATTTCAATGGTGATCACTGAAGTTTCAGCAAAATTACAAAACGGTCATTGAAATTACAAAATTTTAGTGTGTTGACATATTGTTAACTTTAACCTTAATGTTTTTTTTTTATCATAACAAACAAGTTAATCTTGTTTTACTAATAATTAGTTTAAAGTGTTTATATTCTTCAAAGCGTTCAATTCAGTCATCATAAAAAAGATCAAGATCAAGACTACACTACAAATCGAATTATCAAATAAGGTCAAGATCAAAAATCAATAATCCAAAACAAGAGTTTAAGATTCAAATTTCAAGAAATATCAAAGATTATATTTTTAGATCATATTAGTACTTTGATCTTTAGCATTAAATGATAAAAACTAAAAAATAATTTTATGCCAAAAAACTAAGTTGATATCACTTGTATAAAATGTTTTGATTAAATGTAAAATTAATTTTTCAATACTTTTCGAATTAAAATTTTCAATCATCTGAACTATATATATAGATCGACCGACCTTTGTCAACCTGTGTTGAACTTGCATTGATTTTAATTCTTATAATTATTCATTAAAAAATTTGATTGATTAAATCAAACTTTTAAATCATCATTTTCATCAAAGTTTCTTTCTAACACTTAAAATTTTCATCCATTGCTACTTATTTAAGTGTTAGTCTCTCTTGGTACTTAACTTGTATATATCATTTATTAAGAGAGAAAAACTATTGTAAATCAATTTCTTCATATCTTTTAGGCCATATTGAGGTCCCATAAAACTCAATACTGTATAAAGATCGGTGTTCCTTGTTTGCAAGTCACCAGAAGTGTTGTAAGGGTATTTTATTGCACTATAAGTCGATCATTATAGTGGAAATGCATAACTCGTGATGGAGAGCTTGGTAATGGAGGACGTAGATCATTTGTTTGGATTGGACCTCCATAAACATATCGTTTGCACCCTCTCTACTATCTTATTTATTTGCATTTTGTTCATATTTATTATTTGATATTCTTAAGTTTCATATTTTGAGATTATTTTTCGAAAAAGTTTGTAAAAATTAATTCACCCCCTCTTGGTTAGTTATTTTTGGGTTATCACAGCGCCGGTAATTGAAATATACTAATGTGTTCACTCTGTTAAATTTTCATTGTGAATTAATGACGTGTCACTGTTAAGTGTCCATGTGGCACACAATTTAGTCAATATTTGATAAAAATTGACGCTACGTAAACTTAATGTACCAAAAACAATAAATTTGGATAACAAATAATGCACATAAAACACGAGAATGGATATTCAGGATGGATTAATTGAGTATTTTAGCAATTGAGAGGAAAATTAGGTTTTTGAGAAAATTTTGGAAGTGATCGGGTCTGAAGTGATAGGGAATTGGGATCCTAAATTCATGTTTAAAAATTGCAGCTAGATTCTCATATTTTAAGTGCATCATTTGTGATCTTAATTTATTGTTTTTAGTATATTAATAGTGTGTTTGGAAGAGTTTTTTGAAGTTTAAAAATACTTCTTAAAGAGTAAAAGTGTTTTTGGTTATTTTTATTGTTGTTTGGTTAAAGTCAACAAGAACTTTTGACTAAAAAAACAACTTAAAAAAGCTGTTTTAGAGAAGCTCAAATTTTGAGATTTTCTAAAAAGCTCTAATTGAACTTTTACGGAAAAATGTAATTAACATATAATGAACTTCAAAATTAACAAAATTACTATTAATACATCAAATAATGATATTAATTTATATACTACATTAATTACTTATATCAAATTGTCACTTCATATACTTATATAAAGTAAAATAAAAAATAAAAAATTGGTGTGTTAAATAATATAATACAAATTATACATAATTGTTTGATTTATATAATTAATTATCTTGTTTAATCAAATATACTAAAATAATCATGTTATTATAATTAAATTAATATATTAAATTTAATAGTTATTATATGATATAAAAATATATGATTTCTTTTAAAAAAATAATATGAGTTATACAATAATTAATTATTGTTTAATTAAATATAATAAAATAATCGTATTATTATAATTAAATTAATATATTAATTTTAATAGTTATTATATGATATAAAAAAATTATTTATTTTAAAACAAATAATATGAGATATATAATAATTAATTACTGTTTAATCAAATAAATATAAAATTTATACAAAAGTACTTTTATAATTATGCAACTAAACATTCAATTTAATATTCACAACACTTTTTGGATTCGTATTCAAACAGTCAACAGTTTTTTAACAACAACTTTACTATTAAAAGTTCTACTATCAAAAGCTCTACTGCTAAAAGTTCTACTCACAACAGTTATACCAAACGGAACCTAAGTCCACATGGCGTCAATTTTTGTCAAATATCGACTGATTATGTGCCATATGGACATTTGACGGTGACACATCATCAATTCACGCTTGAGAATTTAGGGTGTGTTTGATTTTGATTAAAATAAGATTTTTTGTAAAAGTTGATAATAGTTGAAGAAATGTGTGGTTGAAAAATTGTAAAAAGTTGTGGATCCATGAAATGTGTAGTTAAAATTAATTGTTGACTTTGACTTCAACTTTTTAGTAAAATTTGAAGTGATATCAAACAGGCTCTTAACAGAGTGACCGTCGGTGAATACGTTAGCATACTTAAGTGATTGGTATTGAAATTTTGTAATTTTAGTGACTGTTTTGTAGTTTTGTTGAAACTTCAGTGACCAATAAAATTAACCCTATATATTCCCGTTAAATTCTTACGAATTCTACATATTTCAATTCAAATTCACGAAATGTATCAAAATTTATAAATCTTTAGATTTAGAAATTCATTGAAGTGTGAGTGGGTCATATTACCCTCGACACGTTGACCTCTACATTATTTGACCACTATAAACCTGCGTGTCTAACAGGGTTTTGTGCGTTTCGCTTCAGAACTAAATTGCACACATAGTGAGTGAGAGAGATAGAGAGACGGAGCGAGAAAGATGGGGTGGATCGGAGAGCAGATCGATTCAATCAAATCTCTACAGTTCAGACAAGTCCTCACTCAAGCGATCAGCCTCGGTTCGTCAATTACTGGCTGTATCTATCTTTGTGTTTTTGGATGCAGGCGTACATTTTTTTTTTCTGTTTAGGTTTTCGTCATATTTGATTATATCTATGGGATTTTAGAATAAACTCGCTTTAATTTTCCCATTCAATTATCATTTGTTTGAGTTTCGATTTTGATTTTTTTTTCATGGGGTTTTGATTCTGGAATTAAAACCCCCAGGCCGTTTTAGATTTGACGTTGATAAATTTGCGACGATTTGCTATGATGCTATGGGATTTGTCGATAATCAAGAATTTATACAATTAGAAGTGTTAATGAATTAAGGGGAGCTCTTCTAGGTCTCGTGTGAAATATTATTATGCATAATTTATTTTTACAATTTAACGTTTTTAGGTCATTTACATTGAAATGCTGAAGCCATATACTGAATGATTCATATAGCCAAACCTTGTATTCCAAACTGCATTGTATAAAGGACGGCCAGGGGTGGAGGGTGGGGGTACATGCCCCCACTGAATTTTGGGAGATCTTTTTTTTTTTTTTTAGTTGGAAATTTACCACCAAAACATGGAAGTGAAGGAATTTCAAAAGAAGGTTTGGTAAAGGTAAAGAGTTACGATGCAATTAGTGCTGTGAATAAATATTGAAAAGCTTTGAAGAATGGAGCTCTTAGTGCTGATAAGGTTAAGGAGAAAGCCGTAGCAAGTACGTGAGAGAGAAATAGACGGAAAAAGGAGAGAGAAATTAAGAGTGCAAAAATGGTGCAGAAAATAGATGAAGAGAGAGAGGAGGTGGTAGCAACGGAACCATGGAGAGGAGGAGAAACGGGAGCCCACAATTTATGATATATTCACTCCAATCTGTTGACAATATGCATATCTGTATATATCACCAGTAATAATTAATTATTTCACTTAGATTAATGGAATAATATTAAAATTTATTTTTCTTAAGCAGTTATTTTAATTGAAGATGCAAAAAGTTAAACTGTACTGTACATTAAACTATATAATATAACACATTAAACATGGGACTCAATTTGTGAAAAGTTATACTCTATAATACATTATAATTAAACTGTGTAATACATTAAAAAGGGGACTCAATATGTGAGAAATTGTATGAAGAAGAGAAAAAAGGAAAACCCGAAAATATGTTTTAATTTAGACAGTTCTATTGTTTAAATTAAGAAGGATATATTCAATGATATAGATAAAGAGGTCATTATACAAAGTTTTCAAAGTAAGACAATCCGTAGGGAGCAATCTGCAATTGTAAAACTTGTAGCATTTTTAATATTTTGAAATTTCTTAGCTTACTTATGACCCCACTAAATTACAATCCTAGCTCCGCCACCGAGGAAGGAGATATCAATTTACAAGGGTTAACCAATGGTGGTAGCTCTTCTTTATTCTGCTCTGAAGATTACAAATGATCCTAGTTTCCTGGATCTTATATAGAACAGATAGTTTTTATATTGACATCCTGTTTCCAGACCTTTTCCATTAGATGTCTGTGAATTGACCTGACCAAAAGGTTCTTGGTGTTACAGAATGTTGATTATGTTTAGTGCACCTAGAAACGTATAATGTTTCTTTTTCATGCCACAACATTTTATGTGGTACAAAATATCATCTTTCAAGAGGGACCTTTTAGATGCTTCACTGGAGCATATAAATAGCCCTTATCATATAGCAAGATTTTATGATGCCAAATGTAATTTATAATCAGTTCGTTAGATTACTAGCACAGACAACTTAGTCCATTCACTTTTAATGTATAACAACACAGGAGTTTTTCCCTTTTTTCCCCTTTTGTTTCAATTCATCTTTTATGTGAAGGGTCAAAACCATTTTCGTAGTTTCATTCTGTGTTCTTGACAAACCGTTTACATTTCCTTTCAGGCATGATTGTAACATCAGCACTTATTATATGGAAAGGACTAATGTGCGTCACTGGTAGTGAATCACCAGTTGTTGTTGTGCTCTCCGGAAGCATGGAACCTGGCTTTAAAAGGGTGAGTTTGTTAATACTTATATCACTTCTTCCTGCACAACGTGATGTTAACAACTACTTCAACGGATCTGGCAATTGTAAGCATCTAACTCTCAAAGGAATTCATTTCAACCCGAGTTATATACGTTAGCTAATTGATTAAAAGTATATGTCATAATAATTGATTATTATCCACCATGTAGATATGCCAATTCTTTTTAGTTTCTTCTTTGATAGGTTCTGTTAGAGTTGTTATTAAACAATCAAAGGATCTTACCTCGTGCCAGTTTTTATTGACAAACGGCCTATTATGTTTTGTTTTGTTTGTTGATTTATGAGTATATATCTACATATACTTCCTTGCATCTCTGTATTGTTATTTTCACATGTTTCTTATTTTGTTAAAAGATTTCTTATTTCCTGCTCTCCAATTCACGTAGACCTTCAATTGCTTTTGATGTTAATCATTTACTTTTGTGCAGGGTGACATCTTGTTCTTACATATGAGCAAGGACCCTATTCGGGCAGGGGAGATTGTGGTGTTTAATGTTGATGTACGTAGTCCCTAATCTTATTTTGTTTTGAGTATCATTTATTTTTCTCATTTATACTCTCTACTATTCTTTATAAAATGTTCTTAGTTTATTCATGGCTTTTATTAATTGTTAGTTCCTGGAGCAATTTTACCATATTGTATATTAAGACAAATATACTTTGGCAAGAGTAATATATTTATGGATAACTTCATTTTTTCAGTAAATGTTTATAGGAAAAATAAAGTTCATTTAGTAGCAGTAGAGCAAGTAACGTGAAGTATGAGTTACCGTAACCATTATTTTCTTAATCGCTAGCAATTGTCACCCACTGTGTGTGCTGAACCTTCTACAATGTACAAGTTATAAATAAATTTATTTTTATGCTTGGAAAAATATGAGTGTTTTCTAATTTGTTTTTCGTGTTTCTTTAAATTTATGAAAAGAAAAATTATGATGGCATTGGCATATTATTTGAAGTAAGGATTTTTTTTTTTGGGTGGGTGGGTGGGGGGTGGTGGGGGGGGACATCTTAACGGAATAGTTTTGAATGTTTGAAAGGAAATATATATTGAGTAGCTAGATATCTACACAATGTGCATCTATGGTCAAAGATGATGACGAAAAAAACTACAGTCCCCTCTTTTAAGAGTAAACAGTTCTTACATCATGAGAAAGTGGAAGTTTATTGATTATTGAAAGTATTTTATAGAGTTTCAACTTTTGACACACTTCCATTGATAAAGAACTTCTTTGCAACAACTGTAATAGAAAAGAATAATACTACTTGCACTTCTCCTATGTTTTCGTTTTACAGTTCCTGAGGAGGACCATATTTATCATTTTTAAGGAGAAGTTATGATACACCATGGATAAAATCTTATATGGAGGTAAATAAGATGCTATGACGTTATAGGACATCTTTTTGTACTATAGGAAAGAGTCAGAATATTTACTAGATAGAAAAGAGTGCTCTAGTGGAATGAATCAATTTCCTATTTATATATATACGGACGATTGGAGGTTAACTTTGAACATTTATCCAAAAATAAGGATTAGTACCTTAAAGAATATTCAGTTTGAAATGTCAGAAGAGAAGGATGATAAAAAAAGAACATGCAGAACGAAAATGGCCGTATAAATGAAATAGTTGAAGGAGGCTAACTGAGTGGAAATTGATTGAAAACCTTCGGAGAACTCAACGAGGACTCGTAAATTCAATTATGACTATTAAATTGATGTGCTGACTGCTGATCTTTGGCAGTTATAGTGGATTTTGGGTTGAATATAAATGATAAAAGAGATGCATGATAAACAAAAAAATACCAAAATTAGAAACGGGCAGATGAATGCATTAACTGAAGCAGATTTATTGATAAGAAATTGGTTAAGGAAGGTTGTATCCAGTGCAGGAGGTTCTAGCCATTGCACTGTCTATGGAGGGCTAGATTCACATAGCCTTACCTGTGCAAGCTGGGAGGATGTCGATAGAAAAGTGGTTGACAATGTTGAAAAGATCAATGAACATTAAATGTACTTGGGGATTTAAGTGAAACGATTTTTGATGGTTTTAGTGGATATGATACCTTGACAATTGAAGGAGCTGCACTTCATCTATCTGAATGAAGAACCAAATTCTAAATAATTACTTCAGAGTAGTAGAAATATTCTTTGACAAAATCGAGTTGTATTGAATGTACGGTGTGTCATGATTCAGTCTTATTTTGCTTGATCATGGATAATCTTTTGTTTTGTTAATGATTTGGACATAGCTGTGCATTTTTTTTTTTACTTTTGAAAGCACTTGCTCTGACTTATAAACATCAACTCTTCATATGAGCTCCAGGATTTTAACTTAATTTGAAGGGATTTTCCAAAAAGCTTTCTTCAGCTAGGCATCATGTTTATGCATTTGTTTTGTAGTGTTGAAGTTTGCAAATCTCTTTACTAACGAGTATATTTTCCTTCTTTTTGCTTTGTGACAGGGGCGTGAAATTCCTATTGTCCACCGAGTCATTAAGGTAAGCATGTTGGTGAATATTTCCACCCTACATTTGTATTTATTCTTGGGACTGTTGTAGTGCTGGGTATCTGTTAATAAAAGAACTAGGAAGGAATTTTTTATTGTAATGGGTAAGTGGGAACAATGTTAAGTTTTTTGTATTGGATAAGTGGGAAATGATAACGTAACTGCTAGGGAAGGCTGGGAAGGAGAGGAGGGAAATGGCGATCTTACTATGGTACTACCTTACAATTATGTTGCCTCTAAATAATGTTGAAAAAGAAACAAGACATAGGGAACAGTAGGTGTAAACACAGGAAATCTCCCTCTCTCTCTTTTTCAGGGTTACAGTAATATTACACAGAGCCCATAAATTGTTTCTTGTTATATCTCCTTTTCATTTGTTTATACTATTTCTATGTATTGGGAAGTCCGAAGGTGTGAAGCTAGTCGATCTCTCTACTTAGTTTTACGAACGATAACATTGTATTTGTTTTGCATTCTTGTTATCAGTTGTTCTAGTCACAATTTAGTCAGTGTAATTTTTGTGGTAAACCAGATTGACATAGAAGACTCGTATTACTAAAACTTCCAATATGGCTTACATTATTAAATGAATGTGTTGACTTTGTGTTCATTTGCTCGTGTTGGCTATTTAACATTACCAAAGTCTACATCTTGCTCTGTTGGGAGAGCTAGAATGATAAAGGCAGATGAGATTCCAGCATGGTGTAGGTTATTTTTTCCTGACGAAATTAGTTCAACTCAAGAGGTAAGACAATTTGAGGATGTAAAAATTAAATCATAGAAGGAACCGAAGGCTGGTCTAGTCTTGAAGAGGGAGAACAATTTTTTGCTGAAATTGTAGTTATATTTGAACACCCCCTTATAAACTCTCACCTAAAATTTTAATCCAATTCATATAGGACTTCAGTTCCCAGAGTCAGTATGTCATGTTTCACCAACATCCAAACTGGCTGTAGTGGCTAAAAGTTAGTGCACTAACACATTTTGCTTGTTATGCTTGCCTTATAAGAGAAGTCATTTCATCTTCCTGCTGTCTCATTTTCTCTGTCCTTCTTTTTACATTAAACACAATGTTGTTCTTTTCTTTAGGTTCACGAGCGCCAAGACACAGGAGAAGTTGATATCCTGACAAAAGGTACCATATATTTGAATTATTAATTAATGATTTTATATCATTGTTCTTTTGAGTTATATTTGAATCAATTTCAAGTTTAATGCATTATAATGCTTATCGATTCACTTTACATTTGTCAGACAGTGACAGCTAGTTATTTATGTGATTCTGTGTTTTATGTTACAGGAGATAATAATTTTGGGGATGACAGGCTTCTGTATGCTCACGGTCAGCTCTGGCTGCAACGGCATCATATCATGGGGAGAGCTGTTGGGTAAGTTGACGGTTGGAAATGTCCTTAGACATTTTTATATTAAACGGGAAGCACGTTTCCCATATTTTAAGTTCTGGTGAGAAGTTAAAAGGATATTTATTTGTTTGCTATAATTCACTAACTTTTTATGTGGTTTATGTATGATGAATAGCAAACTTTTAGGTCTCATGACATTTAGTCAGTAAAAACACGAACCCAGATGAACTTAGTCTATATGGTAGCCCTTCTCTATAGCACTCGTAGGCATGTATTTGCTATGCGCAACCCAGCTAAGTACATCTACACCACAGGTTCTTAATGCTAACACCATGAATAATGCCCATGCGGACGGTAAATAAACCACTTTTCCATAAGGAAACTATTGATGAGCTTGATTTAGAAGATTCTAGCAGTGTGCTCAAACTAAATTGACCAAGTAATGTCAATAGTAGCATCTTTTCAAGAACTTACCATAATTTCTATGCCAAATTCCCAAAATATTTATACTTCAAAAAGATATCACGGTCGATGGTAATTAAAAAAGACTGCAAGCAAGACCCATCTAGTTCACTAGAAAGCAATTTGAGCACAACTTACTTGTTTCCCTATGTTTCCGACGCGTAACGCAAATATTTTGGGAATAAAGACTTGTGTCATCTCCACTCTTGTAATAGATCAGATTGCTAATTTTCTCAAGAACCAAAGAACCTTGGAAGGATATTAGGCTTATGAATGAATTCAAAGGAAAAGGAGAAAGCACCTGGGATTGAGCGAGTGAGGAGAAAATTGCCTTCATGAAAATACACCAGGTCTCTCCAGTGGCTAGGTTCCCTAAACTGGGGGAGAAGAAAATAGAAGGGTTGTAACAGATCTATCAAATCTGCAAGATCATTTACATCTCTGGAATATCAAAGTTCCAACAAGTAAAAGATCGGTCTAAAATTAGCAATTGAAGCAGGCCATCATTAAATATTGAAGAACATGGAGTCCATATTAAAACCAACTGGTGTCAAGTGGATTAAGGAGGGATTTTCTCCTAATTAAATCATTCCTAGATGCTTTCTGATTCCCTGTTAGTCATGTAGGTTAGCCACGCCTAATAATGCTGGCCCAGCACAGTCCACATATAATTGTGCCAGTTCATGGCGAAGTGAGGTTGGGCTGCACCTGTGTGGAAAAGGGTGTCAGCTGTGGTGGGCCAGCTCACTTCACACCTTTAAATAGGATAGATGGTGTAATATGATGAACTGCTCAAGCTGTGCAGTAGGTCATTAAGGTTCGCAAGTTATAAATTAGCCCTAAATAATAATACTTTGAGCTTATTTATTTTAGGAACCGAGCTTGAATAAGCTTTTCTTAAGCCAAATGTGAGGTGGTTGAGCAGCATGATTTACTCACTTAAATTTTAATGCTTACAGACTTCGGGAGCGAATTGGAGTTGAGTTCTAATAGGTTACTAGCATCCAAATATATTCAGATATAGGATAATTTTGATTCCTAATACAATTTAAATTAGTATTGGACTAAAGATCATCAAACTCAAGTAAAAGGATAGTTATCAGATGTGGATCTAGGTGTGAAACCTATGAATCATCCAAGTGAGCCATACATCTCGACTATTGAGATATTGATTTTGTCTACCCGTGTTTTTGCCAAAGGTTATCTATTTTTGAAATATTTCCTGATTCTTATACTTTTTGGTCATTTTATCTTTAAGCACATTGTTGCCTGTCCTTTGACGTGTTTGGACATAGGTGACTAGTTAGTGAGAAATGTTAATTGGCTCGACATGATTTTGTATTCTATTTTTTTCTCATTATTCAGAATTCTGATGCACTATTGACTCTCATGTTTCTATTGTGCAGATTTTTGCCGTATGTAGGTTGGGTGACTATAATAATGACCGAAAAGCCTATCATAAAGGTTTGTCTTTTGAAGCAATTTATGAAATCCATATTTTTTGAGTAGTTGTTTGCATAAAATGTTGATTACTCCCCACCCTGGCTCCCATTCCTGTTTCGTGATTTCATGGTTAGTGAAGGGTACGGGTATTTCAGGTTTGTTAACTCGTCAAAGAACAGGAACAGAAGGTTTAATGTTTGACTTGGTTTGTTTCTGTTGCAGTATATACTCATAGGAGCTTTGGGGTTGCTAGTGATTACTTCAAAAGAATGAGGGTTGAGAAATTTGTACTTGAGATATCAAAAACTTGGCGGATCTGCCTCTTTCATTTTGTAGACTGAAACTCGAAGGGATATAGAAAACATTTTCTCAAATTGGATTATATTATTTCTTAATCAATGTGCTATTTTCCTCTGTTTTATTCTCTCTCCCTCCTCACTTGAGCATGGATGTTGTTGATATTGGAAATCGGTGGGACCTTAACATATATGAAGGGTTTTTTTTTTTTGTTTGGTGCATTTTCCCGAACCTTTCAGCAAACTCGCATTCATGTTCCCAAACATTTTTTTTTTTTTTGTCGCAATTTTGTCCCCAATGTTTCATTAATAATCTATTAACACTTTTGTCTAGTTTGGATAGTGTAAAAAGACAAATTTGCCATTTACTTTACAGAAAGAAAGCAACAAAGAAAACAAAAAATAATAAATAACCAAAGGATCCCCCTGAAAAAACAACAATAACCAAAACCCCAATCCCCAAACCCACTCATCTTCTTCCCAAACCACCAACACCTCCCAAGTGGCCCCCACCAACCACCGAAAGCTTCTACCACCGATGACTCCACTTTTGTCCACCACCATGGTGACTCTGCCTCAGTCCATTGCCACCAAACTCAAAAAATCTCAATTTCCTTGAAATTGTCCGACCTAAACACTGTTTGATTTTACTTAAAATTTTATTAAAAAACTAAAGCACATGGACCTACAATTTTTATTAACTTTTCAATTACACGTTTCATCAATTTTTATAAAAAAATTTCCAAAATAATTACTTTTTAACAAAATCAAACAGATACTTAGCACATGCTTGGTAGAGTTTAAAATAATTCTTTTTTCCTAAACTCATTTTCAACCACATATTTTATAGGACCTATAACTTTTATTAATTTTTCAACCACACATTTCATCATTTTTTTTATCAAAAAAAAAAAAAAACTACTTTTAAACTTCACCAAACATGCACATATTTGGAATTGAAATTAAAAAAGCAAATAAATCAAGATTTGCTTAATTATCTTGGAGTTTGGTGATCAAGAGTGATATTTGTAATTTTAAACGGCTTTATTTTCGGCTGTCTGTCCATAAAGGGTGTTCTTAGTCCATTATGTGACATGGTAATCTGATTGACACAACAATGGGAAAACTTTAAGGTCTCTTAATTCGTTAAGCATTTGATGAGATCATTGCATTACTTCTTATCACTTAATAGTTCTTATAAATGCATTAATGGGTATTGCTGTCACTATACGTCAAGAGTAAATTTATCGACTTGAGACAAGTTGAGCAGGGTAGTTTTGTAAATTATAACTTTATTGCTTGGCCTTGACGTGCTTCTCTGTCTTTTTCTGTCTGAGGAGAACCTTTACCCTAAAGGTGTGTTTGGTATTACCGTATTAAGGTTTTTTGCATAAATAGTCCCTATCTTTTGCACGCGTTGCAAGTTGAGGATCTATCTTTTTATTTTTTGCAGTGGAGCTCCTATTTCAAACTTTCTTGGCATCAATGGTCATTTCCATCCAATTCCGTCAGATTTAACCGTTAGTTCATCGCGTGCATTCCACATTGTTCATTTCATGAGGGCATTTATGTCATTCCACTATTCTCAATCTTTCCCTTTGAACATGAAGAAACGTCTACAAAAACTGAAATCTCATTGCCTTTGAAAATATTTTTTTCCCAAATAGTGAAAGAAATCCCAATTTTCTGGTCCGAAAAGTGTACATATTGAAGAAATCTTTTTATTTCTGGTTAAATACCAGCAACTAATGAAGAACAAGTAAGTAATAAAGTGTATATTGTATAATTTTTGGATATTAGTGTATATTTGGAGGCGTTTGATCAACCGTATTCATGAATGGTGTAATGTAGTCTGCAAATTTGTTGTTTTTGCAGTGAGTACTCTTTTAAACACGGAAGCAAATGAAACCCCAAGTACAAGATCCGGACTATATCATGAACAAGCACCCGTATGCGGTTAGTATTTTGAAGTTTCCCGAAAAAAAATGTAACGCATGAAGATTGTATTCGTTTGCCCAGTTTGTTTGAAACTTTTCCATTGGAAAAATTTGTAATTTCTGTTTTTGTTGTAATAAATTGGTAACCGAGTGATTTTTTTTTTTAATTTTTTTTTGCATGCAAGTAAAGAATCAACATACTTTACTGTTAAGATTCATCATGGAGGTGTCATGTTGACCAAGCCCAATAACTTAGTTTATGAACATGGGGAGGTTGACCACATGGACTATGTTCATTCAAGCATTTTAAACAGACAGCTTCTGGACAAACTTGTAGAGGGTGTAGGACTTGATCTGCCAATAGGGTTTCTTTATAAGAAACAAAAATTGTCACTACTGGAAAGGCTGGTTAGAATACGTGGCAATGTAGACATTGTCATGTTGGCAAAGGATAGAAATGGAGCAACTGAAGTTGACATTTACCTTGTGCCTCCTACACCAACTCCTGAATTGGAATGGGATTAGTCAATTCCAATACCACCTCGACCACTATCACCAGACAATATCAACATCAGGAAGGGACTTGTGATCGTAGATCCTGAAACTGGAGAAGAACTACCTCGGTTGGATCCCTCGAAATTGCAACGTAAAGCAAAAAGCGAGAAGCGAAAGTGTAAACAAGAGGAAGATCAAATGAGTGGTAGAAGCAAGAGTCACAAGTCCTCAAGCAGGTTGAAATTGTAGAATTTTCAGGCAGTGAAAGTGATGTACTTGATGATAAAGTAGAAGGAGTTGAAGAAGTAGAAGGAAATGCAATGCTGTCTGAATGTGACAAGGTGAGAGGAGTTGGTAGAGGAAAATCTGGATGTGAAATTGGTCCTGAAGGTGACAATGTTGGGAATGACAATGACAATAATAATAACAATGTGGGACTAGAGAATGAACGTGAAAATGTTGGAGTTGATGGGCAGTTGGAGAATGATGTAATGCTACTGGAGTACCTGAATGTGCATATGTACCTGAATTCTCTGAAAATGTAGATTGTAACATAGAGGTTGATTGTGAAGCATTTTTGGACAGACATCAAGATGATATTTAGAACAGTTGGAAAAATGGATTGGGGATGAACAATGAAAAAGAAACTCAACCTGCATATGAGTCTAAAGAGCATGAAGTCCAGACTGAGGAATTCCAGGAAAGGTTTGTGGACTCAGACTATGAGTTTGAAGAAGAACCTATACCAACACAAGATTCTCAACCTTCTGCTGTAAATGTGGATCTTGGAATGGATGATATGGCTGGCCAGCAAGGCAATGCTGATGACACAGACTACGACAATTCAGATGAGTTGCAAAGTCTTGTAAGTGATGATGAAGGCAATGCTGCTACCACAAGGAGGCAATATTCATTCAACCCAAATACTGATATGGAAAATCCAAGCTTTAGAGTTGGTAAGTCAAACTTCAATATATTTTCTTTGCATAAATAGTTCCTATCTTTTGCAATTTTTTGCGAGATAAGGACATTGACCTTCTTACTGCCATTATACGTGTTCTGATATGTACAACTGTTTGAGAGTAAGAAGATACTGAAGCAAGCTGTGATTGAGCATGCTGTAAGGACACATAGGGACATCAGATTCAAGAAAAATGACAAGAACATATTGAGAGCCAAGTGTGTAGATCCATGCCCATGGGTTCTTTATGGAAAAAGGAGGAAGACAATATGAGCTTCGAAATCAAAACATACAAATCAGAGCATACATGCAGTATGCTCTTCAAGAACCACATGGTCAATTCAAGATATTTGTCAAATAGTTACGCATGAGTGTCCAGATCTGAACCAAATTGGTCATTGCATGGATTTAGTGATAGGGTTAAACAAGATTGCTTGGGAGATGTTTCACTCTGGCAGTTTTATAGAACTAGAAATAAGTGTTTCGACAGGATTAGATGTACTGTTAGTGAGCAATACAAAATTCTTTGGGATTATTGCCAGGCCTTAAAAGACCAGTAATGTAGGTTCCACAGTCCAGGTAGAGGGTCATGGTCTTGAATTTCATAGATTGTATATTCGTTTAGGAGCATTGAAGGAGGGTTTCAAAAATAGGTGTCGACGGGTGATAGGGCTAGATGGATATTTTTTGAAAACTGAAGTTGGTGGGCAGTTGCTTTCTACAGTGGGAGTTGATGGAAACAATGTGATGTATCCAATTGCATATGCAATTGTGGAGAAAGAAAATAGAGAAAACTAGACATGGTTTCTGGATTTGTTGAGTTCTGATGTAGGGATTGTCAATTCACATGGATGGACCTTCATTTTTGATAAGCAAAAAGGATTAATTCAGGCAATTGAAAGCTTGTTTGAACATTCAGAACATAGAACATGTGTGAGGCATATTTACAATAACTTCAGTGTGAACCATAAGGGATTTTGGCTTTGAAAAACTGTCTATGTCATGCTGCAGGGGCTACGAAAATTGCTAAATAGCAGATTGAGATGAATATGATGATGGAGTTAGATGGAGTGGCATATGATTGGCTAGCTGGTAAGCCAACCAATCAATGGAGTAGGTCTCATTTTAAGGAAGGTAGTGATTGTGATATGTTGCTAAATAATCTTTGCGAGGCTTTCAATTGAGCAATTCTTGCAGCTAGAGAAAAGCCAATACTGAGCATGTTGGAGCATATCAGGGTTTATTTAATGAGTAGAATAGTGGCTAGACTAGAATGTTGTGAAAGATGGAACCACCAAGTGGGACCTAGGATAATGAAAATTCTGGAAAAAAAATGGGAAACATAGTGACAATCATATTGCAACATATTGTGAAAACATGAAGTTTGAGGTCAGAGATATGCATGGAGGTGTACATGCAGTGGCCTTATCCTCTAGAACATACTCCTGCAGAAGCTGGCAACTAAGTGGACTACCTTGTGTCTATGTAATGGCATCATTATCTTCAAGGGGAATGCAAGCAAATGTAATGGATTATGTGGCTAGCTGTTACAAGAAGGAAGCCTAATTGAAGACATATTCATCTTCAATATCTCCAATGCCAGGTCTGAATTATGGGCCAATACAGATCAACATCCATTGACACCTCATGTCTATACTCAGAAGAATGTAGCAAGGAAAAAAGAGTCTGGAGAAGTGCAACAGTCACAGACAGGTAGTGCGAGCAGAGTTGGTCTGAAAATAAGGTGTAAAAAATATGGTAGCAGGGTCATAGCAAAAGAACTTGCAAAGGTGCAGGTGCTGAACCACCAGCTACAACATCTTGACTGCATTTGAAGAAGAAGATATGAAGAACATTTTTTGTGAATTAGAAGTTACATTAGAATTTTATTTTGGCATCTTTCTTCTTGGTTTCTTCATTGTCTATTGAACAGACATATTTTGTAGGTTTTTGTTTTTTGTTTTTCTGGTGTTGTGATTGCTGGGAGTGGTATACGCATATATAAGTGTCTCCCTTTGGTGTAATTTGCATATATATGAAGCAATCATTGTGATTTTGAAAATTGATTTGATTGTAATGTGTTGCTCATTTCAGCAGTTCCAGTAGTAGCGGCAACATTATTTTGCTTTGCTTCAATAGTAGGGATCAATTATGTCAAAACATGTAATACGATAGAGACCAAATTTGTCAAATAAACAAACTTATTGGGATCAGACATGTCACACAATCTATAAGATAGGGACAAAATTTGCTAATCATTCCTAAAGATAGGGACCAAATGTGCCAAGAACCAACTAACAGTTTTTATTCGGAGATCTTCCACCATACCAGCTCAAAATACAATGCAAATACAGAAGCTTTTTTCCTACCATCTACATAGTTCACTTTCAAGACTGCATTACGAACATTGTGATAACCCCACATAAAAACCCAAACACCCACATTTTCCATGCACATCCCTTTTCATTCTTTAGGATCTTAATTGCTTATTCGCACTCATTCTTGGACCTAAGCAAGCCAGAGATTATCTGTGTTGATCTAATGCATATGGGTGGGTCGCACCAACTGAAAAATCCACACCCACCCGTTTCCTGTAAAAGAACAACAAAAAACATAAACAAATATAAGGCAAAACATGAACAATCAGCCATAAACAAAAAAATAATCTTTGAAATAAATTACCCGTCTTCTTGGACATGTATGAAACCTTCTACCGGGGTCAGCATCTTTCCATTACGTCCTGAGCTCAATTGACAAGCCACAATTACAAAATCAGAGATCCATATGTGCAAAGAAATAAATTTTTTCAAGAATTGAATACATATACAATACATTATAATAATATATATAGAAGAGGGCGATGAAGAAAGTTAGCAACCAACATAGGCGGGAAAGAGTCAGAATAGTGGAATGATAGAAATATCCTTATGAAATGAAGAATTTAGAATGCACGTGATGAACTAACGATTAATTCTGACGGAATTGGACGGAAAGGACCATTGTCGCCAAGAAAGTTTGAAATTGGGGCTCCACTGCCAAAAATGAAATGATAGGTTCTCAACCATAAATACAGTAAAAAAGATAGGGACCATTTGTGCAAAAAAGCCCCCATATTAATTAGGAGAATTAGGATTAAAGATATTATATTAAGGTAGATTATGATGTATTATTCTAATACAGCATTTGGAGCTACATTGTATTAGAAATACATATAAATATTGAAAAATAAGAAAAAAAGTTATTCATTTTAAATCTTATTTATTTACTTATAAGTAAATTTACTTTTTATATACAATATATTTGAACAACTTATTTTTCATTTACTTTTAAGTAAATGATGTAATTTTTTCAAACTAACTTAATTATTTTTAACTTTAATTAATAAAAAAATATGTATTTTATAACTTTTATATACTTATAAATAATTTTTTTACTTATGAGTATTTTTCAAATCCTAATTTCTCCCCAATTGGGGGTGAGAATCGGGTTTGAAGGGATGTGGAATTGGAGATCTGATTTAAATATTGTCCATAAATTGTATATAGTTTTTCATATTTTAATTGTATCATTAGTGATCTAAATTTATTGTTATTAGTATATTAAGTCCACGTGACAGCAATTTTTGCCAAATATCGACTGATTATGTGTCGCGTGAACACTTAACGGTGACACATTATCAATTCACGTTGAAAATTTAATCGAGTAACCGTCAGTAAACTCATTAGTTTACTTTAGTGACCGTAGTTGAAACTTTGTAACCTTAGTGACCGTTTTGTATTTTTGCTGAAACTTCATTGATTGCCAATAAAATTAATCCAAATTTATTTAATTTTTTCCTAACTAGTTCATTTTTTGGGGACAAATATATGTCTCCCACCCAAAAATTTATTAAATATAGTCATTTAATCATGAAAATGACTATGGTGCCCTTTTATCAAAATTTCTTCTTCGCAAGCTAGGCATAGTTGTTGAGGAGATTGCATAATTTAAAGAGAATGTCTAGATGTATTGAAATTCATGCAAAAATAAAGAGTGTCTAAATGGACTAAAAATGTTTGTTAAATTAGCTTTAGTGTGAGAAGAATGTCTAGATGGTTGAAAATATTTACAAAAATAAAGTAATAGAATTTCGGAACAATTTTTAGAAAAGAAAGTTATACTTGTCAAAAAATTAAAAAAATAAAAAATCTGAAACTAGTGGACAATTGCATCTTGTTTGAGAGAGTTTCTTAGTAAAAATGTGTAGTTGAAAAATTAATAAAAATTGTAAGTTTAATGAAGTATGTGATTAAAATTAATTATTGACTTTTAACCATAATCTTTGAACAATTTTTAATTTGGACCAAATAAGCACTTGATTTTTTGGAAGGACCGTTCTAGTCAATTAATCAAATAGCGAAAATTTTGAACATTATAAAAAAATGAAATTGGGTCATTTAATTTTATTTATCATTTGTACCTATAAAATTTAGGGTAAATTACACTCACAATTCCTAATCTTTTAACTTTGTAATAAAATCATCCTCGTTCAAATTATTCATACCTATCGTCTCCAACCTTTCATTATTTCTCACATATGATCCCCACTCACGAAAATCATCCAAAATCGTCATTAACTTTGTCAGGTGTAGTGTTTTTTATTTTTAAACACGAGCATTTTAGTCCATCTACTTAAAACACTTTCTTCTCACTTCATACTATCAGACGTTGTTTGGAGGCAATAAGAGGGTCCAACAAAGAACAAAATAAAATGCTTACTGATTACATGGTGGAGTTGTAGAAGAATAATCCTGGGAGTACAGTAGTTCTGAAGACATGGATAGTTGGAGATTCTAGAGAATTTAGGAGAATATATATCTTCTTGGGAGCTTTGAAGGAAGGTTTAGAGTATGGTGTGGATGAGTGATTGAGCTAGATGGGAGTTTCCTAAAGAGTGAAAATAGTGGGCACATGCTCATTGCTGTTAGGATTGATGCGGATAATGGAATGTATCTCCTTGCGTATGCTTTTGTAGAAAGTGAAAACTCGAGAAGTTGGAGGTGGTTTTTGGAGATATTAGCTGAAGATGCGGAAGATGTTAATAGTCATGGTTGGACCTTAATTAGCGACAAACAAGGGTTTGGTGGATGCATTGGAGACGTATTGTGAAAATATTGAGCATCGTTTTTGCGTAAGTCATTTGGACAGCAAATTTAGGGGTAGGTTTAGTGGGTTGACTTTGAAGAATATGTTGTGGGCTGCTGCAAGATCAACTACAGAGCTGCAGTGGAAGGTTGAACTGGAGATAATGAAGCTTGAAAATGTGGACGCATACAATTAACAGATTAAGAAGATGGCCACTCAGTAGAGTCGTTCACACTTTAGAGAAACAAACAAGTGTGACATCCTTATAAATAATCTATGCGAGTCATTCAACACAGCAATTGTACAAGATAGGGACAGACCAATAATTTGTTTGCTCGAGAAGATAAGGTATTATCTAATGATGCACTTGGCTACACAGAGGGGAAGTGTTATGAAATGGGCTCAAGCTTTTGGCTCCAAAGTTTGAAAAATATTGGAGAAGACGAAGCTTGAAGCGATGTACTGTCAAGCCACATATGCATGAGACATGTAGTTTGAGGTGATGGATAATTCTAATGGATTTTATTATGCGGCCGACTTACGAAAAATGACGTGCACATGTAGGAGGTTGCAACTTTCAAGTATGCCTTGTTCCCATGCAATTTGCTCCATTTCTCATCAGCGTTTACAGTTTGAAGACTATGTGGATAGTTGCTACAGCAAGGAGTCATTCATCAAGGCATACAATCCAGTAATTTGTCCAAGTCTGGAGTTTTGGGCAAACAACAATCAAAGCCTAATACATCTACCACCACATCGAAAACAACCTGAGAGGCTGGAACAAGTGAGAAGAAGATAAGCTGATAAAGCACCATTGTCGAGCACTAAAAGCCACAAGTTTGGTATTCAAATGTCATGTAAATATTGTGACCAAATTGGACACAACAAACGTACTTGCAAGAACAATTCAAAAGGCAACACCAACACCAACACCAAAGGAACAACAAAAAAGAAGAAGAACAATTGACTTGTTACGTGTTTGTAGTTCTGTGGAAGAAGTTAACATTTTTTTTTTTCAATGCATGATCTAAAACAAGTGATTGGGTTTTTAGTTGTTTAGTTGTAAGTATTTGGTTGTACATGCAGTAGCTTAGATTAGTACTTAGTTTTGCAAGGGTAAAACTTTGTTGTTTTTTGCCTTGTTCATACGACATTCTTATGTTCACTACTGTTGGGTGTTGTTTTTTGTCGTTGTTCAATGCAAAATTGTTGTTTTTTACTTGAATGTTGAGATATTTTGATGTAAAACAGGTTTAGTTATTACGTTTTTTATTAATGTGTTGTTGCTGGGACTTTGTTGTGAATTGTCATCGGATGTGTCTGGACATGTCCAATTTTTCTTTCGAAAGTTCTAGCAGTGTAGGTCCCCAACCTTTTACAATTTGGCGGCATACGTCCCAATTCTTTAACTAAACTCGCAGCTACCATCCCCATCATTTAAATAAAGTCATAGCATAGGTCCTCAAAATGTCATAATAGATATAACATCTTTAGTACTACATTTCGTACATTCATTTCATTGAAGATTGGACAATAACAACACGGTAACTTCATTTCACTCAAAATTGAAACATAACACCATTAATGTCGTACACTCACATTCTATTTTACTACATCTATATAACATAACACACCATTATCCAGGCTACAACCAACATAATTATAGCAAAAATAATCCAAGTTCAACTGCCTCCTACTGTCGGTGTTTCTTTTGTGCTCGGATGTCGCCATTATGTATTTCTAGTCTCATGATCTCATCATGTAATATTCTATTATCTGCTTCTAAACTTTTATTCTGAATTTGTAGTGTTCTATTCTCAGTTTCAAATCTTCTATTATCATATTGTAATCTACTATTCTCTGCTGCCAATCTTCTATTCTCTTATTGTATTGTAGAATTCTCTACTTCCAATCTTCGCGTTGACCTCAACACCCGAAATTCCTTCATTTGACCACACATGGGTAGGTCATACCACATATAGCATCAGCAACGATGTTCCTACAAGAAGACGCATTAACATTAGGGATTGGAGAAATAAATCATACATTTGTGCTAAAGGGTACTATTTGGTCGCAGACAAAGAATCTTCTTCCCGAGTTCGCATTAGTCCAAGAAGTCTTCAGATCTATGAAATTGCTACATCTGCAAGCTCTACCTTTCATACCTTTGTTGCAATGGCACAACACAGAAAGCAGAAAAAAGTAGAAGAGAGAATAAAGATGAAAACAGTAGAAGAGAAAAGACAGATGAGAGAGAAATTAACAAATGTGAACTTAGACTTATTAATATAAGATTTTCATTCTATTACACGACAAAATAAAGGGAAGTAAGAAAATGTTTTAAATGGATGGACTAAAATGCTCTTGTATTTAAAATTCAAAAATAATATAGTTAACGATGATTTTGGACAATTTTCGTGAGTGAAAACTATAAGTGAGAATTAATGAAAGGTTGAGTACCATAAGTGCAAATAAAATTAAATAAAATAGGAATTATTTTGTTACAAACCTAAAGAACGGAGAATTTACCCTAAAATTTACAACATACCTCCCCTGGAGACAAAGTCTTAAGCCCTTTTCTTAAACCCTGGCTGCTTCTGCTGGCGTTTAGCAAAACGGAGACACCGCCGCGCAAGAACTCCACCAGACTTTTGCGACTCATACATAGAGAAAGAGATGGCACAATCAGAATACGAAATCGATTTGGGAAATCTCATGGCTTTCGATCCCCATCGTCAATTTCCTTCTACTTCCTCTTCCAGGTTTTTCTTCTTTTTCCTCATTTCTTGTATATATTCTGTACTAATTTACTGTTGGAACCCTATATAACAGAGGTTTTGAACTCCATTTTAAAGTATGATGATTTTAGGCTGTATATGTGATTATGTTAAGCGAGATAGTGTTTTTCGTTATTCAGTTTCATTTGGTTGCAGGCAGATTATCCCATCTGTCAACTGCTGTTTGCCTTGTTCGAAATCGGCGAGGGTCCAAGATTCTCGTTTATGTTATTTTGATTTTTGCTTTTTGATACCGTTTACTTAAAGCCTTTTAAAGTTTTTGATTCTTGGAGAGCTGAATTCTTATTCTAAGTTTTAGTCTTTTGTGTGGATTTTACATATTTAGCTTTTGTTGCAAATAGGGAGGAGCTAGTAAAGGAGGCTATTGAACAGGGAACCAAATTGGTACAAGCAGTTGCTGACGCCCTCTTTAACTTACCTTCAACTGAAGATCGAGATGGTCCCATTGTCAAGTTGCCTGCCCCTTCAACAAAATTGCCGAGAGAGAAGCCGGTATGATGTTCATTCTCATTAATTTTTAGAATTGCAAAAAGAAGCCAGAAGTAGAAGAATAGGAGAAGTAGAGAAAACGAGAAACAAGGAGAAGAAAATTTCTTTGTTTATATAATTCAGAAATATGCATAGAAAACCTGTTTTTTTCTTCTTCTTCTTTTGGTGAATGATAAATACCATAGGTTATCCAAAGAGAGGAATGGACTGACTTCAAACCTGCCAATGTTATCCATTAATTTGGAAATAGTTTGCAACGACAACGCAAGCCTCGAGTATGGAGTGGTGGTGTGCATTTATTACGTAGATTGGAAGCAAAAAGACAGCTTCTGGGATTTCAATTTTAGAACTCTGTTGGCATCTGTAATTTTGATTAGTTAGAGTTGAAATAATGCTGTTGCTTAGATAACTTCCATAAAGATGTGTGATGTTCACTTACCACTAAGAAAAGAATGTGTATGGTTACCGTCAAATGATAAGAAATTGCAATGCAACTTGCTCAATAGGTGTAGCGTGGAGTGAGTATGTAGCAGGGGTAAGGTAAGGAAATGAAGCAACTAGAAACATAAGGAAGCAACAGATGCACAATAGAAGATGAAGGAGGAGGCTTTGACCAGTTAAAACTTAGAAGGCATTATTGAATAGTTAAGTTACTTGATCAATTATGTTTGAACTTAGCAGCAATGAAGATGTTTAATGGGGACGGCATGATCGTATTAAAATATAAAAAATAAGAAATGAGGATATATGATAACAAGGGGGAGGTGGCACCAATTTGAGGATAAATTAAGAAAATATGACTTGGGTGGTTCGGGCACATTTTGCGTGGACTTAAAATAGCTCCCATTTACAATAGTGATCTGGGCAGAAAATGGAGAGGTAGATCAAAATACCTTTGGCCTGATGTTGTTGCAAAAGGCATGTCTTCGTTGGACCTTACAAGAGATGCAAGTTTGGATTGAATGAAACGCAGAAAAACAATTTATGTAGAATTCTATGATATTGGGAATTGTACTCAAAATTGAATTTTGCCTACATGGGAGAGTTCTAACATGAATAGGATGTCTAAGATTAGATATGGCAGAGTGAATATCAAATTGTTAAATTTGGATTTTGTACTTGTATCTAATGCTTGATCCCCTTTGGAATTGCTGTCAGGTATCATAAATTTAATGACATTGGCTAATAGAGAGCTCAGTGATTACTTGAATGAACTTGTGCCAAAGGAAATCATAAATGAGCACTACGTGATGTAGAACTGATGGAAAAAAAGCTTGAGTAACTTTTTCCTTTTTCAGTAAATGGATTACGATTAAGTTATGCTGGCTGATGATCAGATGATTTTAGTCAATACTAGCTTTGTTTCACTATTGCTCTTCCCATTACCCTTTGCATGCTTTTTAAGATTGCTATTTATTTTATTATTAGTATATAATAATGTGTTTGAACTTTTCTTGTCCTATGGTTTTCAGCTTCCCAAACCCAGACCTCCAACAAATTGGGAATTGTTTGCTCAAAAGAAAGGTTTGTTTATCATAAATCTAACTGCTTCCTTGGGGTATTTATCTTACACGTAAAAAGAGCTTTCTTTTTTCTTGGTTATGATTCAAGGCAATGGTTCAAGGCTTGGTGTGTCATTTAATTTTTTGATCATATCAATTTGAAATATCACGCAGGTATTCAAAAACACAAGAAAGACAAACTTGCCTTTGATGAGCAAACCGGTACTTGGAAGCGACGTCATGGCTACGATCGTGTAAATGATGACAATGATATACCAATAATTGAGGCTAAGATGACGGATGGTAAATACTTTTTAGTTGTTGTACTGTTTTTTTCCACTCCAACAATGTTTGATTATAGTAATGGCCCAACTTGTTCAGTCATAATTTAAATTTTAATATTTGAAAAAAAAATATTGCTGACAACCTATATGTGTTAGCAGTTATACAAAGGAAACTTGTTATCCATCACGTATTAAATTGAATGTTACCATTGATATTTTAAACCTGAACCAGATAACTCAACTTTAGGCATGCAATAAAATTGCCGAGGATGGTGATATTCCTGCTCCTTTTTATGATATTGGCAACAGACGTAGAATACTAGTTCAATATTACTCTACAATTCAGTAATAATCATTGTTTTACTTTCCAGAACCAGGAACAGATCCTTTTACTGAGAGAAGAAAAGAGAAGAAGGGCAGAGTTGACAAGCAAGAGAAAAATAGGTTGCAGAACTTGAAACAAGCAGCAAAAGTTGGTGCCTTGCCAAGGTTTTATCCTTTCGGTCTTCCTCAAATATATTTTCTGCTCAATTGTCATTTAGTTCTTGAATTGAATTTGGAAGTTGAATTCACACTTCACCCTGGTCCTATTTTTGGGAGCAATAATACGATTTAATGCTTTTATTACTGGGAACCCCGTAATAAATGTGATTTTGTTCCTTACTATAATCGGTCGTTGGAAATTGATAGCACTTCTGCTTCTCATTCTACTAATGATGTAAGGTAGAACCCAACTCCGATCGTATTCATATGTGTACTAGTTCTTTGCCTGCATTCAGTGTACTGGTTAGAAAATGCATTTTGTGCTTGCCAACTAGTTTAATCATACTGCTACACGATCTGATTTGTTTCTGATTTGCAGCCATGTCCAGCTTGCTGCCACAGCCTTACCTATAACAGGAACTCAAGCAATGCCTCGAAAAGTTAGCAAGGATGTATTACAAAATGTCGCTGGAATGGCATCGACTGCAACAGCCAGTGGTGGAAAATTTGACAAGAAATTGCCTGGAGAGAAGCCCCCAAAGCATGAAAAGAAATACCGAAAGGTTTGTGCAATCCATAATGTTCATGTCCTTAGAATTATTGTAATGGTATAAAAAAGGACTAAATACATTTTGCTATATATCGGCATTCAGTTCCTGCCAGCTGCTGAAGGATCTGGAATGGGTGCTTTAGAGAAGCAGCAAACGGAAAAAGTTCTGAACAAGTTGATCTCCAAAAATTCTCACGACGTACTAAATGTTGAAAAGGTGAATTCTTTTTTACTAGCATTATAGACTTTCCGGACTTTTTCACCTTCTATTCCCAGTATCTGGAAGTCAACTCCATGTGTTTGGGATGTAGGCTGTGAACATGTACAATGTCAAGAAGGATAAGAAACGAAGAAACAATGAAGGAAAGCCATCAACTCGTAGCAAGTTGAAGCCAAACAAGAAATCTCTCAAGAAATCATCAAAAAGGGTGTCTTCAAATAAAGGGAAGGAAAAGTAATTTTGTCAGACACTGGAATTTTTAAATTAACTCGAGACGTCACAACGTTGCAGTAATCTTTAACGCTTTTTTCTCTTTTATTTCATATTTGGGCTGAGAATATCGCGTGCCTTATTGTATGAATTTAGTCAGTATTGTAATACAAAATGGGTGAGTTTTGAACTATGTAGCACAAATTGAGTTTTTTATTTTTATGTTTCCTTTTTGGGCAATGTTGGGCCAAGAGTGGCATGGCATGGGCCAATTCAATTCGGGCCGGGCCTGGAGCCCTGTTTACACACCTGCATCGTGGCATCTGATCGTGGTGACAAGTAGAATTCCAAGATTTCGAGTGGTCCCAACTTTTATGGGAGCAAAAAATATCAATATTATCCAAAATCTATGGCAATAAATTGAGGAAGAGCCAATTCAAAAATTATTTTAAATTCAAAAATAATAAAAAGATTACGAAAAGTTATCCGAGAACCTACATTCTGTATCACATAATGTAAATACAAGACCGATTAAATAAAATCCCACTTTTTTGGATTATTTATCACTTTTATATACTCACGAAAAAAGGGTGGCAGGTCAAAGCAATATGTGCATGGTGTCTGATGGACCCACCCCATTGATCTTTAACCTAATGATCTTTAAGTTGTTGGTTCACGACTTTTCATTATAAGTGCACAGTCGGTCTTCAAACTGTTGATATTTTTATTAAATTGTTAAAAGAGAAATTAACAAAGATTTGGAACAGTTTCTATTGTTAAATATTGATTGTGTAATTATAGTGAAGAGTCGAGATCAATTTACCATTGAGGTAATAGGTTGAAAGGTCGATAGTGTAATTTTTGTATAGGTAAAATCAATAGCTTTTGCTTTGATTTGGAAAAAACTAGAGTAGTAGTTGAAGTTGAATCTATATGTGGTAGTTGAAATCGATTGCATATGATTCACGTTGATTATAAACTAATATGTAAAGCAAAAGAATATACAACTTGATTGTAAAACATTGATTTGCTATGATTGGTTTCTTACAAGAATTCTTTTTTGACTAGTTTATTTTTTATTTGATCTTAAATTATTCACCTAATTTGCTATATCGACAGTGTGGACCCACATGGGACAAGTGCAAGTTTAGCTAAGTTCAAAATATTAACTTTGGAATAAATAATTATTTATTAAAAATAAAGAAGTGACAATATGTTGAATATAAAATTTACTCAAATCAAATATGCAAGGCGTTTGAGAATAGTTAAAGATAATTAAGTTGTGAGTTTAGATCTTTTGTCCTATTTTTATTTGATTTCTAAATAAAAATTTGACATGGGACATCTCAAAATTGTAGTGAAATGAAAGAATTTATTAAAAGACACTCGGAAGACAACAAAAATAAACCCGACCCACATTAAAAATTATAGTACATGTTTAGTATAAACTACTTTACAAAATAATAAATAAAATTATAATTTTTTTTTCATTAATTAATTCAACGCACCAAAAACCACATCAAAAATCTCAAACCGGAAATAGGTTGATAGGTATAGGTGGTTGGTGAAGGAAACCCTTATACCACAAACACCTAATAAATATAATACACGCACTTAGTGTAAATATACAATTATAAAGTATCAATTAGTACTAATGCTAAGCAAACTCTATGTTAAACTTTTCTCATTCCCCAAGGGATACTAATTCAAAAGGCAAACGCATTCCTCAATTTCCTCTCATCTCTATTGGGCTCTGCTTCGTACTTTCACAGAGAAGGAAAGGGTTGAAGAAAGCAGAGCCAAGTAAGGAAAAGGGGCATTTTTTCTGGTAATCTTCAGCCATTTTTGTAGTTTCCCTTATATAAATCAGAATATTCACATTCTTATACCCTTATTGTTGTACTTGAGTATTGAACTTTGTTTTCATGTATTGGTGAAGGAAACAATTGATTTTCGCCCCACTTAGTTCATACCTAAGTTTGGGAACATCTGTTTTTGGGTACCCCGTTTGTTTCTTTTGTGGGATATAAGAGGGCTGGTGGTTTTTGAGTCCTGCAGAACTTCTGGGGGACACTATATTTGCTTTGAATCTTAGAACATATGGGTAGAAGAAGGGCACAAGGTGTTGGAAATAAGGAAGGGTTGTTGTTGGATTCTCGTATTGGGTTTTGTGGTGTCCCCAAGATGAGAATTATCACATTGGAGGGTTGTTTGCAAGTGTGGGGCAAATGGGGATGGGATTTGGGATGTCCTCAAATTCTACAGACAATGGATTAAAGCTTCCGCCCTCGATTTCGTTTGGGAAGCACGTTTTGCCAGAACCCGGTTTGTCTATGGGTGGATTGCCAGAATTGGTGGCAGGTGAAGCCTTGAAGGTTGGAGAGGAAGGGTTGCTGACAACGAAAAATAAGAAAAAAAGTGGTTTTAAATTAAAATTTAAGATTGGGAATCCATCGGTGAGGAGGTTGATAAGCGGAGGAATTGCAGGTGCAGTGTCACGTACTGCGGTGGCTCCATTGGAGACGATAAGGACTCATTTGATGGTAGGGAGTTGTGGCCATTCGACGACTGAAGTATTCCAGAATATACTGAAGCATGAAGGATGGCAGGGTTTATTCAGGGGTAATCTTGTGAATGTTATTAGGGTTGCACCAAGCAAGGCAATAGAGGTATAAGATAGTGATTGTGTTTAAGATTTATTGTTATGTTCTCTCTGAATTAACACTATATTTTTTGTCTGATTGATTGCATCATTAGTTACATAGTCTTTAGCTTGTATACCCCCTTATTGCATTGGCTTGTAGTATATTGTTTTACTTGTTGATTCCAATTGATTGCTGATGATTATTTGCCCAGAAGTAAGTTCGATCTACAACATTTAGTTGAACATGCTACGGATGACCTTCTTCTTGTACCGTGTATGGCTTGTTTGGTAGGGTGGATTATCTAGTATTTCACATTTGGTAGGGTGGATTATCACCGACCGTAGGGAGGTTTACTCCGCTACAAGCACAAAAAAAATACTTCTTTGTCCGTCACTACGTCTTCATCCTCAAATACCAAAACCCGTCTCTCTCAATTCCTCTATTTCTCCATATTCTTCTCCATATTCATCAAAATCAAACTCCTCTCAAACTACTTTTCTCATTCTTCTCAACTCCTCAATCCATTAAAATCCTCTATGGTCGGATTCCATCGCAAAGAAAAGCGGTATACTAGTCTAGTATTGCACAGTATTAAAAAAGAAGTGCCCAGTCCTATCTATCTAATACCGTGTACCAAACATTCCCGTATGGTATACAAGTCAATATGGAGAGCCTCATGTTGTATGGATACATGTGATAAATGATAATCAAAACAATTTTACATCCTTAAATTATCAAAACTCTTCCCATTATGTGAGCACCATTATGTATTCAGTTTGTGCAATATGAAATTGGGTGCTAATCCTAAGTTGTGATAACGGGTTTACATGAGTTAAGTTTTCTTAAAAAGTTACATTTGCTGTATGAAATTGTTGTAAAGGACTATTTGGTCTAATCAGTAAATACTATTGGCAATCCACCCATTTTTGTCCTTAACCTTTGTTCATTCTGCTAAAATAAAGTATGTTTGTCTGGGAGACGTTAACTTGACTTTGAAGGCTTGCTTGTTAATTAATGACATAAATGATTTTTGGGTACGTTGATGAGCTCCTTGTGGATTTGTTCAATTTTAAGTTGAGTAGGATAAGACAGTTATAGACTTGATGGGAAAACAAAAATGGATTATTGTTAAAAAGAAACAGACACCGTATTATGAATTTGGGTTGTAGTTTACATCCTGTCCTTATGTTGTTAACTTATAAATTAGTTTGTATTATTGATAAATTGGCACTTTTGTCTGAAATACGTGCAGTTATTTGCTTATGACACAGTTAAGAAGCAGCTGACGCCGAAACCGGGAGAGCATCCCAAACTATGCATACCTGCTTCTCCAGTTGCAGGTGCTGTTGCGGGAATTAGTTCTACCTTATTAACTTACCCACTCGAGCTGCTCAAAACTCGACTCACTGTACAGGTATAAAAAGGTCCATGAGCCCATCGTTTTATGAGTAATTCCTTGACAGATTTTTCCATTTATTTCCCTTTTCATCTGCAGAGGGGCGTTTACCATAATCTTGTGGATGCATTTCTGAAAATTGTAAGGGAAGAGGGACCTGCAGAACTATATAGAGGCCTCACTCCGAGTTTAATAGGAGTAATTCCATATGCTGCCACAAATTATTATGCTTACGACACGTTAAGAAAGTATTATAAGAAAGTTTTCAATAAGGAGGAAATAGGAAATATTGCTACCCTTTTAATTGGATCTGCAGCCGGCGCAATTTCAAGCAGTGCAACTTTCCCTCTTGAGGTAGCTCGGAAACATATGCAAGCCGGTGCTCTCAATGGGAGACAATACAGGAACATGCTTCATGCCCTTATAAGTATACTTGAACACGAAGGGATCTCGGGTTTATACCGGGGCTTGGGCCCAAGCTGCGTGAAATTGGTCCCTGCTGCTGGAATTTCCTTCATGTGTTATGAGGCGTGCAAGAGAATACTGGTCGAAAAGGAAGATTCGTGAAAAAGCAAAAAAGCCAGAAAAAGGGGCTTGACTGCGAGGACATGGTGGCGAGGGCTTTCAATTCTCGTTCTCTCATTGTCAAAGACACTAATTTATTCATTGCTGAAGTTGCTGAAAGCATGGCATCCTTTGGTCTTGTTTTCTTATTTCTTACGGAGGAATCCTATTCGTTAGATAAAGAGTATTCGTGTTTTGGCGCTACTAGTTGTTTTTACTTAAGATTTTTTCTTTTTTCTTCGGCAAACTGCCATATAATTCTTCTATGTAATCACAAAATAAATCTGGTTTCAGTACATTGAAACATAATAGTTTGCAAAACCTAATGCTACTGTTGTGATTAGTTATTAGTTTTTATCGATTTGTTTTCTATCACTACATGTGATTGTTCCTTGTTTACTCTTACTTTTCTCTCAAAATTAAGTAACTTACCTATAGCTTTGATCACTTTAGAAGGAAACTTACTTTGTGAACATTGGAGTGCATTCATCTCCAAACCAGTGAAGGTAGGGTACTTGAATGAGTCACCTATCAGCATTCAGCACCTAGAAGAACTGTGATTCTCAAAGGCGAGAAACCACAAGACATTGTTAGCCCCTCTCGAACCATGTTAGAACTTGACAGTGTTAAAACTTTATTTAGTTTTGTTTGGTATAGTTTGGAAGTAGTTTTTTAAGAGATTTTGAAAAAAGTTGAAGAAAAGTGTTTTTGAAAAATTGATAAAAGTTATGAATCTCATGAAATATGAGATTGAAAATGAATTTGAGAATTTTAAAAAATAAAAAAATAAAAAAATAAAAACTCTTCCAAACATGTTCTGGGAATTTCTCGTGGAAATGAGGAATGGCAACAATGAGAAAAGCCGAATGAGTTCTAGAGAGATTCATGTTGCTTGTATAATGGAGTTGGAGGACGTGAGGAATACAAAACAGCATATTCCACATACCCAATTGTAGCATCACTCCATGCCAAAACACTTGTTTATCTGCAATACTTTGCCCTTGTTTTACATATTTGGCTAAATAGACTCAAATTACTTTAAAGGTATATTTGACAGTTTTTAATAAAAGTTTTAGTAAATTTTGATAAATATTGATGAAATGTGTGGTTAAAAAGTTAATTAAAGTTGCGAGTTCTATATGTTGTGTAGTTAAAATTAATTCTTGACTTTGACTTCAACTTTTTAATAATTTTTTAACCAATCCCAAACAAGGGCTAAATTTAAAAATGAAATTAAACAATTTTGATGGATTTAGATTGTTTTAAGTTAGATCTTGTAATGTGTCAAGGAATAATTATATATTTCCAATGTGGTTATATTCTCACCACGATTTGTTTTTGTTATACTACATTATAATCGCAGGATAGTTTCACCATATATTACAAAATATAAAATAATTTAAAAAATACTATCTAACTTTTTTTTATTCTAAAAATACTGTTTTTATTTTTTTAAACACTTATTGTTACATTTGTTACAAAAACAAATTGTGCTGTAAATATAACGACCTTATTTCCAAATGTATCCATGTATTTTACTCACATCAATGAGAATATTAAATTTTTCTCTTGAGGAAATTACACCAAGCACTCTCAAATAGGGCTAGGCAAAATAATCGCAAAACTGCCAAACCAAACCGACCGATCGGTCGGTTTGGGCGGTTTTCGGGTTGGGAAAACCCAACCCGAAACCGACTTGATTTTTTTTAAAAAAATCGAAAACTCAAACCGACCTGAGTCGGTTCGAGTCGGTTTCGAGCAAAAAAATATTTTTTGGGTTTGGTTTCAGTTTGGCTTTTTGTCAAATCGAATTTTACTCAGTTTAGGTCGAAAACCGATCCAACCCGACCCATGCCCACCCCTACTTTCAAATGTTTGAAATTGCAAAAATACTCACGATTGATTATTGAACCATATTACAGGTTTATTCCATATTGCTAAAACCACATTTCACCCACACACACTCCGTGGAGATGGGTCTTTGTTTCGCGAAAATGAGGGAGGGATTTTCAAATCCATATGAAGTTCTTATATAAAATTTGTGATATTTGTATTCGCAATTTGGATTGGATTTTTTCTTTTATTTTAGATCAAATATGGTTGGGATTTGTCTTATGGTTTTAACCCCCAAACTTATTGAATTAAAACCATAATCAGCTCCACACTTCAAATTAACAACAAAACAACCAACCAAATGAAAATTGAACAATAGAGACAAATAATAGTAGTATAAATGCAATTTTCATTAATTGTAAATGCTATTTATGAGTTATTAATTGCTAAATACTATTACATTGTAGTAATTACAAATAAAAAGGAGTAACAAAATATAAAATTGAAGAGAATGACAGAGATGATACTAGGAAAAAGATCAAGAAAAAAGCAGAAATAGAGGTAAATGGGTGAAGAGCAGATTCAAAAAAATAGAAAGAACAGACAAGAAATCAAATTCAGAGATAAAGAGAGACGAGAGAGAAGAAGGGATAAGGGGGTAGGTTTTGTAACCAATTTCAACAATATTCTTCACCCATTTATCTACCCATGTGCTAGCTATTTATAAAGGCAAGTAGAATATTCTAGAATGGCTAGGTGCAGATGAGTGAGGTGTGCAAAGACAGTGAGAAAATGATCTAACCATGACAACCATTTCCCTTAAATTAACCTTAAAGAATTTGGCATCTATGTTAATCTGGTGGTTTCCTCGGAGATCGAAGAAATACAGAAAAATGGAGAGAAATTGGGAGTTTTTTCAAGTGGTAATTTTAGAGCAGATGAAAGCTAGAAAGAGGGAGAACTTTGGAGAGTGGAAGAAAGACAAAAACTAGATAGCAATTGGAAATTTTCCAAGGATGAGTAAGGAGAGCAAGGAAAGTTTGTCTTTGAGAGATGTCACCAATGGAAAACAAAAGTGTAGCTAAGAATGAAGTAGGAGTGGCTGTGATTGAAAGTGGCGTAGAAGGGGATGCTATGGTTGACATGGTAGGTTGTTGAATATAAAATTTTGTTGGAAAATGGTTTATAAATTAAATGAAATGGGACACCTTGTTGAATGAAAATTTGAGCCTCAATTTCTTCTTCCTTGGTTGCATCCTCCTCATCCTTTAATATAATGTTATCAAACCTGATTTCAAAGCATTCCTCTAGAGTCTTCTCCACTTCATTGTAATTTGAGAACCTTTTTACAGAGTTTCATTGAAAAGAACTCCCAATCTGCAGATGGATGGTTGATATTGAAGTAGTAAAACCAGACGTAAGCCATGCCTTCCATGTAACTCTAACAATCTCCATTTTCTTATCATCATCAATGTGGAAAATTGGAAGAAACATCTCAGCTCTTCGAAGCCATTCCTTGAGATCTACTCTTCTAAAATTTAGGAAGTCAATTTCAGGAAGATTAAGACCATTGCTATCATTTCCTTCTATCTGATTTTTTTTCCTGTAAGATCATAACAAGGCACAGAGTCTTCAACATTCTCTTATTTGGATACTGAATTTTTTCCAACAATTTCAGTCAGTATAACTATCATCCTATCGTAGCTATCATATATCTTCTTCCCTTATTCAACAATTCCCATAGCACAAACCTTCTCTGATACCATTTGTTATGGTTTTAACCCCCAAACTTAATGAATTAAAAACCACAATTGGCTCCACACTTCAAATTAACAACACAAACAGCCAACCAAGGAAAAATTGAACAGTAGAGACAAATAACAGCAGTATAAATGCAATTTTCATTAATTATAGACACTATTTCACGAGTCATTAATTGCTTAATGCTATTACATTGCAGTAATTACAAAAAAAGTGAGTAACGGAATATAAAATTGAAGAGAAGGACAAAGATGATAGAGCAGGTTCAGAGAAATAGAAAGAAGAGTAGAAGAATTCAAATTCAGAGATAGAGAGAGACGAGGAAGAAGAAGGGATAATGAGGTAGGTTTTGCAACCAATTTCAACAATATTCTTCACCCCTTTCTCTACCCATATGCTAGCTATTTATAGAGGCAAGTAGAATATTCTAGAATGGCTAGGTGCAGGTGAGTGAGGTGTGCAAGGGTAATGAGAAAATGATCTAACCATGACAATTTGATACTAGTGATTTGATTTTCGGATGCGGTGATGACTAGCTATTGGTGGCGGGGAGACTTGATAGTGGCTTAGATGGTGGTCAACACCATCTTCTATAATCAAATCTAGTTGCAAATGTATGTGGTGGTGGTGGTGGTGGTGGTGGTGGCGTGATGAAAATCAGAGATGAATATGGTGGTCAGTGGTATCAAGAAAGATGGTGGCAAGATGGGGTTTGGGATGGTAGGAAGAGGTGGTGGCCGCCGCCGGCGATAGTGGTATGGTGATGGTGGTGAGATCGGGTTTGGGCCGGGTGATTTTGGTGGACGTTGTCATGGTGTTAGCAGAGGTGGTTGTTCGCAGTGTTGGATGTCAATGGTGGTTATGGCAACAACGATATGGGGATTTGCAGGTGGTGATGGCAGTGAAATGAATTTTGGGCCGAGTGATTGCGGTGGAGATGGTTGCCGACGGTGATAAGCATTTTTGTATCGGAGGCAGCGACATAAGATAGTGTGTTACAAAAAACAATACACTATGTAACAATCAATATACTATGTTATGTTGTAACACATTGTATTACAAAAAAGTAGTTTTCAGAAAATTGGATTGGACCTACCGATTCAACCGAGAAAATCGAGAACTGGTCGCAAAACATGTCCGGTCTACCAATTTAACCGACAATCAGAAAATTGGACCAAAAATCGAGGGTTTTAGCAGTTAAACTGGGAAAACCAATAGAACCGGTCTAGTTTTAAGAGTTTTTCGGTTCGATTTTTTTTTTAAGGCAAAATCACTCATTTTTTTATTTCTTCCTCATTTCTTTTCCATTTCTCTCATTCTTCTTCTTCTTCTTCTTCTTTTGTTTCTTATTTTTTTGACATTTTTGGATTAATTATTAATTTTTTAATTGAAACTTATGAAAAATCTATTTAAAGTCAGGTTTTGTGAATTGTCTATAAATGTTGGTTTATTTATAAATAACTTATTTTTAGAAATTTTGTAAGATTTTTGAATTAATTTTTAATTTTTATATTGAAATCGGTTCAACTCGATTCGACTTTTTGACTCTTGATCCGTTGCTTTTTCCAGGTCGATAGCCTGTTCGATTTTCCGAATATTGCAAAAAAGTGAGACAATATAAAAATGTAATGTTAAAAAAAATGAAACAATATTTTTGTTAAAGAAAAATAAGATTAGAAAGTATTATGAAAAATATTTCATATTTTTAAGTTATTTATGAAAATTACCTTTTTTTTTAAAACACAATTACGTCTCAATTTCCAAATCGTATTACAACTTTCAAAAACATTTAAACGGCTTATTTGTACAAATGGTCCCTGACTTTTGCACTTATTGCGGGTTGAGGATCTATCTTTTTATTTTTGACAATTTTGCCCCTATTTCAAATATTTTTGGCGTCAATGGTCATTTTCATGAATTTCCATCCAAATCACCCTGAAATTTGACGGTGAAATTTTTTTTATTTAAAAGGGCTTATTTGCACAAATGGTCCTTGACTTTTGTAAAGGAAAATTTGCAGCAAAAGTCCATAATCTTTCAAAAAGTGTTGAAAAGTCCCATAACCTTTTAATCCTAACACATATGACCCCAATTTTTTTTTAACAATTTTACCCCTAACTTAAATAAATTAAAAATAACTCATAAACCTTTTCAAAAATACAAGTAAGTCCTATATCTTTTTATTTTTTATATATTTACACTTAAAATAATAAAAAGTTTGTCATCAAGTCCTAAAACTTTTAATTTTGTTCACTAAAATGATATTTAAAATGTGTTTGATTAAAATCAGATTTTTTTAGTAAAAGTTGTTGAAATGTGTGGTTGAAAAGTTGTGGGACTATAAAATATGTGGTTAAAATTAATTGTTGACTTTGACTTTTGCTTTTTAGCAAAATCAAAATTAAAAACAAACGGGTTCTTAGAGTCTCTACAGATTTTGTCTAGTGGTCCATTAATTAACAAAGAAACTAGTATACCGCTTCCCCGCGGTGGGATCCGACCGTAGGCTCTATTGTAAAATACAAAATTTGACAACAAAAATAATGTTAATAAAAAATTCAAAAACAATAGGAATGAAGAAAAACTTAATCGGCGTTCAAAAATTGAATACCTGAGTGTCAATCAACTCTGCTCTATCACAAAATATTAAATATCAACCTGAGAGGAAAACAAATATTAAATATCAAGATTGAGTATTTGACGTAATATCACAAAATAGGCATAAACTCTATATTTGTGTAGACATACTAAGTTAAAATCAGTCATTACAAATTTGTATGTTGCGCAAGCGTTCCTCCTCTTGTCGTCTCCCTTTCAGACCATCACATTTACCAATTTTTTGTAGTCTTTCATAAGTAAACATTAGGTTAAATGCTAAATCTTGTAACCTTCTCGTTCGTGATAGAGCAACCAAAATTTAGAACAAGGCTTTCCTTCTCACCAATATCTACCAACGCTTTGTCAAGAGTTAGTCCTTGACTTTTATGTATTATAATTGCCCAACACAAAATAATTGGTATTTGTGTTCACGACAAGAGGTTCCATTTGATGCATTCCAATTTGACGTTATTGGCAGAATAGGAATTATGTTGCTGCCCTCGTGAAAACTAGTGCCACGGCAATTATCAAAGTCCACCATAATAGCAAGAGGTGAATCAAACGGTGACTTATAAATAGTGTCCACAACAGTGCCCATTGCTTCATTAACTAGACCATTATGTGTGGCAAGATTAGCACGAAGCATAACACGTGCTCCAACGGATATACAAAGAGATATCTCCAAACCTTTTGCTTGATCCGACTCGACTTTTGTAGCAGCTTTCACAATTGTTTTTGAAAATATTCGCATGCAATTGGTCTTCCAAGTTGAATCAACCTTTCCGATTATACTCATTAGCGACTGTTTTGTAGGAAACAAACGAAGAGCGTATCTAAAGTCATTCATCTCTTCAATAGTTAGAGTTGAAAATTCTCGAGTTTTGAACATATGCCAATCCTCAATAGTGGAGGTACCATCACTAAGTCGGTGTAAAGCTTCTCTTAAAGATGCACGATCTTCCCACGCAGCCGAAATATGTATGATAGTCGAATACATTTGTCAAATCTGAAATCGCAAGCGTACCACATTGTTGCATATAACTTCCTTTATTTGAATATAAAGGACTATCAAATCTGAGGAGGCAACCGACGCATATCACCAACAAGTATAATGGAAACTCCTCCAAATGATTCATTGGTTGCAAATATGTCCCGAAAACGGAGGTCAACGTTGGCAAGCATTGCTCTCCCTAACATACTGTATTCATCAATGATAATCAATTTAGTGTCCTTGAAGTCTTCTTGCATGCGTCTACATTGATCACCACTAATATGAATATATGGCTGTGAAGGTTTTCTCTCTGCACTTATGGCAAGTTCATGATGGATGGTGGCACCACCAATATTAAATGCAGCAACTCCAGTTGGAGCCATGATCCGAACTGCTTTATTTGAATGAAATAAAATAAAGGCGAGTGCACAATGCATTTATGAGTGTAGACTTTCGGTGCCCGCTCCTCCGAAATTATCAAATGGATAGGTTTTGTTCATGAAGAAGCCAATACTAAATCATGAGCCATTCGTTGTTGAGTGATAAATGAGTAAGTGGAACAACAACTATATTGTTTGCCAACTCACTATTACAATCATCCAGTAACCCCAAATGATTATGGATAAATTTTCATCTATATCAATATTCGGATATCGCTCTATACATTCTCCCCAATTATGTGATGTATCAAAGTCTCTCAACCCTAGTTCAACATCTTCACCATATTCAAACATTGGCCCCATTGATGCTGCGAGCATCCATTCTTCAAGAAGAACCCCTTCAGATTCAAGATCTATATCTTCGGTTTCCTCGTATTCCTCACCAACTAAATCGCTTATATTAACATAATCATTCATCGCCAAACCTAAGTCAACATAGCGTAAAGTCCATGTCTCACACTCACCAATTGCTTCGGCTAAACTGTGGTAATGGTGGTGAAGTAAAACTTGTTGACGACAATATAATTCCCAATTTTCACTATTTTCAAGAAGTTCACTGCCGTCAAGTTCTGGAATAATACGCACAATAGATTCAACTTTAGATTTGTGCCAACGGCTTTTGCTAAAATAGTGTTTCTTTGCCATCTGAAGGAGGGACAAATTTTCATATTCAAAAGGACGGGTCATATAGCGAATCACAAAACTTGGATCTGTTCCTACAACATCTTCACCATTTGCATCATGGCTTCGCCGTAGAGATGATGACAACATACTCTTCTCACTGACATTCAAAAGCACACACTTTCTTGATGATTTTGTAAGAGGGTAACCCATAAGCAAGTGACAAACTTCTTGAGCGGATATATCCCTTTCGGAAACACTTTTAATTAATAAGCGTTTGATTGCAGATCTCGCTGTTGGACATGGACGACGAAGATCATCCACAATTTGTCGCAAAGTATCTGTGAATGTTTTCGACGCAGTTCGCCTTTTGCAAACATATTTGGCAATGTAATGTATCACCGATCGAACCGAAAGGATCTGTGACCAATCTATGTTTGCTCGCCAAGTCTCGAAGAACTTTTACATTATGAGAACAAACCAACGGATCATTTCGATGCCCTAAGAATCGAAACATGTTATCATGATGGGAGGCTCTTCAACAATTGAAGAATGCGTAAGAACATCGAAAGGGTATCTAAACCGACACACCATCTGCTTTGTTGTCTTATGTAGGCGCAAACAATATGTCCCACATTTAGAATGTCGCATGACCCAATTTACTAAAGATGCATAATCATTATCATCCAAATCAAGATTCATTTCCTGGTGCAAGATGCGTGCACAAGGGTGTTCGTGCATCGGAATAGACATGCCAACATCTGGATTTTCAGTACAAACAAGACGGTCAAAATATTCAATAATTCTATTTTTGTCCTCTTCAGTTCTTGTTAGACGATTAACATCAGGAGCATCTTTAAACCATAAAAAACCATGAACATGACCACTTCCGCGATGTTGCCATTCGAAACGATACCAAAAATCAATCACGTCATATTCCTTTATGAAAAAATGTTTCAAGAAAAGATCAATTCTTGTTTGAAAGAACCATGAAACTACACATGGGTTCTCATTAAGCAACTTCGCTCGTCTCTTCCTTAAATCAATAACTGGCGTGAGTCTTTGAGATTAATTGAAGGATCCAACAGGTCATACAATTCTGGCCATTGCAAGTCAGCCGCACTTAGTGTAAAAAAAATTGTCGGCGCTCCTAATTGTTTTACCATTGCAGTTAATTCTTTCATTCTTGTATACCAATAAGCACGAGTTCCACGGATAGACTTGGCATAATAAGATATACGGCCAGCAAGTCGTGTGTCACCAGAAGCAACCATATTTTGAATATCTTGTATAGACAACTCAGCATCTGAAGGATTTTTCTTTACATACACATCACCTAAAGAAAGAGCGCGCCACCTTGAGATAGAATTCCAAGCAAAATATCGAAATCGTGAATCTTTAGCAAAACGTCCATCAAAATATTTCATCAAATACTGAAAGTATTCTGAAGGATTCACCTTTCTTGGACGAGCCTGTCTAAAATCTGCATTACCATACGGAAATAAGGCTGGAAAAACCATTGAAATATATCCTGGCGTGGAAAACTCATCAATAACTTTATTTGTCAAATGCATGTGAGCAATAGTATGATCAGCATCTGCTACATGTAATGCCCTTTGTATACATGCTTGCTGATTAGGTTGAGGCCCTATAAAAATAGTCCCAACAGCATGAAATTCATCGATATGAACATTTTGGTTCACAATCTCAGGTGGCCCCTCTATGTCATCTTCAACAACATCTATTGATTGATTTTCATTTGGAAGTTGTGCATTATCTTCATGAGCATGAGGCATATCTTCAGGTACGCCATCTTCGGGTAATGTTTCCAATGAGAGCTGGTCAATGGTTATGTCACGATAATAAAGATGATTTTGTTTTAACCAAACCAATGCTTGTCGAACATACTCACGACGTACGCGAAATTGTTTAATAGCATTTGCCCCAGTTCTATTCACAATCAATATCGCGGATAAATCAGCAGGTTTAAACGGTAAAACATCGGCAATTGAATTCACATCTTGAGCAAAGTTAATCACATTACCACTATATTTGTATTGTTGGCCTTTAACACGATACACGGACATCATAGGGTGTGCTCTAGCAATAAGAATTTGCTCTAAATTGGTCAGTCGTGACAACTCAATTGGAACGACACCAGGATCCATTATATTTTCTGCACTGAACTTAAGCGGATTCAATCCACGCTGAGTCTCCCTTAAACAATGTGCACAAATTTCTGTACTTTTAATGCCAGGAAACGAAATACGGCATGCAGAGCAACCAACCCACATAAGTTGTTGAATAGATTTTCGAAAACATTGAGCAGTAGAGAGTGTTAAAGGATGAGTGAAAGTATTTTCCTCGAAGGTAATTCTTCTTCTAAGTGCACTATTTGAAGATATTGTAACAGACCGTTGATCAACTGTGAGTCTGCCGTTAACTAAAGTTCGACGAGCATTATCTATAACTCGTTCACATGCCCTTTGTGCAATTGTTTGTCGTACACGTGCATGTTTTCGACGAATACTGTTTAAAGCTCGTTCATTTGATCGTTGCTCATCTGTATGCTGTTGACGAGATCGTTGTTTACGAGTAGTATTTGAAGCTCGTTGCCTTGATCGTTGTTCACTCGTCTGTCCTTCATAGAATCGTTTTCGACGTGCATTATCTATAGAAAGCTCATTTGCTCGTTGCTCAATGGTTCGTGCAGCACGTGCTTTTCTGCGTCGTGCAGTATCAATCATCTGTTTAGCACGTCGTCTTTCATTATGATTGCTTGGAGAATGTAATGATCCAACGTGCATTTTTCTTTTAATAGGAATGATCAAAGAAGAGAATAAAGTACGCCGTGAACGGGCTGCACGTTTCCTTGTATTCACATGTGTCTGGTGTAGTGGTACAAATGGGGTTGTCATCTGAATATTATTAAGAGGCATGGCAAGAGAATTGAACGATGTGCGTCTTCGACGAATTCCACGTCGTGAGCGATTTACTGAGTCCTTGATTTGCAAACACATCAATTGATGGCGGAATTACTACATCGATATTTGTACCAGAAATTCTCTTTTTACGACGTGTATAAAATTTACCAAAGTGGGTACATGAAGGACCTACAAGATAAAAAAACTAATAAATAAATTAACTCAGAAAATATAATATATCGATATTCGGTAATATAAATATAGAAATAGACAACACATATGATACCTAAGTGTTGGCAACGAGTTTTTGTGCGGCTTATAATTCCATCTTCTGTATTTGTACACACATCAGTTGATGAAGACAATGGTAAACCAACATTTGGCTTTTACGGCGAGAATATACTTTCTTCGAATCGAGATACCATATTTGAATGATATAACCTTCATTTACGAAAGATCATTCAAATGTAGCGAAGTGAGATATCGTATCATATATATATATATATATATATATATATATATATATATATGCACCTATAATTAACATGTTACACACTAAGAAAAGACACAAAACCTTTTCATAAATGCATGCTTTAAAATTATAACAAATTGTATAATATAATTAAGTTAATATACAAATTTCATGTATTGTGCACATCAATGTAAGAAAAAAAATATGCATTTTTCGACAAGACCAATTGGTGGATGTGATATATCATATTATTTGTTCACATAATTAATATTTGTTTCATATCTTATAATAACTATGAATATTATTATCTTATATTAATCATATTTATGTGTAATTTATATTATATTAGTTTTAGACGCTACCATATATTTTTCACTTTAGATAAAAATTGTAGACGCCTAAAGAAACCTAGAGGAAATAAATAGTTCATTACTATCGACTCGCCTTTAAATATTTCATGATGTTTTGGCAAATTTGATATTTTGCATGATTTATTTCACTTAGTGAACAGATAATTTCTTTTTGACAAACGAGACAAGAAGGACAAAAATAATATAACTATTTATCTTTAATCTTCAAACAGAAATCAATTAACTACATAGATGATAGTCCTAACATGGATAAAATAGAGTTAGTAAAGATCCAAATAAACCTTAGTATACACTGAACCCAGTTATGATAGACTGAAGGAATTAATCAAGGAACCCAAGTCTATTCAAGAGTGCATATAATGCCGCAAACATTATAAAATGCTGGAGTAGGAGATTTGGTCAACATTTATAATGATTCTTTTAGCTAGATATCTCAATTTAATTCAAGAACCATAGTTTTCCAAAGTAATGGTTAATAAAGTTCCAGTCTTTCTTACCTTCTGTGGGCTAGGACAGGCTTATTGTGTGTTCAAGTGCTAATGGTAATGTACATTGAAGAAGACACGGTCCCATAAACTCTTCTCTTAATTCGACTTTTGAATCAAAATCAATGTTAGAAAATAACATCAGATTGTGTATCAAAGAACAATTTGGAAGTGGCCAGTTGCAATGGCCCAAACTAAAAGCTTGAGACATGTCCATGATTTTATGAGCTGGAAATTCATCTATAAGGTAGCTTTAGATGAGTTTAGTTGAAAAAAATTCACATCTCTGTTATCCAATATCTGAATTTTTAGGCCGTTTTATGAGAAGTCAATTGTTATTGTTGGGAAAGCTTTATCTCGCAAGATTTTGTGAGTGGGCTGCCATATAATTGAGATATATGTAACATCGGTTCTTGTATTTGCTGCCATCACTTGCGGGGGTGCTCGATCCGAAAAGATTGTACCACAAACACGGATATATCCAAAGAAGTTGTAAGTGCATGAAGTATATAAGAACTAACAACAAAGTCCGCCATGCTCACTTTGCTTAAGGAGTATAGCGATTATAACAAAAAGATAAACAAATGAGAATACTAAATGCTGGATATGTTCAAATGGGATTTGAATCATTGAGGAATCAAATTAATGTATCTCGAAAAAAGCGATTCTGAAATTCTATGTCTTTGTTGCTACCTTTTTTTCCCCAAAAGATGGTTTGTTCTGTCTTTATCAACCAATGATCCAAGAAAAATTATTATATCCTCGACTCAAAAGGAAAGAAGATATAATCTTTGGTTTAGAAGAAATTAACTCTTACATTGAACATCTCATAATGCTTTCCGTCTATGCCATTCAACATCAATAGAAGGCTCTGCTTCCAGTTCACGTGATTATGTGATTACCTACGAAATGATATTGCTATAATTTGATTGTGCTTCATTTTGTTTTTCATCTATAGTTGTTTTTAATCTATAATTTGCCTCACCTATCAAAGATATATATTTTGACGAACAGTGGCTTAATTTTTTCACTTATTTTAGATGGAGCAATCTTCCTATCACAGTATGGTGAGGGGTAATGAGATTCAAAAGTGAATCAATAGCAAATACAAAGCAAAGAATGAAACTCAAAGGAATTACTATTATTATTAGCACATAATTCAATCAAAGAAACCAAGCCAAGCAATTCATATTATCATGAGCGGATAAAAATTACGGGCGGATCACAGTAAATGAACCGCAAAGGAGTGAAAATCATAAACCTCATGGAGTCTAAACATTCGATCTAAAAATTCAAAAACCCAAATGTAAAAGATTAAAAGATTATTGACCGATCGAAGTTATCATGGCTTAGAGTAGATTCAAATGTCGATAGAGCCGCTTGTTGGGAGAGGTGGAGCCGCCTCCTTCACGATTAATTTCCAAATAAACAACTAACAATAATGAAAATACCTTCACCGGGCTACGGAAATTGATTAAGGGATGAGAAGAATGATGATTGATTAAGAAAGGGTTGGATTTGGGAGGTTGAGAAAAATGGGAGGGTTGGATTTGGGAGGTTGAGATAAATCTGGAGACTACAGAGAGAGAGAGAGAGAGATCGTTGATTAAGAGAGTATTGGATTGGAGAGGTTGAGAAAAATCAAGGCGATAAGCAGGGAGAGAGAGAGAACGCCATTGAAAGAGAGGAAATCAAAAGCGGGTATCTTGTCTGCGAGACGGATGGAGCAATTTTTTTTTTTGCGACATAGTAGACGACGACATGTAATATTTTTGGTGCTTTTTGTTGCCATCAGAGCGGAGTAAACCTCCCTACGATCGGTGATTATACCCATGATCAAAATTTGACCAATTTAAAATTTTAATTTATTTTTCATACCAATTTTAAAAAAGGTGGTGGTGGTGAAGATTGTGAAATTTTTTTTTTAACTATCATTTAGTAATTGGTAGAGATGGTAAATGGACTAGATGGATGACCAATCACGAAATTAGGCGGGCCACATAAAAGATTGGATTGGGCTAATCCCACCCAATTTTATATAAATTTGGTATTTGTTTGGACCAATCCAAATCGATTTTAAATACATGGCCAATGGGCCACCCAACTTACATTTTTAACTTATTTTTTCAAAATAATTACTTATAATTTTGTAAAAAAAAAAACAAAATAAAAGCTCGCTTAGTTTTTATTTGATCAATTTTTGAAGTGTTTGAAGTGTAGTGTAGGGTGGGGACTTGGACAAAAAAAATTTATCAAGCCAGTCCGGTTGGCTAGTTGTACCGAGTTAAATTGACCTAATTTTTATTTGATCAATTTTTTTTGGACCAGCCCAGCGCAGAGACCGAGCTATCTGGGCTAGCCCACTAAACTGGCCCATTTTGCCACATCTAGTAATTGATATGAAAAATAAATTAAAATTTTAAATTGGTCAAACTTTGATCATGGATATAATTTTTTTGTTCATTAATGGACTACTTGACAAAATCTGTAGAGACTCTAAGAGCCCGTTTGTTTTCAATTTTAATTTTGCTAAAAAGCTAAACTCAAAGTCAACAATTAATTTTAACAACATATTTTATGGTCTCACAATTTTTCAACCACACATTTCAACAACTTTTACTAAAAAAATCTGGTTTTAATCAAACACATTTTAAATGTCATTTTGGTGAACAAAATTAAAAGTTTTGGGACTTGATGACAAATTTTTTATTATTTTAAGTGTAAATATGTAAAAAATAAAAAGATATAGGACTTATTTGTATTTTTGAAAAGGTTTATGAGTTATTTTTAATTTATTTAAGTTAGGGGTAAAATTGTCAAAAAAAAATTGGGGTCATATGTGTTAGGATCAAAAGGTTATGGGACTTTTCAATACTTTTGAAAGATTAGGGACTTTTCTTTCAAATTTTCCTTTACAAAAGTCAGGGACCATTTGTGCAAATAAGCCCTTTTTAAATAAAAAAATTTCTACGGCGGTGATTTGGATGGAAATTCATGAAAAAGACCATTGACGCCAAAAACATTTGAAATAGGGGCTAAACTGTCAAAAATAAAAAAATAGGTCCTCAACTCGTAGTAAGTGCAAAAGTCAGGGACCATTTGTGCAAATAAGCCCAATTAAACATATAAAAACGGGATCTTTTCATAAATAAACCACTTTTTAAAAATAATTCTAATTTTATCAACTTAACAAATTTATTCCAAAAATACTACATTCTTAAAATTATATTAATTAATAAAATAATAAATTAAAATTAAATCTATACTACAAAATATATATTTCCACGTGAACTTACTTAAATTTGCATTTGAGTCCTTAATTATTTGCACAATAAGTCCTTCATCTTTATTAAATTTTCACTTTAGTCCCTATATTTTATCTTTCATTTCAATTTCGTCATTTTTTATTTGCAACTCAAGTCCTTCAACTTTTAAATTTGTACAAGTTGGTCCCCATATTTATACTTTTATATCAGTTTAGTCCTTTATAGTATCACTATTTGATACATATGTTACAAATGATATTGTGTATCAATGTTTGATACAAATATTACAAATGATATTTTGTAACAATCGTATTACAAATTGAAATATAAAATATTAGTGATACAAAATATTAATTCACGTATGGCATGTATTGTGTAAAATAACATAATATAATGCATAACATATTCGATTGATACAAAATATTATTTGTAACATTTGTATCAAACAATGATACACAATAAGATTTATAACATTTATAATGTATTACGATCTTAAACGTAAATTGTTACAACCGCAAAATCAACTCTAAATTTCAATAAGTTCGTTATAGTATGATATAGATATGAAACACAATGTTAAATTTAACAAATAAAACTATTGATTTCATCATTTGTAACATACGTAACATCGATGATCTACAAAATACCAATTTATGTAACATGTGATATGTAAAATAACATAATATAATATATAACATATTCAATCTACAAAATATCATTTGTAACATCTGTATCAAATAGTGATACAAAGGACTAAATTGATATAAAAGTATAAATATGGGAACCAACTTGTACAAATTTAAAAGTTGAAGGACTTGAGTTGCAAATAAAAGGACAAAATTGAAATGAAAGACGAAGTATAGGGACTAAAGTGAAAATTTTATAAAGATGAATGACTTATTGTGCAAATAATCAAGGACTCAAAACAAATTTGAGTGAATTCACGTGGAAATAGTTATTTAATTTTAATTCATTATTTTATTATTTAATATAATATTAATTATGTAGTATTTTTGAAATAAATAAGTTAAGTTGTTAGATTTAAAATTATTTTAATATTTGTAAGTAGTGGGTGTAGATATCCCGTCCTACAACCATCTGAATCCCATAAGACCATTTTGTAATGGGATCTTTTCATAAATAAACCACTTTTTAAAAATAATTACAATTTTATCAAACAAATTTATTCCAAAATACTACATTCTTAAAATTATATTAATTAATAAAATAATAAATTAAAATTAAATCTATACTACAAAATATATATTTCCACGTGAACTTACTTAAATTTGCATTTGAGTCCTTAATTATTTGCACAATAAGTCCTTCATCTTTATAAAATTTTCACTTTAGTCCCTATATTTTATCTTTCATTTCAATTTAAATCATTTTTTATTTGCAACTCAAGTCCTTCAACTTTTAAATTTGTACAAGTTGGTCCCTATATTTATACTTTTATATCGCTTTAGTCCTTTATAGTATCACTATTTGATACATATATTACAAATGATATTGTGTATCAATGTTTGATACAAATATTACAAATGATATTTTGTAACAATCGTATTTAAAATTGAAATATAAAATATTAGTGATACAAAATATTAATTCATGTAGCATGTATTGTGTAAAATAACATAATATAATCATAACGTATTCAAATGATACAAAAATATTATTTGTAACATTTGTATCAAACAATGATACACAATAAGATTTGTAACATTTGTAACAGATTGCGATACTAAATGAAATTGTTACAACCGCAAAATCAACTCTAAACTTCAATAAGTTCGTTTATAGTATGATATAAATATGAAACACAATGTTAAATTTAACAAATAAAACTATTGATTTCATCATTTGTAACATACGTAACATCAGTGATACCAAATACCAATTCATGTAACATGTGATATGTAAAATAACATAATATAATATGTAACATATTCAATGATACAAAATATCATTTGTAATATCTGTATCAAATAGTGATACAAAGGACTAAATTGATATAAAAGTATAAATATGGGGACCAACTTGTACAAATTTAAAAGTTGAAGGACTTGAGTTACAAATAAAAAGGACAAAATTGAAATGAAAGACGAAGTATAGGGACTAAAGTGAAAATTTTATAAAGATGAATGACTTATTGTGCAAATAATCAAGGACTCTAAAACAAATTTGAGTGAATTCACGTGGAAATAGTTATTTAATTTTAATTCATTATTTTATTATTTAATATAATATTAATTATGTAGTATTTTTGAAATAAATAAGTTAAGTTGTTAGATTTAAAATTATTTTAGAGAAAATTTGGGGTCAGTCGTTAACGCTTATAGTGGGTTGAAAAGTCATATGATATAATCTTAATTCAACTAAAGTCATACTTTATTACTAAAAGACCAATATACCCTCCAATTGTAAAATTATCATTTAAACACGTAAAAACCAACAAAATCATTTCAATAATCGCTTTAGAAATTCCTTCATTTACTTTTAACAATTTTCATCTTCTTCTTGTGTTTGATTCTTCTCACCAGAACTCAGTAACTCAAGCATACAAACAAATTCGAAAGTCGATATTTCAATGGCGAACATATTTTTTTATTTTTATTTTTGTATAAAGTAACCATTTTCGGTTAAAAATAATCATGAAAATATTGAGATATTGTTCCAATTGAAACATATGTAATGCGCTTAATAAATGGAGTTTGGATAAACCGATTCAACTAGTTTTTGATAATGTAGTTGTTGTGAGTTAGGATTTTATGTTGGAACATGTAAAATGCTTGATACTGTTTCAATAAATGTGTTTCAATATATGATACTGTTTCTAATGATAGTGAAATTTGTTGATTTTTTTTCTCTGTTTTTAATGATAGTGAGCAGTTATTCTTTCTTCATCTTGGCATTGCTCTGAAGTATGTGTTTGCTTGCTTTTAAGGGACTCAGATATCTTGGAAGAGCTTTAATTTGTAGCAAAATGATGTACATTAATCTGTGATACTGTTTTAGAGGATTTGTGATCTTCGTTTTGAAAAAATTTAAAGATTGTTAAACCTATGATTCTTGTAGTGAACCTTTATGATTCTTGTAGTAATAATGAAAAATTAGGATCCGATCAATCAAGAACTGAGAGTGTTAATGAAAAATGATCAAGTTCAAAGGATGTTCAACAAGAGAAAGATGAATGGTGGCTTCAATAAAGATATATTTATCCGTAATACTGTTTTAGAGGATTTGTGATACTGTTTTGAAAAAAAAAATTAAAGATTGTTAAACCTATGATTCTTGTAGTGAACCTTTATGATTCTTGTAGTAATAATGAAGAACTAGGATCCGATCAATCAAGAACCTGAGTGTTAATGAAAAGGATCAAGTTCAAATGATGTTCAACAAGAGAAAGATGAATGGTGGCTTCAATAAAGATATATTTATCCGTGATACTGTTTTAGAGGATTTGTGATACTGTTTTGAAAAAAAAATTAAAGATTGTCATTTTAAGCTAAAGAGACGATTTCAAACGGGTTAAATCCATCATAGGCGTTAGCAAAGCCATCGGTCTTGACCGCCCTCGTCGAGACCATTCCGAAAACATATTATAATAAAAATTACGAGCATGTGTGCAAATTCTATGTTCATTTCTATTGTGATACTATTTTTTGTGATACTGTTTTGCATAATACAGTATCAAACAACACACATGACTATGATATCATGCTTTTATCTTTGATATTGTATTATGCAAAACAATATAATGGATTAGAACATGGATTAAAACAAGATAAAAAATTACTAATGCACATTACCTAAACAAAACAAGATCATAGATTAAAATAGTATCATAGACAAAACTAAGACATTCAAACAATATCACGCGTGTTCAAGCCTCGGCATAATTAGACAAGATCAAAGAATAAAAGCACGGTATCATAAATAAAACTCATTCCACATAGAATAAAACAAGATCATGGATTAAAATAGTATCAAAATATACTAATGCACATTACCTAAATAAAACAAGATCATAGATTAAAACTAAGACATTCAAACAAGATCATAGGATTAATACATATGCCTACATAGTTTTAGATGACTTCCTTTAACTTGAGAATGATTGGTAGTTCTTCTTTCTTCATTTTAGCATTGCTCAAGTATGTGTTTGCTTTTAAAGGACTCGAGATACCTTGGAAGAGCTTTAATTTGCAACAAAAGGATGTACATTTATCCGTGATAATCGTTTTAAAGAATTTGTGATAATGCTTTTGAAAAAAAAAAAATTAAAGATTGACATTTTAAGCTAAAGAGACTACTTCAAACGGGTAAAATCCATCATAGGCAAGCAAGCAAAGCTATCGGTCTTGACCGCCTCGTCGAGACCATTCCGAAAACATATTATAATAAAAATTAACAACACGTGTAAAATTGTATAATCATTTCTATTGTGATATCATTTTTGTGATAATCGCTTTTATATAATACAAGATCAAACAACACACATGACTATGATATCATGCTTTTATCTTTGATCTTCGTTTAATTAGTCATATGTTTTGTTTGATACTTTATTATGTAAAACAAAGATCATAGATTAAAACATGGATTAAAACAAATATCAATTTATATGAATGCATATTACCTAAACAAAACATTATCATGGATTAAAACTAAGACATTCAAACAAGATCACTTATTCAAACCTTGTCATAATTAAACAATATCAAAGATCACATAGAAGTATCACAGATAAATAAAAAAGCGAGATCATGGATTAAAACGATATCAAAATATACTAATTACCTAAACAAAACAATATCATGGATTAAAACAATATCATAGATTAAAACTAAGACATTCAAACAATATCACGGTTCAAACATTGCTATAATCAAACAAGATCACAGATTAAAAAACACTATCATGGATTAAAACGATATCAAAATATACTAATTACCAAACAAAACAAGATTATCATGGATTAAAACAAGATCATGGATTAAAACAAGATTATCAGATTAAAACTAAGACATTTAAACAATATCACGTGTTCAAACATTGCCATAATTAAACAAAGATCAAAGATCACACATATATATATATATTCAAACAAGATCACGAAATTAAAACAAGATCATGGATTAAAACATGTTTCAAATGATAGTGAAATATTATGACAAAGTTTCAATCTATTAAACCTTGCCATAATTAAACAAAGATCATAGATTAAAACTAAGGCATTAAAACAAGATTATAGATTAAAATTAAGACATTTAAATATTAGATGATGAAACATTCAAGCTCCTATTTACAACAATTCTATGTCCATTCATATTGTGATATCATTTTTCGATCTCGCTTTGTATAATATAGTATCAAATAAAATACCATGACTAAACATTAGATGATGGAACATTCAATCTCCTATTTACAACAATTAGATGGTGGAGCATTCAAGCTCCTATTTACATAAGATAGTAGAGTATTCAAGCTCATATTTACAAAGATTCAAGCTCATATATACAACATTGTATGCTCATTTCGCTAGTGATATTTGTTTTGTTTAATACAATATCAAATTGCTATTCTATATTGGTCGACCTCTCTTGCAAAGACGGATAGATTAATGCTAATCTGTTAAGACATTAAGAATAGAGTACAACCACGTAAGATGAAGAAATAAAAAGCATACAAACCAAAGATAAGGATTCAAACACTGTGACTAAAGTCCATAAAACGTTATTTTTTTAGTTTCACAGCTAACAAAATCTTCACCAAAAAAACTGCCTAAAAAGTGATCCAAAATCTTCACCAAGAAAAGTGCCTAAAAAGTGACATTGTGCCTTAGAAGCACTCGCCGGAGGTCGCCGGAGGTGGAAGCGGTGGTCGCTGGAGGTCGCCGGAGGCCGAGGCGGAGGTCGCCGGAGGTGGAGGCGTGCTGGAGGTGGCCGGAGGTTGTCGCCGGAGGTGGAGGAGGTTTGTGGAGTTGAAAGATTGTGTCAATGAAAAATATGGTTAAAAGGGGTGATTTTGAAATTAATATAAAATATTGATGTGAAGTATGACTTAATCACAATTTTAAAAAAAGTTTTGACCTAATTTGAAACAAGTCATGTGGAGATGACTTATTTGCAATTTTCCCATTATTTTAATATTTGTAAGTAGTGGGTGTAAATATCCCTATAAAAACAGTTCGGACCTGGGTTATGGATCAACCTAGTCTGTGCCCAAATATTGATCCACAGCCCAGGGTCGGCCAGGACTGCCCAATAAACCGGGCCAATGAAGGCCCATTTACAGGCCAAACCGGACCTCCCGTTTTGACACCACTACCGAAATCATTGATCCATCAAAGATATACAGGTAAGTTTGAGAGAAACTCTGCATTCCAACTCTTACTGATATCTAAAACGTAAAAACTAATGTAGTAAACGTAAATTGCACAACGGAACGAAAAATACAGTCTCACAAGAAATTTTGATCCTTGCCCATATATTCATTTCTTTTCACTAGTAGTTGTAGCAAATTGAATAAGACACCAAAATTAATCAGGACAAAATTAACAGAATTGAATTTTGAATACCAAAGCTACTGAGTTGGAAGATTTCAAAACAGAAGATTAATAAGAGAAAATGCCACTTTTTAACTCTGTTCTTCCCCGTCTCCAGCTCTGTCATCACCAGCCGCCATCAATTCATCAAATTTCTCAGTTTTCCCCAGAACTATTTCAATCTGGAAAACAAAACAACAGATTTTGTCAGGGAAAATAGAGTCTTTCAGACTATGAAGTTGAGACATTGGCACGCCAACCCCAGGTGAGTGTTGGTACTTCACAGTTAACAAATACTATCGGAAACAGTTTTGCACTTATGGAACTCCGGCATTAGAAAACAACTCACTCATGTATTCAAGGAAAGTAAAGAGAAGAGAGAAAACAAAGGATTTGGGCATCACCCAAAAAAAGGTGGCAAAAAATAGATATATCTGCTTTGTAGAAAAACGTGTGAAATCTTGAAAGGCTGTGATATTTAAGCATGTCCAACCACATATCAGATTACACTTACTTTAGCTTTTGAGATAGGTCGCCCTCTAGATTCATCTTTGATTTCAACAGTGGACGTCATGATCTCTGCAGCGTAACAAAATTATCTTTGTTGATGCATGAAATTACGAAAAATACCAGGGTAAAATATTTAAGAAAAATTACAGCAGGCTACCCAACCTATGGGTAATGTAGCACTTGGTTTTCAATGGACCATATCTCGTCAAAGCAGCAAAAAAGGACAAAATTTGTTGAGAACACGATTCGACCATTTACCAACCCTCTAACCTTCCCGTCGCCCAGTCCCCCACCTCCAAAATTCCATCCCAGGCTGGAAACCGGAGGGTTGGAGGGGCGGGATAGTGGGAACGGGAAATAGCAGGATGGTGGGGACCAAATGGGGCAAGGAGCGGGAGCAAAAGACTGGGGGAAGTTTTGCTATTTTTTGTACCTTTATCTACATGTTTTTGTTTTCCTTTTGTTTCTTTTTTAATGAAAATAATGTGTTACCCATTTTACACCCCAAAAAGTAAGTCATGTAAGAGTCATGTAGCTTTTAAACTGCCAAATAGACAGAAACCGTCCACTGGGTACCCCAGTTCTACAAAAATGAAAAGTTGGGGACCCAAATGTGACAAAAAATAAGTTGAAGTGCTACATTATGCTAGGTTGAGGGCCTCCACAGTAATTTTCCTGACATTTTATAATGTAACATTCAGGCATGCTCAAATAATATATGGAGCAAAAACTAATCATGTGAAAACTGAAAGTCTTACTCTTCTCAACCGCAAATCCGTTATTTTTCAGAATTTCACCACTACTCACTACTGTGGAAATAGCTGCAAGTATAGAAGAGTGCTGATCAATAATGTAGGTGAATAATAAGCCATAAAACTTTAAAATGTAGGTAGAAGTTCACCCTCCCGAAGACGGGGAAGAGACTAAAATGAAAACTGAAAATATTGCAACGCAGTCACCAAAACAGGAAAAGCAGCATTCAAATTAGACTACTGTCATGTATGCAAACCCATTGCTATGAAGAAGTTTCAGTGAATACTATCAAAAAGAATCTTTTAAGCACAATACATGATACATCTATAGGTGACTGCTGTAAATTTTGCTTATAAGTAAAAAGAACGAGACAAAATGTTAGAATTGGCATACAGACTCAATTTACCAAAAACCTTGCTCCGTATACTTATGTAAGGTAGACTAAATGGAATCTCTTCTTCCACTCGGCAGAACAAAGACTCAAATCAATTTTCATTACCTCATTCGACCGACAAAAAACTCGCTGAAAAATGGAATGGACTAAGACAAAGCAAAGAACAACTATGTAAGTCAGCCAACGCCGGTAGTAGGATCAGGAGCTAGAAAACGAGTCAATTTTGCAAACATGAATCCCATTTTTTTTACAATTTCCGCAAGAAAATAATTTGATCTTTATCTCGGAGCCTCGAAGGAAAGATATTTCTTTACTTTGATGAAATTTTTTTTGGATTTGTGCTCTCTAACTCAAAGGACGGTGCTAGACAATTAAGGCCAACCCAGATCAGATGAATCAGATTGCTTCCTCTAAGTCGAACTAGAACGAGAGGCAAATCAGAGAAGTGAAGCTGGGAAGTTTTTTTTTGACATATTAATTTGAAATTAAAACGATAAAAATTCTCCTTAAGCAGAGAATTATTCCTGGTCTGGTTGTCATCTCACCATTTTCTGTGAAAAAGGGGGACAGGAAGCAACAAGATAGGATACATCGGTTTAAACTTCAAATGATTAATGTGGTTTTAGGTCCTAACTTATCACTTAACGGTGTTAAAACCATCAGGAAAGAACACAACTTATCACCAAAAGGCACAAGAATTCGAAAAACTGCACTAGAGTCCTGGGTGATCGCCCAGCCTTATCCTGGGCGATCGCCCAGGCCATCTCACACCTTTTTTTTTTTTTTGAATTTCTTTTCTTTCCTTATCATGATTTTAATATTTGAACATTATTATAATATCAATATTATAACAACCCTCAACTTGTTCAAATATTTAAACAACTTAAATTTTAAAGACGATGCTACGCATAAAATAAGGTATCGTTCGATTTGAACCATATTTTAGTGTAAATATTGCAAAGTATTATCAAAATCCCGAGTAGCCTTGGCTTTGAACCCGTTATTCCTTGTGACAATACCAAAAATATCACACACGTAAACATTCTAGCTCAATATGTTCCACATAAATTTACTTTAGCGTTAAAGGCCTTGCGCCCATCGTAATTCATGACCCTTTCATGACTCCAACTTTCATTAAAGCGGCACCAACTTTCATTCAATAGCGGCATTAAAGCCACCACCTCTAGGTTCATATAGGTGAAATTCTTACAGTGTCTTGGTTACGTTTAAAGACACTTGTATAAGTACTGAATTTCATTAAGAGTATAATAAACTCAACCCTCTTATTCGTAACACCCAGCACTTATGTCATAATGATAGGACTTTAATTAAATTAAAGTGCTGAAAACAATCTACATATCGAATGACTTGTTATTACCCTTTGAACCCGTGGATTACTCATTTTGTAATGACAGGTAGGGTTGCCGTCATTGGCGGATTTTAATTTAGGAGTTTTAATTCCATCCTACTTGACGTTAATCGTACTAACTCTTTAGTAAGTGGTTTAGTAAATGGATCAGCCAAATTATCACTTGATCTTATGTATGTAAGAGAAATTATTCCTCTTTTGATCAAACTTCTTACATAGTCATGTCTTAGACTCATATGTCTAGACTTTCCATTATAGACCTCACTATAGACTCTAGCAAGAGTAGCTCTACTATCACATAGTATAGATATTAAAGATTCTTTCTTCATATCCAATGGAACTTCATATAAAAGATCCCTAAGCCATTCCGCTTCTTTTCCCGTTTTTGCTAATGCTACGAACTCAGATTCCATGGTTAAGTGAGTAATGGATGTTTGATTCTTTGACTTCCAAGAAACGGCACCTCCTCCAAGAGTAAACACCCAACCTGAAGTAGATTTATTTTCACCAACACTTGATATCCAACTAATATCGGTATATCCTTCTAAGATAGCCGAAAACTTAGAATATTGGAGTCTAAGATTCATGGTTCTCTTTAAATAACCAAGAACCCTACCAATAGCTTTCCAATGTTCGACATTTGGGTTACTTGTAAACCTACTTAGTTTACTTATTGCAAATGCAATGTCCGGTCTTGTACATTGTACCTCGTACATTAAACTACCAATTGCACTTGCATATTCAAGTTGTGCAATTGCCCTTCCATCATTCTTCACAAGTTTGATACTTGGATCAAATGGGTATTTGCCTCTTTTATGTTCAAATGTTTGAACTTATTTATCACATTCTCAATTTATCACATGTATAATTGATTGTGTTAATGTATAACCCCACTATCTTTAATCACTTTGATACCTAAAATGGTATCTACTTGACCAAGATCTTTTATTTTGAATGTGGAAAATAGAAACCTCTTCATTTCTGTAACACCGATCATGTGATTACTTATAATCAACATGTCATCTACATACAAGCAAACAAAAGCAACATATCTATCACAGGTTTTTGTATACAAACATTTATCTACCGTGTTGTGCACAAATCAAAAATATGATAGCATTGTCAAATTTCTCATGCCATTTTTTAGGTGCTTGTTTTAATCCATATAGAGATTTAACTAATTTACATACTTTATTATCATTACCGGGTAATTTGAAACCTTCTGGTTGTTCCATGTAAACTTCTTCATTTAAATCTCCATTTAAAAATGCCGTTTTAACATCCATTTGATGAACACACAAATCATAAATTGAAGCTAATGCAAACAGAATTCTTATGGAAGTGATTCTAGCTACGGGTGCATATGTGTCAAAATAATCTATTCATTCTTTTTGTCTATAGCCTTTAACTACTAATCTAGCTTTCAAAGTTTGGATCGAACCATCGGTATTATATTTCTTTCGAAATACCCACTTACAACCCATTGGCTTTGATCCTTCAAGTAAATCAACAATCTCCCAAGTATTGTTGAACATTATAGAATCCATTTCATCATTTATAGCATCTTTCCAAAATTTGCTATCTCTAGAAGCCATAGCCTCTTTGTAGGTTTTAGAATCACTTTCAACTTGAAGAACATAAGGAATTGTTCTTACAACGTCCTCTCTATTATCTTCTATTAAGCATAAGGTCATTCGTTGAGAATCTATTTCATCTGGTCCTAATACCTTTTCTTTTTGGACTCTCTTACTTCTTCGAGGTTTACTAGATTCAATAACATTTTTTGAAAATATTTAGTGACTTTCTAGAATTTGGATGCTCCTCTTGAGTTTCCAAAGGAGTTTGATGAATTTCATCAACACTTAACGAATTCTAAAAAATTCTACGTCCCGGGATTCTATAATCACATTGGATTCTAAGTCAAGTAATCTATATGCTTTACTGTTTCAAGCATATCCAATAAAAGTACTTTTAATGCCTCTAGGTCCTAACTTATTTCTTTTAGGGTTAGTGTTCTTGAAATAAGCAAGGCAATCCCACACTTTAAAGTATCCAATGTTTGATTTTCTACCTTTCCATAATTCATAAGTAGAAACTTTAAGCTTTTTAGAAGATATTTGATTACTTATATGACAAGCAGTTAACAATGCTTCACCCCACAAATTATTTGGTAATTTAGCATGCAATAACATAGCATTAACCATTTTGACTAATGTTATATTTTTTCTTTCTGCTAAACCATTTTGTTCGGGTGTTCTAAGAGCACTACATTGATGTATTATGCCATGTTCTTCACAAAAATTATTAAATTCATTAGAAAAATACTCTCCGCCTTTATCGCTTCTAAGAATTTTTAACCTTTTTCCAAGTTGATTTTCAATTTCGGTTTTGTATACTTTAAACATATTAAAAGTCTCATCTTTATGTTTCATTAAGTACACATAACAAAACCTAGAGAAATCATCTATAAATGTTATAAAGTATCTATTTTCTCCTCTAGTTAGCATTCTATTTAATTCACATATATCCGAATGAATAAGATCAAGTAACTAAGTAGATCTCTCTACGTCGTGAAAAGGTTTTTTAATCATTTTTTATTTAACACAAATTTCACATTTATTGTGTTTTTCATTTTTACAAGATATCATGCCATCTTTCAACATTCTATGTAAAGACGAATATCCTATCTGTCGTAGTCTTTCATGCCATAATTTAATAGAACACAACAAGTAAGAAGAATTCACTATATTATCATTGTTATCAATAGTACATAACTCGTCCATTCCTTCAGTAGAATAGCTTTTCCCACAAAAATCCCATTACAGGATAGTACAAGTTTTCCCAATTCAAAAACCATTTTAATGCCCGGTTTTTCCAACAAGTCTCCACTAACAAGGTTTCTATTCATATCCAGCACGTGAAGTACATTAGTCAATATAAATTTTTTCCCGGATGTGAATTGAAGTTCCACACTCCCTTTGCCTATGACTTTGGAGCATCCTTCATTTCCATTTGAATTTGTTGACCATTATCAACCTCTTGATATGATTTGAAGAATGTTTTGTCATAGCAAACATGAATGGTGGTGCAAATATCATACCACCATCCCAGAGCCTTTCCTTTAACAACATTGATTTCACTTACGGTGGCAACAATGTTGTCATTTTCAAGAGAATTTACCTTGCCCTCAATTTTGCCCTTTTTTCAGTTCCAACAATCCATTGCTTGATGCCGGTTTTGCCACAAACATAGCATTCTCCATTGAATTTCTTTTTGAATTTGTTGCCATCCTTGAAGGACTTTCTGTTCTTGGATTTGTTGAATCAATGGACTTGTTGTTTTCCTCCATGACATTGGCATTTGAAGTACCAATATGAGAAATTTCATTCCCATCTCTTGTCCTAGACTCTTCCTCAATTCGGAGATATTTTTGAACTTTCTCCAATGAAAAGTCTTTGGAGTTGTGAAGTATTTTCTTCCTATAACTTCTCCAAGTTGGGGGCAATTTAGCAATAATTGCACCCACTTGAAAAGGTTCGAAAAGTTCAATCTTCATTGTTCTCAATTTGTTGATGATAACTTGTAGTTCATGTACTTGAGGCAACAATGGAATGTTATCAAGAAATTTAAAATCAAAATACTTTGAGATTAGAAATTTCGTAGTACCTTCTTCTTCTGCTTTATATTTGTACTCCAGTTCTACCCAAATTTGCCTTGCCAATGTTGTATTAGTGTAGAGATCATATAATATGTCGGAAAGTGCATTTAGAATGTGACCCCTACAAATGAGTCTTCTTGGCGTCTTCCTTTTAGCCCTCACTTCATCAATATCATCTTCTGTCGGTTCAGAGATTGCAGGTAAGTCGGGATCAAAAATTTAGAAGATCTTTAACGTAGTCAATAAGAACTTCAACTTGTCTTGCCATCGGATGAAATTGGTTCCATCATATTTTTCCAAATGAACCAAATCTTGGTTCATTAACTTGATTGTTGCCATTGTTGTTTCACTCTTAATTGCCAACAAAATTAATGCTTTTAGATTGTTGGAAAATTCTTTGATATGATAAGAACACTCCAAAACTTGAAGAAGAAAATATGCAAATGAACAAGAACAACCGAACTTGTATAGTGAAGAACGCTATCCTAAAAGTGTTATTTGCGCCCTCTCATTGAGTGAGATGCTAAAGGGCCTTCAAGCAAATATTTTTGGTGGATTTACAAGTCTCAAACCGGATTGCACAAGCACAAGTGAAATCCAGAAAAAGAGGAACCAAGAACTTTTGTAAAATCTGAATTTCTAAGAGAATATTAAATGATTCTTTTTTTTAAATCTTTTCATGTTGTTAACATATGAAATATATCTTCTATATATAGATCTCTATTAACATATCACATAATGGTGTTAAAACCACTAGGAAAGGACACAACTTATCACCAAAAGGCACTAGAATTCAAAAACTGCACCTAACGGCTAGTGCAAAAAAGGCCTGGGCGATCACCCAGTAGGGCTTATTTGGGTTTTGCTTCTATAGAACACAAGTGGGCGATCGCCTGCCTTAATGGCTTGGGCGATCTCACACTTTTTTTTTTCGAATTTATTTTCTTATCTTATCATGGTTTTAATATTTGAACATTATTATGATATCAATATTATAACAGTAACTGTCCAATCAAACATGTTTTTAACACCTAAATTTGTAACTTTGCAACTCTCATTCATGACCAAAGAAATAAAATTTCAAATTCTTTAAGCAAAAACCAATCAATCAGTCAGCAGAGCAAATGTATATTCTTGATACAGAAACAGGGCCTTGCAATTCCTAATTCAGTTGCTTTACATGTACTTGCTGTAGTTAAGAACAAAAAAGAAAGAAAACAATAGAAAAGGGAGGACAATTCTTGGTTTAGGAGTTGTTTGCTAGAAGCAACCATAACATATGGTTATAAAGGGGACCCTCAGGGCACTAGTATAAACATTAAACATAAATGTGAAAAATGCCAAAAATCTTGTTATCTAGATTATTAGAAGCTAGAAAAATATGAATATTTTCAGAAGAGCCAAGGAAGACTGTTGATGCACATTATTCGATTTGTTGGTCATTGCATAAGGAACATCTAACTAAAAATCATCACGATAACAAGTTAATCAACTGAACCCCAGTTAATGATAACAAAAGGTTGCATTGACAACCGAACCCCTAATATGACAAGAAAAGTTTTTTCAATATAGAAAGAAAAAAACAGAGAGAATACAAAGACGAAACAGTGCCCATGCCTAGAGCAGAAAGTTCAACCTCGTTGTGCTGCTGCATGTACATCTGTGCATGCAATATATCCAATATCAGACTCACCAATCAAAACCCACGCATACCATTTTGTATACATGAACTTAACATATCTATATACAGATTAATGCATGGAAAAACAGAAAAAAATGGTTTTTCTCCCTCATAAAAAGTAGAGAAAAAATATAAAAAACATACAATCAGAAATAAACCTACCTTGGCGAGGTTGAGGTAGAAAAAGAGAGGTTTTCTAGTGTTGGAAACCTGTATTCGATTCTTCTTGTAAGACTCATCGGCGATGTCAATGTTGTTCACTCTCTTGGTAATCTCCTCCATTTTTATCGATTTTTGTAACCCTAATTTAGTCCAAGTGGTCAATATATATTATTTTGCATATATAGTCAGGATTTTTGTGGAGAAAAATGACAATAATGAGTTTTTTTGAATTGTCCAAAATACTCTCATCACTGTTAAACATGTTAAACGTAAAAACTTCTAAAACAAATGCAAAAAACTGGTGGAGTGTGAAGTCTAACCGTTATGCAAAGTTGAAATTTTGGATTTCTTCTTCAGTCTTATTCACAACCAAGAAGAAGGCTAGAAGTCTACATTTTCCGAGTAAGAGTTCTAGCAAAATTCAATTTTTTTGCATTTACTTGAACTTGTTTTGATTTTGTTGTCTAAAAATCTTTTAAAAATCTAGAAAACATGTTGGGACATGTTGAAACTACATATAAAAGGCATAATTGGTTGTAAATGAAGCAAATACAAATTAAAATGAAGATTGAAGTTCTTAGAGAACCGTAACCGAACTATCGCCTGTTAGGATTTCCTTTAATTTTATAACGGTAGTTGTTGTGATAACAGTCAAAGTCTAGGTGAACACAAGAAAGTGTCATGTTAACAGGCACCATGGTTAGGTTAATCTACCAACATTGTTCCGTTAATGACATTTGTTTTGACAAGACAAACACTAGGTTAACCTAAGGAAGTCTCCCGTTAAGAGGCACTAATGTTCTATTAACCTACCAAATTGATCGGTTAACAGAACACATGTTACCTGTTAACCGAACAGTTTGTTAGGTTAACATAAGACCTAATAGAAGAGTAATGCCTGTTAACAGAAGAATTTGTTAACATATCCCAATGTTCCTGTTATGTTAACCTATTCCAATGTGCCTGTTAACAGGCACAAATGTTATGTTAACCTACCCATTGTTCCAGTTAATCGAACATGTTGTTAGGTTAACAAAAGATATTCGCATGTTAACGTAATAATTTGTTAGGTTAACCTATCATTGGTTTGTTAACGGTTGCCATGCATATTTCATATCAGTTAACTATTTCATTGTATTTTATTTTATTTCGTTAATTAAGTTATTCAATGTAAATTTTATTGCAGGATGGAGTATGTACTCGATCGTAGATTATGTGACATCCCTGACTGCCAATTGTAACATTACACACATCAAGAAGGTTGGAATGCTCTTGATGACCACCACAAAGAAGGGTTGCACCGATCATGCTTATGAAATTCCATCAGGTTAGGCGTATGTAGTTCTCCAGACAAAAATAATCGACAATTTATTGCTTTGGCTGGTGAAGTTAGAAAATGCGCAAACGAACTGTGGTTTCTATTAGGGGCTGAGAAGGTGGCCCGGTTCACTTTGTTGGAGTTTATTATTGTCCCTGGTCTAAATGCTGGTAATGAAGAAGAAGTCGGGCCAAATATTCATCGCTTCAAAAGACTGTTGAATAAATATTTCTGCGGTAAGACCACAGTCACACCTGTTGAACTAGAGTCTGCATTTGACGCATGCACTATGATGGAAGATAAGTATAAACTTAGGTTAATGTACATCTTGGAGACCGTGTTGAGATGCAAACACCATAAGACCAGTATCGATGTCTTTTGCTTGGACGTAGTCGACGATGTAGAGGTATTTAATGCATATCCATGGGGTCAGAGGTGTTTTTTGGACACAGTGCATGTATTTAAGAGATTGTATATGATGAATGGTTCGTAGTTCAATCGCAGGTGTAATGTATTCGAATTTCCATTGGCCGTGTAGGTAACTAGAAAAACTTATAATTTGTAGCATTTTAGTATTACAATATATGTAATGATACTAAATTTGAAGGTATGGGCTTATGAGGCTATACCAAGCTTGGCAAATAAATGGGCTATAAGAAAGGAGTGGACGAGGGTCCCGAGGATGTTAAATTGGCAGGCGATGGACATTCCTACTGCAAAGGATGTTGCAACTATACTTGATGATCCTCAGGTGAGTATATATGTTGTCCTGAACTCTTTATTCATATAACGAGATGTTGTTGATAGCGCTTCGAATTAACGTAAAAGTTCAATATGTTATCTTGAGGTCCATACTGTTCTGACTCATACACTCGAAAAAATGGAGACTGCGTACATTCAGGGATTTCACATTCATCCTAGGATACCAAATCCTATCCTCAATGCCTATATATATCAATACATATATATAAGAGTCTTATTTAGCTTTACAGTTCAAATTTTCGTCTATAACGACGTAGTTTTAATGTAATGATGTAATATTTTTTTTCCAATTTTGAGTGCCAAGACGGCGTGGTGTTATGACCAACTTTTCACCTACTTCATCACCCACCACACCTCTTTCTACCAAAACCTGATACCCTCTTTTCTATGGATAACTTCAACTAGAGAATGAAGACAAATGTCTCTTCTTCTCTCAACACGCAAACTAATCACAATACTGAGGATGAGATAGAAAATCAAAAAGGGGATTTAGGGTTTGTAGTTCAAATTTTTCCATAAAAGTCTCTTTTAACCCGTTGTTATGCACTGCTTCAGTCGTCTCATCGATTTATAGGTATGTCGCTTTCAATTTCTTCCTTATTTCGTCGAATCTAGGGTGTTATGGACTTTTTGCTTTGAGACCAGAGTGTTTGGTCGCGTCTTTTGCATGTTTTGTCTACCTTATAACTAAGCGAAACTTATTATTAATTTTATTTTTACATTTTTGTTTGAGCTTATAAATTATTTTTACTTATGAGTAAAAAAAGTTACTTATTTAGACAATAAAAGAAGGGTCAATAAAAAACTTACAGATTTGTGAAACTAATGCGTGCTTAGCATGCCATAACATGATTTATACTTGTCTAGTACTTGTTTAATGGATTTGATTCACATGTTAGATTGTTAAGGTGTTGGAGTTTATTGGCAAGAAAGAAGGACTGCAACTCCCTCCAGGATTTGCCTCTCGTATAGCACAGCAATCAAATAGGAACCTGAGAAGGGCAATATTGTCATTTGAGACTTGTCGTGTTCAATAGTTGAGTTTCGGGCTTCATCTTTCAACTGCTTCTATACATCCATTGATTTCTGTTTAATTTATTTTGTGTGGCTAGCAATAACTGTACTTAACCATGCCTTTTCATTTTAGGTACCCTTTTACGAACAATCAAGCAATACCGCCAATGGACTGAGGGGATATTTTTCAGAGATCACGTCGAGCATATTGAAGTAGCAAAGCACTAAAAGGTTAAGCACCTATCCATCTCAACGCATGACATTTTTTATTTTAAAAAATATGATATTTTGAATCATCTTCTTTTTCTTCTATTTACTGCTCATTTAAAATTGCATTGAAATTTGTGCTATCATGAATAGTAGTCTTCATAGGATATGAGAAATGTTGTGAAAAATTGAAACACAATGATGATGGATAATGTTTAGCAAAAATTTGTCCACAATAGTGTTTACTTGGAAAGTACTCTCGTCTTTTATATTTTCTTTAGAACACTTCCATTTCACGATGTATAGTAGTTTTTGGTTGGGTAAAGTCTTTACTATTTCATTTGGGAAACTAAGAAGATATGTAATTTGTTGAAACAACAAGAAATTTATGTACTGATGTTATTATGTGCGGTAAAAGAAAGATATTCTAATGGTTGAGATAGCGAGAAGTTCAAGTAATAATGGTTTCATGAGAAAACTTAATGCTGGCAATGTCAAGTTTTGGTATCACAATATTGGCACCTTGGCACTTTTTGCATGGTTGCAAAGCATGGTTAATACATATGTTTTGGCGACTCTGATGTTAATACATATGTTTTGGCATACTCTTGATGCAAACGATCATGAAAAGCTAAGGAGATATTTAGCATGGCATAAAGAACATAATAAATATATTATATCAAGACAATCCACCCCCCCGGCCAAAAAATTTAGGATAGCATAAAGCTATGTTGTATTTTTTTTATTTATATTATTTATCATAATATCACTGCAATCCTTATATGAAACTGTCTTTTTTTGGTCTAGGCTGTTTGAAGTCCGAGGAAAATTATATGAGCTACTTCTCAATAGTATTCCTCAAGACATCATTTTAAAGGTTATCTTCTCATACTGTGAACACTCCTCCCTGGGCTGTCCCAAATTTCAACAGGGGTAGAAGGCAAATCTAAAAATGGTTTTGGTTTGGCTTGGTAAAATTGATTATATTTTTTTAGTTAATCAGTTATGAACTTTGCAGTTAATTTTTTTTAGCGCTAATCTGCAATATGTATAAAAATTCAGAGTACTCGGCACACAAAAAAACAAACAACTGAGCACGAACACGCAGCAGGAAAATGATGAACTGAATGGAATATTTATTTCCAAAACCGACCTTGGGAGGCATAATCTAATATAGTTCTTGATCTATAGAGAGGCAATGAAGAGGAGAACTTCTGTATTTTTACCAATTGTTACCTACCCAATGTTTTCCAAGAAACTTGCCACTTTCTTACGAAACACACCAATTGAATTTTATGTTATAGAATTTGTCGTATTTGAATCTACCATTACAACTTTTTTGAAAATATAACAATATGTTCAGCTTCTTCATTAGATATTGTACGATATATCATTGTTTATCAAATCAGCCTCTTCCACGTGAACACATGAATTCAATACATTGTTTCCAAAATATTATGACATGACTAGCAAATACAATAAAAAAGGCTCAACAAGTTTTCTTCTATATAATAATATTATTGATTAATAATATGTATTTTAAATATTAAGTTTTATGCAATGCCTATTAATTTCCTTGTTCTAATCTCTTATTAATTTTAAATATAAGTTTTACGTAATGCTTATTTTATTTTTAGTAAAATTTCTTTAGTCTAATCTCTTGTTTTTATTTAATTTAATTGTTATATTTTCAAACTAATATTTACAACAATATGTATTGAGATACAAATTTGATAATTTACTACAAAAAATAACATAGAATAAATAATATTGGTGTTCAACAAGCCCACAATTTTGGACTTTTTTTTCCTCCAGTTTTGTCAAGATTCTCGACAAAAATTGAAACCAATTTCTAGTTCCAAAGCAAATGGGCCAAAACCATTTTACACTTTTTTTTCTCCTCCTTTTTTCTTTCTTTCTTTCTCCAATCCAAACCGCTTAAATTTCCCACAGTTTTTTTGGACCGATTTTGGGAACTCATCGACTAACTCTACAAATTCCCCATTTGTCAAGCATCTCGACAAATTGGGTCAAATTACCAATGAGGGTCTTTGGTAAAAAGTTGGAGCTGAGTTTGAAGAATGAGGGTTTGGTCTAATTCGAATTCTCGAGGGTTTGGTCAATTCAATAAAAATTGACACTTTACCACATCATTTTACCAACATCCAAAGGTCTTTTACGAATCTTAGTTATTTAATTTTTTTTTTTTGGTACTACTAACTCTACAAATTCCTCATTTGTCAAGTATCTCGACAAATAGGAGTATAATAAGGCCAACAATTTTTTTTCGAAAATCTCGACACTGTTCAAATGTCAATTTCATTTTTTTTTCTTTTTCTTTTTGTCAAGAATCTCGACAAACAAAAATGCCAACCAAGCAAAATTTGACAATAAATTTTTTTTTTTTTTGTGGTTTGTCTAGACCAGGCAAAATGGGCTAAAACAATTTTTTATTTTTTATTTTATTTTTTTCCTTTTACTATTCACACATTCGCCAAGATTTTCATTCAATTTTTCACCAATCTTTTTTTTATTTGATCTTATAAGAAAATTTTACACAATTTTTTAATATTTGACTTTTGGGTCATTGGTAAAAAATTTGAAAAAGTTGAGTCGAGTTCGAAGAATGATGGTTTGGTCTAATTCAAATTCTCGAGGGAATTCAATAAAAATTGTCACTTTACCACATCATTTTACCAACATTCAAAGGTCTTTTACGAATCTTAGTTATTTAATTTTCTTTAGTACTAACTCTACAAATTCCCCTTTTGTCAAGTATCTTGACAAATAGGAGTCCCATTTGTAGAGTAACTTGACAAATTGGGTAAAATTTCCAATTTGTACCCAATTTGTCGAGTTAATTGACAAATTGGAGTATAATAAAGTCAAAATTCTTTTTTTTTTCAAGAATCTAGATACTACCCAAATGCCAATTTTATTATTAATTTTTTTTTGGTTTGGGCTAAACAAAAAAAGCAATATGAAGCAAAATGGGCTTAGCCATTTTTCTTTTATTATTCACACATTCGTTGTCCAAGCAAACATATTTTCATTCAAATTTTTACCAATCTTTTTTTTTTATTTTGACCTTATAAGCAAATTGTACACAATTTATTAATATTTGGCTTTTGGGTTATTTCTTTGTGAAAAAGTTGGAGCTTGAGTTTGAATTATTCTTGAGGGTTTGGTCCAATTCGAATTCTCATAGGTTTGGTCCAATTCAATGAAAATGGATTGTTTGAGCACCACACATTACTTTACCATATTACTTTACCAACACCACTATTTGCCAAACGTCTGTAAAATATTCATGTTTACAAATCTTAGTTATTTAGTTATTTTAATTTTTTTTTGTATGAGTTATGTGTTTATTTGGTTCTGCTTTTCTTAATAGAATTTCAACATTTTACTACATTGATTTAAAAGTTAATTGTTTTAAATAGTATGTTCAAAAATATGTTTGCATATTTAATATTTATTATTTGTGTATTATACATAGAATTTTTTTCATTTTTTTTTTTTCACATTTTTTACCCAAAGTAAGATCCAAATTTTTATGTCGGAAAACCGACCTTTTTCCCCCTTCTAATTGTCGTTTTTCTCGACATTATTAATGTCGAGAAAACGACACTAATGCTTCATCTCAAGCAAATGGGCCTTTTAGCCTATTTTGAAACTGTCTTTTTTTTTTTTTCTCCTCCTTTTCTTTCTTTCTAGATTTTCATTCAATTTTTTGCCAATCTTTAAGCAAAGTGTACACTTAATATTTCACTTTAGATATTTAGGTCATTTCACTCTTGAGTTTGTACCAATTCAATCGAATTACATATTTAGAATTTTTTTCCTTTTTTTCACTTTCGGTTCTATCCAATTTTAAATATCAACAAATAATGAAAATCAATTTTTTTTTCCAATTTATTTCTAGATTCTTCCAGTTAGTGAAATTATAAAGTATATTTACTATTATACACACTTCGAATCGAGTACCATTGCTTCAAGTTAATAAGATCCAAATGTAGATTGCAAATTGAATTCTATAATTTATATTTTATATAGTATACAAATATGCTATTATTATACAAATTTTATATCAAGTGTACCCATACTACCTCAAGAACAAAATACCCACCTATTTTAAATAAATGGCAACAAAGAATTTTACAAAAATTAACATTCATTTATTTGTCCCAAATTCTACAATATTATAATTGCTACACGTGTAATGAATGTCCCTAAAACTAGTGTGTGTGTGTGTGTGTGTGTGTGTGTGGTGTAAAAATATCTAATCGTATATGTTCTGATTTATGTAGGGACAGTCTCCTATTGCATGGCACTCACCTACACCTACACCGCACCGACATTCACTTTCTTCTCTATCGACCCATCATCGTGGGACATCACCTCGTCTTTACCCTACTCTGTCACTAGTCGTACATCGGTAATCTACAGCACATTCGGGTTCAAATGTCTTCGATGATTTATTTGAGCATTTGAACATGCAACTGAGTTCAATAGAGCAGTGAATTACTTCTCAGCTGATGGCCGAGGTTAGACGTGTAAATAAGAAGGTTAGACAGTTGAGCAACAAAGTTGATGAAGTCATTAAGTGGGTGAGATCAAATCATCACACAGATGTGGCACCAGAGACAGAGATGGAGACTACAGACCAGCCCGAGGTGACGATGGAGGTTGGGACGGATATAGAAGCGAGGGATCAGCCGGAGGTTGAGATGGAGTTGGAAGTGAAGGTGAGACAGAGATGGAGATTGGTGGGTAGCCGCGAGTTTGGTGAATTCATTTCTGGAATCATAAGATAAAAACTATTTTTTTAATCAATCATTTGATAATTATTAGTAACAATCTGAATCTTTTGATTACAATTGGGAGGTGGAGGCCAAGGGGGTGATGGATGGGCAACGAATTTGGAGACAGAGATGGAGACTTGTGGGCAGCCAGAGATGGAGACCGATGGGGTGACAGATGGACAGTCGAATGTGGAGACCGAGGGGGTGATAGAGCTGGAGACGGATGGTCAACAATTGGAGGTGGAGATGAAGAGAGTGGTGGAGGGAGTGGTGACAGCAGATGTGGCGGCTGTCTTCTTCACACATAGGAAGAGGAAGGACGATGGGATAGTTGACAATACAGAGGTGGTGGATAAGAGGTTGAGAGTACCCTCAACCTACTTGAGTTTTCCATTCACGGTTGGGGTAAAGAAAAGAACTTTCATTGACGGGTCGAAGATCAATCTATTCCAAAAGGTTAATCCGTCAAAGGAGACAGAATTCCTTACGTGGTACTCTAAACTTGGAACTTGGTAAGTTATTTATACATTAATTGCTAACGTATTATTTTCTAGACATCAGTTCCTAACACTATTTATCCAGCTTCACTTGTGAATTGGAGAGTGTTCGAATCACAGACACCAAATAATGGTTTAACGACATATTGACGGACTACAAGTGGCTCGCAAATGATGTAAGCAAAATTTTGTTTAAGTACTATGATTAGTCACTATATGTTGTTATTCATGTTTCATTTTCAATATTGTAGCATGTTGACATGGTGATAAACCTGCTGCGACAATGGGTTGCCATGTACCCAAAATCATTCGAAAATCGAAGAGTCATCATGGATTTCGCATTCAAGAGCATGCTGGATGTTGCACAGATGATGAAAGACTCGTGTCCACAAAATTTTACGTGCCCAGATTACCTGTTCGACTATGTACATGGAAAGTCACAATTGTTAGGTCAACTATGAGAGGGTTGTACACATCTGTACATTCCGGTGCTTACGAATTCACACTGGTTTGCAGTGGAGGTTAACTTTTCCGAAGGTATGGTATATGTTTATGACCTCGACAAGAGTTGCCTTACATAAGGTCAGCTTAAGAAGTTTTTAAAGTCAGTGTGTTATTTCATCCATGTTCTTGCAAAGTTAGTGAATATTTTAGTACGGGACACAATACGAGTGCAGATGGTTGATGTCACGGTTAAACAAAAAAATTCGTAATGTTTCTTTTTGTTGGATGATTAGTTTTTGCAACTGATAAGAAATTTACAAAATTAACCAACCGACTTAATTATTTAATTGCGGGGGGTGATTATGGTGTATTCACAATTAAATTCATCAAAAAGCATGATTACATGTTACATGTCCATGTGGTAGAAGAAGCTAGCAGCCGACTTGTATACACAAAACTATGGTCCATAAGATATGATTATCCTTTTAAAATATGTACATTTGTAAGTTTTGTACGTTTTATACATTTGTATTAGTTCTGTTTTGTACATTTGTATTAGTTCTGTTGTGTTTAACACAAGTTGATGTTTTGTTGTGTTTAACATGAGTATGTTACATGAGTAGGTTAACAGATCATAGGAAATAAGTTAACCAAATTATTAGGTAATGTTAACCTAACCTAGGTAGGTTAACAGACTCTGTTAACAGATCAGATGAGTAGGTTAACATATCATATGAAATAAATTAACCAAATTATTAGGTAATGTTAACCTAACCTAGGTAGGTTAACAAACTTTGTTAACATGTCAGATGAGTAGGTTAACAAATCATAGGAAATAAGTTAACCAAATTATTAGGTAATGTTAACCTGACCTAGGTAGGTTAACAAACTTTGTTAACAAATCAATTGAAGTAAGTTAAAAGATCATAGAAAATAAGTTAACCAAACTATTAGGTAATATTAACCTAACCCATGTAGGTTAACAGACTCTGTTAACAGAACACATGATACATGAATAGGTTATGGAAATATGTTAACATACTAAGTAATGATAACCTAACAAAAGTAGGTTAACAGAATATGTTAACAAATCACATGAATAGGTTAACTTACTAAGTACTGATAACCTAACACATGTAGTTTAACATATTGTTGAGTAGGTTATATAAATAGGTTAACATACCTTTACTGATAACCTAACCCCAGTAGGTTAATCGAACAATTTTAACAAAACATTACTTAAAAGATATTGTTTGCAACATAAGTGAACCATTAAAAACACAAAATATCCATTAAAAACCTAGAATAAAGAAAAACCAATGTACGATGAAAAAACTACCAATGTACGAAGAAAAAAAAAACCAATGTTTCCAACTTAGTGATTTAAATACAGTTATTCAAATCGTAAAAAAATTAGAGCAGGGTTCGCCCTCTTCCTCCAATAGCCACTTTGTACACCTTGAAAGCGAGCATCACCGTTCATGAACTTGAAGACATGTGTGTCCCCAAACCGATATTCTTTGTTGATGCGAATCCTGCCCAACCTCCTGCCAACCGACATACAATCCCATTTTGCCTGGTATCAACCTAAACCTGCCACACTCGATCAACTGCGTCATGAATTTCAACACAATCTACATATCTGGGCAGGTGCGAGCTGGAAAAAGTCCATGGAACGTACTGCAAATTGATACAAAACAACCACGTTAAAGGACATTCCAAATTTGGTAAGTCAACGGGTGCAACTAATAAGAAATGAAATATAAAGTCACAATACAACGGTGGCAATTAAGCATTGCATCCAAAATAATCTGAAATGAGAGTAGAGGTAAATTTGTTGATGATGTAGCAACCGGGCCGTCTAGATGTATCTCACCTGTTGAATAATTGAATATTTTGGCAGTAAAAGTTGCATTCTGCAGTGTACTCAAATATAACTAGATATTCGTCAGTGAGTGAATAATGGGCAAAAAATTCAAACCAACCAGAGCAAAAAGGACCCCTTCCTCCGATCAAATAACTTCAATCTCCCACAATCTTCTTGTGTAATCACGTAGCCAACCTAGTTCCCAAAAAGATAACCAAATTTGTGCACAAATCTCTTGTTAATTAGCTGGGCAATGTAAGCAAATTAATTGTTAATGAAATGCAAATAACTGAAATCTATTGAGTTAAGGAACATACCAATTGGTTGCAATGTCGTTCTGCCATATTCTACGTACGCTACACAGTTGAAAAAACAACAACATTCGAGAATTAGTTAACTGACATATGTTACAGAAAATGAAGTAGGTTAACAGTCGTATGTTAACTGAACTAGGTCAATAGAGGTAAGTTAATAAAACAAAAAGTAGGTTATAGACTAGGTTAATAGACCATTAACAGACTAGGTTAACAAATAGGTTAACACATAGGTTAATAGAACAACGAAGTAGGTTAATAGAACCAAATATAGGTTAGCAGAACCAAAGATAGGATGTTAACCGAACCTATTTAGCTGAACTAGGTTAACAGAAGAAAAAATAGGCTAACCAAACAAAAATTAGGTTAACTAGACCAGTTTAACTGAATTACGTTAACAAAAATATGTTAACCGATCAAATACCAACTGATCAAATAACAGAACAACAAATAAATAAACCTAATTTCAAATCAAATTTCTTATTATTCATATTAACACTTAATATACTCTAAAAATCCATAAAACATCGTAAAAGAAATGTAACTAAGCATTCAACACAACTGAATTCGAGTAAATTTTTTGCAAATACAAGTAGTAAAGATGAAAAGGGTTACGCGAACTTACCGAATGTGGACGACTCTGTTGCAGATGGAAATGTTGCAGATGAATAAGATATGGGAGAGAATGGAATGCATAATTGAATTCTAGGGATGAATAAATTCAATGTAAATGAAGAGTCAATTTGTGTTGAAATTTGAAAAGTTACCTTAATGCACTGCATTGAAAATTTCATTTGATTTTGAAATTTGAAATATTTGAAAATTTTAATTTGGAATCTACATTAATTTAATATGGAATGTACTTTGATTTAATTTAATAGGAAATAAAATTGTACTTTAATTTAATTTAATTTGGTTTAATAATTGTGCTTTAATTTAATTTGGATACCGGACATCATCAGGATTAACACTTAGCGACCATGATGTGTTCAAGTGTAACGTATTTAGTAGTTGAAAGCCAATACAGACAATACTTACGTAAATACGAGTAACAATTTTTGCCCGTATGTTGTTTCGATGGATACCGAACATCATCGGGATTAACACTTAGCGACCGGGATGTGCTCACATGTAACATATATAGTAGTTGAATGCCAATAAGAACAATATGGACAATACTTGTGTAAATACGAGTAACGGTTATTGTCCATACGTTGTTTTGATGGATTCCAGATCATCGGGATTAACACTTAGGGATTGGGATGTCCCCACGTGTCATGTCTATAATAGTTGAAGGTCAAGACGGACAATACGAACAATACGGACAACACTTACGTAAATACGAACACGGTTATTGCCCGTATGTTATTTCAATGGATACCGGATATCATCGGGATTAACACTTAGGGACCGGGATGTCTTCACGTGTCATGTCTATAGTAATTGAAGGCTAATACGGACAATACGGACAACACTTATGTAAATACGAACACCGGTTATTGCATGTATGTTGTTTTGATGGATACTAGAGATCATCATGATTAACACTTAGGGACCGGGATGTCCTCACGTGTAGTTGAAGGTCAATATGGACATTACGGACAACACTTACGTAAATACGAACACCAGTTATTATCCTTATGTTGTTTTGATAGATACCAGAAATCATTGGGATTAACACTTAGGGACCGGGATATTCTCACATGTCATGTCTATAGTAGTAGAAGGCCAATACGGACAATATGGACAACACTTACGTAAATATGAATATCGGTTGTTTCGATGGATACCGAAGATCATCAGAGTAACACTTAGGGACAGGGATGTCCACACATGTCATGTCTATAACAGTTGAAGGCCAATACGGCCAATACGCCAATACGGACAACACTTACGTAAATACGAATACCGGTTATTGTCCGTATGTTGTTTCGATGGATACCGGACATCATCGGGATTAACACTTAGAGACCGGGATGTCCTCACGTGTCATGTCTATAGTAGTTGAAGGCCAATATGGATAATACGGACAACACTTATGTAAATACGAACACCAGTTATTGCCCGTATATTGTTTCGATGGATACCGAAGATCATCAGGATTAACACTTAGGGACTAGACATCGTTGGGATACCAGACATCATCGGTATTACATATTAAAATTTTCCAATTCTATTAATGGAATGTGGTTAACACAAGAAGTTTTATTCAAACAAAACATAAATATGTTAATAGATGCATGTAACCGACCATAAAACTGAACATAATAGTTTAACAGTTTATGGTTAATCAAAAATGTTATTCAAATAGAAGACTATTTGGTTAACAAGATATTTTGACAAATTATAAAATTTTAACATATGTTAACCAATGTTGACTGAACTGTGTCATGTTAACAAATCATCCAACTATTAACACTCTATTATGCATATGTTAACATGTGCTTATTCTATTAACATAACGTGGTTAAACGAACCTAATATATTCAAGCAGAACAATGAAGTAGGTTAACATGAGCTTTTAACCAACTATAAACTTTTAACATATGTTAATCATTGTTGATCATCCAACTATTAACACTAATATGCATCTGTTAACATGTGCAATTCTGTTATCAGAATATTGTTAACCGAACCGTATTAACATGAGCATCTAACAGAACCTAATTAGTTTAATAGGCACATTTAACCGAACCTAATTAGGTTAACAAGAACATTTAACCGAACCTAATTAAGACAATAAAGATGAAGTTTTATTCATAACAGAATCAACTTTATTGCATAACGTTCATCTCAGTCCTTTTTCACATTGTTTCCTCAACAAATTTCAAATAAATAATAAAATAAAAATCATCCAATACATTTACGAGTAAAGAATACAATATAATTCTCATTATGTATTTAAATGTGCATATATAATTCTCCGGCGATGCGGCTACTAGTAAGTAGAACCTGGCTGCTACATTTCAGTCGAGTGTGTCTAGTTGCACCACATCTATCGTACCTACGATGGCGGAGACGCTCTCCAGCAGATGGTATTCTTGCTGTAGATTTGCGGCCAGCCCTTCGTTTCACTAAAGGTGACATAATATTGAGTGAGCTAGCAATATGGTCGGGAACTTCCCATTCGACTTCATTTGGCACGAGGAATATTGTTTCGGCATATGCTGCTATTTAAAAATCAACTGTGTAATACTGAGAGCACAACAAGTGAGTTGAAATCTCTCTATGCAAAGTGACGGCGACTATATTCCCACAGGAAAACCTCTCTAACTGAAATTGTCTCGCATGTGCAAGTGTTGTCATTCAAGTTCACAACATACCGGGTGTTCGGTCTATTATTCACATCAAACCGGAATTGTTCTAGAGGCTCTACATACAACGTCTTTGCCACCTCAAGACTATTGAAAAAATTTCTTCCATTGCCGGGGGTTAGAGTGCTTGTATGCATCTCATGACTCGCTTTCTATTATAAAACCATTATCGCAACTTCTGTCACAGTATGTACTCTATTAGTGCAAGAATTGGTAACTCCCGATCTTTCTTAAACAATAAATTAAGTGACTTTACATTATTATTATTTTTTTAATCAACACACCATCACAAAATTTCAATGTAGTTTTAGGCCTCCATCGTGGAAGGACGGGGGTTAAGGAAGCCCCAACCATATATAAAAAGCTCATAATAGTACAAGGGAGGGGGGCATAAAACCCGACCTCCAAGCACAATCGAATGAAAGAGTAAATGCAAAAGAATCAATAAATAAGGAGGTACTACCTCCCATACAAATGTCTAAAAAGAAACTATAAGCCTCTAACAAAGAGGGAAGTCCAAATCATTAACTGACTAGACTACGATGTCGTCAAATGGAAGATCCCGAGAGTCAGTACTCATAATAGTAGCGTCGATCCCAGCCCTCCGATGCAAGAAGATCAAGAACTGGTGCCCTCTCGGAAGATGTGGTGATAGTATCCTGTCCGAAGGCTAGTAGATGCCTGATGTGCCGAGAGTAGCTCGAATATAGGTCCTCCTCCTCGTGATGCAGCCGGATCGCTAATGTAGAGTCCGACTCCACCCATAGAACTGAGCAACCCAAGCCTCGAGCCAAAATGATCCCGTCTAGTATAGCTCGTAGCTCACCGAGAATGGTGCGACGCCATAGAAAGAGAAGAATGCCCGAATGCACCGCCCCGACGAATCTCGATAATCCTTCCGCCACTAGCAACCCGGTCCTCGACGCATCCATCGATGTTGATCTTGTAGGATCCCACCGGTGGAGTACGCCAAAAACTAAAGTGGGAGGAGGAGGGAGGGGTGGTAATAATGACACCAAAAAGCGGAGCGATGTCCATGTCTCCACGCCAATGGATGTGCCAAATAAGCGGCCTGTGTGCGTAGCGCGAGATGGTGTGGTAAACTCTCCAAATGATCCTCCTCGGCTCCATAGCTATATCTCGTGCTTCGCATCATTCCTCGCAATCCATAGAAACCATAATATCAATAGAGGAATGATCGCACGATATGTCCTGCGGTGACAAACCGACCCGAGAATCTCCAAGTCCGAAGCGATCATCGAATCCTCGAGCGGCCCGAGGGTGATATGAAAGATGTCTCGCAAAGTGTCTCCAAACAAGATCACCGTCGGACTATCAATGAATAAGTCATTGAATAGTCTCTATAGCCGAACAAAGACCGGCACCTCGACGCCCATACGACTCCCTATCCGCCTCTCGGATCACCACATCCACCGGTATAAGCCCCGCCACAATCTCCAACGTAAAAAGGAAACCGTGGTTGGAATAATCGAACTCCATATCATACGATATACAAATTGAATAGTGCTCCCTCGCATTGAACAGCCGCCATGCGCATTTGGTAACAAATCGCCATCCGGTATCACCCATACAATCGATCATCCACATGTGGGGTGATAGGGATGCTCCCTATCCGCTTCGGCCATGGTAAGTGGAACGATCCGAATGAGTCCGTCGTTATTCCATCCAATATCATCAAAGAAATCATGCACTGGATGGAAGAATGTGGTAGTCGCGGAACCGATCGGCCAAAGTAGTATCGCCCATCCAAAGAATCATGCCAAAAAAATATGTGACCCCGCCCTAGCTTCCATGCAATGTAGGACTCGGCCTGTGGTCCTATAAGCTTCAGCCGTCTCCAAACAGGTGAAGCATAATAAGGAACAGTAGCCAGTATCGGATGTGTGCCCTGACAGTACTTACCCCGTAAAAACTGAGCCCAAAGAGATCTCTGAGATCTGAATAGCCACCATAGCTTCAGCGAGAAAGTGTCAACAAGGTCCTGTAACCGCCTAAATCCCAGTCCTCCCTCCTCGACGGAAACATAAGTCCTTCCATCTCTTCCAATGAAGACGATGGGTATGATCTTTGAGTCCCGAGGAATCTAGCAAAGATGCTCTCTAGTTTCTTCAAAACAAACCTTGGGAGGATTCAAAACACAAGAAGGTAGAGAGGAAGAGAAGATGCAGTAATGCATCGAATCGAGTAATCCGTCCTCCGTGTGAAAGTAATCTCGAAGCCCAGCTAGATATCCCGCTCGTACTTTCTCGAATGAGATCATCGATAGGAATATCTTACGATGCCCTTTGAACAGGGCACTCCAAGATAAGTGAAAGGTCGCTGGCGGTGAAGCCTCGCGATGCTCAAGCCTCGTATGTCTGCGAATAGTAACCCATCTGGGTAAAATAATCCCGCTCTTATCTCTATTCACTAATCGCCCAAGCTCGCTCATAGTGCTCGATACAATGTAGGACCCGTCTAATAGATCGCTTCGACCGTTAGCGAAAATGATCATATCATCTCGCAAAACATAGATGTGAGATAAGAGCATCCTCCATGTCTCAGAAGCCATCGAGCTATCTGCGCGATCTTTGCCGAGTAAGGATGCGCGAAAAATAGTCACCGCTAGAATAAATAACGATGGAGAGATGGGATCACCACAGCCGAGTCCCCGGATGAGGGAAAAACCACATGGTCTACCATTGAGCAGGGCGAAAAGTGATACTCGAGAGATGCACCTCCGTATCCGATCTATCCATATAGCATCAAAACCAGAGCCCTCCAAAATGAGATCAAGAAACCCCAATCCAAAGTGGCCATAGGCCTTAGCCATATCTAGCTTGAGGATAGCATTATCCCCTCGCACCTTCGTATCCAAAGGTGTGTAGAAGCTCATGTGCAAGGAGGATGTTATCCCCAATGAGTCGCCCCGGGATGAATCCGCCTGAGGTGTTTGAAATAATCGAGGAAGTATGTTACTCGGTCATGAAATTCAAGACTTTGTAACCAACTTATTAAAACCGTACATAAGGCGATAGGACGAAACTCGGACCACCGACATGCATTATCCCGCTTAGGATCAATACTATAGAGGTAGTGAAAACCTCTCGGAAAATGCCCCCACTTGCGAAGAAGTCTGTCTTCGCTGAAAAATATCATCCGAGATAATATCCCAACACTCTCGAAAAAGTGTGAAGAAAATCCATCCGCCCCACTACACCGCTGGGATCAATCATCAAGATAGCCTCCCGAACCTCGGCCAAAGTCGGTGTCTCGATTGAGTGCAAATTATCCTCATCGGACACCGCCTAGGAATAATATCGTCGAATAGGATCGACAGTGAGGAGCAAAATGACAAAAGTTCTGAAAAATGACACAACAAGGCGTCGAATAGCCTCCCGAGAGAGTCAAACACTTCTCCCGCCTCTAAGTAATAGACCTAATCCGAGATCGGATCCTACGCCCCCAGCACCATAGAATGAAAATACCGGGTGTTGTGGTCTCCCTCACAAACCCAACGAGCCCCCGCCTTTTGTTTCCAAAAGCCTCCTCAACAGATAAAGTTTGGTTCGGGCCCACGAGCCTCGTGTAACGATCACGCCGGGGCGGAGTAGGATCACTATTATAGACGGACTCGCCGCCCACCCTACACTCTGCATCCCCGACTCACCGGAAGATGTCACCAAACACATGTCGATTCCACCAACGAAGGCCCCTGTTTGAGCCTAAAAATCTTCTCCCAAAAATATCATTCCGTATGATGAGTCGGGAAAGACCACTTTTGGGATACGAAGCTCAAGAAGTCATGATGTCTAGACCAAACGTTGAGGAATCAAAACGGACGAGGTCCTAAATCGTCGCCGAAGACCACTCAATCAAGAGCGGAGAGTGATCTGAAGTACTTGGTTCGGGATCTTTGAACCGAGAAGCGAGAGCAAGAAGAACCAATCACCGAGTTAATCAACACTCATCCAACCGCTTTCCACACTCTCCCATTAGTCCACGATAATCGACTACCATCAGAACTCCTCGCATCGGTCAAGCCACAATCCATCATCATATCTCGCAAAATCGATGTACCTCATCTCGAGTGTTATGACCAAGACGCTCACCATTGTGAGCAATCACATTAAAGTCTCCCCAACCATCCACGGCCCATCCACTACAAGAGAAATTTGGTGGAGTCCCATCCATAAATCCTGCGCGCCCACCGCAAACAAGAAGCATAAACTGGGTAATATACATCGGCACCGACAATCTGGGATCCTCAACTCTAATGTGGAGGAATTGGGGATGATCAACACATGAAGCAACTGTAGTCCCCAAATTCCAAAAGCACCAAATTTTACCCGACTCATTCTCAAGGCCCACATCAAATGCGAGAGATCGTCGGATAAAGTCAAAGTTTTTCTTCAAAACAAATGGCTCCAAAATCACTAAGAAGTAAACCTGGTGAATCTGAACCAATTTCTTAAGACGTCTACGCGTGGCAGTACTGCCCACTCCCCTCACATTCCATATGATAACACACATCAAAGGGATTGGTTATGTGACGAAGCACCTGTCTGACTGCGAGTCACCCGCGAGCTCGGGCGAGGAATATCAATACCTTTCGAGGATTTCTTCCTCCTCGATTGTAGTGAACCCATCGACTCGCCTCTCCTAATCCAACCAAGTCCTCCGAAGAATTACGACGAAATTGCCCCTGCTGGTGACCCCCCAACTGGATAGAACTAGCAGTGTCTGCAGTATAGAAGTCTCAACGTTCTCATGACAACTGGGATCTGGGTGAGTATGTGGAACAGGATCAAATCTCGTGCCGAACGGCCGATAGCATAGGGTACTCACGAGGGAGAGACATCATATGGTCAAGCAGCGGGTCAAAATCAGTGGCTGCAATAACTGGCTTTGAAGCCATATCGGTGAGTATTTGGAGAGCTATGCTCGTGGATAGGCCTTTCATGAACCTCGGGCGCGATAGGAATAACAGTGGTGGGATAGAAGATGAACTAGCAAGTAGGACCCATCGCTTCAGCTGCTCAACAACAACCTCCTTACCCTTTCCCTTCCCTATCCTCACAACCAAAGGGACCTCATCAAGAATCGTAACTCAACATCAACGGCTTAGTATCCGGCAATCAGTAGGCTTAGGAATAGTAATAGGCTTAGAAGCCTCGCACCAACCGGCTTAGTAGCTGAGCAACTTTCTCAACATCCGGAGGGGCATCCGCCCTACATTTGTCAATAAGATGACCCATATGCCGACATTTCGCACAAAAGTGAGGCAACTGCTCATAAACTACAGTCGCCAAAACTACGGGATTCACCCCTGCTCAAGCCAAACCCTATCGTGGAGCTTATGCTCCAGATTCACCTCCACACAAACCACGGCTTCACTAGGCCTCAACAAATCCGCGATCGCCTCATCAATTCTCAAAGGAACCCCAACAAGTTTAGATAGTGCAAATAAGAACTCTTTAGCACGTAAATGAACAAAGCAATGTGGAAAAGAAATCCAAACAGGGGCAATGGGGTCTCAAAGATCGTGGTGAAAATCACATGTCCATTTAAGCACACATATATAGGGCATCCCATAATAAACCATAAAGGTTTCAAGAATAATCGACTATAATCATCCTCATGCGTCAAATGAATAAGTATATGCTTAAAGTCAATAAGCCCAATTTTAAATTCACCAAGAAATCCAAACTTCGAAAAGAATTGCGTGCACTCCACCATGCTAGGTTTACGGTGAGAAAATTTTCCCACAAGTGTAAACTTAAAAGGCTCGAGAGAAGCTTCCTCATCGCCAGTAATAGTCAAAGTCGGCTCTCCACGATGCAAGAATGGCTCCTTAGCCACAAATTGATGACAAAGTAATCGAGGCGGCCGAAGGATGGAAGCAAATGACTTACGATATTATGTTCGGATGGAGAAATGGTCTGCTTTTCGATTCTGGCGAAGAAAGATAAGTTTTTTTCCATTATTCAAGGCGCATCGAGCTTTTGTGGAAAGACATGAGGGCCCGGAGCAATAGGTGCTGAAAATTTAGGCAAACGGAATGGGCCGGAGGAAGCAGCCTGCGGGGGACGCAGGTTGGCCTGTTGGCGGGCGACCGGATGCTCGCTGGACGCAGGCGGTCGACCGGCATGCCCACCGGCACCGGGCGCGATGCCGCGCGCCATGGCTCGGCAAGGGTTCGTCTGTTGGACCCGTTGGAACCGACTCAGAGCCATCTTGGGCTCAATCATTTGGTTGAAAGGGAGCCCAATGGAACTCGGAATGCCGTAATGGGCACCGGGTCAAGTGCGGCTTGAGGGGCTCGAATGGGCGGGCCCTATCGTCTTGTTGAATGCGAAGGAAGGAGGGTCACGCCGCATCCGGTTGACCATCTAGAGTCGAGGGACTCAACCCGTGGGGCGCGTCACGAGGAGAAGCTGGGGTTGTGGGATAGAACCATGGGGTCGGACCGCTGGTATGTGGCGACCCACGCGTCGGACCCGGTCGCGTATCAGCAAGGGCCAAGCTCTGGTCCACAAATGACCCTCCAAACCGCTCGCCGAGGAGGTGGCGTGTCGACCGGTGGACCGCCGGTATGCTCGAAGACGCCGGTATTGGTCGCGCTTCACTAGGGGTTCAAACCTGGGGTTCTGCCGCAAAGCGCTACATTTTGTGGCGAGGTCGGATTCAAGTGGCGTGAGGCCGCGTGTGTGTCGACGGGGTGGCCGGTCACGTTGGAAGGATGTCCGGCGGTTTAGGTGGGAGGTCCGTAGCATTGTAGTCCGTGCGGTTAGGGTTGTCCATGAATCGCCTATCACTTGAGGGGTGGTAATGAAAGTTTGACTTTACATTATTTGATGTCATCATATTATAATGAATTCCAATATGTGCCATTGCCCAATGTTCAACACCCATATCGATCAAATACTACCATGCATTTTTCAATTTATTATGTATCTTGCCCATAAATTTATTAAATTCTTCGACACTTATGCCTCTGCCGCTCTCTTGAACAATGACAGAGAGCGAGAACTCGATACCTCGTTTTCAAGTTACCTTGTATATGGTACATGTAGTAGCCATAATGTGCATCGAGATAAACATCTCTCATACCATTTTTAATACTATTACCCCGGGTCAGACACAAAAGTAGTGTCACCAACGTCCCCCATTACTTTCTTCAACTTACTGAAGAACCAGTTCAACGATTCATCATTCTTATTATCGATAATATCGAATGCAAGAGGATAAATTTGAATGTTCGCATCTTGACATGTAGCAATAATCATCATACCTTTATATTTTGCTTTAAAAAATGTTCCATCGACACAAATTACGTGCCGTATGGAAGATATAAATCATTGAATACACGTTCCAAGAGCCATGAAGAAGTATTTGAAGCAGTTGTCGACATCAGTTTGAATAAAGAACACTGAGCCCAGATTAGTTCTCTCCAAGTTGTGGCAATATGAGGCCAATTTACTATAACTATCCTCATGTGTACCCATTAAGTCATCCAGAGCGCATTCTTTAGACTTCTAGCCTTCTGATAGCTCATTACAACCCCAAACTCCCGATAGATGTCATGGATGATGTCTGCAGGTCTGTACATAGTTCTGGGGTCTCGAAATTTGTGCATTATATGTCTTCCAATAACCCATAATTGTGCTTGTCTGTGATCATTGCGAGGAGTCCCATATTCGCAAGTATGTTCCCATGCATACTTTCGAACAACAAAGATATCGGATGTGTCAAACTTTGTTGCTCGCAAATGCCACTTGCAAGTGTCATCTACACAAGCAAGTGTGTACACTGTTTTATTTGATTTCTTTACTTTAAATTTGAAGTTATGTTTCAATGCAATCAAGTGCATAGCTTCCTGCAGATCTTTCTTCTTATCAAACAACTGGTCAATATGTAAATCTTTACCATCAGAAATCACTCGAGTCATACGAGAAGATCGTGAACTAGGACCAACTTGGTGGCCACGTGTAACTAAGGTAATGAGATCCTCATTTGTAAATGGAAATCCTTCCTCATTGTCTTGAACTATCTCAAGAGGTCTTTGTGTAGCATTCGTCTCCGAAAAAATTACATCATCATCTCGAGTATCTCCATTGTATTCTAAAAATCATCTCCTGCTTCATCTTCTGCGTCGTGTCTGTTCATAGGTTGCTCTCTCCTCACAAGAGTTGCACATAGAAGAGTATGATGATTTTCGTTCAGTTCAACCAGCCACTTCAACTGCATGTCCGAAGTTATCTTTACCGGTGGAATTGAAAAATGTGTATTGGTAGGAAAAAGAAATCCAAACTCCATATCATATTTCAAAGAGTAAAAAATAAGAAGGTTTCCTATATCATGATACAATTCCATATATGATGTATTCATAGATACATGAAGTGCAGCAACCAATTCTCCATTATCCCCATTCTATTTCTATGTCCACTGACCTTGGTCATTCTTTTCAAAATCACCGAAGTAACAAATAACGATGAGTGTCATATCTGCATTTCAACAAAAAAAATTAAAATGACGTTAGCTAAATAATAATAGAATTCCATATGGATTGTTAACAGAATGCGTGGTTATGGTTTTCATGTTTTGTTTCATATGGCCTGTTAAGTTCAATTGGTCTATTATGACGTTTGTTAAGTTTGGTCAACTAGTGGCTAATTAGAAAGTTTAACCGATCAATAGTATAGGTTAACATACCAAAAATTTAGGTTAACAGACCAAAGTGTAGGTTAACAGACATAAAGTGTAGGTTAACCCAAATTGTATATGTTAACATACCTAAAGTGTAGGTTAACCGACCAAATATGTAGGTTAACAGACAGACCAAATGTGTAGGTTAACAGACCTAAAGTATAGGTTAACAAACTAGTAACAAAACTAGTAAAGTATAGGTTAACCAACCAAATGTGTAGGTTAACAGACCTAAAGTATAGTTTAACAGACTAAGAGCGTAGGTTAACTGACCTAAAGTATAGGTTAACCGACCTTAACCAACAAACTATCTTGTTAGGTTAACCTACTTTCTACCTTGGTTTTAACAGATTTCTTACCTACGTTCTACCTTATTCAATTTTAACACAACACATGAACAAAGATCTTTCCAATTAATTCGTTCAATTCATGCCAATTAATCTAAATGCGCTAAAATATGCCAAAACATCATTTCACAATTACGATACCCACCTAAATTCAAAATGAGAATGAACTTACTCACAAATTATAAAATGTCAAATTGTTGGCTTCTGTGTTGTTCACGCGATGCTTGTTCTCAACTTTGGAGATAACTTTTGCTGCAATATGATGAATCAATTAATGTTGGATGCGTGAGTTTCTATTCTCATAATAATATGAGCCGTTGTGTTCAATAAATGAATTGAGTTTTTAATTTAATTCTATTTGTGTCATTAAAAATGTATTTATGTCTTTTACATTTGACCCATTTTAGTAGTTGTTATATCTTAATAAGAGTATTACTGTCTTTTACATCAAAAGAAGCTTTTAAAATTTATTTTTTGAAAGTTAGGCTATTCCAATGAATGGCCACTTTGACAAGGCTATTTAGCCAAATCCCCATTCGTTTAGGGCTTTTTTTCTTTATCTGTTTTTGTATTTATTTTATTTTGAGTAATGCTAACTAAGAAAGTATTTTGATTCATTGGACAAATAAAAATGGGTCTACGCTGTTATATATAATTATTCTTTTATTTTTTAGATAAATCCAATTTCTTTACTATCTTTTTCTCTAAGAAAAAAATAGTTCTTCCATATACATTTTTTTTTTCTAATCTTTGGAGAAAAATCATAAAGTATATTTGCTAGTGTTTATAAGTAAAATTGGTCAAATATAATTTTTATCCACACATTTCGTAGGACCTATAATTTTTATCCACTTTTTTATCCATATATTTTGTAACACCTATAAATTATAATCTACAAAAAAAAAAAAAAAAAATAAATAAATTATCAAGCATACACATAGCCTATTAACTTTACCAAACTTTCACAAATTGAGGGTGATCAAAGATCATCATGGACTTGTGCATGTTCAGCACGAGCATCTCTACTAACTTAGTATGGACATCTATCATACTTTGTATATGATTTAAATTATACCATAGGACTTCATTTATATGTTCTTATGCAATATAAATTATGGATTTTGTTGCTTTTTTACTTTATTTTGTCAAAGGATATTCTAATTCTTATATACACGTAGAGTTTTTCTAAGATTTGTCATTATTTTAATTCTTCTAAGAGCTAGTTATTTTCTTAGTTATTTTTTATTAAATAATAATATTTGTGGAGTTTCTACGAATTTATTCAATCCATCTCGGAATTCTGGTGAATTATTGAGATTGGATTTGTATTATTCGATCTCACTCTTTCCTACTACATCAGATTGCTATCACAGTCAGACACCAAATTTAGCCGTATAGACATACAAGACGGATCTCAATTGTAGCCAATTGAAGATAGTGAGCCTTGAGTTGGATCGTGGTGGTTGAAAATTTTCTCTTGGCTCTTAAGGCGATAGTGCCCACGTAAAGCAATCATATGACATAGTGAAAAAGTTGGACCTTGATATGACATGTAACCTTTCTTGGATTGAGGAAGAGAGATGAAAAGACTATCGATTGAAAGGGGCCAAGATCACATAGTACTTCGTTCGAAGAAGAATTGTTAAAAAAGTATAAACAGAGTCCTACATCAGTTAAATATAATTTAGATGATAGGCTTTAAAGGGATTGAGTTACCTCTTCTAATGGGTTAAATTTTTGGGATGGAACCTCAATTTAACAAAGCTAGACTACGTTTCATCATGACATTGAGGAGGTTCATGCCCATTTTTGTGGAGAAAGTATATCCGATAAACACATTTTTAATACACGATCTGCCCCAAATCTTACTTTCGTTGGTTAATTTCATTGGTTAATATTATCTAATTCACATGTTTTGTTTTGAAATAGGTTAACAAGAAAAAGAAGGAATAAAAGAGAAGAAATGACTTAGTTGGAGGATATGGAGAGCAAATATAAAATGAAAGAGCAAAGGTGCAATTTTTTTTGAAGGAACATGCTTTTAAGTACTTATAAGCTAGTCAAACGTCATTTTTATCCATATATTTCGTAAAATCTATAACTTTTATCTACTTTTTATCCAAACGTTATGTAGAATCCACTATATATATTTTACAAAAACTTTACCAAACATATTATGGGACTACTATTGGTCAATTGAATTAATTAACCAATCTTGGGATTTGACTTTCATGGGTTTGGTGAGTGTGTGACTTAGTTGAGCCAAATTTATATTAGGAACCCTTAACCAGCAAGGTTTTGTACAACAAAAATAATGGAACCCGACGACTAGAACATTACAGGAAAGGGGATATAGAACATAGAAGAAAAATAGGACTAAACGTAAAGCAATTGGACTTTCTACAGATTATAAAGATTAAAGAGATAACACGGGTGGGTGGGGTGGAGTCGATTCGGCATCGAAAAACAGAACATGTAGTAGGTGTGTCCAATGTTAAAGTGGAGTACAAGTACGTAATGGTTGGGATGGAAGCTCATAATCAAGATTTTTATGTAGTCCATGGACGATTCTTTCTTCTCTATTTACTTTCTTGAACTAAGGTAGATGATAAGTGTGTTTTAGATGTTTATTTAGGCTTCTAAACTTAGAATATATTCACTAGATGAGTGAATTTCTACTTAATTCAGTTTAAAATTTGTTTATGTAGGTACAAACCCCACTTTGGATGAGCTTAAAGCGAAAAATAAGAGTTTGATGCTTAATTGAAGCTTAACAAGATGGCACGGACATGAGTTGAAGCTATTTCAAAGCAACATGAGTGAATTCGAAAGTTTTGAGGGCAAAAATCAAATTTTGGAAAAGTTTGGGGATTAATTTGCACACTTTCAAATATTTGGAAGGCCACTTTGGAGAGACTTGATAAGGGTTGGACCAATTAGAATGCCATTGAAATTTTTTGGATTGAATCGAGAAGATTTAAGGAGCAAATGACCAAAATCATACCTAAACGCCAAATTGTATGTTTTGAAAAAAAAATGTCACACTTAGGTAGCACAATGCATGGTGCATGTGTTTTGAAGTTAAGTTGAACTATGACTTTTTCTTGGACATGATTTTCAATGCATCTCAAACACTATATAAAGATCTAATCTAGGTCAATTAAAGGGGATTTCCACAACATAACATATAAAAAATTCTTGAAAGAATTTCACATCAAAAACATCAAATTTTTGGAAAAAATTACAAAAAATCATTGGAGCTTTGGATGATATTGGAAGAAGAAGACGGTGTCGTCCAAGAACATTGAAGAGATTCAAGATTGAAAGTTGCATCAACTTGTATTTTAAATTATCTGAGTTAATCATTCACTTTTTATCTTGTATTTTTTAATTAAAATATTATAGACTAATCCCTTGTGACTAGGATTTTGATGAAATCTTGTTGTCTTTAATCCAATAAATTGCGAGTTTTTATTTATGCATTTAGGTAAATTGATTGGTATTCCCTTATCCCGTTTTGATGATTAGCTACAATTAGAACACGTTAGTGATTTATATTGCTTTCGAAAGATTCGAGATAAATTAGTTGATAGTAATAAAAAACATATGGTCCTATAATTGATGGTGTATGTCATTATACTCTATGAAATCGTAATGTGATGATCTTTGTAAATTAATGCATATATGTTCGCAATTTAATTAGAGATAAATTATATTCACAGATAAGTATAGATGATATTGATTAAAATTGGATTATTGATTTTTAATATATGCATCTAAGTTCTTGTTTTTGTCAATTATTTGTTATTGAATTAATTGTCATTCTATAATTTAGAAAATTTTAGGACAGTTCTTGAGATTTGTGTTGATGCCGAGAGGTACTACATGTGTCTATCTCAAATAACAAATGATATTAAGTCCAATAAGAAATAAATATATACTTCTATGCTTAGTGTAATTTTTTGTGGTATTCTAACTTTGTGTTGTGTTCTTTGTCTATTCACATCTATCATATAGATATAATTGGATCATATATGAGAATTGGTTAATTTGTATCAAAAGTAAGCTTGGGCGTCGGGTGGGTCGGTCCGAGTATTTCAATACCCGGAACCACCCGTTATAGTTCATATATTTTGTAAATGGAACCATTCGGTTCTAAGTAATTATTAAACATGAACCGAAACTGTAGGTTCGGATTAGGATTCGGGTTCGGTTCTACCCATAACATTTTTTTTAAATTGTTAGTTGACAACATGTTTTGAAAAAAATTAAAATTGCAAACCCTCTAACATTAATGTATGTTAGATATTAAAATAATTTATGAAAGATATAAACATTAACGAGAAGAATAGACACCAAAATTACAAACTCATAAATTATGGTTAGAAAAAAAAATTGCATCTCAAAATTGAGGATTTGTTTCAGTTACAGATGAGTTTCGCCATCTCACTGTGTGTTGAGTGAGAGAGAAATGGGCGAAATTCAAGACATACGACAATATTTGTATTGAGTATCTAAGCAAATAATAATTGAAAATTTGAGATTTGAGTAATTAAAATTGGGTCAATTGAGTTTGAGTTTAAGAGTGATGGATTTTGTACTTTTTGTTTGGATATTAGAAAGTTGGACTCTTGTCTTTGGTGCCGTGGTGTTGGATTATGGGTTATGGTGAATAAATTGTAAAAAATAAAAAAATTTATAAAGAATGACAAATTCGGTTCCAATCGGGTATCCACGATTCTAGTTCAAGAACTAAGAACTGATCCGAACCTAGTCGGTTCTCGGTTCTCGGCTCTCGATTCTCGGTTCCAGGTTCTATTTCCTAATTTTATTTTTTTGCAACCAGACCGGAATCTCCGGTTCTGGTTAAAATGCCCACCCCTAATCGAAATAATAAATTAACATATAAGAAATACTGATTGTCAACATAAAACCCAAATTGATTGTGACCAAGCAATTAGAGATTAAAGTAGGTTAACAGCGGTGGATTCAGAGTCCTAGTGCATTTCATGATTTAATTAAGTCCAAAGATATATTTGTTTATTTTAATTGTATAGTTTAGTAGATGATTAAGTATAAGTTAATAATTAAATATAAAAAAATAAAACTCCAAATAATTGATTGTGTATTTTTCTGAAATTAGAGCTAATATTAATTATAGTAAAATACTTAGAAACTCAATTATCGTGGGTTCGACAAAATACTTATCATTATATTACTTGTTAATGATCCAGGATTAAATTCGAAAAATATTAGATTATAAAATCTTGTTTAACTACCTGATTATCTTTTTATATTTTAATTCCGTTTATACATGCTTAAACTTTTATGGTTAATTCTTTTTTAGACTAATTAATTGAATGTTTTTCCATTCTAAATATTACTCATCCGTCCCATTTATATATGTTGTTTTTTCTTATTTTTCTATTCCAAATTATAGTTTACTTACCTTGTTGAATGTGTATTTGATTTTTTCATTTCTTAATATACCCATATTGAATATATTTTGTTATCAACACAAATAAACTTGTAGTCTTTCAAATGTAGTGGAAATTAATAGTAAACTATGAAAATTCTTTGCAAAATTTGGTTTTAATAGCATTAATTAAAATTTCTTAATCCGTGTGAAAAACGAAATCAACTTATATAAACGGGACGGAGAGAATATATATTTTATAGGATAAATTACTTTCATAGTCACATCTTTTCAGATTTGTAGTAATTTCGTTTCTATTCAATTTTATTCGCATATAACATCTCCAATCTTTCAGTAATTCAAGCAGATGGTCCATTTAGACAATTTTGCACCTAACTTAAATAAACTAAAATGAAAAAATTGGATTCAAGTATTTAACCTTTTTAAAAGTACAATGAACATTTTAACTTTTACAGTTGTTCATTTCAAATAATAAAAAATATACCGTCATGTTCCGAACTTTCTAAGCCTAGCACCTACGCCTCTCAGTATATGTGCACCGAAAGGACCTCTAGAACCTTGATGAATTTTGTCCAAATTTGTCATAGTTGACCAAAAATCAAGTCCGTAACCTAAATTTGATCAATTTAACAAGAGTAAAATAGTCTATTCACATTGTATATATAAAAATGATTTTGGATATATAAAGATGATTTTGGATCTTACACGCTTACATAATTACTCTTTTATCACTTCAACAACCTTCGCTCACAGACCCGACTGTATGGGACAAGTGTAGCAACTACAAGCATGATAATAACACATGCATATAGTTGATTTTGATAGCCCCTTTAATTCTCAATATGCATGAAATTTTTGAAGAGAGAATAATTAATCATCTTTAAGCCTCAAGCACTAAAGGAGCTATAGCTTCTATTTGGCTTTTATATAGAGAAATTAATCACTTCATTAACTATTGTCATCCCATTTGTAGAATGGAAATTGGTGTTTTAATGGATTGAAATTTGTTAAAAAGGGGAACACACAGTTTAAGTAATTCTTTGTCTATGCTTAAATTATACTTTTTCTGAGTTGTGTGGATCATTAATCTACAGACCATAATGTTACTTATGATGTTATATTGGTGTATAAGTATAGTGTGTGTGAAGGATAAATTTACATTATGATGAGAAATGTTTAGTTTTCTCATGTGGGAAAATGGTTTTGCTTAATGATATCTACATGCATGTGCATGATATTTACTTGCTAAGTGCATTAGCTCTGTATTGTAAAATTTATTTGCACGTTCAGGCCGTCGACTCCCTTATCAGTCAAAATGGCACTAAAGTACTCTCTCGTTAACCCTCAAAACGGCAGTCTGCCTGCCTTAAAAGAGAGATTGATAAGTTGATTTCAAGTGGCTTAATTCGCGAGGCACATTATCTCATTTGGGCTGCCAACTCAATCCTCATTCCTAAACCTAACAAAAAATTGCGGACGTGCACTGACTTTTTAGATCTGAATAAGGCATGCCCAAAGAATAACTTTTATCTACATTGTATTGATCAAGATGCTACGGCTGGATATGCCTTACTAAGCTTTATGGATGCATGTTCAAGGTAAAATAAGATCCCTATCTACGAGCTGGACAAGGAGCACTCCTCATTCATTACTAAGTGTGGCTTATACTACTACAAAGTAATGCCTTTTTGGCTTAAAGAATGCTGAAGTCACATATCAGCAATTGGTAAATTGAATGTTTGTTGATTCAATTGGGAAGACAATAGAAGTATACATGGATGATATATAGATGAAGAGTCATAAGGCTAAAGAGCACGTAGCCTACCTCGAGCCCTAAAAAGTATGTTAAGAGATGGACGAGAACATGCTAGCGGCAGACCACTATGAGGTCACTTTCAGATGAAGCTCAACCCAGTAAAATGTGCACTTGGGGTTACTTTTGGAAAATTCTTAGGTTACATGGTAAATGAAAAATGAATTGGGGCTAATCTAGAAAAACCAAAGCTTTACTCGAAATGAAATTGCATTAGAAGCCGAAGGAGATGCAGAGCCTAACGAGAATGATAGCAACCTTAGCCGATTCGTTTCGAAATTTACTGACATATGTCTTCATTTCTTTAAAACTATTAAGAGAAAGAAGAAATTTGAATGAACATCAGAATTCAAAGAGGCCTTTGTGGCTCTAAATGAGCATCTCGAAAAATCTTCTTTATTGTCCAAGTCAATTCTGAGAAAACTGTTGCCAATATACCTAACTATTTCAATATTTTTAAAATTCCATCTACTTTTATGACATCAAATAAAAAACAAAATCTAATCACGACCGTAGAGAGTTTTCTTAGCTACTGGAAAAAAAGTACTTAAAACGTCTGTGTGTCACTACGTCTTCAATTTCTCCTCTCACAAAATCATCTTCTCCAAAATTTGCTGATCACTTCAATCCATCTCCCTGAATCGATCATCTCCAAAATCTGTTCACCGCCTCAATCCATCATCATAATAAAGCTTACGGTCAGATCTCACTGCAACAAAGCGGTATACTAGTCAAATCGACCGTTATGGAGGTTTTTTAACCTCCACTCACCCTAATACATACGCCTATCTGCAAAAATTGAGGCCAAAATCACTTCTTCTTCCTCACCTCTCCTCCTTCAAATCCAGTGCCGAATTTGTCTTCAACATTTTTGAATTCCGTCTCTCACATCAGTTCATTACCCTTGGAAACATTCTCGAAGCGGGCCTTCATCATTACCTTTGGAGATCGAACTTGAAGCCCTAATTAATTGGTGATATTGAGTTTCCATTGAATTTGAATCGTATACGGTCGGATCCCACTGTGCGTAAGCGGTATGTACTAGTTTTATATAGATGGACGATATGAACTTGGACGATTAGTGATAGTTAATTGTACAATAATTAGTGATAATTTCACCATATACTACAAAATATAAAATAATCACCGACCGTAGGGAAGTTTACTTCGCTACCAGCACAAAAAAAATACTTTTTTGTTCGTCACTACGTCTTCATCCTCTCAAACCAAAACCCATATCTCTCTTTCAATTCCTCAATTTCTCTATATTCATCGAAATCAAACTCCCCTCAAACAAAACTCTCTCTCCCTCTCATTCTTCTCAACTTCTCAATCCATTAAAATCATTTACGGTCGGATTCCACTGCAAAAAAATGGTATACTAGTTTTAAAAAATACTATTTTTTATTTTTGTAACACTTGTTGTTACATTTGTTATGTTTGTTAATAACAAATGTAGCACATTTATTATAACTAAAATAACAAATGTAACAACAAGTGTTACAAAAATAAAAAAACAGTATTTTTAAAATATAAAAAATATGATAGTATTTTACGAAATATTTTATATATTATGGTTATTTCTAAAAAAAACCCCAAATAATTATGAAAGATTGAAAACCCAACTTGTTTATTTTAATTTTAAAAGTTGAAGAAAATTTGCTATGTTAGCAATAGATTAGGGATCAATAGTGCAATATTCACCTACTCGCCGGCTGACCCACAAATATCACACTGTACACATTCTCACTATCTAGTGTGTGAAAATTATGAGAAGTTTAACTGGGGTTCAGCGATTAACACAATCATACTACTCTCTCTTCAACAATTCCTTTCACCCTACAAAACCCACCTGCAATAATTTCTTCAGATCCTTTCAACCAGTAAAAAGCTTGACGACAATGGCCTCCAATGGCGCTGATGAATCCGTCAGAGGAAATGTGCTCCCAAATGGCGTCGCTCTCATCACTCTCGATCGTCCCAAAGCCCTCAATGCTATGAACCTAGGTTTTAAGTTTAATCTCTCCAGTTGATTGTTATCTGTTATAATTAGTAGTAGAAATTAAAAATTTTAATTACTGCCCAAATTTGGTTGAGGGAGGGAAGGAGTGAAGTGAGTAATTAATAATTTTTTGTTTTTGTTTTTTTGAATATCTGATGCAGATATGGATATAAAATATAAGAGCTTTCTTGATGAATGGGAAACTGATCCGAAGGTCAAATGCGTGTTGGTTGAAAGTAGCTCATCTCGTGCCTTTTGTGCAGGTTATTGAAACATATTTCTGTGACTAATATATATTTTCTGTGCAAAATGCTTTTATTTAGTATCTATTAAGTGTTTGTCTTTTGAAAGTGGAGTTTCAATCTTATTTATCTTTCCGATATCTGACTGTTTTCCCAAGTGTTTGGGGAGCTATTGAGGTTAATCATTCATGGTCAATGCAGGAATGGATATTAAGGGGGTTGTAGCCGAAATTCAAAAGGACAAAACCACACCTCTTGTGCAAAAGGTTTTTCTAGTGGCATGAATGTGTGCTATAAGTACTTATGGCATGTAATCTGAGCTTTTTAGTGATTGTCAATGTGAATGTCAAAGTATAAATTTAGCATGCTAAATATGCGTTCTTTTTGTATAGTTATACAATTTCTGAACCAGTTAAAAAATTGGCTGAGTGAAACTTGGGTAATGGATGCTAAGCTCTAATAAACCACTTTATATGCAGGTGGTGATGTCAAGATGATTACAAGAAAAAACCAACTGTCAGATATGATTGAGGTCTTGTGGCATCCGTTACTGAATAATACATGATTCAGAAACTACCAAATTTCCAAATTTAGGGAAATTCATTTTACTAGTGAATCTGAACATAGCCTAATTAGACTGAGAAAGGCTATAAAACCTGCTTTATCTGCTGGTTTACTCGATAGGATGACATGAACTGGAAAACTATGTTTTCACATGGGAAATATTTGTTGCACAAACCAGCTTAACTGTTTCTGGGCAGATGCTTATGGACAAGTTTTCCGACTGGAATTTTGACGAACAAGTTTGATGTTTTTGTTTAATTTTTATAGAATTGGAATAATACAATTAGTCATTAAATACTCTGCACATTGACAAACCAGAACAGATGAAAGTTTCTGATGAATCTAAAACTTTTCTTAGGTCTTGTGAATCATTTATGAAGAATATCGTGCATGTAATAAGCATTACATATTTATCTCAGTCTTCACATCACAAAGCAGGGGAAGATAAAATTTTCTAATGGAACTAAATGCTTTCCCTAAGTTTTCGTAAATCATTCATGAAAAATTATCCTGCACGTCATGAATCTCTTATAACAACCTTCACTTGTAAAAACTAGCAACACATAGTTTGAATACGCTGCAGTGAGGATAATGTTATTGTAAAGCCACTTTTGTAGCTTTTAAAATTATGTCAAAGTTGTTTAATAGTTAAGTCTTTAAAAAGTAAGAGTTCGAATTAAATTTGAACGGTACAATCTTAAGAGTTTAAGTTCAATTCGAATACTACTACTCTGAATAGTTCGAATCTCATTTGTAAATCTCTTGGACCAAGTCAAAGAATGTGCATTGACCGAGTCAAAGACGGCAATTTTGACTAAGTCAAAAGAGGTTTAAGATTACTTAACAACTAAGAAATGAACACTATAAATAGGTGAAGAGTTCATAAGTTTCACATGCTAATTTTAGTAGAAGAGAGAGGATTTAGAGAGAACAAAGTTAGGTTTCTCCTAAATATAAATTATGTTCTTTTCTTCTTATAAGAAAGTGTGTTTCTCCTATAATAAGAGAGAGTTAATTGGCGAAAGGCCAGTCGAGATTACCGATGATAGCAAATGGAAGAAAATGAACAATATTGCTATTGTGAATCTACATCTGGGCCTTGATGATGAAGTTTTGTCAAGTATAAAAGAGAAAACGATGGTGAAAGAGATTTGGGAGACTTTAACAAAGTTGTATGAGGCCAAATCAATTCACAACAAAATCTTCTTAAAAAGAAGACTCTAAACTCTTCGAATGGTGGAATTCACTTCAGTGACGGATCACATCAATACTTTGAATACTCTATTTGCTAACCTTTCAAATCTGGGTTACAAAATAGTTGAAAATGAGCGTGCGGAACTTCTACTTCAAAGTTTACCAAATTCATACGATCAACTCATCATCAACTTGACCAATAATATTCTCACAAACTATCTAGTCTTTGAAGATGTTGCAGCCACTATTTTGGAAGAGGAACATAGGCACAAGAATAAAGAGGACATGTTGGCAAATTCGCAACAAGCGGAGGCGCTATCGGTGACGAGATGGAGATCAATGGAACGTGGTTCTAGTGGGAGCTAAAGTCGTGGTAGATCTAAATCAGAAGTAAGAAGAATGTCAATTGCTACAATTGTGGCCAAAAAAGGTACCTCAAGAAAGACTGTTGGAACAACAAGAAGAATGTAGAGAAAAATACAACAAACCATCAGGGTAATATTGCAAGTACTTCGGATGATAGTGAAGTCTTATATGGCGAAGCATCTACGGAAGGTAGATCTCGCTTTGCTGTCATGGCACATGACATCTCAAAGAGAATGATTTTATCATTATAAACCATTTTCAGAAGGATCAGTATTCATGGGTGATGATTATGCTTTTGAGATTGTTGGTATTTGCACTATCAAGTTAAAAATGTACGATGGTACAGTTTATACAATCCAAGAGTTCGGGACGTTGTAGAATGAAGCACACAATTTACAACGTAAGTAGAAATGAGAAAATAAGAAAAATAGTTGAATACGAGAATTTACGTGGAAAATCTCCAAACAAATTAGGCTGTGTTTGATTCCTTTTTTTTTCCATGGAAAATGAAATTTTTCCACAAATTTCCCAGTTTTGGGCTGTTTGATTGACAAAATTTTTCATGAAAAATGCATTTTTCCACCTATTTTTTTTGTTTTGTTTGATTGTAACTTTTTTTTTCCATGGAAAATTTTTTCAAACTTTCCCACTTTTGGCCACATTTTTCTTGTTTTCAATAAAATTTTTTTTTGTGGGATAGGAGAATTTATTTTCCATGGAAAATTTGTTTACCTTTTCCAACCCATAATTTCTTGATAATTTATTTCTATGGAAAATATTTTATTTCCACCTAAATTTTCATCTTGCAATCAAACACAGCCTTAGAGTAAAAACTACGGGCAAAAATTGAAGAATTCCACTATTTGCAAAAGAATTTACAACACCTTTCTCTCTACAATAAAGAGAGTACAATTATAATAACCTCTCTCTTATTATAGTTATAGGAGAAACACACTCTCTTCTAGGAAGGAAAAAACATAATCTATATTTAGAAGAAACCTCTCTCTTATACTAAAATGAGCTTATGAAACTTATGAATTCTTCACCTATTTATAAAGTTCATTTCTTAGTCGTTAAGTAATTTTAAACCTCATTTGACTTAGTCAAAATTGCCGTCTTTGACTTGGTATATACACCTCTTTTGACTTGGTCCAAGAGGTTTTTAAATCAAATTCGAACTTTTCAAAATAGTAGTGTTCTAATTGAACTTGAACTCTTAAAGCTGTACAGTTCAAATTAATTTGAACTCTTACTTTTCAAAGACTTAACTATTAACCAACTTTGACCTAATATTTAAAAGCTACAAAAGTGACTTTATAATAACATTTCTCCCACCTAGTCACTTTTGTCATAGCTCTTCAATCTTTTCTACATTTGCCGTTTCCATGTTGCTTACGTATCCGCTAGGCCAATAGAGGATCGACACTATATAAACTTATCAGTGTTGATTGGCTTCGTTATAACATCTGCAATGTTCTCACTGGTGTAAATTTTTTGCATATCCACACTAACATCCTCCATTACTTCTCGTATAAAATGATACTGTATACCAATATGCTTCGTCCTGGAATGAAAAGCTGGATTCCTTGCGATATGTAAGGCACTCTGACTGTCACAAAACAATTGAATTTTTTCTTGTTTATGCCCGAGCTCCTCCAATAGCCTTTGAAACCAAATTGCTTTATTGCAAGCTTGTGTAACAGCTATGTATTCTTTGTTTGTCGTAGACAAGGTCACAACAGTTTGCAGTTTCGATACCCAGCTTACAGCTCCTCCTGCAAGTGTAAATACATATTCCGTAGTGGATTTTCTTTTATCGAGATCTCTAGAAAAATCTAAACCAACATATCTTCTGACAATAAATTCTGATCCTCCATAACATAATTCAGCATCTGAGGTACCTTTGACATATCTCAAGATCCTGTTAACAATATTCTAATGCTCTTTATCAGGATTTGCTATGTATCGACTAATCGCTCCCATTGCTTGTACAATGTCTGGTTTTGTACATATCATAGCAAACATTAGACTTTCCAGTACTCGAGATATTTCCATCATCTCTGCTTCATTGTTAGGACTCGTACTTGAGGATAACTTGAAATTAATAGAAAGGGGGGTAGAGATTGACTTACAACCTTGCATATTGAAGCGCCGCAAGATTTTTTTTAAATAGTTTTTCTGAGAAAGCTAAATCTTTCTATTATTTCGGTCTTGGTTATTTTGCATCCCTAGAATCTTCTTCGCTGGTCCCAAGTCTTTCATTTAAAATTCCTTAGCCAACTGTGCCTCCAAGTCTTTTATACGAATTTTGTTGGGGCCTGCTACCAACATATCGTCAACATACAACAATACAATAATGAAATCACTATTACCAAATCTCTTGCAGTAGGCACAAGGATTTGCACTCAATCTGTTGTATCCAAGGCTCATGATGGAGGAATCAAATCTCTTATACCAACGTCTCGACACCTGTTTGAGACTGTATAGAGATTTGTTCAACCGAAAAACTAAGTTCTTTTTTCTTCAAAACCTTCTGGTTGGAGAATATAAATCTCTTTTTTAAGTTCTCCATGAAGAAATGCAGTTTTCACATCCAACTGCTCTAAATGCAAGTCATATGTAGCACACATCGCTAAGATTACTCGAATTGTATTAAGTTGAACAACAGGAGAAAATATTTCATTGAAGTCAATACCTTTTTTGACTTCACCTTTTTTCTGAGCATATCCTTTTACCACCAATCTAGCATGGTATCGCTCCACTTAGTCATTGCCATCTCGCTTTATTTTATAAACCCTTTGTTGCCAATGATTTTCCTTCCTTGGAACAAGCTCCCAAGTTTTATTCTTATGAAGAGCTTCAATTTCTTCCTGCATTGTTGCCATCCACAGAGAAGCTTCCTGACTATTTATAGCCTCATGGAAAATTGATGGCTCTCCAACCTCCTGTATGCAACATTGCCTTCCATAATATACTCCCAGTGCCAAGTTGGTTCTCTCCTCTCACGAGTTGACATTCGAACTTCTGGAGCTATAGGCTCAACTTTTTCGTGTTCTTCGTGCTCTGGTGTTGCTTCAGAAGAATCTACAACTTCTTCTTGCCCATTTTCAACCTCAATTATAGTAGTCTCTTGTTTCTTCTTTAAAATGCTATGACTTTCCTTTTCTTCTAACTTACTGTATGCAAATATTACATCTCTGCTGATTATCACCTTGTGGGCAGTAGGATCCCATAGGCGGTAACCCTCAACACCATCAGCATATCTCAAGAAAATGCATTTCCTGGATTTCGGATCCAACTTCGATATTTCTTGGGAATTGTACATCACATATGCAGAACACCCAAATATATGAAGGTGCGAATAACTAGCGGGCTTACCAGTCCACATCTCTATCGGCATCTTTATTTCTATTGCCGTTGATGGAGAACGATTTATCACATAATGACGGTGCTTGGCCGCTTACGCCCCCTAAAACGACTTCGGCTAATCCCGCAGTTTTCAACATTGCTCTTGTTCTTTCTAACTTATCCACTTTGTTACTCGGTTCTGTTGACAAGTACATGCAACTGTGAACTGTCTTTTGATGCCTTCTTACCTTCTTGCTTGCAAAATGCATCAAACTCATTGCTAGTATATTCACCTCTATTATCTGACCTTGGACACTTGATCTTTTTATTTGATTCAAGTTCAACCCACGCTTTGAAGACCTTGAAAACTGAAAACACGTCTAATTTCCTTTTGATTGGATACACCCAACATCTCCTCGAGTAATCATCAATAAAAAATACAATGTATCTTGCACCTCCGAGGGACAAATCCGGTGCTTGCTAAACATCAGAATGAACCATCTCTAAAATAGCTTTGCTTCTAGTAGTAGAAGTGCTGAACTTTAACCTGTGGTGACACAATGCTCACAAAATGGTAAAGATACATTTTTAAGCCCCGGAAGAAGCTTTTATTTTGAGAGAATCTTCAAGCCTTTTTCTGACATGTGTCTGAGCTTACGATGCCACAACATCGTTGATTTTTCTACTGAACCTGTCGATGCGACATATGCTTTTCCTTCTACCAGTGTCTCTCCTTTAAGCATCCATAATTTAGGAGCTATCTTTTTTGCTTTCATAACCACAGGCTCGCCTTTGATTATCTTCATGATGCCATTTTCAGATTCAATCCTACATCCAAGCTCATCTAAATATCCATAGGATAATAGATTTTTCTTGAGATCTTTAACGTGTCGCACCTCTTGGATTATACAAACTGTACCATTTTACATTTTTAACTTGATGGTGCCAACACCAACAATCTCTAAAGCATGATCATCACCCATGAATACTGATATTTCTGAGACTGGTTTATATTGATGAAATCATTCTCTTCGAGGTGTCATACTGTCATTTGCCATGTGGCTCCTAAGTTCATAAGCCAGACATTAGCAAAGCAACATCTGTCTTTCGTAGATGCTTCGCCATATAAGATTTTACCATCATCTGAAGTACTTGCAACATTACCCTGAGGGTTTGTTGCATTCTTCTCTACATTCTTCTCTACATTCTTCTTATTGTTCCAACAGTCTTTCTTGAGATGTCCCTTTCTGCCACAATTGTAGTATTTGACGTTCTTCCTACTTGATTTAGATCTACTACGATTTTGGCTCCTACTAGAACTACATTCCATTGATCTCCCTCTTGTCACCGATAGCACATCCGCTTGTTGCGAATTTGCCAACTTGTCCTTATTCTTGCGCCTATGTTTATCTTCTAAAATAGCGGCTGCAACATCTTCAAAGATTAGATATTCTGTGAGAATATTATTGGTCATGTAGATGATGATATGAAACTGGTAGACTTTGAAGTAGAAGTTTCGCACGCTCATTTATATCTATTCTGTAACCTAAATTTGAAAAGTTAGCAAATAGAGTATTCAAAGTGTTAATGTGGTCCATCACTGAAGTGGATTCCGCCATTCGAAGAGTATAGAGTCTTCTTTTTAAGAAGATTTTGTTGTGAATTGATTTGGCCTCATACAACTTTATTAAAGTCTCCCAAATCTCTTTTCCCATCGTTTTTTCTTCAATACTTGACAAAACTTCATCAACAAGGCCCAGATGTAGATTTGCAATAACAATATTGTTCATTTTCTTCAATACTTGACAAAACTTCATCAACAAGGCCCAGATGTAGATTCGCAATAACACTATTGTTCATTTTCTTCAATTTGTTATCATCGTTAATTTCGGCTGGCCTTTCGCCAATTGCTTCCAAGCAATCTTCTCTTGTCAAGATTGCCTTCATCTTTATTTTCTATAACGAGAAATTATTCTCGTTGAACTTCTTTATTTCTAACTTCGTCGCCATTTTTGAATATGTTTATTTTTCACTAACTAAATCTCACTGTAGCACGGAATCGATAATAAAGCTGGAGCTCTGATACCACCTGTTAGGGACATTGTAGAACGAAGCATATAATTTACAACGTAAGTAAAAATGAAAAAACAAAAAAAAATAAATGAACACAAGAATTTACATGGAAAATCTCCAAGCAAATTGGAGTAAAAACCATAGGCAAGAATAGAAGAATTTCACTACTTACAAAAGGATTTACTATACCTTCTCTCTACAATAAAGAGTGAACAATTACAATAACATCTTTTTTATTATAGGAGAAACATACTATTTTCTAAGAAAGAAGGAACATAATTTATATTTAGGAAAAACCTAACTTTATTCTCTCTAAACCTTCTCTGTCTTCTACTAAAACGAACATATGAAATTTAAGAACTCTTCACTTATTTATAGAATTCATTTCTTATTCGTTAAGTAATCTTAAACCTCCTTTAACTTAGTCAAAATTGTCGCATTTGATTCGGTCAATGCACCACTTTTGACTCGTTCAAATCAGATTCGAACTCTTCAAGGTAGTAATATTCGAATTGAACTTGAACTTGAACTCTTAAGGTTGTACAGTTTATATTGAATTCGAACTCTTACTTTTCAAATACAACTTTGACCTAATCTTTAAAGACTACAAAAGTAGCTTTACAATAACATTTCTCCCACTTAAAGTCACTTTTGTCGTAGCTTCAATCCTTTCTACATTTGCCGTTTTCATGCTGCTTAAGTATCTGCAAGGTTCTCACATTGGTGTGAATCTTTTGCATATTCACACTACCATCTTCCACTACTTCTTGTATGCTTCTGGAATGAAAAGTTGGATTTTTTTTTTTTTTAATCGAGATCTCCTGCAAAATCTGAATCAACATATCCTCCATAACATAATGCAACATCTGAGGTACCCTTGACATATCTCAAGATCCTCTTAACAGTATTTCAATGCTCTTTACTAAGATTCGCCATGTATCGACTAACCGCTCCCACTGCTTCTGCAATGTTTGGTCTTGTACATATTATAGCGAACAGTAGACTTCCCACTGCTGATGCATACGGTACTCGAGACATTTCCATCCTCTCTGCTTCGTTGCTAGGACTCATACTTGAGGATAACTTGAAATTAATAGAAAGAGGGGTAGAAATTGGCTTACAATCTTGCATATTGAAGCGCCGCAAGATTTTCTTCAAATAGTTTTTATGAGAAAGCCAAATCTTTCTATTATTTCGGTCTCGGTTAATTTGCATCCCTAGAATCTTGTTTGCTGGTCCCAAGTCCTTCAAATCAAATCCCCTAGCCAGCCTTCAAGTCTTTTATACGATCTTTGTTGGGGCCTGCTACCAATACAAACCCTGTTGTTTCCAGGCAGCTGGTATTACCTTTTGAACATTATAGAAGTAAAATACACGTCAATTCCCTTTATGATAAACCCGGATGGATTGCAAAAGCTTATTACACTTCTTTTAAATTGCCAAACATTAGTGAGCTTTTTGGAATATTGTGTCTATCCTTGTTGTCATCGTGCTATGGCATCGAATTGCAAGTATGATTATGTAAAAATGGAAAAGGAAAATCCTTATATGCCCATGCCAAAAGTATGCTGGCGGATTTTTCTTTTCTTGTTTCTTGCAATGTTTGTGCTCCATGATTGTGAATACTGGAGGGCTGATTCTTTATGAATGATACACACCTTCAACAAATAAATACTTAAATCTTGTCCATGAAGGAGTTTTTGTGGCAGACAGTTCATCCTTGTCTGATAATTTAGATTTAAATCTTGTTATAAATTATTTTCCCTTTTTATGGGATAGATTAATCAGCATTTTGTTGGAGATGTGATAAATCTTTTATTTGTTACAAGTTTTGTTTTTAAGGTCATTTGACATTAAATTATTCTTATAATCCCAAATTCCTCTCTAGGTGTTCACCGCTGAATATTCTCTAATATGCAAAATATTTGAGTACAAAAGGCCTTATATCAGCTTGATGGATGGTATTACAATGGGCTTTGGGATTGGCCTATCTGGTCATGGTCGGTACAGGATCATTACTGAGGTAATCTCGTTCTCTTGTGGAGTTTTGGTTCCACTGCTTAGATGGAAACACATGCCAAGTACTACTATCTAAGTTATTTGTCTAATATTATTTCAGAGAACTGTCCTTGCCATGCCAGAAAATGGAATTGGCTTGTTTCCAGATGTTGGTTTTGCGTATATAGCTGCACAAAGTCCAGGAGAAGGAGCAGTAGGTGAGCTTTTTGTTATTCACCATGAACTTTTCCTTCCTCTAGAAATCGTTATATTGTTAACATTCTTCTTAAGAGGAAATGCGATAGAGTTCTTCCAGGATTGCACGATCAGTTCAGCAATGAGTACAACTTTTTTTCCTATCCGAAAAAAGTCAAATTCTAGAAAAATAAGTAATTTTCTTGCCCCATTAGCCTGTTGACCAGTTTGTATGGGATCATGGAAAATGTTTTAGCAATTAGATTGAAGAGGGCTTTGGAAGACATGATCTTGATTAACCTGTGGATTTTGTGAAAGGGACTAATTTTAGATTTGGCATTAATGACTATGAGTCACTTGAGTGTAGGCAATGAAAAGTTGGGATTAGCGATCAAGAACGATTTTGAGAAGGCATATGGCTATGTTAATTGGGAGTAGTGACTTGTACTCCTTAGTCTATCGGGTCTTTTTGTCGGGCCTACAACAGTTAATTATTAATGCCTCTAATGGATTTGTGTTGTTGCCTTCACAGATTTTGAGTGTTGCATGTTTGATTTTGATACCCTCCCTATGTTTACTGATTTTTTATAATTTGGAAATCAGAGTATGGTTAATTGCTAAAAGGTCTGGATGAAGCTCTACTGTAATAGGTCTTATCCTTTGATACATTTATCTTCCCAATTACTTGAATATTTGCAGGGGCATACCTTGGGCTGACTGGAAATAGGATATCAACACCAGCTGATGCTCTATATGTAGGCCTTGGAACACATTATGTGCCTTCTGGGAGCTTGGATTCATTGAAGAAAGATCTATTAGCAACCACCTTGTATGTGTTCCAGTTCTTACTTCATAAAATCTTATTTTTGTGATGTTTGGTTTAGCAATGTGAATCTCATTTTGCTGGTGATGGCAAATTGAACAACATTTCAAAATTAAAAACCTATTTTAGGAGTAGGATTTCATGATGAACATGAAATTCAATTGAATACAAAATGACTGAATTTTCCCTCTCCCAACTTCTTTCTTCTTCTGTTTCTCTCTCCCGTTAGCCAACAGCTGGACATGATTCTGTATTCGTTATTTATGGACATTGTCAAAGGAGGTTCATTGGATTATATCTGTCTGCATTCATACTTCAGTATTTTGAATGCACTTTTCTTTCTTCACTGAAAGGAATGTTGTCTAGATTGACCAACATGGTCAGAAAGTGTTCCGTTGTATTCGTTAAAAATGATGTTTTAACCAGTGTTGCGAGGTTTTGGTTTTGGCCTCTCTCCCTAGTCCATACTCTGCTAGACGGACTAATGTTTCCATATAATTTGATGCAGTAGAAACTTTATTTATTAGAAACATAGCTTCCATCAGTCTATCATTCTGGAAAATTATGTTTTTCATGTAGTTCCGAGGACCCAGATCAGGAAATCAAAGCGCTGCTGGAACTATATAGCACAAAACCAGAGTCTGAACCTCGTTTGAAGTTGCTTTTACCTCGGATAATTTCAACTTTTGGAGGCAATAAGTCTGTTAAGGAGATAATGGAAGAGCTGGAAAAACATCAGGAAAGTGCTGATACCTTGGGTAAGATAGTGTCAGCAGCGCATGTTGTGTAGTGCACGTGTTGGACATTTCTTGTTCCTTGATGTTAAGAAAACATGTTGAACATTTATTAATTTGGGAAAAATGCACCACTGGCTCCCATCCTATTGCCCTAGTAGCAAGTTGGTCCCCAACCTTTCATTATAATTGCACTATTAGTCCCCAATGACGGAAATCGTTCTGAACTCCGTTAAATTTTCATATGGCCCTGACATCTCCAACTTCATAAAAGTGGATTTTGCTTCCCAATTTGGACTGACACCTTGAAACTTGAAGTGAGACATATTTCCACGAGGGCCATGTGACAATTTAATGAAGATTTGGACATTTTCTGTTATCGAGGATTATTGTGCAACTATAATGGAAGGTTGGGGACCAACTTGTTATTGGAGGAATAGATTGGTGACGAATGGTGCAATTTCCCTTATTAATTATAATCCTTTATGCTATTTTCCATTGTTTTCTTGGCAGTGGCAGAGTGGGCAAAAGATGCCTTGCAAGGGCTTAGAAAAGGAGCCTATTTTTCGCTTTGCCTCACACAAAACCATTTTTCAAGAGTTGCTTCTGCGAGAGGAAATAGTAACCATGATTTGTCTAAGGTGATAAATTTGTCTTGCTCTTCGTCCTTTGGCCTGGAGAGCATTAAAATTTTTGTAACATAATCTCACGTTAATCTCTCTTTGCAAATCTCTCTCTAGCTGACTGGTGTGATGAAAGCTGAATATCGAATTGCTATAAGGTCGTCTCTTCGAAATGATTTTGCTGAGGGTGTTAGGGCTGTCTTGGTAGATAAAGATCAGGTTACTTCTTACACTTCAATTTTTTCATCCATTGAAGAAATTTTACATTAGTTTCCTTTTGTGCAAATGCTTTATTTGAAGATTGAAGTTTGTGGACTAGTCCCACGCTACTTAATTACACAATATATAACAGCTTCTTTAGATTGGATTCCTTTTATTAAATGTTTTTGGGTATTTTGTCCGAGCAGTTTGCATAGAGTTGGGGCAAGCTTAACTCATTTTTGCATTTCAAAGTTTGGCTAAATGAATCAAAATACATATCTGTTGATTGCATCTAATAAATTTGTCTTCATTATCAGTCTGGGAAACAATAATAAAGATTGCATGGTTATCTGGATGAATGAAATTAATAAAATTATTTATTTAAAAAAAAAATTGAATTTCTTTCAATGTTGCTTATTACCATCACTTGCTCGTTCACAGAACCCAAAATGGAATCCCTCAAGCTTGGAAGAAGTGAATATCAATGATGTAGAATCTCTTTTCGAACCCTTGAGCCCAGAAGAAGAATTGCACGTGTGAGTCGCGGGCAATTTTCATCACCTTCCTAGTGCATGAAGAGAGCAATGGCTTCTTATTTGATGTACTAAAGCTATAAATCAATGGTTGGCTGCTGTTTGTTTTGTCCTGCTCCATAGGTACAAGTAAACAATAAATGCCAGAATTCAGATATTTGGTTGAATTAGTCATTATCCATGTTGTTTGTCCTTTTTAAGGACACTGTGATGGTTCCGCGTGCTTGATTCGTGATATGGGTTGTACTAATACCTTTGTCTCTTATGAAGTATATGTTTGATACACAATATTCATAATACGATATGGGTTGTATGCTAATGCCCTTGTCTCTTATGAATAAGACTTTAGCTTATTTAAATTAGTTTGGCAATGGATGGCAATGAAATGGTAGTTCTAGTTAGGATTTGAGACGAGTTAATAGTGCTGATGCATCAAATTGAGATCACAATTGAGATTTTAAATCTTGTAAACTTTTTACGTCGTCTCGAATAGAGTTGTACTATTTACATACTCGAGAAATGTCAGACGATAGACTAATGATAATGAGAACAAGCACAACCACAAAGTGGTAATGTATTGTTCAAATCATGCATGACGAGCTTGTTTAAGATTTACGAGTCATTATTCAACTTACAAACTACTACATGTGGATGAAAGAGACTTCGTGAAGGTTGCATGTAAACTGTCTCGGAGGTTTTTACCCGTAAATATGTGTTTTTATTTATTACCTGAATAGAATATACGAATTCCTCTTCCAATCACCAAAGTTAGAACTCCAATTAACTTGTTTTTGTTTGAAGAGAACAAAAAATTGTATTGCTTAACGGGCAAATTTCATATGTATTCACTCTTTCGTGTATAACACATAAATAGATTTTACTATTGAACCAACGTGAAGTTAGAATCAATGTCGAGATAATACAAGACAAGGAAATAGTTGTGCTGATGATCATCTTGTAAATATGAGAGTTGCAAGGAGAAAGATGGTCGTCTTAGAGAATTCATCTGAATTCATGAATTTTATGCTTTTTTGTCGACGTATTTTTCCTTTTTGGGATGTACCAAAAGAAAAGGTTCGAATCAACTTTTCCAACTCAATATTTTGAAATGTTTCCATATTTTCCATAAATATTACATTGAATATAATTTGAGAAATACTATTAAAACTATTAATCGACCGTAGGGATTTTTCTCCACTACTGAAAAAAAAAATATATATATATACGTCTGTGTGTGTGTGTGTGTCTACGTTTTCAATCTCTCTCTCAAATGAAAATCCATTAAACGATTTGCATCAATCCTAAAATCATAACCACCCCAATTCATATCATCATTCTCGGCCATCAAGACTATATCGGCAACAAAAGAGTTCAAATCTCAGTTATCCATTCTCATAGATCCTACAGTTGAATCCCACTGCAGAAAAGTGATATACTAGTAAGGCCCCGTTTGGGATAGATTTTGGAGCCTAACTTCTGATTCTCAAATAAGCAGAAGTTGATTTAGGCGTTTGACAAAATTTTTAAAAGTGATTATAGAATAATCTGACTAACCTGACAGTAGATTTTGAGAAGCAACAAAAATGCAGCTTTTCAAATTCTGCTTTTAGCTTTTACATTTATATATTATTAAAATACCCATTTTACCCCTAATTAATTAAACTAATTCATTTAATATCCTAGATTTATTTTCTACATGATTTCACGTTATCTTCATATGCCTCATCTTCCTCCTCTTCTTCAACCTTCACGAATCACCATTACGATTATTTGATTTTTGTGGTTTAATATTAAATTTAATACATCTTCTTATTCTTATTCTTATTCTTATTCTTATTCTGAGGTTTGAATTTGTGTTCTTAGTTTATTTTAAGGAAAGAAAGAAAAAACATTTTGCAGTTCGTCCAGTAGAACATTAGTTTGGAACAGTAAACGTACGAATAGAAAAAGTTCAATTTTGTGACCTCTATTGCAGAGTTTACCGTGTGAATCAAGTATAGATTTGTACATTAAGGCTTCTCAATAAATTTAGTAATTTTACCACTCATGATAATAATAATAATAATACAAAATAATATTATTATAATCAATATCTTTTTTAGTAATTTAATACTATTACAACAATAAATCACTTTTGTTTACCAAACACTCAAATGCTACTTTTGAAATATACAATAGTTCACCAAACAGTTATCTAATTATTCCTACAACTGATTCTTTTACAGCACAGCAGCAGAAGCTGTTTCTCTTAAAAGTACAACAATACCAAACCAAACCTAAATATATTTATCACCGACCGTAGGAAAATTTTCTTCGCTATAGGAATAAAAAAAGTACTCTATGTGTCACTACATCTTCACTATTCATCTCCTCCAAAATTTGCTATTCAATCATCTTTTTCAACGAACGAACTCCAAAATCTCCTGTTTAATCATTTTCTTCAACAGACAATCTCCAAAATTTACTCATCTTCTCAATTCATCCCCTTCAATCGATCATCTCCAAAATCTGTTCACCGCTTCAATCCATTATCATAATAGAGCTACGGTTGGATTCCATTACAAAAAAAGCGGTATACTAGTCACTGACCATAAAGAAGTTTTCTCCACGAGAAACAAAAAAAAAAAAAAAATAGTATGTATTACTATGTATTCATCCTGTCAAACCATAACTCATTTATCTTTTTCAAAATTTCTTAATTTCTCCATATTCTACAAAATTAAAAAAAAAAAAAAACCTCACCTCACCTCACCTCACCTCACCTCACCTCAAACAACACTCTCTGTCTCTCTCTCTCAACATATTCTTCTCAACCCAATCCAATCCATTAAAATTCATTATTTTAATTATAAAATAAGTTTCGTTTTAACTTATAAGTGAAATTTCCAAGCTTAGCCAAACAAGCTCTTCAGAACATACACCAGAGAGATGCTAACTGGTATTGCTGAGGGCTGTTCCATTTCCGCGAAGAAAGCTTTACAATTCCATTCATCATTCCTTTCGCCGAGAATTACGAAACGATGCATGAAGTTTCCACCTCTCACATCAATCGAGCTCCCTGATGTATGGATTCCCATTGCTCAGAGATTTCCGCGTGTTGCAAATAACTGTGAGTATGTCTTATTGGATTAAAAAAATTCTTATATTTTTTTGGAAGTTAATTATATAGAATCAGAGTAATTCAATAAGAAATTATTGGATTGAAACAAAGAAGGATAAGAATGAATTGAGGTTTGTAGAATGATTAATCAACATGAGTTATAGCATGAATTTCATTACTACTGAACCAGATCTGGGTATGTGGCATTCAAATTATTATTTAGGATAACTAGGAATAAGAAAGAGACACTTGGAGTATTTGCAGCCAATTTTTAAGTGACATTTTGCGTTAAACAGAAATTGTTACTGCATGAAGGGTTGAATTGGAACTAGTTTTTATTGATTTTTGTGCAAGTTTGTTCACTTATTTAGAACTCTTTGTAAGTCTTAAGCCTTATTTAACACGTCCAAACTAGATTCCTTGAAGTTATCCAACTGAGAAGTTTCCCTGCATTTGTCTTGGCGAAGTTAGTGTAGAATTAGATAGAATTACCTTTTATTCTTTGTCCTAAGTCAACTGGCACTAGAGCCGACATTGAACTATTACACTTGGGTGTATCACTAGCAAAATTACTGTTAATGCCTGTATTACCGCGCACCCCTGCAGCACACCCTCCTGCTTTGGTGCTTCACTGTTAGTTTCATGTCAGTGCATAAAGCGGGAATAATAACTATCACGTGGAGCAAGAGTGGGAATGAAGCCCCGTTGACTTCACAAATAGATCTCACCATCCCTTGATTGGTCACATACAGTGTAAACAATTTTAGTACAAATTTACTGTTAAGTTGACAAGTCAATGGATAACACAGAGTGAGTGTACACCCTTGCGTCTATGTTAGGCCTGCATCAAGGACCTTGATAGACAAATCAAAGTGCATTTTGTTATATTAGCAAGGTGATAGTAAATTTATGATAACTCAGAGGGACTTCTTGATAAGATAGAGCCAGGTAAAGATATTTGTTACCACAGTATATCTGCATTTCGGTCCTGCCAATGGTAACATAGGAGACAGTCTAAAATTTACCAGATAAATTTGGGAAAGCATTTCCATAGTGCATGGAAAAATTAGAGTCTTTAGTTTTCCCTGTGGATATTGAGATGATATAATCAGTTCTGACAAAAACGTTCTGGAACAGATCTTGTAGCACTTCCATGGGATGCAAACGGCATTCCACAACAAGAAATGTTTTCCTTGACTTCTACTTAGTCCAGTAACTGCACATAAAATGAAAATTTGGCTGCAGTCAAGTTCTTCTTTGTTGAATTTTTACATTTTGGAAATGGCTTTTGTCGATTTTATTTATATATGAAGTTGATTTGTATTCAAATTTTCATGGTACTTCGTTTGTCACAACAAAATATCTCCGTTAAAGTTTCATAATTTGGTTCAAAGGTTTTTGTGCCTTTCAGTCTTGAATGTCCTTTTGTTTTCTTATATAAAAAAAGTATAGCTTTTCAATACAAAATATTTATTCGTAGTTTTATATTATATTTCTCAAATTAAAATCGATGTAAAAATACAGATTTTCAACATTAAAGGCTCTTTGGTTATTAGATTTGATAACCTGTTTCAAAATTTACTCTATAATTTACATTATGAAGTTGTTACATACTCAGATTTGATGTTATTTGCATTTAATTGTATTTGGTTTGCTATCAAGCAAATCATATGCCCATCTTAAATCCATTTCTTATTATTTTCCTCTATTATCAATAAGTTGTCTTCGTGTATTCCTGAAAATTGGTTAATTTATAAATTGTGGTAGTTGCACCATGTTTATTAGTGTTTCATAAGACATACTAGATAGTGAAGACTCTATAAACTCATGAATGGGAAATGGAATTATGATTCAAGGATTCCTTTCAATGATGTACTTTTAGAATGTGTATGAATTGGCTGGCCTTCAATAATTTGGGCTCATAAATTTCGAAGCTCCTGGTTACATTGTTGAATAGTTTTGGGATTCACACATAAATTGTTTCTCCTTATTGTTTCACTGTTACCAACATCATCAAATAAGATGATACTGATCTCTCTCTCTCTCTCTCTCTCTCTCTCTCTCTCTCATGCACAAGGACGGATGTAGACACACTTATGTTTTAGAAGCACGGATTGTGGATGAAATGCCTTGATACTTGTTATCTATCTTTCTCCATATGTATAATGTGGTGTTTCTATATTGCGAGTAGTCTGCCTTAATTTTTAAATACAGATGAAACTGATTTTGTTCACCATTATATGCAAATTAAAACAGCTAACATGAAGACTGCTACAGAACTCAATGGGAATTTAATCGCAAACAGTATTCAATCCAGAATAGCAAGTGAAATTGGTGCAATGAAGAATTCCATTGGAAAATTTCCTGGATTAGGAATTTTCTTGTCGGTAAAAGAATGGATTCTCAATCTTTTGTTCGTATCAAGGTAAAAGCTTGTGGTGAAGTTGGAATTGTGTTATTTATGGAAGAGCTTCCCAAGGACTGCAAAGAAACTGATGTTCTTCAAGTTATTTTTTACGTTTAATGAGATCCTATCCGCGCATGGGATTATTGTGCAACTCCCTCTTCCTCAAGTAAATGCTGCTTGTGCACTTCGCTTTTTGGCTATATTGCATTGTTTGTTTTCCTCTGATTTATTTTTCAGGTGAGTATCCATCAAGTTATGAAATTAGAAATTCAACTAGTTGTCCTTTCTTATATTTGACATGGACGTTTGTATGCTATTATTTAACTGCAACATATATCTTACGGATCTGAGGGTTACTTAAACTTAAGGTTCTTATAATTGCTTCATTTTTTGACTTCTTTAACTTGGCATGGGTGTATTAAGACTCGATTTACAGCATATTCTGCAGAAACGTTATAGGGAAGAGTGTTATTGCATGGCATGATTGCCATTTTTTTTTATCACACTCAAATTTAGACAAATGCTTTCTATAAAATTAGAATTGAATTATTAAAGGCATGAGTTCCTAGGAGTGAACCAATATCTATGAAGCGCTATAACAGAAACTATGCGTTATATAATATTGGGTTCCTAACATTGTTATTTAACCTTCAGAATAAAATATACTTTGTAACAATTATGTTTCTTTACACAAATTTCTTGCTTATATATAATAGGTGTAACAAAAATTGGTCAAGGTTTAGCTAAGGCATTCGACATTACAATATGGTACCTGGTAAGTCCAAAAAGTAAGGAAGGTTCTCATGCTCTAATGGATTGTATCAAAATTTAGAAAGAAAGAGACATAATTGGAGAGAGAATATCAATAATGTTGAAAATCATCAATTAATGTTCAAATTTATCGACAATAGTAGCCATATTTATATGCGAAATCCTAAATAGAATAAGAAATTAACTTGTTAAAATAACAAAAAGGAAATTCCCCCAACTTAGTGATTAACAATAGGATAGATTCCCCTGATTTTGGTGTAATTAAACTCAACAACGTTGAAGTATGCAAATTGTATTTTTGTGCTTTTGTATTATATATATCTGTGTCCTGAGTGAAAGCAAGAACAGAAATTACAGTAGAATACCAACTTTCGAGAGGTTGGCTCTCTCCCCAAACTACTCTCAATTTTCTCAAACCCTGCAACTACCCTCCCTCCCCTTGTTATTCTAACTCACAGTTTATTCTATAATACCCATAATTCCCCTAATCCCTTAACAGAATACAATGCACTGCTGATGTCTATATTATGCTGTTGCCCTGCTCTCTTCATCATCCACCTGCCTCCAAATTCTTCTTTCATCACCCGTTTGTGAAGTGTAATCAGGGGCCTATAACAATTATTACGAGAAAATAAAATCACATCTATTTTCTGAATTTATGGTTAAAATAAGTATATACTTTTGGATTGTAATCTCAATCATTAGGTATGCAATATCCATCAAGTGCTGTCAGTTAGTTTTACTGCTAGTTATCTTTTCAGTTTGTTTTTGCCTCGATATTATGAGTTTCCTATTTTTTGACACTGTCCACTATTTTTCATTTTTAATATTAGTTATTTTCCTTAAAGAGATATTTTAGGTTCATAGTTTCTGTGATCTATGGTCTTCTATATTTCTACTACAAGTGAAGCATTTCTACTATAATTTGCAAAAATTACTTTTACGCAAATTTCAATGTTGTTCAATGGTTGTAGATAATCTTATGCAATTTATTGCATCACACTACAATTGTTTTTGGTTGTCAGCTACAAAATTGCCATGATGTGTTGAAAATGATAATTTATGTTATCTAAAACAAAAATGTAGTCTATGGGCCATATTATAGATCCACTTGATCAGTAGTTCGAACACAAGCCACAAGTTAAAAATTCTTGTGTGGTCCCCATTCGTTCATTCTAATAAATCGTTTTCTGAAACAGCATTTGGACGAGGAGAAGATCATGAACTTCATTAGAGTAGAAAAGGACATTGATGGCTTCCATCCCCTTAATATGGGGAATCTTGCCATGCAAGGAAGGGAACCACTGTTTGTTCCTTGTGCCCCAAAGGGATGGATTGAGTTGTTGCTCCGGTATGGTGTGGAACTCATTGGTAAGAAAGCGGTGGTAATCGGGAGAAGTAAGATTGTTGGACGTCCTACATCATTGCTTTTGCAGGTACATTTGTTTTTTTTTCTTACTGCAAATGTTCCAGTTACTTGATTTTAAGTTAAATACACTAGTGTTCACTGACTTTTTAGAGTGACCAAATTGTAACAAAGTTTAAGTTCAGTAAACGATTTGAAACAAAATGAAGCTTAGTGACCAACATGAAGTTTTGCTGAAAGTTTAGTGACCACCAGTGTGTTGAACCCTTTGATTTTTTCATAATGCTTGCTGCTTTACAGAGATATCATGCCACAGTCAGTGTGGTGCATGCAATGACAAAGAACCCAGAGCAAGTTACCTCTGGAGCCGACATTGTGATTTCAGATGTTGGAGTTCCAAACATAGTTCGTGGCTGTTGATTGAAACCAGGGGCTATTGTGATTGATACGGGAACTCATTATGTTAAGGTAGATGATGGTTTATATTCTTACATTTGGTGTCAGTAATTACCTGAAAAACGAACTTTTTCAAAGCCATGTTAGTCTTTGTTCAATCTCTCTCTCTCTCTCTCTTTGTTTTTTGTTTTTTTGTTTTTTTTTTGTTTTTTGAGTTTTTGACATCTACATAGAAGATACTTAAAGCTTATTAGAAATTAAAAAACAAAATAAAGTTATACGATTAAGCTTTGAAAAGAATCTGCATGAATAAAGTGATCATCTAAGGGGGAACATATGATCTATTATAAACCAAACATTTATGGCATGGTTGGTACGGAGAATTGGATAACAATCGACCGTCTTAAGGATAAAGTTAAAAACAAACTAAAATCTTGTTCATTTTAGTGTTTAGTCTTGTCTATTACTGCGTACCATACCTACACTTAGTGATACTTCATTGATCAGCGCCCTTTATATCAATCATATCTAACTGTTTTGAACTGACCATTTAATTTACGGATGTCTAAAAATCTATTTTTCCTGGTCAGTTGACTGTTGTTTATGAATGTAAATCTTTGTTACAGTATAATGAAAATTTTCAGGTTGCCAATAGTTTGCATGGCCGCCGTGTTGTTGGGGATGTTTGCTATGAAGAAGCAATTACAAAAGCATCGGCTATTACCCCGGTGCCTGGAGGTGTTGTCCCCGTCTCCATATCCATGCTCCTTTCTAATACTCTCGACTCTGCTAAGCGTGCCTACAACTTTGCATGAGAAGTGGTCTTCTCCTAACTTGGCGACGCACATGTCTTCATCATGCTTCCAACAGCAAAGTAAGCATCACGGGCACTATTGGCTTGGTTTGCACTTTAACCCTCTGATATCCATGGCTTCTAGCTTTGACTGGAGTGCACTTTATCTTCCTCCCTTTGGTCTTTTGCATCGCCGACAGGGCCATGATCATTCCTTCCACCCTCTCTTGTGGCTGGAGCTGCTGGGACAGCATGGCTTGATTTTGAAAGAAAGCAACTAAATTTTGCATGTTGGCATTCATCATTATGTGTCAGGGCATATTTGCTTGATTATTCACAATGTTGTTGTCACTTGTCACTATTACTCGTCAATTTAGCTTGACAATTTTGCCAGTTTCGTGGTTATGTTACAAGTATTTTATAGACGGCTTGAATCTGTAGATGTCCAAATCTTTTGGACCCTTCAATAGACAACTAAAGCCAGAACCTCTAACATGTTCTGCATACGAACAAATGTTAGAATGCTTAGAGATGGAGGTGTGGTGGCCAGAAGCCTTTCAATACTTGAGTTAGACTCTTTTCTCTAAAGCGAGCGTAGTTACTCTTCAAGTAAAAGGAAATTAGAGACTTCTAGCCAAAGTCTTACATTTCACATTACATTTGCATTTGCATTGTACTCAATTCTTATATTGACAAGAATTGATGGTAGAGGTTGGTGAATTTACCGTCATGCTTAGCGCATGTTTGACGTGCTGAAATTATTTGTTTCAATATTTATAAGTCGGAAAAATTTAGAATCGATCATTGATCATGCGTTCATAGACTCTAAAGTCATTTGGTTCAAACTTAATTCAATTAAAGTCATATTTCAGTGCTAAAAGACCAACATGCCACTGTAATTGCAAAAATCGTTAATTCAAATACAATATTGTTTTATTATGATATTGTTTTTTATGAAACTGTTTTTTATGATGCTGTTTTATTAACATACTATTTTCTATGATGTTGATTTATTATGATATTGTTTTATGAAAAATACTTGATAATGTTTTACCTTTAATATTGTACACTAGTTTTTGTTACATTATAGTATGTTTGGCAGGTTTATTAATTCTTTTTTTTTTTTCAAAACTTATTTTCAACCACATATTTTATGGCATCTATTAATTTTATCGATTTTTTAATCATACATTTCACCAACTTTTTTTCAAAATCTAAAAAAAAAAAAAACTTTTAAACTCCAACAAACATACACATTCAAAATTAAATATTTTATGGTTGAAGTAATGATACTATTTCAAAATATTCCATTACTAGTACAAGATCATTTATACTATTTTTGTTCAAAATGCTTGATATTGTTTTAATTTATGATATTGTTCTTCTATTAGGTTGTAGTTTGTGTATGTGGTACTATTTTATTAAGATGCTATCATGTATGATACTGATATATTAAGATCAGGGTCGGTTCTGACATTTTCGGGGCCCGAGACGAAGTCCAAAATATAGGCCCCCAAATCAAGAAGTCATAGTTGGCTGTTGGTGGGCTGGACTTCAATTTTTTTTTAAAAAAAAATAGGCCCCTTCAATTTTGGGTCACTACTTAATAATAGTCATCGTCCTTATAGAATGCGGCTTGCTTTGCTTTGTTGGACTTCAAACTTTTGTATAAATATTTTTCATTGGGCAACTTCAGTAAAAATAAAAACAAAAATAAATAACAATAATTTTTTTTTTTAACGAAAATGGGCCCTCTTTGGTTTTGGACCCGAGGCGATCGCCTCATTCGCCTCGGCCCAAAACCGGGCCTGATTAAGATGTTTTTATCTATGATACTTTTTTATTAAGATATTGCTTTATTAATATACTGTTTTATTTATATAACTGTTATTTATGATAATTTTATTATGATATTGATACAAATGTGCTACTAATATTGTTTTATATTATACTATTTTATTATTATAATGTTCTTCTGTTGAGTTGGAATTTTCTATTGAGTGTGTATTGTCTTTGTTTACAAAGATATTGATTCTAATGTGCTTGTTATATTAATATAATAATGTGATTCTCATATTGAAATATTAAGATACTTATATATGTGATATTGTTATATTAAGATGCTAAAATATTGTTCTTAATAAAATATTGTTTGTGATACTGTATTGCGAGATATTGTTTTATTAAGATATTTTTTTCTATAATACAGTATCAAAAAACACACATAAATGTGTGACAGTAACATCCTGAAACACATAAAAATGCTGATGTATGTGAAACAAATATTGTTTTCTTTTATTTGACCAAAAAATTATTACAAAATTATTGTGTTCATGTATATCAAAAAACAATATCTCCAATCAAAACAACATAATTCAAGAAAATAAGATAAACCATTCATAAAAATTGAATCCACCTACAAAATAACATTCAAGAAACAATTGTTTCTAAAATTTTGCAATCCAGCTGAACTGCCCAACACTCATCTAATAACAATAGCAATCTGTTAAAGTTTAAATTTTTATATTTTACATGATTGGAAAAAAGAAGAAAATCTACTACTATTGCTTACAAAACAGTGAGAAATGTTTGGGTGGTAGTTGGAAGGCGCAATATAAGGTGATGGCCACGGGTGTTGTTGCATTAAAGTTTAAATTGGATTTAATTCTAATTAATATCAGTCACATGGGTAATTATGGAATCAATTAAAATATAGTTGAAATAATACAACTTAATGAAAATTTTGAAAAGTGTTTTGACCTAATTTGGAGCAAGTCACATGGCTAACTTACAGACAATTTCCCACCCAGCCCCAAACGAGGGTTTTCTTCTTCTTTTTTAATAATACAATTCGTATACAATATTTTGATTTTGGGTAATTGTGGACTAATGAAAATATATTTTATATTAACTTGTTTGGCCATAAGATATGGAAAATCTTTGTAAATTTACTTTGTTATGATATTAATTTATTTGAAAATTTGTTTATAGTTAATCGAGATTAATTTTTTTAAAACTTGTAGTAACAAATATAAAAAAGTGTTGATCAAAGGTCAATCATTTGTCATATTACCTAATAATTCTTTAAAATTTTGTTTGATGTACAGGTCAAAAAACTTGAAAATCACTTTTAAAGTCTAATTTTAAATTACTCTTTTTTTTTCCATCTTTTAGGTTAATGTATTGTGTTAACTATATACATATTAAAGGATAAGACTCGTTAGGTCTTTCTAATTTTATGCGTGCTTTTATTGTCAAATGTCACTTTAAAAAAAAATGCCTTTCAAGCTTTCCTACTTGTCGATTTCTAAATCCGCCCATGTATGGAATGTGTAAATTGAAAATAGTAGTAAATTGTAGATCCTACGAAATTAGATTAAAAAAATATATTTAATCAATTTAAACAATTTAAATTACTTTTCTGTAATTGAGTGTGCCATGTTAAGACTGCAGTGGTTAGCATGCCTCCACTTTAATAGCCCTTAATTAGAAAGAGAGAATTGGATAAACTACCAATTTTCAAAAGTGTATTTTAAAATATGTCCAATTTTATAATATTTGACGAATTGACTCAATTTAAAAAATTTAAACTGAATCACCCCTAGATGACCGATTGAATTACTATTATATCAATTTCTTATCTTCTCACTATCACTCTTTCTCTCTCTAACTTAAATACCGTCTCTCTCTTCACTTCTTCCACCATTGCCATCGCCCCTAGCTCCATTTTCCACCCCCTTTGTTAATTTTGTGTGTGTCATTCTTATCACAGATTCAAATACATTGTCAGAAATGTCACTGGTTTTTGAGCTATTTGAAGAAGTGGACTAATTTGAAAATTTGTTGCAGATTACATGAAACTTAAATTTGATATATTGTATCTCTAATTTTTTTATCGATATATTTTATGTTGTTGATAATTTTGTGTCGATTTAGTTTGTATATTAGTGGATTGTACTAAATATTGAGTTTAATTTACAAATTTGGTTGATCTAATTTGTTGTTATATTTTGTTGTCGATGTATAGAAAATAAAATTGGTTACATTTGATCGAAGACAAACAAAAAAATGGACATCGACATAGTAAAAGAAGGGGCCCATTTTTTTTATGCCATTGAAATGGGCACCAAATTTGGTACCATTATAATCGATGGTGTCCATTTATCAATAATAACGGTGCCCATTACTAATGTGCACCAAATGTAAGTAATAATGGCACTAATTTGGTGCCAATTTGTCGATAATTAGATGTGTCCATTTTTGTCGATATTATCAAATATCAATAAAAATGAATGTCCATAAAAATAAATATCGACACAAATTTAGTGGACATCAAATTTTTTTTTTTTGTCAACATTGACATTATTTGATCGATGTCGATAAACTTTTTTATCGATGTCTACCAAGCTTTGATGTTCAAATATTTACTATGGGATAAAGCTTATTTTCGATATTCAGTTTAAATTGACATTTAGTAATTAAAAGTTGAAATTAAATAATTATCTAGATTAAGTTATATATGTTGTAAAATTATAAATAATAATAAATGACTATTTAGTTGTATCTAGATGTCTATGTAGTTATCTACTTACTACAGAAGAGTGTACCCTAATCAGATTGTAACTCCTTTTGGAACCCTATAAATAAAGGTCATTGTTATAAGGATTAATTACACTAATGGTCCCCATTCTTTCAGGTTTGTAATGATTTCATCCATATTCTTTTTTTAGCAGATATCATCATCATTCTTCCATTTATTCTCACAGATGGTCCCAAAATCACTATTTTTCACAATTTTGACAATTATTTGACAATTTTGCTCCTTGACTTAAATAAATTAAAATGATAGAAAAAAGAAAATACAATGAAAATATTGTAATTGAGCCCTTAACCTTTTCAAAAGTACAAATAAATCCTAAACTATTTTATTTTATACAGATAGGTATTCTTCCCCAACCAAAAAAGGAATAATCTTTTCCCCCCAAAATTGACCCAAACCAAATTGAAATTTTGGGCACATGGCATCCATCAATTTCTCCTCAGTCGCTTCCTCAACAATCCCATTTGAATTCTTGATTGCTAAAATAGCATTGTCGATGGAAACTAGATCACCAATCAGATAGCGTGGTTAATGTTGTGCTCGCCTTCACGAAAGCTTAAATTCCTTCTAGCCCGATTTAAAGTGCAAGTAAAGTGGATTAGCATTCGCTACTTGAGCACAAATGAGCCTAGGAATCCTATCAACAAGCCCAAACTCTTTACACATATGAAACCCTTTGTAGAATGCATATATGTTACCCAAATTGCCACCGAAACTATAACCCAATCAGCAGCGTTCCAATCAAATTGTTGAAAGATCTCAATAGTCATAGCCTTCAAGCCTCAAACTATTCAAAGAATTGGCCAAATAAATCATTAATTCAGCCGTTACTTCACTAATCACCGTGCATACAACCATCAAAATCAAGATCTATACTCAAGACAAAAGCCCCATTGGCTATAGGTCGAACCAACTAGGCAATTGAAATCCTATTTGCCAAGAAGAAAACAATGGAAGAAATCCCAGCAGTGTAATAAGCGTAAAGAGTCACTGAAGTTTCACCACGACGCTGACCCCCACTCCCACCACCGTTAACGAGGGTGAACTCCGTAGAGAGTGTAATTCTTGACGGGTTCGAGGGTATCTTGGTAATTCAACCCACCACCGTTAACGAGGTTTGTTAGAGGGCGAGTCCTAGATGTCTTGGCGGTAAGAGTAGGGTCTTTGTGGAAGCGCCAGGTTATATTAGGGCAGCGGTTGTGGTGGTCATAAGGTGGGTCGCCACCGATCTCGCCCAAACGGACATTGAGCCTGCTTTGGGGTTGGAGTGACCAGTTGAAGGTGGGTCAGAGGATTGTGCAGTGGAGGTTGGTAGACCCATTGAGATTGAGTCTTCCGGCGGGTTGGTGGGTTTTAGTTTTGTGTATTTTTTGATATGGTGGGCGAGATTTGTATAGCATGAAGCGATGGGGTGGGGTGGGGGGGTGGGTGGGGTGGGGTGGGGGTGGGGTGGGGAGAAAAGATGATTCTTTTTTTGTTGGAAAGAACACTTATTTGAATAAAATAAAATTGTTTATAATTTATTTGTACTTTTAAAAAGGTTAATGCCCAATTGCAATGCTTTCATTATATATTTTTTTTTATCATTTTAATTTATTTAAGTCAAGGAGTAAAATTGTCATAGAATTATCATAATAGTGAAAAATAGTGATTTGGAGACCATTTGTGAGAATAAATAGTAGAATGAAGATGATATATACTAAAAAAAGAATAGGGATGAAATCATTACAAACTTGAAAGAATTGGGACCATTAGTATAATTAACCTTTGTTATAATAAATTTACATACTTGAGTTTTGACTTTCTCTATTCTCATCTATTTTTCTAGTTTCATAAAACGTTAGCACGATAGAGCTCATCCAAAATAGAGAGAAAATTCAAGAGTTAGTTTAGAAAATTCGCAAAATCTGGGTAGCCTGCGCAACGGTGATCAAATATTGATATCTCAGCGATTCATGGTCCGATCGTTTTAAAATTTGGATAAAAAGTTCAAAACTCATTATTCTTGAAATCCAAAGGCTACAAATTAAGATCCGGTGGTTCATTCGTGAGAAATCATTATATGAACAGAAGTAAAGTTGAAATTGTATATATGGAGATGAAGCTAATTGAGTTAACAAAGCGATCTTTATTTTCTACTCATGAACAAATGTTAGTATTCTATTTGCTATCATCTTTGATTATATATTTTTCTGTATTGATAAGTAGTAGACAAGTATTGCTTGAATATTATTGATTATTACATATCAATATTTAAAATAATAATTTGATAGTATTCCTGAAAATTATCAATTTATACAAATTAATATTTTAGAAGAATATTTCGTTGGTCTTTTAGAAGAAGTCCAACTTTATTATATTAATATTTCAGTAGAATACATTTGCTCCCGAAGAGCGTAATTTATTAGATTTATTGTTAAGTTATTGCTCTCGAAGAGTATAATTTTATAAATCTAATATCTTATAAAAATATTATGCTATTACTCCTGAAGAGTAAATTTCTATACAGTTCAATTTTTTTAAAATAATTTATTGTTACTCCTGAAGAAGCAAAATGTTACTTTAATATTTTAGAAGAATATTACTTGCTCCCGAAGAGCATAATTTAAAATATCTAATATTATGCTATTGTTCCTGAAGAGCAAATTTTTATAAAGTTTAACATTTTAAAATTATTTGTTTTTGCTCCTGAAGAAGTACTGCGTTATATTAATATTTTGACATAATAATACTTGCTCTCGAAGAGCATAATTTTATAAGATATAACATCTATTATGATTTTGCTCCTGATGAGTAAATCTTTAAATAATTTAATATTCCTAAATAATAATATGTTGTTGCTTTTGAAGTTACACAATATTATATTAATATTTCAGTCGAATATTACTTGTTCTCAAAGAGCATAATTTTATAAGATTTATTATTTTATAAAAATATTGTATTAATACTCTTGAAAAAGTTTAACATTATGAATATCAATATTTTAAAAGAAAATGATATTGTTCTTTCTGAAGAAATGCAAAGTATAGAAAATATTCTAAAAGAATAATGTGTTGTTGCTCTTGAAGAAGCACAACTTAATTAAATGAATATTATATGACTACTTTTGAAGAAGTATAAATTTGAATATATCAATATTCTAGAAAAAAATATTGTGTTGTTTCTCTTGAAGAAACACAACTGTACAATTCAGAATATTAATGTTATGTAATATTATAATATTGATACTCTTAAAAAGTACAATAAACTTATGAGTCAATTCTTTATTTCTCCATTCTTGTGAGACAAGGAACATAAACGTGTTCCCCAAATAAATGAAAAATATACTTGCTAAATTGTATTGAATCGGAAGTTCAATACTTCGAAATTTTATTGATTGGCAATACCGGTTAAATCATCTCGGATCAAAATGATGCGAATTATTAATGAGAATAACTATTGAAAACCAGAAGATTTTTCAATATAATGAATTCTCACGTGATACTTATTATGGTATATAAACATGTAGGTCTTCACTAGTTAAAATTGGGATTGAATTCCCTGCATTTCTGAAAATTATTTATGGTGATATATGGGGCCCTGTCACCCTCCATGTTGACCATCTAGATATTATTTGTATCTAATAGATACATCTACTAGATGATTGTATGGTGTTATTATTCGCAACTTAAAGTTTGCGATATTACTTACTCAAATTTTAAATTATGAGCATAATTTTCAGATTATACAACTAAGATGGTGATGTGTCTTGTCAATGCTAGTGAGTCTAAATCTCGAACTTTTAATATATATTAGTTGAGATGATGTTAAATAGTTTAGCAATATTATTTTTCAACGCCTCCAATTAAATTCTAAACCATTACTATTGAGGATAAGGCGCTTCCCACTTTTGTCTAGAGAATACTATTTTATATACAGAAACACTTATACGCATCATGCCAACATTAATTTTATCCCTGCTATAGTTAGCTTATGGTCAGAGCCTAATATTACCTATCTAATGATTTTTTATAGTACAATATATATACAATCGGTCCACCATAGTACACTGAGATGGACATTAAAAAATGTTGAGAATACATGTTTAGTTTGGAACATTATAAAATATCTAAAGTCCTAACGGGTAATATTTTATAATACGGTTTTTTGAATGTCATTTTGAAAAAGCAGTTTTCTCAACACTATGGGAGATAAATTAAGTAGCTGAAAAGAATACATAAAAATACAGCATATTATATTTTCTAGATCCTTGCATAAGACAATACGAACCAGAAGTTCGACAAATAACTCATTGAGAAATGCTGGATGGACATTAACACAAACAGAAAGTTAGACCACCATGACAAAATGACCAATACGCCCTTTGGTGAGTTGAAATTTACAAACTTCCACAATATTTAAAAGAAAAATATTTTCACATTTCTCTACCTGAGACTTGGCTGAAAGGGAAATATGGCGAAAATTAGTATCCCATTTCGATTTTTTTGAGTTCACGCGTTTCGTCTTTGTTCGATCCCGTGTACTACCACTTCCAGCACGCCTGAATATTTGTTGCTTTGATTTTTCTTCGTTTTTGTCTACAAGAACTCACTCCCACCGGCCAAAAATTTGGGGATTAGGGTTATGTTCGTGTTCGTCCTCTACCACTCCAAGTCGGCCTGAAAATTGGGGCTTATTGTTTTCTTGGTAAGCCCTCATTTGTAATCTTCAATATGTTGAATCTATTATTGCACAATTACAATGAAATTATTGCTTTGCCAGAGTTCTATGAAGGATCTTTCATCATACAAACATCTTGTGTAAAAGGTGTTTTTCCAACTGAAAAATTGGTTTTACTGCAAGCAATCTGTTTTGGTGCATTTTTATTATGTAACTTGCATTTGCGTTATTTTTATTATAATTTTGAACATGTTATCTACAACTACATATCAGTAACCAGGGAATACCACTCACATTGGCTGCGAATTAGAGCATGATGTTTTTTATTTTAGTATTTCAGCTGTGTCTAATAATGTAGTGATTTTACTTTGAACTATAACTTTCATGGATTGCCTTGCCTAATATATGCTTGTGGATTGATCTGACCAACAGCGCTAAAATGGGAGGACCAAACGACGGAGTTTGTTATAGTTGTAGGGAATCCTTTGCACTGGCACAAATCTTGTCCAAAGAAGCAGCGTTGCCCAAAATTTGGACTAGGTTTTGTGCAATGGCTGCAAGTTGGTGATAAAAAACCTATTAGATGGAAGTTATTCTTCAACTGTAGTATGGCGACGTGTCGTTACTTCAAGTGGGACGAGGGTGAATCAAGCACGGTTCGATCGAGAACAATTGAAGATGAAGATGATGAACTTTCTCGCATTTTGAGAGCTTGTGCACGCATATCAGACGAAGAAGACGTGGACCTCTCAATGACACATATCACCATTCGCAAAAACAAAGGCCCAAAATAGTGACCGAATGTGAGCTGGAAGCTTTGTAGGTGGACAATGTGTACAAAACGCAATGTGTTGTTGTCATGTTTAAACAGATTGTGAACTTGTAGGATGTACTTTATTGTGTTGTTTAAACAGCTTGTGAACTTGAAGGACGTATGCTTGTTTCGTAACATTGTTGTTCGTTTATTCATATTTTGTTGTTTATTGTGAATTGGTAAATTGAAACTCCAAATTGGAATACGCAGCCCTCATACACAAAACAACACTCATAAACATTAAAAATTCCCATTAACAACACTTGCAAGACATTTGAGCTGAAGTAACTTATATTGCTCAAAAGCAGTGGTGTTACAATAAACGTCCAGAAATTTAGTTCACAAGTATAACCACCAACATCCACTAAAACCAGATAATTTAGTTCATTACAGCACACACCTCCAAATTTGCCTAGTTGAAAGTTAATGAAGATAAAACTGAACACATAAGTGCTAGAACGGCATGGCTCTAGAAACGCATATCAGTCTGCAAACCGTCCAAAATGCAGTTGTTCTGTCAATTCCTAAATAATGGAGTAACTTTAAAACGTCCCTTACTTTGGACCACAGCACCTTCAGATACATCTTCCCCTGAAATGCATACAGACAAAATATTTAGGAAACAAAGGAAATAAATTCAGAACAAAAACAGAGAAGAGCTCGGTAATTTAGTCTTAAAAACATTACCAGCTGTACAATTACTGAATTCTTTGTTTTGACGATACTATAATGGGCCACTATAATTCCGCTCGCTCAGGTATCTTGGTTGCAGATGTTCCCTTCATATCAATCAAAATTATATCCATAATAACAAAGTTTTTTTCTCAAAATAATGGAAGTAGCAGCCAAAACTAGTTGGGAAATATATTACAAAATAGAAACTAACAAGATTTGGCAATATCCTATTGGAAGCAGTAGCCAAAACTACAAAATAGAAACTAACAATATATGACTAAAATGACATTTTATATATTCCTACTGTTACTATTCCAATTGGATATTACATTGGTGACTACTTTATCATATGTATCCTTAATAATATTTATATCTAATCACAGTTCATTCTCTAGTTTCTGTGCTTCTCTATCAATATTTGGATTGGCTAAATGAATTTAAACTGGTTCTCAGAAACATTTTTGAATTGCATCTCGTAATCTGCTAATCATCCTCTCCTATAATTTCATAGTACGTTTTCAGGAGTTCAATAACTCTATATCTATATATTGAACATCTCTTTTATTCTTAAATAGGACACTATAACACTCTTATTTTGTCCATGCAAGTAGATAGAAATACTGACTGAATTATGTTGCAAATCATTTTTACCAACCTTTGTCTTCTTGGTAGTTCTCTCCAATGGACCTTTCCTACGAATCTTCCTAGGGGCCCCTTAGTTTTCTTGCAAGTCGGGTCAAAAATAGGACCCATCTCTGTTATTACAACCTCTTTGAAATTCAATGCCAACTGTCCACTATTTTGAGGATGAAGATTACTATCACAAGCCATGCTAGGTTTCGATATCGAAAGTTCATTCATGTGATTTTCTAAAAACTCCATTAAATCCCGAGTACGATCATCATCGTCCACAACCAAATTTGCAACCTTCCCAAATGTTTTGAACAATTGATCATAACGGACTTGCTCAGGAGTGCAAACCCATCCAAAGTAATTAATTTTAACCCGCATGTAAGCTCTTTGTACATCTCTCCTCCACCGCCTCAAGATATACCTATCCGGCAACGATTTCACATCTTCTCTAATCATTATTGAAAACGCATGTTTGCAAAGAATCCCTCTGAATTCGAACAAATGACAACTGCAAACTATTTGACATTTCCATTTCACAAACCAAACTGTAAATTTTTTCCTCTTTGTACACTCATTGACAACAACATCCTCCCCGAACTACGTATCTTGTTCCAGGAAATGCATCCTCCGAAGAGAGAACATCACAAAACATCATTCCAATTAGCTCAGATTTCACTTCTTTGTATTTTGCAATTGTGTACACTTGTTGTATCTGTTTCTCAAACCCGTAATTAGTTATGCACGAGATCATTGCTGGGTACGATCTGAAATCTTCTTGGAACTCCTTCCCTACTTTACTCCTCAAGGCCCGCTCGTATTATTCTACGAATTGCTTCAACGAAGTTTTCGAGTTGACATACCCGTCGAAGAATGCATTCATACTCTCACTTCGCTGCGTTGTCGGCATCCCCGACCAAAAACTTGTTTGCAAATAACATGGGACCCATCTATGTCTTTCTGTATAAAGTCCTAACAACCAAGTATTGTCTTGCAAGGCATAATTATCGATCATTGTATTCCATCCCTGTTCAAACTCGGCCGGACATTGCGATTCGTAGACTACGTCGTGCACGGCTGAAAGTATGGACCCTTTAAGAGAATAGTACCCAAATTTCTCTGGTAACTTCTTTAGAATATGCCAAAGGCACCATCTATGTTTCGTATGAGGAAAAACAATTTGAATTGCATTTTGCATGGCTCTATCCTGATCGGTTATTATACCGATTGGAGCTTTTTCTCCATGCATTGAAGCCATGTCCGAAACAACCAAACAAAAGTGTCTGTGTCCTCATTGGACAGTAAATCACAGCCAAGCAATGTCGAATGTCCATGATGGTTGACACCAATGAATGGGTCATTGGACAGTAAACCACAGCCAAGCAATGTCGAATGTCCATGATGGTTGACACCAACGAATGGAGCAAAAGGCATGTCGTACTTGTTTGTTAGGTACGTGGTATCAAATGTCACAACATCGCCAAACTCCTTATATGCTTCTCTGTACCTATTATCAGCCCAAAATACGTTTTTCAATCGAAAGTCATCGTCCAAATCAACATTGAAGTAGAATCCGGGACAATGTGCCTGCATTTTGGAGAAGTAGGCCATTATTGCACCGCATCACCTTCCCCAAGTCTTAATCTCCTAACTTTATCGATATAATTCCTACAATCTTTTTCGACAAATGTCAGGTTCTCATATCCACCTTCTTCAACGACGACTGAGTTGTAGCTTTTATGTAATGGAATACCAGCTACATCGTTCACTTCAAGTTTTCATTTCACATGTTCATTCAATTGTCGATTACATTTATAAAGCCTGGATTTTGATGGACTTATTTTGTGGTTATGCACCAGATGAACTCCGGTTATACTCCACATTCCTAACATATCTGCAGAAGCTGTAATTTTCGCTTTACAACCCAATTGGACAGTTGGTTTCTGCTTTATCGAACTGCTTGCAGTGCAACCTCGTTTGCGTTCTCGACAACAAGCAAATGTCACATATCGTAACTCGCCGTCGTCACCCTTTTTGGAATTCCTTCTTTTCACTGGGAAACCAGTCTTATAAGAATATGCTTTGTAAAATTCAAACGCCTCTTCGTGACTCAAAAACTTCATTCCAACTCTTGGCACCATCTCATTATATTCAGAAATGTCACCACCATCAATAACTTCATTCTCATCACCACAACACTGATAATTCGTTCCTATACAGAACAACCAAAGTTTACATCAAATATATAGGACTTCCAAAATCAGTAAAAAAAACACAGTGAAAAATTACGAAGTACAGCGATGCAATTATTATTCCATAATAGCAGTCCAAGAGCTTTATCAGTGAAAGAATGACTTACCAGTAGAAATTGTCGAAGCACAATGATGTGCAAATTTCTCCAATCGCGAAGTAGCGGGCTGAGTTTGCGGACTGTGTGAAATGGACTGGTTAGCTGACTGAGTTTACTTAGTTGGAGTTTACTTAGCTTAGCTGAAATTGGCGATGGTCGGACGGTTGACGGAAGATGGATGGTAATCAGCCGGCAGGAACATTGGAGATTGGGGATTTAGGTTTTATTAATGAAGAATTTTTATTAGATGTTGTTTTTTAGCGGGAGAATATTTTTCATTGCCACAAAATATCGCGATATTTTAAATATGGAATTTCTCACGATATGGTGGTCTAACTTTCTATTTGTGTTAATGTCCATCCAGCATTTCTCTAACTCATTTGTAAGTTATACAATTGATATATGCATTTACTGACCAAAAAATTAAATCAAATATCATATACCAGCTCTAAATGCTCTAATTTATATTAACGTCCTTGAAGGACAATTCTGGTAAATTAATGACACGCTTGAAGCGTGGTGACGTTTGATTCCAAAAATTTCTCAAATTAAAAATAGAGCCAATTATAAAGATGGTCATATTGAGGAGACGTATACTCCAAGAGAGTATATAGACATAACTAATTATAAAACTCCAGAAGAGGTTCAGCTAGCTGCAATAATAAAACGAAAAAGTCTTGTTAAGTTATGTCGTTATGAGAAAGAAATGGATTAAAAAAAAATGTTGTTGACAATACTTTTGTACATAATGAAGCACTTCATATTATAAAAGGTAGCGAGGATATTGAAAGAAATTTGTCAAAGAATTAATTGACCAAATAAAAAGATGCAATCCAAGTAAATTGAATTGACTAGAGAAACCTGAAGTTTCTAGACCTATAGTCCGAACACTTGAAGATGTATACTTATGCGAAAATGAAATGAGAAAAATGAACTCGTAACATGTAATGCACGACTCTTAACATTATGAATTTCGCAAAGGCTTATGTAAATTAATCACGAGTCGATATCTTGTTAACCTATCAATGCATGACATATATGCATATAATGGATATTGTTATAACCAACTCATCTGGTATGATTAATAAAATTATTGTAACCAACTCATCTGGTATGATTAATAAAATTATGTATAAAAATCTCTAGAAGATTTAATATGCCTGAAACATATAGTTCAACTTTTCGAGAACTTAATCGATCAATATTTGAAGTGATATTATAATGAGGAGGAGTAAATTCATATTTTACTTTTTTTCTTGACAAATGTTTTATCCTATTGGATTTTCATGGCAAGGTTTTTAATGAGACAACATTTATGGGGGTATTAAAAGAATTATGTACTCTTTTTTCCTTCACTAAGATTTTATCCCACGAGATTTTTTCTAGTAAGGTTTTAACGATGCATAATCTTTCTATAAATGATATCTAATTGAAAGTGGTATAAATATTATAGTTATAGATGTTCATGACCTACAAAATATTTACCCTCATCATAATCCTATGGTTATACTCCTGTGTGTTATAAATTGTATATGAAACTCTTGAAGGGAACAACAACGAGATCTGTTTTTAATATAATTGCATCAAAAACCATCATGCTCACTACAGTCAACCCGAGATAATGTATAAAGATGATATTGCTTAGAAGTTATAACATGGAGAACATTTCACCAGAATTGTTTTATACAAATTTTAAGAAGATGACAACATTGAAGACATTGACGCACAAGATATAGATAACTCGATACAAGCTTTTTTCATTGATTGAAATCAGTGGAAGTAGTTGTACTCTTTTTCCTTCGCTCAGGTTTTGTCCCACTGGATTTTCCTAACAAGGTTTTAATGAGGCAGTATTTGATTACTCCAAATTTTTGATAATTTTTTTATTTGATTGGTATTTTTGTCCAATTTGATTTTTACCAAACAAAATTTTTAACGAACCAGTTATTGTGTAATAAGTCATTCAAAGGGGAATGTTGTAAAATTATAGATAATGATGAATGACTATTTAGTTGTATCTAGATGTCTATATAGTTATAAGAGTGTATTATAATCAGATTGTAATTCCCTTTGGAACCCTATAGATAAACTCATTACTCTCATATATTTTTCTAGCTTCATAACAATATAAAAATAATTTCAAATGTTGATTTTTCAGACTTATCTCTCGATTTTCTGCAACAAAAAATCTGATCTGTCGATTTTTTAATTGATAGCTTCTCTTAGAAGCTATTGTATGACAGTCAACTATTGTTAAATCTTAACCACACAGAAAATTGTCATTTTTACAAAAGGATACATTTAATATTTTACATTTAAAAATGACATATTTACAAATATTTATCATACTAGTAAAATGCACGTGCAAGGCACGTGTTACATTTTAATTAAGTATTTAATAATGTGATCATTGTTAGTGAGTTTCTTAATTATTTTTTCACTTATAAATGACTAAGTAAAACATATATTAAAACTTATTAAGAAAATTAGGTATTATTTAAATGTGAGTGATATAACTTCAATTGATCTTTAACAAGAATGTTCTTCATTTTTAGATGATGTAATTAATGGTGTGTTGTTCATTATTAGAATTGATTAATACAAATCTTAGAACTGAATACTTCAATTATGATCTTACAAGATTATTCTGCTACTTTAAAATTTAAATTTATTCCATATTTCTCCTCATTATGACCCGATTTTGTAAATTATTTCAATTTTTCAATTTAATTTTGTTCATTCTATTGTATCAAACAATAAAAAACGTTTAAATCACGCGAGTGTCGTGAGATATGCATAAGATTTCTTGTGAACTTGCGGTATTATAGATTAGCATAAATTGTTAATAATTATTTTATTTTCTTGGTATATTGGACATGGTTATAGTCATGGATATATTTTCCTTCTTTAATAATGTTACTTTCTACATTTAGAGTAGTACTCTCTTTCTTTTTTCTTGCATAGTACAAGATTTTGAGCTTGTAGGTAAATCTTATTGGACTAAATTGTAATTTGATTCAATAATCGCCAGAAAATAACTTAAAACTATGTATTTCTTGTAATCTTGATAATTTTGTTGCTAACTTAATATAAGTAATTAAATGAAGGAGAGTTGTTTCGATTACAAATTATTTTTAAGTTCAAAGTGGATTGCTTGATATATGTTATTATAGCTCGGCCTAAGAAGTTGAATCTAAAGCCTAATACACACACACACACACACACACACACACACACACAATTGGTTCAAGTTATTAAGCCTCTGGATTGCTTCTATTTGAAAAAACAAAAAAAAATATTTGATTGGGTATCTAAAATAATTAACATATTGCAAAAAATTTGGACGATTTTTCAAAGGACGTGATTGAAGTCAAAAGAAAACAAGACGATAAGAGGAAGACGAGAAAAATGGCGAAACGTTTGGAAAAATATTAGAGTTGAAAAAGATCTACGGGTGTGTTTGATTGGAAATGGTGGAAAAGAAAAAAATTTCCATGTAAAAAGAAAAATAAAAACCACCAAAATTGTGAGAAAATATTTTCCACCAAAATGACCAAATTCATGTTTCAAGTGATTGTACCCAAGAATTCATTTTCCTTTTCTACCTTGTATCAAACAGCCAAAGTAGGAAAATATTTTCTTCTGAAGTGACATTATTTTCCTCGGATGTGACATTTTTCATGAAAAATGGTGCAATCAAACAGACCCTACAATTTTAAAAAAATGAAAAGAAAAGCTAGAAAAACATAGAAAAGTTTTATAAAAATGAATAGTAGCTGGCACTCATTCCTAGGAACAATGCCCACACTCAATTCACTATTTTAATATATAGGAATATATAGGAGAAAAATGAATTAAAACTAATTATTTCTTGTAATCTTGATCACTGTTTTAATAACTTAATATAAGTAATTAATTGAAAAAAAATTGTTTCAATTACAAATGATTTTGAAGTTCAAAGTGGGTTGCTTGGTATATGTTACTATGTTTTGGCCTAAGACACCGAACTTAGAGCCTACTATGTGTGTGTGTGTGTGTGTGTGTGTGTGTGGAGCTAAATTTGGTTTCAATGGTTTAAGTTATTATGTATTTGGATAGCTTCTATTTGAAGAAAAACAAAAAAAAATATTTGATTGGGTATCTAAAATAATAAACATATCTGCAAAAATTTTGGGTAATTTTTAGAAAGACATAACTCAAGTCAGAAGGAAGACGAACAAGACGACCAAAAGAAAACGAGAAAAATAGTGAAACGTTGGAAAAAAAAAAATTGAGGCTGAGAAAGATCTACAATAAAAAAAAAAATGGAATAAACAATAGAAAATAAGGAAATGTTAAAACAAATGAATAATAATTAGACACGCATTCTTATAAATAGTGCCAACAATCAAGTCACTCTTTTAGTATATAGAAATTGTCAATCTACTATTTAGTTTGGCTCACATTCCAAAATTCCCTAAAATACCAACCTCTTTTAGTAATGAATTGAGTTAAAAACTTTGAATAATATATGTGTACGCCAAATTGTATACTGAAAGTCAAACTATACATGCATGTCTCTTCATGTTTGAGATAGCCATCAATTTAATGCTCACTTTGACTAGTGAATCTCACAACGTGATTAATACATCAGTCCCGATCTGCCGCTTAATGCTCACTTAGTGAACAGCTGTTGATTCTTTGAGGCGTCAGCCCATCATAAAAATTATTTTTGATGATGACGGTCCACCTCTTGACACCTCACAACGTGATCCATAATACATGAAGCTTTTTATCTTGTATAAAATACATTATCCCTTCTTCTTTTCATTTTTCCATTTTCTTTTCAAACAAAGATTTAAAATCATGATTTTTGTTGTATTTTTTTCTTCTATTTTACGAACAACTGTAAATTTAAACATTTGACATAAAATAATTTTTATTTGATCACAGCATATTGGGTTTGGAATTTTTCTGTTCTATGGGATTGTGGTTGACTTTGAAGATGGCAATTTTTATGGTTCTCTTTAATGGAAACTTCAGGTTGTGCCAGCCTCGTTAATAGGAGGTTGCTGCGGTTTTAGGGAAGGGGTGGGGATGATGTACTATTTCTTCTCCCTCTCTTTCTTTTTTTCTTTTTAATAATTAAGTTAGGGCTATATTTGTGAAATAATTATGATATATTTATCAATGTTTTAAAAAAAAAATTTAGGCGGTAGCATGAGACCCAATCTCCATGTATAGTCACGCCTCATACATCGCCTTCGCCCGCCCTCGCCTTCGCCTAGATCTTGTCTATGCCCGAAAAAAGTTTGAAGTTCAGCATCTACGTCCAGCAACGCTTTATGTTTTTTAGAACACTGGTATTTATTAAAAATGTATTTAATTAGTTTGTATTTATAATGTGACGATTCAAATAAAATTCGTGGTAACAATATATTTATTCTATATAAAATAATATGTTTGAGTATAGTAATAAAATAATGTAGAACAAATAATCATGGGACTTAACAAATAATTAATAGTGGAATTTTGAACCTCAATACATACTTGGGCTGTAGTATGTGTAGGAATGGACGGGACGTCACGATAGACAAAATTTTAAAATTAGAGAAAAATCATGGGGTCATAAAAGAAATTTTATTGTTTGAAAATTTGTTATAATTACATATTAATTTTCTTACACCAAAACTCCAAGAACACTAAAAAATTACATACTAAAAAAACACATATTTTGTACGTATCACGCGAGACTACAGAGAATCTCCAAGTCTCACCTCCAAGATAGTCCATAACTATATCAGAAATTGAGATAAATAAATAAAATATAAATGGAAACTCGTATATGAGCTCTCAGTTTTACGCGAGGTTGACAAAGTTAATGATTGGTCTATAACTTTGAGGTAAAGGAAGAAACATATCGAGTTGTCGTAATTGATTGAGTAAAATTATGTTTTTTGAGTACCATGTTGGATGTGAGGATTGTAAATTAGTAGAAATAAGATATAATTGTTGAGAATCGGTAACTTGAAAATTACATTGAAAAAATACTTCTATAGAGCATTCACTAATATAATTGAAAGACATTTACAATGATTGAAAAAAAATATTTGAAATACAATATGCATACTTGCAACGACATTTCATACTTACACATAAATATTCTGAAAATTGAGAGAAATGAATTTTTTTTATTAGATCCTATAATTAACTCTGCCCTCCTTCATCACCGAAGTTCTTCTTTTATAGGTAGATGCAGATTTTGAAGAGTCATATTTTGAAGTTCTATAATGCACAAAAATTGCTGCTTTTGAAGAGTCATATTTTTGCGCACTTGTTACTTGTCTCTCTTTGAAGAATCACATTTCGAATAAATCTTTTCCGAAACAATTGCCTTCATTGTCTTGTTGAAAGTATGAGTCTGAGCCTGAATCAAAAGCGGCTTCAAATTCTTTATTTGATTCTGATTGTGCCAATGACACTGCCTTTTGGGCAAGGATTGCAAATTCTTCCAAACTATAATATTTTGCCATTTGTGGGCAACCCGCCATAATCTTAGTTTTTTTTTTTAAATCATAAACTTAAAATTTGAAAAACAAATATAACAGAAATGGGAAATTGAGGCTCGAACTTGGGTGGCATATGTATAATCTTACTTTTTTTCTACAAGAAAATCGATTTGAGAAGAAACTATTGAACTTGCTTAATTTTTGCGGGGACGAGGCCTTTGTTGGTGATCCATAATTGAATTGCTTTAGAACAAACATTAGATCGACTCAACAAATTTTTTTCCACCATTTGACCTTACATGTTCGTATGATTCTTTTGAAAATCCCTACAGAAAATTCAGGCAGCTTTGAATGTTTTTCATAATTGAAAAAGAAGGTTTTCTTGTGGAGTAAGATTGACACCTTTGGAATTATACAATAGGAATCCTTCCCTAACACGACTAGGGAGAATTTTCTCTATAGCTCCAAAGTAAATCTACCATTTTGAAAAAAAAAAATTTGGACAGTTGTGGTAAAAAAATAATAAACAACGAATGACTTGATGGTCGAGAATACATAACATTGCACCGTGCATGGATGTAATCTTGGTACGAAAAATTGGATATTTGGCCATCTTTCATTGAAAATGATTTAGTCTCCTATGGATGTTGATTCCATTCGAGAGTTAAAACTTGAAGAATTTTGATTTTTGAGAAATCAATTCAATGAGTATTTGGTTTATTTAGTGTGTGAGAGATGATTGTTGATTTGGTAACCTTCAAATTGTTTCGTACCACATTCTTGATTTTGAAAGGTCTTGAGGGAAAAAATAATACTCATTTAGTACTTGATATTTTTTATTTTGAAAATTATAAAAATTATCCTTTTGAAAAGGAGAAAAATATTTGTAATACACTCATAAAGGGAGACAAATTGTCCCCATTCTGTTTCAAGTTCAGTGATTGGTAATGCCACTCCTTTGGTAAAATATTGATGTTTTTTATAGTTAACTTCTAGTAACTTTCCAGATCCTTGTTGAACTGTATTTTTTGTAGTTAGATGGAACACGGGTATTTTGTGATAACTTTGGCAATGTTCCTAGGACGTTGAATTGACATGGGTGGGGGGTGGGGGGGGGGTGGGGTGGATTTCGGGCCCCAACCCAAACTCAACCCAACCCAACCCGCTAATGGGTTGGAACCCGACCCAACCCAACCCAACCCAACCCAAACCGACCCCACCAATCTTAGGTCGGTTTGGGTTGGGTTGGTTGGAATGAGTTGTCGGCTTGGGACAATTTTTTTTTGAAACTTACCAAAACTTCTTTGAAACTTACAAAACTTACCAAGATCTTGCTGGAAAGTGGAAACTTACCAAAAATTGTAAAATTTCTCAACAATGGCCACAAAGCAGAAATCTCAAACTTGAATAAATACTTTTCTTATTCCAAATTCACAAATCCAAACCCAATAAACAACAATAAAGTTACAACAAACCACAAATTGAAGCCCTAGAATCAATTCAAGATGAAGAAGATGATATAGACATTATATACACACATATATATATATATATATATATATATATATATATAGAGAGAGAGAGAGAGAGAGAGAGAGAGAGGTGGTAGATAATTGACCGGCGGTGAGGAGACTGATTGGTCAGTGGTAGTGGATTGACCGGCGGTGAAAAGACGGACCTTGGAGAGAGATTGGGCTTTGATTTTTTTGCCCATGCGTTCTGGGTGTGTTTGTAAATTGTGGTTGAAAAGATTTAGGTTTTGTTTTGTTTAGTTTAGTTTTTTTTTTGGTAATCGGGTTGGGTTGGGTTGGTTTCTCCGACCCAACCCGATTAATATTTCAATATCTCTAACCGAATTCAACCTAAATAAGCTCAAAATTGACCCAAACCGGTCGGTTCGGATCGGGTCAATTGGTTTGACCAGTTTGGGTCGGGTTTTGCCCACCCCTAGACATGAAGAAGCAAAAAGCATTTTGATGTTTGAGTTGGGATATATGATTAGGTTGTTTTTTGAGAGCTAGAATTTTCTAAGAAAAAATCTTCTTTCTTCCTTTATTGTTCTTTTTTACATTGCATCCCGAAAAAATTCTCGTATTAAGAAGTCAGGTAATGCATTATCTTTGCCTTCAATGAATTCTATTGAGAAATCGAAACATATGAGAATTGCTTGCCATATGACAAAAATCTATTTTGACACAAGGTTTTTGACATCATTTTGTAAAACTTCTTTTGATGCTTTGCAATCAGTTTTGATAAGAAAATATTTATTAATTAAGTCGTCTTGAAATTTGGTAATGCTAAATACAATAGAAGTGCATTCTTTTTTGAAGGTTGAGTAAATTTTTTGAGGACCCTACCAAATGCCAGAATGATATCCAACTAGTTGTTCTTTACTAAGGATGGCAATGGGTTGAGTCGGCCCATGCCAAGAAGGGCCCAACTCAGCCCAAGGGATGGGCCAAAATAATATGTTTTGTACCTTTTATATTTACTCTATGGTCTATAATTGACGCTAACAAACAACACAGACAATTATTCCCAATACTTTTTTTACTTAATCTCCATTACTAATACAATATCACATAAAAATTGGAAATATCATATACCTATTAAAATTATTGGAAATAAAATAAAACTAATTTAAAACTAATGGACTTGCAGGGTAATATACGCCAGCACATGCATTCGTGGTGTTGAAAAAAAACTTTTAAAAATTTTCTCACATAGAATGCGATTTTCCAATCATATGTTTGCAAATCATATTTTGGACCATATGAGTGTCGGCCATTATAATAGGCAGTTGTACAATTTTCATAACTTTCATATGATTGAAGCATTAAATAAGTAGAGTTTCATATATTGCCTATGTCTGTACATAAATATTTTGTTGGAAGTGAATTTTATATATATAATTCATCAAATACTTGTTTCTTAGAATGTGATACAATAATATAATTTATGGCATACCTAATTTTTTCTAATTGTTGGCATATAAATTTTAAATCAGCTTGCACATCGAACTTGAAATAAAATTCTACCAAAATTTGGATTTAATTCTCGAACTGATCTATATATTACTATGTTGTTAGGGCGCAGCATTATCAAATGTGAAACTACGAATTTTAGATTCGTAGTTAAACTCTCTAATAATATTTATTAAATAAGTAAAAATTTGTATTCTATTATGATGGTGGTCAATTACTTTAAAAGCAATTATTTTTTAAGCATAATCTATAGTTTATCAATTTAATATAAAGTGGCAGCAATATATTATTTATGATTTATACTAGGCCATAAGTACGAAATGAATGATACAACACCAGAATATTTAATTAAATTATTTATTATATTTTTTTTCTTTTTATTATATAAAGCAATAGTATCAGCACGAATAGTGTTTCTAGCAAAGAGCACATGCATTGGTTAAAGATATCTTTGTACAAATTTGGTGAAGTGAGGACTTTCCACTATGCTAAGTGGAAATTCAGCACTGGCCACCAACTGAGTTGTCCCTTTCCAGCCCATGTTATCTTGTGAATACACCCAGTTGTTCAAATTCGGATAGAACTATAAGATCCACTGAGATCCGAACTGAAGTTAAGCTTGAATGATATCAACCCCCCTGTGTTTTTGTATACACTTAGAAAAATGTCAGTTTAGATGGCTTGTCCTACCACCATTTTTCCATGAAATTTTTTGTTTACAATAAGTACACATTGCCTTGAAGATTGATTGTCCATCTGTGATTGCACCGGTCTGCACTAATTTGAAATAATTCCAACACCGAGCCTTTTGACTTCATTTAGTAATCAACCCAATTGTTGTATTAGTGTTGGTTTTTTCTAATTTTTCATCGATATCCTCTAAATCGACAATGGGATCAATGATCCCAATCTCATAATTATCATCCAGTAGAAAGGTGCTATGATCATCTATTAAAGATGCTTGGTCAACCAACGCCAAAGCCGCACGAGACAACATCTCATTTTGGGACATTAAAGATTGACCAGGACTATTATCGACAGATAAACCAATTGTTGGATCAAATACTAGGGGCCTTTGCATTCTCTGTTGACCTACGGAGAATATATTTCTCCAGCAATAGCATCTCTTGATTTTTCTTCATGTAGCATAGCATGTGTCGGCACGGATAATCATCAAATTCAAACATTTGACAACTACATGAGATGCAATCAGATGATGTGTAATACATAACCTAGCGCTGTTGATCAAACTCTTTCCTAGCTCAAAGTGCTGAACGGCGTAGACTTTAGAATCATATGAGATTGATCTCTTGGAGCAAATGTAGAAATTACTCGGTTTAATTTTCTTCTAGAATAACAAAAAAACTTCTTGGTGTATATTTGTCGCATCTGATTTTCCATCACAGAAGCTGAAGTCACCCTTTGTTGTTCACTTATATCAATATGGTTGGCTACTAACTCTGCATGCCTCTAGTGAGCTAATGCCATGTTAAAGTGTGTAATGAAATCCGTCAAAGAGTTTTTCCTATCCATGTATTTCTTTAAGAATTAGTGACCGGTCTTTGATCTTTGGCTATTGGTCATACCGACAGCAAACACTTGTCTGACGTATGCTAGCACCTATCGACTACGTATGTCATACATACTGCTCAACCATTTATTAATGTCTAACTTTATGGTATCTATTACCTCAGTCCAATGTTGTTCGAACTCCGCTGGCAACTCAGATTGTTTAATGATGTTAACTGATAAGTGCGGGTTTTGCACTTATTTTGGCCACTAAAAATTGACATTTTGAGTTCTTTTAAGTAATTTATTACTTATTTATGTTATTTTAATTTTTTAGGTGAAAACTCAAGCTCGGATGGTGATTGAAAGAAATCTAAGCGAAAAATGGGCAAAAATGACTAAAGTTGTGCAAATCGAGAATTTTGGGGACCAAAGTATAAATATGTCAAAAGATGGAGGACCTGGGTTTCAATTTATGGAAGACTTGGTTGAAAGATAACAAAAAATTCAAGGACTGAAGTTAGCATTCCATAAAGTACAGGGACTAGAATTACAATTAACCAGGACCAAGCTACAATTGCATGGCAAGTTAGTCCATGCGATCGCAGCTAGCCTATTTTTCCAACAGTATGCTTTTGGGTATTGCCATGCGATCCATTAGATGCCCTAATACAATTCCCTCCTGGACCATGAAATGACACTTTTCCCAATTTAGGACAAGATTGGTTTTCTCACATCGCTACAAGACCAAAGATAAATGATGAAGACACTCATCAAAAGATGCTCCAAAGACAGGGAAATCATCTTTGAAGATCTTGATGTATTTCTCTACAATGTCCAAAAATATGGACATCATACAATGCTAGAAAGTAGCTGGAGCATTGCATAGGCCGAACGACATCCTTCTATAAGCAAATGTGTCGTAGGGACATGTGAATGTGGTCTTCTCCTGATCTTCAGGAGCTATCGGAATCTGATTATATCCAGAATATCCATCCAAAAAACAATAGTATGAATGCCCGCTAACCTTTCCAACATTTGATCGATGAATGGCAAAGGAAAATGATCATTTCGAGTTACATTATTGAGTTTGGGATAATCAATACAAACTCTCCATCCCGTAACTGTCCTGGTCGAAATGAGCTCATTGTTGTCAATAGGCACCACTATGATCCTCCTCTCTTGGGCACTACTTGAACTGGACTGACCTAAACACTATCTGATATAGGAAAAATGATCCCCGTGTCTAAAAGTTTTATCTCCTCAACCTTGACTACATCTTGTAATGTTGGATTCAATCTTCTTTGACACTGCACTGATGGCTTAAAATCATCTTCTATTAGAATCTTGTGCAGACAAACAGTAGGACTAACACCTTTGATATCTGAGATAGACCATCCTATTGTAGTTTTGTGCTCTCAAAGAACTCGTAGCAGCTTTTTCTCTTCCACTGGTGGAGTTTGAAATAATAACTGGAAGTATAGAATCATCGCCCAAATAAGCATAACGTAAGTGAGATGGCAATTGCTTAAGTTTTAACTTTGGAGGCTTTTCAATAGATGGTGATAACTTTGCTGACTTTGCCCCGAGCTCATGGAAAAGTGGTTGCCATTTATAAGCTGGATGTACCTCTAATTGCTGCACCGTAAGTTTGGTTTCTTTTGAATTGGATGTCTCAGTGAAAGAATGGACCAAACATGTCTCAAGTGGATCTTGAGGATGATATAGTGCAAAAGATTCTGCCACCATTTTTTCCAGCACATCAACCATGAAACAACCGTCGGAATCCATTGGATACTTGACTGCCTTGAAGATATTGAATATCACATCTTCATCATTTAATCTTAATATCATCTGGCCTTTGTGGACATCGATCAAATCCCTTCAAGTAACTAAAAATGGTCTGCACAATATCAGAAGAATGTCTTTGTCTTCTTCCATGTCCAGAATGAAGAAGTCAACATGGAAAATAAATTTGTCAACTTTCACCAAGATATCTTCAATGATTCTCCTAGGATATTTGATGGAACGATCGGCTAATTATAGAGAAATTGTTGTTGCTTTTGCCTCTCCCAAGCCTAATCTCTTGTAGACAGAAAATGGCATCAAGTTAATAGTTGCACCTAAATCACAAAGTGCTTTATCAAAATCAACATCACCAATGGTACAATGAATAGTAAAACTCCCTGGATCTTTAAGCTTAGGTGGCAATTTGTTCTACAAGATAGCACTACACTCTTCGGTCAACACCATTATCTCGTGCTCCTCTAGCTTCCTCTTGTTAGATAGGATTTCTTTCATAAATTTTGCATAGCTAGGCATTTAATCTAAGATATTGGCAAAAGAGATGTTGATTGGCAACTTCTTGAAAAATTCCAAGAATTTCTCAAATTGCTTATCAAACTTATGCCTTTTCAATCTTTACGGAAATGGGATTGGAGGCACATATGCCTTGACACGAGGAGTTGCCTTATTATGTGGATTATCCAAATCTTTCTCTTGACTAGCATCATGCGGTGCTTTAGATTGGTCTACTTGTTCCTCGTTAATGGAGAGTGTCTTGTCATGAATGACAACATTTCTCTTTACTTCTATCTCAGACAACTGAACCCCAGTTCTTGTACTAATTACTTTAAGCTGCTCTCTTGGGTTGGTCTCAATTTTGCTTGGTAATTGCCCTTGTTGCCTTTCAGAGAAAGTTTTCTATCTGACCCATTTTTTTTCCAAGCCCTTCATAGATGCTTTGAATGGATTCTTCATTTCGTTCTTAAAATTTTAACTGCTGGTGTGGAAACTGGACCATGGCTTCTTCCCAACCTCATTTCTATTGAAAATTTGATTGTTGTCTTGGCGCGCTTTGTTGATTTTGGTTATTGCTCCACAAAAAAATTGGATGATTTTTCCAAGATGGATTATATGTGTTGGAATAGATATTACCCTGCTGACTGGGATGATTCTGAGCAAAACATGCTTACTCAATGGATGTTGAAGAATTGGTCAACAGTGGGCAATTTTCAATTAAATGATTTGCTCCACAACCATCACACTCAAGATTAGGCGTCTGAACAGTGTGAGTTGTCTGATTATAAGCTATTGTATTCATCATCTTTTTCTCTATAGCTGCCATCTGCGTGGAAAGAACAAATATAACGTCAACCTCATGCATCCCTGCTGCCCTTTTTGCTACTCTCATATCAACTGGCCAATTTGAACTTGTTTCTACCATTATTTCAAATAATACTCATGCTTCTTTGATTGTCTTTGTGTTGATTGACCCATTTGAAAATGAGTCAACAATGGAACGACAGTGGAGAAGTAGTCCGGCATAGGAGTATTGAACTTGCAAAGCCTTTTTGATACCATGATTAGGGCACTTTCAAAGCATCTCTTTGAACATCTCCCAAGCTTCATGAAAGTTTTGTGTGTTAGTTCCTAAATATGGAGATGTCATGCTTCAACTTTGCAACTTTGGCTGGAGGAAAGTATTTGTTCATGAATTTTTTTACAAGATCATTCCAAGTGGTAATGCTCCGCGCATAATGTGAATCCAACCACTCTCTTGCTCCATCTCTCAAAGTATGTGGAAATAATCTGAGCTTGATAGCTTCCATGTTTACATCTTGATATACAAAGTTTCTTACTTTTTCCAAGAAGTGTGAGAGATCGTGTGAGGGTTTTCATTTGAACGACCATAGAACTTAAGAGTATTTTGGAAGAGGTTGATGACATCCAGTCTCAATTAAAAATTATCCTTCCCATAAGCCGGATATGCTATGCTGGATTGACTTTGAACCATAGCTCGAATAATAATATCCCCAACGAGCAAATCATCATCATCTATCTCAACCATTTGATCTTCGTCTTCTTCCATGGTGTTCACTCTTTGTCGTGCTTCTCTTTGTTCTCTTCTTCGGTGTCTAAAAGTTCTTTCAATCTCGTGGTCAAAAACCAAATTCTCAAGATTTTCCAAATTTTGCATCCACCAAAGATAAAATGCCTGAAAATAACAAAGGTAACACTGAAATTTTAAAGGGAAAAATAAAACAAAAGTAAGGAAATAAAGCTAGAAATAACAAGGATCTCACTAAATAAATCAAATCTCCAGCAACGGCACCAAAAATTTGTTCGCTAAAATGTGTACCGCAAGTGCACAGGTCGCGTTCAAGTAATAAAGTGATGAGAGAGTGTCGAACCCACGAGGATAGATAATTTTGTTCAAATCCAATTCAATCTAACTCTATTCTAAACACACAATTAAACATGTTTTGATAATTAAACATCTAATTACAAATTAAGAGTTGATTAAAATAAGCTAAAAAGAAATTTGCTAAAAGAGAATTTTTGGAAATAAACTCAAACAGAGAAACACACTAGGAATTTAACTTCACTAATTACTCCACCTTAAAGTTTTATTATCCATTATCAATTCCAAAACAAGATCTTTTATAGTAATCAATACTCCTAAAATATCTAGCAATCTCTTCCGAGTAGAGCCAAACCTATTTTCACACAAGACTCTTAAGCACTCCTACCGAGAGAACGTATATGTAAAAAGACAATAAAACTCAAGAGCAACCATTCGTAATTGCACAAACTATAAAAGTGTATTCCTACATCCTATATATTTTATGTTGTTCATTACATGTGCTAAGCCTAATTTCAACCTCCCAATAGTAAAACTAGGTTACAAAAGTATTTTAATAGTGATCAATCATCTTAATACACAATAAAACTCAATAATAAGCAATCATAAAAATCAAGAATAGAGAATCAATAACAAGAGAATTCAACTTTAGAGCTTCATAAATGGATTAATCTCATTCCTAGTGAAATAAACTCATTTTCATGGAGTTTTCAAAGAGCCCCAACTTTTTCATCTTTTCTTTTGAGAGTCTTTCTACATGGAAGAGTCCCATTTTCTTTGAAAATTGAACTCTTTTAACCCTAGAAGTCGTGAGAAATGATTACCAAAATACCCCTCAAAAATTAGTTAAAAAACGTAGATATTAAGAAAAATTGGTCATGCGATCGCATGGCAATGCTAAAAGCATATTGCTGGAAAAATAGGCAAGCCGCAATCTCATGGGCCAACTTACCATGCAATTGCAACTTGGTCCTGGTTAATTACAATTCCAGTCCCGGTACTTTGTAGAATGCTGACTCCAGTCTTTGAATTTTTTTATCTTTCACACAAGTCCTCCATAAATTGCAACTCAGGTCCTCCATATTGAACAATACGATATTCATCTTTTCAGAAAATTTGTTCAATATGTGCCACATATAAAATAGTGCAATGTGAACAACATTATCATTGATTTACCTTTTGAAATTGTAGCATCCTGATGTGTGATAATCACCTCTGGGGCTGCTTGGTTTGGCATGGCTTCAATGAACTTTGAAAAAAACCAAACAAATAATTTCGTCGTCTCATCGCTCAATAACCCACATCCAAATATAATGTTCTGGCCATGGTAATTAACTCCAACAAATGGAGCAAAAACCATAGAGTACTTGTTCATATTGTGTATTGTGTCAAACACCACGACATTGCCGAAATAGGCATATGACCTTCTTGCATCACAACTGGCCCAAAAATATCGAACAAACTTATTCTTCTCATCAGTCTCGTAATCAAAAAAGTTTGGGTTCTTTTCTTTCTCGAATGCAAAACACTATTGTCGCACCTTCGTTTCATAGTTCCTGATATCTCTCTCTACACACCCAAGCGATGAATGACTTTCCGCATCTATCTCTATAAGTTGAATTTGTTGATATGTGGAATATTGACTTCTAAAAACTGTTGCACAAGAGCTTTTTTGTGGTCGAGACATCTCGTGTGATTTTAACAAGTGTACCCTACTAAGAGTAGCAAGCGCATGGTTATGTTCCTATTCAAATTTTGACAACCACCCCTTGTCTGTTACTTCACCACCAATAATCTAGCATTACACACACAATGTGTATGTCCACGATTTTATTCACAACCCGTGGCACATTATCTTTACGGCGTATATGGTAGGTCTCGTCCGTCTTACTCTCCTTAGAGTACACAAATAATTTCTAGAAATACTCATTCGTTTCATTTTTCTTCTTATTGTTTGTTATGCGTATAATGTATCCTGCTTTTCGTGTATTTTAATTGTAAAAACTGTACACATTGTCCGGTGATTCAAATTCTTGCTAATTTGAGGAATACAACTAATAGTCACTTGAGAAACATAAACATTATCTTCACTCTCAAACTTCATCCCAATACAAATTTAAGGAAATAGTATATATCAATTTGTTGTACAAATAATGGGGAATAATTTAGGGAAAAAAATAAAAATATAACGAAATAAATTATATATATCAATTTATTGCACATATAATGGGAAATAAATTACAGCAAAAAAATAATAAGCATTATCGTCACTCAAACAACAACCTATAAAGATTTAATGAAATAAATAATATACATCAATTTATTGCACAAATAATGGAGAATAAATTACAGAAAAAAAATGAAATAATATACATCAATTTAGTTTGCTAAATGGAAAATAAACTCTTGCAATAAATAAATAAAAAACAAAATGAAAAAAATTCTTGCAACAAAAAAACAACTCACTTTAAATATCGTGTGGTTGTATTTGAGAAGCTGCAGGTTAGAGATGGCAATGGCCCGGCTCGGCCGGGCACAACGGGTCCAGCTCGGCCCTTATAACAGGTCGAGCTCGGCCCCGTCCTGTCCCAAAATAGGTGATCCGGATCGGCCCGTGGTCCGCAGGCCAACGGGCCAAGCCGTGGTTCGCTAGTCACGGGCTAGACCGCAAACCTACGTGAAATAATATTTTTTACCTTTTTTTTTTTGAAGTTTAAAAAAAAAAAGAAATAAGTCAAGATAAAATTTTAAATTCAAACCCTCCTCCTTTTTCCGGGCTTGGGACCGGCTACTATTAGCGTAGGTAGAGTTAAAATTGTACATGAACAAGTTGTTACGTATACAATTTTTTGTAAATTTAAATATCAAACACAAGTTAAAATAAATAAAAATGAAATGAATTTATACAAAATAATAAATATATTTACATTTTACGTATTCAGTTCGTCCATCTCTTCGGCCAATATCAGGCTTACTTTATCTTGAATTCGAAGTTCTGCATCCTCTCAATCTTTCAAACACATTAAACTTTCTAATATGTCTGGTTTAAGTCTTGACCTCAAATCATTAAGAATCATACTACCTGTACTAAAAGCAGACTCCGATGCTATAGTTAATACCGGTGGTGTTAATAGATCACGTGATATAATAGAAACAATTGGGTATTGACGCTCGTTTTGTCTCAACCACCTAAGTACATCAAAATTATTCCTCTCGTCTTCATCTAACAATTTAAGTATGTCGTGACCAAAATATCTAGCTAACTCTGACGGTATATCTCCAATATTAGTTTCAACATTTATGGCACGGGAAAGTGAAGAAGAAAAAGAAGAAGATCTAGGATTTTGAGTTCTCATATAAATAAGGAAACTCCAATAATTATTAGGATTAGGGTTATTTGAACAAGAAGAAGGGTTTGGTGTAGGAGGTCTTCTAACTTTCCTACCAATTTTTTCTGCATAAAATTTGTACATTTCACATAACGTTTTTTCTAAATTACCGTAAGTTAATGGATTACCGCAACTCAAATTATTAAAAATTTCAGAAATAGTATGTTAGTACCTTGTAAATTTACTCTAGGGTCCATAATTGACGCTAACGGGAACAACATAGGCAGGTCTTCCCAATATTTTCTAAACTTCATTTCCATTGTTTCAACAATATTAGAAAAAATTGCATACGTCTTATATCTATTAAAATTATTTGCAAGAAATTAAAAATGATTTAAAACTAATGGACTAGTAGGGTAGTATATACCACCACATGCATTTGTGGCATCGTAAAATACTTTTAAAAATTTTCGAACAAAAATGCAATTTGCCAATCATATGCTTGCAAATCATATTGTGGACCGTGTGAATGTCGGCCAATATAATAAGCAGTTACACAATGTTCATAACCTTCACATGATTCAAGCATTAAATAAGTATAGTTCCACCTATTACGTATGTCTGTACATATAGTTTTAGTTGGAAGAGAATTTTCTACGTATATTTCATCAAATACTTGTTTTCTAGAAGGTGAAGCAGTAATATACTTTAAGGCATACCTAATTTTTTCTAATTGTGGGCATATATACTTTAAACCATCTTGGACAATTAAATTAAAAATATGGCATACACATCTAACATGAAACAAAATTCCACCGAAATCTGGATGTAATTTGTCAATTAATTTTTCTATTACAATATTGTTAGGAGGAGCATTGTCAAATGTGATACTGTGAATTCTAGATTCGCAATTAAATTCTTTAATAATTGCCATTAAATAATTAAAAATTTGTATGCCATTATGAGGGTAGTCAATTACTTTAAAAGCAATTATTCTTTTATGCATAATCCATAGTTTATCAATATAATGTAAAGTAGCTACAATATATCCTTTATGATTTAGACCGGACCATATGTCCGAAGTAAATGATACAACACCAGCATATTTACTTAAATCATTTTTTATATTTTGTTTTCTTTTATTATATGCAACAATAGTATCAGAATGAAGAGTGTTTCTAGCAAAGGGTAAATACCTTGGTTGAAGATACATTTGTACAAACTGTGTGAAATGAGAGCTTTCCACTATGCTAAGCGGGAACTCACCACCGCCACCAATGACACATACCTTCCTTGGCATAGAGTCTTGTGAATAAACCCAATTGTTAAGATTGGGAGAAGAACTAGTATATCCACCCTGAGATCCGAACTCAGTAGTTGTGCTTGGTTGGTATCAACTCCTCCGTGCTTTTGCATAGACTTGAAAAATGTCGGTTAAGATGGCTCGTTCCACCACCCTTTTTCCATGCAAACTGTTGTTTACAATATTTACAAACCGCCTTGAAAATTGGTTGCCCATCTGCATGCACCGTCCTGCACTCTATTGAAATGATCCCAACACCTAGCCTTTTGTTTTTTTGCGGCTCTTCGCTTTAGTAGTCGATTGAGTAGTGTTAATCATTTCTAACTCTTCATCAATATCATCTAAATCGAAACTTGGACCAGTGTTCCCAACCCCAAAATCATCACCAAATTCTGGAATTGGAACATTATTTAAACTACTAAAATCATCTTGAATTTGGTTTTCGACAGACTCGGCACTTCCTTGAAAATTGTATTGATCCATGAATAATTGTAGATAATAGAAATGTAGAAGTAGAAAAAAGAAATGTGGAGTGTAAAATACTAGAAAGTATATTGGACAATTGTAGGGATGTAGAAGATAAGAAGAATAAGATTATAAATCTTGAAATTCAACAATAAATTGCACAATATAATTTTTTCGGATTGATGTATGAATGTAAGATTGTAAGATGAGACTTGAGAGAATTGTGAAGAGAATTGAGATAATTTATAGGGTATTTATAGGAAAAAAAATTATAGCCCTTTGAAAAAAAAATTGGGGACCAAATTGAAAACGGTCAGAAATATGACCGTTGCATATTTCTGACCGTTTGCAATTTGCAACAATTGGTCCCCAACTTTAGCTGGGAAACCAATTTGGTCCAAACTACGGACCACGGACCTGGTCCACTGACCGGTCCATGGACTTCATAGGCCGAGCCCATGAATTATTTCACGGCCCGGGCCGGCCCCGATCTGTTGCCATCTCTACTTCAGATATTACAAAAATGAGAAGCAAATAGAAGGGAAGGGGGGAGGTGCAGTCGCTTAAAGTGAGGGTATTATATCAGCAAAAAAGAAAACAAATTGAAAGGGACCATGTGCATTTGCCCAGTTGCCGACACGTGGCAGTTGGGCACAATGATGTGTTGCCCGTCTTTGTATATATTTACCCTTTATCTATATATATAAGTTTTACACATGCTCACAACTTCAGACATTCATTCATTCCCTCTTTTCTAAATGCTTGGTATATTCTTACTCTTGAAAAAATTGTACAGAAAGGTAAATACTAATATCTTATTTATTTACAAAATTTATAAATGAAGAAAAGTTTCATAAGAACTTATAATGATTGATTTTAATTATGCAAATCTTTGAATTCACAAAGAGATCATTATTATTATATTTAACTGTCACCTCTTTCATTTCATCAAATATGTATGCAACTATTTCTTTTATATAATTTGCATTTCACTATATTTTTTCTAATATTCCATGAGTACCCTAATTATAGTTGTTGGTTCAATCTTAGTCACTAAAACATGGCTGAAAAATATAAGTTGATGGCAACAGTTGGACAATGAAAGTTGTTATTGAAAAAAAATTTGCAAGAACATGGCAACATAGTACAACAAAATATCAAAACATAGTGCTAATAGACAAGGAAGTATATTCTTTGAGTCTGAAGTGTTCTTGTTGTTTGTAATGTTATCTTATTTTGTTGTTGTTATTCTTTCATGCAATGATATCTTATTTTGTGCTAGAAAAACTAGCAATCTCAAGTGTTCTTGCTCTTTCTATATAAACAACAATGGTGGTAAAATCAATCTTTTGAGGCTTTATTTGTTCTACACACAAGTTTGTATATATAAGTTGTAAGGCAGTGCTTAAATTTCAAGTGTTCTTAGTGTTGACTCAATTCTTGTTTATTTTTACTTTATAAATTTCAAGTCTTTTTATAATTAAACTTAGTGTTGGCTATATAGATATTTTCAAGCGTTTCAGACTCAGTGTCGGGCAATTCTCCAATAACTACATCTTATTGCATACATATATATTTAATGACTTTAATGTATTAATTTCCAGCCAACACTTTAGTTAGTTAATATTTTCTTTTCCTAAATTTTGCAATGCTGTTAGAAATCATATATATATATATATATATATATATATATATATATATATATATATATATATATATAGGTAATTTCTTGTTTCATCTCCAACCTTTGAACTTTTAAGCACTTTTATCCTCATTCTTTATTTTTTTGGCAGACTCATATCCTCAACTTTTCTTATTTTGGTGGTGAAGTCCCCAACCTTTAAACGTTTGGCACTTTTATCCTCATTCTTCATTTTTTGCACCCATATCCTTAACATTTCTTAATTTGGTGGCTGAAGTCTCCAACCTTTGGACTTTTGTATCATATTTTTTAATTTTTTAATTAAAACTTATGAAAAGTCTATTTAAAGCCAAGTTTTGTGAGTAATGTTGTCTATAAATATTGGTTTATTTAAAAACTTTATTTTTAAAAATTTTATGATATTTTTAGATTAATTTTAATTTTTTAATTAAAACCGGGTTCGACCTTTTGACCCTTGACCCGTTATTTTTTCTGATCGATGGTCGGGTCTATTTTCTAAATATTGTATTATTCAAATAAATAGTTTTATTTAGATAATCAGTATTTTGATTATTGTTCCATTTGGAGATATTGATGCAAAAAAATGAAGAATGAGTATATGGGTGCAAAAATTGAATTTTAATTGAAACCGGTCAACTTTGGTTCGACTTGGTTCGACCTTTTCGATATTTGACCCATTATCTTTTTGGGTCGATGACCAGTCCTGTTTTTGAATATTGTATTATTCGGATTAAATTGTTTTATTTAGAAAACTATATTTTGATTAATGCTCAATTTGAGGATATGAGTGCAAAAAAATGAAGAATGAAGATATGGGTGCAAAAAAATGAAGAAAATCTCATAAAATTTGTAAAAATAAGTTTTTTTTAAAAATAAATCAACATTTATAGATAAAATTACTCACAAAACTTGACTTTAAATAAACTTTTCATAAGTTTCAATTAAAAAATTTAAAAATATGATACAAAAGTCTAAAGGCTGGGGACATCAGCCACCAAATTAAGAAAGGTTGAGATATGGGTGCAAAAAAAAAAAGAATGGGGATAAAAGTGCCAAAATTCAAAAGTTGGGAACTTGAATCACCAAATTAAAAAAGGTTGAGGATATAGGTGCCAAAAATAAATAATGAGATAAAAGTGCTAAACGTTCAAAGGTTGGAGACTTGACCACAAAAATAAGAAAGGTTGATGATATGGGTGCTAAAAATAAAGAATGGAGATAAAAGTGCCAAAAGTTCAAAGGTTGGGGATGAATGCATAAATTACCCATATATATATATATATATATATATATATATATATATATATATATATATATATATATATATATATATATATATATTTATACTAGTTTTGATACGTTTGCACGTTGGTAGGCATTATTTAAATATATATATACGTATAAAAAATTCTAAATGTATAATACGCAAATAATAAATGAAAAAAAACATATTTTTGAACATACATTTTGTACAATTAACTCTTAAATCAACGTAGTAAAATGTTGAAATTCTATTAAGAAAAGCTGAACCAAATTAATAAACACATAACTCATACAAAAAAAATTAAAAAAACTAAATAACTAAGCTTCATAAACATTAATATTTTACAGACCTTTGGCGGATAGTGATGTCGGAAAAGTGATGTGTGGTGCTTAAATAACCCATTTTTATTTGGATCAAACCCTCGAGAATTCGAATTGGACCAAAACTTTAAGAATTTGAACTCAAGCTCCAACTATTTCTAACTTTTTCACCAAAATATGACCCAAATATCAAAAGTGAAATATTAAAGAATTGTTTACAATTTGCTTATAAGATCAAATAAAAAAAAAATTGGTGAAAAATTGAATGAAAATCTGTTTGCTTGGATGAATGTGTGAATAGTAAAAAAAAATAAGAAAAAAATTGTCAAAATAATAACCTAATTTGCTTGGCATCATTTGTGGGCAGTGTCGAGATTCTCGACAAAAAAATAAAATAAAATAAAATTGGCATTTGGGTAGTGTCAAGATTCCCAAAAAAAAAAAAGATTTTTGACCTTATTATACTCCCATTTGTCGAGTAACTCAACAAATTGGTTGTCGAGTAACTCAACAAATTGGTAAATTACCAATTTGTTGAGTTACTCGACAAATGGGACTCCTATTTGTCAAGATGCTCAACAATGGAGAATTTGTCGAGTTAGTCGACAAATGTGAGTTGTAAAAATATCTAAAATTAGTCCAAAAAAACTGTGAGAATTTTATGCAACTAGAAGCGAATCTAATAAAGAGAAGGGAATAAGTAAAACTTGGACGAAAGTGTAAATTTTAGTATAATTAATGATATTTTGATTCTCCAACCACTACACAGATACTACATTATATAAATACACATATATATGCACCCACATACATATAGATACTTTTTTTTTGTTCCAAAAAAAATTACCATTGTTCAATTCTCAAACATCCTCCAACATATCTATTTAATAGCATTTATTTAATAATGTTAAATAATCTCAAATAGTAATAAATAATTCAGTAAAAGTGAAAAACAAATTTGAAAAATATAAATAATTTACCATCGACTGGAGCCTTACATGGCGATTTCGTAAAGGATTTGATTAGATTTCAAGCTATTTCTCAGCCTCGCGAATTTTTGGTTCGGGATCTGCAAGGAAATGGGGAGATTTTAGAAAAATTTAGACGGGAGTTGGTGGAAAGAGTAAGACATTAAATCACCCAAAACTACATCATGTTGGACGAAAGTTGAACAGTGAACAAAATAAGACTCTTATATTATATACTAGTTTTTGCTACGTGCGTTGCACGTCCGTGAAAAATATAGAGATCAATTTTGTGAAAAATGTGGAGATCAATTTTATGTTGAATATTTAATTAAAATGAAAAATTTGTCGTATTTGTGATTTTGATGCAGAAATTTGTCTCTCACAATTTGTTTTATATTGTATCATTTAAAAATTGTGGGACAAGTGATTTTAGGAAAATGTGGAAAATTCTTTTGTTTCCACCCCACCCCACTTTACCTCCATCTACCTCAATTTTAATTAGAGCACACCCACCACTTACCTCAACTCACCAACCTCATCAAGCTTACCACTTACTTTCATTTTTATTCATTTCATATTCACAGTTCATTTCATATAATTACTTTAGAGATAGAGAGAGACTCTGAAGAGAATAGAAGAGAAAGAAGAGAAAAGTTTAGAGGTTTGAAAGTTTATTATCTTAAATCTTAAACTCATCAAAAATTTTATTACAAGAATACAATCCATTCTTCTAAATATATGTTTTTTTTTATTAAGCTAATTATTGTGGATGAATTTAAATGTGAATTTTTTGTAAATATTTTTATCTGTACAGAATTAATCCGTTTTTATGTTTTTTGTGTGTTTTTTCATATATAATAGATAGCTGGATTTTTTTTGTACAGATATGGATGTTGAAAATAAGATATTTATGGAAATTGTGGATGAAATGAAGCAAGTAAACCAAGAAGATATCATCCAACAACCTATACAATCTGACCGAGGAAAAGTTGAAAATGTTGGTGATTATCAAAGTTGGTCCCCATATATATCTAATGAATTACCTACAAATAACTGGCATGCACAAGGTGTTACTAATTTAGATTATTTTGAAGAAAAAAGCATTCCTGAAGGCCCTTATGAGTATGTTACTAATGAGCATTTGAATTCGCTTTTTGTTAAGCAACAATGTTATCTTGATGATCAGTTTGGTAGGAATGATTATCTACTTGCTAAAACAAGAGATGAGTTATTGGTGATAAGTGCGTTTTATGCACTTATTATGGCCTTTGAATTAATCTTTTATGTCTCATATAAGTGCTTTTCTACTTAATCTAGTCTATTATTGTTTTATTTCAGTTTTAGGCTTGTTGGTGAACAATTGGAGAAGATTGGGCGAAAAGAGCAATGTATTAGAAGATATCTCATAAGTTCGAGGACTCAATTGCACTCAACCAAAAGTTGAGGGACTAAACTGGAGATGATGTAAAGTTGAAGGACCAAATTTGATGTTATGAGAAGATGGAGGACTGCAATGATCAAGATCTAAAGTTGAAGGACCAAGTCGGTGGCAATTGCAAACTAGAAGGGCCAAACCGCAAAAACAAGGAAACTACAAAGTCAGGCGATCGCCCGGACTATAGTAGGCGAGCGCCAGCAGATGAAATCAATTCCGAGGACCTAAAGGCCATACAGGCGATCGCCAGAATATCTCGGGCGATCGCCTGTGCCAATTTTGAGTCGCAATTTTGGTTTTATTTTCTTTCCTTTTTGAGTCCCAATTCAACTAGGAAACGTTTTGGACGAATTTTTAAGTCTTCTTGGGATATTTTGTGGCACAAGAAAAGGAGTATAAATAGGAGATATATTCTCATAACAAGGGTGGGATTTTTTGGAGAGAAAATCAAGAGAAGACGGAAGAGATCAAGAGAACAAGACTCCTCGACTATCAAGACTTCTTCAAGATTCCTTCTCCTTGAATCCATGCCGGTTTTATCATTTATTGTTTTTCTAGTTTGATCATGTTCTTCTAGTTTTCTTTATCCAAGGTAGACAATGAAACCTTGTTTTAATTAAGTGATTATTCCGTTATTCGTTTAATTCCTTCTTAAGAGCTTTAACGTTCATGGCTTGTTCTTAATTAGATTAATTAAATATGATTTCTTTCATCTTAAATATCATGTATTTTTGATAGTTAGATGTTGATTTAATTAATCCATGCTTGGTGATATAATATGATCTATTAATTGCTTTTGATTTTTCGTCATCTTCTATTCGAATTGGGATACATAGAATGCTTAGAACTTCTTTGATTCTTTGTTTTCTTTCAATTGAGCTTGATACGAAAAACGCTTAAGTGGTTTATATTTGAAGCCTAAGGAGAGCCTATTTTTGATCTTCTTCTTCTGGACTTAACTGATAAATCTTTAGGGTCGACAATAGATTGAATTCGTATTGTCGTATGTGTTTTTTCTCGGGAATTAATGAATGATTGGATAATTGCTAAATTAGACAATGGTGGATTCTGAAACCTTGGTGTTTTTACACAACTTGAATTCTCAATTCATTTATTAGCTTATTTAATTAATCTTTCGGTTAACTATTTCTTTCAACAAAACTTTTGAACTCAACTAGCCTAGAATAACTGTTAACTTGAATTAAATTACACCTTCCTCATAGTAGTCTCTGTGGGATCGACCTCGTTTTTACTTATCTATATTCCACTAGATTCGTACACTTGCGAGTTAATTAAAATTTGACATCAAGTTTTTGGCGCTTGTTCTTGGGACTCAAGGTCTCAAGGTTAATTTAATTTTAGTTAATTTTATTCTTGACTAGTTATAATTTAGGATTTTATTTTATTTATTTTATTTTCGTTTTTATAAATAAAAAAAAATTAAAAATCAAAAAATCTTCATTGTGCATGCTTGGTGGTAGATCTTTAGAACTTAAGCTAGAACATCTAGATAGTGAAATTGAAAGGACTTTTCACCAACAAAAAACGTGCCACTAATCTAGATAAAATTGAAGGAACCAAGCAATAGTAGCTATGGGGATGAAATTGAGGAGAGACCTTTCAGGGGACTATTTTAGTCCATTAGCTAATTTGAGCACCTCATGCATACAATACCCTCAGGTCACAGCTAGGAATTTTGAGCTTAAACCGAGTGTGCTTAACTGTCTCCCATCTTTCTATGGTTTAGATAGTGAAGAACCTTATAATCATTTAACTGATTTCTATCTTGTATGTGAAACATTTAAATATGAGAATGTGTCTCGACAATGTTAAACTTAAATCTATTTCCCTTTTCTCTCGAAAGATAGATCTAGATCTTGGTTTAATACATTGCACCGCAAATAGTCTTACTTCTTGGGAACAAATGGTTGCTAAATTTTTGAATAAATACTTTCCTGTTCACAAAACTAATGCTATTCGCAGGAAATTTCGAGTTTGTGCAAAGAGACGATGAGCCATTCTATGAAACTTGGGAGAGATTCAACGGGCTTCTCATGAAATGTCCACACCACGGCTATGAAAAATGGCATTTATGCCAATACTTTTGGAGGATTGCTACCACATATTCAAGAATGGTTGATGGCCACAAGCGGGGAGAGCTTATGTCTAAAAATGCTACAGAGATCTGGACCTTCTTTCAAAAGCGGTGACAATTCACAGCAATGAGCCGATCATCTAGAACCGAACCAAAGAAAGGGGTATCTATGAAATTCGCGGCAGATGAACCTAGCTCGTAAATCAAGGAAGTCAAGTGAATGATAGAGGACATCTCGCAAAAATTGACCTCATTGACAATCAATAGTCCTCCAGAACCGAGCGGTCTTGAGCAAGCTAATGCCCTCAACATGATGAGGAAGCCTCCTTACAATCCTTACTCCAACACCTATAACCCGAGTTGGAGGGACCACCCCAATTTCTCTTGGTCAGGGGGTTTCAGCGGGATGATCTGACGAGGTCAAGCCCCCAAAGAGGCTACTCAACAATTCAATCACAATTTTCACATAAAACCATGGAAGGAAGCAATTCATAACTTGACAAAAAGCTACACAAGGCGCATTAGAGCATCGAGAATCACACAATTACCGAGTTTAAGAATGAAGTGCACGCCTTGACCCGAACTCTCGAGCACAATCCATCTCCAATCTTGAAAACATGATGGGACAACTTGCTTCATCAGTCAACAGATTGGCAACAACCATTGAGAAAAGAAAGTTTCCTAGTCACCATTTCCTAATCCTAAAGGAGTGCAACATGAAGAGGCTAAATCAATCATGACTTTGCGACGTGGAAAAGCGTTTGACACAACAAAGTGGACATCTCAAAGCAAACCACTTCTCAACCACTTTCTCCGTGTCTGTTCCAATGATGATTCAATCCAAAAAGCTCCCAAAGAGGACAATGAGCCATCTTACATTCCAAAAGCCCCATTTCCTCAGAGGCTCACAAAGGTAAAGCAAGGTAATTCTATCAATGATATGATGGAAATCTTCAAGCAGGTAAGTGTGAATATTCCATTACTTGATGCTATTAAACAAGTACCCTGCCTATGCTAAATTCTTGAAAGATCTATGTACAACAAAGAGACAACTACATATGCGCAAAAAGGTATTTTTAACTGAATACGTTAGCTCTATAATTCAAAGAAGCACTCTCCGAAATTTAAAGATCCGAGTTGTCCTACTATCTCATGCATCTTAGGAAACCATAAAATTGAGAAAGCTTTGCTAGATTTAGGAGCTAGTGTTAATCTTCTTCCCTATTACGTGTATATGCAACTTGTACTAGGCGAGTTAAAACCAACATCTATGATTTTACAACTTAGCGATAGATCTATGAAAGTACCCCGAGGAATTGTAGAGGATGTTTTGATACAAGTTGACAAGTTTTATTTTCTGTTGATTTTGTTGTACTTGATACTCAACCATGACGAGACTCTACAAAACATATTCCCGTAATTTTTGGTCGTCCTTTTAAAGCAACATCTAATGCTATCATTAATTGCGGGGAATGGAGTTATGCAACTATCCTTTGGCAACATGACAAGAGAACCGAATATTTTTAATGTCAATAGGCTACCACATGATAATGAGGATGTTCTTGATGTGGACATGATAGAAGCATTAGATGATGATTGTCTTGCTTATACTAATCGTGATGATCGTTAAACATGTGCTTAACTCATTTGGGTTCTTATTTTGATGTTGATAGTGGTATAGAAGAGGTGAATATTTTGTTTGGATCCGCTTTTGTCATGGGTACAACCCAATGGAAATGCAGACAATTGAGCCACTTCCAACAAGTGCCAAAGTCAATAGGTGCAAGCAAAGCGGGTCCTCCAAAGCGTTATTCAGAGTGCTTGTAAAGCAATCGGACAATAAGTCAAGCTAATGACTATAAATAAGCGCTTAATGGGAGGCAACCCATTTTCTTACCCTTTTATTTACTTGCTTTATATGTAGTAGTTTTAGGTAGTTTAAATAATTTATTAGTTTTTATTTTATTTATTGCACTTATTAGGTCTCACCTTGTCACGCGCAGGATGTCCCACTTTGCGAGCCGCTTGGATATTATGTAGGCAATCATCTTTTGACCAAGGGTCCCGGCACTACTCCTGAGTCCACTACATACTAGGCAGATCCTTCTTCTCAACATCTCTCTCTGGGGAGTAACCGATCTTTTCCTCCTTCTCTTTGCTTTATTTTATGCTTACATTGAGGACAATGTAAGGTTTTTTGTTGGAGGTGGGTTATAAAGTATCATGTTACTTTAGTACTTTTGAATTTGCTTATCACTCTTGTCTCTATAATCGAAAAAAAAAATTTTGTCTACAGTTCTTCATTGAACATCCTCACCGCCAATGATGATATCTGTTCAAACTAGAGCACATTTTTAGTCGACTATTAGACAACACTTGAACTTGTTCTTTATCTCCGATTCTTATCCATGTTAGACACGATTATGAGCGATATAGCCACTATTGACTTATCGTTTATTGGAGACATGACTTGAGTGTTGGTGTTGATATTATTGACCGAGTATCATGATGAAACATTTCGTTCCTACATTCTTAGAGCTAGTGACTAAAGCTGTTTTGAGAACAGTTTGGGGGTTAAAAGTTACTACTTTTGTTCTAAGATTTTTGATGGTTTGGGTTTTCTCGGTCTCATTTTTGGTTGAATGGGTTATAGTCAAGGAATCTAAACCGAGCACTACTACTGGTGATAAATTTAAATAAAATATCCGACTCGAGCAATTAAGCTGTAAAGGTATCTTAAAACACAGTGCCCTATGGTCATCGACTTGGGAGTCATCGACCCAAAGCTCGCTACATGAGTCCTGTATATAAAACTAGAAAGAGTAAAGAGAGCGATATTTATAAATCTACATCTTCACTTCTCTATTAGCTTTGCGGACTTGGGCAATTAAGTGCGCTAAGGTATTTTCAAACACGGTGCCCTATGGTCATCGACTTGGGAGTCATCGACCCAAAGCTCGCTTCTGAGGTCACACGAGAAAGCTAGTGAAAGAGAAGTATTGCACGAGATGTAAGATTGTTAACATGAGTTGAATAAATAAAAAGAGTAGAAGTGCTCGAGAAAGGATTGCTAGATTAGAACCTTAGAGACCAAGATGAGAATTTAGAAATCTCTAACCATCCTAATTCTCGTAATACAAGTGCTAAGTTTTACCACTTTTGTTGAAAAGAAAGAGCAATGTGATGATCAATAGAAACCAATTTCGCTAGAACACCTCGGGATTTGAGAGAAAAGCTTTAGAAGTGTGATAACTTATGAGAGGTGTAAGGAATAAATGACTACAAAGGATTCGTGGATTGCTAAATATATAAACACAATATTGGTCATGATCTAATACATGTATAAGTTTAATTTTGGTTATTCACACACTCACACAAGGTCGAGCATCGGATAAGTGAAAATTTTTTGTCTTTGTTGTTTGATATCCTTCTAAATGTGTTGCTTTATTTTTGAACCCAGAGGCATATGGTAAGAATTTAACATTGAAATTTTTTTTTTCGTGGATTCAATTAGCTTAATTTAAAGCATGTTTTAGTTTTGTTTTTTTTGTTCGAGGACGAACAAATGGTTAGTTGGGGGTGTTTGATAAGTGCGTTTTATGCACTTATTATGGCCTTTGAATTAATCTTTATGTCTCATATAAGTGCTTTTCTACTTAATCTAGTCTATTATTGTTTTATTTCAGTTTTAGGCTTGTTGGTGAACAATTGGAGAAGATTGGGCGAAAAGAGCAATGTATTAGAAGAATACAATAGTTTTATTAGACGATGCACTAGATGCTCGTTTGATCCCATTGTACACCAATTTGAATATGGAGAACAACATTTTGATAAAGTTGGAGAAGAAATGGATGAGGAAAATATAGCAAAACCAATCGAACCAACAACCGTTGTACAATTAGATGGAAATGTTGATCATAGTTGGTCCCTTTATATGTAACAGTTACCACGGATACGGCCTCCAAGAAATGTTACTTATATGGACTACTACAAGAACAAAATATGCATGATCCTCAAGGGCCTTCAAGTTCGTTATGAGTACTCGATTATGTTACTAATGAAAACTTGAGTTCTCTATTTTAAACGAGCCTATTTTGATAATCAATGGATGACAAAGATCACATTGATAGTACAGAGATGAGTTATTGCTTTGATCAACTACAACCACACAAAGATGTAAATGAATTGAAATACATAGATACAAAATATGAATCATTTCAGTAAGAGTAGTTATTTTGGTGGTTTGCGTGATGATTTGCAAAGTTCTCTTGTACATATTCGGAGAATGTTTGACCGATGAAGGTTGATAAACCTAACTCGTGGTAATGAAATGGAATGAGGTCACCTGTTATTCTCGATGATGGAGGTGGGACATCGTCGTTCGTTGTCTTCCAATTTTGTGCGACATTGACAAAAAAAAGGAAGTGATTTTTCTAGTTGGATGTATAGTGCAATAACTGGTAAGTTATAGTATTTGATATAATTATTTAACTTATCAATTTTTATATTTATCTTCGTTTGTAATGTTATAGAGATGTTATACGATTGCCGGTGGTTATACCTTGTCTAAAGAAAGCTTACAAATCTTGGTGATCCCGTTTGCATTGCAGTGAGGTAAAGATTAATTATATTTTTTAATGTTATAATGTATATGAAGGAAATGTGCTTATTATATTTATTGCATTTGTGTTCAAAGGACATGGACAATGCAATGATGTTGATAAGAGCAAGAAGTAGAAATTTTCCAGATATATTTTTAGATAAGTATGCGTTTGGACTCGGTTTTGGATTGCTTATTCTACATGTTCGGGCAAAAATCTTGGATCCCATAGGTCAATTTGTACAACTTGCTTCTTCTTCTTCTTTTCTTCTTCTTCTTCTCTTCTTGATAACACTGTAGTGGGATATGTAAATGGTTATAATCCTTAAAATTTTGTTAAAAATGGAAGGATTGTAATTATTTATTGTGACCTCATTTGATTGACAACAAATATTGAGTCCTCTTCCATGTAGATTTCAAAATTGGAAGCTTGCACTAATTGACAATTATCAAAATCATCCGATGATACATCCATATCCCTATGTTCTTCGAGGTAATTCACAAGTATATCTTGTGAAAGGCCGAATTTGGGAAAAAGAAGAATGAGCCATTAGGATCTGGAGGAAGCCATCTTATGATATACCTCAACTTCAAAGATATAGGTAATCAATTCAAATAATTTATTTGATTTTAATTATATTTATGTATACTCACTACATTCTTAAAATATTATTTGCGTGAGGATATTTGTAATCAAGTATGTGGAGTGTTTATTATGGATTATCTTTAGATTATATGGACAAAATAAGTACCTATAGGTATAAACTTATGCTTGATTTTTTTCATAAAGAATTTTTTTTTCATTCCATATGAACAAAATGATGAACAAAGTTAAATTATTTGTTGATTTGTAGATTTGTAGTTGATGATATAAAGTTGTTATAAAATGTTACAATTTTTATTAATTTGTTTGATTTGATAATTGGAGTTTTTTTTTAGTTAATTTGTTAGTTCTATTTGATTAGTTAGGTTGATGTTGAATTATGTTGATGTTGAATGTGATTGATTATGAGTATAAATTCTTGCTTGGAACAAATGTCATAGAGTTCAAGTACTATGTCTTGAACACAAGTAGAATACATTGTAGGGTTTGGGTTAGAAGAATATTGAAAGATTTAAATTTTATAGTCAAGGAATCTAAACCGAGCACTACCGCAATGATAAATTTAAATAAAATATCCGACTCGAGCAATTAAGCTGTAAAAGGTATCTTAAAAACTCTGTGCCCTATGGTCATCCTGACTTGGGAGTCATCGACCCAAAGCTCGCTACATGAGTCCCAGTATATAAAACTAGAAAGAGTAAAGAGAGCGATATTTATAAATCTACATCTTCACTTCTCTATTAGCACCTGGGACTTGGGCAATTAAGTCTCGCTAAGGTATTTTCAAACCTGGTGCCCTATGGTCATCTGACTTGGGAGTCATCGACCCAAAGCTCGCTACAAGGGTCACACAGAAAGCTAGTGAAAGAGAAGTATTGCAGAGATGTAAGATTGTTAACATGAGTTGAATAAATAAAAAAGAGTAGAAGTGCTCAGAAAGGATTGCTAGATTAGAACCTTAGAGACTGAAGATGAGAATTTAGAAATCTCTAACCATCCTAATTCTCAGAATACAAGTGCTAAGTTTTACCACTTTTGTTGAAAAGAAAGAGCAATGTGATGATCAATAGAAACCAATTTCGCTAGAACACCTCGGGATTTGAGAGAAAAGCTTTAGAAGTGTGATAACTTATGAGAGGTGTAAGGAATAAATGACTACAAAGGATTCAGGATTGCTAAAATATCGACAACACAATATTGGTCATGATCTAATACATGTATAAGTTTAATTTTTGGTTATTCACACACTCACACAAGGTCGAGCATCAGATAAGTGAAAATTTTTGTGCTGTTGTTTGATATCCTTCTAAATGTGTTGCTTTATTTTTGAACCTGAGGCATATGGTAAGGAATTTAACATTGAAATTTTTTTTTCGTGGATTCAATTAGCTTAATTTAAAGCATGTTTTAGTTTTGTTTTTTTGTTCGAGGACGAACAAATGGTTAGTTTGGGGGTGTTTGATAAGTGCGTTTTATGCACTTATTATGGCCTTTGAATTAATCTTTTATGTCTCATATAAGTGCTTTTCTACTTAATCTAGTCTATTATTGTTTTATTTCAGTTTTAGGCTTGTTGGTGAACAATTGGAGAAGATTGGGCGAAAAGAGCAATGTATTAGAAGATATCTCATAAGTTCGAGGACTCAATTGCACTCAACCAAAAGTTGAGGACTAAACCGGAGATGATGTAAAGTTGAAGGACCAAATTTGATGTTATGAGAAGATGGAGGACTGCAATGATCAAGATCTAAAGTTGAAGGACCAAGTGGTGGCAATTGCAAACTAGAAGGGCCAAACCGCAAAACAAGTGGAAACTACAAGTCGGGCGATCGCTTCAGACTATAGTGGGGCGAGCGCCCGTGCCAGATGAAATCAATTCCATGGACCTAAAGGCCATATACAGGCGATCGCCTCGAATATCTGGCGATCGCCAGAGCCAATTTTTGAGTGCAATTTTGGTTTTATTTTCTTTCCTTTTTGAGTCCCAATTCAACTAGGAAACGTTTGACTGAATTTTTAGGTCTTCTTGGGATATTTTGTGGCACAAGAAAAGGAGTATAAATAGGAGATATATTCTCATAACAAGGGTGGGATTTTTGGAGAGAAAAATCAAGAGAAGACGGAAGAGATCAAGAGAACAAGACTCTCGACTATCAAGACTTCTTCAAGATTCCTTCTCCTTGAATCCATGCCGGGTTTTATCATTTATTGTTTTTCTAGTTTAATCATGTTCTTCTAGTTTTCTTTATCCAAGGTAGACGATGAAACCTTGTTTTAATTAAGTGATTATTCCGTTATTCGTTTAATTCCTTCTTAAGAGCTTTAACGTTCATGGCTTGTTCTTAATTAGATTAATTAAATATGATTTCTTTCATCTTAAATATCATATATTTTTGATAGTTAGATGTTGATTTAATTAATCCATGCTTGGTGATATAATATGATCTATTAATTGCTTTTGATTTTTCGTCATCTTCTATTCGAATTGGGATACATAGAATGCTTAGAACTTCTTTGATTCTTTGTTTTCTTTCAATTGAGCTTGATACTGAAAACGCTTAAAGTGGTTTATATTTGAAGCCTAAGGGAGCCTATTTTTGATCTTCTTCTTACGGACTTAACCGATAAATCTTTAGGGTCGATAATAGATTGAATTATGATTGTCGTATGTGTTTTCTCTGGAATTAATGAATGATTGGATAATTGCTAAATTAGACAATGGTGGATTCTGAAACCTTGGTGTTTTTACACAACTTGAATTCTCAATTCATTTATTAGCTTATTTAATTAATCTTTGGTTAACTATTTCTTTCAACAAAACTTTTGAACTCAACTAACCTAGAATAATCATAACTTGAATTAAATTATACCTTCCTCATAGCATGATCTACATGGGATCGACCTCGTTTTACTTATCTATATTCCACTAGATTCGTACACTTGCGAGTTAATTAAAATTTGACATCAAGTTTTTGGAACAGTTTGATAATTTAGAATCGAGCGAGACATGGGTAATAAATACAATGAAATGCAGCGGCATATTGATACAAAATTTAACTCATTAAAAGTTAAACGAAGTGCTCAATTTGATAGTTTGCGTGATGATTTGCATAAACAGATGCAAAGATGTGTAGGAATGTTTAATGGGAAGATAGTGGAAAAAATTGGTAGTGGTGATTACGTGGAGCGTGAAATGGAACGTGAAGTTGCTTTAATTAACCCTAAACATGGAAAGCATAATGTAGCTTCTTCTTCTACCTTTGCTGAGATTCGAAATATTCATATATTATGTGATATCAATAAAGTTAGAGAAAGTAATTTTGTTAGTTGGGTGTATCGTGCTAATGCTGGGTAAGTTATAATGTTTGATATGGTTATTTATCTTATCTATTTGTGTTATTTAGTTAATGTATAATAACTTCTAATGTTACAATGTTACAGAGATGTTGTAGAAATACTATGGGAAGTGATCTCTAAATTGACGAAAAGAAGGTTACAAGATATTAGTAAGCCTGAATTTGCATTGGAGCAATGGGTAAAGAATATTTATATTTTTTATTTTATGAATTGTATTGTATGTGAATGAATTGTGTTTATATTATATTGTTATATTTGTGTATGGATTTAGACAATGCAATGACTTTGATAAGAGCAAGAACTCTTAAATATCCAAACATATTTTCAACAAGGTATGGAGTATTGGACTGTTTTATTGGAGTACTTATTCGTTCTTATTGGGCCAAAGTGTTGGATCGTGAAGGACGTACAGTACAACAAGCTGAGATTGATTACCACAGGTTAATGCAATCATATATATATGGTGCTCTTCCTAGATATTATGGCAAAAAATGGGAGCAATGTGAGCATTTGTTGCGGCCACATTTGATTTATGATAAATATTGGGTCATCTTCCATGTTGATTTAAATGCTTGAAAGTTGACACTAATTAACAATTATCAGATGTTTTATACTGAAAATCAGAGGTATACTTAAGCTCTTCCAGGCCTTAAGGTTATTCCAAAAATGATTTAGAAGTATGTGCCAGATCTTGCTAAGAAGAATAAGTCATTTGAATATAGGAGAAAATCATGTCGTCAAATACCGCAGCTTCAACTATATAGGTAATAAATTGAAATTGGTATAAATACATATTTTAAGTATACTTATGTAATTTGTACTGATATTTTATTTACTCACATTTGTAGTGACAGCGGACTATTCGTGATTAAATATGTGGAATGTCTTCTAGCTAGATTACCTTTAGATGCTGTTGTGGAGAATAAAATAAATATTTATAGGCGTAAACTTGTGCAAGATTTTTTTCATAGTGAATTCTTTTTTTCCCAATTCGAAGTGAACAAAGTTAGAGTTAAATATTTGTATTGATTTGTTTAATAAATTAATAATGTATTATTATTTGAAATTAGTTGACCAAAAAAAAAAACAATGACTACAAAATTTATGTTTATATTTTTGACAAAAAAAAAAATTTCCTTGACAGAAATGAAATTGAACAAATGAAAAAAAAAAAAAGTAGGGTTATCGAGTAACTCGACAACCATTTGATTGTCGAGTTACTTGACAACCAAATGGTTGTCAAGTTACTCGACACCCATCGATTGCCGAGTTATCTGGACAACATTGTTGTCCAAGTGAACTCGACAACTTTACTCGACAACCATTGGTTGCCGAGTTATCTAGACAACATTGTTGTCCAGTGAACTCGACAACTAATGTTGTCGAATTGTTATTTATTACATATAACCATTTTTATTGTTCAATTAATTTTTTAAATCGTCACATAAATAATATATTTATTTTTTGTTTCCACTTTTTTTTTTTTAATTATAGTGATAAATAAAATTTAATAGTAAGAAAATAAATAAAAAATAATTTGTTTTGAAAAAGAAAATGTATACACAGAGGTCTCACTATGACCATTTTATTTTTAAACTTTTTGTTAAATTTTTTATTTATTTATTTATTACTGTACAAACATGTACACATCTTTTTTTCTCTTATTTTTGAAATTCTGATTTTAAACCTCTTCAATCACACAAATAATATATATTATTTTTTCTATAGTTATTTAGTTATATAAATAAAATTTAACAAAAACAAAACAAATATTTTTATTATTATTAAAAGTTTACTCCACAAATATTTAAATATTTTTGGTTTATTTTTTTATTTTCTCTTTGAACCTACATAATCATTATATCTTCTAATAAAAAAAAATTCCCTCTTAATAAATTAAATTTAAGAAAGATGAAAGAGACGAAAAAAAAAAAAAAATAAGCCACTCAACAACCATTGGTTATCGAGTTGACTCGACAACATTGGTTTTTGAGTTTTGTTAAAATCCAAAACCAATGACTTACGCAAACCTGTGACTACCCTCCACCTATCCACCACCTCTGACCAATTTAAACCCCTACCATAAACCTTAACCCTCCCCGACAATTTTGTTTTTTGTAGGTTGTGTGAATCCGTGACCAACCACCACCAGTATACTTTGAATACACTTTGACTCATCTCTATCATTTTGCATATCACTTTTGCATATCCATCTCAATCTCCATTATCACTGAATCTCCATTATCATTATCATATTTCTATTTCAATCTACAAAAATCAAAGTAACCAGGTATATTTATTTTAACGTTTGTATTTTAGGGATGATTTATTTTAGGATATGTTAGTACTTATTTTTATTTTTATACATTTAGGCTGAAAATTTATGAAATATGTTTTCATTTGAAATTGGAATTTGAAACATGTGGTTAGTGGTTTATATGTGTATTATGGTTGTATTATCTAATGATTCATGATGGTTTGTATTTGATGAACTTATGCTAGATACGTGAAATATTTGGAAAAACAAAATTGGGCTTTTTTGCATATATGGATATACAATATGTTGTTGCTGACAATATTAGATTTGGTGGATAAATTACACATATTAGTAATTTAAGATATGTAGATGTTGTTATTGGAAATTATAATCAGCAACAGTTGAATCAATTTAGAAACAGTTGTTTTTCTTATTTGGAAGAATTGTGGGGTAGGCGATTGCGATTTTGTGGTAAATTAGTACATGAATTTCTTTTAAATATAGTACATACAAATAAAGCAAATGAAGTTTGGTTTAAAGTAGATAATCAATTACTTAGATTTGGGCTTCAAGAATATTGTTTGATAACAGGATTGTTAAGTCATAATAATTCTAATACTATGTCCATATATAGTGCTGTGGGGAAACATAAACTTAGAATGAGGTATTTTAATAATGTCTCACATATATCTTTGAATGAATTAGAAAATACTTTTATTAATTGTCACCATCAAAATGATAAGTATAAGCTAGGATTAGCTTTACTTATAGAAGGAGTTCTAAAGCCCATGGAGATGACAAAAATAAATATACAAACACTATCATTGGTTGACAATTTAGAGGTTTGTTATGAGTACCCATGGGGAAGACATTCTTTTTTACACTCCTTCGTTATGTACTAACATCATGGGGACGCCACACAGCAAGGGCGGTAGATGGTGAAATTATGAAGTATACCATATATGGTTGTCCCCTTGTATTTCAGGTGAGTAATTGTGTTTAATAACTACATTTTTTTAGGATTCTATTATTTTATAAATTTTAATTTTCTTTATATTATTTATAGATATGGATATATAAGGCATACCCTCAAATAGGTAAAAATTTTGGTGTCAAATTACAAAAAGGTTTCCACGTATTTTGAATTGGGAAATACATCAAAAAATATAAAGAAGTGATATTTCCAAGTTTTTCAACTCTACTCAAGTTTGTTTGTGAATATATGTTGTAATTATTGTGTATAAGTATAGTTGTGTATATTATTGTAACAATTGTTGTAATTTGAACTATATTTTTATGTAGATTCATGTTGTACCAATACTTCTACCGACTAAAGAAGAATTAGAACAACCATATGTATATACAATAGTTTTATTAGACGATGCACTAGATGCTCGTTTTGATCCCATTGTACACCAATTTGAATATGGAGAACAACATTTTGATAAAGTTGGAGAAGAAATGGATGAGGAAAATATAGCAAAACCAATCGTGCAACCAACTGAACGAGTTGTACAATTAGATGGAAATGTTGATCATAGTTGGTCCCTTATATATGTAACGAGTTACCCACGGATAACTGGCCTCCAAGAAATGTTACTTATATGGACTACTACAGTGAACAAAATATGCATGATCCTCAAGGGCCTTCAAGTTCAGGTTATGAGTACTCTGATTATGTTACTAATGAAAACTTGAGTTCTCTATTTTCTAAGCAACGAGCCTATTTTGATAATCAATTGGATGAACAAATATCATACATTAATAGTACAAGAGATGAGTTATTGCAGCGCTTTGATCAACTACAACCACACAAAGATGTAAATGAATTGCAGCAATACATAGATACAAAATATGAATCATTTCAGGCTGAACAGAGTAGTTATTTTGGTGGTTTGCGTGATGATTTGCAAAGTTCTCTTGTACATATTCAAAGAATGTTTGACGCGATGAAGGTTGATAAACCTAACTCTGGTGGTGATGAAATGGAATGTGAGGTCACTCTTGTTATTCCCGATGATGGAGGTGGGACATCGTCTGGTTCTGTTGTCTTCCAATTTTGTGCGACATTGACAAAAAAAATAGAAAGTGATTTTTCTAGTTGGATGTATAGTGCAATAACTCGGTAAGTTATAGTATTTGATATAATTATTTAACTTATCAATTTTTTATATTTATTAGTTTGTTTGTAATGTTATAGAGATGTTATACGATTGCCTGGTGGTTACACCTTGTCTAAAGAAAAGCTTACAAATCTTGGTGATCCCGGTTTTGCATTGCAGTGTGAGGTAAAGATTAATTATATTTTTTAATGTTATAATGTATATGAAGGAAATGTGCTTATTATAATTGTTGCATTTGTATTCAAAGGACATGGACAATGCAATGGTGTTGATAAGAGCAAGAAGTAGAAATTTTCCAGATATATTTTTAGATAAGTATGCAGTTTTGGACTCTGGTTTTAGATTGCTTATTCTACATGTTCGAGCAAAAATCTTGGATCCCATAGGTCAATTTGTACAACTTGCTTCTTCTTCTTCTTCTTCTTCTTCTTCTCTTGATAACACTGTGATGGGATATGTAAATGGTTATAATCCTTAAAATTTTGTTAAAAAATGGAAGGATTGTAATTATTTATTGTGACCTCATTTGATTGACAACAAATATTGAGTCCTCTTCCATGTAGATTTCAAAAATTGGAAGCTTGCACTAATTGACAATTATCAAAAATCATCCGATGATACATCCATATATCTCTATGTTCTTCCATTTATTAATGTTCTTCCAGAGGTAATTCACAAATATATATCTTGTGAAAGGCCAGAATTTGGAAAAAAGAAGAATGAGCCATTAGGATACTGGAGGAAGCCATCTTATGATATACCTCAACTTCAAAGATATAGGTAATTAATTCAAATAATTTATTTGATTTTTAATTATATTTATGTATACTCACTACATTCTTAAAAATATTATTTGCAGTGACAGCGGGATATTTGTAATCAAGTATGTGGAGTGTTTATTAGCTGGATTATCTTTAGATGCTGTTACAGTGGACAAAATAAGTACCTATAGGTATAAACTTATGCTTGATTTTTTTCATAAAGAATTTTTTTTTCATTCCATATGAACAAAATGATGAATAAAGTTAAATTATTTGTTGATTTGTAGATTTGTAGTTGATGATATAAAGTTGTTATGAAATGTTACAATTTTTATTAATTTGTTTGATTTGATAATTGGAGTTTTTTTTAGTTAATTTGTTAGTTCTATTTGATTAGTTTAGTTAATTTGTTGTTCTATTTGATTAGTTTATGGTTGATGTTGAATGTGATTGATTATGAGTATAAATTCTTGCTTGGAACAAATGTCATAGAGTTCGAAGTACTATGTCTTGAACACAAGTAGAATACATTGTAGGGGTTTGGGTTAGAAGAATATTGAAAGATTTAAATTCTAGCAATTTGTGACAACATGTCTGCAACAAAGAATCTAGTCTTTAGCATATCAAGCTTCAACATTATTACATCAGACATTTGGTAAATGAAGGAGAAAATTACTTAATCAACACGAATGATTAACCAGTGAATATTTTGACAAAAGCACTCACACTTGACAAGTTTGAGAAAGTTGAAGATTATAAATTAAGAGGGTGTGTTAAAAGTAATGATTATTTAATTTGTAATCTTCAAAGTATATTAAAAGTATTGAAAACCACAATATTAAGGCTATTAAGGCTCGGTAAATTGAAGTCTACACAATAGAATGGAAGAAGAAGTCAGACCCAAATGGCTGCACAATGTTTAAATATTAATTTAATTATTTTTGATGTCTTGTAATCTTCCTAGCATCTCTACAATTATCCATTGTGTACTATAAATAGATGGCAACTTGCAATATCATATCATGAGTGGTGTGAGGAAAATACATGTATATAATAAGTAATGTATGTAATGAAAATGCAATACATGTAAATAAATGACATATATAACAAATATTATATAATATAATTATAAACATTAAGATAACAAAAAGATGTCTTACAAGAATGTCAAGAAAATACATTCAAAAATACATCTTAACTCAAACTTGACCATTCCTTTTCTTTCATTTTTCAAAAAGGTTTAAAAATCATTGATTTTTTTTTGTTGCTCTCAATTCCGGACTTGTCAAATTTTTTCTTAGCAATCATGCATCATCCGAATCAAATGGAACAAAGATCTTTTTGCTGTTGGTTCCAGGAGGGTATTAGCTAGGCCTATATCCTCAACCAGAGCTTTTCCTTTCTCTTTATCTCCTATTTGTGATAGATTCACAATAAAAGTATTTCAAATTTGCTCTGAGGAGATGAATGTTGTGGTATAGCCTTCACATAAAAGACCTCATCTTCATCCATTGATAAACGCATCAAATCAGTACTTGGTGTATATGTCTGTTGATATAAAATTTTATAAGTTGTGATATTTGTCAAATAAGTGTAAAAGTTAAGTAGAAGAATAAAAAATACCAATGCTTGCTCCATCAAATTTTCAGCACTTGATTGCAAGAAATATTCCACTGGATTTTCAATAGCTGAAGCATTATTGTATCTAGTAGGATCTATTAATTGCATGTACACCTTGGCTCTATAAGTAAATGTCATAATTAAATAATTTTATGTTATTAAATGTAAATAAAATATATCCGAATAAAAGTTTAAAAATATTTAATTTGGTAACTAAATAGAGTGTTATTACCTTGGAATTGCTTTTACGTCAACACACTTAAAGAAAACACACTGGTATATATCACCATAATTTTCACTTGAAATTTTGTTGCAATTATTACAACTCATATACCAGTATGTTTGGTTCAGAACTTTAACAGATGCTCTTCCTTTGATCCAGAAAAATTGTTTCTGACAACACAACAATACATAAATCATTATATTGAGCATTGAACAATTTCATAAATTAGTTTAAAGTATCAAGCATTGCACCACAGTTTTCAACCCTTGAATACTCCTGATTTCTGTGAAGTCTTTTTCATCTTTTGGAACAGAGAGCTTGGAAGATAGCTTCAATGGTGTCAAACTTAAATAATATTTCTCACATACAATATCATCAATCATTTCAGAATTTGTGTGTCCCCTAATAGTACAAAAACAATAGATAAATTCTAATTTGAATATAATAACTGAAAGTATAATACATGAACAAATAATTAATATATATTTACCAAGATTTAAACTCTTCCACAATTTCAAATTCTCCATCTAGGAAGAAAGAACTATCTGCCTTTGTTGACAATGATAAACCTGAAAATGCAAATGCAAATGGGAGATATCAATATAACTATTGGTTATGCAAATATTAAAATGATAAGTTTATTGAAGATGATGGATTACCATTGAATGACGTTACTTTGAGATGCTTTCCAATAAGAACCTGTTTTTTTTAAGATTTTGAGATATGTATTTGCATTCGTTATCCACAAACACCTCCCACATGGTTAAGAGAATAGTGTCAAACCTATTATTTATATATTTTGGGTGTAGGTAAGACAAATTCCACATATTATTAAAAGTATATACAAAATTAAAATATGTGTATGAACTGTAATAAATATAGAACTAAATATAGTCATACTTTTTGTTTATGAGCACCAAATCTTGTACTTGACATTCTTTTCTAAATCGTGTTTGAATAACCCTTTGAGGTTTGATATCAATTATCATTGCAGCAACACCTATAAAAAAAAGTCAGTATATTAGCCTTAGCAGCTTTTAGTGTAATATGTTCAAAAGTGTACTATTTACTTACTTATGTCTATGTTAGAATACATATACTTTGGAAGATCTTTGAAACCAGTAAAGCTATATGTAGAAATTAACAGGTTGCTATTGTTTTCTTCAACATAGCGTATTCTAGTTCATCCTGAGATTGTCCATTGCACTTCTCCAGATTTTGCTTTGTACTATGCACTTGTTACTTTCACCAGTGCATTTGATATTAAATAAGTTTTCCTGATATCAATTCATCTTGAAAAGTTGTAATGTTCTAACAATACAATGTTGCCTGAACTGTTGATCCCTGGTAAATAAATAAATTTCAAAAATTAATAATTTTGATAAAGTTTTTGATATAAAGAGAGTGAAGTGCATATCTGTAAAATTTACCTCTGAGTCCATAAGTATCAAATTTTGATATTTTGTTGGACTTTTATAAACAATTCTGGGTGAAAATTTCTCAGCAACTATAACATTAACTGTCCATCCAGTAGTTCTTGGAGAAACTTCACGAACTAGTTGAAACTCATTACTCATATTGTGAGATTGCGGGAGATTGACAAGTTAAAATTTCGTTATATTTATAGAGAAGATGAAGACAAGTATGAAGAAGATTAAGAAGTATTAAAATTTCGCTAGCTAGCTGAGTGAATGAGATGATATTTTGATTTATTGTAGGGATATAAATAGATAGATGTGTACAGTACACAAACGTGTGAAATTTGATTTATTTTCATAAGCACCATACTTCAAAGTACTGTAGTATAGTATGACAATTTAGCAAGATGGTGGAGAAATCAAATACAAAGTAAACGTGTGAAACTTGATTAATTTTCTTAAGAACCACACTTCAAAGTACTGTATTAGCAGACTACGTATGGCTGCTGGAGAAATCAAATACTATGGCTAGCTACAGCACGACAATTTAGAAGAAGTATGGCTTGGAGATATCAAATACCTAATTTGAGTAAAAAGTAGGAAAAAGTGTAGATTTTATTTAAAAAAATATTATAGAAAAAGAAGTTTCAGTAGTATTAATCAATGATGATAGTTATTGACACAATGAAATAATTATACATTACATTAATAAAAATAAAAAATATTAGAATCAAAATATTCGTGAAAATATTAGAAAATAGAAAATAGATAATGCACCTTTTCCCTATTTGTTACAAGAGAAATTAGTTGTAATTATATTATTAGTTGTAATTAAATTAAATTATATTATTATAGAATACTTTGTATCAATTTTCAATTTCCATTAGTAAAAAAATATATATTTGTATATTCTAGAAAATAAATATACAAAATCTAAATTAAAAAAAAAATGAAATAGAGTTTGGAGTTTGTCGAGATCCTCCATAGTTTGGTGAAAATTTTTGTTGCAAAAACATGATTGAAATAACGCTTGTTGGACAAACTCTAAAGTCTAAGAAAAAAAAATTATAATTGTATACAAACATGATTGAAATAGCGCTTAATAAACAAATTAGAAAACAAAGTACCTACCAAATCATTTCACGACATTGCCAAGAATATAATTGTGATTTCAAAAATATCTTGTAAACTAAATAAATTCTATAAGTATACAAATGCACCAAAGCTACAAAGAAATCTTAAATGTAATTTTGAATTGGTTTGATCAAAACTTTAATACAACAAAGTGTTTTAGCTCTAAGATAATGCTACATATACTGTCCATATATACTGTCTATGTGAACTGGAAGATATAAATCAATAGAGTTTGTCCATAAGTTATTGTCAAAGCAACACGATGAAGAATCATAGGACTTGTGGGATGCTCAATATCCAGTAGCAACAAATAATTTCAATCATGCTTGTTGGATTAAGGGCTCTGTATATCTTGGTAGTATTAATGAAGATTTTCCTGCCATCAAGAAAATGAATGAAGATATATTGAAAGAGATCAATTTACTCAACAAAATCAATCCTTTCAATCTAATACCTATTGGTTTCAATTAGAGCAACTCATACCTTGTTTATGAATATGCTGTCAATGGACCACTGTGGATTCGAATAACTATAACGTTCTTCTTCATGGAGATTTCAGAGCATGGTCTAGCAACATCAACAAACAAGCAAGAAGCAATTTGCCTTGACAAGGCACACTGTAGGGACAAAAGGTTACATGGCTCCTGAGTATTTGGAGAATGGACTAATCACTCCAAAGCTTGATGTGTATACATTTGGGATTGTAGATCATAATAGGAAAAAAGTAGCAACATTCAAAATTGCATCGACAAAGCCGCTAATAGGTTGTCTTACAAACTGATTCCTTGAAATGTTTACAGTTCACAGTAGACCTTTATGAGCTCATTTTCATCTATTAATTCAAAGGAGAACTTGGACCTAGCAAGACCGCCTCTCAGCATTGTAGATTAAAAGAGAGGGAAAAAAGAAGTAAAGCATACTTGCTTTCTTTATCTCATCATAGATCCATATCATATATAATCAGTTTTTATGCCTGTATATTTTAAAAGAACAAGTATGGAAAATGAAATACTATAAATATAAATATGCAATATAGCTTCACATGACTCTAATTTGTAAACATTTTTTTACATTGTTTATATCAACCTATTACCATATTACCAGAGTATTGATCTAAAGAAATAATATGATCCAATCAAAAGAAGAAGAAAAAAATTAAATCGTGAAACCGAATTGTATACCAACATGATTTAAATAGAGTGCTTCATATTTGTAATTTTGAAAAACAAATTAGAAAATAAAATACTTATAAAATTATCTTGACCAGAGTTCCAGGAGTGGCAAGAATAGCAAGAATCGCAATATATAATTGTGATTTCAAAAATATCTTGTAAACTACATAAATTCTATAAGTATACTACAAATGCATCAAAGCTAAAATTTCTTTGTAGACAACATTTTTGGTATATCTTAAATGTAAATTTGAATTTTGAATTGGTTTTATCAACACTTTAATACAACTAACTGTTTTAGCCCTAGATAATACTACATATAACTGTCCATGTGAAAATATAGATTCTGGAAGATATAAACCAATAAAATTTAGAGTTTGTCCTTGAGTTTTATTTATAGTCATCGCAAAGTATGGACGGATAGGAAATTATGTTCTTTTAAAAGGAAATGAATTTTTATCACTTTGAAGAAGTATAAATGGTATTCTTGGTAAAAAAAAACATGTTTTCATTTATATTCTCCAATACAAATTTCAGCATGAATAACATTACGTTCAAATGATCGACAGATTAATCTCATGCCATTACATAATCCTTCTGAAGGGTAAATATTTTTAAATAATATAACAGGACAGTTTATTTTTAACACAAGTTCATGTGGTGGAATATCATTTGGAGTTAAAGTATTTAAAAAATCTTCATAGATAGTTTGATCTATTTTTTCCAATGTTTCATCATAACTATAATATGTACATGTTTCCCCTGGTATTTCTTTAAGTAAAATATTGTTTATTAAATCAACACATTCATTTTTAGGAGTTAAAATTACCCTATTAATCATTGTATCTAAATTTGTAGCATAATCTTTTAAATTTGGAAATACGATGTTAATCAAATTTTTAAAAACTTGTATTCTTCTTCAAATGGTATAGTTATTTCATTAATAAGCTTAATCATGCCACAAGTATGTTCCATCTCAATTCCATCACTAATATCAAGTAGCATTTGGGAAAATAATGGATCTAATTGTGCTCTCATATTTTGGACTAATTGAAATTTTCTAAAATGTGGCTGATAAGTGCATTTTGTGCACTTATTCGGGCCTTTAAACTAAGCTTTTATCCCGTCATTTTATTGATTTTATACTTAATTTAGTGTATTATTCTTCATATTTCAGTGTTAGATCCGTTTATAAGCAAATTGAGAAGAATGGACGGAAGAGCAATAATTTGGTGAAATCGACGAGTAAGTTGAGTTTTTAAAGTGAATATCAAGAGCCAAACATTGGAGGATGAGTTAGAAGATAAATTCAATAAGTTTAAGGTGTGTTGGAGTGACAATGAAGAGTTGAATCAATAGATCAAACACCGAAAAGTCAAATAACCGAACTGAGAAACTACCTACCGAAGCATGTGGATAAATTTGAGTATAACTTTTGATATTAAAATCTCCATAAGGCAAATGATATACCATTAGAAAGTTAATTTAATTATGAGTCCAACACTTATTACGAATCTCAATTTGGAGTTTCCTACAAGAAGTTATGGCCATTTGAAAAATATCTGCAGAAAGCGAAAAGAGTTGAACTGTATGATCGCCGAGATATAGCGACGATCACCAAAACCTATTTTCGTCGTGCCAGAATGCATTTTGGTTGGCCAGGCGATCACTGCAGATGTAATTTTGGCGAGACACGGATTTTTGTTTCCTTTTTGAGTTCGACTCCAATTAGGAAACCTTTTGGGATGCGAATTTTAATGATTTTTTGGCATCTTTTGGGGCACAACAAGGATACTATAAATATGAGTTATTAACTTATAACAAGGGAGCCGACTTGGAGTCGTTTTGGGGTCGTTTTTGGTGAAGTTTTGGAGAGAAGAACAGAAGACAAATCAAGACCAAGATCAAGATTCATCCTTTCAAGATTAAAACGAAGATCAAGTTCAAGATTTTATCTCCCAATTATTTTCTTCATATCCGGGTGATGGCTTTTATGTTTTCTTCATCTTTTTATTTTCTTCTTCTTAGTATGTTAGGTTAATTCTTTTAGTACTAGGATCGTGATGAAGTTTGTATCATGAATCTTTAATTGTTCGAACCTAGTTTTTGATATTTAAGCATGTTTTGATTTTTTAATAATTGATATTGATTTTCTTTTCATCTACAATTATATGCGCAATAGTTGTATGATTCTTGTGACTTGTTTTACCTTCGAGAGATGGAAAATAGGTTATACATATATCAATTGTCGTGGAGTCTGATAGGGGATAGAAATATACCGCTATGCTTTACGTGACCTCTAAGTATTCATAGATTCTAATGTATTCTTGTATGTTCACATCCGTCATAGAGATATAGTCGGGTCACATATATGAATAGGTTTAATTCTACTCGAGAGAGATTGTTAAACAAATTAGGAATATTGATCTTCATAATTAAATCATGTTATCAAATTCAAGGGTTTGGGTTAAAGGAAATTGGTATAAATGGATTCGGGATCCTAGGCTTTTCTTTTCTAAGTTTAAAGTAATTCTTCTTTAATTTAATATTTTACTTATTTGAATTTTAATTAGTTAATTTTTCTTAGTTTATAATCTAATTAGTTCTTAATCATACAAACATCCAAAGTTCATTAGATTCGATTAATGTTAATATAATTGCAATTGAATTATCTAAATCCTCGTGGGAACGATACTTGGACTCACAATCCACTTTATTACTTGAGCGATCCGTACACTTGCGGAATTATTTAAGATACAAAATCGCTGACAGTGGCCATAGGCTAGAATAAACTAAACTTGCTAACATTATTTTCTCTTTGTTTCCTTTTTGAATAACTGGTAAAACTTGTTTAAAATCTCCACCTAGAACAACAACCTTCCCACCAAATGGTAAATCACATTCATTAATATCTTTTAACATTTTATCCACAGCTTCAATAGCATAGCGATGTACCATTGGTGCCTTATCCCAAATAATTAAATTTGTCATTCGAAATAGATGTGCTAATGCAGATTGTTTACTAACAGAACAGCTAATATCACTATTCATTTCTAAAGAAATTTTAAATCTTGAATGTATAGTTCATGCTCCAGGCAATAAAGAAGTCATGACTCAAGAAGATCTAAGCGAATTAATGCTATAAGATTTTTGGATCTAACTGTTGTAAGTAATGCTTTATATAAAAATGTTATACCTATTCTACCTGATCCATCTATAAAAAAAACATTTCGTAGTTAATTCTGCTCAATACATATTCCAAAATTTCATCATAAGCTATTTGTTGTTCTCTATTTAACATATTTGTATATAACATATCACAAGCTCCAATTAATTACATTTTCACGTTTCTTTTGTCCATACCTTACTTTGCCATTTCTTCAATAATTATATTAGTCAATATTTCTTCTTCTTCCATAGTTATTTGAATTGGATATTTATTTTTATGCTTTTCATTTTTATTCATACAAACATTAATTGGATTTAATATACCACAAGGACCATCCATCATATGTTTAACTACAACATAATGTAACTAATAAATGAGAGTTTTCATTTCTATTAGGTATTTCACAAGAAACAATTTGATCAATTAAATGAACGTTATTAATTTTAAAACTTGGTTTCAAAATTAATAAAAATGTGCATGTGGAAGGCCTCTTTTTTAGAATTCTATTACATAAATATAAGCAGCAACTTCTCCAAAGATTTGTCTTTCTAACAAATTAATTTTTAATTCCTCCAATTTAGCTCTAAATATACGAACAATTAAATCAGGTCTATTTTGACTAATATCATTATATTTTAACTCATTTTTTATTTTATTCCAATTAGGGTTACAAGTTATTGTTAAAAATATATCTGGTTTACCAAATCTTTGAACCAAAGCCATTGCATCCATATATCTTTTTTTCATATCTTGTCAGCGATTTTGTATCTTTAATAATTCTGTAAGTGCACGGATCGCTCAAGTAATAAAGTGGATGTTGAGTTCAAGTATCGTTCCCACGAAGATTTAGATTATTCAATTCAATTATACTAACCATAACCGAATCTAATGAACTTTTGAAGATTTTGTGATTGAAAACTAATTAAACTATAAACTAAAATTAATTAACTAATTAAAATTCAAAAAAAATAAGAGATTAAAATAGAGAAGAATTACTTTAAAATTAGAAAAGAAAAGAAAAGTAAAGCGTACTAGGATCACGAATCCATTTATACCAATTTCCTTTAACCCGAACAGTTGAATTTGATAACATGATTTAATTATGAAGATCAATATTCCTAATTTATTTAATAATCTCTCTCGAGTAGAATTAAACATATTCCTATATATGACCCATCTATATCTCTATGACGGATGCAAACATATAAGAATACATTAGAATTTGTGAATACTTAAAGATCACGTAAAGCATAGAGGTATATCTCTATCCCCTATCGGACTCTACGATAATTGATATATGTATAACCTATTTTCCATCTCTCGATGGTAAAACAAGCCACAAGAATCATACAACTATTGTGCATATAATTGTAGATGAAGAGAAATCAATATCAATTACTCAAAATTAAAAACGTGCTTAAATATCAAAAACTAGGTTCGAAGAATTAAAAATTCATGATACAAACTTCATCATGATCCTAGCACTAAAATAAATCTAGCCTAACATACTAAGAAGAATAAAATAAAAATAAAAATAAAATATGGAAGCTATCACCCAGATATGAAGAAAATAATTGAAAGGTAAAATCTGGAACTTGATCTTCGTTTTAATCTTGCAAGGATGAATCTTAATCTTCGTTCTTGATTTGTCTCCCGTTCTTCTCTCTAAATCGACTCCCAAATCGGCCTAAAACTACTCCCAAAACAGCTTCCTTGTTATGAGTTAATAAATCATATTTATAGTGTCATTGTTGTGCACCAAAAGATGCCAAAAAAATCATTAAAATCGCGTCCCAAAAGGTTTCCTAATTGGAGTCGAACTCAAAAAGGAAACAAAAATTCATGTCTGCCAAAATTACACTGAGTGATCGCCAAGTGCAAACCCGGGCGATCGCCTAGGCCAACCAAAATGCATTCTGCTGACGAAAAAATAGGTTCTGGGCGATCGCGCAGCGCTATATCTCGAGCAATCGCTTTTTTTCAACTTCTTTACGCTCATGAATGTTATTCAAATGGCCATAATTTCTTATAGAAAATTTCAAATTGAGATCCGTAAAAAGTGTTGGACTCATAATTCAATTATATTTCTAATGGTATATCATTTACCTTGTGGAGATTTTAATATCAAAAGTTATACTCAAATTTCTCCACATGCTTCGGTTGGTAGTTTCTCAGTTCGATTATTTGACTTTCCGGTGTTTGATCCATTGATTCAACTCTTCATTGTCACTCCAACACACTTAAAACTTATTGAATTTATCTTCTTCTTCATCCTCCAATATTTGGCTCTTGATATTCACTTCAACAACTCAACTTACTCGTCGATTTCACCAAATTGTTGCTCTTTCCGTCCATTTTTTCCAAGTGCTTATAAACGGGTCCAAAACTGAAATAGAAAGAAAAATACACTAAATTAAGTAAAAATTCAATAAAACGATGGAATAAAAGCTTAGTTTAAAGGCCAGAATAAGTGCACAAAATGCACTTATCATATCTCTAGGACCACCAACAAAAGAAGAAGGTAAAATAATCTTTCAACCAACTTTATAACCTATATTTTTACCATTTTCTACACTATCTACAATTCCTTGATAAAGTTCTACACGTATTTCATTTTGATTTTTTCTAAAATAATCTAATCTACTTGTTTCAATTTTAACATACATATCAACCACATATTGTTGAAAAAGTCTTCCAGCATGAAGTAAAATACATTTATTAGTAGCTCTTACCTATAACTTGTAACAATAATATTTCCGACAAGACACTTGCAATCTCTTTTTGGTCTTTTTCATAACTACAAAGAAAGAAAGAAAGTTAATAAATTTTCAATAAAAAATAATAATAAAATATAATGGATTATGTTTAGAATAATAACATGTATTCTTCTCTTTTCAATTAATTCATTTGCGTAATTTATAATATTTATATCTAACAAATTATCCACAACATTATAAGCATCAACAGTGTTTGATTTGCACTTTTGGATACCTTCATGCCATCCAGATTCACCGTAAAGAAATAATAATGGATATTGAAGTGGATCATAACAACCAAAATAGTAATATATTTTATGTAAAGTATTAGAATGACAATGTATCGATATATCTCGTGATCTAGTGGTAGCAGATGGATCTTCATCAACCCATATAACATCAACTTGTAATGATGAAAGTGTATTGTACACTCTTTGATCAAGTCCTACATCACATCTAATTTGTATTTTACATAATTCTAAAGAATTCATAGTACTTAATGAGCGAAAATTTTTGAATATGGATTAATCTTTAATATATTTATTAATCTATGCAACATATATTCACAAAATTTATCTAATTCTTGTAACTTATGTTGTATTTCATTTTTAGTATCATAAAAGTATAATTGTAAAAATGAAGGACTGTCATCAACAGGTATAATTGGATTTATATAATGATAAACTTGTCATTGAACTCTAAATGTATATATACCTTTATATGATTTCCCCATATTTCGATCATATTTTACCCCAAATGATGTAAATGCAAAGTCGTTATTATAATTGTGTGTATTAGTTTTAAAATGTAATGCTTCATTGGAATTGGTAGTATATAGCTCATACAATTCATCAGGTACAGAATTTATTTTTAATTTTACTTTACCATCACAAAAAAAAAAAAACATTTACTTTCTTTCTCAAATTTTGTAGCTTGAGAATGCTTACAAATTGTTGGTCATAATATATGAGTTTTTGTGGGAATATTTTTTATGTAAAAATCTTTACCATATTGATTGATATTAGAATTTTTATTTAATATATTATCATCAACTATATCACGTGCATGAGCAACTATATCACCTTCATGAACAAATATATCACATTCATCAACTATTCTTTGATCATCAACTACAAAAATGAAAATTTAATCTATTATAATTTATATAGAAAAAAATTGATGATATAATATATAAATTTAATTAATACTTGCATGTTATATTTGAACTACCCTGCAATGTATTTACTTTTTTCCTTGGTTCAAATTTTTTACGTTCCGCATACAATTCTCTTCTACGTTTATCGCGCAACTCTTTTTTTGCTTATGCGTCCATCTATCTACAACACCTACAAAAAAGAAAAAAGAAAACTAAATGAATAAAATACGTTAATAAAGGAAAAACTAAAAATAAACAATAAAAAAAATAGAAAAAGAACAAAAGGAAAAGTTATCCACATCAACTAAAATATGTATAATTAATAGTTAAAGCTAAATCCACAAAAACACAAAAATGGACAAAAGCCTATAAAAATATGAAAATCATGAAAATTTCAAGAAGTCACTCACAAACACATCCAAAAATGCAATGGACCACATAGCATGATACAATTTATGTAGTTCTACACTGTGCATGTTTTGCTAAGCTTAAAACATTTACTTAACAGTGGTCCCTATGAATTTATTCTCCAATTTTGATAAAGACGCTACATAAATTTCATTGGCATGCAAAATGTGACTTCTTTCCAAAGGTATTCAATATAACTAAAACAAAACACAAGTAGTGGATAGTGGATAGAGTAAGGTTGTTGAGTTAGCTAACTCGACAACCAACACGGTTGTCGAGTTACTCGACAACCGTAACTCGACAACCGTAGCTAACTCGACAAGGTTTTCGAGTTAGTTTGGTTGCGTGGCTAACTCGACAACCAATACGGTTGTCGAGGACAACCTTGTCGAGTTAGTTTGATGACTTATCAATCGGTTATGGTAATCAAATTTCAATTAGGACTCCACTGAAATTTCAATTGGCCCTCAACATTGCTCAAGAATTAAGTTTCAGACAAATATAACATAGTTGTAGAGTCACCGAATGTATTACTGAGAACTCGGAAGAAATTTAAGCTTCAGACAAACGTACACATAAATATTTGATTTGAAATTTTCTAAAAATATGTAAAAATTAACAGATTTGTTGTATAAATAAGAATGAAGTTCTGCTTAAAAAATTTTACATTGTCTTACAAATAATATACACTTACAGAAAACTTGCTTGATGAGAACAATCCAGCTGAATTCTAAGCTCAAATGGTACAACTAAGGAAACAAGTATGGGAAATGAAGATAAATTTGGCTGTGAAAAAGTAGAAAATAGGTGAGTGAAGTAGGTAATACAATTAAATAATAGTTGAAAAATGACGGCATATTGGACGAAAATTGTACATTGACAAATTTAAGGCTCTTATATTATTGTATAATATATATATATATATATATATATATATATATATATATACGATTTTGATCTCCTAAGCACCGGTGACATGTAATATTAATTACTAATAAATTAATCATTAAATTGTAGTATTATTTCACAACAAGAAGTCTATCTTATTTATATTTTATTTATTTATTTATTATATGGGACCAACAATTATCTTACAACAATCTAAGAGAGATAATTAAACCTTCATCTTCTTCAATGTGATAGTCCAAAAGTCAATCATCTTCTCAAAAGAAAAAATTTCAAGAGTTCTTCTTTAATTTCTGTCTCTTAGCCTTGTCAACAATCGATTCATGTCACCTTTAGGTAAGATTCTTGAGTTAAACTTAGTTAATTTTCTTCTAATAATTTTGGACTTATTTTAGTTTTTTAACGAGAGATTATGATGAGTAATTTCAAAGTCTCCATAAACTCAAGCAAAAATCCATCTTAACCATGATTTTAAGAGAATTAAAAAATATATATATAAAAAAAAAAATTAAACTGGCAACTTATGTTAAAACAGAGGTGGCGGCTCGTGGGCAGAGCACTATAGAGAAGGGAACAAATTTGACCAAAGAAGCTCATTATTAGCTTGTTAGATGGCCTTGGCTCATTGGTATATAAAAAATCTATATAGCATTATAGTGTACATTGTTAGATGCAAATTCTTGTTGCATTAATTATTAGGTTGTTTCTTGGAAATTAGAAACTGAAAACTGGATGATGATCAATCAGCATATGTTTAGTCAAATTTGAAATGGGATCAACGATATTGCTACAAGTTGCAGTGGATGAAAAAGATGTAAATTAGTTTGGTTATTATCATACATTAATGATAAAAATTTGTTTACAGAGAATAATAGATCTTTTTGTTTTTATTTCCATATATTAAAATTCGTCATTCTGCTTTTTACTTAGCGTTATCATGATTCTTGCTTTCTTCTCTGCATTAGTTGTAGATTATTTGGAAAGTGTAATCTTATTTAGCATGGAAGAAGAGCCTACAATTCAAACATTTACACCTCAAGTTGCAGAAGAAAACAAGCCTAAAGTTGGTCAAGAATTTGAAACAATTAATGCTGCGTATGAGTTTTATAACACCTATGCAAAAGAAGCTGGACTTAGTGCTAGAATGTCTACTAGTAAGAAGAGGTCAGGCACGGATGAACTTGTCCTAAAACAATTCGTATGCTACAAAGAAGGACAAACATATGAAAATTATCAGAAAAAGTTCAAGCATGCAATTCAACGGAGTGGTGAAAGAAATCGGAGAATCATTCATGTGGGTTGCAAAGCTAAATTGATTGTGGTTAGGTGTAAATCATCTCCAAATTGGATTGTTAGTAGCTTCGTGGAGTCTCATAATCATGCACCTACGAATCCTTCAAGAGTTCACTTATTGAGATCGCATCGGCACATTTCAAATGCGAAAAAGGCTTTGGTACAATAATTATCTAAAGCAAATGTATCGACTAGTCAACAAATAAGTTTGATGGAAATTGAATATGGAGGTCCTCAAAATATTGGATATACAGAGAGAGACAAAAGAAATTATGAAAGAGACTTGAAAGAAGAAATGAAGGGAATTGATATTGTGCCGTTGATAGAGATATTTGCTTTAGAGAAGGAAAAAAAATCCTTGTTTTTAATTTGATTTTGAGAGAAACAGTGAAGATAAATTGGTTAGGTGTTTTTGGGCTGATTCTTACTCAAAACGGGCATATAACTTTTTTGGTGATGTAGTTGTCTTTGATACTACGTATATCACATATAGATATGAGATGATTTTCGCTCCATTGACAGGAGTTAATCATCATAGTCAGACAATAATATTTAGTTGTGGATTTTTAAGTGACAAGACAATAAAGTCATATGTTTGGTTATGAATGCCATGCCTAAGGGTGCTCCGCAAATGATCATCACAAACCAAGATCCTACAATGACAAGAGCAATTGCACAAGTTCTTCTGAATACGTTTCATCGTTATTGTATATGACATATTCAGAATAAATTTTCTAAAAGCTTAATACAGTAATTTATCAGGACAACTACAATTTGTTGAGAAGCATTATTTTAAACACAAAGAATAGTGAAGAGTTTGAAACAAGTTGGATGAATATGTTGCAGTTAACTAAATTGGAAGATAATGATTGGCACTACCATATATGTAAGATCCGTAATAGATGGGTCCCTGCATTTGTTAAACAAATTTTTGCAGCAAGAATGTCAAGTAGCCAAAGAGCATAAAGTTCTCATTCATTTTTTAAAAGGTACATTTCGAAGAAAAACTCATCAATTAATTTTATTATACGCTTTAATAGAGCCCTTGGATACCAAAGGTGTCAGGAGTTGATGGCTAACCATTGTGATATTAATGAACAACCAAGGTTGAAATCCTTATGACCAATGGAAACACAAATGGCAAATTATTGCCAAATGTTGACACCTTGAAACTTGAATTGTAAAAAGAAGTGGGAAATTTGTATCCCACATTGGAAGATAAAAAGATTTGTTACTACTTTATATATCCCTAGTTTGACAATCTGGTTTGGGTTCCAAGGAGTACCAATAGTCTTTAAAAAGGAAGAGATCTAGATACTATTGAGATCCAATCCAAAGGCCCACACGCGCCCGCCGCGGCCCATTCGGGCCGAGCTTGGGCTCAGGTCGTGGGTCAAAAGATTGGGCTTGGCCCATTATAATCTTTTTGGACAAATAAAATAAAGATTTATTTATTTTATTTAAATCTTTCAAAATTAATTAATTAAATTAATCCAAAAGGTGTCTGTTTGAATTAAAGACGTGTCTTTCCGAACTTATCTGTTCAAATTATAAATGTTGGGGTTAAAATTGATATGACCCAACAGTTGTGTCCATTCAATTGAAGCTTTGGGCATGTTATAAATTAGTACCTCCGATTTTCATAACATTCATTCGAATTTCCAAATTTCTACATTCAAATCAAAATACTTTTGTTTCTTCCCTACACAAAAATAGAGAGTACGAAAACACTTCTAGTTCGCTATTTCTTGTGATTTGAAGTGCTACCATCACAATCACAAGAAGGAATCGTTGTACCTTTGTAGAAAGGATCATTTTATATTACTGTAATTTTAAATTCTGCACAAAATAAGTTCAGTAACGTTGCATGTTACAGATTAATAAATATTGACGTTGCATGCTACAGATTAATAAACAATCTGTATATGATAATTTTTGTTTTTTTTTATACAAATTCTTAAAAGTTGCATTACATTTCTTTATGATAATTTTGTTTTTAACAGTTTAATGAACTTTTAATCTTTGTGCATTAAACATTAATCTACATTCTAATTGCATTAGTAATTTTTTTTAGTATTACATTATTCTAAAAATAGTCTGTTAATCACTCAAACTCATTTGGTTAATCAGATTGCATTATTTAGGGAAAATCTGTTGGCATAATTATCAGACGGATTTTTCTAGGCTACAGATCACATAAATTTCAGATTACATTCACTGGTTCCAACAATTGAATATTGTGTGCAATTTTTATATTTATTTATTCCAACAATAATATCCATTAGTAATTGGATTAATCTAAAATTAAGATAGTAATTAGCATTCTAAATATATTTTCAACATTTTGCATGTTAATAATCAAAATTTTCTGGTTACAGTTATTCTTAATTTTGATTACTGTTAATATAAGTCAGTATACTATTATTTTTTGTTATTGTTAATTCCCACATTTATCTATACGTTCAACAATATATTGTAAGTTTATCTTCTGTTTATAGAAACAGAAATGGATATAAATGGGAGTAACGTTGTTCCCCTACTAATGGTGCAACCAATGTGGTACCACCTATGGCTATTCCAATTCAAACCAATTCAGTTCTACATGGAGAGAAGCCAAAAAAATTCAGTGGCGTAGACTTCAAAAGATGGCAACAAAAATGATATTATACTTGACCACTTTGAATTTGGCAAGGTTTCTTAGCGAGGATCCTCCGGTAGTGCAAGTAGGAACAAATAATATGGAGCCTTATTGCTTTGGATGCGTGGAAACACTCCGACTTCTTGTGCAAAAACTACATTTTGAATGGACTAGACAATACTCTGTATGGAGTGTATAGTGCTATGAAATCATCAGCAAAAGAACTTTGGGAGTCTTTTGGAGAAAAAGTATAAAACTGAGGATGCCGGCACAAAAAAATTCATTGTTGGTTAATTCCATGACTACAAGATGGTAGACTCCAAGATAGTCATCAGCCAGGTTCAAGAATTGCAGGTTCTTCTTCATGAAATACATGCTGAAAACATGACTCTAAGCGAGACATTTCAAGTGACTGCAATCATCGAGAAACTGCCTCCTTTAAGAAAAGAATTCAAAAATTATCTCAAGCATACACTAAAGGAGATTAATTTGGAAGAATTGATTGTACGGCTAAGGATAGAAGAAGACAACAGAAAGTCTAACAGAAAATTTGGAGGAAAGTTTGGGCAAGCAAAAGCTAATGTAGTAGAATCAAGTTCGAAGACTAATAAGAAAAGAAAACATTCTGGTAATGCACTTATGAAAGACAACAAAAAGGATGCTAAGAAATTCAAAGGTGATTGCTACAACAGTGGAAAGGCGGGACATCATGCAAGTGAATGTCGCAAGCCAAAGAAACAAAAGGCTCAAGCAAATATGACAGAAAATGAAGCACTATTAGATGGTCTTCAAGAACTGAACTTGTCTACCGTTGTTTTTGAATGCAACAATATTGGGAATCCTAGAGAATGATGGATAGATACTGGTGATACTTGACACATTTGTGCTGACAAGACAATGTTCTCTAACTAAAAGACAGTCAATGGAGAACAATTGTTTATGAGAAATTCTGCAAGTTCAAAAGTTGAGGGACAAGGGAAAGTAACTTTGAAGATGACTTCCAACAAAGAACATGTTCTCAACAATGTACTACATGTGCCTGATATTCGCAAGAATCTTGTGTCTGGGTCTTTACTTAGCAAGAATGTTTTAAATTGATCTTTTTATATGACAAGTTTGTACTCACTAAAAATGATGTATATGTGGGAAAGGGTTATCTTTCTGATAGACTATTCAAAATGAATATCCTTACTATTGTACCAAAACTAATCAATAATAATACTACATCATCTCCTTTGCTTATATTGTTGAGTTTTCTTGCTTATGGCATAATCGATTAGGATGCATAAACTAATGAACTTAAGTTTATTACCTTCTTTACAATTTGATTCTAGTCATAAATGCGAGATTTGTGTTGAGGCTTAGTTAACCAAAACTCCGTTTCATTCTATTGAAAGAAACACTGTAACTTTAGAATTAATTCACAATGATATCTGTGACTTGAAATTTGTGCAAACTAGAGGTCGTAAAAAGTACTTAATTACATTTATTGACGATTGCACTAGATACTGTTATGTCTATTTGCTAAGAAGTAAAGATGAAGCCTTAGATGTTTTTAAACATTATAAGAATAAATTTGAAAATCAACTTAGCAAACGAATAAAGATTATTCGTAGTGATACCGTTTGAAGAATTTTGTTCAGAATATGAAATTGTTCATCAAACAACGACACCTTATTCATCTTAGTCAAATGGTATTGCTAAGTGCAAAAATCGAACTCTTAAAAAAATGATGAATGATATATTGATAAGTTCAGGCTTACCTCCGAACTTGTGGGGGCAGCTATCCTTTCAGCAAATGTTATTCTTAATAAAATACCACAAAATAAAAAGGATAAAACTCTATATGAATTATGAAATGTCATAAACCTACCTATAAACACTTAAAAGTGTGGAGGTGTTTGGCTAAGGTTGAAGTACCAAAGCCTAAACAAGTTAAAATTGAACCTAAAACAATTGATTGTATATTTATCGGATATGCTAATAACAGTAGTGCATATCGATTTTTTACTCATAAGTCGGACATTCCAGATGTACATGAAGGTACTATTATTGAATCTATGAATGTTGCATTTTTTGAAGATATATTTCCATGCAAAGACAAGAAAAAAATAAGTTCAAATAAATGAATTTATAATACTGCTAGTAGTACTCATCTAAGTGATGAATAACTTAGACGCAGTAAAAGGACCAGAACATCTACATCATTTGGTCCAGATTTTCTAACATACATGGTAGAAAATGATCCTAAGACATTTAATGAGACAATGTCTACTCCAGAAGCTCCGTTCTAAAAAGAAGCTATCAATAGTGAGATAGATTCTATTATACAAAATCACACTTGAGAATTGGTAGATCTCCCACATGGAAATAAGTCTTTAGGTTGTAAGTGGATTTTCAAAAAGAAGTTAAAACATGATGAATCTATTGATAAATAGAAGGCCCGTTAGTAGCTAAAGGATATAGACAAAAGAAGGCACTTCTTCGACATCTTGATACATACTATAGACACATTGACTTCTTCGATACATACTCACCGTAACAATGATCACCTCGATCAAAAATTACAATTGATCTCTGAGATCCATCAAATGGATGTTAAAACGACATTCTTAAATGGAGAGTTAGAAGAAGAAATATATATAGAACAACCTGAAGGATTTATTGCACATGGACAAAATAAAAATGTATGTAGACTCGTTAAGTCTTTATATGGATTAAAGCAAGCACCAAAAGAGTGGCACCAAAAATTTGACAAAACAATGTTGTCAAATAGTTTTAAAATTAACGAGTATGATAAATGTGTCTATTTCAAAAACACACCAAATGCTTAAGTGATTGTGTGTTTTATGTCGATGATATGCTAATTATGGGTAGCAATCATGACATTATTATTTCTATTAAAAGAATGTTGACCAAATACTTTGACATGAAAGATATGGGTGTAGCAGATGTAATTTTGAAAATTAAAATATCTAAAATACCTAATGGACTTATTTTGTCACAGTCTCATTATATTGAGACTATACTCAAAAGATTTAATGTATATGATGAAAGTCATGTGAAAACTCCAATTGACTTGAGTTTACACTTAGTCAAAAATAGAGGTGAACCTGTCTCTCAGTTAAAATATTTCCAGATCATAGGCAGTCTAATATATATTATGAACTACACACGTCTAGATATTGCATATGCTGTGAACAAACTGAGTAGATTCACTAGTAATCTAAGTAGTGACCATTGGAATGCACTAAATAGAGTTATTAGATATCTAAGATATACTTTGAATTTTGGATTACATTATACAAAATATCTAGCAATTTTGGAAGGATGAAGGATATTGTGATGCAAATTGGATAATAGACACGGAAGATTCTAAGTTCACTAGTAGTTATGTTTTTACCATTGGTGGAGCAATTGTGTCTTGAAAGTCATCAAAACAAACATGTATAGCTCAATGAACAATGGAATCAGAATGTATAGCTTTAGATAAAGCTGGAAAAAGAAGCAGAATGACTTCGTAATTTCTTAGAAGATATTCCATGTTGGTCTAAACAAGTGCCTGCTATAAGTATACAAGGTAAGTCTAGACATATAAGTCGTAGACACAATACTATTAAGCAGTTGATCTCAAATGGTATTATTTCTATTGATTACATAAAATCAAAGGAGAATCTCGCGATCCTCTTAAAAAAGGTTTACCAAGAGATCATGTATACTGCTTGTCAAAGAGAATAGGATTAAAAGCCAACAACGCATGAGTCTTTATAATGGTAACTCAACCTTGTTGACTGGAGATCCCAAGATCTTGGTTCAATGGGACAACTAAATTATGAAAATTCAGTTTAAGCACTTAGTAGTCATTTCCTACCCATTTCTATAATAAGAAAAGTGATTTCTGCAGAGTATATTAAGATAAGTAATACTTTTAATGATTTCTATAGCTTGGATTAACCAAGTGGAGTATGGCAAAATACTTTTAATAGGAGATCACCTATGTAAGTGCGAAGTGGGGCCGCTTTCTAGGAGAATTTTAAGGTTGAAATTCTCTAAAAATGCTTATGAAACCCAAGAGTTATTTAGGGCCAAAATGAACACAACCATAAGAACCAAAGAAGTGTTATAAAAGATATTGTGTGGGTATTATTGTCTTGGTTTACACCAACGGTTGAACAATTCAAGACATTACGTTCACTGATTAATCAAGTAAATTCGATAGTATTCCACTAAGGCAGGTTCAAAGTCAAAAGCTACCTCTCCTCATGTAATAACTTTCTGCTTGTACTCTCTTTTAATGTCTGCATTATCATTTGCATTTATTCTGGTAATTCTCATTCTTGTGGGAGATTGTTGAAAATAGTTGACTAATAATTTATTTTAATCAATTTTGACCAAATATCATATTAGGTCCAGACCACCTATTTTAATGAATTATAATTAGAACATATTCTACTCCGCAAGTAGATGATTATAGTATATTTGGTCTTACGAAACTATTTTCGGATGAATGAGAAACTATTGCCAAATGTTGACACCTTGAAACTTTAATTATAAAAAGAAGTGGAAAATTTGTATTTCACATTGAAAGATAAAAAGATTTGTGACTACTTTATATATCCCTAGTTTGACAATTGGGTTTGAGCCACAAATGATACCACTAGTCTTTGAAAAGAGAGATACCTAGATCCTATTGAGTTCGGTCCAAAGGCTCACAAGCGTGCGCCGCCGCCAAGGCCGGGCTTGGACTCAGGTCGTGGGTCAAAAGATTGGACTTGGCCTATTATAATTTTTTTGGACAAATAAAATAAAGATTTATTTATTTTATTTAAATCTTCCAAAATTATTTAATTAAATTAATCCAAAAGGTGTCTGTTTGAGTTAAATACATGTCTTTCCGGACTTGTTTGTTCAAATTATAACCGTTGGGATTAAAACTAACATGACCCAATAGTTGTGTCTATTCAATCAAAACTTTTGACATATTATAAATTAATCCCTCCGGTTTTCATAATATTCATTCGAATTTTCAAATTTATGCATTCAAATCAAAATACTTTTGTTTCTTCTATGCATAAAAATAGAGAGTACGAAAACACTTCCAATTAAGCTATTTCTTGTAATTTGAAGTGCTACTATCACAAGAAGAGATCGTTGTACCTTTTGAGGCGAAGATGATTGTCATCAATCCGTGAGCACTATAAGCGGACAAATTCATCTTAAAAGTCATAGAACTCGAACTCTTTGCAGCCTCAATCCACCATTTCTTGTCTTTGCAATTTACTAAATTTGTCTTCTATCTTCAACAAGTAAGTTAAATATTATATTACTCTTGCACTCGAATTTTTTATTTAATTTTTTTGTCTTTTTCTAATTTTTTTTCACCGGACAATCAACATATTAGAAAAGACAAAAAAAAAAATTACAGATGAGCAAACTTGTCGTGAGAAGCAACTCGACGATGAACATGTGTCGCATGAGCAAATATCGCTTTTATATTCATGGATTTTTCTCCATTTATATACAATGTCTAGCAAAAATAATTAAAGACTTGATCAACTAATTTTTATTTTAACTTGAAATATTTGTCATGATTTGTCCAATAAATGGAGAAAATCCATGAATTTTCCACTCTCATCAAATATCTCCGACTTGAAAATATCCTTTACAAGATAGGAAGAAACCATGCAAGAAAAATGTTCAACAAAGAAATGTATTCTCACTCGGATTCTTGTGGAAGAACAACCAACCATTAAGTTACTTGATATTAGTAGACGTGAAATGTTATGGAATCAGAGTTCTAGTGAAAAAATTTACTATTGGACAATAACAAAATGCTGGATTGGCCCACATGCCTTCAGCATTGAGAGAAACACAATATAAATCACTTGCAAGTTGCAAGCAGAGGTTAAGAGGAGTAAAATATGCGAAAGCACAATCAAGAAATAAAATTAGAGTCAAGTGTACAGCGTTAAATTGATAGAAACATAATATGAATCATTGCAAACAGAGATTAATAGGAGCTAAACCACTTAAAATTAGAGAAATTCATGGAAAGAACAGAAGAAGAGATTTTACCTTTGCCGTAGGGTGTACAATATCCAACTCCCGGGGAATAGCATTTCCATCATTTGTCACCACAATACCTGATGTGCAGAAAATAATGAAATTTGATCAGAGACAATAAAAAATGAAGCAAGGAACGGAAAACTGAGTTAAATAAATATCAGTTGTGACACTCCAATTGAAGAGCTAAATCCTCAGTACAATACCTGCGTAAACATGACCCAACTTCAATATCAACAAACTTTAAATAAAAGCCTAAACAAGGTTATAGAGCATCGCAACAAAGCTAATTAAACTTCGACAACCAACACGGTTGTCGAGTGAATAAAAAAATATTCATGAATTCATGAACAACTTTATTTGTACATGAATTCATGCAAAGGAAATGTACATGAAGGATCGCCAGAGATGACCCTTGAGTATACTTACAACCATTTAGAAAGCCATAAAGAAAGCTGAATGGAAACAAGGAGTCCCAGAGGCTTCCCCAGTGAACTAATTCACGTATGGCATCCCAAACAAATAGGTTGAACTTGTTTTGCGTCTGCTTCTATGGCATCCTGAACCAAATAGGTTGAACTAGTTTGCATACATTCTAAATGCTGACCAAAGAAAGGGCAGACTTCAATAGAGAAGGTGATAAATTCATTCATGTAGGCAATTCAACATTTATCGAGAAGCTTTATTCATGTACAAACCATCACGGCAACGATTGTAGGTCTTGGCTACTCGGTTTCTCCTTCGTGTCCCCACTGCCAAAATCCCATTCTTCCCGCCATTTCAATTTCCCCCAATAAAATCCGCCCTCTTTCCCTCTCCAACATGGGGATGTTATTACCAGCTAATCCTGCAAAATTAAGCCCGCGTTAACTCCCATTTTTTACCTCAAGAAATCCATTTCGGTTTCATCATAATCTTGGATTCTCAAGAAAAAGATTTTCTTTTCTTAGAGATCCAAGTATAATCAAAGATGGAATTCCGGTACATTGCCTCCGTTGAAATCAATAATGACACCAATACACATGAAGGACACGGAGGGTCTGCAGTTGCCATCGACACGTATTCTTGGCACCACAAGGGCGCTCTTTCTTGTAGTACCGAGCTCTTGCAAAGGCTTGCCCACCTATAAGTACCCCACTTTCTATCAATAAATATATATATAATATATATATACACACACACGTTTGTATATGTGCATATACTTTTGATAGGAATAATGGGTTTCTATCAATTAATTCATATGGATAATGTATCTATTTGTACCACATCTATGTGAACATATACACATCATACATGATTCTGTTTTCCTGTAAAGCATGATATTTGGGCTTTTTTGCTTTCAATGTTATTGCATTTTTGTGACCTGGAATTTAGGCATTTTACTTGGACGGAGTAAATGAGAGGAGAAGATGGCGATATTTATCCAATATTGTTCATCGACATTATATGGAATTGGATAAGTGTTTGAGGAGTTTGATTTTGTTCTTTATAGAAATATTACTCGGCAAATGGTTGCCGAGAAACTACTCGACAAATGGTTGCTTGAGTTTCTCGGCAACAAACCGGTTGCCGAAACAACTCGGCAACCAAGAGTGGTTCTTGAGAAATTCGACAACCAGTGGTCTTGGTTGCGAGCAATTCAACAACCATAATTGGTCCTTGACATGATTGTTTTTAAGAGTTAATTGCTAGGATTTGGAAATGCACATACTTCCAAAATTTAAGAGTTAATTCTTTGGAATTTGGTAATGCAAAATTCATATATGCAAGCATTTGTGTGACCAAGTAATTCTTATCCGATTTGATTGAATTGTTTCATGAGAATTCAACCGCATTGTTAAAAGGTGAAAAAATATATATATTAAAACATTTTAAAATCTTTACACTCTCGGTGGGTTTATGTTCAAGGAAAAAGAAATGAACACAAAAAAATGGCTCCAAACACAACCAAATAAAATTTTTATTTTAATACATCTAGACGGTCATATTAGACTAAATTAAAAATAAAAATTTTAATTATTTGTTTAAGTCAAAATTTATTTATTAAATACATTAATAGGTATTTATTATATATATTTATGAGGTGTGAGAGTAGAAAAATTGTTTGCGTCGGTATTAAAATAAGGGAGGTATAATTTGAAAATATTTTTTTAAATATATAAATGAGATATTGTAACTTAAGCAATGTTTGGTGAAGCATATTGACCTTAATAGAATAACAATACAAGACAAAAATTAAAATTTTAATTATTATATAATCCATTAGTACATCTCGTAAATATGTCGTTGTGACATGTTTTGTAGAATGGATGTAAAATTGCGACACATTGTTAAGAAAAAAAAATATTTAAAATATTATTTATTATACTCTATACACTTGTCTAATAATGTGTACTGTTGGGTGATGCGAATATTCTTCTGTTCAACTTACACGACTTTTCAAAAGTCAGCATTCAATAAACCATGCAAATTAAGATTGATTTGTCAAGCTTTTAACTTAATTTCAAACTTGTAATTAAAATCAAGCCTCATGTTTTGAAATTTTCGATTTGGTTGATTTATATATTCTTTTTTCACTATCCAGAACGATAAATGATTGTTTACTAATAGAAATTATATGTATCTTGAAAAGACCGTAGGTATGTTAAAAAATTCTTAGTCTAAGTCTTTGTTTGGTAATGTTTAATTTATAATTTAAATTGATTAAATTGGTTAAAATATTTTTATTTCACACATATTATAAAAGTCACAATTAACTACTAAATTATTATTTATACGTTTTATAAAATTCACAATTCAAAAACATCTAAAAAATAAGTTCAATACTACAGAAGTTGTCAGAGACTCAGAGCTCTCAATCAAATTACTATAGACTATTAAGAGAGAGGGTATATTCCCCGAATCGAGATTCAGAGCCTCAATACTGATTGCTGCGTGTCAAAAAAAATGCAGCAATCAATAAAAAACAAAAGGCCCACCCATCTCTACATTAAAAATGGGGGGTTGGGGAGCTTTTTAATACAGAGATGGGGGGCCTTTTTGACTTATTGATTGCTGCGTGTTTTTTTGACACATAGCAATTGGTATTGAGGCTCTGAATCTTGATTCGGGAACATAGCCTCCCTCAAACTTTTAATTACTCAAAAGTACAAATGTATTAAAGTCTTCAAGGCAATTAATTTTATATATTTAATTGTAATTATTATCAGATGTCGTGTTCGTTAATTCCTTTTAAGATTGAGATGCTTCTCTATATAAACAAAAATATAATTAGAGCATATTTGCTGGTACTTATAAGTATTTATAAACATGTCAAATATTATTTTTATCTATACATTTTGTAGAGACACACTACTTATAATTTACAAAAATTTTACCAAACATACTCTTATCGTTGACTTTCGACAATAGCCTTTCAATAGATTTTAATCTAGACCACACAAACACTTAGAGCATGTTTGTTGAGCATGTTTGTTAGTGCTTATAAGTACTTATAAACTGGACAAACATCATTTTTATCTACATATTTTGTATGATCCACAACTTTTATATATTTTTTATCCACATATTATGTATGACTTACTACTAACAATCTACAAAAAAATTTACTAAACGTACACTTAAAGAGGTGTTCTCTACTCAGATTTGAATAGATTTTAAAAATTCATATAAATTTAAGTATTCTTAACTCGGATTTTAATAGATTTTATTGAAATTTAGGTGTTATCATATCGGATTTAAATAGATTCTTTAAAAATATAAGCGTCCCCAATAATTAGTAGTGTTGACGACGCGGAACACCAACGTCCACGTGTCAATGAGATCTCCGGTCACTCCTCTGCCAAACTTATATGTTACTGCACACTTTCGACAATCGTTAAGCACCAAGATCTCCGGAGAAAAAAGGTCCGACGATCGTTGGTATTCCGACGATCAAATCAATTCTTTGGTATAAGGATAATACTGCGGGGTGAAAGTAATTGGGTGTGGGAGGACAAGCGAGCAGAGATTTGAGCGAGTTTAGGGTAAAATTTTAAGCGTAGAAAAAAGCGTACATTGGAACAACTGGAGACGTCGTATTTATAGCGCAAGAGTCCTTATTGATTTAGGAAACAAATCAATCAGATACCTGATCGGATCCTCCTTCCTTATGAGATCGGAATCATTCATTGTCAAGGCAATCTCCAAGATTATCTACCTTATTTGAGTTTATCACGTTGCCTAATTTTTAGGAGAGTACAATTTGGTTTCCTTGTAAGGATCCGTGTGCCAATCCAACGCAATCTGTCTTCCACTAACTCTCTGGTCATTCCAGAATATCGTGCTGTCTGCTAGTTATAATAAATGCAAAGCCCTGCGAGGCCCTATGGATAGGCCGTGAATGTCGAGGCCCTCTTTGGGCTCCGCGATATTCTAGTTCAAGAATGCTAAAATGTCTGATGGGCCTCCGAGGCCCTTTTAGAATTTACGAGGTCCTCGATGGGCCTATATGGGACTTTCGTTGGGCTTTTGTTGACATAGAGGCCTTATCAAAATCGGATGATAACAAGTAGATTTCTAAAGATTTCACTAATTGAACGATTTAAATAGAATTGCACGATTTCGAACCCATAAAATATAATTATCAAATTCTTTAGAAATTCTAATACAATCTTTCAAATTTTCAATTCAATTTTTTTGTCACGCATCCTCTTCTATTTGTACCACAAGTTTTTGTACTGAACACTTGTTTTTGATTTTCAATTTATATTACCATGGAAATTTATTGAATTGTTTGATTTTTGATTTTTTATAATTGTTAAACATCGTCTTTGAAATTTTATTCTTGATATTCCATGACCATTCATTGAACCAAACGATTGGGTTGAAGAATATGAATAATTTATTAGTAAATATTAATTAGATAATTACTCTAATACCATATAGTGCAATTACATTTTGGACTGTAAAATCAATATAGCACAAAAAATTCTTTTTTAAACTTGGAAAGATTTATTCGTCAACTGCGACACCTACAAATTATTTTTTTAAGATATAAAGTAACTTTTATACAAGATAGTTAAACAACTAATTTTGGAAGAGAAAGAATCATAAATATCCATCATATAGTATCGAATATCAAAAATTAAATTTTATAAAAAAAAAAGACAAGTAGAAAGAAATTAAAAATTAAATTTTATTTCAATTTTTTTCAAAAATCTTGCTATTTAGTCAAATTTATTTATTCAAAATTGAAGAATTCTTTATATTTCAAGATTTTTTCTTCTTTCTAAAATTCTACTCAAAATATTTGTTTACATATAATAGTCATTTGAACTATTTAAAATAAAGACAAAAAAAATACTATTTTTATTAAAAAGATCACAAATCCATAAATATTCATAGAAATTCTTAAGAATATATTGAAATTTATAATATAAAATTCTGTTAAAATCTTATAAATTTTGTAAAATTGTATTCAAATTCATAAAATCTATTCAAATATTAAGAAATCTTTTAAAATTTGAGATGATAACACTCCTCTAATTTGTCTATTTAAGTTGTAAATATGTCTTAGAGATAATTAATACTAACTTTATTCATCTATTTATATTAAAAATATGTTTTCATCACCAGTTTGTCACCGACTCCAAGAAAATCAAAATATATCACCAAGTGTTAGGATTGACATGCGACCATTTTGTGGCTAACATAGGAACGAGTTTAACATTGAAATGCGTAGTTTTTGAGTCCGTTTGGCACATTTGTTATGATTAGAACTTTTAACAATAATGTTTTTGTATATATATCATATTACTTAAATCAATTTATTTAAATCAAATATATAATGTCTAATTTGTATTATATTATTTAATATGTCAACTTATATTTTACACTTTATAAATATATAAAGTGACAATTTGATATAAATAATTAATGTGAAAAATAAATTAATATCGTTTTTTGTTGTTTTAATAGTAATTTTGTTAAGTTTTAAGTTTTATTAAATATTAATTGAAACTTTCCATAAAAGTTCAATTGTAACTTTTTAGAGAATCTCAAAAGTTTGACTCTTTAATCAAAAAATGTTTATGGACTCTAGCGAAACAATCATAAATATAACTAAAATTATTTTTATATTCTAAGAAGTAATTTTAGATTTCAAAACAACCCTTCCAAATACACTATTAGATTGGCTTACAAGAGCACGTTTTTAATATGTTCATATTTAACACGTCGTGTTATCAACAAATATGAAATATCATTATATTTATTATATTAATTGTAAAAATATATTAGAAAAAATGTAGGTAAAATCTGATGTCTATTCCATTTTTCGACTATTAGTAGTATTAGTTGAAAATTATTTCAAAACTAATAATTTATTCAGACAGCAGTAGTACTGTAACTTAACAAAACTAGGACGGTGTCCATTTTGTCTATAGAGTGGAGGATAGGCAAGGAAAGAAGAAGCAACACAAAGGCCTGGCAAAAGGTTCTTTAATTTCGTTCCGAACTATTTTTTTTTATTTGCAGTTTTCCAGTTTTATAAGATCATTTGCACAATTTACTTTTTAATTTTTGAAATCAATATTATTAAAAGTGATTTCAAAATTTATTTTTTATTAATTAAATTTATATCTTGAAAGTAAGTTAATATTTTTAAAAAATCAACTTTTAAACATGGTCAAAGGTACTTTAAATATTCTAATCTTAGCTGGCCACCATATTATCAATATATAATACTATCTTTTAGTTTAAATGAATTGATATTTGTGTAACGTGGTGGTCATTCATTAGCTGGTTTAAAACTAATGTTTTCAAATAGGGTTCGGACATTGAACAAAGAAGGTTAATTTCTTGTTCAAAGCCTTCAATAATGTCTTTCTTAATAATGTATATTAGTATAATTTTTTAATTTTCTTTTTAAAAATATATTTAATGTAATTGAAGTTATAAATTTTTCATGTAATATTTCCTATTATACCCTATTTAATATTAGTTATTAATATGATTTTTAATAAATTTAAATTTGTTTCAGTTGATATACACTATAATAAATTAAATAAGGGTATATTAGGAAAATGAAAAAAATTAATTTTTTTTCTTTTATATTAAAGTAATTGGTTAATTTATGAAAAATAAAAGTAAATCTATCTTTGTTACAGAGATAATAGTATTTAATTTAAAAATATAATTTTTGTAAAACATTTTGTTTTAAGTCAACTCATATCCCGTTACACGCCGAATCAATTATCCCACAATTATGTTGGTCAACTCATATCCCGTTACACGTTTCATTAATTTTAATATTTCGTTTACCTTTAGACGATTTTGGTATTGCGACGTTTAATTTTATTTATTATTATTTTTAATTATTGTATTAAATAAAATTGTAGGTAAGTTGAGCAAGTCATATGACAGCTCAAATAATGGAAAGCTTTTAAGAATCATATTGATTACTTTGCATATAATTATAACATAATTCAAATGAAAAACCTAATAGTCAATATGAGGCAATTCATGATAGCAATAACATAAGTAATTATCATACATCATATTTCATTAATTAATTTTCATCTATAATAACGTAAAATTAGCTCTATTTTCATAATCTATATTTTAAAAAATGTAATATTTTATTTACTCCTTTTTTTTACTCAAAAGGTCCTTACAAATATTAGTTACCTAATGGGTTAATTTCTGCAATGGTCACTCAAAAAAGTTATTACCCTACAAATTACAAAATGGTCATTTAGAGATCGAATTGTCTTATGGTTAACAAAAGTTTTGTTTTGATTTTTTTCAAAAGAAATTTCATTTCAAATATTTTGGTGATGAAGCACCACAATATGGTAAGTACGTGATGATGTGGCGATTAGTCTCCTCAATTAAGCATTTCTAAGCTTTTAATGCGGATGTTTTCTATTTTGTAGAATAAATTACTTCTATTTCATGAAGGTTGTTGTATCTATGTTTGACTTGTGTTTTCATGATGCGGTGAAAAAATGATTTATTTATTTATGCATAGTGTAGTCTACATTAATTCCTATAGTTCAATTAAGTCTTTCAAAAATTGTATCTTAAGTCATTAATCTTATACATCTTTACACTTTGGTCCCCAAAAATTTCAATTATCTTTCGATTAAGTCCTTCAAAAATTACATCTTAAGTTCTTAAACTTTTACATCTTTACATTTTGGTCTCCAAATTTTTAATTATCTTTCGATTAAGTCCTCTAAAAAATTGCATCTTAGGTCCTTCAACTTTATATATCTTTAAACTTTGGTCTCCTAAATCCTAGATTTTAGTGGCCAAAATAAGTGCAATTTAGTGGTCAAAATAAGTGTCTTTCAATTAAATCATTGACTTTACACGAATTTTCACCTAAATGAACAAAATAATATAATTAAATAATAAATTATTTAGTGGTCAAAATAAGTGTGAAATTCACACTTAATCACTTAGAGTTGACCACTAAAAATAGATATTTTAGTGGTCGAGGCCTATAATATTATTTTGTTCGTTTAGATGAAAATTGAGTGTAAAATCAAGGATTTAATTGAAAGTGCATTTATTTTGACACTTAAAATTACATTTATTTTAACCACTAAAATCAAAGATTTGGAGGACCAAAATTTGAAGTTGTATAAAGTTGAAGGACCTAAGATACAATTTTTTAGAGGACTTAACTGAAAGATAATTGAAAATTTGGAGATCAAAGTGTAAAGATGTAAAAAGTTGAAGGACCTAAGATACAATTTTGAAGGACTTAACGAAAGATAATTAAAATTTAGAGACCAAAGTGTAAAGATGTAAATGATTAAGGACCTAAGATGCAATTTTGAAAAAGTTAATTAAAATATAAAAACTAAAGTGAATATTATATAAAGTATACGAACTACTGTGCGATAAATAAATCGCCATATCATCACGCCATCGCCAATTTTAAATTAGAAATTTAATGGAGGACCATTATCGAAATTAATTTCTAACTTCAATGTGCCATGAAAACTTTTGAGCTTTAGTGGACCATTTTGTTATTTGAAGAATTTAAACTTGATGACGTTGGTTAAATTAACCAGATTACCTAATATATTTTTATTTAATATATTTTATTATCAACAAATATAAACTACTAATATTGATGTAGAATTATATTAAGAAAAAATAAAATAAAATTTACTTTTTAATTATATTAAATTAATTTTTTTTAATTTATGAAAAAATACAAGTAAATCTATCTTTGTGACCGAGATAATAGTATTTAATTTAAAAATATAATTTTTTGTAAAACATTTTGTTTTATTAGATAATACAAAAAGATGACGAAGCCACGTGATCAGTGCATTATTTTTGTAAGACAGGACTGCAAAGCAGAAAAACCCGGCCCTATGTAGTATTATGATTTTTGTCTTATTTAATAATTGGCTATTTTTCATTTTTTTTTTTTTTTTTATTTGCAGTTAGCAGAAACAATTATCCCCCAATCAATTGTTGGTCAACTCATATCCCATTACACGCCGAATCAATTATCCCACAATTAATTTTTGGTCAACTCATATCCCGTCACACGTTTCATTTATTTTAATATTTCGTTTACCTTTCGACGGTTCTGGTATTGCGACGTTTAATTTTATTTATTATTATTTTTTAATTATTGTATTAAATAAAATTGTAGGTAAGTTGAGCAAGTCATATGACAGCTCAAATAATGGAAAGCTTTTAGAAATATATTTAGGGATACTTTCAAAAATAATTATAAAATAATTCAAATGAAAAACCTAATAGTCAATATCGAGACGAATTCGTGATAGCAATAACATAAGTAATTATCTACACATATCTGTCAACGATTACTAATTGCAATATCATCTATATTAATGTCAACAATGGGTAATTAGCACATATCGTTCTTATTCTTTGAGTCTATTGCGTAAATTGTCTCTATCGTTTGAATTTTGATATTTAGGTCCTTAAATCACCCATTCTTTGCTCAAAAGGTCCTTACCGTCTAATTCTGTCAACTGTAGTCGTTAAATCAACGCGACATGTGCAATGTTTCATTCTATGAAGGGCATTTTCGTCAACTCGCCAAATATAATGTGGAGGGCGTGTTTGTTAAGGACAAAAGTTGATGAAGAACCGTTTTTTGTGGAGAAAGAACCCGAAATGTCACAAAATCAAATTCCCAAATTTCTTAAATGTGGTCGCCGGAGAAGAAGTGACGTTGCACTATTACCCTCTCAAAATTCTGTCTTTAAGCAACTAAATAAGTTAATATTAGAGAATATTGTTCATTATTCGTGGGTATTTGTGGTTGGTACATAAGGAAGAAGATGAATCGTCTATGGTTGAGGGAAGTTTTTTTTTTTTTTCATACAACCAAGAAATCATTTGGTGAAGATGATGTCAATAACAAGATTCAAACATTTTGGCGATGAGGCACTACAATATGGTAATTACGTATGATGTGGCAACTGCAATCTCCTCGATTAAGCACTTTCAGAAGGTTTGAATATCAGATGTTTCCTATTTTGTAGAGTAAATTACTTATATTTCATGAAACTTGTTGTATCTAAATATTTGACTTGTGTTTTCATGTTCATGAAGGTGGAAAAAATGACTTCTTTACTCTTGAAGTGTACAATGGAGGTAAATTATTCAATAAGCCGATCAATGTAGTGTACGAACACGGGTATGTAATGTTCGTCGACTTCGTGCTGCCTAAGCACTTTACCAAAGGCATGATGGACAAATTTTGTGATGCATGTGGTGTGGAGAGAATATGTAATTCTATTACAAGAAGTGATGAATGAGTTTTGGGAAGAGGTTGGTCAAATTGAAGTCTGAAGCAGATGTGGGAGAGATGTTGAGGGATAGAAATGGACAGAAGATTATACAAATATACGTTGTTGTTCTACACGCATCCCTATCATTGGCGATGAAGGCTTTCGAATAACATGGTAAATGTGTGAACAACGAAGGGATTGGTTTAGGAAGTGACAACAATGGTGGATGTTATGTTCCTATAATGCAGGCACTAATGAGATGGAGGTGGATAAGGATAATATTAAAGAATATATTTCCCATCAAGAAGATAAATAGAGCTAGTTGGATGAGTCCCTTTGTGTATAATGATCTCCCAATAGATGCAGGCAATGCAAGTGATGATGGAGGAGCTAGAGAGTAAGTTAGAAGCGAATTTGACGAATTACTAGTGGAGTCAAAATATGAAATGGATGAGGATCATCCTGTGGTTGCTCTGCTTGAAAAGGTGAATTATGATTTTGGGTTTGGATGAAGGTCAAGATGTTAAAGCGGATGACACAGACTTTGATGAGCTAATAAGTTTGAGCAAGGCAGACAAAGAGGAAACAAGTTCAAAGAAGAAAAGTATAGTAGATGATTTCAATCCAACGACTGACATGGATGAGCCACTGTTAAGAACTGACATGGTGCTTATTAAATGTAATTATACTTCTTCTAACTTCTTTTTTTTTCCGACTTCATAGGGCTTATGTTCGAGTCAAAAAGTATACTAAAAGCACGAAGAGAAGAGAAAGTCCAATTTTATTGTAAAGACCTTCAAGTAGAGCACACATGCCCCATGGTGTATAACAACAAGTGAGCAAGCTCCACATACTTGGCAGAGAGGTATGTATCTGCTTGGAGGGCTGAACCTAACATGTTAGTTGGTGGATTTATTGATAGGGTGAAGAAAGATGGCATGACGAAGGAAAAGGCTTTGAAGAAGATAATCGATAGTGTGATAGAGCATTACATAGTTCTATGGGATTATTGTGAGGAGTTGAAACATACAAATCTATGAACCACTGCTCAAGTATAAGGGATTGGTGGTGAGTTCAAAAGGCTTTACATTTGCTTATGGGCGTGCAAAGAGGATTTTGTAAATGGCTGTAGGAGGCTAATAGGATTGGATGGGTACTTCTTGAAGACAGAATATGGAGGCCAATTATTATATGATGTTGGAGTAGATGGAAACAATGGATTGTACCCAGTTGCATATGTAGTGGTGGACACTGAAAATGGTGAGAATTGGAGATGGTTTCTGGAGTTGTTGAAAGAGGATCTGGGCCTTCAAAATAGTAATGAACTGATATTCATGTCAGATAAACAAAAGGGACTGGTGAATGCCATTGGATCATTGCTTGAACACGCGAGCATATGACTTGTGTTATACACTTGTACAACAACTTTAGTTCACTTCATAAGGGATTGGCGTTGAAGAATTGTTTGTGGGCTGCCGCAAAAGCCACAATTATACCGCAATGGCTAGAAAAATGCAGCGGATGTGTGATATATGTCCAACAGCTTACGGTTAGTTGGAGTTGAAGCCAGCTTCATAGTGGAACAAATCACATTTCCAAGAAGGTAACAAGTGCGATATGCTACTGAACAACTTAAGCGAATCATTCAATAGTACAATCCTAAGTGCAAGAAAGTAGCCCATTTTAACAATTCTTGAGGAGATTCGAATGTGCTTAATGAAAAGGATTGTGGCTCGAATGGAAGCATGTGAGAAGTGGAATGGAGATGTAGGCCTATACAAATTTTTTTGGAAAATAACGAAAAACTGGCCAGATCAAAGTACGTTGATTACTATGGTCATTTGAAGTTCTAAGTACGTCACAATGCATGTAACATCCTCCATGATGTTGACATCAGTGCAAAGACATGCACATGTAGGGCTCGACAGTTAACTAGAATCCCTTGCTGTCATGTGACAGTAGCACTGCATTCTCGTGGCATGACTGTGATGGATCACGTTGATGATATCTACAAACGAGATGCCTATCTCCGGACATACACACCAAGTATTTCTCATATCGAGGTCCATAGTTCGCAAAATTGGGACTCAACCCACTTACTTTACCATATTACACAAAAAAAGCTGAAAGACCAAAGAAGAGCTAAAGAAAAGAGGCAGGTAAGCAGCAAAACTCAACCAATGCTACACCAGAAGTAGCTGCAAATGCTACACCTTCAACAAGTGGAAACTTGAGCAGAAAATGACTAACAATGAGGTGCAAGAAGTGCGGTCAAGCGGGCCACAACAAGAGATCTTGCAAATGGGCTCCACCACCTACTACTAATCTGTGATCACATCCCATTTATGTGTTTTTGCTTCTTGAACAATTTTTTGTAAAAGTTAAAGTGATGTAATGTAACTATTGTACAACGTTTTGTTAACTGTGTTGTTGCGTATGAAAATTTGTTTCTATGTTGCTTACTTTGTGTTGATTGGCTGTGTTCATTTGTTGGTAAGTTGTTGATGAAATGCTTCAATAAAAGCTATATCGGTTGTGTTCATGGTAAATATATAGGGTCTATTTGCACAAAATTATTACAGGTTAGGGACGTTTTCCACAATCCATCTAAAAGGATAAAGGTAATACACACAATGAACGACATACGATAGGTACAATTTACGCAAAAGATTTATAACACAGAGACGTTTGCACAAACAAACTATTACATCTCAGATGTTGGGTCTTCTTCTTCTTCCGCTATCCTTTCCCAAATAATTACTTTCTACCACTTTACACATACATATTACAAGAGTAACACCAACTACATTAACACTTTACACATGCCCTCGCACATTACAATCAATCGTATTCATTCAACACTCAACCCATTAAAAAACCCAAAAAAATCCAAAAGACTATGTTCTCCACTCAAGATGTGGATTTCATAATCCACACTACAATCAACCCACAAACAAACCCTATACACCATATTCTAAAATAGAGATTCTTTTTCTTTTTCTGCAGAATCAACACTTGTTCTTCATACGCATTCCTGAATATAAGCAAATTAGGTATTATCTCCACATATCTAGGACACATGGGTAAGTTACACCATGAAAAGAAGCCATAACCTCCATTTTGTTGCCAAAAAAAAATATATATATATAGTTTTAGTGGCCATACAAAAAATCTAGAAAATAGAAAATCATAATTGCGCGAGAGCAATTACTAAACGGCGTTGGCACGTAAGGAAGCGTCGGTCAAGATTGGTTTGTGTCCAATTGTCTTCATCTCTATTCGCGTTGTAGAGATGAAATGACACTTTTATAGAATATGCATATATATATATATATATTATCGTTGTAGGATATTGGGTTGGATTTGGCGGGAACATTATATTTGGTGAGTTGACGAAAATGCCTTTCATAAAATAAGACATTGCACATGACGCACTAATTTAACAGCTACATTGACATAATTAAACAATAAGGACTTTTTGCGCAAAGAATTGATGATTTAAGGACCCAAATGTCAAAATTCAAACGATGTGAACGATTTGTACAATAGACTCAAAAGATATTGATAAAATGTACTAATTACCCGTCAACAATCACCAATGAACTTTTTTTGTTGATCATGAGACGAATGAGCATTTATCATTTCTTTACTTTTTATTTATAATAAATATTATAATTGTTATTGTATTCCAGATATTTAAGTTTATATTTTAATTATTTTATTTTTAATAAAATTTTATTGATAAATTAAATTTATTAAGTATTTACTTTATTATTATTAATATTAATTGAAAATTCTTCCAAAATTTCTCTCGATAATTATCGACAATAAGTAACGTATGTGTCTATTTCATAATAATTGTCTAATGTGCCTCTTAAATGACTCTTAAAGTTTTTGTCAAAAGTTCCTAAATTGTTTGGGGCGTATTTTGGTGACAACGACAATGGTAAGTGGCGTTGGGCAGGATTTGTGGCTCGAATTAAAATTTAATTTATTAAATTGGAGGTGAAATAGATATTTTTGAAGTTATTACATGAAAAGAACATACTGTTATCTTTGGTTATTTGACCAGTATGATCATTAAATTTTTCAACAAAGTTTCAAGTTCGTCATTGAATTTTATTTTGTTATAAATTTAGTCATTATAATTACAATTTTTTTTTTTAAAAACTATTTGGTGTCTCTGTATATATATTTGATAATTTGATTTACAAAAAAGTAAGGTAATAGTACTCGTTTGACTGAGTAGGAGATATAATGTTCATCAATGAGGTGATTGAACATGATTGGTAGAAATTATGAGTGTGGGGTCATGAACTACCAATCATGTGATGACATTTCAGCGTGGACATTATAAGTGGGTAGGAGATCAAGACTCCTCGTTTGACAGAGATTATAAACCAACTTATAAACCAATATTGGTTTATTTGAATTGAAATTGTTGACTTTTCAACCATTTTAACTTAAAATGACAAAACTGTTTTTCATTTTTGAAATGATATTTTGTTATGTTAAAAGTAGTTTGAAAAGTCAAAAATTTCGACTGAAATAAACCAATTTTGATTTATAATATCTGAAAAATGAATGCACATAAAATGACTAAATTGTAATAAATATTTAAACTCAAAGATCAATTTTGAAGTGAAATTTAATATTCAATTACTAATTCAAAACAAAATAAAATTCAGTAATCTACTTGAAACTTTTGCTACAAATTCAACCAGGAGGTGGTATTTTCACTAGGTAACTATTGTATTAAAAAAAAAAACGCTTATTGAAAAACATAAATCAAAACAAAAATAGTTGTAAAAGAATATCAAATGAGTCATTATTATTTATTTTCAACATTGTATTATTAAAGTTGGCTGAAAAATGGAACATTTTCCATAAGTTAGTACACTATAATAATAGGTTATTGGGTGTCAGTGTCGATAAAAAAAATAGCAAATGGGAGCACTTGAACATTACAATGCATGTGATAACACATGTATATAAATAAAATAGTGTTATTTGGTAATTAGTCGATTAATTGATGTTATTATATATTATGGTGCACTAATATAGTCAACCATACTAACACATAAATTAATGACTATCATTTATAGTTACAAGTAATATTATTCTACACAAATTAGTGATTACTACTAATTATGATAAATAGCATTACTTATGTATAAATAACAAGTGATTCTATTTATTACCACTGATGATAATGTTCAACACTATACGTGTCAATAAGACCCTGCTTTCACATTAACCGGTGATGGACCCTGCTTTCACATTAATAGATGGTGATAAACTCTATCCATTTCATAAAGAGAGACTTGTTTTTATTTTCACACAAATCATAAAATATGATTATTATAGTTAAAAAAATAAATTTGAATCACATTTTTTTATAATATATTTATACATTAATATAATAGTAGTTCATATTTATTAATAATAAGTCATATAAAATAGAGACATTTAAAAATTAAATAATTTATTAATAAAAAATAAATTATAATTTAAGACCAATAAAAAATAAATATATATTTATAGAACGGCGAGATTACTATTATTCATAAATTAACTAGGGTGGCTGCTTCTAATTTGATTTTTAATGTTGTCATTTTCTATCTCTCCTTTTTTTCTCTATATGTCATTGTCGGTGTATATATATATATATATTCTGGAGCAAGAAACGTATCGTTTTATGGTGTCGTATAACGCTTTTTCTTCAAGATTTGTCAATAACCCGTGTCCACAGTTGATAATAATAAAATTAAAATTGAATTTTCAACTTTGTAAATAATAGGCACCTTAAGCTTACTAAGTCAGGTGGTCGTATTACTACCACATTTTTTTCTTGTTTATATTTATTTTTTATTTATTGTTTTAGTGTATATCTGGTAGTACTGAAATTATTTTTAAGTTCTAATATTATAAATTATAGATGAATGTGTAGATAAAAAATGAATTGTAAATTGTGAGTCCTATGAAATATATGAATGAAAAATATTTTTGACTAGTTTATATAATTTAAACACCACCAAATATGTACTTAATCATATATTCAATTTTTTTGGTTGCATTGTGTCCAAAAAATCTGTATAGATTTATTTACCCTCGTAATTTTAAATAAGTTAAAAAACAAAAAATATAAAAGTGCGACACAAATATTAGCCATTCATTTCAAACTAAGCAACGTAATATTTATAATATTTAGATAGTTCACGGTTGAACATGCTCTATGTAGTAAATAAGAAAACTGGAAATGAAAATAAGTTACTTATTCTAAAAATAAGTAATTTCCTTGACTTGAGGATAAAAATAATAATTTTATAACTTTTTTACTGATATTTAAGCTTAACAAGACGTACAGTAAATATGCAGGATGATTTTGCATTGACCACGAAAAAAGGACTGTTCGAAAAAATTCGCCAATTTATCTCCGCCATTTCGATATCTTCATCTATTTATACACACTTCATGAACTGAAAACACATCCCAAAGAAATCAGATACAAAAACAGAGCAAAAAATGACTGTACTGAGCAACGGCAATACGGAGTCTTATGTCAAAATTCCCAAAATAAAGTTCACAAAATTGTTCATCAATGGCGAGTTCGTTGATTCCGTTTCAGGTTCTCATTTTCTCATTTTCTTTGTTATGTTTTTCCATTGATTTGATGTCAAAATTCAAATATTCAGATTGTTTTTTTGAATTTTTTTCCATAAAGTAATGGATTTTGTATACATAATTGAATGTTTGAAACTGAATTTTATACCTTTTGCTTGTTTTTCTTTGGTTTACTGAAAAGACCAGGAGCAGTTAACTTTTAGTAGTGGGGATTTTAATCATTTCCCAGAAAGCTTTTCGTGTAAATGGAAACACAATTTCCACACGTGATTTAAATTTATTTATTGTGTTGTTTTGCTTTTCTAATATAAAAAGAAAGAGGTAGCATACTTTATGATTTTTTGGAAATATTTCTGCAGATTATCAATATAGCAACAAGGCTTTTTGACAAAGCAAAGTATTGCTTTTGAAATGACCAGTTTTGTTTCGATATATTTTCCATAAAATAATTGATTATGTTTTTGATTATGTTTTTGCTTTTCTTTTGGTTTTTCAATGACTAATTAGTAATTACTGAGTTAATGATAACATCATTTTTTAATTGCTTTTGCTTGTTTAAATACAAATATTAGATGAAATGATGCTCGGAAATGTATGAATTTGTATCCTTTTTCCAAGTTCATTGTACTGCTATTTAAATCATAAAGTACCCCTTTCAAATATTCTCTGTATATTTTGATTGATTGTCAATATGTATATTAGGTTGTGTTTGATTTTGATTAAAATTAGATTTTTTGTAAAAGATAAAAGTTGATGAAATGTATGTTTTGAAAAGTTGTGAGCTAAATGAAATGTTTGGTTAAAATTGATTGTTGAATTTAACTTCATCTTTTAACAAAATTTTGATTGATTTCAAACATAGTGTTACCTCATCGATGTTATTTGAAATCGATATGACCGAGATACATGCCCATCCAAATATGCAGAGAATATTTAGAAAGGGTCCATGTATAGTGCGATGCTACATATGTCATCTTTTTTTTTTTCCCTTGTGATTCTTTACATTAGTCGACATAGGAAAAAGACACTTCAGCAGAAGTTAGTTAATGCCAATATCCGATGCCTGTCTGAGGTTATTTTGTGTTTCTGTTAAAACGATTTCAAAGATGTGGGAGATCCCATAGTAGCTCAAGAATTTGATTAAGTCGAAAATTCATTTGAGATTCTCAGCTTAAGTCTTTATCTCTCTTCATTTACTACAGAATACTGTAATTCGTAAGATGCAACATGCACTAGTTTAGTGATTGGGATTACTATGTTTGTAAATAAACTGAAATGTGGAAGTAAATATTTAATTGTGCAGGGAAGACATTTGAGACAATTGATCCGAGGACTGAAGAAGCGATAGCAAGAATTGCAGAAGGGGGCAAGGAAGATGTTGATTTGGCTGTCAAGGCTGCCCGGGAGGCTTTTGATAATGGCCCATGGCCTCGCTTGCCTGGATGTGTAAGTATTCAGATACATTAATTTCTTATGGGAAAGCGTCAGGATCACACCATAAATGTATAATGAAGAGTGACGAACAATGTTGTGTGGCATTAAGTGTTCACATTAATTTGTCAATAGAACCATTACAAGTGATGGTGACCCACAATTTCTTGAAATTATGTAAAATTAAATATTGTTTAGAGTAGATAGGTGAGAGCCATGTCACACCCATAGAATCAATGAGGATATATATTCTGCATATTTGTGGATAAGATTATGATCACCTGGGCATTTGCTATTTTTTGCTATTTGTTTGCTTTTTTATATTTTAATCTTGTTTAATAATGAAAGGCTACAATTGCCATGCAAACCGTATCATTGCACCTGGAGCATAATACAATATCGAAGAAAGTGGGAAAATGATTTTTCAGGTTTGCAGTAGTTTATCAATTTTTTATGTTGCAATGAGTTAAGAGCGACCAGTCTCCCTCCCATCTTTCTTTTCTTTGGCAACGCTAAAGGGAAAACCAATCTGAGCTTCTGAGCTTACTTAGAGGGGAACCATTTTTTTCAATCAGGTGAACTGAACCATTTAAATTAAGACAAAATTTTTAAAAATATTTGTAGTATAGTAATTATTCTGTATCTCTATGATCCTTTGGTCCAGCTGGAACCCATAAATTTTATGTGCGGCACATTTTTCGATGTTTAATTTTGATAGCTTCATTCTAAATCAGTGCTCTCTTGGATTGAATCAGGAAAGAAGAAGGATAATGTTGAAATTCGCAGACTTAATTGATGATAATGTAGAAGAATTAGCAGCCTTGGATACAATTGATGCCGGAAAATTATACAGCCTAGGCAAGATAATAGACATTCCTGCTTCTGCAGAAACCATCCGTTACTATGCAGGTGCAGCTGATAAAATCCATGGGTCAACTTTAAAAATGTCAAGGGATATGCAAGCATATACGTTGCATGAGCCTTTAGGTGTTGTAGGTCACATCATCCCATGGAATTTCCCGTCTCAAATGTTTTCCATGAAAGTGGCCCCCGCCTTGGCTGCTGGATGTACCATGGTTGTCAAGCCTGCGGAACAAACACCTCTTTCAGCACTTTATTATGCTCATTTAGCTAAGCTGGTAAGCCTGCAATATTTCTCTGTACTTGCGTAAGAATATCGGAATGTGCACAATTTGCCTCGTATCATGTTATTCGGCTCAGTATTTTTAGATATTCATACTTTTTTCTTAAACCAGGCCGGTATCCCGGATGGAGTGCTTAATGTGATAACAGGATATGGATCTAAAGCTGGTGCTGCCATTAGTTCTCACATGGACATTGATAAGGTAATGTTCAATACATATAATTAGCAATCAGGGAAAGAAAAAAAAATGAAAAAGAGAGAGAGAGAGAGAGAATAAAATCTTGTAAGATTGCTTTGAACATGTGTTCTTCTCTATCTATAATATGCCATTTTTATGTTTCTTCAGGTAAGTTTTACAGGATCTACAGAAGTTGGGCGTCTTGTAATGCAGGCTGCGGCAGCTAGCAACTTGAAACCTGTCTCACTAGAACTGGGAGGAAAGTCCCCTTTTATTGTTTTCGACGATGTGGATGTTGATAAAGTTGCTGATCTTGCTCTCCAGGGATCATTTTATAACAAGGCAAAGTAACTTCCTTGGTTCCTTCAATACTCGACGTCCCACTAATGATATTAATATTTTTTTCCTGTTCTTTAACCTTCCTCCAGGGGGAAATATGTGTGGCTGGTTCTCGTGTTTTTGTTCAAGAAGGGATATATGATAAATTTCTCATTAAGTTGGCAGAGAAGGTGAAAACATGGGTGATCGGGGATCCTTTTAATCCAGATGTTCGTCACGGACCCCAAGTATGAATTTGGATTTCACTCTCAGGAAATTTTGGAATTTATTATATTATCTAATTGCAGTGGCAAGAAATCTGTCTTTTCTGTTGTTGTTTTGACAAAAAAAATATTTAGTTGAAATCTGCTTCTTATAATCAACACTTTCTTCACTTTACAGGTTGATAAGCAACAATATGACAAGATACTTTCATACATCGAGCATGGCAAGAAGGGAGGTGCCACTTTGTTAAGTGGTGGGAAGCCTTGTGAAGAAAAGGGATATTATATCGAACCAACAATTTTCACTGATGTCACGGTATTTAAAATTACAGTTCCTTTCACTTTAATTAGGGAATTAAATTCCACAATCAAATGCTTAACTTTATGATTTGCAGGATGATATGACTATCGCAAAGGAAGAAATATTTGGACCTGTAATGTCGGTTATGAAATTCAAGTACGTATTATCACCAATTATTGTTCTTGCATTTATAAAAGTCTGTAGAAAGTTCTCATTTTTCTCATTTAGCCGTGAGAATTTTGCTGTTCGTATCGAGCATGTTTGGTTAAGTTAAAATGAAGTAAAATTTGCTTCTTACCTCTTACCTTTACTGTCAAAATAAAGAAAGTGCTTAATATTGTTGGTACGTAACATTTCTCAAATGAGTCATTTTGTTGTGTTTCCGTTCCCGTTCCATTGATTGCAACAAAATGAAGGACCGTCGAAGAGGTGATCAAGAGAGCTAATGCCACAAAGTATGGACTAGCGGCTGGCATAATGACCAATGACTTGAACACGGCCAACACGGTTTCAAGATCAATCCGTGCAGGTGTCATTTGGATCAACTGTTATTTTGCTTTCGACAGAGACCTCCCATATGGCGGGTATAAACTGAGCGGTTTCGAGAGGGACATGGGATTGGAAGCTCTTAATAAGTATATGCAGGTTAAATCTGTTGCTACTCCTATCCACAATTCTCCGTGGCTGTAAATTTGTTTCGCTCTTCCACAGAAGCAGAAAGTGATGGTGCCTCAATTTAACTCTGTAATGGTGCTTTTTACACTGTAACGTTCTAATTTCGCTGCGAAAATTATAATGTAAACAGCGAAATAAACCATTTTCTTCTTGTCTGGATGATCTTGATAATGTTTGTAATTTATATACAGATTTTGGTATTTCAGATATAATAATGATTTACCATATTAGAGATTTAGAGGATAATGCGAACATGTTCCTTTCTTATTGAGGACTACGGTTCGCACTATTAGTCAGAATCCAAAATGGGACAGTATGCTTTGAGAATCATGTACATTTAATTATCTTTGGCTAAGCTTAAAACTTACTTATTTTGACGTGCGATATACTCTTAAAATATGTAACTTATTTATTTTTTATTTTAACGAACAAAAAAAATAATTATTTTAATTTACATACTTAAGATGTGCTTTTTTGGGTTGGATGTTCATTATCAATATGTCTCGGGTTGTGTTGTGTTGGGTTGGGTTGGGTTGGGTTGGGTTGGGCGGGGTTATAGATACACTATTTCAACATTCGAAAGTTCAACAATATATTTGGCAATTCATCAATGTTTTAATATTTGACTTTTGCCATGCATCAATAGTTTCGGACAAAATATGTCTTTGAGATGACTTCCTATTTAGATCTAAATCCCTTACAATTGGCCTTTCTTCCAAGTGACTGACCAATGACAGCGTAAAATCCCATGTGTTGCCAATCATAGGCGATTTGTGTGGTCTTTTTCAATCTATTTTATAGTGTGTTTTAGGCGTGTGAAATTTTGTTTTTCGAATACTGGGTGTAGTAGTGATGTGTTGGTGGAGAGTTGTCCTGTTAATTTCAAAATAACAAGATTTTATTTAGATTAAATCACTTTTCTTAATTACCACAATCGTATTCAATATATAGTAAGTCAAAAAAAGAAAAAGAAATAAATAAATACTACAAATACCAAGTCTCGATCTACTTGACGGAGTCTCTATCAACTTATATTAGAGAGAAACTTTTTTAAATACCTTTTATTTCGTTTATGTAGAATAATTTTTTAAACAATCTACAATTGCATTGGAGATGCTCTTAGTCAAAATCCAAAATAGAGTGTGGTATGCTTTGAGAATCTTGTATATTTAAGTATTTTTGGCTAAATTTAAAAGTTACTTTTAAACTATGTGACTTATTTCTAATTTTAACGAACAAAAAAATTAATTATTTTAATTTACATACATGATTATGAGGGTTTTCTTTTTGTGGGTTAATTGTCATTCTCAATACGCCATGTGGGGTGGGGTTATCCGTTATCGAGTTGTAGTTCTATTAAGAAACTTTGATAAAGTATTTTAAAGTTTGAAAATTTAATATTGTATTTGGCAATTCATTAAGGTTCTAATGTTCGACTCTTGTGCTAGTTGGGAAGTATCCGTGCAACAATAGTTTTAGATAAAATAGTTTAGATAAAATAGTTTTATTTTTAACATGACGTTTAATTTAAATTTTACTATTTCAATAATTATGATTGGCCTTTCTTGCAAGTGGCCGACCAATGACGAGTGTAAGGTCCCACGTGTTGCCAATCAAAGGCGATGTGTGTAGTCTTTTTCAATTTATTTTTGTGTGTGTTTTAAGCGTGTAAAATTTTGTTTTTCCAATATTAGGTGTAGTAGTAACGTATTGATAGATGATTGTCTTGTTAATTTCAAAATAACAAGATTCGATTTGAATTAAATCACTTTTCTTAAATATCACAATCGTATTCCATATATAAGAAGTCAAAAAAAATAAAAAAATACTACAAATACTAAAGTTTCTATCAAGGTAAGAAAAAATGACAAGTGCAACTAATTGTTATTATAATATTTACTATTATTACTATTGTGTTTGTGCACGAACACTATCAGCATATGTATAAATTCTCTATATTTTAAAAAATGACTTCTCCCGCTCTGTCCTCGGTTCTCATGATAATGTCGTCTTATTATTAAATTTGCGTCGTTCTTTATTTGAGTCCATAAAAGGATAGAAATAATCGCTACCATCTTGCATTCAATCCAAAGGATATGAACATTATATTAGGTTACTATTCTATTTTGCATATTTATCACCGACCGTAGAGAAGCTATGGAAAGAAAAAAAGACTATATTTGTGTGTCACTACGTATTCAATTTTCCCCTTCAAACGAAACTCTCACTTAATCATCTCCATCAAACCATCATTTCTAAACTCTACTCAACGCTTCAATTTATTATCCTAAAACTATAAATTGAGGTTTTTTTTTTTTTTTTTTGTTTCAGTTACGACATTTTCTTCATTCTTTTTCCTGATTTTTTTATTGATATTATTTTCTTCACAAAATTTTTATTTCGAGAACAACTCATACTACGGATCCCATCCGATTTAAGCGATATACTAGTATTCTTATCTAAAACGATTGATATAAATCAGAGTATCTATTACACATTGTATTTTTGTTTTTGTTTTAAATAACTTTACTAAAACTATGACATTTCTACAAAACATCATATCGTCATATGAGAACATTCTCTTCCAATCATGTAATTAGTGTGGCGTGGATCTTTCTACTGCTAGTGTTGTTGGTGCAACCCACTGCCTATTTTGGGCTTGTTGTTTTGAGCCTTTTCATTTATTGGGCCTATTCATTTCCCCCTTCTCTGGGCCTCTGGGTTTCTATTGAGAATTTTTTTATAAATAAGCTTCTTTTAGAATTGCAAAAAGTCATTCATGTTATATATATTCTAAAAATACTGTTAATAAAAAATTATTATTTTAATTTAATATAATATATAATTACCTGAAAATGTAGAAACCAATTCCTTAAAATTCGGAATTGATTGAAATAAATATATTCTATAATTTTTTATTGTTATTAGTTGACATGCAATGGCAGATAATTGATTCTTAGCCAAAATAAAATAAAAAATAAAAAATATCTTTCCTCAAAACAAGATAGAGACAATTCTTCGTGAAAAACAAATCTACACAGATTAGTAACATAACACATAAATTCATGATATACTCAATTGTATTATTTGTATCAATTAGTAAGACATAATATCAATTGGAAGTAACATAATCTGCATTAACAATTAATATTAAATATGAGTGATATGAATCAAATATGTAGCAATCAATATCAATTTTCAGAACATAAAACTCATGATATATCAAATTTTAACATATTTAGCAATCAGTCGTACAAAATAACAAATTATGTAACATAATCTGTATTCCCCGGTAACAATTCAATCAAGAATATTTAAATATAAAAATAGAGTGTTCAATCAAAACATCATATTAAACATTAATTTTACAAACAATGTATTAACAGTTCGTGTTACATACAATTAACCGCATTCAGTGATACAGAATAATAAATTGTGTAACATAATCTATATTCCTCGGGTAACAATTCAATCAATAATATTTAAATATAAAAAATAGAGTGCTCAATCAAAACATCATATTAAACATCAATGTTAGAAACAGTATATTAACAGTTCGTGTTACATGTAATTAGCCAATAACAAGTTGTAACATCTTCAGCAGTCAGTATTACAGAATAACAAAATGTGTAACATAATATGTATTCATGGATAACAATTCAATCAAGAACGTCTAAATATAAAAAATAGAGTGCTCAATCAAAACATCATATTAACATGCGCCGGTGACTTGAAATGCTCGACTCCAGCACATATTCTTTTCCCAGCGACGCTTTCTTTGACCTAGTGAGTCTACGATTTAGAGTTTCCATCGTTATATTCTTCAACCCACTCCAAAAATGGTGAATAATATAGTGAAGTAAGTGATTAGAGTTTCGATTACAGAGATTCGTGAAGATTGTTGCAGAAGAATGCGTTTATGGAAAGTGTTGGTATGTTTGGGAATCACATTTTTGTCAACAATTTAGGATGAATTTTCTTTTTCTGTGTGAATTCCAAGGGCGATTGTGTAAAAACGGTTGTTTATATTTTGTTTTAATTATATTTATTAATATAATAATTTATGGACAATATTTTTAAAATAAAAAAGTTAAGTTTATAACATTAGAAATGTACTTAAAATAGTAAGTAGATGATGTAATTTCTACTTTTATTGGTGCTCTTGGATCTGTTTTAAGGACGAATGTGATTTGAGCTTCGGACAATTTTGGACCTCATACAGTTTGTAGGCCGCAATGACTGGGAGGTTTTCTAATGATTTCTAAAGATGGGGCCTTAAAAGCTCGTGTTGAATAGAAGAAATTAGGGTTCTTTACATATATACACTACTTGTAAACGTTAAATATAAAAAATACTAGGGTAAATTTATAATTATAATATTACTATATTATAAATCAAAACTTATAATATTACTGGACTTTTAATGAGGTTCATTTCAATAAAATTGATACCAAAACGATAGAGATAAGATCTCACAATCAACGCCATGTTTCAAGTTAAAATAATGATAATCCGTTATACCTTATCAGAGAAAATGATGGGGAATTCAAATTTCAAACTCAATATTCATAAATAAAAAAAAAACAGGAAATCAAATTGAACGCAGAAAAATAAATTTTCATAACAATGTAACTAAAAGAATTTAAGACGTTAACATTATACAAAAAAGTTAACGTATGAAGTGAACAATCGAGAATAACATTATAACTAGGGGAATCACGTAACAATGTAACTAATTGATATTAATTAATATACTACAATGTGATAACATGTTTACGTGATAAGGGCAACACGCATAATGCTATCGTATTGACAAACCGTTTCACATGGAACAATATAGCTAAAAAAATTCACTAATGTGTATGAGTTCCAAAAAGGTAAAAAATATCGATATAATTAAAAATTAAAAATTGTTTCGTTCGAACTCAAAACCCATAACAATGAATGCACTATGCAGAGCTGAGTTTGAAATTGATAGTGTTGTTGTCGAAGAATTGCAGGGAAATAATTGATAATAATAAGGATAAATTAAGAATTGACTTTGATCACTATTTAAATTTAGTAATGATATGGCTCAATTCCTAAAAATGAGCTTAAGCAGTTAATAAATAATAATGATACCATCACAATTTGTTTAAAATAGCAACAATATATATAAATGTTATGTAGTAATATTAAAAAACAAAAAAAAAAAAAAAACAAAAACCTTATCTAGTATATTTGAAAATTTGAAAAAAAAAAAAAAGTAGGTGGAGAATATAATTTCCCAAGAAATTACACCAACTATTTACATATTTAAAATTACAATATGTATGTTTTTATTTTAAAAATAGTGCAATTATTTTATATTTTATTTTTATATTTTTTATTTATATTAAAAAACTCAAAATTTTAATTCCAAACTATAGTAAAATACCCCAACATCACCATCTCCTCTCATACTTATTCATATGCCTGCAACGATCACCACCACCACTACTACCACGATCGATGAATTCGCTCAAACCACCATAAAAAATTCAATCGCTACCACTCATTGAGGCACCCGACCCAAAATCCATTTAACGACCATCGCCAAAAAACCACCAAATCTAGATCTAACCTTTCATCTTCAGTTAGACTGTTATCGCGACACACCACCACAACTGCGATCCACCACTGGCATTAAGATCGTCGCTGTCTCTACCAAACTGGTATCGCGACCTACCACCATCACCATGATCTATCACTGCTATAAAGTCTGCTATCAAATCTGGCTCAGGTATCACGACCGTGACCTACAACCACTGATGGAGATAATTTGTGAGATTGAGTTTTTGGTGGTTTAGATCTTCTTCTCTCTTTTATTTTATTTTATTTTTTTATTTTTGCAGCTTTAGATCTGATTTTTTGTGTGTTGTGAGATTGGGATTTTTGTGGTTGTGGTGGTGGAAATAGGCGGCGATTGCGATTGTGGTTTTGACGGAGTTTTGTTGGTGTGGATCTGGTGGTGGCAGCAACCGTGTAACATAGTTTATTACAAGTGTTACACTTTGTGTAACGCGGCTTCGACGATGGTGGTAGCGGCGGCGGCATAACACAGTTTTTTACAAATATAACAAAAATGTAACAAAAAAGTATAATTTTGTTACAAAAGAATCATATATTGGTGTAAAATAAGGGGAAATTTATAATTTTCATCCCCAACATTTTCAATCTGTTACTAATCTATCTCCCAACTAATTTTTATAACATCATACATTTCCAATCTTTTAATTAATTACTAATCACGTCCCTACTGACAAATAATGACGGATTTGCCCCCTTTCTAAATAACAAAAATAAAAGAAAGCTAAAAATAACAAAGAAAAAAAAAAGAAAAAATGGCAAAAAAGTCCTATAACTTTTCAAAATGTACAAAGTATATTCTTTCTCATCCATCCTACCACACCACTTGATCCCACCACAACCAACATGATGAGATAATAAAGAACAACACAATTTCAAGATTCATAGTTTCAAAAATTTAAAAATACACATTGAGAAAAATAAATATCTTATAAGAATCTTTCAAGAAATTAACATGAAGAGCAAGCTTTCTGAAAGTTTTCTTGACCTCATATTCAGAAGCGTGAGGGTGAATCCTAAGAGTCTTTCATAGATCACTCGCGGTAGAAGATGAATAATCACATGAAATCCTAAACCTATTTTTCACATTCTTTTTTGAATCTTTGAATTGAATCCAAGAACCTAGTGTACAACCACACCCCACAGTAGCAACCATTAAGACAAACAAGATTTTGAAAACCCACAATGCAAAAAGAGAAATCAGTGTTTATTTTTATATAGAACTTGGATTAAAGTGAAAACGCTATGAAAAATCAAAGAACCCACATCACCATTTATAGTTGCAGTGAAAATGTAGTTGATCATGAATTTGATGAATTTATGGTAGAAATGAGTATTTAATGACACAATTTTCTTCATATTAAATCTGTCATTAATGACAGATTGAGAGATTGTGGTGTGGTGGTAGTGGCATGGATGAAGTGAGGGCGTGGAAGTGGTGGCTGTGATGGAATGAAGTGTGTGGGGGTAGGGTGTGTCAGGATGTATTTTTTGAAAAGTTATGAGTTTTTTTTTTTGGTTGTTGTTGTTTATAGCTTTCTTTTATTTTTGTTTATTTAAAGAGGGGGCAAATTTTTCATTACCTGTCAATAGGAACGTAATTTGTAATTAATTAAAATATTGAGAATGTCTGGTACTATAAAAATTGGTTGGAAATATATTAGTAACAGATTGAAAAAGTTGGGAACGGAAAATGCAAATTTTCTTAAAAATAATAAATAATAAATATTGGTATTTAAAAAAATAAAGAATAACTAAAACAGTATTTTGTTAGTAAAAAAAAGATCGAAAAGTTTAATTTATTTTTTTAGTTTATTTATGAAAATTTTCCCATTGAATATTGAGCAATTTTGACACTTACCCTATCTTTCTTTGAAAATTAAAAATACACTCTTTTTCATTTATTTATTTTTGAAAAAAAATGATTTTTAAATCTTTTTGTTTTTTTTTTTTACAATTTACCACATTTTAAATTTCTTAAAAATACCTCATTTCCATTTCAAATCAATTTTTCATTAGAAAACAAATTTTTTATAAGTTAGATGTCCGGGTAACGTATGTGTTAATGTGTTACTTTTTATTTTTTAATTTGTACAGTAACATAAATGATACTTATATTATGATTTTTATGGTAACATATATGTTGTTGTGTTACTTGCAGGACAACACTGTTGTGTTAATCTATCTGAAATCCTAACACCACCTCGCCTGACACTGTTTCCCACCATCTTTGTTACATCTAGCCACCATCATCCCATCCCACTACCACCAATGAGGTAAGACTTCTCTGATCTCAACCATCTCCCGCTTTTTTCTCAATCAACACCATCCCAATCTCCCACTATCGACCAAAGCCAATGTGGTTAGACTTCTGTTCTTCTTGGTAGGAGATCTCTATGCTGGCGTCGACCTTCTTGCGGTCATGCGATATATTGAGATAACTACTGCAACACGTAGAGAGGCCAACAAGTCAATATGAAGAAATAAACAGGAAAGTAGACAACATAATAGAGTGACCGCGATCATGCCCACATCTTGAGAAAGACCCCACATCTTGAGAAAGACTATATGGATGATTACAGAGATATTCACTCAGATAAGGCTAATGGAGTATTAAGGACAGAGAGAGATAATTGCGGGGAGATTGGGAATGAGGCAGATGTGCACTTTGGGACTAGAGATGTACAGAAAGAGGTGCACATAGATGTGCAGACGAAGGTGCATATTGAGATGCACATGGAGATAACATAAGGAGATATTGAGATGGAGAAAGAGTATAGTAAAGTGCATATGGGACGCATGCGGAGGTGGTACAAAAAGGGACAGGTTGATAGAATGGGAGATTTAGAGAGATAAGTATAGTGAGGTGCGTACTGATGTGTAGACAGAGATGCATACAGAGTGGCGCGGGGATGGTGTAAAAAGAGACACAGACTATGGTCCATGCGGATGGACAAACGGAGTTGCATACTTTGGTTTTTACATGCATAAAGAGAAAAATAGATAAAACATATTCACAAAATGATGTTCAGTTATGAGATAAGAGACTAAAAATACCTTCATAGTTGATGTGTTCTCATACAAGACTAGAGCAAAGTGAAGAAAAATGGATAAAACGTGTTGATAACACGAATGTTGATCTCTTCCATGAAGTTGATCCAGTAAAGAATAAATAGTTTCTCAAATGGTACTCCAAGTTAGGGGATGGGTCATCTTTACCAATTCATTACACTTTGTACTTGTATTCTTTTACATTCTTTTGTTTTTTTTTTTTACGGTGTCTCATTTAAGTTCGGTGATATCAATATAAAAGATGGGAAAAAAATGATTTTTCGAAGTTATTACACTTGAGAGTTGGCTTGTAGATGAAGTAAAAAAATTTAGTGTATTAATCATTTTATTCAATAAGTATAGTTATTTTATCTATAACTGCATATTTATTTTTGCATCACGTTGATTTGGCATGGCATTTGTTGCAGGTTCAGGCATCAAAATTATGTGGTTCACAAGCTATGCTCGACGTTTAAATTGATAACAATGTGATCTTTACGATGCTCAATTTATTTGATAAAGGTGCCCCGCCCCGCCGAGAATTTTTCACCCCCATACCCGCCCCATTCCCCGCTTAAAGCGGAGCGGGTCGGGGTCGGGGTCGGGGCGAGGCAGCTTACTGCCCCGTTTAAATTTTTTGGATTTTTTTTGTTTTTTGTTTTTTGTTTTTTTTAAACGTGATTCTTGAAGGCAATATATGAAATTATGAATTATGAAATGGGGAATTAAAGTTAATTCTAAATGGTATGGTTAGAATTTAAAAAACAAATTGTGTATAATATGTTCATTAAATAAAATGAAAAAAAAAATACAAATCAATAGGTATTGGTGTAGTGGTTAGGAATTATAAATCAATGTTCATAACCCGGGTTCGACTCCTTCAACACCCATTTCATCAAAATATTTTTTAAAATTTTAAAAAATTAAAAAAAAATTGTCGGGCTACTCCGCCTCGAACCCGACTCGGGGACATTATCCCCGTCTCGTACCCACCCCGAATACCCGATTATCAGGGCGGAAAAATTCTAAATAGGACGGGGCAAATTGCCATCCCTAGTTCAAATTGTTAGAAGATCTAATCCAATATGTCAACAACAAGCTACCATTACTGGGCAGGAAATGAGAGGAGTGTCCACGTTTATATTTTCTGGTATTTGGTCGTTCACACTAGTTCGCAGTTGAAATCAACTTGCAAATTGACAATGTTTGAGTACGATCTTGACAATAGTTACCTTAGAGACGGTTAACTTAAGGATGATTTAAAGTCCGTTAGCATCATTGTCCCAATGCTTAAAAAAAACATTGCTTTGGAGTCAAATACTCTTGCAATAGAAATGGTCGACAAAATCACTAAACAAGACATTTCGTAAGTTTCTTATCACACATAAATATGCACTTGTTCGTATTTATTTAGTTGTAGCATTAGTGTTGACCATTGTTTTATTGTCTTTCAGGAGTCGGTCCAATAGTACAAGTTAATAACTTCCATATGACTAAGTGGAGTAAAAGATGGTTGCCGATTATTTACACTCGATTATAACTCATAGGACTTTTTGTTGTGTATTTGTATGTTGTTTAGTATAAATACCTCGTACTTTTTGTTGTGAGTTTTGGTGGGCAATTGGTTCCCAATTTATTTCGTATATTTGTGCTTTTGTAATGTTGTATTGTTTTTTAGGTTGGTTTAGTTCATGTTATCGGGGAGATAATGCAAAAAAAATTCAGATACCGTTTGTTTTTAGCATAAGTCTATGCTATTTCAAACGGAATGCATTCAATTTTTTTGGAAAACGACAAGTCTTTCAAAAATACTATAGTCGTTTATTGGAATACTACTATAGTCTTTCAAACATATTCCAATCATTTTCAAAGTCTTTCAAATAGACCGTGGTCGATTTTTTTCATCTACGACTTATAATTAATTTCAAAAAGTCAAATCATTTTGTATAACAGAACACGAGATGCCAATTAAACTTAGAACTAATGCTGGTATATGTATTTCTTCGGCATAGAGAAAATAGTTTCAGCGTCTTCTGCTTTCCAATAATCAATAGTATGATTACGGAGAGCATAACAAGTAAAATGGTACACTCTATTCTTTGTCGCTGTTACTGCATACTCACATAGTAAATGTTCTAATTGAAACAATCTACATGTACAAATTTTTTTCAAGTCAACAATATAATTCATGGTTCCATTCCTTACGTCATACCTGAATTGACCATTCGGCTCGACAACAATCTTCTTGGCATTAACAAGATTCTTACACAATTTCTCTTCAATTGTTGGTGTTAGAGAGCTTGTACAACTTTGTACATTTTCACACGCCTATCATAAAACTATTTCTACAACTTCTTTCTAATTTTCTCAATCAATGCAAGTATTAGAGTATGCCGATATTTCTTGAACACCCAGTTCATTGACTCTGAGTTGTTTGATGTCATGTTATTATAACGGTTCTCTGAAAATGTGACATGGCCTAACTTTGAAAATCTTCTTTCTTTAAATAATCCCCAGCGTCATCATCTATACTGTTAATTTGGCCCGTTTAACTCCTAAACTCTTCTACAGTATATGCCTATCCTACTTTTTTAAACAATGAAAAAATCTCAATCTTTTGAGCTTTGGTCTTTGTGTTGCCTTTTATATGATAAATGCAATGGCCATAATCGCATTAGGATAAACAGTTTTTACGTCATTGATAATGCATTGATACCAGTCGGATATCAAAACATGATCCTCAGTTTCACATGTTAATTTTTTCAACTTCGTAAAAAACTATACAACTCATCATTTTCGGAATCAACTATGCCCCAAACAAGTAGATAGATATGAATATTTGCTTCTTAAAAAATAGTAATAATTATCGTACCTTATATTTTTTGGTTATAAATGTTCCATCCACAATAACTACATTTCGTATTGAGGAGTTAAATCCGGGAATGCAAGGTCTGAGGACCATAAAAAAGTACATGAAGCGGTTGTCACTATCAGTCTCTATAGACAATACCGTGCCAGTATTAGTTTTAACCAAAATGTGGGAATGTGAGGCCAATTTAGCATAACTATCCTTAGGTGAACCTCTTAAAATCTGCCAAAGTACATTTTCTAGAATTCTATGCCTTTTGATAACTCATGTCTACCATAAAATCCTGATGAATGTCATTAATGACATTTGCACATCTATATACATTGTTGGGGTTTTGAAACTTTGGTATGATATGTCTTCCAACAACCAACGATCTTGCCTGTCTATGATCATTTCAAGCGAATAATTAAAGAGCAATTATGTTCACATATGTATATTTGTGAACTTTAAAGTAATGATCATTGTTTGAATTTGGTTTCTTGCCATTTTTACTTGTCATCTATGCAACCAATCACATATGTATCCTTATTTGATTTCTTCACTCAGAATTCAAAATTGTACTTCATGCAAGCAAGTGCACTTCCATCATAAGATTTTTTGTATTAAAGATTTGGTCTTATTTCAAATCTGCATCCCCGAGAATCACATGTGATATAAGAATTGAAGCGACAATGTGCTCATTTGTAAAAAGATTTTATCCTCCGTAATCTTGAACCATCTTGGGTACATGTGTAGAGAAAACAACATTGTTATAATTTTCAGTGAGAATATCAACATTGTTGTCTTAAACTATGACCAACACATCCCAATAAACACTCACATTCCAATCCTCTTCATTGTCATCATTCGCTTACATTTCACAATGAAGATTACCACCTTCCATTGCACCTCACAATCTATTTCATTGTTTTCCACTTCATGAAATTGATCATTAGCTTTTTCATGTAGATACTCAACCAGACCTTTGCTAATAAGGGTTGTACAAATAGAATAATGATAACTTGGTTTATTGAGAGATATATTGATTGAGAGATACAAACATTTGCTCTTGCATGTGTGAATTAATTTTGATTAGAATTGAAAACTCTACATTTCTATGAAGAAGAAATCTTATCTAAATTTCATGCCAAGAAGAATCAACATTACATAAGTCAAACATTGTACAATGTAGCTCTTTATACAAAATTTTTGTAGATATTGGAAGTCCTTCAACTTGTCCATTCTTACCCCATTTCCATGTCCATTTGCCGTGATCATCACTAACAAACTCACTAAAATAAAATAAAACAATCTATATTGTTGAATCCATATATGTATATCAGTATTCTTTTTGAAAAAATGTTAGCTAAGTAATTTTATTACTATATAGAAAAGAAGAGAAAATTGTTTAAAACGACCAAAGTGCAGTCGTTTAAAACGATCGAAATGCAACTACAACTTTTGCTCATGCTCACGAGATTGTGCTTTTCAACACTATTTTAGCTAGAGGTGGCAAATGGACCGGTCCAGTGGGCGAGCCCAGATAACCCAGACTATGGGCCGAGCTGGCCCAATAAAAAAGTTGGTCAAGTAAAAATCAGATCTATTTGGCCCGGTACAACTAACCCATCAGACCAATCGGACTGAAGCCGGGCTAGCTCAATTATTTTGGACTAGTTCGGTAAAATTTATTGGCCCAAATCCCCCACCCCCACCCCCACCCCCACCCCTTTTCGGTGTAATAATCTGCAACAAACATGGAGAATTATCCTCTCTTGTTTCTAGCACCAGGGATAAAAGAAAGTGAATATATGGCCACATCCCTTCGAGGCTTGGAACTGTGACAGATGAGCTAGAGGAGACAAAGCAAAGCCTTCAAAAAGCATGGAAAGAAAACATGCAAATGGCAAGCTACCTATCTACTGTAGAAGAAGAAATCGAAAAGACTAAAAGAGAGCTTCAACAACTAATGCAATACGAATTAGATAAATGCTTGCTCAATTTAAAGATTGAAGAGCTCAAATTTTTCGAAGACTCAACAAAATTCCAAGTAAAAAAGGAAACAACTGATGAAAGTTTTGAATTTCAGAACAAGAAATATGTGAGATTTGCAAAGCCTTCATCTATGGCTCAAATTTTAGTGCCAGAATCAAGTGATGATGATGTGCTCCAAAGGTACCATTCTCTTGTGAAGAAGAAAAACAATTGATCCCACTTATTGGAAGGATATTTTTCAAGAATTAAAAAAAATTCTGAAGTTGCATCACCATGTAAAATATATATATATATTTTGAAAAAATAAATTTAAAATGTGAAAATTAGGTACATTTTTATCAAAATTTCAAAATTACTAGATATTCATTTTTTATACTGTACAACTTTAAATAATATATTATATTTATTTTAATTATGGTCATTATCACTTTGTAATTGAATTAGCTAATTATTAGAGATTTAAATAAGTCAATAACTAAATTTAAGTATAAAGTAATGTAGATTACCGTTTTACCCTCATTACTTTATCAATTGCCCTAATTACTTTATCAATCAACGTGAATAAAAATTCATGATCTCTAGAAACTTCTCACATAGAGAAACCCTCTTTCACAGTCATTTAGAAATCTACCAATAATCAAATCTCACAGAAATCGCCAAATCCCGTCATTTAGAACCCACATTCAACAAAGTAAGTGAATACAATCCCTTTAAATTTGATTTCGAATCAATTATTCACTATTTTTCTTCATTTAATTCTCACACTGGGATGTTTTTTTAACGTTGTTTTTAAATACCCATATTTTGTAGAATGGCATCATCATGCAGTGCTTCGAAATCGAAGCGCAAATGCAGAAAAAGAAATAACATCTCGACCGCAAAGAGAAATCGGTGTCACAATAAAGCTAGAACTAAACCGGTAAAGGATAAGCACAATATTCTGGTACCGGAAGGAGAAAATGTAAGTTTCTGTGATGTTATACTTTGTCAATCATTGCATGCAACCGATTATGTTCAATACTTTTTTTATATATTTTATAAAAAAAAAAATTGATCAAAATGTTATTATGGTATTAGAGGATAATAAGTCTGGTTGTTGTATTTTTCATAATTATGCTTTCGTTTTTATTTTATTTTTTATGGATTTGATATTAACAAAGAAATAAAACTTATGATGTAATGTGTGAGAATCTGGATGTTGCGTTAATATATATCATATCTATTCATTGTTACCTTAGTGTAAGCGTGTTATAATATTACCTTGAAATGTATCTTATTAATTTCTAGTAACGATGTTCAGTAATAAAATAATTTATATAATAGCATGTGGCAATCTGATTGATTTGTGTCCTATATTTGTATAAATACATTTATTGTTACGTGAATTTATATCGATGAAATGTTGAGCTTGATTGTTAACATATTATGTATCTATTAACCCATTGAATTAACTTAATTTATTAATTGATATGTGTGATTTGTTTACTTTCGTTGTTACATGAATATCTTATATTAACTTATCTTATACCATTTCATGCGTTTAAATTGTATACATTCATTGTTACGTGGCCCACGCAACATATATATATTAACATGTTACTGCAAATTGCACTATTATGTTGTTATGATGTTTTTTTCATTACCAAATTAAACATTATTTTAACTTTGTAATTATTAAAGCACGTCATGTGCAAATGCTTTGGACATAACACAAACTAATATGTATTGTTACGTGTTTCTTGCACCTCAACTAATATGGGTATTCATGATAAATTAATGTGACACTAAGGTGAATATCACAAAAGACGTGTCTTTTTATTTCTGTGAGTTGAGCATTGATAAATTTGGAAAATAGTTTTAATTTTATTATATACTATGTTTTGCAATGTATTTGATTATTGTTACGTGAATTTTTGTCGATGAAATGTTGAGCTTGATCGTTAACATATTATGTAACTATTACCTAATTGTGTTAACTTAATTTATTAATTGATGCGTGTGATTTGTTTACTTTCACTGTTATGTGAATATCTTATATTAATTTTTTTTTTATACCATTTCATGTGTTTAAATTGTATACATTCATTGTTACATGACCCATGCAACATATATATGTTATCATGTTACTACAAATTGTATGGGTATTCATGATAAATTAATGTGACACTAGGTGAATATCACAAAAGATGTGTCTTTTTATATTTGTGAGTTGAGCATTGATAAATTTGGAAAATAATTTCAATTTTATTATATACTATATTTTGCAATGTATTTGATTAATCACAAGTCACAGATACTAATTTTTGTTTCTTTATGATTGGGAATATCTCATTCATCTGGACATGTGGTCTCTCGGAAAAGTGAACGCATTTTCAAAGCCTAATACATTTAACTCACTGGTGGGAAGGTTGTCTAGTGTGCAGAAGAAACTATTTTCAGACACGTGTTTGGACACTTACTGGAAGCTAAGGATATAAAGTTTTTGGGTTCTTTGAAAACTCCATGTAAATGGGTTTTCTTTGATTTTTGTGCATCATTATGATTATTTTGTAAAACAAAGGAAGATGAATGGAGATTCATAGTGGGTAAATGAAGATAATCATGGGCTCAAGCTAAATCTTCCTTTTCTCTTGACTTTATTAAATCCGGTGATGTATTTTGTATCTATTTTCTATTTTGTCTTTGTAAATACTATGGGCTAATTTTATTTTATTAGGAATGAGATGAATCATTTTATGAAGCTTTAAAGTGCCTTTTCTTGTTATTGATTCCCTATTATTGGCTTTTATGGTTGTTTATTATTTGGGTTTTATTGTGTATTAAGATGGTTGATCAACATTGAATTACTTTTGTGACTTAGTTTGCTACCGGGAGGTTGAAATTAGGTTTAGCACTTTTAATGAATAACGTAAAGTTTATGGAATGTAGGAATACACTTTCATACTTTGTGCAATCACTAATGAATGTTCTAAAGTTTTAAGACATTATTACACATGTGTTCTCTCGGTAGGAATGGTTGAGAGTCTTGTGTAAAAATAGGTTTAGCTTTACTCGGGAGAGATTGCTAGACATTTTAGGAGCATTGATTGTCATATTAACATCTTTTTGAAATTGTTAATAGAAAATGAAACTTTAAAGTGGAATAGTTGGTGAAGTCGAATTCCTAGTGTATTCTTCTATTTAATTTTATTTCCAAAAATTCTCTTTTAGTAATTTTCTTGTTAGCTAATTTTCATCAACTCTTAATTTGTAGTTTAATCATCAAATCAATATGTTTAATTGTGTGTTTAATATAGAGCTAGATTAAATTGGTTTTTAACAAAATTATCTATCTTCGTGGGTTCGACACTCTCTCATCACTTTATTACTTGAACGCGACCTGTGCACTTGCGGTACACATTTTAGCGAACAGTTGGCATACGACCTCACTCTCTGTTTCTTCCAAGATGTCATCAATACATGACACGTTTTTACTAATTTCATAACCCATTTATTCAATTGTTGGCAGTCTCGGATTCAAGGCATTATTTAACCACTGATTTGTACAATTTCCAATAACCATTCTTTGACGTTTCCTAAAGCAACTAGGATCTGAATATGAAGTATCTAAGCACAATAAGATCATGTTTGGCTGCCGTTTTTCATCAAAAATGCATTTTTCATTTATTGCAGTGGGCCATATTAAGTACAATTTGTAGTGGTATTGCATTGACTAAAAGGTATTCACTTTCACATTTTGGACAATTCTGCCCTTCTTCTTGACCGTGCAAAATGCCTGCATCCAAAATAAGAAATACAGCAAAAAAAATGTTTACCATGCTCCTCCTAAACATATTTCTCCTCCGGCTCCATCTCCGCCTCCGCCGAACCACTGCCACCTACTGATTCATCTGCCAACACCGTCGGCCTCGACATTTTTCAATGCAAAATCGACGCAAATCTCGACTTTTTGCTGATCATTTCAAAATGGTAAGCTATCTACCTCATTTTCATACTCGTCCGGCGAAGGTGTTTCCTCATTTTCATGCAAAATCAAAAACCAATTTCACAATACATGTTGTCTATGTTCTTCATTTGTTAGTTTCTTATAACTAATGTCTCATCTTAGCTATATGCACTGAAAAAACGATTTTCCCTAATTTTGTCCCCTTTTTCAATCGGCCGATAATGTCTCCGGTGCAGTACCCATCGGATCGTTCGTTCTGCCTTCACAGTCGAGCTCCCTCTTGCGAAAAAATGTCAAATGGGACGACTCTACTTACCAAATTTTTCTTCATTGTTGTAAAGTGATGATTGCTCAAGGATTTCAACACGGGAAATGTTTTACCAAATCGGAATGGGAGAATCTTACAAAGTTGTTCAACTCCGAAGCAGGGAATCATTGGACTCAAACCCAGCTAAAGAACCATTGGTTTAGTATGCGAAGGGAGTATCAACAATTTAACGAGCTTCTCTATTGTACTGGAATCGAGTACGACCACAGCCGAGACGTTATTGTTGTCGATGACTGGTGGTGGGTGAGAAAGATCCAGGTAATTCAAAGTAATTCTTATAATTTAATGATTAATACTCGAATCAAGCCATGAACACGATTTATACATAATCCATGCTATGGCCGTCTCAACTGAGAATAGTTTTTTTTTATGTGAAATACCATTTATATAAGCCATTAATTAATTATAAGTCATGTTTCCAATTAATGAAGAATACATTCTTATGTTGAATAAATTATAAGTCATGTTTCCAATTAATGAAGATTGAAGAATACATTGCTTTGTTTAATTAACATACTTATTCACCGACTCCTCTTCTCTATACACACACAAAGTGAATATACTATTGTCGTGTGTGACTTGACGTGTCTGATTTGGTGTTGTTCCTTTCTGTACTCAATGACGGATGAATGATCAACAAATTTGCTCTTGCAATTGTTAATATTGTACAACTTAAATATTGTTCAAGAACTCTGAATGTATCTATTTTCTGTATAGGAAAACAAAGATTACGCCAAATTTAAGGGAAAGAATTGTGTAGAAATTTTCCACAAGTACCGTAGTATTTTCGGTGACATGTACGACTCAGAAAAATATGCCCTCAGCCCGTCGAAGCTCTCTAAAAAGGGTTTCGATAACGATGTTGTCAGTTTAGACAAGATGCCATTTAGCACTGAGATGCGCGATGAGCACGTGCCATCTTCCGGTCCATTTAGCACGTCGAGAATGGAATGTTCAGGCGAACACAGTGGAGAGAAGAGGAAAAAAGGCTCTCGTGCTGATAAAGGGAAGAAGAAGGTTGACTCCCGTGTTGCATTGTCAGAATCAGTTGAGAAATTGGCATCGGTCGAGAGATGCATTGGCTGCGCACTTGAAGTCGAGATCCGGCCCTCTTTTGTTTGAGCAGTGCATGCATGATTTGAACGAATTAGGAGTTTTCGATGGGGATGAGAATTACGAATGTTGGGCCATCAATTTTTTGAGATAGGGAAAAAACCGTGTTGATTTCGAAGGATGCCGCTCAACTTACATGAAAATCAAATGGATGCGCTTCGAGTACACCAATTGGTTGTACAACAATCCACATTCATTTGATTAAAAGTCTCTGTTAGGCGTAATTTATTTTCCAATTCTTGTATCGGATATTTTATGTTTTCAATTAATGAGTTTCACAAATTTTGATCACCGTTGTATTGTATTATGTCTTGTTTTTCATTTCATTTTCAATCGGGATTGGGAATTGCTGGATTTGTGACTCAGCATGTGATAGGTGCGGCTATTGGACTTTAGCCACTAAAATTGGATATTTTTAGTTTTTTCATGTAGTTTCTTAGTTATCTATGTTATTTTGATTGTTTAGGTGAAAATCTGAGCTCAGGGACTGAAATTGTAATTAATCGAGAACAACCTACAATCACATGCACATTTTGCCCATGCGATCGCATGGACCAAAAATAATGCGATCGTAGCCAGCCCATTTTTTTAGCAGAAAGGTTTTCAGTTAAGCCATGCGATCGCTGGACATTAAACTTTGCGATCGCAAGGGCCACATACAGGACGATCGCATGGGCCAAAAACCATGCGATCGCAAGTTACCCATTTTGGTAGCAGAACTGTGTTATGTTATGCCATGCGATCACAAAAATTTTTGCCATGCGATCGCAAGATACCTTTTTGTACGACAGAACTTAAACAAGGCTATCCATGCGATCGTATGGCTTTGTATCCTACGATCGCATGGTAGGCCAAAAAAACATTATGCTTAAAATTTCAGTAAGTTGTGATCGCAGGATAACATATCCATGCGATCGCATGGTCAAAATTTGATCCAATGTTGTCATTTTTCGTAATTTCGCATTCATTCGATATGCCAAATATACACTTCAATACATGCATAGAAATTTGAATACCCCAAAGCGGCAAAGTGGCAAACTATTTTTCTTAAAAAGATTGAGTCAGATCTAAATATATTGGCCGAAGTTAACACGAAGGCACTTTAGTATTTAGTCAATTTCTCGAATTCTTAAATCAATTTTCAACACTATATTCGAAGTTAAATAGTGTTAGGTTGTACTTTGAGAGAAGATAATGTTTCTTACACAGTTAAAAGATGTACATAGAGAGGAGATAATATTTCTTCCAATAGTAAAAAGTTGTCCTTTGAGTGAATAAAATCGTCCTCGTTCAAGATTTGATTTTTTTGGCGTGAGTGAATGGACAACAATCAAGTTTGATTGATAGTGGACATAAAGGTAAACTCTCTATTATAAAATGAGGAACAATTGTTTCAAAGGAATGCATACACAGTGGTAAAAAGAAACTTGGTGAAGTTCAAACGTAGAACTTGCCAATTTCATGTCAGCAATGAATGATCAATTTGTGTATGAATCGGTACGTATTGCTGACTCCGACGATAACAGCTCCGACGACGATGACATGGACAGACTAGAACAAGATATACAATTGTGGCTCGAGTATTGTCGTGCTACTGAAAGCATCGTTCGAGATTATATGCAATGTAGTCGGGTTAGAATTCGAAGATTTCCGCATGCACAAAATGGGCACATTTTCATGCTTGAAGCACTCCAACAAGATCCTTACATAGCGTTTCAAGAATTTAGAATGTATCCTCATTTGTTCGTTAATTTTACGCACTTACTACGTGATGAGTTTGGGCTTTCTAGTGGACACAACGTGGATATTTATGAACAAGTAGGTATGTTTTTATGTATTCTAGCACATGGAAAAGGGTATCGGCAAGTGCATAATAGGTTTGGGCACTCCATGGACACGATTCACTATTACTTTGGTGTTGTTCTGCGTGCAGACAACGAAAGTCCACCTGGTCACAGGCTATGTCCAAACAAACATCCCCACTTCTAGGTGAGTGAAGTTTATGAAATGTGATCGTAATATTATTGGTCATGTATATCTATTTATTGGTTATAATGAAACACATTTTCGATTGATACGAATATTAGGGTTGCATTGGGGCGATTGACGGGACACACGTCAAAGCGGTGTTACCTGCTGACGAGCGACTACACTTCATAGGGCGAAAAGGCTACCCAACGCAAAATGTGCTGGTGGCATGTGACTTTGATCTCTGCTTCACATTTGTCCTCACTGGGACGACTGAAAACGTACACGATAGCCAAATTTTGGCTAGGGCTATTCATAATCCTGATATAAATTTTCTATTACCGGCCAATGGAAAGTACTATTTGGTAGACTCTGGTTTTGCGCATAGGACTGGATACATGGCCCCGTATAAGGAAGCCAACATCAGATATCATTTTTAAGAGTTCCGCTTACAATCTAGCGGGGTCGAAGAAGGTTCGAGGATGCGCGCGAACATTTCAACTTTAAACACTCATCTCTGCGCAATGTAATTGAACGTGCTTTTGGTGTGTTGAAAAATAGGTGGACAATTTTAGATCGTATGCCGCGTTATTCTTTTCGAAAACAAACCGCAGTGGTTGTTGCGGCAATGACAGTCCACAACTTCAATCGACGGGCAGGCCAACAGGACCACGCATTTTGTACTGCGACAGAGGATGTAGAACCCACCGAGATTGATTTGCCAGATGAGATAGAGCAAACAGCGGCTGATTACAATGTGCCACAAATCTCAAACACAGAATGGGATCAATATCGTGATTCTATAGAGCAACAATTGTGATAGAGAAATGTTATTGTGTTACATTTTCTGTTTCATCAGGAATGATTGCTAGTATTGTACGCGACGGATACCATGAATGAATCAAATTACTTGCACGATAACTTGGAGGATTGAATTGTACACTTTTGATACTTGGTGTAAAATCAAGTAGATATTCCAATTTTGGTGATAAAGGAACAACCTGCAAAAATGGAAAACATTGTGGTTGAACACTCGACAACTGCAGAATGCATACAATTTTCAGTCGACGGAAACATAAAATGCATGTTTGCCGCGGTTTGCTACTATAGTTAGCCGCGGCAAACAACACCGTGGAACAAATCGCGGTCCTCGTTCATGGAATACAAATTTTTTTTTCAGGGCCAAACAATTTATTGGTCAGTTTTTTTTTTGAATGTTTACGCCAAGAACCATTGTTAGATTTGTATATTTCAATTAATGGGGCGGTTGTATTTCATGCGAAGAAACTATTTATGTTCTTCAAGATGATAAATATGATAGGAATACATACATACACATATGTATGTATATAGAGAGAAAACCATATGTATGTATAGAATAAGAAAACTAATTCTTGAAAGAAAAGGGAAAATGGTAGAAGAGTAAAATACAATTGTTGGTCAAAACGTGAGATAGGGAAAAGGTGTACAAGTTTCCTCCTTTTCATGCTGATTCTGCACCCATGGCCCACATGCAATTATTGTAAAATGGATTTTTCAATTGAAAAAAGGGCAGCGAACATGACCTAAATTAACTTCATCACATGCCACCTTCTTTATATCGACTAACAAGGGTAATTTAGTCAATTCTAAATCTACCTTTTTCACTTGTATGTAGAAATATAGTGAACTATCACTGCAAACTTTGATTAGGTGGCCATTTGATAATACTTGATACTGAACTGTTATGGCATACTACGTCGAATCCATTTTTATCTCCTTCATTATTATGTTAACCAACTTTTCATAACTACAATCCAATGGGACTATTATTCCAACAATTGAGTAACCATTGTATGTTCGTGTTGTGTCCCATTCACAATTGTAATATACCAGAACATTAATAAACTCCATATCTGCAATATACACAATCAATAATAACATTGAATTTATTTTTAGTTCCCACACACTTTATTATCAAGATCTCATAATAATCAAATACAAATTAGAATATTTGAACAAACACATATGTATTCAATTGCAGTACAAAATAATCAAAAAATTATATTAACAGACAAATTAAATTTCGAAGCAGTAAAAAAAAATACAGTACTGATCCAAATATGTCATTAATGTTTTATGATAGTGTTTAAGATCATCAACATGATACCTAAATTGTTAGAACCTTCGTATTTAAATTTAACATCAGGATCAAAACAACATCATAGTGGGTTATCAAAAATCCACCATTGATTGCATCAAAGTGTTGATATAGATTTCTTGAATGAAGATAACACAACATTAATGTTAAATGCTAAATATAAAGTAGACAGTTACCTCACAAATTAGTCAACAGAGCACCGATCAACTGAGAGTTACAGACCACGGCAATGAAACCCAATTGCAGAGATTTTGACGTCGATACTATGGTTACTTAATGAATACTGGTATAGGCGTTACGAATACCCACTTCGTGGACATTTAATTTCATTACCAATCTGAAAATATAAATTTTGAATTTCAAATTTACCATAATCATCGCATATAATGTGGTTATTATACTCATTCTGGTAATGAGATGTTTATCTTTCTATTGTGGGCCTTATCCAAAGCCCATTATTTGTGTTAATATTTTGACAAAATACAATAAAGTTACTATTTCCAAAGTGGGCCAGTATATTTGATATTATCAATATGAAAATAGGGTATATATGTTAATAACCCATTAAAAATTTATGTTGAGCTGACTTAGTAGTCCTGTGGCCCAAAATCGAGTTGGATTGACCCAGTAAATACTGGCCCATGAAAAATCGAGCTAGGGCGAGCCCAACACAATTTTTTGTGTGGCATGTACAGTTTCGGGTCAGGTTGGCCTGTTTGACCCATTTGCCACATCTAATTTCAGTTAAAAAAATTCATTCCAACACACTAAAATAAATAGAATAGAGAAATGGACATGTACAAATTAAAGCAACACAAAATCAAAACGTATTGAAGTGAGAAGAATATCTTATCAATATGAAATTTATAGAAGTTAGAATTTGTTATCTTGTATGTTATTCCTTATACTTTGACTACTAGAAAAAAAGAAGAAAGACTAGATAAAGAAGAAGAAGACTGTAGGGAGAAGTAGTCTGTTATGAATTTTTCAAATTGTTAATGGACAAGATGAGTTGTGAAAATTTAAGACATTTTCACAACACAGAAAATGATAGTTTAAGAATTTTAACATAAAAGAGATCTCAAAAACTTATTGAGAGTAAGTTAGGTTTCAAATAATGGAAATTATATTCACACTATATTTTTATTTGTTGCACTATATTTTAACTGCACTTAACATCCTCAATCTTTGCTCATTGTAACATTCATGTTCCTAATTTTTTTTATCGTATTGTTGTCTTCATTTTTCTTTAATTAATACATCTTGTGTCTGATAAAAATTTTCGTCCAAAAAATCGTTGGACGGCGTAGAACGACTTATTTGTCCATCATATTTAAAAAAACAGTAAATACAAAAGTACGAAAAAATATTTTTTTTCATCTCAAAGAAAGCAAACACAATATCTTGACAAACTATCATTAAGAATGAGATGTGCTAATTAATGCAAATTGAAGATAAGAGTTTGACGAAAAAAATTAAGAACATAAGTGCTACAATGAATAAAAGCTGATGACTTTAAGTGTAATTAAAATAAATTGTACTCATAAAAAATTATAGTGTCAATATAGCCATCTTTTAAAAAAAAACTATCACGTTTTAAAATATGTTTGGAAGAGTTATTTTTAAACTTTTTTTTTCAAACTCATTTTCGACTACATATTTCATGAGAATCAAAATTTTTATAAACTTTTCAATAACAAATCTCACCAATTTTTTTCAAAATCTTTTAAATTCTACCAAACAAACGCTTAATTTCTGTACGTTTGTGCCTCATGTTGTAGTGAAATTTAAGAAGTGATGGAAGGGCCTCCCGGACATAGTTCAGTAGTTGAAAGGATGGGAGTGAGATAGTCTCAGTTTCGCTGTCACGTATAGTGTGGGGTTCGAGTTCTGCATTTGGTATGAATTTGACTCAGAAGTCATTGCAGCTTAAAAATGTTCTCAAACCACGCTTCTCTTCGGTACACATTCTGCGACTCCAGGATAGAGACGGTGGGGTTCCTCAAGTTGGTTGGGTTCAACTTTTTTTTTTTTTTTTTAGAAGTGATGGAAGGAAAGAAAACTATTTGTTTTAAAAATTCAGAAAAAGGCAATTTTGGTCAATTTACTATTTTTAGCCCCCTCTAATTTTATTTTCAGCTAACCCTTTTCACGTTTCGTGCAATGAAGAGAAGATTTTCACACAATGATCTGTATAAAAATTGAAATGGACTTTTGTTAACTCGAAGCCATAAAATTTTTGGCGCCAATTCTCTTTCATATCTTTAATAAATTGAAACCCCTCGGCCCTCCCTCTTCGTTCTCACTTCACGCGCAAAATGCAGAGGCAGAAATCTATTCTCTCATTTCTAAAGAAACCCGCGCCGGAGGACAATGTTTTCGACGGAGACAAACCGGATGGTTGGCCGGCCCTTCCTTTTCCGGCGAAACACCCTAATCAAAACGCCGTCGTAGTCAGTAAAGCTACCGATGTCTCTGATGAAGAAATAAGAGGAACCGAGACTCCACCTGAGAAGATGCCACGTCAGATCTTCGCAGTTAATGACGACGAAAGCACCACCACCACCACCACCACCAGGCCTTCTCTCTTCTCAAGTATTAAGCACAAGTTCATAAAACGCGACAATAAAGAAATACCTTCTGTTAACAGGTAGTCTATATTTTTTTGAGGATTTTTGACAAGAAATTATTGAGAAAATATAAGCATTATTTTTCGAAAGAAAAAAAAAAAACTTATTCTGATATTTTCTACTGTAATATTGTAATTGAACCAAAGAGGTGCCATTTTGATTTGGAAAATAATGTTTCCGGAGCAGCGCAAGCTACGAGCTAAAAGCACATTCACTTACTTTATGCTTAAAGCGACTATCTAGCCTATCTTATATCCTACAAATTACTTAAAATGTAGTATTTTAGTGGTCTTACTTTGTACTATGCTCCAACATTGAATTACAGCAGTGTATTGAATCAGGGACTCTGGAAAATTACTAACCTTATTGCATACTTTTTGGCAAGTCATCTGAGATTCTATATTTTGATTAGCTACTGATGATTTGCAGGCAAATGGTAAAATACAAGTATATTAATCATTTTGTGTCCAGATAAATATGTTGGCCGTTACCACTGTGTAAATTGAAATGTATAGACAGTAGTATATGGTTAATCTATGGGCGCCATTTGCTGTAAGGATCAACTCTTTCTAAACTACATTTTCCAAGTAGTTTCCAAATTTATTGACTGATTCTCTTGAAGCTTCCTTCTGCCAAGCATTAATTGTTTGCTAAAAATGTTGTATTAATTTTGTGTCTAGATAAAATGCATGTTTTTTACCATATTGGTTCCCATTAGCATCACAGAAATCATCATTCCAGCATAGACATGCTTGTGATGAGGTGTTTCTATGTCCCACTTCCGTGGTGCAATTTGCAGGTTCAAAGCGAATGATACTTCATCTGCTGCTTGCTCTCTTCCAATAATATGTGCTGGACCAGAAGAACTGGGCAATGTATTGGTCCCAGAGGATCTCAGCAAGCCAAATGTTCTCAATGCCAATAAAATAATGGGCAATGACAATGGTGACAATGATGTTTCTGGGCCAGTCACACCAGGCATGGCACCTCTTGTCCCCAGGTTAAAGAGAGTCCAGGAGGATATGTGTAGTTTCAAAGACAGAAGTGATTGTTTATTACCGGATGGTAGGAAAAGAGCAAAACTTCTTCAGTTGTCCAATGTGGCAAAGAAAAACCACAAAGATGTCGCTGAAGTGGCTAGCAAGTTTGAATGGCTCCATCCTTCTCAAATCAGGGATGCCAAAGGAAGAAAGCCAGATGATCCTCTTTATGACAAGAAGACGCTTTACATCCCTCCCAACGATGTGAAAAAGATGACACCATCTCAGAAGCAGTATTGGGATGTCAAATGTCAGTATATGGATGTGGTGCTCTTCTTTAAAGTGGTCAGTTTATTGAGCCCTCTGGTTTATCACTTTATAATAGTGAGAACAAAGATTATATAATTGAATTTAACGTTTGATCTTTCAATGATTTTAGGATAATAAGAGAGTAGAGGCTAATACGAGGAGCATATCGGCTCTAGTTGTTGTTTATATTGGCATAGATGTTATGGTTTAGGTTTATTGATGACAAATATATGAAATTGATATCTTTGAGAGGTCATGCAACATTTTATTTCTTTACACTGATGTTGCCATATTATATTTTCATGACAAAAGATGAGCTTGTAATTTGGAATATGGCGTGGAAGATCAATTTGATAAAGAAAAGAAAAGAAATAATTTTAACCGACACGGAGCCCAGTTTTGTCATGACTGTTCTTCTCATGCATTTAGTCTTCTTTTTATGTATTTAAATTAATGTTTTTCATTAGTGTTAAATGGCATTTTCAATGATCTATCAACTAAGAAGATATTTTCTTCTTTGTTTATCTTCATGTTAAATTGCTTCATCACATTTTGATTTTCACTCTGATGCAGGGAAAGTTTTATGAGCTCTATGAATTAGATGCTGAAATTGGTCACAAGGAACTTGATTGGAAAATGACACTAAGTGGTGTAGGAAAATGTAGACAGGTAAGTGGTAACCTTAAATTCTGTTTTGTAGTTAGAATACTTCAATTTGTTTACAATACTTTGGGGTGTGTGTGTCTATATATATATATATATATATATATATATATATATATATATATATGGTTTCACTTGTTTCTGCAAGTGATCTCATATAAACTTTTAATATCTGTCCTAGGTCGGCATATCTGAGAGTGGAATTGACCACGCTGTTCAGAAATTGATAGCTCGTGGGTAAGAGAATTGTTTTCATCCGGATTTAATTATTTTAAACAATTCCTGATCAGCTCAGTTAGTGAAGAGAATATGGTTTGGAATTTGTTACTCCTTGTTACTTCTCTTGTAATTGCCCTCTTTCTTGATAAGTAAATCAATTTGTTTATTCTTGGTTGATGTTTCTTCGTACATGGTTTCTCAAAGAGAGAGGGATAACAAGCTTATTGATTTATTTATATGAAAATTTTCTAACTAGTCAATTTTTTTGGCAATGAAATTTGTCTCCCATTTTATTAAAATGTCCTATAGGCAAATTTGACGAGGATGAGAATGAGGATGAGGATGAGGATGAGGATGAGGATGAGGATGATTAGATTGTCTAAATGATGGACTATATAAACTCTCTTTTGATGAGAATGCCTAGTTGGATTGAAATTCGTGCAAAAATGAAGAGAGAGTGCGTCTAAATGGACTAGAAATTTTTGTCAACTTTGCCTAGTTTGATGTGAATGCCTAGATGGTTCAAAATTTGTGCAAAAAGGAAGGGGACAAATTTGGTAACACTTTTGAAGAGAGTATGGTATATTTCTCAAAAATAGAAAAAATGGACATTATTTACAAACTCAAAAGTAGTGGACAAAATGTATTTTCTGACTTGTTTATTTTCATAAACAAGAGGGAGATAAGTATGTAATTGATTATTCTTTTCTCGTGCTCATTTGGACTCTAATGATCTGATTGCATTTCTGAATTCGTTCAATTTCCTATTATGTGTTATGTAGCTTTGTTACCTTTTTCATATTTTTATTGGAAGGTACAAGGTTGGGCGGATAGAACAACTAGAGACATCAGGACAGGCAAAATCCAGAGGTGCTAGTTCTGTAAGTTTGACCCAAACTTCTGAAATGACCCCATATTGTCAACCATTACGGGGATTTTCTCGTGTAGTGTCATGTAAGGGGTGAACCTTTTTTAATTACATTCCATAAATGAAGTTATATATGTTGTGTTTGGGAACTGTTCATATCAAAATACTGGGAATACAACAAAAGGGCAATCCCAGTAATTTATAAAGCCGTAAGTTGATCCATCAACATTGGCTGCCTTTTCCAGTTGGGCTTCTCTTTGAACGGGGTAAGAGAAAACAAGAAGGGGTGGGTGGGTGGGTGGGTGGGTGGGTGGGGGTGCACGTTATGCTATCTGCATTCAGTATGATCTTTTCCCCCTGAATTTTGCCTAATTTCAGTGTACCATGTATCAAGAACGCCATTAGGAGTAGCCATCCTATAAAGTGATAAGCAACTTTGGTTTTTCAGGTCATTCAAAGGAAGTTAGTTCATGTACTCACGCCATCAACAATTGAGAGTAATATTGGGCCGGATGCAGTTCATCTTCTAGCCATAAAGGAGGTTAATATGATGTTCTTGCTGATTGACCTTTCTACGATTTTCTAATTTTTTATGCACATCTGTAGTACTGAAATTTGTAAGCTATATTAAACTTGTAATTTGCCTCGTGTAAGAAACATTTATATTCACATTTTCTGCATAAAATTAGGGAAACTAATTGTGCTATGTTCTTTTGTTTCTGCACATAGGATGACCATCTGCTGGAGAATGGATCAAGAGTATTTGGGTTTGCATTTGTGGATTGTGCTGCTTTAAAATTTTCGGTTGGTGCCATCAGTGATGACACGTCCTGTGCGGCTTTGGGGACTTTGTTAATGCAAGTATGCATTTTATTCTGCTTTTTGTTCAAGTTACTTGTTGACATCTGACTTGTTATGTCATAGAGTATCTTATATTTCCTTTGGTTCTGTTATTAGGTGTCACCAAAGGAAATTATATATGAAACAAGAGGTAAAAGTTTTGGTTGTTAAATTTTTTCAAAGAATCAATCTGAAGCTTTCGCTCATCATAGCCTTCTTAATTGTTTCTATAGGGATGTCCAAAGAAGCTCAGAAAGCACTTAAAAAGTACACATTTACGGGTGAGGATATTGGAATCCATTTAATTTTGGACAAATGTGATTTCTATATTGTTCTATTGTTTTGTACAAATTTTCATGTTATTCTGATTTTGCCCGCCTTGAAACATTATCCTTGCAATATAATTTGTATTAGCTGGTGTTTTATAGTCATGGTGAAGATGTGAATCACTTCCTTTTACATTGTAAGGAGACTTCAGAATATTCTTTTGTGTGTTTGGAGTACTAACTGTGAAAGGCTTGCTAAGCAGTTGGCAACTCAGGGCATCCTCGGTTGGTGGAAGCAGTGCATGAAAACTGGCATCCCACTCTCTGACACGGATTATGTGTAGGGGGAGAGTTAGGGGCTTTTGAGGGGGTAGAGAACAAAATCAGAAGTAAAGTTTTTCTTTTCCTTTTTACGTGCTTTGAAATCCATTCCATCTTGTGTTGCTTCTTGGCTGGATTCTTTTATCTCTATTTTAGTGAACAAATGACTGTATAATCTTGTAGATGGGGTTTACCCTTTCTCTTTTTAGTATGTACTGGATTTATGATGGAAAGGAGTTAGATCTGTTCCCAGAACCATTATTCTTAGTTTGACTTAAAGCAACTGATTTATATGATGTTTCATGGTTCATATTGAGCCGATAAAGCTTGACATGTGCTTGAAAGACGAAGAATGTTGAATTCATATGTTTATCACCTTAGAAGTCCCCATGTCACTGGTATACCTGGTGAATACAAGCAAGCTACTCAATCTGAATGGCCATTCTATGAGTATGGGATAATTTGCCTTAGCTCTTTGCTTTTCTTCTAGAACAGTCGGTAAAAAGGAAATGTTTTGTGGAAAACTTGTTTCTATCCTTTTTCTTAGAAAATTTGTATGTACATTAACATAGTCTCTCTCCTGCCTGTTGGATCATGGAAGTCATTTTTTGGGTGCACATGGCAGGTAGTCTCTTGATGGTAAGTTTTGTCGAACTTGTGTCCTTCTTGTGGCTTTCTAATCATTTGAGGTCTTTTGTCTCCATGTGGAACCAGTGTTATTTATTTATCAAATAAAACGACACGGAAAGGTCAGGATATAGGACCTTGTTAACTGTAGGATAACAAATTTTGTTCGATTATTCTTTTATTTGTAGGATCAACTCTGTCACAACTGAGTCCAGCTCAGCCAGGTCACAATTTTGGTGAGGTCCTGGAAGTTAGAAATCTTATTCAGTCACAAGGATACTTCAGAGGATCTTGTATTACGTGTGATCATGTACTTGATGGAGTTGTGCATGGTGATCTTGCATTATGTGCTCTTGGTGGACTTATAAATCATTTATCCCGATTTAAGGTAAACCCATGTACTTTGATTTTCCAACATGTATCAAGATTTAATATATTAATACTTGTGCTCATGCCTCATGGCTATACATACCTTGGTCTTGAGCAGTTAGATGATGTCCTCCGTAATGGTGATATCATACCATATGAAGTCTACAGGGGTTGCCTTAGAATGGATGGCCAGACGCTAGTCAATCTTGAAATTTTTAGTAATAATGCTGATGGTGGCCCATCAGGCATGTAACTACATCCCTTATTGTTTTGTTTTTTTTTTTTCTGTTTTCTTGTTGTGTTTCCTGTTGTGCTTTATGCTTTCCTATTATGAAAGTGAAATTTGTGCTGGTGTAGGCACTTTGTACAAATATCTTGATAATTGCATGACATCATCTGGTAAGCGGCTCTTAAGGAACTGGATATGTCATCCTCTTAATGATGTTGAAAAAATAAACAGTAGACTTGCGGTAGTTGAGGAGCTGATGTCACATTCAGAAATTATGTTACTCCTAGCTCAATCTCTTCGCAAGCTTCCAGATTTGGAAAGGTTACTTGGGCGTGCAAAGTCCAGCATGCAGTCTTCTGCTTTACTCTCCTTGCCCTTGATAGGCAGCAAAATATTGAAACAGCGAGTGAGTACTTGTAATAATTATTTCATAGTATACGCGCAATGATATTTGCAATTATTGATCATCAGTAGATGGTTTCTCTTTGTTGTTGGTTGAAAAAGTATTAGCCTCTTTTGATAATTATTTAACTGCTGCGCAACATGAATATAATTGAATCTATTCTCTGTGGCTACAGGTGAAAGTGTTTGGGCTGCTAGTTAAAGGCCTTCGAATTGGGATGGAACTGTTGATGCTTTTACAAAAGGAAGGAATCATGGCATCTTCATTGTCAAAAGTTGTATACCTTCCAATTCTAAGTGGCAGTGATGGGCTCGATAAATTCCTTTCTCAATTCGAGGCAGCTGTAGATAGCGACTTCCCCGATTATCAGGTCTGATTTCATTTTCAATAGACCTGTAAAATTTCTGTAATTTCTAACTTTTTTGTCCAAGAATTTCAGAGGTTTAGAGCTTATAACTGAAGACTGAAAGTATTAAATTAGTTATATACAAAGCATAAATCATTCATTAGTTGGATAAAGTATGTATTACTCTATGATACAAACATATTCAATTTTCGTATCATGGACTCATATCATGGAAAGTATATTTCTAACTAACTTTAATGAGGCATATAGCTGTATGTTCTGTCAAAAAATTGCATTTTCACCCAGAGGTTATTGTGATTAGAGTTTCATAATAATTTGAATTCTTATTTGTTTTCCCTTCTAGACAAAAGAAACGTTTTTATATCATCCCAATAGATCCTAGAGAAATAGTATTGATGGCATTGATCAAAGTCAAAATTTTCAATAAATTAACATTAACTGTGGTGAAGATCTTGTTTACTTTATATTTAGCCCTTGAGTGCTGCAGAATATTATGGATTAGTGCTTTCTGTAATTTGCTCATGCTTGATCTCTCTCCAATGTTGAGTGCTGCAGAATATTATGGATTAGTGCTTTCTGTAATTTGCTCATGCTTGATCTCTCTCCAATGTTGAATGCTCATGACTTGACTTAATGATATTTTTTTTTCTCTCTGATTGATTTTATCTTATGTCCATGTATCTTTTAAAGGTACAAGATCTTAAGTTATATGTAACAATTGATTTCTTATTCTTGTTGCGGACAGAACCATGATGTCACAGACTCGGAGTCAGAAACATTAGTAATTCTGATGGATTTATTTATGGAGAAGGCCACCCAATGGTCCCAAGTCATACATGCCATAAACTGTATTGATGTACTAAGATCGTTTGCAGTCACCGCAATTTCTTCATGTGGAGCTATGTGTAAACCTATGATTTTGCCTCATTCTAAATCCACAAATTTGTGTGAAGAGACCACAGATCCTATACTTAAAATGAAAGGGCTTTGGCATCCTTACACCCTTGGTGAGAATGGGGGATTACCTGTGCCAAATGACATCCATCTTGGAGGTTACGGAAATGATTTCGCTCCCTGCACATTGCTTTTGACTGGGCCAAATATGGGTGGAAAGTCGACCCTTTTACGTGCCACTTGTCTTGTTGTAATACTGGCTCAGGTTATCTTTCTTCATTATATTTTCAAGATGTACTCTCATATTTTATTGTTTTTCTGGGTTCTGAATTTAACTTGTCCTGGTTTGTATGGACTTCATGAGCTGCAGCTAGGATGTTATGTGCCTTGTGAAATTTGCGTTCTTTCACTTGTAGACACCATATTTACTCGGCTTGGTGCCACTGATCGAATCATGACAGGCGAGAGTAAGTTTTTTCATCATATTAGATTTAAGTCAGTTTATCATGCGAAACTTCCAAAGAAATCCTACTATTCCTTTCCAAGGACATTCGAGTTTATCAACATTTTTCTGTACAAAGTTTAAACCTTAAAAATAAAGAAATAAGATAAACCTATGACACTTGAAAAAGGGGTACAAGGAGTGCATAATTCTATTTTGTACTTGTGACAATCATATCCAGAAGAATATAGCTGGATAAAAATGAGTATAATCATCATGACTAAGAAATGTCAGATCTGTGCATCTTGTAATATTGGTGGCTATTGTTATGGATTATTGGTATGTTCAGCACTGCTAGAACCAAGAACCAAGAACCACGGATAATTTATTATTCCTGATATCAATTCCTATCTTTGTGGCATTCATGCTACTAGAGAAATGCTCCTCGCATGCAATTTTCACAGGCAAGGACTGGTGTTTAGCCACCCAGACAGATAGAAACACGTGTATACACCTTGCTTCCATCTACATCTCACTTGTCCAATATTATTCAATTAAAATGAGAATGTGAAGATAGATTTGTGGTAAAGTGGGACAGGATGAGTAAATATACATGTGGTTCTAATAAGGTACAAAAAGATTATAACTTCTTCACATTTATTTTTTATTGCGAAGTATGTGATTCCTTCATTTTAATTAGAACATTAAAATGGAAATAGGTATCCATTTTGATAATTCTTTTCTACAAAATGATATGATAAGATTGGTTACTGTGTTTATTGGATTTTCATCATTATTATCTTCACTATTGTAGGTTTAACTTCTCCACTAGTCCACTAGTTCATGGCACTTGAAAAGCCCAGAACAACACACAATACATAGAATGAAGTTTGCTTCCCATTTTTGGGACATGTATGCTTAAAACTTCTGTTTTCTGTAGGTACATTTCTAATTGAGTGCACAGAGACAGCATCAGTCTTGCAAAATGCTACGCAGAATTCCCTTGTTCTTCTCGATGAATTGGGTCGAGGAACCAGCACTTTCGATGGATATGCTATTGCATATGCTGTGAGATTTCACCCTTCCCATCCGTTTCTTTATTTTTCTGTATGCTAACACTTCGTTTTCTTCATTCTCTATGCGGAAGGTAAATATGTTTTTTTTTTCAGGTGGGGGCTAGGTTTCTAGAAAATGTAATTTTTTCTCTTAGAATTATCATAATTTCTAATAATATTTTTGAAACATGATTTCATCCTCCCAAATTCATTTAAAAAAAAATCTAATATATTTCTTAAATATATAACGAGCAACTATTTTTCCCTTGTAGCTGTAAAACCTGTCAGAATTGCTGAAAATGCTTGTACAGCTTTGAAATGGTATTTTCTTCAAACATATCAGTTTAAGAACGATGGCATTTCATTGGGGGCATTGTGAAATACTATGGTGAATTTGATGCTGTAAATAATCTGTCCTATTCATTGTAGACACTGAATTTAGTGCATTTTGTCCAGGTACTGCGTCATCTAATTGAGAAGGTGAATTGCCGTTTACTGTTTGCTACACACTATCACCTTCTGACAAAGGAGTTTGGTACTCATCCTCGGGTTACAATGCAACATATGGCCACTTATTTGAAACCGAAATCGGAAATGTCTTCTCGAGTTGAGCAGGAGCTAGTTTTCCTATATCGGCTAGCCTCCGGAGCATGCTCTGAGAGCTATGGGATGCAAGTAGCGCTGATGGCCGGGATTCCGAGACCGGTAGTTGAAGCAGCATCAAACGCTAGTCATGTTATGAAAAATAAGGTAAGAGAAAGTTTCAAGTCAAGTGAGCAAAGGGTAATGTTCTCAACACTGCACGAAGAGTGGTTGAAGGCCCTTCTAACAATTGCAAAGTCAGGTGATAGTAATTTTGATACTGATGCATTTGATACATTATTTTGCATGTGGTATGAGCTGAAAACCTCTTATAGGTCAGTTAATTAAAAAGGATCTTGTTGTCTTTCTTGTGATGAAAGAAAACCCTAGTTTTGTCCATGAAAGATAAAGGGTCTCTGATGGTAGATTCAGTCCAAGTCGTTAGTTCGATGGTACTCGTAATATTTGATTTACTCTTGAATGGAATACAAGTGGTTATTCTCTGGAGGACATGTTTGGCAATGCTTAAAAAAAGTAGAAGTTACTTTTAAGTAACTTTAAGTAACTCTTATTTTTTGTCTTTGACCAATAATATGCATATTTACTTTAAAATTTACTTAAATAAGTAAACATTTTAAGCTTAATAAAGATGCTGTTGCAGCTGCACAGCGCAATAACATTTACTCAAGATCAGGAACTTCCCATTGAGGCACTATATGTAGTTTCTGCAATTATTCACGATATAGTGACCAACTCTTTTGATATGTTTGGTAAGGTGGATTATGAGGTACTCAACGTAAAGAAAAAATTAATATCTTGTTTATTATATGATTTAGTTCTAAATTGTAGTACACTTACATTTGGAATACTATTCCTCACCCTATTTCTGTCGTGCTAAGGCCATCTCCAACCCATATCTTCAAAATAGTGCAACTTTTGCACTAAAATGGTGCAACTTTCACACCAAATTTATATATCATCTCCAACCCATTACTTCAAATGTTACACCAAATAAATAGTATCTATTCTCATGTATTTATATTTTTAATTTTCAACAATAATTTAGTTCAAAAATTATTTAATTATATAGTGCATATTTATATTAAATATATAAATTTTCAAATACATTTAATTTCCGTAATTATTGCATTAATTAAAAAAAATAAGAAAATGCTCGATAGTGAATATCACAATTTAAAAAAACATTTAACATAATAGAAAAATAAACAAGAACGATTTTTAAATATATTTAGTAGTTGTTATTTATTATTTGTAGTACAATTTATTGTGTCAACATAAATAATAATCAAATTACAATAAACATATCACAAAAATAATAAAATCCAAATCAATTCAGGACACAAAAGTAAAAACAAATTCTTGCTTCAACAATACAAGGGTAAAATTGGAATTCAGATTACTTTGAACTCATCTCCATCTCTACAGTGCTGCGCCATATATGGCGCAAAGACTGTTCATCATAAAAAAATGGCGCTCTGAAATAGCGCTAGGTTGGAGAAGATTTACACGCCATTTTGGAGTTTTCACTCTTAGATAGCGCTCGGTTGGAGATGCTCTAATCCCCAGAATTAATCAGATTTACATGAGCTACACCATTCTTTGAGATCAAAATCAGATTTACATGAGCTACACTTACATTTATATGGGGGCCTGATGCAAAACATTCAAATTCAACAGGAAATGACACCTTTCAAAAGTCAATTTAAGAAAAGTTAAACAGCAATATCTCTTTATTTCGCCAATCCAGTAGCAATTGCATGACAATTCTTCTAATTTTTTTTCTTATTTAAGAGAGGTTTCTGATTCACTTTTCACCCCTTTTCAATATGCCATTTTCTCTGCAATGCAAATTTATCAAATCAGTTCTCATATTCAAAGTATTTATAGTCATGCCAAAAGAAAGATATTAAACTTCTCACAGCATCTTTAATTGCGATTGTAGATTGTTTAAAAAATTGTCACATAAGTAAAATAGAAGGTGTTCAAAAAAATTCTCTTCAATGCAAGTTAATAAGGACTTTGCTAAATTGATATGGAACAAAAAAATTAGACATTGTTTAAAATTGTCTTGATTTAGGACTCATCAAAATTTAAATTGGCTACCAATGTATGTCACTGACTAAATTTCATGGATGTGCTTCCGTGCAATAGTAGAGTATATGTTCACTCATAAATAAGTTTAACATGCGTCGTTAAATTTGCATGGCCTTTGCAATCTCACCATGCAAAAGATTAGTGCCACTATATTTTGTTAAACGTTCTTAGAATACCACTGTATTTTAAAATGTTTCTGAAATGCTATTGAATTTCAAAAGTGAATCTTATATGTTTTTGAACTTTCAAAAGTGAATACTATATGTCAATTCGTTTTAAAAACAAAATGTAACGAAGTAGTGTATGAGATTTACTTTTGGAAGTTTAATGGCATTCTAGAAATGTTTTCAAGTACATTGATATTTTAGAAGTTCAATGCTATTTAACTCATGAAAAACTAAGTCAAAAATTAAAAAATGAAATAATATTTTTTTATTTGGTAGCTTTTACATGGCTTCTGTTCATTACTTAACAGATTCTCCCCCTTCTTGGCATTTTTTTTTTTTTTTTAAATTTTGGCAAAAAATGCTGGTGATGGTATGGGTGGCGGTGGTGGGTTGGTTGGGGGTATTTTTTGTGGGATACATTTGGTTATATTTTTATTTTTCTCTTTCATTTTTTTTTTCTTTTGTTTTTTGCTTATTTAAAGAAGATAACAATTCTGTTATAAAGGATCTACTATGTCTAGTTCTTCAAACGTTGGAGATGTTCGGTACTATTATTAAAAATTATGAGTATATTTTTTGTGATTTTGAAAGACTGGAGACTAAATATATTATTTTTTCTTTAATTTATAATTCAAAATAATATTACATTATATATGTATTTAACTTGACATTTTTTTTCTTTCCAAAAATAAAAGACTACTGAAATTTATGGAAAATTTTCATTAATTCATAATAAATTTATAAAAGTCATTTAAAAATTTACGAATTCTATAAAATATTATAAATATTTAAAAAAATTCTATACACTTCAAGGTTTTGATTTTGAAAGGGAACAAATAGAACTTCGGGTTACAATTCACAGGCGGTGTGTTGGGGTGTTTAAAGGTCCAATTTTCCTTTATGGGTGAAAATATTGTGGTCACCCAAATTTGAGAAAATTTTCATTTTAGCCACTCATTTTTTTTTTCAAACTCAATACTAAAGTTTTAATTTTTTTTAGGTTGGTCACTAATAATTGTAAATAAATTTAATATTTTCAATTGTGCGACAGACATAGTGTAGATATTGATGGACTTCGTAAGTCATCCAACATTTTAAGTGTCTTGCAATTTTGTTAAACATCGTATTTTGATAAGTGTATTTTACACGCTTATCTTATCTTATAAACTTGATATATAATTGTAATTTGAGTGAATTTTTATTTACTTTAGTATAAATGTTGTCATTGTAAATAAAACCTAAAAATAGAGGTAAATTGAGCAAAAAGAGAGGATTGGAGCTAAATAAGAGTTGATCGGAAGTGTTTGAAGATTTTCATGATGGGATGGGAGTGATAAGAACCATTGAAGGAATGTCACAAGTTTTGGGAGTGAATTTTAACTTACAAAAAGTTTGAGGACTGAATTGCACACTTATGAAACTTGTGAAAGACCAAATTCGGATGACTAAAGAGGTTTTGGGACCAATTTGGAAGCTCTTGTAAGTTTTGAGATCATTCTTGAAGGACTTGGAGCAAAAAGGGACCAAAATGTACAACTTTGAAAGTTTGGGAGATCAAATTGCAAATTAACGAAAAGTTTTTTGTTTGCCACGATCCGGTAGTGGTTTGCAAACCGCGTACAGACTAGATATTCCGAATCCTCATTAATAATGGAATCCAAATGATCTCTGGATTGATCAGAAGATCCTTTCAATCTTTTTAGTTGGCTAGAATCCAATGAAACTAGATCTTATGGAGACATCTCTATTTTTCCCCTGGGAAATCTTTAGAATTCCCACTTTTCTGTTTGCCGCGGTTTGGGCCGCGGTTTGCAAACTGCGGCTCGACCGCAGCCTATGTAAGTTATTTTTTGATTTTTTTAAATTGAAACTCAGAGGTATTGTGTCCTTTTTAATTAAAAGGAGTTGGAGAGACGTAAACACTATATAAAGATTCAATCTAGGTCAAATTAGGGGTTGGAGAAGTAAAGAAATAACAAACAACGAAAAATACCTAGTAGAGAAATTAGGGTTTCTCGTCCTTTATTTAAATTCGGTTATATATTCCAAATTCTTCATATTTTCTCTTTCCCGTATGATGAGTAGTTAAACTTATAATTTGGATGAACGATGTAATCTAGTTTAGATTCTTTAATTTCAATTCTTAAGTTTTGATTATATGTTGATTATGTATTGATCTTATTTCTTCTCGTAATGCTTGAAATAATTGGTCATTAATTCATTAAATTATGGATTGTAACAAATTGAGAGATAAGTTATTAATCTAGAGCACATAGTAAAATCCAGCAATTGGATAAAAGGTAGAGATACGCTTTTGTTATTGTTGTGGTCTTAAATTGAATTCTTATGAGATTTAATACATCTAGTTAAAGATTATTCCGACTTCACATAGAGATATAATGAGTTGAATTAATTATATATGACTAATTTGAACTTTAGAAAGGTAAATTAGGTTAAATTCGTGAATTCGACCAAGTACAATGTTAGGAAGAAAACTTGAGAGAAAAAATTAGAGATGATAACTATAGTGAATTCGTGAATCCAAACGTTTTAATCATTATAAATGATAAAATCTTGATATTTGTATTCACATTATTTTCTTAAATTAATAGTTATAGGTTTTTTTCAATAGATTAGGATTGAGATTAATTGATCTAGTATCCAAATAGAATAGTTTTCGTGAGAACGATAATTCGGACTCATCAGATCTACTTTATTACTTGTTAACAATATTGTGCACTTACAATTATTTACACAACAAGTTTTTGGCGTCGTTGCCGGGGACTATTTGTTTATTTGATATTGATTAGATTGATTCTACTTTTACTTGATTTTTATTTGTTTCTTATAACAGAAAACATGTGTTCGTTGTATGCTTCGTTCACAAGACAACGATCTTAAACCTTTCAATTTTGAAATGGAATATACTTTTAGACGAAGATGCAATAAACACAACCAAAAACAACAAATCATTATGGAAAACGAACAAGCTAGAATGGTTGCAGCAAAAGCAGCCTTATTAGTTGCTCAACATGTTCAACGCCAAATCAGAGCAGAAATTGATGTAGGCGATCTGCCGTTTGCATAGTTTCTGACTCCATCAGTAGCTCCTGAGCGATCAAGCATCGTATATCCTGATTTTGGGCGAAATGATTTTCAACTGAGGGTAGATTTGATCGACTTATTCAGCAAGAACTTTCAATTTTATGGGAAGACACATGAAAATCCAAATACACACATCTCTAGATTCACCCGGATGTGTCAAAATTTTCAGTTTCAAGGAGTACATGAGGATGCTATCAAACTGAGATTATTTCCATACACATTGAGGGATGGCACATTAGAGTGGTTGGATTCTGAACCACATGCTAATATCACTACTGGGAGGATTTGACAAGAAAATTATGCAATAAGTACTTTCACTTGCTACAGTGGCCAAAATGAAGCTGGAAATTTCGAATTTTTAGTAATTTGATAAAGAAAGTTATCACAAGGTATGGGACATATTTAAAGAGTTACTTAGAATGTGTCTAAACCACATGATAAGTAAGGGGCAACATGTGCAATACTTCTACGCTGGGCTTTTACCTATTGCAAAGTTTATGTGGATTCATTAGCAAATGGTTCTATAACAAATAAATCAGTGAATCAAACCTTGGAACTGTTTGAATTGATTGCAAAGACACATCCTATGTTCTCATCCGATCGAGCATTCCCGAAGAAAGTAGCAGGTATACATGAGATAACAATATTTTAGCCACTAATGCACACATTGTGGCACTTACAAAACAAGTACAACTATTGGTAAAAGCTCAATCGCATAGTGTGAATGCAATCCATACGGGTTCAACTTGTGAAAAATGTGGGACAAATTATTGTACTGAAGATTGTATGTTATTAGTCACTCCAGATGAACAGGTAAACTTTGTTCAAAATACTTCTTGTCAGCAGTACAATTCATACTCTTAAACATACAACCTAGGATGGAAACAACACCTAAACTTCAGGTGGACTGACAATCAAAATAATGTTTCAAGTAACCCTCATCAAGAGAGAATGCCAAGTTTGGGAGAAATGTTTCATCAATACATGTAGAAAATGGATAAGATGCTTCAGCAAAATGAGATAAATTATCAGAATCAACAAACATCTATTAGGAAGTTAGAGACTCTGGCCAAATTAGAGACTCAGATTGGCTAGGTTGTCTTAAAATTGTCAGAAAGGATCCCAAGTACTCTACCTAGTAACACAGAGACGAATCCACGAGAACATGTCAATGTCATCACCACACTTAGTGGAGCTCAACTACCTGAGATACTTGAAAAAAGTCTAGTTGATAAAGATGACAAGGTATACTCACCAAAGGCGATGAGCAAGTGGAAATGTTTGAACAGACATCATAATCAAGTCAAGAACAAAATTCAGACATCCCACAAGTTGAAGCAATCGTACCTATCAAAGCATATGTACCATCCATTCCGTTTCCTCAAAGGTTCAAGAAAACTCAGCTTGACAAACAATTTACGAATTTTTTTGATATTTTCAAAAAACTACACATCAACATTTCCTTCGCAGATACTTTAGCTCGAATGCCATTATATTTAAAGTTTACGAAAGATATGCTGGTAAAGAAAAGAAAGATTGAAGAATACGAGACTGTAGCTTTTATTGAGGAATGTAGTGCTATTCTGCTTAACAAGTTGCCTCCAAAGTTAAAAGATCCAAGGAGTTTCAAAATACCTTGCACAATTGGATAATTTTGTAATTTTAATTCTTTATGTGATTTATGTGCAAGTGTTAATTTGATGCCCGTTTCTGTCTACATGAGATTAAGTTTGGGAGAGGTAAAAGTAACGATTGTATCTCTACAACTTGCTGATAGGTCAATCAAGCGTTCACGAGGTATGATTGATGATGTGCTCATCAAGGTAGATAAATTCATCTTCCCAGTTGACTTTATTGTCCTTGATATTGAAGAGGATTGAGATATGCCAGTAATATTGGAGTGACCATTCTTAGTGACAAGTCGAGCCTTTATTGATGTAGAAAAAAGTGAGCTGATTTTGAGAGTACTAATGTCAAATTTTAATTAACTCGCAAGTGTACGAATCTATTGGAATATAGATAAGTAAAAACGAGGTCGATCCCACAGAGACTGCTATGAGGAAGGTGTAATTTAATCCAAATTAACTGTTATTCTAGGCTAGTTGAATTGAAGAGTTTTGTTGTTGAAATTGTTTAACTAAAAGACTAAAGAAATATGATAAAAAGATGAATTGATAATTCAAGTTGTGTAAAACACCAAAGTTTCAGAATCCACTATTGTCTAACTTAGCAACCATCCAATCATTCATTAATTCCCAAGAAAAACACATACGACAATACGAACTCAATCTATTGTCGACCCTAAAGATTTATCAATTAAGTCCAGAAGAAGAAGATCTAATTTAGGCTCCTCCTATGCTTCAAACGTAAATTACTTAAGCATTTTTCATATCACATTCCATTGAAAGAAAACAAAGAATCAAAGATTACCTAAGCATTCAATGTATCCCAATACGAATAAAGAATAATGAAGAATCAAAAGAAATTTATAGAACTAATTCAATCACCAAGCATGGATTAATTAAACCAATATCTAACTATCGAAAATACATGATATTTAAGATGAAAGAAATTATATTCAATTAATCTCATTAAGAACAAGCCATGAACGTTAAAGCTCTTAATAAGGAATTAACCGAATAATTAAATAGTTACTTACTCAAAACAAGGTTTCATCGTCTACCTTGGCTAAAGAAAATTAGAAGAACATAATTAAACTAGAAAAACAATAATTGGTAAAACCCGGCATGGATTGAAGGAGAAGAAATCTTCGAAGAAGTCTTGATAGTCGAGGAGGTCTTGTTCTCTTGTTCTCTTCCGTCTTCTCTTGATTTGCTCCCCCAAAAATCCCACCCCTTGTTATGAGAATATATCTCATATATATACTACCTTTATTGTCCCACAAAATATCCCAAGAAGACCTAAAAAATTCGTCCAAAACGTTTCCTAGTTGAATTGGGACTCAAAAAGGAAAGAAAATCAAACCAAAAATTCGTGGCCGGAATTGGCACGGGCGATCGCCTGTGCACGGATTTTCGCCTTACGCTTCTACATTGGTTGTCAAGCCGCTTGCCAAGACTAATCTGGGCGAGTGCCCACTTTGTTATTTCGATATATTGCAATCCGATCCCTTTTGTTTCAACAGTCACCACAATGGTCCTTCAACTTTGGGTCTTGGTCATTTCAATCCTCCAAATGTTCATAACATCCCATTTGGTCCTTCAACTTTACATTATCTCCAGTTTGATCCCTCAACTTTGGGTTGAGTGCAATTGAGTCCTCGAACTTATGAGATATCTTCTAAATCATTGCTCTTTTCGCCCAAACTTCTCCAATTGTTCACAAACGCGTCCAAAACTGAAATAGAACAATAATAAACTAGATTAAGTAGAACAAAAACTATATGACGACATAAATAATTAATTCAAAGGCCAAAATAAGTGCATAAAATGCACTTATCACGTACAGGATGAACGAGCAATATTTTGTAAGTACACCGCACCTGAGCAACCAATCGACATCAATGAGTGTTTTAGAGTGAATGAAATGGTTAAAATTGGCCAAGAAAGGTACAAATTGGAAGTAAAGAAGGAAAGTGAAGAGCCAATGTTGCAATCAAAGTTAAGAAGTTTTGGTGGATCGAAATTTGTTGAAAGAGGACAAACAAAAGTTTGGAGTCTGAAAGAAAAATTATACAAAGCAGGAAAGTGTCAGCAATGCAAGTTGTCTAAAGCTCGATTCAAGCTACCGTAAATGATTGTTGCAACAAAGTCGAGTTAACGACTTTAAACAAGCGCTTATTGGGAGGCAACCCAATTTTCTATCTTTTATCTATTTTATTTTTCATTTTTAGTGTAGGATTATGTTTTCACTTTTTAATGTTTTTAGGATTAGTGAGTAGTTTTAGTCTAGGTTATCATGGCCCTGATTCGTGCTCCTTCCATAACGCTATGTATCGTTTTGTTTATACTTTGTATGAACTCTAAAGTCACACCACGCAGTTAAGAACAAGGACTACCATATCCCAATGAGATCTAAGCATATGGCATCTAGATGGCACATCCACTCCACAGAGAGTTTAGTAAACTCTTTTCTTTTTGTCTCTTTTGCTTACATTGAGGATAATGTGTACTTTAAGTTTAGAGGTGCAATTGATGATTTTATTATTTTTGTTATGTATGTGTGTGCTGTTTATATTATGTGAGTAAAAAAAAAAAAACTATTTATATTAAGTGAAAAAAATATATCATCTTATTACTTGTGTGCTTGTGTGTGTGTTGGATAACTTTGCTGGCTGATGATGATATTTATTTGAAACTGTTTTTGATTCATGAACTAAAACTAGGTAGTGCTACTTATGCTTATTCTTTTACTGTACTTATTGATAAGTGTATTTTGTGCACTTATTAAGATATTTAAACTAAGCTTTTATCTCGTCATATTATTGATTTTATACTTAATTTAGTGTATTATTCTTCCTATTTCAGTTTTAGACTCGTTTATAAGCAAATGGAGAAGAATGGACGGAAAGAGCGATAATTTGGCGAAATCGATGAGTAAGTTGAGTTTTTGAAGTGAATATCAAGAGCCAAACATTGGAGGATGAGGAAGAAGGGAAAATTAATAATTTTAAGGTGTTTTGGAGTGACAATGAAGAGTTGAATCAATAGATCAAACACCAGAAAGCCAAAGAACCGAATTGAGAAACTACCTACCGAAGTATGTAGAGAAATTCTAGCACAACTTTGATATTAAAATTTCTAAAAGTCAAATGATATACCATTGGAAATATAATTGAATTACGAGTCCAACTATTTTTACAGATCTCAATTTGGAGTTTCCTACAAGAAGTTATGACCGTTTGAAAATTAGCCACGGAAAAATAAGTCAAGCGATCGCCGAAAGCTTAATTTCGGCGGCGCCCAAAGATCATTTTTCAAAAGCAGAATGCAAAACAACATACTGGGCGATCATTTGAATTTGCACTGGGCGATCGCCTAGTGTAAAATGTCTACCAGCGGATTTTTCTTACCTTTTGAGTTCTAATTCAATTAGGAAACTTTTGAGACACGATTTTAATGAATTTTTGGGATATGTTGGGGCACCATTAGGGAACTATAAATATGAGTTATTAACTCATAACAAGAGAGCCGGATTAGAGCCAATTTGGGAGCTAATTTAGAGAGAAAAACAAGAGACGAATCAAGAAACGAAGATCAAGATTCATTCGTTCAAGATTAAAACGAAGATCAAGTTCAAAATTTCTTCTCTTTCGAGTTTTTTTCATGTCCGGGTGATGGCTTCCATATTTTATTTTTCTTTTCCTTTTCTTCTTCTTAGTATGTTAGGCTAGATTTATTTTAATACTAGGATCATGATGAGATTTGTATAATGAATCTATAATTTTTCAAACCTAGTTTTTGATATTTAAGCATGTTTTTAATTTTGAATATTTGATATTGATTTCTCTTCATCTACAATTATGTGCGCAATAGTTTTTTGATTCTTGTGGTTTGTTTTATCTTCGAGAGATGAAAAATAGGTTATACATAGTATTAATTATCGTAGAGTCCGATAGGGGATAGAGATATACCGCTATGCTTTACGTGATCTTTAAGTATTCACAAATTCTAATGCATTCGTGTATGTTCGCATTCGTCATAGAGATATAGTCGGGTCATATATAGGAATATGTTTAATTCTACTCGAGAGAGTTTGTTAAACAAATTAGGAATATTGATCTTCATAATTAAATCATGTTATCAAATTCAACGGTTCAGATTAAAGAGAATTAGTATAAGTGGATTCGGAGTCATAGTATGCTTTTCTTTTCCAATTTTAAAGTAATTCTTCTTTAATTTAATCTCTTCTTTGTTTGAATTATAATTAGTTAATTATTCTTAGTTTATTATTCTAATTAGTTCTTAATCACCAATTTTCTAAAGTTTATTAGAGTCGGTTAAGGTTAATTTAATTGAAATTGAACCATCTAAATCTCTGTGAGTAAGATACTTGGACTCATAATCTACTTTATTACTTGTGCGATTCGTACACTTGCGAAATATTAAAGACATAAAATCGCTGATACTTATCCATGTTAGATGTGATTAAGTGTGAGCACAATAGTCATGAATATCATTACTTTTGGTTGGTATATGGATTGAATAGGTTGATAGGATTGTGGACCTAGGTTGTTAAAACCAAGATCACCAATTGAAAACTCAATTACTTAACCAATTGAGAGGATATTTTGGGAGTGGTTAATCCTGTGGGAGCTATTTAGATAGGCGTTGATTCCGTGCATGTGTAATATTTGTGTGGAGTGTCTTTGGTTACCAGGTGGAATTTAGGAATTGACCGGATGCTAGGAATCTAATCCCCGCATATTTTATCTTGCAAAAAAAAAGGGCATTACACTTGCGTTATCTTATGCATCTCTTCGTAGCCTATTTGACTCGAATGATAAAGCTTGTAGGGGTTCTAAAAACTTAATGTCCTAAGGTCTGTCAAACCTAAGAGTCATCGGCCTAAAGATCGCTACAAGGATCATCTAGAAAACTTAAGAGATTGATATTTTACATAGAAGATGAAAAAAAAAAAAATACAGTTCCTTGGAACAAAAGATGAAAAACTAGTAAGATTGAGTATTTTTTTATTATAACTTGGAGATGTAGATAACTAATGGGGTTTACTTGTCTGGTAGAAGCTTGATAGTCGAAACACTCAATAAAGATAGAATCATCACAAATCTAGATAGTTACTCTATTGATTAAATCCAACCAAACTTGATTGGTGAAAAAATAAGTGTTTTGATAGCAATTTTAGAATTAACACTAGGGGTGAGAGATTGAATATCAAGATGGGAGTGTGCATTCTTACAAAAGAAGAGAGATAATATTTGACCATTGAGGAAATGAATATTACCAACCTAAAGACTTATGGTGACATTGACTATGCGCGCACAAATACGTAGGTTGAGCATCGGATGAGTATAAATTAATTTTTGTAGCATGATTTAGAAGTCTTTTATGAATTGTTTGATCATTTTCAAAACCAAAGGCAAATACGGCAAGCTATCTATTGAAGTAGATTTTATTGTTATTTGTTTGTGTGTTTGAGTAGATAATCTTGCTCGGGATGAACAAGTGTTTAAGTTTGAGAGTATTTGATAAATTTGTTTTGCATGCTTAATATATAATTGTAATTTGAGTAGATTTCTACTTAATTTAGTATAAATATTGTTATTGTAGATAAAACCCAAAAATAGAGGTAAATTAAACAAAAGAGAGTATTCGAGCTAAATAGGAGTTGATCAGAAGTATTTGAAGATTGATATGATGGCATGTGAGTGATAACAACCATTACAAGAGCCATTGAAGGAATGTCATAAGTTTTGGGAGTATAATTTAACTTATAAAAAGTTCGAGGACTGAAGTGAACACTTATGAAACTTGTGAAAGACCAAATTCGGAAGCTCTTGAGAGTTTTGAGATCAATCTTGAAAGACTTGGAGCAAAAGAGATCAAAATGTACAACTTTAAAAGTTTGGAGATCAAATTACAAATTAACTAAAAGTTTTTTGTTTGCAAACTGCGGCCAGACCGCGGCAAACAGAAAAATTATGTTTGCCACGTAAGTTATTATTTGGTTTTTTAAAGTTGAAACTCAGGAATATTTGTGTCTTTTTCAACTAAAACGTGTTGGAGAGATGTAAACACTATATAAAGACCTACTCTAGGTCAGATTAGGGGTTGAGGAAGTAGAGAAATAATAAACAACAAAAAGAGAAAAGGAAGATCCTTTATCTAAATTCAGTTATGTATTTCAAACTCTTCATATTTTCTTTTTCTCTTATGATGAGTAGCTAAACTCATAATTTGGATGAACAATGTAATATAGTTTATATTATTTAATTTCAATTCTCAAGTTTTGATTATATGTTGATTATGTATTGATCTTACTTCTTCTCGTAATGTTTGAAATAATTGGTCATTAATTCATTAAATTGTGGATTGTAACAAACTGAGAGGTAAGATATTAATTTAGACCACATAGTAAAATTCGACAATTTGATAAAAAGGTAGAGATACACTTTTGTTATTGTTGCTGTCCTAAATTGAATTCTTATGAGATTTAATGCATCTAGTTAAGGATTATCCTGACTTCACATAGAGACATAGTGAGTTGACTTAATTAGATATGACTAATTTGAACACGAGAGAGATAAATTAGGTTAAATTCGTGAATTCGACCAAGTACAACGTTAGAAAGAAAACTTGAGAGGAGAAATTAGAAATGATAATTATGGTGAATTCGTGAATCCAAACGATTTAATCATCATAAGTGATAAATTCTTAATATTTGTGTTCACATTATTTTCTTAAATTAATAGTTATGGAGTAACTGTTCCAATAAACGTATTTCAAATTGTTTTCAATAGATTATGATTATGATTAATTGAGCTAGTATCTAAATAAAATAGTTTTCGTGGGAACGATAATTCAGACTCATCAGATCTACTTTATTACTTGTTAACGATATTGTGCACTTGTAATTATTTTCACAACATATTTCAATAGCACAACATTCGTGTTAAAAGCATGAGTTTGTATTGTTGTCCAGTGCATTAAATTAATTTCATGAGAAGTTCATGTAAGAAAATCAATGTATTATGTAGGATATGTTAAATTCTATGTTGTATCGTTATTGGTTGGTGACCAAACTAAAATGGAATTGTAACTTTAGTAATGACATTAAAAAAAAAAAAAAAAGTTAAGTGACTAAACTAAAACTTCTCTCAAAGTTGGGTGAACTTTAATGTTTTTAACCCTTTTCATTTTTGTATCCTATTTCTCTTTTTGGTTTGGAGTATTTAGTAGTGAAGATAGGTTGATTGGTTACTTTTTTTTCTTTGTTAAATTCGGCATAGACAAGAGTTTTTAGGCTCATACTATACATGAATATAGAGTTTGACATTATTTTTTATCTCGTTTAAACATACCAATCGATTCTCAAAATTACGAAAGAACAAGAAAGAATTATGAAAACGTCATGGAGACACTACTATCATTACAATTTTAGCCCCCTCCCTCCCTCCCTCCCCCTCATTAGGGGCACCCCGCCCCATCCCTAGACCCACCAATTGGCGCCAGTTTTTTTTTTTTTCAATTAATAATATTTGCTTCCTCCACCGCCTGTTGTGGGCATCAAGGCGTTTCCTGCAGCTTCTTTTCCTCTCGTCAAACTCTATCAAGGAATGAAACCTGCAAAATTGATATAAAATAAAATTTACATGCAATAAAATACTTCAAATCTAAACTAAACCCATGAATAACACCAGCTACATAGTCCATGATCAAGACCAAAATTAAAGGTGCTTATTACGTTAGAGAACTAGAGGCACTTCAATAACTCCGAAAGCTCCATCCACTTTAGTCAACTAGGTCACAGAATATCATCCTGATTTCGTAAAAACGACTGATTGGCTCCCCTTTTACCAAGCTAATATTTATCCAACCCATTTTCATTTTAATACATTTTATTTAACCGTGTACAAGCTAATAAAGAAACCCAAAATCAAATACTCAAATCCAATAACCTAAAAAAAAAAAAAAAGTAGTATAATTTACCTCCAAGAAGAGAGATTCAATCCACAGATGAAGAAGTCAAGAAGAAGAAGAATCGGCCGCTCATACAGAAAGCAGAAAAAAAAAAATCAGAAAAAGGGAAGGAGATTAACGCTTAAGAAGAATCAAAGCTATTGCAATTAAATCAAATACCTGGATTCAAGTTATGATTGTGGTCGGATGGTGAATGTTTGGTAATTGGTATGAGCGTCACGAATCAAGAACACGAAAGCGTAAGTCAGAGAACCGAATTGGAAAATGAAAGTGAAAGGTTTTTAATGTTAGGGTTAAGTATTAAAAAAGTAAGAATTGTTCCAATATTTTTAGTAAATAAAAGGAAGTATATATGAGTTTTGATTGTGGTATAATAGTTAAGGCTTTAATGTTTCTTCCTTCCAACCCGGGTTCGAGACTTACGAGCTACACTTTCAATTTAACTTTTATTTATGATTTTTAATTTAAAAAAAAAAAATTAGCTGGGCGGGTCAACCCGGACCCGCGATGGGGCAAATTCGTCTGCCCCATACCCGCCCTATTAATCTAATCATCCGGGGCGGGGCAATCATAATTGAGATGGAGCGCGGGTCAAATTGCCATCCCTACTAAGACAACCATTCATCATACACGAATATAAGGATACCCCAACATGCCATTCAAATGGTTCAGTGGTTCACTATAAGCAAAAAAACACTCTATTAAAAGATGTATTTGACTTGAAATTAGAAAAACAAATTACATTTAAATCGTTTTTCTATATTTGATTACTCGGAAAGCTATGGGATGCAAGAAGCTCTCATCAGCAAAGGCTGATCATGTTAGGAAAAATAAGATTACTCTTCAAACTGAATACACATAGTGCTTAAAAAGTTTATTTATAAATAAATAAGTTGAGAAGATATATTTAATTTAAATTTTTAAAGATTTTGATTGACTTTTTAAATGATTGATTCTTATGAATTTTATTAATTTTTATAGATTTTAATAGAATTATATAGATTTTTTTATAGATTTTCATTTTGGAAGATTTTTTTAGACTTTCAAATATTTGTATAAATTTTTATAGACTTTAAATTTTTTCAATTAGATCTTGAATATAAGAATATATGTCCCACAGTTAGAAAAAAAGTTGTACGAAAAAAGTCTACTAATAATTTATTTAAGTTCATTAAAAAAATAGTAATAATTTATTTAATTGCATTAATATTATTAAATTTATAAAAAAAATTGAATTTATAATGTTATATTTATCTGTTACAAGTAAACTACGTCAAAAATACGCGTTGAAAAAAGAGAAAAATATTAATATATTTTTTAAAATGTTAATAATTAATCTTGACTCTAGATTTAGTAGAAGAAAAAATAAACGAAAAAAAAATAGAGAATGAAAGACTGATTATTTTTTATTTAAAGTCTTTCAAAGCCTTTGGATGATTGAAAGAAAAATTATGATATTTTTTATTTATACATTATACTTTAAAATACTTTAAAATTAGCACATAATGTTTTTAAAATGTCATTGGCTTTTTGAATTCCCTTAAATTTCGTAAAATTTTAAAAAATCTAAATTAAATATTGCATAACTTTAAAGTCTTGGAAAATCTATATTAAATACCTCAAAATTTTTATATAATTTAAAAAATTTATATTAAATACACTTAAACTTTTAAACTCTATAAAAGTGTTATAAAATTTTAATTAAATACACCCTCCTTAAATTTCTTTTTTGATTAAATTGAAAACACATTACTTATTTTGACAATGAGCTAAAAATTACTTTCAAATAAATAATTTTTTTTACTTAAAACAAATAAAAAAAAATTATTCAAACATTTTTAGAAACACAAAGTTAAACTTTTACTTTAAATATAAGCTTAGCTTAACATCATCTTGAGGACTAGAGGTGGCAAAATGGATCCAGATAAACCAAATTTTGGACCGGGCTGGCTCAATTAAAATTTGGCCCAAAATACAGGCATGTTTGGCATGGAACGATTAGCCCAGCGGGCCAATCGTGCTAACGCTGGGCTTGTTCTTTTTTTTTTTTTTTTCTAAATGGTCAGCCCGTCCCGGTTTCATGTGTGGCCGTCTCATGCCAGACCTGGCTGGCGACCCCTTTGCCACCTCTATTGAGGACAATGCAAAAACTATCAACAGTAATTGCAGATGCACTGCCAAAGAATCAGGAATTTCATGTCAATGCTGATTCAAAACCACCCGACATTCTAAATAAATGGAATGCAGCTGATAATTTTATAAGAAAAAGTACATAGCCTGCAATCTAGTACACATCAATTATTCTCATTCACATCCTGTGCTGCTGTAGTTGAGTTCGAGCTCTGCAGAAGGCGAAGGCTAACTACGACACGAGAATTACAGGGATAACGTCATCATCTTCCAATATTACCTGGAACTACGACAAATATATTCTTTTTAGTGTCCAATCAAAAGATAAAACCATCCATATAAAAGTTAGTTAACTTTTTTAGCATGTTTGGTAAGGTGAACTCGATAAGACTGGACAGTATTGAAGAAGAAAAAGAAACTAAAATCTTATTTATTATATTGTTCAGTCATATCCAACCAAATATGCACTTTTCGTCTTATGATTAGCAGCCAAATACACCAATAATAACATCAACAATTCTTAAAATTCAGAATGATATCCCTTGCCCTATTTCAGTCGTGCTAATCCTACAAGTTAATTACTTCGGACCGACTGACAGGAGCCACCCCATTCTATGATATCAAACTTCCACATAGAGGTAAATGGGGACCCAATGCAAAAGATTCAAATGCAACAAGAAATTACACCTTTCAATAGTAAAATTCAGAAAAATTTAATAACAAACATTTCTTTCACTTGACTTGCAGAAAGTTAAAGACAAATATCCCTTTACTCGATTTGAACTCACCTGGCCAATAACGGGACTTGTAAAACATGGAAGCCTCTAACATTGTTTGGAAAAACACTACCTGGCAAAAAGCATTAATTATATGTTATTGCAATACTGTCACACAAATTAAACAGTGAAAGACAGAAATGCAAACAGTAGCATAGAAACCAATAGGATGCATATATTCTAATCAATAGAGAAAGAGCAATATAAATAACACAAAATAATGGCACGTATATGTAGTTGTCGAGCATAAACCAATATGAAACAGAAATGTATTTGCTAGGATGTCAAGCACATGCTGACTATGACACTCATCGGTGATTTTACTTGCACCAAGAACTCTATACTACAACACACTTGTGATTCACAAGATCCCTCATATGCTCCTGATTACCATTCCCCGCCCAATCACCAGGATATAATACTAAGTAAAGAAAATTAAATAATGTTATTTAGCAGCAGAGATTAGAACTCCCTACAGTTTCCTCCACACATTTCCATTTAACCACAAAAAGAACTCAGCAATTTCCAGATGACTACAAAATCAGCAAGCCAAGAAATAAAACTAATTACAGCTTGTGAGTATCTCTGCGTGTAATTTTAATGAGCGGCCAACCGTCTCTACTAATTTAGGTTGCATATGAATCATGTGAACCCACCATCTGCCAATGTACTTAGCCAACCCAGTAGCTGCAGTCCGTTTTCCTCTCTACTCATCAAGATGCACCTTCATTTGCTTTTTCTTCAACTCTACTTTTCGCGTCCATATGGTTCTTTCATTAATACCTTCCGCCTTCCTACAATGTAATTGATTTATCCTTAGTGATTGTTTTGATTTATTCTGATTTGTTTCTTTTTCCACTTGACCTACGGTCTTTTGAAAAGTCCATTTTGTTGGAAGCAACATTTCTTCTAAATTATAATTATTTACAAACAAGGTTTTGGATTCACTTTTCAACCCTTTGCGATATGCATATTTTCAGTAATACAAATTTATCAAACCAGTTCTCATATTGAATATATTTGAAGTATAGCCAAAAGAAAGATTTTGCAGTTCTCACAATGTATGGAAGTGACTGAATTTCATAGATGTGCTTGTGCTTCGATGCAATACTAAGTAGGTTCCGAAGCATGTTTCGTAAGCTTACTCATAAATAGAAATTTATGTCAGTTCAATACGTGTCATTAATTCTGCATGGCTTACTTCTGCTGATTACTTAAAACTCTTCCAAAGTATTTTTTGATTCCAATGACGTTTTTCTAAATCTTTTATTTTCATCATATTGCTAGAAGGAACATATATAGCTTTAGTCACTCATATTATAGTTAGAATATTATAGAAATGTTTGACCCATGTCTAAAATTCTCTCTTTTGCCTTTGACATTATTGGCGGGCTGCTTTTGATTGGGCCATTTTCAAGAATTAGACAGGCTGCATTTTCAGATTAGGAGGTTTTTCAATTACAGATAAAATGAAATATTACCAATCTTCAAACAAAAAGGGTAATTTCGTAATGGTTCTATTTTGTCTCATGAGGGATAGAGAGAGGAAAGATGTAACAAAATGATTTGGAAACCAAATAGTGTGCTCTGTACCAGACACTGGACTGAACATGCGAATTAGCAATTCGCTAGTGGTTCAGTGAATTCTAGTAAATCTAAGTTCAATTGATGGAACTATTGAAAATTATGCTTTTGTAACGACAGATTTTTGAATCTAGGAATCTGGTTTAACAGAGGAGCTTCGCGTAAATAATGAAACAAAAAACATCAATAAATGGTACAGGTTTATAAAATTATAGTTGCTTGATATTATCTTATACCTTTTTTTTGGGAGTGGGGGCCAGGGGTGGGGATATAGGGCTGGCTTACTGTAGTTTCGATACTTGCATGATTAACTATTAGAACAAGGGAAAAGTCTATACCTTAATTGGCTTAGAAGTATGTATTTTCAATTTTTGCTGTCATTTCTTTATTTACATTCCCCTACATTCGAGGAATTAGGTCTATGCTACTATCCAAGTATTACAGGGCTAGGCAAACCGAACAATTACAATATTAATATTGTTTGATTTGTTTCTGTACAATTGTACAACTAGGTTACCATAGGCCAAAAATAATTTTACTTAGTTTTTTCGCTAAAATTTGTGTCACCACTCGAGTAGTGTGTTGCTTTAGCATTGGACGATGCCAGAACCAAATAATCATCAAAACATCAGCACTGTGAGCCATACAGATATAATATAGTAATATAGTATGCTTACTTAACACAGGAACCGATTAGAATAACATATGACAATAAAACCTCTTGATGCACAAGAAACAACAAAGCCAATAACTATGATTGATAAACTATGTCATTGATCATAATACATTACTACAACAACTTGTTATAAAACAAAAGCAACCTAGAGAAGCACCCAAATGCACCACGAAGGAAGCATGCTTTCCTTGTCTTAAAAGGACTCGTGCTATGAATGAGTTAAAATTACCTGCATCAACCCCTTAGATTGTCCGCAGAAACGTCAGTATTATCGTTGTCATCATCCTCATCATCTTCGTCATCATTGTCATTGTCATCATCATCCATTTCTCTTACTTCAGCAATTTCGGCCTGTGCACGCTCAACAATCTGCTTCTTCTGCAACTCCAACTCCCTCTGAAAATCACGCCTCATCTTTTCCAACTCCATCATTTGCTTCCTCTTACTGTCCTCAATCTTTTCATATATCTCTCCAAACCTCTGAATCGACTCGGCCAACAACTTAGCAGACTCTGCACCTTCCTCCTCGTCTCCCAACCCTTCCTCATCCTCATCCTCCTCATCTGACTGCCCTGGACTGTCCCTCATTTCATCCAACACATTAGACCTATCCAAGTACACCCGTGGATTCATAAACACATACTCCCCCGAATCGATCCCACATCCCAACCCACAATGGCCTCTAGTCCTCATATTCAACAAAACATCCATTTTCTTAAAGAACACCCACTTGCTCGCATGCCCACATTCCACTTTGACCCTCTCTTTCTTGTACTTGTTCTTCAGCACATCCAACTGGCTCCTACACTCCATCTCTGTCCTCTCGACTCCACTCATCTCCAACACCTTCTCAGCAACCTCGGCCCAATCCTCCGTCCTCAAACTTCTCCTCCCCAACTCCATATACCTTTCCCCCCATACCTCCAACAACACAAAGCTCTCCTCCTCGCTCCACAATCCCCTTTGAGGGGCAAACTCATAGTTTGAGACGAAAGACTCTAACTTTCTTTTCTTTGGGTGCCTCTTGGATTCCTCATAATTATAAAAGAACCCATTTTCAGCAACATTTTGATATGGGTTCTCTTCATCTTCATCAAAAGCATTGTCTTCGCGTTCAATTTCGTTCTGGGCGCTGTACGAATGGGGAATAGAGTTTCTCATTGAAACTTTGATCTAGAAATTCAGTGGTGGTTCCTTTGGTAGGATTGTAATATATAAATACGTTAAAACGTATACAACTTCGGGAATTGAAAATAAAAACGCTAATTTGATACAACTTCGGGAATTGAAAAAAAAAACACTAATTTGGACCGAGAAATCTGGGGGTTTTATTGTGAAAATTCATGATTTTTTTACCTGAATGATGGTGGTGGGGAAGAATTACTTTTCTAATTGAGCTAGGTCTTTAGGATATTCAGATGCAATTTTTGCAAATTTGAACTATGGATAAAATCAAGGTCGAAGAACGATACGATCCTAATTATAGGATTTTTAGGGTTTTGCAGTTGAAACGGAGAACAAATAGAACTTTGGGTTACAATTCACAGGCGGTGTGTGTTTAATGGAGTTTTTCGGGTGTATAAAGGTTCCACTTCGGGAATAAGGCCAGATAACGTCTCTTATAATACTTTTGTTCGCCTTTGACCAAACTACAATTAAAAATAAAAATAAAAAATTGAACAAATAGTAAAAAAACATATACATCATTTACCATTAAATCCAAAACAACCATATCTTCTAATTTTGAAATTGAAATCTACCATCTTCTCAACTCACTCTTCTCCAAATTTTCAAACGAAAGGAAGAGAAGAAATGGCACCAAAGGCATGCAGTTTCTAATTCATTGAATTATGTGGGAATTATATGTTTTTTTTTTTTTTTTCTAATTCTTTTCCTCTACTTCTGTTATCTGATTTGGCAAAATAGTAGAAGAAAGATGGAGAGAGTATTAGCATTTTTCTCCCTGGTTGTGCAGGTTACCCTTGAAGTTAAGGGTGAAGCCCATATACTAAACTTATCGGAGAAGCTAAAAACTGTCGCCATCGCTCATAAAGTCGTGGATTGAATGGCAGAGAAGGTTCCAATGGAGAAGATACCAAGGCCGGTAAAGAAATTGCCCAAAGAAAATGGCGCATCAGGAGAGACAAGAAGAAGAAGCGGGTGAAGAAGAGTGTTGAGACCTATAAGATCTACATATTCAAGGTGCTGAAACAGGTTCACCCTGATATCGGGATTTCGAGCAAGGCTATGGATATCATGAATAGCTTCATCAATGATATTTTCTTCTGGTATTCAAAGATGATAATTGGAGGACCCATCATCTTTATCCTTCATTTACTTAGATATTCCTAAGAAGTCTTAAGGGCAACTCCAACCATGATCTTCAAAATGGTGTAACTTTTACACCAAATTAGTGCAATTTTCACTCTATTCACTATTACCATCTCCAACCATGATCTTCAAAAATTGCACCAAATGAATAGTATTTATTTTATTTCCTTTTTTTATTTAATTTTCAACAAGTTATTGATTTCAAAAATTATTTACTTAAATATTCCATCACGAAAAAATAAATAATTTATTAATACTTAAAATTATAAATTAATAATTTTTCAATAATTACCTAAAATTAGCATTTATCACAACAACATTAAAAAGACATTACATTTAACATCACAATTAACAAAATACAACATTTAACATTCCATAATTAATAAAATAAAACATGAAAACAAAGAAACACGAACATAAAATATACTATTTTTTTCAACTAATTCTCGAATTAGTATATTCATCCCACAAATGATCAATCAACGATTTCAAGCGCAATGTGAGCTTTTTTATTCTTGATTTGTCGATGTCGACTAAGAAATTCTTGAAATCGAGTATTGTCATCCGCAACCATCTCAACCTCCTCGGATTTGGAGCTTCCACCCAATCTACAATTGGCGCATCGACATCACGCTCATCCTCAATAATCATGTTGTGCATAATTATGCACGAAGTCATTATATCATGCAATACACGTTTTTCCCAAAATCGAGCCGGTCCTGCGACTATGGCAAATCTTGATTGCAAAACGCCAATGCTCGTTTCTCGCCTTTTCTACAACTTTCTTGTTTCATTGCAAAGTATTTTTTTTTTTGGACCACGTGGATCATGAATAGTTTGTGCGAGAGTAGACCATTTTGGGTATATACCGTCGCCTAAATAATAACCCGTATTATACTCTTGTCCTTGTAATACATAATTAGTAGGAGGGCAATACCTTGAGCGAGATTGGCGAACAAATGGGACGCCTCTAACACATTGATGTCATTGTTTGAACTCAGCAAACCAAAATGCGCATGCCATATCCAAAGATCATAGTCACCACTGACCTCGAGGATAATTGTTGGGTGTCCACTTCGACTGAATATTGTCCCCGCCCAACCCGTTGGACAATTTTTCCACTTCAATGCATACAATCTAGACTACCTAACATTCTTGGAAAACCACGCCGCTTTCCAATTTGTAGTAGCTCGGCAATGTCATTAGCATTTGGTGATCTCAAATATCGATCGTGAATACCTCTACAACGGCACTAAGCAAAATCTCTTCAAACTCTCAATTGCGGTGGATTCCCTATTTTAATGTACTCATCAAGAGCATCCGCCGCTACACCATATGCCAACATCCTAACACGCAGCTTATCTTTTGAAAAGCGACAAAACCTAATTTACCTACCCCATCCCTTTTTGCTTGAAGTATTTGTCATGACCTTCAACGGCCCGAACTATACGTAGGAATAAAGATCGTGACATTCAAATCGCCGTCGAAACATTGATTCATTGTACCGTGGGTTGTCGGCAAAATAATCGTTGTACAACCTTTGTATCGGCATTTTCTCGATCGCGATTGATCAACGCATGACCAACAATTGAGCCTCCACCGACGGGTGTATTTGTTGTTGATCGAGATAATGGGCGATGAGAATGTTGTTGTTGGCAATTAAGCGACTAATATCTTCTTGTTCTGCATTAATCGCTTCGATATCATTTGTAAGCCATACTTCGTCCTCATTATCACTATCGGACGATGAAGACGAAATAATACTTGATGAATAAGAGGGACCATCGAGATTGGGATTCATTGTTTTGAATGAAGTGAACGATTGTGATTTAGCAAATTACCCGATTGCCTTTTTATAGTTGTTTTAGTTAGATGAATTATAAATCTTATCATTGATGACGTAATCAATCTCAACCGTTGGATGGATTTCATCTAATCTTAGCCGTTGATTTAGATATACCCTATCTCTTTATCAATATCTTATCATTGATGACGTAATCAATCTCAACCGTTGGATGGATTTCATCTAATCTTAGCCGTTGATTTAGATATACCCTATCTCTTTATCAATATCTTATCATTGATGACGTAATCAATCGCAACTGCTTGGATAGATTTCATCTAATCTTAGCCGCTGATTTAGAAATACCATATCTCTTTATCAATATCTTATCATTGATGACGTAATCAATCGCAACCGTTGGATGGATTTCATCTAATCTTAGCCGTTGATTTAGATATACCATATCTCTTTATCAATATCTTATCATTGATGACGTAATCAATCGCAACCGTTGGATGGATTTCATCTAATCTTAGCCGTTGATTTAGATATACCCTATCTCTTTATCAATATCTTATCATTGATGACGTAATCAATCTCAACCGTTGGATGGATTTCATCTAATCTTAGCCGTTGATTTAGATATACCCTATCTCTTTATCAATATCTTATCATTGATGACGTAATCAATCTCAACTGTTGGATGGATTTCATCTAATCTTAGCCGTTCGCTTAGATGTGCCAAATCTTACCTTATCTCTTTAGTAAAATCTTATCATTTATTCCGTAATAAATCTTAACCGTTAGATGGATTTCATCCAATCTTAGCCGTTGGTTTATATTTTGCCATATCTCTTTCATTTTAAATATAAATAGGATACCATACCTAACTTTTATTTCACCTTCACAACTTATACCCTAGAAATTTACTCTTACCACCTACAAATGAATTCTACTACACGATCTTCTTCATACACAAATGAAGAAGACATACACTTTAGTACATGTATATCTAGATATTTCCCAAAATCCAATTGTAGGTATAAACCAATCAAAAGATAAATTCGGTCAAGAGTTGAGAATGATTATAACAACTTAAAACCGTAATATATCACTCAATATCGAACACGAGAGATCATTATCCTCTCGCATATCGATCATTATTACTACCGATGATGTTGGCAAACTAAGGGGATACATTCGACAAGTGGAATATTCGAATCCAAGTGGTGCATCAGAACAAGATATAGTGAGTATTCTTGGGTTTTTTTTTTTTTTTTTTGCTTATAAATATTATATCTTATGAAAATTAATTTATTCGTTTATATCATATTGTAGTTGAATCGAGCGAAAACATTGTTAGCACAAGAAGACAAATTTAAGAAAGGGTTCAAATTTGATCATGTATGGTTCCTACTTAAAGACACAGAAAAATTTGGACACGATAACTGTAGAGAATTACCAGACTATCAAAGGCAAAATGTTAATTTTGCATCATCACAATCAGAGTCTCCTACTTCAGAGTCGCCAAGCTCAGCGTCTCCTGGATTGTCTTCATTTTCTCTTCAGATAGATGAAGAAAATGTAGGTGGTACTTCTACTGGACGACCAATTGGAATAAAAAAAGGGAAAGGAAAAAAGAAAACTGAAGAAGAAAATGCAATAGTGATTGAAGAAATTAGAGAACAAAATCGACAACTCTCTGAAAGGCTGGCAAAACGAAACGACGATAAACAACAAAATTATCATATCCAAATGCTACGAGCTCAAACTGAAGCAAAAAAAGTAGATGTGGCAGCAAAAAAAGTGGATGTGGCAGCAAAAAAAGTGGTTGTGGCTGAAATTCGAGAGGAGAATAGAATTTTACTCACAAATTTGAATGATGTTGCAGATCCAAATCTACGTGAGTTTATTCAAGTGAACAAAAAGAATCGTGCAAAACGATCCGATGAGCTAGCCAAACAATCTCAAAGCACTTCAACTCCGCTTTGGACAATATTTTGATGACTTTGGAGGATCCGGAAATGATTTACCGATTATTAAATTATCTCTATTATTTCATGTTGTAATTTACGCTTTTAATGTTGTTGTTGTCGTAATAATTTATATTGTCTTGTTGGAGTTATCACATTTTTATTTTTAAAATTATTGAGTAATTTTATTTTAACGTATACATTAATTAATTTTTATTAATTGATTACAATTTTTACATCACTAACATAATAATGAAATAACAAGAAACATAAATAAAATTAAACATTTTCATTGCAAAATAATATAAAAAGGACATATAGGGAACAACAAATTTAACAAGACCAAAGTGAAGGACAAAATTGGAAAAAAAAATCAAAATCATATTAATGAATAGTCTTTGCGCCAAATTTGGCAAGAAGATCGCTCACTACTCCAAAATGGAGTAGTGATATAGCGCACGTTGGAGGTCTGTTTTCCACTTCATTTTGGCGTGAATCTTCATTTTGGCGCAGCGTTGGAGAAGCTCTAAGGCTTGAAGAAGTGAATTCTGATTATTGTCAAATTGATGCTTTGCTTAACAACAATTTGTGTATGCTACAGAAGGTAATGAAGGAGAAAAATGCTCTTGCTGAGAGGTTAAAGAGTGATGAAGTAGCACGTAAAAGATATGATGAAGAATTGAAACGATATGCCATAGAAAAGATGATTCGAGAAGAGTTACGACAATCGCTTGAGGATGAAGTTCCATCGGTTGACACAAATAGTTGGGCAAACTGAAGGAGAGAAGCGTGATAATGTGGAGCATGTTGCTCGGTGTGAGGCATATGTTGATGGGATGGAATCCAAATTGAGTGTTATGGAAGTGTATTTTCTTTACTTTCACAAATAGTGATTAATAATGAAATTTCAATTCTATGGTAAAAAAAAATGAATATATGTTACTGTATTCACATGGTCTGATTATCGCTTTTAAGTGCGTATAGAAATTTTGGTTATTCCTCACCTTTTTTGTTTCTCATTTACACGAAGCTCTGATTATCTCATGTTATATGGGATGCATTTAGTTAAATAAATAAAGTTGTTATGCTGTAAATTTTCTTTTCTATGTCTTAAATTGTTTTCCAGGTACTACAATTGATCAGGAAATTGCATATGGCCTGATGTTGTTGGCATTGGTGCTCAATAACGACCTTGATGTTGTTACGTGTCCAATAACGACATTGAACTCGTTTCATTTTAGTAAGAAGTACATGTATCGATTTGACATAACGATATTTAAGTCGTTATGATACAAATAACAACATTGAAGTCATTCTAGTACATTTTTAGCTTGGGCGTCCGCCTAGTCATAATCTGGGCGTTCGCCCAGTTGAAGCAGAATCTGCTTCTGCTTTCACCAAGTGGGCGAACGCCCACTCTATTGTCCATACCAAATTCATGTGATTTTTTTAAAAAAATAATGTATTTCATTTTCATTTATCAATAATTGAACAATATTACAACACATATATCGATTTGACATAACGGCATATAAGTCATTATGATAAAAATAACGACATAGAAGTCGTTCCAATACATCTAACTTGTGCATTTATTGATTTGACAAAACTACATTGACATCGTTATAGTAATAATAATGATATTTAAGTTGTTTCAATATAAAATACGCTATAACTAAATTGAAGTCATTTCAGTGAATAGATAACGAGATTGATATCGTTCTGGTTAAAAAAGTCGAATCGAACGTCTACGGCCACTCAGCATACCTCCAACATACCTGGGAGGTCCGAAAAAAGTTAGCAAGTGGGTTGATCCCACTCGGACGATAAAGGAAAGACAAACGGAGTTCCTTATTCCTACAAGAGAACTTTGAAGGTGGTTGATATCACCAGAAACTTCTAATGTAGTCAATACGGGCACGTTTCTCGTATCGATTCATGAGTTCTCACTTGAAAATAATGCTTATACCAAAGAATGATGCTACGAGTCGACCGGAGTGCGAAACGATACAACCCAAAAAATGACATTAGATTCATTCTAGTTCTATCAAAACGATAATTAAGTCATTTCAATACAATATACACTATAACTACATTGAAATTGTTTCTGTTAATATATAACGAGATTGATATGATTCTGGCTAAAAAATTTGAATCAAACGTCTACGACCACTTGGTATGCCTCTGACATATCTGGGAGGTCCGAAAAAGGTTATCAAGTGGGTTGATGCTACTCGGACGACGAAAGAAAGAAGAGCAGAGTTACCTTATTCCTACCAGAGAACTTCGAAGGTGGTTGATATCACCAGAAACTTCTAATGTAGTCAATATGTGCACGTTCCTTGTACTGATTCATCGGTTCTTACTTGAAAATAATGCTTATACCAAGGAATGATACTTCGAGTCAACCGGAGTACGAAACGATAGTCCAACCCAAAAAATGACATTAGGTTCGTTCTAGTTCTATCAAAATGATATTTAAGTCGTTTCAATACAAAATACACTATAACTACATTGAAATCGTTTAAGTTAATATATAACAAGATTGATATCGTTCTGATTAAAAAATTCGAATCGAATGTTTACGGCCACTCGGCATGCCTCCGACATACCTGGGAGGTCCGAAAAAGGTTATTAAGTGGGTTGATCCACTCGGACAACGAAGGAAAGACGAACGAAGTTATCTTATTCCTACCGGAGAACTTCGAAGGTGGTTGATATCATTAGAAACTTCTAATGTAGTCAATACGGGCACGTTCCTCGTACTGATTCGTTGATTTTCACTTGAAAGTAATGCTTATACCAATGAATGATAATTCGAGTCGATTGGAGTGCGAAACGATAGTCCAACCCAAAAAACGACATTAGGTTCGTTCTAGTTCTATGAAAACGATACGTAAGTCGTTTTAATACAAAATACACTATAACTACGTTGAAGCCGTTTCAGTTAATATATATAACGAGATTGATATCGTTCCTACTAAAAAAGTTGAATCGAACGTCTACGAACACTCAGCATGCCTCCGACATACCTGGGAGGTCCGAAAAAGGTTATCAAGTGGGTTGATCCCCCACTAGAGAACTTCAAAGGTGGTTGACAACACGAGGAACTTCTAAGGTAGTTGATATGGGCACGTCCCTTGAACCGATTCGTTGGTTCTCACTTGAAAGTAATGTTTGTACCAAGGAATGATGCTTTGAGTAGACCGGAGTGCGAAACAATAGTCTAACCCACAAAACGACATTGTGTTCGTTCTAATTCTAATAAAACGATATTTATTTCGTTACAATACAAAATACAGCTAGAACTACATTGAAGTCATTTCAATTAAAAGGTAACGAGATTTATATATATAAAATAACATCATCTACATCGTTTTAGTTTTGTCGTAACGATGTTCATGTCATTTTAGCTAATGTATCAATGTGTAATAACGAGATTTAAGTCGTTATAAAAAAAATAACGATATTGAAATCGTTCCAGTATATATAATTTGTGCATTTATTGATTTGACAAAACGAGATTGATGTCGTTATAGTAATAATAACGATATTTAATTTGTTTGTTTGTAGAAAAAAAAATACCATGTCAATGAAATAACGACATAAATGTCGTTCCCTAACAAGAATAACGATATCATAATCGTTATGTATCAGTAAACAAGGATATATTAGTCATTTCATGTTTTATCTTTTTATTTTTTTTAATCTTTAAGTCTTTTAGCCAAATAACATTAAATGAAAGTTCTTTAAATGAAGACATTGTTTGACTAGGCTTTTCAAATGAAGGCACCTTCAATTTCCTTTATGGGAAAAAACACTGTGGTCACCCAAATTTGAGAGAGTTTCATTTTAGCAATTCAATATTTTTTTTTTTTTTTGGTTCTAAACTCAACACTGAAATTTAATTTGGTCACTAATAACGATTTTGTCAATTAATTTAATATTTTCTCTTATGCCACAGTGTATATATTGATGGACCTCATAAGTCGTCCAATATTGCATCTTTCAACTTGTACAAATTTGTAAGTGTCTTTGATTTTGTTAAACATCGTGTTACAATAGCACAACATTCGTGTTAAAAGTGCGAGTTTGAATCGTTATTCAGTGCATTAAACTAATTTCAAGAGAAGTTCATGAAAGAAAATCCATCTAAGATATGTTAAATTTTTTTGATCGAATTGTTATTGGTGACCAAACTTAATGAAATTGTAACTTTAATAATGACTTTAAAGTAAAAAAAGTAAAGTGACTAAAATAAAACTTATCTCAAAGTTGGGCAAACTCTAATGTTATTAACACCCTTTTCTTTTTTGTATCCACATGTTTCTCTTCTTGGATCACAGTATTTAGTTGAAAAGGTGAGTTGATTGGTCACTTTTTTTTTTTTTGGTTATATTCTACGTAGACAAGATTTTTTAGGTTCCTACAGTATTTAAAACATGGAGTTTGACATTATTCATTTTTCTTATTTATAAGAACATACTAATTGATTATCGAGATTACAAAAAGTGTAAGAGAGAATTTTTAAAAAGTAAACGCAGAAGCAAGGTGGAGGCAGGATTTTCGTACTGTGGGGGCTAATAAAGTAATAATATAAATTAAATTTACAATATCAAAAATATTATTGTTTAAAAAAATACTGTAATATAGTGCTAATATTCAAACCCAGACAACATTATACAAAAATTCCAAGTTCCACCACAAGTTCCATCATTAAATCTCTTAATAAGATCTATCATATAAATGAAACAATAAAGAATAAGAAAGAAGAGAACACAATAATTAAGTTAAAGTATTTACTTGTGAAGAATCTCAATTGACCCCCAAACTCCCTCCAAAATAGTTAAAAGAAAATGAAATATCACCGTCCAAAAAAATTAAACAAAAGAAAAAAAAAAAAAAAAAAAAAAAATCGGTACATAGTAAAACCCATCTATATTCCAAACTCAGCCAATATCTCAAATAATCAAAATCAAACAAATTTGCTTGACCACAAATCCACAATGTCGCGTGAAATAAACATGTATGATGTATATATTAATATATACTTGATATACAAAACAAAAAATTTCATCAATATCTATTTCATCAATAATTTATATACAAATACAAATTACAAATAAATAAAACTTCATAAATCATATATCTTGATACTTGGTAAATGTTTGACTTAATTTTTACTTTCAAATTTCATCAATTTCTATTTGCTATTTTCTCTTGATTTTTCACGTGAGAGACAGAGATATACATTTTAAAAAGGAGGGGAGCGGAGGTGGCAAAAAAATAAAATTCAACATAACTTAAAAAAATAATAAAATTTGAACTTGGCCAGTGGGGGCAGCTGACCCCACTGCCCCCACGTTGGATCCGTGAGAGACAGAGATATATATTTGGTAATTTGTTTGAATTGTTTAAAATCGTTTGAAATGTTAGAAAGTGTACAAGAGAAGCATGGTTTGGTATTCTTTGTCTTTTAAGAGAATCAACACTGTCTTTGCAGAAAGAATCACCGCGAAAAAATCGATATAGTTGTTTGGTAAACTCTTGTTTCAAAATTATCAGATGTTTCAAAATCAAGATTTGAAATATTTTGGTAAACAAAAGTGATTTATTCATTAGAATTGTATTAAATTACTAAAGAGGACATTGAATATAATAATGTTATTTTGTATTATTATTATTATCACGAGTGGTAAAATTCATTTTTTTTCCTAGTCATATATTTTTTAACAAGACAAGACAATACATTCATTATTATTATTTTAAAATAAAAATAATAAATACCTAATAAATTTTAAATTTTATAAAAATTACAAAATAAAAGTATAATCATATAGTGCAAAAATTAATTACATTTATATTATTTTTATGCATCCAACTCGCTTCAATTCGGTTTCTCTAATGGGTATTAAAAGAATTAATTTAATTAATTAGGGTACAATAGGTATTTCAATAATATATAAATGTAAAGTTAAAAGCGAATTTGAAAAGGCTATCACTTTTCTTTCTTCTCAAAATCACGCTGGGTTGAGTCGATTATTTTATAATCACTTTTAAAAATTTTGCTTAAAACGCCTTAAATCAACTTCCGATTGTTTTAGAATCGAAGTTGGATTCCAAAATCAATACCAAACGGAGCCGTAGTTATATTTGGTAATTTGTTTGAAAAATGGTGAATGACCACCCGCGATTTAGCACTATTTCCACTTATCAACGCCTCAAAGCTCACCTCTTGAAACTGTTTTTCATCTATGTTGCGACTAGCGATTGCTTTTTGTTTTTGTGGATGGAGCGGAGGTAGGAGGTACCAATCTTTGAGCTCAGCTATAGAAACAACAATTTGTAGTCCACTGGGATAAGGAGAATTGGTGCGAGTTGCTATGCTGATTACAATTATTCCAAGGCCGCCGCATCTTCGGACGCTGTTCAAATGTCTCCTCTACGCTCTCTTATTTTTTTCTTCGTCTTCAGCATTTTCTTCTGCAACTCATTTAACCCAAAACCACAGCCTCACAGAACGCCCTTCAAATCATCAGAAAACATTGATCCACTACTCATAAATCGCTTATGCAGAGAGCAGAAATTCAAAGAAGCCGTTGAAATCCTCTGCCAACAAAAGCGATTAAAGGACGCGATCAAATTACTCGAAAACCGTCTTCAATCTCCATCTGCCGCTATATATACGACGATTTTGCAATTGTGTATTGAAAAGAGAGCTCTGGAAGAAGGCAAAAGAGTCTGTATGCATATTAAAGGCTCGAGTTTTGTACCTGGGATCTTTGTTTCCAATAAGATTCTTGATTTGTACTGTAAATGTGAGAGTATTTTGGATGCCCGGAAATTGTTTGATGAAATGAGTGAAAAGATTTGTGTTCTTGGAACATTTTGATTTCTGGGTATGCGAAAATTGGATGGGTATTAGAAGCGAGAAAGTTGTTTGATGAAATGCATGAAAGAGATAATTTTTCATGGACAGCGATGATTTCGGGTTATGTAAAACACAATGAACCTGAAAATGCGTTACAATTGTACAGAATAATGCAGAGAAATGAAAATTGTAAGAGCAATAAGTTTACGGTTTCTAGTGTTCTTGCAGCTTCGGCGTCTGTGAAGTCTTTGCGCCTGGGAAAGGAGATTCATGGACAAATTATGCGTACTGGGTTGGATTCTGATGCAGTGATATGGAGTGCTTTATTGGATATGTATGGGAAATGCGGGAGCATAAATGAAGCGAGGCACATTTTTGATAGGACAATGGATAGGGACATTGTTTCGTGGACAACTATGATTGATAGGTACTTTGGAGAGAGGAGGTGGGAAGAAGGATTCTCATTGTTCTCAGATTTGTCCAGTTCTGGGATAAGGCCTAATGAGTTCACATTTGCCAGTGTTCTGAATGCCAGCACACATCAGACAGCGGAGGAGTTGGGCAAACAGGTTCATGGATACATGATGCGAGTTGGATTTGATCCATTTTCATTTGCTGTGAGTGCACTTGTTCACATGTATTCAAAATGTGGTAATGTTGAGAGTGCACTTAAAGTCTTCAAGGATCTGCCGAGACCTGATTTGGTTTCATGGACTTCTTTGATTAACGGGTATGCTCAGAATGGTCAACCCCATGAAGCTCTTCGGTTGTTTGAGCTGTTACTTAAATCAGGTACTCAGCCTGATCACATTACTTTTGTGGGCATTCTTTCTGCTTGCACCCATGCTGGTTTAGTTGATAAAGGCCTTGAGTATTTCTACTCAATAAACGAAAAGCATGGATTATCTCACACTGCAGATCACTATGCCTGTGTGATTGATCTCTTGAGTCGAGCTGGCAGATTTGGCGAAGCTGAAGATATTATGAAGAGAATGCCCATAAAACCTGATAAGTTTTTATGGGCTTCTTTACTTGGTGGCTGCAGAATTCATGGAAATCATGAACTTGCAAAGCAAGCAGCTGAAGCCTTGTTCAAAATTGAGCCCGAGAATGCTGCTACATATGTTACCCTTGCCAATATCTATGCCACAGCGGGCAAGTGGAACGAAGTGGAAAATATCAGAAAATTAATGGATGAGAGAGGAGTTGTAAAGAAACCCGGTATGAGTTGGATCGATGTCAAGAGAAAAGTCCATGTTTTCTTAGTTGGAGATGAATCCCATCCAAGATCAAAAGAAATATTCGAGTTCTTGGGGAAAGTTTCAAACAGAATGAAGGAATATGGTTATGTTCCTCACACAAACTACGTGTTGCATGATGTGGAAGAGGAGCAGAAGGAGCAGAATCTCTCGTATCATAGTGAGAAACTTGCAGTTGCATTTGGAATAATTAGCACTCCTCCCGGAACTCCTATTAAGGTTTTCAAGAATTTAAGAACTTGCATTGACTGTCACACTGCCATTAAGTTCATTTCTAAGATTGTCGAGAGAAAAATAATCATACGAGATTCAAGTAGGTTCCACTGTTTTGAGGGTGGAAGTTGTTCGTGCCAAGATTATTGGTGATTCTCGTCTCTCATCTCTCATGACTGTTAATTGTTTGGCATATTATATGGTTGGAATTCCAGTGGCTTTGCTGGTGGGATTTGTTTCCCACTTGAGAGGGGAGGGCCTTTGGATTGGATTGGTAGCAGGGGCAACGCTTCTATCTTTCTTGTTTTCTCTTATAACAAGTCTCATAGATTGGGAGAAACAGGTTCACATTCAAATGGTTCTTGTGCTACTAATAGTTGTTTTCTTCCCATATAAAAAAAAATCTGATATTGCATGGTACGATGTTATTACATCATCTATTCATCTGTTTGGGGGCTTTTCAGCTTCCCGTTGGAGCTCTTCTTCTCCTTGTCCGCCCTCACTGGGCTATAAAAAGAGAATAACTCCAACAAGCAAGCTCTTTTTTAGGGCTCTTGCTTGCTGCATCAGTGCCGCACCTATCCATCTGTCAGTGTCACAAGCATCAGTCTCCAAGACGAAGGGCTGAAGAGGCTGACTAGGACCGATGGAAGGGAACTGGCTTGCTACCCTTTGACCGACTTGCTTTCCTCCTGGCTTTCTTGCCTGTAATGGATCTTATTGAGAAGGACAATTGCTTTGATGAATTTGAAGTTACTTATTCATACTTTTTGATTGTAAATGTAAATATTGTATAAATTAAAAGAAGTTGTACATGTACGCTGGGCATCCCCAGGAATACAGAACTAAGAAACAAAATCTAAAGAAGCACCTGAAGAAGAAGAAGATACTGAACAATAGAAAGTGAAAAGGAAGACAAATACACTGGGTATCTCCAAGATAGCAAAAGAAATCAACAAGTACACTAAGCATCCCCAGGCAAATAAAAAGGAAAGCAAAGGCAAAACTTAGCCAGACAAAGCGAGAGACTCATAGTGAATCAAAACATTAGAATACAAAGTAAACATTATTTTGTATACTTGTGTTTTGATTCTCCTAATAAGACTTTCAAGAACTCCCTTAAGATTCTCAAAAATCTATCTATTCCTTGTCATCCATAAATAGTAAATTGTAGTGGCGAGAGCAACTCTTTTGGCCTTAGCTTGCCAATCGGTGCCACGTCCCTCTTTTTTGATCCATTTCAAAGAACTAGCGATGGTGGACATGGATCTATGAATGCCAAGCCATTCTCTGATATTCCTCCAAACGGTGTTACTAAAACGACATTGAAAAAATAAGTGAGCTATCGATTCTTCAGCTCCCCGGCATAAGATACATTCCCGATCAATATTCAAGTGAACTAGTCTATCTTTGGTGAGTAATTTTGCCTTGGTAGTTAACCAAAGGATAAATGACTGTTTTGGCGGAATACATGCCTTCCAAACGTCGGCAGCCCAAATCATCTTCGTTACCTTGTGGTGGAAGAAATCATAAGCTGCCGAGAGCCCACCTGCGTCCCCAAAATTCCACCGTGACATAGTAGAGATGGCGACAATACGCTCGATGCAAATAATAATCGGGTCCTTGATGGCGGGATCCGTTTCAGCAGATGGAGAGTCCGTTTGTGTGTGAACGGCACTCAAACCGACTTTCCTCAAGGTAGAACCGGTTAACCCACCTGAACCCATAAAGTATCCTTCTTGAGATGAATATTCCACAACGTTTTAGCAAGCAAACCTGTATTCCAGCAGTGAAGTTGGCGGAAACCTAGTCCACCTTCGGCCTTCGGTAAGCAAACTTCGTTCCAAGCAACCAACGGTTTCTTGTGACCCCAAAGGAATTTTCTACAAAGGCTCGAAATTCTTGCAACAACGGCTGCCGGAATAGGAAAGATGGACAACCAAAAACATTCAACTCCTTGAAGTACGGCCCTAATTAGTTCCGCTCTTCCGGCATAAGATAGCGAAGTGCTAGTTCATAAATTAATGTATGCAGCCAACTTATCAATAAACGGAGCAAAATGCATGACTTTAAGCCTTTGAGCAGCAAGCGGAATACCTAGGTAGCGGAATGGCATAGAACTTGCTGGAAAGGAGCAGATCCGGCTGATTTCGATTAACTCCGGCCCCCAAATTCTTGCCGTATACAATGTTGATTTCAGCGCATTGGCTCTCAGCCCTGAAAAATTTCCAAATTTATTGAGGCATTCCATAACAATAGAGACTGAAGTTGGGTCACCACGAGAAAAAAGCATAAGGTCGTCCGCAAAGGCCAAGTGTGTAATCTTTAGAAGACCGCACTTCGGGTGATAGTACACCTTTAGAAGACCGCACTTCGGGTGATAGTTAAAATCATTATTGTCCGTTGAAAGCGCCAACAATCTAGAAAAATAATCCATGCAAAGAACGAATAAGAAAGGTGATAGAGGATCACCTTGCCGAAGACCCCACTTCCTTTTGAAGAAGCCCGCAAGGTTTCCATTTATAGCAATGGAGAAGGAAGTTGTAGTGACGCATTGCATGATCCACCGTATAAAGATGACAAAAAATGTAACCCTTCCAAAACAGCCTGTAAGAATCCCCAATTAAGTGAATCATATGCTTTTCAAATATCAATTTTCAATACACATCTCGGAGAGACACTCTTCCGGTTGTATTGTCGAAGAAGTTCCTGTGCTAAATGAATATTTTCAGCCATAGCTCGTCCCTCCACAAAAGCCGACTGTGCTCGGTTGACTAAGCAATCCATTAACGGTGCCAAACGGGAAGCAAGGATCTTAGCAATAATTTTGTACACCACATTGCAACACGAGATCGGCCTAAAGTCCCCAACCGAAGGAGCATGGTTCGTTTTCGGAATAAGAGCAATGACAGTATGATTCAACTGTTTCAACAATGCGGACGATGAGAAAAACTCAGTCACTGCCCCACAAACGTCGTCCCCCACCATGTTCCATGATTTTTTGAAAAAACAAGAGGAATACCCATCCGGCCCGGGTGATTTATCTTCCTCAATCTGAAATAAAGCAACTTTTATTTCCTGTGTGGAGAATGGTTTAATAAGTTTAGCCCCCTGATCAACGGAAACTGACGGCCCGTTAGGAAAAACCGCTGCATCCGGCTGAACACAGCCCTCTGCCGTCCCCAGCATATCTGTATAAAACTAGACGAAGGCTTCAGCCACTTCGTTCTCCGATTTAGTCAAATTCCCATCCTTGTTAATGACTGAAGAAATATGGTTTCTCTTCGTGTTTCTTTTCACCATCGCATGAAAGAACTTTGTGCATTTATCACTGCTCATAAGGTACTTACATTTGGCTTGTTGAAAGAAAAAGCTTCTCTCGATTCGGATAGAAAACACGCTTTCTTTCTCAAGCTCGCTACTTGTTGTTGCAAAAGTAGACTAGACGGCTGGTCATGTAAAGAAAGCTAGGCTGAAGACAGATTATCCCTAGCAGCGGCTGCCCTCTCAGCTATATGAGAAAAATCCCTTTTGTTGAGCAATTTAAGCGGCCCCTTGAGTTCCTTCAACTTCGCACAAAGGACATATTGCTTAGTACCCAAATGCATTCAACCCCAATTTTCATCAACCACCTCACTGAAGGCCCGGTGTTGGACCCACATATTAAAGAATTTGAAGTTTCTACTCCTCTTTTGATGGGATTCAAAAAGCGACACAATACAAGGAGAATGATCCGAATAGCAACCCGGTGGCAAAAATTAGCCTCCGCTAAAAACCCCTCAAGTTGCCATAAATTATTAACCATTGCCCGATCCAATTTAGACCAAACCGAGAGATTGTTCCATGTATGGAAGCAACCAGTGGATTTCAAATCCTCTAACCCGTCTAACCCGGCGGAAATACTTATTTATACTTTAGTACTATTTACCATACATGTGAACAATCTGGTACACCGTTTGATTTTAATTTTGACTTATATTAATTTGAATATTGGCCTGAAGGACTTGGTGCAACTCTGAACATTGCCAGTCCAAATAAGGGTTCAATGTTGCTATTTTTGGATTGGGAGCTGTAGGGCTTGCTGTGAGTACATGTTTTATCATTTATGTTTCCAGTATATTGCTTCTCTTGATTTTGTGTGCTGAGTGATCAGAGTAAATCTTTCCTGTTCGTTAGGCTGCTGAAGGAGCTCGAATTTATGGTGTTTCAAGGATCCCCAAATTCTATGATCGGAACGTTTTGAAAATTCGTAGCTTTAATTATTTATTTATGAAATTTGAAAAATAGAATAAAATAAAGAAATTATTTAAGTTGTCCCGAAAAATGTCTCAAAAGTTATAATATCTAGTATTTAATTTAAATTTGAAAAATAAAAAGGAAAAATTGGATTTAATATTGTGGATTAAATTAGAATTTAATAAATCATGTTAGGATTTGATTGATTAAAAGTGCAAAAGTTGAATTGGGACCTAAAAAGTTGAAAAAGTAAAGTTTTAAACATTTTTAACTAAATCGAGCAGTCATCTTTGGGGCAATCGTGCGAGTTTTCCGGTGGTTGAAATTTTACGATTCTTATGGCGTTGCGAAGTACGTGATGAGAATTTTGAAATGGTACCAAATATACATACATTCGACTAAGAAATCAGCCCCAAAATCGAGTGCCAAAAGTGTTCCAAAAATTAGAAAATCTTGAGAAATTTCAACAACTTAAGTTTGAATAGCCATTTTTGGAGCGGTCATACAACTGACGTGTTTGTCTATTTTCTATAATGCAAAGTGCATTGCGAAAATCTGTGTAAGATCTTCGAGACGGTATAAGAAACGTCGAAAAATAATCGAGAGTCAACCTCCAAATCATAGTCCAAAAACGGACTAAAAAAAAATTCTGCCAATTTTATATTAAACAATTGTCAAATGCGCCAAGTGGAATTTGTGCAGAGATTTGCCCCCTATTGTCCCTATTATGCCTTTTCTATTGTCCCTATTATGCATTATAAAAGTATAAGAAAATGTGAAGAGTTTGCTTGGAGGCAAAATGAAAATCTTTAATCAAATCAAGCTAGTCTTACAAGTGGCCCAATAAAAATAAGTGAAATCACAAGGAAAAATTTATATAAATACATATGTATAAACCGTATGTATGGTTTATACATATGTTGTGTAGAAGAGGATGGATCTTCTATAAGTACCTCCCAAACAAAGGCAACATTTTACTCTCTCTTTTCCTACAATTATTATAATCTTATACTTATACATACACTCATCAACACTTAAAGAGAAGAGAAAAACCTATCTAAGAGAGGAAAATCAATCTAAGAAAGAAGGCGAATCAAGATTTAAAATCTTAAATAAAAGGACTTGGTGTTGAGATCCCTTAAAGTAATAGAGCATTATCCACACTCGAGCCTCAAGAACCCTAAACGGCCAGTAGTAAAAAGGGGACAAAAAAATCCTAGGTTTCATGGTGGAGAAGAATGTTAGATTTCAAAGGCCAAAACTTAGTTTTTCAAAATAAAAGTACACTTTAGACTTCTTTGCCCCGTAGGGTATTGGTATCTCAGATCTTCACTACCTGGAATCTTCTATGCCATGAAGGCCTAAGATTAGTTCTGCAAGTCCAGTTACTCATTCTTAAAGACTTAATTAATACTTATATTCCACAAGATTGTGACATATAGAACTTTTTATTTTCAGGTGTATCAAAATCATTTACAACAAGTTGTGAGTAAATTACGTTATTTGCCTTATGTGCAATATGATATATGTGCATTAATTTTATGTGCTCCAAAATGAGTTATATTGATGAGAATAATTCAAATAAAGATATGAGATATTGTGAGCATTTTGAGCCTATTTATTATTTATGCAAAAAAAAAAAAAAAAGAATTATAATCATAAGCTTAGCTGATTGAGAATAAAACGACAAGAATCACAACTAAGTGTGTTGGAACAAAATTAGAAGATATATTTGGACAAGCTATTATTATATTAAACATTAACTTCATAGAAGGGTGGGGGCAATTGCTAATCTTTGATATTTTATTTGCAATAGCCCATTTTATTTAACGACCATCTTATATACATTTTTAAATTATTAAAATGAGAGTAATTTATTTATTTATAATTATATCTTAATAAATTTTTTCATGTGCAAATCGAAAAAAAAAAAAAAAAAAAATAAATCCTCATTTATTTTATCCAGTGTCCATAAACGAAGATAACATAAGTCTATATTTTTAAATATTTGCATATACAATCTCGAATTGTAGATTTATTTGACAATATATATATCCCTCTCTCTTTGTCTCCACCATTACTAAAAAATAAAAATAAAAATAATATGGAATCTAACACTTCAAAATATTTCATATACATCTCAAATAAAAGATTAACGCTCTTAAAGGCGAGAATGGTTCTCCTTGGTTCGGTCTCATTTAATACATCTTAAGCTTTTAAAAGTCGATTTGGTTTGTGGATAAAACTATTTATTTGGATAGAAATTATCTTAATAATAGTTATTTGGATAACAAGTTTATTATTGTTCTGTTTGGTTCAGCTACATATAATAATAGAAAAAATCATTATTAAAAAGTCAGATTCGGTAAAAAAAATCCAATTCTATTATTATTCTTAATTAAATAAAAAAAATAAAAAAATAAAACAGAAAACGGCAGAGGGAGGTGTGATGATCCGAGGATATGAATGCCCAAAAATAAATCTGTTCTATATAATAAATGGTACGTTTGTCTTTTAAAAAAAATTGAGTGCAACCGTATCCGGATAAATAATTTGTCCTCTCTTTCTGAGGATAAAAATTTTCCTCTTTTTTTTAAATTTTTATCGGGATAAAAGTGTATTCATACATCAATTCTGTCCAAACAAGATAAGATAAATTTTATTCATTATATTTAATCATTGACTATATTCCAAACGAGCTTTTAGAGATAATAGTAAAGTATAAATTGTTGTTTAAATTTTTTAGTTTCACTTTCATGTTTGTGTTTTAACGAGAGAGAAAAATGTTTGATTATTCTCTATTTAGTTCATTAGCTAAAACTGAGAACTTGACCATAAACATTAGATTCTCGATTTTAAAAATCAAAACTATTTAAATTTAACAGAAATCGTTTCAAATCAACTAACTTGTTCTGATTCGGGTTAGGGCTTAACCAAAAAATAAACACTTAAATTGCAAACTGAAGTAAATTCGTCGATTTAAAACCATTGGTTCGGATCTACGTGGATCCATCAACGCTTTGCTTTTAAACCAAATAGTTTGGTTCAAGCTCCGAGACTTAAAACTCTGCTAAAATCGAATCAAACCGTTTATATAATTTAAAAATGAATAAGTTATTTGATGTAAAAAAATCACGATCCTTTTGATGTTGCTGCAGTTATTTTATATTTTTTAAAATTTTCTTTCCTTTTATTTTATGGTTTGTGTTGTTTAAATTTAGACCAACGAGTCTATTTTCAATTACAAAAGGACTTCTAAAAATAATTGAAGACAAAATCCCCGAGTCCTCGTGAACTAGGTATAGGATAACCATGTTATGTTATGTTATGTTATGTTATGCAATATTATGAATACATATTTTTGTTAAATTCGTAATTTCAAATTTTAATTTCTTTATTTAACTTGTTAAGGCCATATTCTTAATTTTTTTTAATTAAGATCATTTTCGGTTGACCTAATTATTTTGAATATTGAATAAAGATTTTAGTTTTTTCAATATTTTGGTCCGAACTCTCAATATATTATAAATGAACCGTGGGCAAGTGAATACATAATTAGAAGGTTGTTAGGTAATTCGCATATTTAAATTTGACATTATTGAAGTAATTAAATAAATATTTTCCCGCACTTCGTTAGGTATATCAGGTGAACTTAAGTTTATTCTACACATGAAAATGAAAGTGTCTTCGTTGGCCAACATTGCCTTAGACGTATGTTCTTTTACGAGTTAGTATCCGGGAACAACAACTTTTAAAGAATTTTTGTAATCCACTTTACAATATTGAAAAATAAAATTGATAAAGTCAAAATTGGTCACCTCTGAACTTGACCTTGAGCTTCATATGCTCAACGTTTCCCTCCCATCTTCTAATGAAATTATTTCGACCTCGAGAACTCCCTATCCTGAGGTCTCCATTAAGGTAGCCTCACCAATACATACTATCACCTCGACCTCGGGACCAATACCCAGTGCTTGGAAATTGGAATGACTCTCCAAAATTGGTCATGTTCGTTCTCGGCCTTGTAATTGACATCCGATAACGGCTGGTCAACATTCATTATGTGTTGTCCTTTCTTGGAGTCTTCGACCTTGGTGACACCCCATGGGTCTCCCACAAAATCCTTCTAGCCCAACACCCTGCCCCGAAGACCTCATTTTCGACCCAAGAGCCAGCCCAAGGCCTGACCTCCAAAGTCAAGTATCAATTGGATGAAAAGAGAGCGAGAATGAAGACAATGGGACCTAATTGCTAAGAAAAGAGACTTGGGGGGCTTGACGTTGCAATGATAACCTAATCTATGCGATCGTTTACACCATGCCATCACTATTACTTGTACGCCTCAACCAAGCAAGGACATAATGATCAAAACTCATATAGTCAATTATACTAGGACTCTTAATTTCACTCCTACACCATCACATCGTACATGATCCACAAATTAAAACAATTTGATATACAAATTTTTTATTCTGAGTAAAAAATGGTAATGAACAATTTAAAAATTTCTAACCATTTTGAATAAAAAAAGCATAGAGCTTGTTACACTTCTGTACCACATGGCCAACGTAGGTCAATCAAAGCTAATTGATAACTGCGGTGAGTCATCACCCCCGTAAGCAAATAAACAACCGAGGCACTCGTCTAGCCTCCCGACCCGATTGAGGCAGAAGAGGCCAAAGGAGAAGAGGCGGTCGAACCCGACCCAGTGTTGCTTTGCAAATGGCAAGCCTGACACTTAGCAAATTGAACATGAATGGATTGATGAAATAGCCTACAAAAGCGGCTTGTCACATCTGTAGTTGCATAGCATGCGGCTGAAGGGAATTTTGGTTGAATCTGTGACATGACGTCTCGGATGTGGCAAGTAGGTCCTTAGGATCGCACCACGTGTCGCACATTGGAGGGGTTGGCCAGTTGGCTTAGGCCTATAAATACCAAGGGGATGATGCAATTCCATGCAAAAGAACCATTATAACCAAGTCCTCTCCATATATTAGCTTGAGTATTACTTAAATTACTTGGCAAATCAGTGGTTTGGAGGCTCCCGTGTCTGTTCCTTAGTTGGTATGTGTTTCTACTACACTCAAATATTAAACCCACAACCTTTTTCGAATCAGTGCCTTGATCGGCTGACTGACTTGACCGTGAGTGCATACGTTCAACGCACCACACCATCCTTCGTCGAACAGGTGTTGTGACCTTGTGCCCTTGACGTGGCTATTCAAGTGTGCAGATAATAAACACGTAAGCAGATGATGCGCAAAATTTCTGTTGGCAGTCATTTTTGGAGGTCAACAGAACTAATAAATCCTAAATGAAAAAATACATTGAACTATTAAGTATAAGAACGCGACAAATTGTCGAAATCAGTACATCATAGTGGTTTTCCATGGTCGGTCGACTAACATGATGGTATAATTTAAGAGTTCCAAAGTTAATTATTTAAAGTGGTGACAATTGGTGTAATTAATTAAATCTCATGAGGCGAGTCACGATTAGTGAACTAATAGAACGTTTACGCCATGTAGGATTTTCTATTAGAAAATTGATAATGGTACAGTCGAATAACACAATAGACACACATGGGCTAGGGGTTTGGAGTGATATTTTTATGGGTAAATTTAGGGCCAGTCACTGTTGTTGCGTTTATGAGCTCTAAAGTTATATGACCAAAACTTAATTTAATTAAAGCAACATTTTAGCGCTAAAAACTAATATACCCCCTGTAATTGTAAAAAAACTGTTAATTCAATTATACTGTTTTATTATGATAATGTTTTATCATGATAGTAATTTATCTATGATATTGTTTTATTTAGATAATGTGCAATAGTATATTTATACCATACTTTTATTTTTTATACAATTTTATTATAATAATGTTTCAACATATGATACTGTTATTGAATGCAACCAGTATCAATCATCTTGTACTACTAATGGAGAATTTTAAGAACAGTATTATTACTTCAACCATTAAAATATCTTGTACTTAGTTTTATATATAATATTATTTTATTTAGATAATGTACTATATATGATACTGTATCATTACTTCAACTATTAAAAACATTGTCAGCGATTTTATTTGTTTATTAATATTCCGCACGTGTACAAATCACACAAGTAATAAAGTGGATGTTGAGTCCAAGTATCGTACTCACAGAGATTTAGATAGTTCAATTTCAATTATAATAACCTTAACCGAATCTGTTAACTTTTGAATGTTTGGTGATTAAAAATTAATTAAAATATAAATTAAGAACAAGTAAATAATTATAACTCAATTAAGGAAAAGATTAAATTATGAAAATTACTTTTAACTTTAAGAAAAAAGGAAAGGAAAAGCGTATTAGGATCCCGAATCCACTTATATTAATTCTCTTTAACTCGAACCATTGAATTTGATAACATGATTTAATTATGAAGACCAATATTCCTAATTTGTTCAACAATCTTTCTCAAGTAGAATTAAACATATCCCTATATGTGACCCGACTATATTTCTATGACGGATGCTAACATATAAGAATGCATTAGAATTTGTGAATACATAAATATCACGTAAAGTATAGCGGTATATATCTCTATCCCCTATCAGACTCTACGATAATTGATACTATGTACAACCTATTTTCAATCTCTCGATGGTAAAATAAGCCACAAAAATCATATAACTATTGCGCACATAATTGTAGATGAAGAGAAATCAATATCAATTATTCAAAATTAAAACTATGCTTAAATATCAAAAACTCGGTTCAAAGAATTAAAGGATCATAATACAAGTTTTATCATGATTCGAGCACTAAAAGAATTTAACCTAACATACTAATAATAAGAAAATAAAGAAAGAAATAAAATATGGAAGTCATCACCCAGATAGGAAAAAACTTGAAAGATAAGAAATTTTGATCTTGATGTTCGTTGAATTCTTGAAAGAGTAATTATTGATCTTCGTTTCTTGTTTCTCTTCTTGTTTTTCTACCAAAAATCGATCTCTAAATCGGTTCTAATCCGGCTCTCAAATCGGCTCTCTTGTTATGAGTTAATAACTCATATTTATATTTACCTAATTGTACCCCAAAAATCTTTAAAATCGTGGGCCAAAATGTTTCCTATTCGGATTAGAACTCTTAAAAGAAATAAAATCTTGCAGGTAGAAATAACACTGGGCGATCGCCCAGGCAATCAACATTGCATTCTGCTTTAGTTGGACAGTGCTGGACGCTTCACCTAGCTTACAATTTTTAATTCTGCTATTTTGATCCTTCAACTTTAAGTCTTGATCATTTTAGTCCACAAACTTTCTATTTTATCTTCTTTAGTCCTCCAAATTTTCATAACTTCCAATTTGGTCCTTCAAGTTCCACTTGAGTGAAATTGAGTTCACATATTCCTTAAATACTTGCTAATTTGTTGTTTTTTTCGTCCAATCTTCTCCAATTGCTCACGACGGATCCAAAACTAAAGTAGAAAGAATTATACACTAAATTAAGTATAAAATCAATAATATGACTGGATAAAATATTAGTTTAAATGCCTCTAAATAAGTGCACAAAATACACTTATTAAACACCTCTAAACTAAATATTTGTTCGTCCTCGAACAAAAACAAAATTAAACTACAACTTTAAACTAAGCTAAAAGAATTAACAGGAATTGAGTTAATGTTAAATTTCTTACTATATGCCTCAAGTTCGAAAATAAAGCAACACTTTTAAGAAATATATTAAACAACACAATAAATAAATTTTTATTTATCCAATGCTCGACCTTTTGTGAGTGTGTGAATAGTCAAATATTGAACTTACACATATATTAGACCATGACCAATATTGTGTTGTTGATATTTTTACAATCTCGAACCCTTATAGTCATTTATTCCTTACACCTCTCGTAAAAAATCACACTTCTAATGATTTTCTCTCCAATCCCGAGGTGTTCTAGCAAATTTAGTTTCTATCGATCAATACAATACTTTTTCAAATAAAGTGATAAAAATAAGAAATTTGTATTTCTAGAACTACGATGGTGCGTGATTTCTAAAGTCTCATCTTCAGTCTCTAAAGTTCTAACCTAGCAATCCTTACCTAGCACTTATAACTCTTTTTATTTTATTTAATTAAAATAAACATTCTTACATTATGTGCAATACTTCTCTCTCATAAACTTTCTATGTGACCCATGTAGCGAGATTTGAACCGATGACTCCCAAGTCAGATGACCATAAGGCACCAGGTTTTAAGATACCCTAACAGACTTAATTATTCGAGTCTCACAGGCTATATGAAAAGTGAAGATATAAATTTTTTTTTACTCATGTAACGAGCTTTGGGTCGATAACTCTCAAGTCAGATGACCATAGGGCACCAGGTTTTAAAATACCCTAACAAGTTTAATTGCTCTAGTTGAATATTTTGTTTTATTTTTTTATCAGCATTGAGTAGTGCTCGATTTAGATTCTTTGACTACAACATATTCAACCAAAGATGAGACTCAGAAAACTCAAACCATCAAAATTCTACAAACACGTGCACTAACTTTAACACCCCAAGTCATGTTCTCATATAAGAGATAAGTCAATAGTGGCTATGTGCTCCATTAATCTGGTCTAACATGGACAAGTATTCAAGTAAGAACATATTTTAAGTATTGTCCAATATTCTAACTAAAAATATACTTAATTTCAATCAAATCATATCATTGGCAATAAGATATTCAACAATAACTAGACATAATTTTATTATTATTTAAAATGAAATTTGGTTTGGTTCGTTGTCCTGAATTTTTTTTAAAAAATTTAAAAATTTGCATTTTTGATTTGGTCTTTTGACCCCAAATAATAAGCAAATTCAAAATTCATCAATTAAGTATCAAAATACTTAATTATTATTAAAATAAAAATTAAAAATTTTAAAATTTTAATTATTTATTTAATTTTATTATTATTATTTTAATAATCAAAAAATTGTTACTTTTTTTATATATAAAAATAAAAATTTACAGTTATACAGACCTGAATAATAAGCAAATTTAAAATTCATCAATTAAGTATCTTGATACTTAACCCACCCCAAATTAAAACATTACATTGTCCCTAATGTAATAAAAAAAGCAAATAAAGGAGGAAAGAGATCATTTACTCCCCGGAGATAAATGTGAAGAAGATGAATCTGACTTGTTGAAGATCCGATTGAAGTGGACTCAGATGTAGTGTTGGGACTCATGCGCTTTGTAAAGTGGAGCATCCTGCAGTGACGTGATGAGGCTTTACAAAAGTAATAAGTAATAAATAAAATAAGAACTAATACATTATTTAATCAAATTAAAACTACTACATATAAAACAAGTAAATAAAATAGTTAGAAAATTGGTTGCCTCACATTAAGCACTTATTTATAGTCATTAGCTTGACTTATTGTATGGTTGTTTTATGGCACTCTAATTAGTGTTTTGGAGGACTTACTTTGCTTGCATCTATTGACTTTGCACCATTTTTCGTTTATCTTTAAAAATTTGAATTTGTGATCCTCATAAAAATAGGATTTTAGTGTAGCACATTGCTTGAACACAATCACAAAAACTTCAACTTCTTCATCGACCTTGATCACAAAATCAATTTTAGAAGAAATAGGAGAGTTGGAGAATTGCTTGTCTAACTTTTACTTTTGTAAACTCAAAGGAAATGGGATCGAAGGCTCATATGGTTTGATATGAACGGTTGCTTTAACCTGTGGTGTACCTGAACTCTCTTTAATACATGTTGCTTGCTCAGTTTGTTCCACGTGCTCTTCATCAGTGGATGGTTCCTTTTCTTTATTTGCAACTGGCATCTTTACATAGATTTCTGGTAATTGAACCTCACTTCTGGTTGTAACATCCGTAACATTTTCTTGGGATTCACCTCTGTATTGTTTGGCAACGTACCTGGCACTTTGCCCGATAGAGAAACTGCCATATACCCCATCTGTGTCTCGAGATTCTTTATTGAAGCGCTTTGATTTTGAAAAGAGGTCTCCGTCTTTTTCATGAATTGTTTAGTAGTTTCTATGTACTAATTAGTTTTCTCGATGAATTTATCGAGTAAGTCTTCTAATGATGTACTCTTTTATGGCTGTTGAAACTATGGTCTAGTATTATTTTGATTATCCTCCAAAAGAAATTTGGATGGTTTCGCCAACCTGGATTATATGTGTTGGAGTATGGGTTATTTTGTTGGCGCTGACCACCTTGAATATAATCGACCGGCTCAGTTGTAGTGACAGAATAGGACATTCTGATGTATTATGACTAGCTCCGCATTCTTCACATGTTGATTTCTTTATTTGCACAACATTGGCTGAATATGACATATTTTCCACTTTGTGTACCAATGAATCAATTTTTGTAGATAACACCGTGATATTGTCTACTTCCTTATCAATCTCAAAAGTTGCATTATATCTCGTTGTATTAGCCCTATGTATTGCGAAGAAATCTCCAACCAGCATGTTGTCTTCATCAATATCAGAAGTTATATCATATCTTGCTATATTAACCTGGTGCATTGCAATGAAGTCTCCAACAAGCATATTGTCTTCATTAATCTCTTGGTCTTCCATCTTGTATTGTGGTCAGAGAAAAGATAAATCAAACACTGAAATAAACGAAAAATAATAATAATAAAAATTTAAATAAATAAAGCTCGAATTAGTATTAAAATAACTGAAAAAGAGCTAAAACTAAATCTCCGGCAACGGTGCCAAAAACTTGTCAGCGATTTTATTTGTTTATTAATATCCTACAAGTGTACAGATCGCACAAGTAATAAAGTAAATGTTGAGTCCAAGTATCGTACTTACAGAGATTTAGATAGTTCAATTTTAATTATAATAACCTTAAACGAATCTATTAACATTTGAATGTTTGATGATTAAAAACTAATTAAAATATAAATTTAAGAACAAGTAAATAATTATAACTCAATTAAGAAAAAGATTAAATTATGAAAATTACTTTAACTTTAAGAAAGAAAGGAAATGAAAAGCGTACTAGGATTCCGAATCCATTTATATCAATTCCTTTTAACTCGAACCATTGAATTTGATAACATGATTTAATTATGAAGACCAATATTCTTAATTTGTTTAACAATCTCTCTCGAGTAGAATTAAACATAAACATATATGTGACCCGACTATATCTCTATAACGGATGCGAACATACAAGAATGTATTAGAATTTGTGAATACTCAAAGATCACGTAAAGCATAGCGGTATATCTCTATCTCCTATCGGACTCTACGATAATTGATACTATGTATAACCTATTTTTAATCTCTCGATGGTAAAATAAGCCACAAAAATCATACAACTATTGCATACATAATTGTGATGAAGAGAAATCAATATCAATTATTCAAAATTATAACCATGCTTAAATATCAAAAACTCGGTTCAAAGAATTAAAGGATCATGATACAAGTTTCATCATGATCCGAGCACTAAAAGAATTTAGCCTAACATACTAATAATAAGAAAATAAAGAAATAAAATAAAATATGGAAGCCATCACCCGGTTAGGAAGAAAACTTTAAAGAGAAGAAATATTGGTCTTGATCTTCGTTGAATTCTTAAAGAGTAATTCTTGATCTTCGTTTCTTGTTTATCTTGTTTATCTCCCAAAAATCGGTCTCTAATCCGGCTCTAAAATCGGCTCTCTCGTTTTGAGTTAATAACTTATATTTTTATTTACCTAATTGCTCCCAAAAGATTTCCAAAAATCTTTGAAATCGTGGGTCAAAACGTTTCCTATTTGGATTAGAACTCATAAAGGAAATAAAATCTCGCAGGTAAAAATAATACTAGGCGATCACCCAGTGCAATGCCAAGTGATCGCCCAGGCAATCAACATTGCATTCTGCTTTAGTTGGACAGTGCTGGGCGCTCACCCATCTATAAGTTGGGCGATCGCCCAACTTACAATTTTCAATTCTGATGTTTTGATCCTTCAACTTTGAGTCTTGATCATTTTAGTCCACAAAGTTTCTATTTTGTCTTCTTTAGTCATCCAAATTTTCATAACCTCCAATTTGGTCCTTCAAGTTCCAATTGAGTTGACATATTCTTTAAATATTTGTCAATTTGTTGCTCTTTTCGTCCAACCTTCTCCAATTGCTCACAGACGGATCCAAAACTAAAATAGAAAGAATTATACACTAAATTAATTATAAAAATCAATATTATGACGGGATAAAATCTTAGTTTAAAGACCCGAATAAGTGCACAAAATACACTTATCAAATATCATATACTTAGTTTTATACATGATACTATTTTATCTATGTTTTTATCTTTGATACTATTTTATTATGATAATGTTTCAACCTATAATACTGTTTCAATCTATGTTATTGTTATTGAATGCAAACAGTATCAATGGTCTTATACTACTAATTGAGTATTTTAAGAACAATTTAATTACTTCAACCAGTAAAACTTCTCTACTTAGTTATATCTATGATACTGTTTTATCTAGATAATATACATTGATATATTTATATCATGCTTTTATCTTTGATAATGTTTTATTATGATATTGTTATTGAATGCAAACATCATCAATGATCTTGTACTACTAATGAAGTATTTTAAGAACACTAACATTACTTCAACCTTTAAAACAACTTATACTTAGTTTTATCTATAATACTGCTTTCATTCAAAATACCATCGTAGATACTCTTCCAATCTATGATACTTTTATTTTATTGGGTTGTAGTTTGTGTATATGATATTGTTTTATTAAGATACTTTCATGTATGATACTGAACTGATATATTAATATACATTTATCTATGATATTGTGAAGACATGACAAACTAAATATTGTTGTTTTAAATTAAAGAGACAACTTCAAATGGCTAAAATCTATTGTCAACAGTGGAAAAGTCACTTATCTTGACCGGCTCATCGAGACGATTCTAAAAACATATTATAATAGTAATTCTGAGCACGTATGCAAATTCTATGTCCGTTTCTGTTATGATATTGTTTTCTATGATACTTGTTGATGTCGGAACCCGCAGCATCCATGTGTCAACAGATCTCCAGTCACTCCTATGCCAACATGTATGTTACCTGCACACTCGGACGACCGTTAGACACTAAGATCACCAGGGAAAAAGGGTCCGTGATCGTTGGTACTCCGACTATCTAGTCAACCTGCCGGTATATAGAAATAATACACGGGGAGGTAAGTAATTGGGTGTGAGAGACAAGCAATGGTAAATTTGAGCGAGTTTAGGGTAGGATTCAAGTGCGAAAAAGAGCATACCTCGGAACAACCGGAGACGTCGTATTTATAAGCGCAAGAGTCCCGATTGATTTAGGTAACAAATCAATTAGACACCCAATCGGATCCTCCTTCTTTATAGGATAGGGATCATTCATTGTCAAGGCAATCTCCAAGATTACCTTCCTTATCTAAGCTTATCACGTTGCATTATTTTAGGAGATTATGATTCGGTTTCCTTGTGAGGATCCGTGCGCCAAACCAACGAAATCTTTCCTTAATTACTTCTCTGGTCCTTCCCAAGCATATCATGTCTTTTGCTAGCCATAATTGATCTGAGCTGGCGAGGCCCTATGGGTCGGCCATGAGTGTCAAGCCCTCCCCAGGCTCCGCGGAATTACAGTCAGTAGAGAAGGCTAAGGTGTTCGATGGGCCTCGGGGCACTTTATCGAACTTCCAGGGCCCTCAGCAGGGGCCTAGATGAGGCTCTCGTTGGGCCCGGATGGGGCCCTGGCGACGTGGAGACCATATCAGAATCGTGTGATAACAATCTTGTTTTATTAAAATACAGTATCAAACAACACATATGACTAAAAACATAAAGAATAATCTAATAGCCAACTTTCGCCAAAGCATGCCCACATAAAACTTTTTCATAGTCTATACCAAATTTTCGAATGTGATTTTAAACACAATACGCTACTGAATGCTTAACCCAATTAAACTCTTGAATTCAGTACCAAATGTTACAACAATATCAAGTCAAATGCAATAGCTTTATATGTTCTTTGTTCTACATCAGAACAACAACATTACATAATTTGCCTATAATAACTATAATATCAACACTAATTGCTTGCAATAGTCTATTCATTTAAGAATGATATTGGAAGGTCCCAATTCGAATAATTTACTTATTAGCTAATCAAGTACAAACAGACCAAGCAGGGATAAACCAATAAAGAAGGAAAAATTATAGTATTAATTTCTCCCTGAAACTCTCATGGACTGATAATGGTTTTATTTTCGACATTGGATTTGGACGTCGATCTGGAGAAGGAAAAAGCACTACAATTTCAGCAGCAAATATAGCACCGTCCTACATATATACCCCAGTGCAGCACTAGATGCTATCAATACCACAGCTGTCGAAGCTACTGGTGGGTTGAAAGTCACTGTTAGGGCAAAAGCAGCAGTCGAAGTTGCTGGTGGGTCGGTAATGAAGGTGTATTACAACAATCTGGGATTCCGAGCGCTGCTGAAACCCGAGTGGTTTGAGAAGAAGGACAGGTTGCTTCCAAAAGCTGAGCTTGAAGAAATTTTATGGAATAATTTTGTGGTGTCAAAGGAGGTTTGTGGAGGTAGAAGAAGACACCGATGGAGGATATAGATAACAGGGGTAATTTTGAGATTAATTTGAAATATTGCTCAAGAGTATGACTTAATCACAATTTTGAAAAATATTTTGACCTAATTTGGGACAAGTCACATACAAGTGACTTATAGGCAATTTTCCCAAGAAAAAACACAATTTTAAAAACAAATCTTATAATGTACGCTCATTATGAGCAATAACACAATATTCTTATAGAATAGGGTAATTAGCACGTTTCGTCCCTATCTTTTAAGTCTATTGCACAAATCGTCCCTATCGTTTGTATTTTAGCATTTGAGTCCTTAAATCACCTATTCTTTGCACAAAACGTCTTTCTGCCTAATTCATCAATCAGAATCATTAAATCGGTGCACATCATCCGCAATGTCTCATTCTTTGAAGGGCATTTTCGTCAATAGTAATAAAAGTGAACTTTCATCAAGAAAGGGTCTTTTGAAACTCATTAATTACCCAAAGAAAAGTTAACAAAATTAACAATTGCATTGGTGCTGATGAATAATTAGAAATGTTCTAATACAACTAAGGTCTCTTCTATTGGAAATTTTTCTACATCTTACAGTCCAAGAAATGGTTTTGGTTTGAACAAAATCGAATAGGAATAAAATACAGGCCACCAGAAAATGAAACGTTTTCTTGCACGTTGAGAAAATTTACCTAGTTTCAAGCTCTTATCCAAATATATTAAAGAGTTACTTGATCTAGTTGCTCTTCCATCACCATCCCGAAGACAATCTTTTCGTACTACTACCAATTCCACTTTCTTTCCCTTCATCTTTTCATCACCAATCTTCACAGAGGAATGGATCTTTCGAACAAACCCGAAAGCAAGTGCGTAACCCAATGGTTCCGTCCAACACAAAGAAGGCGTGTGGAAGCAATTAGCATATACCCAAAGTACAAAATACCAAAAACGAGCTTGGTAATTTCCAACTTGGTGAAGAAGTAAAAAATAGAGTACATGAAAAGGTATAAAGCTGAGGAACCAGCAATCAAGTAAGCCCTCCACCACTAATGAATATTATATTTGGTGAGTTGACAAAATGCCCTTCAAAGAATGAGACATTGCAGATAACACGCCGATTTAACGGCTACAATTAACAGAATTAGACGGTAAGGACGTTTTGCTCAAAAAATGAGTGATTTAAGGACCCAAATGTCAAAATTCAAACGATAGGGACGATTTGCGCAATATACTCAAAGGATAGAGACAAAACGTGCTAATTATCCTATAGAATATTGATATGTATAAAGTTTATAATTCTTCAAGAGCTACAACATGATATTCTTTAAGGGCCTGCTTGGGAGTTTTTTTTTTTTTCACCAGTCTTGACCGGTTTTAGATGGTACCGTTTATGAAGGGTTGAAAAAATCGATGCTTGTTAATTTTTTGGAGTACCGTTTTTGGGCGGTTTAAAAAAGTCCAAAAATGGTGTAGTGTAATTTGGAGTGTATCTCCCAACCCTCCCAAATCGGTGGTTTTTTGCGGTTCTTCAAAGTTTCTTCCAATTTTATCCTCTTTCAAACAATTATTTTCAAACTTCTCTAAACTTAATGATTGTAAAAATAAAAAACATATGCACAAAAAAAAAAAAAAAAAACATATGCAAAAACATAAATTTAATTTTATATTTTCAATGTCGATATATAAAAATTTTAAAATTAATTTTTTTTAACATATGGACATATATGTAATTTGATTCTTTTAAAAAACTTTTAGAACCGTTCGATAATAAACTCCCAAACATGAGTTGAAACGTTTCAAAAGCCGCTACTAAAAATCACTCAAAGCCGCTCCACTCATAAACGTCCAAAATAGGTACTTTAAAAAATCATCATAACTGGTACTCTAGAACTTCCAAGTAGACCCAGTATCAACATAATATTTGTTCAAAAATATGTTTTTCAAGAACAACACAATATCTCCAAGAGCATTAGTATATATAAGAAAAACAATATTTCTTCAAAAACATTAACCTAAAAAAATCTAGACTATTGATGTATATAAATTTATATCTTCTATAAAATATTATTTTATATAAAGTTACACTTCTCAAAAACAAAAAAATAATATTGTCAAGAAGTGATAATATAATAAAATTAAATCAATATTGTCTTCAGTAATAACCAAATAGTTCAAGAATAACGATACAATTTACTTCAACAATATTGTCTTCAATAATATTTGCTTCAATGTTGATTTATACACAATTCAAGCTATATTTGAAGAAATCGAGAAAAAAAGCCTAAAATAAATTATTGATTCTTGAATTTAATTTCCTTTTCAATTCCTGTTTACTCTAAAATAATTATGCGCATTATTATCATCTATTGAAGCTTTAATTTATACGCATTGTCTCATTTTCTTCTAACATTAGAAAATGACAATAAAAACTAAATACATCCATGTTTAAGAGTGATTGTCTTTATATCAGTATTCTAAAAAGCACGCTTAGACCAAAACGTGTTGCATTGAGGGCATGCGTGTAAAAATACGGTCAACTCTTTTTGTTGACCGCCTAGACACAAATAGACGAGAATATGCGAGAATAAATGTGGTTAGTCGAGAATAATCGCGCATAACACGCATTAAAGCAAGCAATCCTCTTTTTAAATTTATTTCTAGATTGGACGAAAATAAACTTTTTTTAAATCTACAAGAGGTGCTAGAAATGCTCAAGATAAAACAAGGGAGCCCGACGAAAATGATTTTGTATCGGATGGCACAGAACATGAGTTAGATGAAGAAGATCTTGACTTAGAATTCGATAAAGAGTTAGACAAAAGTTAAACTATGTTGGTATGTAATCAAATTGTAGAAAATTATTAAAACAAATCTTATAATGTCGCTTTCGTTATGAGCAATAACACAATATTCTGATAGAATAGGGTAATTAGCATGTTTCGTCCCTATCTTTTGAGTCTATTGCACAAATCGTCCCTATTGTTTGTATTTTAGCATTTGGGTCCTTAAATCACCCATTCATTGCACAAAACGTCTTTACCGTCTAATTCTATCAAGCTGTGCCGGATTAAATCGATTGCACCATCTCGCAATGTCTCATTCTTTGAAGGGCATTTTAGTCATGATAATAAAGTGAACTTTTATCAAGAAAGGGTCTTTTGAAACTCATTAATTACCGAAAGAAAAATTAACAAAATTAACAATTGCATTGGTGCTTGATGAATAATTAGAAATGTTCTAATACAACTAAGGTCTCTTCTATTAGAAATTTTTCTACATCTTACAGTCCAAGAAATGGTTTTGGTTTGAACAAAATCGAATAGGAATAAAATACAAGCCACGAGAAAATGAAGCGTTTTCTTGCAGCGGCGGGAATATTTACCAAGGTTCAAGCTCTTATCCTGCTAGATTAAAGAGTTACACGATCTAGTTGCTCTTCCATCACCATCCACGAAGACAATCTTTTAGTACTACTACCAATTCCACTTTCTTTCCCTTCATCTTTACATCGGTCGATCTTCACGAGAGGAATAGATCTTCCAGAACAAACCCGGAAGCAAGTCACGAACCCAATGGTTCCGGTCAACAAAAGAAGGCGTATGGAGCAATTAGCATATACCCAAAGTACAAAATACAAAAGCGAGCTTGGTAATTTCAACTTGGTGAAGAAGTAAAAATAGAGTACATGAAAAGGTATAAAGGCGAGGAACCGACAATCAAGTAAGCCCTCCACCACTAATGAATATTATATTTGGTGAGTTGACAAAATGGCCTTCAAAGAATGAGACATTGCGGATAACACACCGATTTAACGATTACAATTAACGAATTAGAGCGGTAAGGGCGTTTTGCTCAAAGAATGAGTGATTTAAGGACCCCGAAATGTCAAAATCAAGCGATAGGGACGATTTAGCAATATGCTCAAAGGATAGAGAGCGAAAGCGTGCTAATTATCCTATAGAATATTGATATGTATAAAGTTTATGATTCTTCAAAGCTACAACATGATATTCTTTAAGGGCTGCTTGGGAGTTTTTTTCACAGTCTTGTTGGTTTTAGATAATCTGGTTTATGAAGGGTTGAAAAAAAAATCGGTGCTAGTTAATTTTTTGGAGTATCGTTTTGGGAGGTTTAAAAAGTCCAAAAATCTTGTAGTGTAATTTGGAGTGTATCTCCCAACCCCCTAAATCGGTAGTTTTTTACCGTTCTTCAAAGTTTCTTCCAATTTTATCCTCTCTCAAACAATTATTTTCAAACTTCTCTAAACTCAATGTTTGTAAAAATAAAAAAACATATGCACACACAAAAAAAAAAAAAAAACATATACAAGAACATGAAATTAATTTTATATTTTCAATGTCGATATATAAAAATTTTAAAATTAATTTTTTTTAATATATGGACATATATGTAATTTGGTTCTTTTAAAAACTTTTAGAAACCATTTCTATAATAAACTACCGAACATGGATTGAACCATTTCAAAGCTCGCTTAAAAACCAAACAAAGCCAGCTCAAAACCATAAGCTTATTCAAAATCGAGTGCTTTTAAAAAATCATCATAACCCAGGTATTCGGGCTCTCCTAAGCGACCCAGTATCAACATAATATTTGTTCAAAATATGTTTTTCAAGAACAACACAATATCTCCAAGAGCATTAGTATATATAAGAAAAACAATATTTCTTCAAAAACATTAACCAAAAAATTTCTAGAATATTGATGTATATAAATTTATATCTTCTATAAAATATTATTTTATATAGAGTTACACTTCTCAAAAACAACAAAATAATATTGTCAAGAAGTGATATTATAATAAAATTAAATCAATATTGTCTTCAATACTAACCAAATAGTTCAAGAAGTAATTTGTGTTTACGTTTGTGGTAGTTGTAATTTACTAACTTTTGAAAACTAATATCTTTGGGATGTTATTTTGTAATCTAATTGTAGACTATGATATTAAAATTAGTCCTACAATTTTGATTTTGAACCACGTTGAAATGTGATATGTTCAACTATAATATGCGCTTTTAATATATAATCTAATTTTTTTTCATTTATGTGCGTCTAATTTTTAAAATTAGGTGTATTTTTATTTTATTTTTTTGAAGCCAAACGCATAATTTTGTAATCTAACAGCGTATGTTTGGAGGTCTCTGAAATTATAATTTAAGTCTTTATATTATAAGCAATTATTGGTGAATATGTGGATAAAAAGTGGTTTAAAGTTGTGGGTCATGTGATTTTTTTTTTTTTTGAAATAAAATTTAAAATTAAATTTGAGCATGATCATAATCTAAATCAATATATTCTAAATTCGCGTTTGTTAAATAAAATTTAAAATTGAGCAATAAAAGAAATTAAATCATTGAAAACACATTTTGACACATAAAGCACGCTTAGACTTATAATTCTTGATGCTTCTGCCCATTTGAAGAACCAGTTGATACTCTCTGTTCACCATATGCCCAAAAGTTTCCCTAATCTTTTAAAAAGTAATAGCTGCAGTTTATTCCTCAATCTCTCTATTCCAAACTCTCCTTCTATTTCGGTTGAATTCTTCCCCATTATCACTTTGTTCAAATGCCCCAAAATGACGAGATACGTGATTTCCTTGAACGTTATAGAAACTACACAGTTGCGAGCTCTTCGAAATATATTACACCAATTCAAAGGAATTCAAGCACGGGTTTAAATACCAGTTCTATCAAATCAGACCATAATGACCCAACTGAGGAAGGATATGAATTCTGCAATGCACTAAGATTTAGTCGGTATGTAATAAGAGTGTGTATTAGGAAGTGGGAAAATATTGCAAAAATATTGGAGCAGTAGACTTGGATCGTGTCTTTACAGTAAAAAAGTTTTGAATTTATGCAAAGGATGATGGACCCGTCTCTTTGTCCGAGCCGAGCAGCACCAGCGAAGAGTCCTTCTCTGATCGCTGTTTCTTCAACAGTTGTTGAAGGCTGAGTATTCAAGAAGCAAAGAAGACACTGGAGATTATCAGCCCTAGATTTCATGATGTGCAGTTTTGAAGAAACGAAGAAAAAGTCGAGGAGTCTGTGTTTCAGAATCGTGAGTTGTTTTGGTGGCTGTCTGGGTAGCTAGTTTCAATAAATAGTAGATGCAGATATGCTCATTTTGGTCCCATTTGGTTCTTTCTCATTTTGGTGGATGTTCTTCATGGCAGCAATGGAGATGGCTTCAACAGTCGTGTAAAAGTCAACTAAAGTGTTCTTCATGTTTGGAGTAGTGTTAAGACGGTTTTGGCCTTCAAAAGTGCCGCGCGTGGAGAGTTAACAGATTTTTGACATTTTCTGTCAAAAAAGACTCACACTACGTGCGTTTGAAAGGTTAGAGATTACGGCTACAGTGAGCAAAGGTTAAGAGCACATCGTTATAACGTTCAAAGGTTAGGAGCCGCAGTCTTATTCTTAAACTTATTTTTGTCAAATAATGTGCACCTCACCGCATCATCACGCATTACGCATTTTAAAATCTTGTTTTATATATAATTAATATGGAATATAAACTTATTTCACTGGGGTCCCTAACCTTTCAACGTTATAACGATGGGTCCCTTAACCTTCGTTCACTAAGCGGTAGGAATCCCTAACCTTTCAAACGACGTAATGGCGCCCGCTTTTTGACGGAAAACGTCAAAGAATCTGTTAACTCTCCACGCGTGACACCTTTGAAGGGCAAAACCGTCTTAACACTACTCAAATACCACTCCACTTGCCACGCACCATGTCTGCCCATTTGAAGAACCAGTTGATACTCTCTGTTCACCATCGGTCGCCGGTGAATGGTCCGATGGTCGCCAGTGAATGGTCCTGTGAATGGCCGAAGTTCCTCTCCGCCGGTCCGAATTTCTTGTTCTCGTTGAAGAGTGCAAAGAGGTAGATCGTGAGATCCTCGTGCGGCCTGAGGGGATTTCTGTCCTCTGATCTCGTTTGAGTCTCCTTTAGAAGGCCAGCCAGTTTCTGTCACTGTGATTTTGACAGTTGAAGAGAAGTACCAAGTCAGCTGGCGTGCAAATGTCAAATAATGTGATATTATTATTTATTTGTTTATTTTTAACAACTAGTTCAACTTTTTGACTCGTGACCTTTTAACTTGTCCAGACCACATTTCAAAACATTATTACCATTTACCAAAACGAGAAAAGAAGTCAAAATCAGAAATCACCAGAATATAGTCACAATACAACTAGAAAAATTGATGAACCCATCAAACTCACCTCAAAGAAACCTATATATATAGCAAAATCATTTTTACAAAAATTGACGTCTCCTATACACCCACAAACCACCCACTATCCTCTGTGACTTACTAGAGATCACTCGCCTGAGTGCGCACACGAGAGAGAGAGAGAGTACAGTATGCTATACACAAGCAAACGAAGAAAAAACAAATGTGGCCCCAACGGCATAATGAGGATAATGCAGTGAAACTTTCCTAGGAGCCAAACACTTTTAATGGATCTTGTTAGAAAGAACAAACTTCATTCAAGAAACTACGTACATTATCTCTGATCCTGCTTTCCATTTGAATCCGACGTGACTGGGGAAGGAGGCTTTGTTTGACTAGGTTGTGGAGGTGGAGCTGTTAGTGAATAAGTCATCATCCTGGACGAGGAACTTTCAATAAGACCAGCAACGCCAGCCGCTGAAGTTTGAGCATTTGAAGGAAGAAAAAGATCGTGTTTCTGATCTTTATAAGCACTCCAAACCTGTACATTATGATTTATCCCGTAAGTAATTGACCGCAAAAATATTGAAGAACTAATTATACATGTTTACTATTAAAATTGAACAAGTGGCGAGTTAGCAAATACGAGGTAGTTACTAGGAAATGATACGAATTTTGAAACATCCAATAAGTTAGTCCTGTATTACCAATCCATACTCAAACTTTTACTCATTTATCAACAAAAAAAGAAGAAGAAAAAAAAAAAACCGCAGACCTCAGTATATGTAGAACTATATTCAACATGGAAATGCCAATTATTCATCGAGAAGAATCCAAGTTTCGATCAAGGAAGCTACAAGGAAATGAAGACAAGAAAAGCAATTGACCCGAGTGGAATCCAGTTGAATCTGGAAGTGCCTAGCTAATGTGGGTATTTTATTGTTGATGAAATTAATCAATAAAATATGAAGTGCCTATTTGGTAAAGTTTAGAAGTAGTTTTTTATGTGATTTTGAAAAAAATTATCTGTGGTTGAAAAGTTAATAAAAGTTCTGGGTCCTATGAAATATGTGGTTGAAAATGAGTTTGAGACAAAAAGAGTTTAAAAAAAACTATTCCAAACATAAAAAAAAGGTATCTGATTACCAGAGAAATATTGTTATAGCGCTTAGTTATAAGAAATATAGGTAAACAGTTGATTGCTCATACCATGAAATAATGGGAGAGGGTGATTGATCAAACCAACACCTCATTAAAATTGAACTCTACTAACATCGGGCTCAAAGATTATTCAATTCATATCCCCATTCCATGATTATACAACTAGTTTATATGACAAACTAAGAGGGCACAAATTTTGTTTAACTTGTTAGATATCCTTAATGCCAGATTCATCATTATTCACTTGACATTTTTGCATCCAAGCTAATTAAGGGACGATAAGTACAATCCAACCCCTGCACTCCTCAAACTGACAAAAAAAAAAAAAAAATGTAATAAGTTTTGTTTTTGTCTCTCTTATTTTAGTTTGGTCTTCTGGGTGAGGATCGGAGTAAAACATGTTGGTGTCTCTCGTAGTGAAAAATATCAGAAAAGCAGAAATAATGGGGTCGCAAGCACAACAAATGATGATGGAAAGGAATTGCAATTAGGTTGGTTTCCCAACAGATGGTGAATAAGATTTCTTTTTGAACAAAAGACAACAGATTCTTCAGCTAGGCATCTGTCAGCCATGTAGAGGTGGCACCAGTGGGAAATACGTATTTATTTAAAGAAAAACAGCTGTTCATTATTGGCATAATTTACTGTCTCTGTTAGGAGTCAAAATTGTAATCAGACAGCCACTTCAGGTTCATCTGAATAAACTGGGTCTTTGATCCATTCTGACTTATTTCCAGTGTCAACTATAAACTGTTTGGATTATCATGCTTAAATTTATTTTGCAGTAATACATTATGTTAGGAAACTAATGTTGCCAACATCATGTTGACAGCAGCTATAAAGCCCTCAAACTTTGAAAGGTCAATCAGGATAAAAGTTTCACATGGTTGTTGTAACAACACAAGCACACATAAAGACGAGGAGTCATTACTTACATCAGAGGAATTTAGTATGTCACGCACTTTGGTACAGTGGGCCCCTTCTGTTGCAAACGCATGCAGAACCTAGAACAACACAAACTTACATAAGAGTTATGCCCATAAAACTCAGAAGAAATGAAAGTATTCCATGAATGTTAAAGAATAGTGCAATTTGGAACTTCTTGAGCAGCTTAAAAGTATAAACAATAGATAAACGAAAACTTCGGCAGATGATCCTCATTGTTTTTTTGTTTCTTCCTATGCAGAGTAAGGACAGTATAATGTAAGTTGCACTTCAAATCTATTTACCATCCAAAGTTCATTGATCCACAAAGAAGAAAACAAAGCTGAACTTCTCAAAGAGGGCAAGCACATTTACAGAAAATGAATGATATAATATAATAGCCCTCTAACAGCTTAAAGCTTTAAGATCAAGTAGTTCAACATAGCATCACAGCAGGCAAAAGTCATGGGTTCAAAGTCTCGCTGCCACGCATTTAATGAAATTGTGCACGTGACCTGCTTTGATGGGAAAAAAAAAATCACACCAACACGTGAGGGTGTGTGTTGACAACAAGAATTAAATAATATTTATGAGGCCTTTTTAACGGGTTAGGCTTTTAGATCAAGTGGTTCATCACACAAAAAAATAGTGGTCTCTCTCCAAATCAAATGTCTTAAAACACAAATGTGATTCATGAAAGCTCAATTTAATCTTACTCTACAAGTGAGCAAGGAATAATCAAGAATCGAATTCATATTGCTCCTTTACTTCATAATATATCAATGCTTAGAAAGATCATATAATTTAAATCTGTGATGCACAAGGGCACCCACCTATTATGGACTACCCATGTCTAACACGCATCGAACAGGTACTCCTCAGATATCCGGACACAAGAATATTTTTCTCATTTGATCTAGTACGAATAGGTACAACCCAAAGTTAATTCAATAAATAGTAATTCCTCTAATTCAAAAGATTTCATCAACAAAATTCAAAATCAAAGCTGGAAAAAGATTAATCCTATTGGAGAATAAAAATCCTTAAAAGATTTAATACATATTAAAGAATTTTGTAATCAACATGTCCATGTCCTAAGTTTTTGAAAAGTTACAAGTCTAATTGTCCGTGTAATATCGGTGTCCAGAGTCGTGTGACTTAAATCTTCAAACTGACGAAGAAATTGAAAAAGAACTCAAAATGAAGGTGAGATCCCTGTGAACAAATGAAAATTTCCAAAAGCATTATGAACTACTCAATTTCCACGTCTTACAACCTAAGTTCATGGGTTCACAAAGAAGAAAACAATGCTGAACTTCTCAAAGACGGCAGGCAAATTTACAGAAAATGAATGTTATATTTGAAGCTTCCAACCATCTAAAAAGTGTCGGAATTTTACGACTGTCTGACCTCAATTGCAAGAACTCGGCTGATTGATGCTTCTGACTCATTCCAGTTCATCTGCGAACGAAGTCCATTTCTTCCCCCAGCTCTCCAATCAAGAAGGCCAAGAAGAACATCGACGAGGCCAACCCTACAGTGGTGAAATTTTTTATTACTATCAAATGGAAGGAAAAAGATGAAATATTAGTTTCTTCAAGATGCACGGCGGCTAACCTAATTTTATTTAAATCAAACAAATTCAACCCAAACTTTCACTAATCCTTCTATACCATACAGGTGCCAATTGAATAAACTAACGACACAGTGTTACAGTATTTCCTTAACAATGTGCGTCCACCTCCCAATATTTGGTCAACTTTATGCCACGCCACTAAGTCCACTCATCGAAGGTTTCTAGGAAGGGAAGCATGAAAGTGATTCATGGAAAACACAAACAAATTTATGCTCATGCATTTTCTGTGTGCAATCAATTTATATATAACTTCCTAGGTTATCATCTAGTCAGAAAACAAGATATAGGGATGATAAAACTGAGATCTGAAAAAACTTAATTTTTTAGCTTGGATAACATTAAGTACTCCAAATTTTATGTGAAAAACTATTTGGTAATGCACTAAAATTATGTACAGAATTTCATATTTAATGCATGCATTATTTATATAACGCGAATATATTACACACATATATACTACCAGATTACATGTATAGTTATTATGATAGTTACTGCACGACTATATTACACGCATATATACTACCAGATTACATGTATAGTTATTATGATAGTTACTGCACGACTATATTACACGAGATAGTTACTGTGTTTGTTTGTGTGTGTGTGTGTGTTAGTAATTGGTAATTTAATACAATTAAAATACATTAATTTTACAATTTATATAATACATTTAGGAGACGCATTTTGACATACTCTATGTATTTGAAAACTTCTTATGGCTTGGCTGCTTGCTTTTCGATTATCTAATGGAACATCCAATTAAAATTTGAACTAAATATAAGTGGGTCTAATCATTTTAAAAAGCAACATCCATATTTTACTAAGCAAGCTGAATCTAATAAGCACCGAATGTGTTCAGTTCAAGTGTTGAATGCTTTTATCAAAGACCCCCTTATATACTCACTTAAGACCCTGGGCAACTAGTGCATCTCTTGCTCGATTTCCTGCAACCACAACTCGCTTCAAGGTTTCAAGAGCAAGGATACTTCCACCTTGCCAACCAATAGCTTTCATCAGAAGTGGAACCACCTGGAAGCAAGATTATCATTATCAAATCAATTACCACAGTTCATCAGACAGATTTTTCTACAACACATTTTATTAAAAGATCCATCAAACCCAAGAAAAACCACATCAACTGATTTAACAAGGGTTTATTACTAATATAAATACCTGGGGAGTCCCTGCACTAGTTGCTGCCATAGCTTCTGCACAGGTGGTACTAGCTGCAAGTTGATGTAGGACACGTAAACAACTAAGGCGCACACGCTCCTGTGGAGTTTGTGTAGTATGCTGTGCTGATCCATCCTCAGCTCCATAGGTTTGATCAGAATCATTACTCTTCATATCTTCTGAGGCCATTGTTTCTCTTCTTCCTTCATAAGCTACTGCAGACACAAGTTTGGGTACATAACCAAGATATCCAACATGATCCGCAAGAGCAGGGTATACCCTGAGTAAAGAAACCAATGCAGCAGAAAGCAGCAGAGGAAGTTCAATGTCAACAGCTTGGCCATCAAAATGTGTAGCAGCAATCGATGAAAGATACTGATCCAGCAGTCCCTCAAGAAATTTCTTTGGATTTCTAAGCGGAAATTTGGGATCTTTCAGGAATAACCTAACATAGATTCCCCCAACCTACACTCAAATGAATATTTTGCAGTCAGATAACAGAATTAAATCATTCTTGAGCACATTGAATGTTCCCTATTATACCTGAGGCTCATCTTTCATTTCCTGTTGGCTAGATGCCTGTTCGGGGACATCCCAATCAACAACACGTCCTTTCATCTGTTCAGCATATAAATCGGAAGCCATTGTCGCAATTTGTGCAGAGAGCGAAGCAGCCATTGCTGGTGTCCATACAAGTTCTGGAGTCTCTGTTGTTTGTTCAAGAGCACTCACAACCACTTCACCAGGACCATACCTGATGACAGACACAAGGCCATCTGGCAGAAATCGAGTAAGAGTTATTGCCACCCTAGGCCCATGCATCGGCTGCCCAACAAGCTTCCCTAATAACGAAGCAGCAGCTGCTCTTTGCCGCAAAGGAATATCTTCTGCACAACAATATTAAGTAAGTAAATAGAAAAGCTTAGCCCAGATTACCTGATGAGCATATATTGGTTAAATAATTTGCCCTTAATTATATTTTTGTCGGTTAACTTGATTGATGAATGATAGATAACTAATGTTTTTTTTGTAAAACCAGATCAATCATTTAAAGTTAGGAGATAAATTACAATATATATATATATATATATATATATATATATATATATATATATATATATATATATATATATATAGCAAAGCATGAGATCAAGGGTCAGCCACAACTGAGCAAAGCATGTGGCCTCAACGAGCAATAGGAAAGTGAAAAAAAAAAAAAAGTCAACAACGAAAAATATAAAGCCAACGGGCGGACGAAAGAAAAAGGAGAGAAAAAAGAGAAGAAAAAATGAAGAAAAGGAAAAGAAACAGAAAAAAGGAAAGATTGTGCAAAGTTGGCGGCAACACCAAGCCCAAGGAAAGATTGGTAGTAGGTTTTGTCTTGGAAAGAAACAACAGGAGAGCAGAAGATATAAGGGGTTAGAAGCAGCAGCTTCATAAAAAGAAAAAAGAAAAGAAAAGAGGAGTGACCGGCGGGAGCAATCTTGGAGAGACAAGTCGCACAATTCATATTTCTTTGATTCATGGCCGGTCTAACTATTCTATGTCTTTACATTCAATTATGTTCTTCTTAATTTCTTGAACAATGTTGAAGACAATACACTGCTTAATTATGTAGTTCTCTTTTTATCATAATAATTCCTTTTTAAGTTCTCTTGAATTATTATGGTTCTTGCTTCACAAGATTAGCAAATCGAAATTTCTTCCATCATTGATGTCAAGTATTTATTAAATTTAGGAATTTGTTTCACTAATTTACGCTTGATTCAATAAAGATTAATGTGGTTTCCTTCGATTACTTGTCTTCTTGCCATTTGATTGATACGTAGAATTCTCAAGTATTATGTATATTAAGCAAAGAAGGTCCTATCGAAGATTTATTTAATTTGGCTTAGTTGTTAATTATATGAGATCAGAATATATTGATTTAGAGGTGTCAGTCTAATTTGGAAAATTAATTGATAATTAGAGAATTTCTAAAGCATTTGTATTTTTAATCACTGGACTGGTTTCAATTCGTTTGTGATAATTCTTTTATTTCTTTCGTCATAATTAGTTCGAACAAATTCAATTCTTGTAAAGTAGGCTAGAATCATAATTTATATAGATTAGATTAGATTCTCTAAATTTCAGCAATCATTGGGTTTGACCTCATTTCTTACCGTTTAATATTCCAATAGATTCCTGTACTTGCAAATATAATTTAAATTTCTAAAAAGTATCAACAATGAACAAAAATACTAACGAAACTTTACCTTGCAAAGGCAACAGAAGTTCAAGAATGTAGACCACCCCACCATGTTTGGCTGCTGCCCATGCAAGCTCCGGTGTGCTTGCCAAGGCATAGAGAACTTGAAGAGCTCCTTCACGACAGCTGGGGGATGCATGGAGCATCTGTAATAAAAGAAGCAGACTAGAACCATCCGCAACCATTGCCTCCAAGCAGGGAGCATATGTTGTCAAGCGTGATAGAACATTCAAACATAGTTGAGGAATGTTGCTTGCCGAAGCAACAGGAAGAGAGAAACATTCAAAAACAGGCAATAACTTTTCCTTTGTGGAGAGAATAGAGGCTAAGTTGGGATTACTTGTCAATAAGTGCTGAAATTACAGAATGGATAAGTCAGACTCTGCAACTAAATGTGTAAACAGAAACAAAAAGAAAAAACAGATGTGGTACCTGAAGAGAAGTCAGTGCATATTGAAGGCTGTTAACCAGTTCAAGTTCAGACTTGTCCATGATTTTCATATCAATGGGTTCTGAAGAATCATCACAAGAAAGCTGCTCCATAGATGATTCAGTGGTCATATCACCATTAACATGAATATCCTGAATCTGCAGCAGGCCGATCATGAACTAAATGTGATATAAAATTGACAAGCGCAATACAGAAGACCTCAGGTTCACTAATTTCAAAATCTGGTTGATCATTATAAACTCTCAAGTATACATTGCCAATATAAAGTTCCTTTGATAGTGGTTCATATACAAAGGAATGCGACTCCTTTAGGTCATATGATCCATCTGGACCTTGGACTGCACGCTGCTGGTCCACAAATTTCAACAGCTCTGCTCGGATTGAGGAGTTCCAGATTATCTGGCATCCAGAGGAAGTGGTGAGAACCATGTTATGAGTAAACTGAGGATTCAATAATGACAAATATGGAATATAAAGTGATTAACAATCCATTGCCATTCTTAATCCCATTACGTGACCCTTTCTGCATTAACACATTATACAGTCTAGAAGATCAAATTATGTAACACTCACACATGTTGACTAGAAATGGAACCTTGAAGCTCTAGAAAAGAAAACTTTCTGTCACTTGTGAATGACACCGAAAAAATGCAAGTTGGTAACAAAAAACAACATAGTGAATCAAATAACAATTCAAAATCGACAAAAGTATGATAGATAGAATGACCATTTCTAAGTCCCATTAGATATGAACATTACCCTACATTGTACTGCCTGGAATTTTCCAGTAGCAATGTCAAGCAATTTGTAATCCAAGCAAATGATTCAATGTTTTGCAGCATAGATCTGTCCAACATGGAAAGTAAAAATGCAAAATCTGCAGCATTTACCTCAGGAGTCTCCAAATTTGCATTTAATTTGGTTAAGAGGTCTTTGGGTAGTGTATCTTTCAGCATACTCGCAAGTTTAGGTGTTAGCAAAGCTCTAAGGGCATCAGCTGCAACCTGATTATAGGGCGCTGGATTCTCACGGGTATCCAAACCACTAAGTCTTGACAAGGAGTGAGATGTTTGTACAGCATGTAAATTTTTTGCAATTTGAACACTTGTTCCAACACCATGAGCCTCTGTCTTGTCTGATTCCTCAGCAGTAGAATCATACTGAAGCAATAATGGTAAAAGGTACCTAAACAAAAAAGGTTAACTCTGTAAACCCACCAAGTTTCAGATATGGGACTAAATTTGTAGAAATCTTGCTGCAGAAAATACAATCAGAGTATAACAGTTTTTAATATTTGTGACAAAATGCTCAAATGGAACTGGTCTTTTACATTAAGGATATAACACAAATATTGCAGCCAGAGTAACTGACTCCAAATTATTATGCTTCATATGTCCCAAACTTCCTTACCTTAGATGTAATGAGTGAGAATTTTGCTTTCTAGGAATTGAGAATAATATAATATGGCTTCCAACACTGATGCTTTTGAAATTTCAGTTCATAATCTTTTAAGTGCATAGAAAATTTTGTACAAAACAGCATTCAGTACATATAAGCTCTGGCCACTATGAATATAATCTCGTAAAAAAAGAATCTAAATGAACAGAACAGCCCAAAAACAGGACATGAATATATAAATGAAATAGGGAATAAACTTGATAAAATATCAAATATGCTACCTAAAGACAAACAAAGAAAAATATAAAAACAGCAAATAAATAACAAGAGAAGTTTCACACTTGGATCAATACAAAGGAGATAAAGGGTAGAGGTGTCAAATGGGCCGAGCGGCCGTGGGCTTGCAGGGTCGGCCCATTTTGGCTAGGCTCATCCATGGGCCAAGCCCTTTTTAGGCCGAGCCCAAAAAAAGGGCTCGGCACATGGATGAGCCGGCTCGTGGGCCGGCCCAACTAGCCGGCTCGTCCAGGCTCATGGGCAAGGCCCCTTTGGGCCGCTTGAAAAAAATATTCAAAGTTCAAACATATGAAAAAAAAAACGAGCTGGACTCGTGGGCCGCTCGGCTCGGCTCGGCCGTCCCACGAGCCAAGGGCCGAACCGAGCAGCCGTTGGTGGGGCGAGCAGAGCCGCTCAGCCAGTTGCCACCCCTAAGGAAGGGAATGGTTAAAGAACACAGGTAAAAATTATAAGAAGTGAACCTACCTGAGAAAAAGGACTAATATTTTCTTGTAAAGAACTCATATCACATCCTAAATACAAAGCAGCTATGAAGCACTATAAATGTAGAAACCCAAAATTCCTCCTCCAAGCTCCACTGATGTTTGTGTTGTGTGAGCAACATATGATATTATTCACCTATTTCTATACATTGCTATTTTGCGACACAGTTTTGGTTATAATTGTTTTACGTAGGGCCCAGTTTGTCCTTCAGGAGATCAAAAGACAGTACAATGTTGTGCAGATGTCCTTCATTGGCTGTTACTTGGTCCATTCAGATTGAGAGGAGCCATAACATTTTTCCAGGATTTCTATCTCAGTCCTCTATGCGGGTGGGATAGACAGGTTCCTTATAAGCTAAAGCAGCTGGTTGTTTCAACCGTAAAGCTTTAATATATGTGCAACAGAATTGGCATCAAATAATTGTTTGATTTTACTTGTAATTGGGGACACCTTGTCCTCTAATCTTGTGTCTGATTCTTCTATTAAAACATTATTTTCAATAAAAAATGTAGAAAGCATAAAGATGTAACTTAGACTTACCACAGCACGCCAGCCTTTAGTAAGGCATCTTGAAATTCAGAGGATACAGAAACATGAGCGATAGTCTGAAGTGCAGCATCAACAGCAGCATCTACAAGCTCAAGTTCAGTGCAATGCACAATATCCTCAACCAGCCCAGAAAATTCAAGCATCTCAGTTCTGGCACTTTCAAACAGACTCAAAACAGATAAGGTTCGCATGACATTGGTAACAATGATGGTGGATGGTTCGGTAGCAGAAGTTGTTGGTTGGACCACACACATGCAACGTGAAAGAAGAGTTGCCAGTAGTGGTATTCCACCATCTCTCACGAGCTCTTCACCATTCAGTGAAGAAGACGCACAACTGATAGCAAAATGTATGGAAATAAGCAAATTTAGTCTAAGAACGAAATAACAACACAAAGATAAGAAACATTTAGAAGTGAACAAAGCATTTACGTCAACCAAACCAGCTCTGAGGCTGCAACAAGAAGAGGTGTTCGATCAGAGGAGAGAAAATTGTTGTCATCTTTGTCCACTGTAATTGTATTCAACAACATTGGATATCCAGCATATTTGAACGGCTTCAGTACATCCCCGTATCGCCTATAAAGAATGCATTGGCCTTTCAATAAAAGCAACAACCTCCAAGACTGGGGGCCTTGCAGCCCTTGCATAGTTACCTAAAGGAGAAGAATCAGAATGCAGTAAGTCACTAACTATGCAGTAGACAAGAACATGGACAATATCATGTAAAACTCCAATCTTGTAAAGTTGATTATACATTTGACCATGCCACTTGATCTTATGAATTTCAATACACATATTTGCTTAAATACCAATAGATTCATGAAAGAAGAACAGCATCAGCATGTTTGTCAAGCCCACTGTCAACCGTACTGTTCTATTGCATACAGCAATAGTTGTCACACATGGTTCACAAATTAAAGTGGTAGTGCCTGTATCTCGTATATAAAAGACGTTGAATTTCAGTGAACAGGCTTTTAACTGTCATTGTCTAAAGAACAAATTTCTCAAAAGCTGTGGTTTGAAAGATAATTCAGATCTAACCAGAGGGGCAACAAAAAAAAGCCAAAAAGAATTAACTGAGACAAAATCCCTCAAAAGGCATGCTTGTCTATCAGGAAACATGTAGAAACTAGATTAAGCATACTGGCAGCACCTCAACGTATGAAAATGGAAAGAGAAGTAATGCGATCAAAACCCAACTTAATTACGCATAACAAAACGATAAATAAAGGTTAAGGCATCATAGAATATTACCTATAATTCCATATTTAATATATTTGTCTCCTTCTTTTCTGTTTATGTACTCATAATTCATTTTGTAGTTTTTGAATTGCTTTCTTCAACCATGTGACACGGAAAATATTGTTTGCTTTAAACACCAAAAGATGAAAATTTTCAACTGCCTTGCTAATACAAGATGGTTAGCTTTGGCAACACTGATTTCAAGTCCCTGTAGCACTTCTCCATTCATACATAAATGAAAAGGTGTTATTTTACAAGGGACAGTTGATCAATGTAGAGCATTAAGTTGTCAGTCCATGATTTCCATTTTCGATTTCCAGGGTGCACAATAAACACAGAGGCTATAAACTAAGTTTTGACATGGTAAATAGATATGGCATTGCGCTAAGATCATGGTGGTGTGCATACCTGTAAGCGCTCATAAGCTTTCTGCACTGCCAGAAATATCTCTCTTCCTTCAGGATTTTTGTCCGGATGATACTTCATTGCAAGTTTTCTATACTGTCTCTTGAGCTTTTCCTCATCAATATATTCAATCTGCTTTGATATGTTAGGAATCCCCTCAACTGCTTCAGAAGTTTGTTTTTTAGGGGCATCATCTCTGGATACATCTTCAAGCGAAATCTCCAATATCCTGCAAGCTTCTTCTTCGGAAAGATCCATTGGTCTTCGTGTTAACTCTTCACGCCACATTATTAGCAATGATTGCAAGAACTCGACATGTTCAACAATAGGCCAATTAGGAAATCTAATCTCATCACATAAGTTTCTAAGGTAATAGCGGTGACACCACATTTCATCTTTCAGCTCTGGATACGTCACCGTGGCATCGGAGCATAATCATATAAAGAGTGACAATGCTGGGACAATTTCTGGGGAAAATCACCAAGATGCTGCATAACCTAAGAAACCATTCACAAACTTAAGCTGATTACAGTGATTATTTGGTACAACAACTACTCACAGTAAATAGATTTTTAGAAAGTAAAAGGAATGAAAAATGACACACCAAACAACTACTCACAGTAAATAGTTTTTTAGAAAGTAAAAGGAATGAAAAATGACACACCATAGGCAAGCTCCCATTGTACAGATAGGTATACCTGGCAGATTAGATTTTCTGCTCGCATCTTGTGCGTCCATATAATCTCAGGAGTATCAGAATCAGAAACCATTGCTGCTGCAAATGCAGCTGGACCGCTACGTTCCAGTACATAGAGTAAAGACTCAGGTAACAGGCCACCTAAAACACTACGTTTTGCCAAAGGTAAAGAAGAGGAAAGTGCGGCTTCTTCACCACCATGAAAAGCTTGATGAACATGAGTCACTGAGAAGAGTTGAGCGATTGAATAAAGATTAGAACCAGGATATGCCAGGGCAAAATAAAACGCGCCTGTACTGTATAATCTTATCATCGCCTTGGGATTCCTGGTAATAACAGCCTTCATCAAAGCAGCAGAATTCTCAACAATGGTTGGTTCGCCAGAAAGCATTGCCTGCATTTGCAAAATTTCATAAGAAAGACAACAGCGTAAAAAAGTTGCTAGTCATCCCTGTTTTTACAGTTCAAATAAAATCAATGGCTGCAAACTTGATAAACAATCAAACATAAGCATAGAGCCCAACAAATGATTTAGCTAAAATCAATAGCCAAAACTGAGTCTATTACTTAATTTCACTAAAGTACAACAATAGCCAACTCATTATCAGCTCTCCAAGTCACTGATAACATGTGATGCACTGTCAAATGTACAAATATAATAACAAAGAAGATTGAAAACCTCACCCCAGTAATGTAGAAATTTTTGTCTTTCATAATAATGTACTGCAGGGCTATACTTTTGTAAGAGTTAATAATTTTGTAAGCCACTAGATCCTTGCAACCACAACAAGCCATAGTAATCAGTCCATCCATCTCTCTTCCAACATTTTCTACAGAGATGACATCACTTTTATAAACCGGAGCCTCTTAGATTTACTTAGATTGTCCCAACTACCTAGACTGTCCTTTCCATAAATCCTCAATCCGTGCCACCTCCACTTGTAAGCATATATTCTCATTTCATAAACATCCATCTTAACATTCTCAATTAGTATTCATCTTATGGACTTCTTACCTTTAATGGCACAACACTTAAGTATCATAAAGCGTAGCATGTCTAATAATTTTAGCTGTATTTTGTGATGTCATCAACATTTTGATCTTATATTCTCAATGCTGCATCTTGCCAATCCTTGAGGCAAGCAATCTAATGTCTACCTTCAGCCTTGACCTTCCCAGCACCCTAAACAAGCACACTTAATGAAAATTTAACTCACTTGTTTCTAAACTCTTTTAAGTGTTACTCTCTTTATTTATATGTTTCTTTCCTTGGCTTCTCAATTTAGAGCATAGCTTATCATTCAATTCCACCTCGAATTATGTTGCCACATATTGCTCTTTTCAGCCATCAGTGCATACCTCAGGGGGATACTTTGAATAGCTAAGTTTCACAGAATACTTGAAAGGATCATGTCCGGAATGAGAAGCCAAAGGGTGAAGAATCCAAGAGAGAGAAAGTTGGAGCAAAAGCAGCATTTGAGAGAGATGCATTAACCAACTTGTCCTTTAGAGATTCTTTGAAATAAAACGTGCTACAAACAGTGGCAAAATGGGTATGTAAGAGAACTTTCATTGTGATACAGACCTTGTATATGTATTGCACCCCTTCAAGCATACATTAATGAACTTTATGCTTACCAAAAACAAAATACAGAATTACAAACCTAAAAGCTGTAATGTTGAAAGGTCATAGTTACATCTCCTATTTAAGGAAGGAACATTATGTCATTTTTTATTCCCTTAACAATAAAATTGAGCACAAGCAGTTAAGCACAATATATAATAAAAGACAATATGCACAACTTCCTGGACCAACTTAAGAATTAGGTTGTTATCATATCCTAAACGATGCAGATAACAGCAACAGTAAATGTTAATCCAAGTAAGAAACTTGCAGACTTCCATGAATTTTCAATTACAGAAGCAAAAAAACAAGCTAACAATATGTTTTTCATTTATAACAACCATAATTTCACAGATCTCCGAACTAACTCTGTGAACTTTGTATAAATATAAAAAATCTAAAAGTCCAGTTACCAATATAAAAGATATGGTACAAGAACTATCAAGAATACCTGTGCTATATGTGGAAGGCAACGTGGACTCGATAAGATCCGTTTCACTCTAGGTGTCGGAGTAACAAGCTCTCCAGCATCATCAATATCTGAATGAGCAGCAACCATGCTGTGTAATATGGATAATGCCACCTCTCCTACCTAGCCAAAGTATATCTACCTTTTTAGATTCATCATCACAACAAGCATTCCAAATTGAGTATGTGCTTTAACTAGCAGAAAAAATTAAACCTCTTCATTAGATAAGAAATGAACTAAAAGAGCACTTCACTCTAGTTATTATGAAATGTAACCTTAAAGAAGTTATATACAGCTTCAAGCAATGAACATAACAGATAATTCATTCTACTCAATGAAAACAAAAAATCAAAATTGCTTAAATATTCATTCCTTATAGAACTTAAAAGAAATCATTTTTTAGAATCAAGAATAAATACAACATTCATATCTACATGTATAAAGGCTCACTCAGTTCTTTAGAATTTTGACTTCCACTTTCCAAAACAAACCTCATTTAACGTTTAGTAATCATTTCCATTATTGTATCGACCAATTTCCCACCATAAAATTGGAAACTAATAACACTAGAATACTATCTAAAAGAAACAAATGGTAAAACAAATCTTACTAGTAGTATACCCCTAATCAACAGAAGACAAATAATTACTTTTAAAACATGTAACCCAAAAATTCAACCAAGGGAAGAATAAAATTAAAACACTAATTGGTGATAGAAAGAACAAGTTATAATATATTTTTAACTTCAGTATTATTTTTAAATATTGTTTTATGACAAAAAAAAAAAACAAAAGATTGAAATAAAATCATTAATATTTAATTGTTTAATGTCTTGTAACATGAACAGTAGAATAGACAGAATTTTAATAAGGGAATATGTCTATGGAGTAACATAAAGTATATCCAATCAGTTGTAGAATAACATAACTATTGCAGACCATCACTTGTTGCAAATGCTACATTTGCATCAAGCAAGGCAGTGGCCACTTCTTTGGATATAAGATTAGTATCCTCATATAATTCTATCTAATTTCCAGAAAACAAAAAACCATGGATGAAATCAGAATGCATCTAATTTCAAAAATTCAGGGTTTGAATTCAAAAATAAGTTAAAAATTGACAGCATATGTTCATTGATATTCATGAATGATCAGTGAATGTAATAGCAATTCAAATAGATCAGGTTTAAATTTTAACAGGATTATATATATTTGTGATTGAACTAGGATCTTTGGCAAATAGCTCCATTTGTTCATCGTAATCCTTTTAGCCTTTTTCCTTGTTATTATGCTACAATTTACATTTAATTATTTATAATGAATTCAGAAGTATAAAAAAATGATTTCACAGAGTCTCAAGATAATCCATGATACTTCAGTTTCTTACTACAATGTCCAATAACATCAGAAAAGACTTGTTATGTGTAGAAACCTGTCCCAAAATTGATCTCTGGGATAAATTATTGACTCTAAACTAATTGGTCAAGTATCCCAGTTTGAATCTATATGTTTTTCCTTTAGAATCTTCCTATATATATATATATATATATCAAATTAAATTAGGTGATCCACATTTCAAATTAAAAAAAAAAAAACGGGGGCTATAGTGCATGTCTATCTCCTGCAAGTTTGTTAATTTTTGAACTATAAGTTGGCTTTATGAATAATTTCAAAATTATTTTTAAACCATGAAAACAAGGGAAAAATGAAAGAATATAATGAATCTAATTAGTTTGAAATTCCCTTCCTTAGTTCTTATTAGCACAATAATTCTTCCCAAGTGCTATACACATTACCTCTAGTCCAAATAGAAAATCATTATCGTGACAGAAACAAATGCAACCAGCTTGTCATGTTTGTTGTAGAAGGCATGAACCATATGGTATCTAAATAATTGTACTCCGTACATATAGCCTTTTACATCCTACAGTACTATACCTGGACAGCAGTAAGAACAGGAACTCTGACAGCCATTGCCCAACGGAGCTCCCTTATGTCTCTTAGTATCTTCCAGTCTGGCATCCCAGAAGCCCAACATCTGGTTGTCCAGTCTATTTCTTCCTTTGACCAAAATCTTCTAATAGCATCCTTCTCCACTGGCCCAACTTGTACATTATCCTTGTTAATAAACATCCATTCCTTCGAAGGCTCCAAGAAAGCAGTAGCAGCGATTAAGTTAGACTGCAAGGGTATAGCAGTTCTTTCTGAAGCTTCATGAACAACTGTTAGTAAATCAACAGCAAGAACACAGCCTCCAACCAAGACACATGCCTCTATATTTGATAGAACCTTCATCAAAACCTGCATGCCCAGCAATATTGTATTAGTTTTAAAAAAAAAATTTAATCCTATATTTAGACATCTTATTCCGGCATGAAAGGTCAACTTCTTTCCATGGACTAATTCTTATTTCAGCAAGTTCATTTAAACTAGCTGGTCAAATTAGTCAAACATAATTTTTATTCACACATTTCGTAAAACCCACAATTTTCTACCCACTTATTATCCACACATTCCATAAACCCACAACTTATAAGCACTTAAAAAATAAATTTAGTATCACCAAACATGCACTTATTGCTCTAAATCAGAAGTCCGTTTACTCTAATCCTTGTCACAGCATAGGCAATTCTAGAAACTTAGGAAGATAGCCCCAGATTCCACTGGGATAACAGCTGTTAAAAGGGGCACATCTTCGTGATTTTCCAATTATAAATTTAAGCAAAAGAACCTCAGATGAACGAGGAGAAGCCGGTTCAGACAGCTAGGAAAAAGAGGAAAGTTAAGCATTCCTCCCACTAATCAAAACTAGATATTAAACATAATAGTTAAAAGTTCAAGGAAAACACAACATCCGTTGATGAGATATCAAAATTGGTCTGTGGATTATATTAATTCATCTCATGCGTGACGCCTAAGATCTCTAATTGTTATGCTTAGGTTTCTTCGCCAATACCTTTAAATTGCCGCCCCAATGAAACAGCCCCTCAAACTTTACAAATTTTTAGTCACGAGTCCTTTAAGTTTCCTACAGATTCTTTCATCTCAATCTCACCACCTATTCCAACCTTAACAGTTCTGTGTTAGAAGTTCTATTCAGAAACTGTACATCCCTACTATCAATTAATCTTTCATCCACTCTTTATAAACCATTTTCGCGATTCCAAAACAAATAAATTCCCCATATTAGCTATTAATACTAATGCTACGCTCCCAAAATCCATATTAGTGCTAATTCCAAAACCATCCAGTATTAGGTTGCTCAGCTCAAAGAAACTTGAGTGCTCAAGGCAAAAGGCAAACTAGTGACACCATTGCGATTCACAATCCAGACCAACATCCCAGCAAAAGTGCTTTGTTGCATATGGTACATGTCAAATTGTTCGACACTAACTGCTACACAATGAACAATAAGAGACTCGACTCACACAAATGAGCAAAAGATCAGGTGAGCAGATATTGCAAACAACACCATACAAATAAATAACGAAGACGGTAGGATATTTCTTAGTGTAGGTCAATTAATTCGGTGGGAACCACCAGTGAACAGCTATATGAGAGACAACATTATAAGTCTTTATTCCCAAATGTTTGTGTTATGTGCAGGGAAGTAGTGAAACACATCACATATGTTGTTGCATTACAAAATCCTTGGGGAAATTTGGACTACATTGTTTTGTCCTTTGAAAACTGTGTTTGAGTTTACATCAACAAAATTGTTTGCAACCATATTTTAGGTTCTCAGTGGCAGTAAGGAAGGTATTATGAAGCACGGACACTCCTACTAAGGTGGTGCGTCCATGTCCAACACATGTAGTTTCGTGTTGGTCACTGGACACTCCTCGAACACTCCAAAACATGTATTATATGCATGTTTCCTTCCCTGATAGTAGTAACATATAGTCTGACTTTAAGTTTTTTAATATAATAAATAGCTACTCATCCAATTTAAAAGAAAGTATTGGCTTTATTAAAAAATAAAAAGTATAAAAATAAAGATATAATATACAAATCCACAATTTTAAAGAATTCAAATGAATGTGTCCTCGACATGTCCGTGCCCTACTTTTTTGAAAAATCACGTGTCGGTGTGTCCGCATCCGTGCTTATTAGGGAAGATCTAATGGAGATGCCCTTTGTTGGCTATTAGGCTATAACTATTTGGAAAGAAGGCAATGCTAGAATCTTTTAGGAAACTATATTAGTAGTCATAGCCTGTGCAACAGAGTAGTAGTTTCCTTACATCCTTGAGAACTAAGGCCGGTGTCCTTTTGATGAATTTGCTTAACCAGATGAGCAGCAAGGATAGAGTAATTTTCCATTGGTAACTGTCTCATTTCTTTAATTTAATATTGATCTCCTGATACTCAATTCTTGTGATTCCTTCTTCATATTAATAAATACCTTCTGTCTTTCAATAAAAAAAGACACTGAACCGAACCCCCTAATCACCTGTCCAGACCAGGAGGCTACAAAACAAAGTGCATAGCCATCAATGAAGTGCGACCTCGAATTTTTTGTTCCACTTCTCGACGGAGAAAGAACTACTTAGAATATACTAGGATGTCCTCGGGTTGGTTCCACCCAAGTGCAGATAATCTACCTTGGGCTCCCCCAAACACAAGTCAGCATGTGTATTCCAGATACACATTTCAGTCACCTTCACCTGACAGCTTGAGCCATTTTTTCATAGCCGCCCATCCTGTTGTGTCTATGTTATATAAAAATGTACTAACTCCTCGAACACAAACCAATGTCTTCAGGTCCATACTCAAGCCGAGTCAAATCCCATGTTCATAAACCATTTGCAGGCCAGTCACAAAAAAGTTTCAGAACAGTCACCATTTTGCTGTTAATGTAATCTTTTAAGTGATATCCCCTACTGTCCTACCCTGGTGATTGTAATCATAAGATCCAACAAGTCCCTACAACATCAGCCCCAAACAAGACCCACTCAGCCCCCTAAATATTTTCAACTTCCCAATAAGATTTTTGGCTCATCTGCGAGAATGCATCACATGGTTTCCAACGCCACAAAGCAACTCCGCTTTTCTTTCAAATGAATCTGACGAGATGACAACTCCAAGACCATCTTTCAGACACTAAATGCGTAAGCATCTTACCCTAAGATCAGTCTTGAATGAGGTTTTTATACCATGACTTGAATATTGATAGAGAAATATTATGAGATCTTCTATTTTTGCTCCTTGGGGCTCTTTGTTTTTCTCTTTCATTCCGAGTTTTGTAATTTCTTTAAGTGAGAAGTGAAGGTGCGGGGTTAGAGAGAGTAATTTATTGTACCTTCAAAAGAAGAAAAAGACGGTGTCTTAATGCTCTATCATCAGTACGGTCCACGAGCACAGTAACATGTGCAGTGCCTTCAAATGGGCCTATTACATTGTAATGTTGCTCATATACAATTGCCATTGCCCTCGCACAGAGCTCCCTAACAGAGGATCCTCCTCCTCCTCCGAAACCATCTAATCTTCCCATATCACACCAATCATCAGAGGCGCCCATTTCATCAGGAACAGCACCATCTACGGTCAGCCCAGTGTCTGCATCGCACAGGAATCGATGATAAAGTGCTCTAAAGAATGCAACAGGGTCACGCAGTGGAAACTCCTGCGCCCTCCTGCCACTGCCACTCTCAAGTAGCAGACGCAAATAATACTGACCCACACAAACTTCTTTAGCTAAGCTAGGATACCTAACAGAAAATTCAGTGTAGTTCCATGATATCTGAGATACACTTTCTTGTCCAGTCTGAGACTCTGTAGACATATCTCCAGGGACAATATCTTCAGTCCGTTCCTTCTCAAAATCGAGTTTATGAACCTCAGTCTGCAAAGCCTCTCTTAACTCCTGCCTAGTACGCTCGTTCCAGATCAAGTCTGCACGGTTGTGATCGAGGCCAAAAGCTCGCCAAAAATCATGCCAATTCAACAGTAATCCTCCGCATCCCACATTTCCATTCTCCATCACTACCTGGGCAGGAGCAGGAAGACCTGCATTCTGGGGATCGGAAGAGCTAACATCAGGATCAATTGATCTTGCAACGTTTGTTTCGACCGACTGATATGCATTTACGGAAGGATTATCAGGAGAAACAATGGCTGCTGACTGGTCATTTTGTCGGACCCCGACAGACAACTGGTTAGAAAAGTTTTCACCTGCAGGGTTTTGATAACCATCTGACCCTTGGAATGCATAAGAATTTGCCTGTTGAGCTTGATCACTAACTTCAACATTAGTAACAGAAGGTGTGGTATGTGCTTGAGATGATATTGCTTTTCCAGGACGGTTCCTTTTCCGTTGAAGTAAACGTTGTCGTCTTCTACTCATCAAGGAACCTTCTTGATAAGATGTATCTTCTGCTGACATTCCATCAGAATGTGTGTACAAATATGCAACCAGCCCAGGTGGGAGAACTCTAGATAACAAATCAAGAGCAGGTTGATAAGAATCCGCCCACAGAGCCACGAGTTGTCGGCTGACATCCTGTCGCTCACCAGCAGGAAGGTAAAATGCATGCAAAAGATGCCTCAGCAGTGCACCATCACGTAAAGCAGCATCACGCATTGATTCTGCTGCAACAGCATCTTCTTCAGCTATTGTACGCATAATTACAGCCACAGTTTCCCGAACACTTTCTGCTGGATGTCCAAACAATGCAAACAAGCGACGGCGTAACCCAGCCACAAGGCGCAATAACTCAACAAAAACAGTATATTGAGTTGTTTCACTGTGTGGTTCACATATCATTGCTTCAAGAACTTCAACAACAGACATTGACAATAATGGTGAAGCAGAAATCGGCTTTAATCTGTTGACAAGGATAATTAGATTACTGGGTTCAGTAAATAATACAGATTTCGTATGCATGATTGTTGCATGTTGTTCTCCTTTTGTATCTCTTAATATATTTGAATCCCCTGGGCCACCACCAATAAGTACAGCAACAAGTCCCGCAGTTTCAGCAGCCACTCCTTCGGAGCCGTTTCTAAGCAGGCCCATAATTCTTCCAACAGCAGCAGGGAAAGACATCACGTGTGAGGCAGCACTTCTTGAAGCCAGCAACCTGCGTAAGCAAGCAACGAAACCCATCACTGTAGCAGCTGCTTTAGGAGAAGGTGGCGGCAAGGGCGGTGATTCTGGAGGAAGATTAGGAGCAGCGGGAAGCAATGTAATCAAAGCCATCAAAGTCACCTCAGGTACATCAATATTAGGGGGCACTCCACCAAATGGAATACATGCATTAAATTCTCTTATCCTCCGCCATAATTTAGCTCTCGATCCGGGAATAGAACCTCCTTCAGCTACAGCATCTTTGGCAGATGCTGCCAAATGTTTCAAATGCATAGTTGCACTTTCCATATCGGCAACAGCACGTAGTGGCTGTTGTGGAGATTGTAAATGTACTCTGCCGCAAGGAGGATCAATCCAATGACCAGGCATAGTTAGTCTTGGTAATACAGGCACGGGATATTGACCCTGCATAAGCCAAAACCGAAACAAGATTTAAACCAATTTGCAAGAGCAATCAATTTGTATCAATGATAGATCATAGCCAGATACATATATGAAAAATGAGCATATTCACTCAAATAAAATTTGCAAATGGAAAATAAATTAATAACCAAGAAAGAACGCATCTACCTACTTCAGTTTGCAAAACATCCCGAACTGCTGCAAGTAAACTATCGCGAGAAGTGCTAGCATAAACCTGAAATCAGTATCATATTTTAGAAACTAACACCTTCATAATAGAATTTAACTTCACCAATAGGCCAAAAACACTTACATGGATAGGACATCCGTCATTAAATTCAATGGCAAACATCTGAGGCTCCTCAGAAAACCGAACAAGAGCACTAATGGTGGATAGAGGTCGAACAATAACAGCCTACAAGCATTCATCAAGTCGTTTGGCACTTAATATTTTTCAATCACTAACCAATTGCATCACAAACATATATCCAAAGCACAATGTTGATGAAGCCAAAACATTCTTAAAATCATTTCTCAGCAGTAGTCGAGAGAACGGAACGGATTTAAAACAGAAGCAAAGTTTAGGGGAGTATATTTCAGATTTAAGCAAGGCCACCGCATATTTCCTTGTTCTTGGACTCTTATCTAAATAAAAATGGTATGGTGGTCATGGATACAGAAGTTGCATTTCATCTCCTAACTTTATCTTCATTCAACTCATAACATGTTGTCACTGTATAGATCCATAAACAATTTGAATTCTAGTTCTGATATTTGGTCATTAACCTTCCTGTGATGAGGCAAGTATACTGATGGCTAAAGAAATCATTTTGTAAGGTGCAAGATCAGGTGCACACCATCTGCTATGGCAGGGTCACTACAAACAAATGAATTCCCCATGAACAACGGCTAACATGTGATAAGAGGAGCTGATCGGCCTTGTCAGCAACAAATAATAAAGTATGATAACGTAGTATTTATCATACATGATAAATGATCCGTAAAGAGACAAGATCTATCTTAGGATCACAGACACGCATGAATTCGGTTAACTTCTTTTAGGCAGGAAAGATTCAATTAACTTAAAACACATGCTCATAGGCTTCACATGCAGATTGACTTATCACATTTTTCTTGTGGCACCTTCATTACATTCATTTTTACAAAATACTGTATCATGCAAACTCTTACAAAAATTTTGATGAAACATTAAGTGTAAATTAGAGGCATCTCTCTACACCCAAAACATATTGACATCACCAGCTTACTTCATAGTTTTCTGGGCGCCTTTCGATAAGTGAGACCTTGGTAAGAATGAGTTGACGAGATACAGCATCACCACATTCCCCAAGTCCTCCCTTTGGACCAAGTGCCAAACTCAATCCAGCAGAATGTTGTGTTCCATGAGCAGAAGTTCGCAATCTTGTCAACGACCAAACCCCAAGAGGAGTTTCTTCTGCCCCAACAGCCTCCTTAGCTGCATGTATCACATGTGAGGGATAAACTTACAAAAATTTAAAAGGAAAAAAAAAAATGAAATATTAACAATAGAGGTTACCCCTTTGCCTCAAATACTCTGTGATGGAGAGTGATGGAGAGCTGTCAACAGTTAATGACAACCCAACCATAGACTTTGCCGTTTTAGTCTGGACAAAATTGTTTAAGCAATATTAGTTTTGGTCCAGAAAAAATATCCACAAGTTTAGAATTATCCAACAGGCTCAATGAAAACAGTTCCCTAGGGTTTGGGCATATTAAGGGGAGGGGCTTAGAGACAAAAGAATATGTGGACTCTCTTTAAATAGAAGATCAGGAAATAAGCAATAAAGAGGCATTCCATACTAAATTTGATATAATGGCAGCATTTGAAGTCCCTGAAGCAGCCTGGAAAGCTTTGGATTTCCTTCCATATAAAGGACAAAGAATAAATCCTCCATTATCCACATTTTTCTTCCCGTAAGCATCAGAGAGAAGAATTATCGCGGGAGAATCCATATCTCTAAAGTCCAAGCACCAACGAAGGTCTCCAGACTTCAATTCTAGTACTTCAACTCCGACATGTGTAACTTTCATTTTCTGCTCAAGATGAATTCATCACACTAGTCAAGCAAAACAATAGAGTGGCTTGGATAAGCAACACAAAATGAATCAAATAATGGGTGCATGCAATGTTTAAAAAGCATTTTAACTTTGTAAGGAGAGGCGATAAGCATCAAGACAAAAAAATAAAATAATTCAAAAAAATATGAAAATACAAAAATATGCACAGAGTAAACCATAATAAAAGTTAACAAATTTAAAAGTCCAAGTTGCAAACAAATATAACATAGATCAACAAATTAATGAATAACAAGTTCTCAAATTAGTTACATAACAAAATTATAATCTACTACTAGAAAAAATAGCCTATAAGTCACCCAGTTTATCATTGCTGATAGGATCATTAAGATAATCATCAATATATTTGATTCCCCTCCATCATCATCACTACCATAAGTTTCTTCTTATTATGTATCATCATCATGCACTAGCAGTAGTGTTTTCTCTTTCCCTTAACACAAAAGGCAGCACAAATAAAATAAAATAAAATAAAACTGTAAAACGTTGTAGGCTATAAATAAATAGACCAAAAAGTTGAAGCCAGTAATAGAAAGCCAAAAAAAGGCAAGACGAATGAATGCACACCTCGGCTAGCCTTGAAGCGTAAGCCTCAATGAGTCGAAGCATAAACCTTGCAAATGGCACTCGAAGCATAAGTTTTAAGGTGTTTAATGAAAGTCTCATGTGAGGCGTGCCTCCAGGCATAAGCCTCAAACAGATTTTGAAAACAAGGGGTGTAGATGCCATTAAATGTCACATTATTACACTAAGTTGGGTCTTACGAAGGCAAAATATAATAGTTCTTTAAAGAAAAGTTGTAACTCCGACATATGTCATCTTCTTCAATTTCATCTCAGTTTTTTACTTGGCAATTTTAGATTCCTATCCATAGTTTTCAAACTTCAATCCAGGCTGCTGGAACGTAACAAAGTGATGGGTAGCATACTTAGGTTAACAATGAATGAAAAAATTGCACGGGATGTCTTTGAGATAAATAGTAATCCATCTTGAGATAGAAACGTGTTTTGGGTCTAGCTCTAACCCCTTAAGAACATGTTTCACAAAACCTTCAGTTACAAGAGACAAGTGCGACGCAGGAGCACACACGGAGAGCTAGATAAGCAGCATTGTGGAGGAGTAGGTGTAATAATATGAAACAATGGAAAATAGAGAAATAAAAGTAAATTGATAACATTTCCCAGACATGAAAAAATAACTCGAGTAGGTTGAGCACCACGTATCTTCACCTCATAATCATTAAGATGACTGCAGACCGTGAAGCGTGGACGTGAAGAGCATACAATTCAAGGCTCAAAGAATGTCATCCCACTTCTATAGGAAAAAACTCAACTCATTCCACTCTTTTCTTTTGTTGGCATTTATAATCAACCTAAAAAGGGGCATAAAGTACCTTTCATAAAAAACAGCATAGCTCATCAAATTTCATTTCTAGTGCAATATCATATCTCTCCTGGCAGAACCATATTGTTTCATTTTCAAAAAGTGAGGAATTAGAATTTTCTATCCAAGTGTGGGGAAACAAATCACAGGATGCAGTGATATTAGGTTAGAGAATCTTGCAAAATGAATGACCAAAAAAAATTTCCAAACCAAATGTCAATATAACACAACCTTCTCAGCCATTCATCTATGATCTACACATTCTATTCATAAACAAAATAAAAGCCAAAGCATTAAAATAACAAGATCCTCAGTAAGAACTTCATCCTACTCCTCATAGTTGTTTCACATTATATTAAACTTGAATTTATTTTTTCATTCACCAAATGTATTTTTTCCAGGACAGACATTTGTAGCAAAGAAATAAACCAGTAACTAAGTCGGCCATGCTATAGCATCTTGTCTACCATATTTAATCAACAAAATGGCACTTGGACTGAGTAATCAAATAGTAAAAATAGTTAGACTTGGACTAATGATTATCCTATCCAATGTAGTGATTCTCTCAAGCATTAAGGTCCACGTATTGTGAACAAATTAAACTAGCTAGGCAAAAGGCAAAGAACAATTCATGACATCACAAAGACAGAGCAGCAAACAAAAGTACAACAACTATCAAGTATAACAACGTAGGTCCAGAGGATATAATACTTACAAATTGGACCCATTCTGAGGTCCTCCTCCGCAAATGAAGAACGGGGAACTCCGCCACAGTAGGAAGCTTGTTCCACCTAATTCTATGCAGTTCAGATATTATACTTGCCCTATATTTTGACGAGAACTTAATAGCCTTGAATTTCCCACGGCCATCTGTCCGTACACTTAAATTAAACTCACTAGAATTCTCATCCCTCCCAATGATCGGTGCAGCACCTTCAAAATCACTAGCCACATCATACGAATTGGTCACAGATAAGGTCCCGGGATCCAACGTAACAATAGTGTAAGTCGAAATACATAGAATTCTCTTGTAACGGCCACGCCATGAGTGCTTAATAACCATATAACGAGCCAAGTACTCCGGCTCTTCGGGAGGGATGGCAGGAGACGACGAAGTCGACGAGGAGGGCGGATGGGGGTCGGAAGAAGTGGACGTGTGGCGGCTGACAAAGTCCATTTGGGCTTGGGGGAGATACTGAAGCGAGTGATACTTAGGCGGACTAGGCCGTAGAAAGAACCATATTCCACCTGCCGACGTCGACGGCAGAGGTGTCTGCCTTGACTGATTGGCACCCAGAGCTTCAAATCTGAAAACCCTAGGGCTAATTTAGCTATTATCGAAGTTATTTGCACAAATCGATCGGATCAAAACTGGATTCGATTTAACAAAAACCCTCTGCATATGATTATTGAGATGTATAATTATACGGCGTCTATGGATTGGGATCGGAAAAGATTTAGGTGGTGGAGGAAGTGGGCTGAGCGTCTGTTTATGAATAATTCAATATGAAATATATATTTCTGAGCTGTGCTAATATGGGTTAGGCTGAGCTGCTGTAACAAATTTTTGATTGCAAGCATGGAAGAAAATGAATTTATTTAATTGATAATTGAAAAATATCAATTTAGAAAACAAATTTCCATAAATAAAATATCCCCCTTCAAAAATGTTTTTTTTTTTTTTTTTAAAAATATAGCCATTTATGTATAAATAAAAAATATTTTACTTGAAAAAAAAATGAATATCAATCAAACGTTGAAAAATAGATGGAAAAGATTTTTTTATAGAAAAATATGCGTATATCAAACGTGTCGATTAGAAAATATGATGAAAAAAATGATTTTCATGAAAAATAATTTAAAATCAAATGCAACCAAAAGTTGAAGCCAGTAATAGATAAACTACTATTCCACATGGAATTCACATAAGCTTGTTCTTTGAAAAATATCGAAGACAAAAAAATTACGTGTAGGAAATTTGAAAAATGATGATGAGAAAAATTAAGAGAGAGGTGATTTTTTTTTTTTTTTTTTTGGAAAACATATATATGCTAATTTTGTGTAAGTGAGTGAAAGACTCGTTCACGGTAATTTTATTGTGAAGCAATAACTAGTATACTGCTTCATTGCAGTGAAATTCGACTATATATTTTTTATGATGATGAATTGAGACGGTGAACAAATTTTGAAAATGATCGATTGAAGCAGTGAGCAGATTTTAGAAATGATCGGTTGAGAGAAATGATCGAATCAGATAAATAGATTGAAACGGTCAACAAATTTTGGAGAAGATGAATTTGTGATGGGAGAAATTAAAGACGTAGTAACACACGAATATTTAAGTAATTTTTTTTTTTCGTAGCAGAGAAAACTCTAGTAAATATGCCAACTAAAAAGGAGATTATTTTGAACTTTTTACATTAAAATAATAGATTATATTTGATATTAGCATATTAATAATATTTTATAAGTTTATTATTTTAAAACGAGTTATTATTTGGATGATAGGTTTTTAAAATCTATAATTATTCAAAATTATTTTTAAAAAATATATTTTATTTTTCAAATTTAATCAATTTTATATTATTACATTTCCAATACAAAGTTTGATGTCAGAAACTTATGTTTTATTACATGTACACTACATTAAAAGAATATTTTAGGTATTATATTATCATTTAAAAGGTATTGACAACAACACGAGGTATTTAGAGGATACTAGTTAGACACGCATGCGTTGTACGTACTTTTGTAATTATATTGTTAATTTTTAATATTTTTAATATTTTCAAAAAAAAATTAATTATTAATTAATAATTAAAATGTTAAAGTAGTAATTACAATAATGATAAAAAAAAAATATGGTTGTTGATAACATGTTGTTTTGTATTGTTCGATGTTGATATTTTATTTATATTCATAGAATTACAATTGCAATCAATTATGAGTTTTATATAGTAGTAATACGAATAGTAACTTGAATTCATTAAAAAGCTTTTGGTGATTTGAGTTTTGAAGATTGACAAACCATTGATATCAAATTGTATAGAATTAATGATGTATTAATAGGGATCTTCATAGTTGTATTTTACGGAAAAAAAAATTAATAATTAATAATTTTATTGAAAAAAAAATGTAATTATTAACTATATAATATTGTACATTTGTTGGAGTAGTGACTCTTTGTAAATAATATTCTTTGTGTATGTTCTCTTTTTATTAAGCTCGTCTAATATATTATTAATTAAATTAAAAATAAAAAAAAAATCATATATTATTTGTCAACTATAATCATTGTAATTCAATGTATTCAAAATGTTATTTTCATTTCCATGATTTGAATTTTAATCCGATAATAAAAAAAGTTACAATTTTCCAATTCAATTTTTTTTTAAATCCATTTCTTATTTCTTTCGTCTACGTAAGGCAAAAAAATTGAGATCGTCTTTTCACCTTCATATTTAATTTAATATATTAAATATTTGCAAATTTTAAATGTACATTTAATAAATTGTTAAAGTGAGAATAACGTTCTATATATATTAATTAAATTAAATTAAATAAAAAATGTAAAAAGAGTCACACGTTAGTTCTAAACTATAGTATATGTTTTGTGGGGTTTAAAGATTTTGAAAAAAATTGGTAAATTGTGTGGTTGAAAAGTTAATAAAAGTTGTAGGTCCACAAAATATGTAGTTGAAAATGAATTTGAGAAAAAAAGAATTGAAGAAAACATGCTCATAATTACTGTAATCTAATGTATTAAAAATAATCTTTTTATCTCCATTTTAGTTTTAACAACTATTATTTGAATTTTAATGCGGTAATAAACAAAGTTATAATTTTTTTCATTCATTTTTTTTGTTGAAACTCATTTCTTATTCCTTTTATCTACTTAATGCAAATAATAATAATAATAATAATAATAATAATAATAATAATAATAATAATAAATTGAAATCATCTTTTCACCTTCATATTTGATTTAATAGATTAAATGTTTAAAAAATTTCATTGTATATTTAGTAAATTGTTGAAAATTTAATGTACAATAAGAATAAACAATAATAGAGTAATAAATAAAATATTAAAAATAATTATACATTAATGAATAATAATGTGAATATGGAATTTTAAAAAATTTGTAAGGGTATAATGGTCTAAAATGTTTCTTCATTTAAGCCCATTTTAGACATAGTGTTTATATATATATATATATATATGTTTGGTGGGGTTTAAAGACTTTGAAAAATGTTTAAAGACTTTGAAAAAAAATTGGTAAATGTATGTGGTTGAAAAGTTGATAAAAGTTGTAGGTCCCACAAAATATGTAGTTGAAAATGAATTTGAAAAAAAAAGAATTGAACCAAACATGCTCGTAATCACTGTAATCTAATATATTAAAAATAATCTTTTTATCTCCATTTCAATTTTGACAACTATGATTTAAATTTTAATGCGACAATAAACAAAGTTATAAATTTTCTCATTAATTATTTTGTTGTTGAAACTCATTTCTCATTCCTTTTATCTACTTAATGTAAAAAAAAAATTTGAGATCATATTTTCACCTTCATATTTAATTTAATATATTAAATGTTTAAAAATTTTAATTGTATATTTAGTAAATTGTTGAAAATTTAATGTACAATAAGGATGAATAATAAAAGAGTAATAAATAAAATATTAAAAAATAATTATTCATTTATGAATACTAAAGGTGAATATGGAATTTCTATGTTTGGTAGTCTTTCAAATTATTTTTTTAATCTTTATATTATAATTTGTTGATGATATGGATTATAAGTTGTGGGTCATTTTGTGTGGATAAAAAGTATGTTTGACCAATTTGACCAGTTGAAATTATAATTTAAACATTGCCAAACATGTGAGTAGAATGATCAAAAATTATTTCTCCATTTAAGCCCATTTTAGATGTAATATAGATATAGATATATAGGAACACATCGAATGTGGCACTTGTCCATTGGATGAATTATCTACATAGATAAATAATTCATCCAATAGGCAAAATCTTGCATTGAGATATGCAAGTGAGTCACTCTTATTTTTATATATATTTATAAGTCGATCAAATATTATTTTTATCCACACATTTTTACGATTCATCACATTTATCCACTTTTTATTTATACATTTCATAGGACCCGCTACTTATAATCTACAAAAATCTTTACCAAACATATTTTTAGTGCATATTTAGTTGGGTTTAAAATAAACTATTTTTTTTTAAACTCATTTTCAACCACATATTTTATGAGACTCACAACTTTTCAACTACATATTTCACCAACTTTTTTCAAAATCTTCTAAAAATTACTTTTAAACTCAGCTAAACATACATTTAATGTTTGTTTGGTAAATTATTTTTTAGATTATAAGTATTTAGTGCTTTTTTGTAAATATTTTTGTAGATTACAAGCAGTAAATTTTATATCTTCGAAAGAGTTGCATTACCAGTTGGCGAAACTAGATCTTATGGAATCATATTGAATATTTGACCACACATTCCGTACTTTTCTAAAAAAATGTGCGCAAAGTTGTAGGTCCTACATTATATGTGAATAAAAATAATATATAATTAGCTTATAAAAATTTATAAGCGCTTCCAAACATGCTAAAGACATTATAACATTTATGTTTGGGTGCACATAACATTAATCAAATAGAAAAGCGATAAGTAAAAAAACGTGTTACACAAAACTAGAAATAAGGGATGTTGTTATGATTATTTAGAAGGGATGGTTGTGTTCTTACTACTAAACATACCGCAAATCATGTCCGCATCATTGTATTGACATTTTCGTCAAAGATTAAGTCAACTAAGTATTGTGATTAACTAATTATCATGAAGATATCTTCTTATAATTTGTTGAAGCATCTCCTCCATAATTATTATAATCATAACTAAGTAACATTGTCGCTAATTATTGCTCATTTGCGCAAAATTTATTGAAACCCATTAGAACAAATTGGAATAGAACTTGCTACAAAAATTCTTAACACTGGTGATGGAAATTTGAAGCCCTAAAATTTGTCATTAAAATTTGTTGTTGATGGAAATTTTCCAACCAAAAATCCATGAGTAGTTTTTAACGTCGCCTAGGGATTAGCCTTAGGTGAATATTTGATCATTTTTTGATTTAAAAAGTGATTTATACCACCAACGGAAAATCCTAGGTAAGTAATATTGTCATCTATGAACAATTTGTTGAATATGATTTACTTTTTTTTTAAAAAAATTTATGTTGTCACGCTCTCATTGAAATTCAAACTGAAAGTGGTTTGATTCACTGACAAAATATTGTAGGTGAGTAGTATTCAGAAATTTCGTTGTTGTGTCGTTGGTGACTAAAAATATCCAATTCGTTATTGCTTTGTGAGAAGTTCCGTCGGTAATAATGACTGATGAAGTCATTTTTTTAGCAGTGACCAATCGATTCTAATTTATATCAAAATCAATCACAAAAACTTGGTGTATAGGTCAAATGCTCATATTTATATCAGATGTGTAAGATTATGAAGGTATCCAATAATTCTATAGTAATAGACGTTCGTTTGGAATGCCGACAACTTATTCGTCAGCGATGAATGATCAAAGTATTGTCAGTGATTACTTACAACATCACTAATGACAGGTGCATCAATAATCACTGACGGTATTTCTATCAGTAATTATATCCAAATAACTGGCATATAAATTTTTTGACAAAATCGTCATCAATTACAATGATAGCTGGCTATTCATCAATGATATAGAAATTTATATATAAAGTAATTTTATTTATCGACGAAATATACGTAGTTGAGTAGTATTTCACCTTCACTAATTGAAATTTCGTCGTTGATTGAAAATGTCCAATTCCTTGCTAATTTGAAAATTCCGTCAATAACACCAACCGACGATGTCCATCAATGCAGTTGCTTTTTTTATAATTCTCCACCAATTTTGGTTTATATCGATATCACTCTAAAATACTTGGTGTTTAAGTTAAATACTCGTATTTGTATCAGATACGCACGATTACAAATATATGAGGATTGTTCATCCTACTAATAGATTTGACAAATAATCATGACTTTTAATTTAAGATAATCCAACAGTTTAGATCTATTACAACCTTTAAAATATATATGGAGACCATTCCACCTACTAATGTATTTGACAAATAATCATGGCTCTTAATTTCAACTAATCTAACGATCTAGATGTATTAAAACTTTTATTTGGATGTGTTTGGATGTCGGTATAAGGATTTTGAATATTGTAATAGATTTAGACTGTTAGATTAGCTTAAATTAAAAATCGTGATTATTTGTCAAATTTATTGGTAGGAGGAATCCCCCTCAATCCCCATCTCTCTTTATTATTGAGTTTTTGTTTCAAAATGCCACAACCTAAATCTAATACATCAGTTTCTATTATGAGAAAAACTTGAGAGTTGAGCAGAGACGACAAGTAGAGATTTTACTAATCTTTTAATTTTGATAACAACATTTGTTTGAGAAGAACTCCAAGCAATTGAGTTTTTTTGCAACCTTTGGAAAAGGGATTCGCAGGTCTGTCGGATATTAAGAACAAAGTCTGCGATATAATTAACACGTTCTAAGAATCTATGTAATTGATTTTTATCTTTGATTTCATTAGGAAACTTATCTGCAAATTCAATAGACATGTTGATGGGAGTAATTATTCCTTGAAAAATCTCATGTCCCAAAAACTTTATTTTTATTTCAAGTAACTTCGATTTTTTGTAATTGAAATGGCAAAACAATTAAGTTTGATTATTTTAAAAAATATCTCAAGATGTTTAAACTGTTGTTCTATAGACTCAAAATATATTAGTACATCATCAATATAAACAATTGAAATTTTTTCATAAGGGTCAAAATATCGTTCATAATTTTTTTGAAATTCTGAAGAAGCGTTCTTTAACCCAAATGGCATCCACTTATATTGTCCAAAAGGAACATTGAAGGTGGTCTTATGTCAATCAGATTTAGCGATTTGAATTTGCCAAAAATTGACTTCATATCAAATTTTGAAAAAATGACAGCATTATAGAGATTATTGAAGAGATCTTTTTTCCATGGAATATGATATTGTATCCATTGAAGGACTTTGTTTAAGGGTTTGTAATTTATTACAAGCCTAGAAACACCCATCTCTATCTCACTTTGGTTGTTGACATAGAGAGATGAGCACTTCCAAAGAGATTTACTGTGACTAATTAATCCATTTTCAAGAAGATCATTAATTTCTTGAATACAAAAATCTAAAAGTTCTTTCTACATTTGAATGGGTTTGAATTTTGTAAGAATCATATTTTCGCTAAAATTTGAATATAGAGTAAAGAAACAACATGTTTCTTTCTTTTCCAATAAGCACTGGGAATATTGGAACATAATTCTTTGACAATTTTGTCATGAAATTGTTTGTTAAGAAGTTGTATTTTTAGGCTCAGTTAGCAGACATTTAGTTCTCTTATATTTGATTTCTTCCTTAAGATATTGGATTTGCTGCTTCTTTAGGTTAATATTTTGATCTTTTGAATTGAAGTAGTTTTGATTTCGTTGACTTTACAGGAATAAAGGAGATAAAAAATTTGAAATTAATCTTTTGGTTGAAAATTATAGTCGTAATTCCTTCTTATGAAACTTGAAATGGATAAATTTGAACAATGAAATGGGTGCCCATGATAATTTCTTGATCAAAATCTTTGACAAGAATAAATAGGAGTTTTGATACAAATGTGAGCTTTTGAAAGTTTATATTTAACATTAAGCTTTTGTCCATTGGCACCGTAGAGACGCTCAATTGTTTTTTCAAAGTATTTAGTCAAAACTAAACCTTCTTAGATGTAGTTTTGATCGGCTCTAGTGTCAATTAATACTTTAGTCGAAAGTTTGTATTCTCCATTCATGACAATAGTCATCCGATAATACCACTTTTGAAGCGGTATTTTTTGCAAAACATTGATAAAGCCCTTTTCTTCTTTCTGCAAATTCGTATTTAGAATGGATTGCTCATTTCTCAAAGTCTTTTGCTTATTAGATTCAAAAAGGATGTTTAGAGCTAAGACTTATGATTGGGTATCAAGATGACTTCTCTTTAAGATTTGGAGTTCATCTTTCAAATTTTTAACTACTCTTTGAAGATCTTGTATGAAAGTGTGGGTAGTCTTATTTTCAAATCTAGAGAAAATATTTTTGAGATTATAAAGTTCTAGTTTAGGAATTTGTTCTTTAGAAAAAAAATGGGGCTAAAGTTTATAGAGATAGTCACATCTTTTAGCAGGATTTTTAATTTTGCTAATCATATCGAAAATCACTTCTTTATCTTTGGTAATAACATTGACTATTTTGCTGTAAGAGCAAATTCCTTGACAAACATTATTACATGTACTATAAGAGTTTGAAGATTCTTCATTGTCCAAAGATTTTTCTCGAATTTGAAAAAAAATTCAAATGAAGAGTCTCTTCACCTGACTCGGAGTTGCTAGAGTCAACAAGATATAATATTTTTTACTTTAAATCTTCATCAATGTGTAGTTCATTAAATTTTCATTTCATAGAACATCTATTTGAATAATGACATGTTTGTTTGCACTTCCAACAAACAATATCTTTAGGATCCCTTTTAAAATTGGTTTTTCTATATAAGTTATTTTTCTTATAGAAAAACAGACATATGTTGTAATTCTTTGTCGTGATGAGTAGAACACGAAGTCGCCCTTTCAAGATGTCACTTTCCAAATACCCGTTGTATACGATGCATGAGTTACTAAGGAGATGGGATAAATATGTAGATGCTGAGGAAGCATATTTCATTACCAAATGCATGAAAGATCGAAAAGAACTTGAGTCTATCAAAGGAAAAGCTCGGGACGAGCCCGAACCTCGAGATGACAAAGGCAAGCAGAAAATAAACTATTCAAGTCGGATAAATGGTGAGGGTACCAATGAAGGATCATGCTAGCTGGGAAGTCCTAGTGTACCTACTGGACTCGACCTGCAACAACTTCTTATTTTTACTATATTCTTTATTAAGTGTAAGTCATGCGACACAAACATTCTCAACTACTGCAATGGTCAAACGAGGCGATAAGCCTTGGTTTTAAAAAAAAAGCGAGAAGATGAGCCTCAGGAAAAAAAAAAAGGCGAGGCGAAGCGATAAGCCTCAAAAAAAAAAAGTGATGCGAGGCGATTAGCTTATTTGAAAAATAAAACAAGGCGATAAGCCTCTAACTAAAAATAAATGCAATGAGTCTTAGTTTAAAAACAAGACAATGAGCATTAGTTTAAAAATAAAGCGATGAGCCTTTGTTTAAAAACATGACGATGAGCCTCAATTTAAAAAACAAGGTGATTAGCTTCTGTTTAAAAATCAAGGCGATGATCCTTTGTTATAAAAACAAGGCGATGAGCCTCTGTATGAAAATCAAGGCGATGGGCCTATGACTAAAAACAAGGCGATGAGCCTCTGTCTGAAAAATTTATAGAGGAGTAGATGCAATAGATTATTTCTACTTCCCATTGACGATCGTCTATGAAAAGTAAAGGGGCTTATGATGATAGAAACAATGACCGTTGTTATATATTACAATAACAGCTGCTATATGTTACGATGACAGCTGTTATGATGATAGAAACAATGATAGATGATATATATTACGATGACATCTGTTATATGTTGTCTGTCAATAGTAACACGTCTTGGCACGCCCACCTCAACGATTGGCCCGCCTCATCGGCTCGCCTATCCCGATGGTCGTATAACTCGCCTCTCCGAGTGGATAGCAATAAACTAACTGTCATTGGGTTAGCCAGACGAGCGACCCACAAAATGACAATTCTACTGGCGATTAGAAAGATAGTCTCTCATTAACTCCTAGCAATGAAACTCCTAGTAATGAGAGAGATGAAGAGACACCTATCATTAAAGACTATTATAGGCTGTAACTGTAGGCTACCCCTATAAATAAAGGCTAACCTCTGGGTAAAACCAACTCTCATATACTCCATATTATTATTCTACATATCTGGTTTTAATCATATACTAATTATCACACCGGAGTGGATACGGGGAAAAGAAGCTCCGCCACCTTTTGCAAGTCTCCACCACTGTCACCGCCATACTCGGAGGAGGATAAAAATATTTATCATCACTTACAATCTATAACATATATAAAAGTATTGATGTTGAAGAAATATTTTTAGACGATAATGTCTTTGCTAATATTTTATGACTTCCTATTCATCGTTCAATTAATATCATTATCATAAAAGGCTAAACACGTTATTATTCTTCTTATTGCTTAAATGAACATCGATCTAAATAATTTCCTCAATCTTAAAATATTTGCATGCATTCGAATAGTGAAAAATTAGGACTCATACGAGTTCTTTATTTGAAAATTGAAATATACCTTCGCGTTTGATTTTTATTTGAAAAAGGCATTTCATTTACTAAAATCTAATGATTTATAGAGTTTAATATTTTTTTATTTAATTGTTACTGTCGATTTCGTTTCCTTATTTTTATAGTCTATTAATGAAATATTATCAGTTATATTCTTCGCAATTTCCTCTACTCCTTTCATTTGGAGTAAACCCTAATCAAGAAGGTGAGGGTAAATCGTTTCTCTTAGTTTAGTTTTACACTTAGAGTATGTTTGTCAGTGCTTATAATTAATTATAAATTGATCAAATATTATTTTTATTCACATATTTCGTAAGACCCACTGCTTATAATTCCACGTTCTTATATGTAACAATATTTCTGGAGAACTTATTATTCCATTTTTCTTCAATTTTATGGTTTTCATTTCTATCACTACAAGAAAATGGGTCTATAGCGGTGACACAAATAGCGACGACGCAATGTCGCCTCTGTTAGTACTGCACAGTAGAGACGAAAAAAATGTTGTCGCTATAAGTTAAAAATATATAACGACGATTAATGTGTCTTTATATTCAATAGATCATCGCTACTATTTTTAATTTACAGTGACGAGCTTTTTATGTCATCGCTAATTACTTTCCAAATGGCGTGAATAATTTGCGCCATTTTTTTTTACATATAGCGACGATAGTAATCGTCGCTATAGGGTTGTTGTTAGTCATGTGAATCACAATTTTCTTCGTAATTTGTAATGAAGTCTATTGAGATGACAATTGTCTTCGCTATAGAGTTATCAAAATTAGAGGGAAAATTGGCGCCATTTCTTATGTATAACAACGATATTTATAATCTATAGGGACGACTTTTGTCACCGCTATAGATTCTCCTTTTTCAGCTTACCTTCTCCATATTTTTGTACTGTGTATCTACAATTTTTCTATTTCCATATCTATAATTCTTCTCTAACTCCATATTTTTCTCTCATAACTATCTTCTTTCCATTTCATTTCTCCATCTCCATCTCCATCTCCATCTATTATCTTTACTGCATTTGTGAAAATATAGTATTTTTCAGGTATGAATATTGATAAAAGTTGGAGAAAATTAAAAATTGCACAAAATTGTCAAATTTTTGAAATGGTTTGAAAGCATTTATAAACATGGCTAGGCCATACGTAAATGACAGGAGAATGATTAAATGTCCATGTACAAGATATTTAAACGATCTCACATCCATATTTTGTCATGGTTTTACAGAGAGTTATATAACCTAGATATACCATGGTGAGACCGAGGTTCAGACTGCGAATGTGTATAGACAGAATGAGAGAGTAGGTGTGGAGGATGGGATGATGAATGTCATGGATGACGTAGTCGATCATGAGCATGCTGGTAATGGTACAAGCACGATGGTTACTATAACGAATTGTTTGAGGCTCTACATTCAGAACTATACTAGGGAGTTTCATCATTTTTGTCTTTAAATTTTTTAGTGAAGTTGATGCATATTAAAGTTGTGAAAAAATGGATAAACAAGTCTGTCAATAATCTTTTGAAGTTGTTAAGTTAGTTTTTCCAAACATAAACATGGCAGACTCCTACTACAAAGCTAAGAAGATGATGACGAAGCTTGTTTTGGTTACAAATCCATTCACGCATGTAAGAACGACTGTGCATGTTTGTTTTGGTGAGCATGCTGATAGACAAACTTGTCCAATTTGCCAAAAAAATCGTTGGGTGCACATTCCTGGGAGAGTGTACTGGAAGAATGTTCCGCATAAGGTGTTGCGCTATTTTCCTTTGGTCCTCAGACTGAAACATTTGTTCGCGACGAATGATACTGCAAAACTTATACGGTGGTACAATATAGGAAGGTCTAGGGATGATGATGAAATGCAACATCCCGTTGACGGAAAGGTATGGCGGGATTTTGACAAAAACATCCATTGTTCGCAAGTGAGATTCGGAATGCCCAGTTAGGTGTGATGGGAGACGGAGGGTAACTGAGAATAACGTTACCAATATTGACATCAGTTCAGAGGTGTTCAAGGATGATCAGTTCATATTTGCTAGCCAAGCACAACATGTGTTCTATATTGAAGATCCTTCTCGTGGTCCAAACTAGCGAGTTGTACAAGTAGTTCATCACAGGAGCACGTGGGATATGATGAGATCTAACATCACAGAGATAGACGTGCTCCACAATACCAAATCTTCTCATTTTTCTCTTATCATTGATCTTGACAACTTAGAGCACATATCCTTACACCGAATAATGGTGAAGCTAATGGATTGGAGTATCGGTTATCACGGGAGCCCATCTGATACAGCATGAGATACTTCGTTCATTAACGACAAGGATGTGGAAGACGACACACATGAAGAATACGAGGATAAAGAAACATCGAGTGAAAAAAATAACGACGACAGTGACGATGATGATGATCAATTGTATCATGATAGTGAATAAGATTGAATATTGTAGTCAGTGATGGCAAATGGATCGGGCCGTCCGTCGGCCCGGCGTGGCCCGCAAATTCACGGACCATGGCCGGCCCGGGCCGTGTTTTTGTTCATGGGTCGAGCTTGGCTCGGCCAGTGGACGGACCGTGGACCACGGATCCGTGGTCCACGGTCCAATATAGTCCCCAACAAAAGTTGGGGACCCGCCGTTGCAATTTGGTCCCCTTATTATTATTATTTTTTTTTTTTCAAACGGCTATTTTTTTTTTCCCTATATATATCCCATAAATTAACTATATTCTCCTCACAAATCTCTCAAATCTCAACTTACAATCTTACATTCATACTTTCATTTTTCGAAAAAATTATATTGTGCAATTTAAATAATTTTTAGATTTATAATCTTATTCTTCTTATCTTCTACATCCCTACATTTCAATTTTCATATTTATTTTTTCTACTTCTAATCACTAGTCTTCTACATTTCTATTATCTACAATTATTCATGGATCAATACAATTTTCAAGGAAGTGCAAGTGCATTAAAAATCAAAATCAAGATGATTTTAGTGGTTTAAATAATGTTCCAATTCGAATTTGGTGATGATTTTGGAGTTGGGAACACACCGCTCAATTTTCAATTTAGATGATATTGACGAAGAGTTGGAAACGACCAACACTACTCAATCGACTACTAAGCGAAGAGCCGCAAAACAAAAAGCTCGGTGTTGGGATCATTTCAATAGAGTGCGAGACGGTGCATCTGCAGATGGGCAACCAATTTTCAAGCGGTTTGTAAATATTGTAAGCAACAGTTTGCATGGCAAAAGGGTGGTGGAACGAGCCATCTTAACCGACATTTTTCAAGTGTATGCAAAAGCACGGAGGAGTTGATACCAACCAAGCCCAACTACATTTCGGCTCTCCGGTGGATCTACTAGTTCTTCTCCCAATCTTAATAATTGGGTTTATTCACAAGAGGCTTTGCGTCGAGAAGGCATGTGCCAGCTTGGTGGCGATGGTGAGTTCCCGCTTAGCATAGTGGAAAGCCCTCATTTCACACGGTTTGTACAACGGTATCTTCAACCAAGGTATCAACCCTTTGCTAGAAATACTCTTCGATCGATACTATTGCTGCATATAATAAAAGAAAACAAACTATAAAAATGATTTAAGTAAATATCTTTGGTGTGGTATCATTCACTTTGGACTTATGGTCCCAAGTATAAATGATAAATGATATATTGCGACTACTTTACATTATATTGATAAACTATGGAATATGCATAAAAGAATAATTGCTTTTAAAGTAATTGACGCCCTCATAATGGCCTCTGATTTTTAATTATTTAATGGCAATTATTAAAGAATTTAATTGCGAATCTAGAATTCATAGATGATTTTTTGACAATGCTCCGCCTAATAATATTGTAATAGAAAAATTAATTGAGGAATTACAACTTGATTTCGGTGGAATTTTGTTTCATGTTAGATGTGTATGCCATATTTTTAATTTAATTGTTCAAGACGGTTTAAAGTATATAGGCCCACAATTAGAAAAAATTAGCTATGCATTGAACTATATTACTTTGTTTCACACCGCTAGAAAACAAGTATTTGATGAATTATGCGTGAAAATTCTCTTCCAACTAAAAGTATATGTACAGACATACGTAATAGATGGAACTCTACTTATTTAATGCTTGAATCATGTGAAGGTTATGAACATTATATAACCGATTATTATAATTGTCGACATTCACACGGTCCATGTCGATTTGCAACCACATGATTGGCAAATTGCATTTCATGTTCGTAAATTTTTAAAAGTATTTTATGATGCCACGAATGCATGTGGTGGTGTATACTACCTTACTAGTCCATTAGTTTTAAATCATTTTTATTTTATTGCAAATAATTTTAATAGATATAAGGCGTATGCAATTTTTTTCGATATTGTTGAAACAATAGAAATCAAGTTTAGAAAATATTGGGAAGACTTGCCTATGTTGTTCCCGTTAAGCGTCAATTATGGATCCTAGAGTAAATTTACAAGGTACTAAACATACTATTTCGAAATTTCTAATAATTTGAGTTACGGTAATCCATTAACTTACGGTAATTTAGAAAAAACATTATGTGAAATGTCACGAATTTTATGCGAGAAAAAAGCGGTAGGAATGTTAGAAGACCTCCTGCGCCAAATCCTTCTTCTTCTTCAAATAACCCTAATCCTAATGATTATTGGGTTTCCTTATTTATAAGGAAATCAAAATCCTAGTTTTTCTTCTTCTTCTTCTTAGCTTTCCCGTGCTACAAATGTTGAAACTAATATTAGAGATATACCATTAGAGTTAGCTAGATATTTTGGTCACGATATGCTTAATTTGTTAGATGAAGAGGAGAGAATAATTTTGATATACTTAGGTGGTGGAGACAAAAGCAGCGTCAATACCCAATTATTTCTATTATAGCACGTGATCTACTAACACCTCCGGTATCAACCCGTAACATCGAGTCTACTTTTAGCAATTGGTAGGATTCTTGATTTGAGGTCAAGACTTAAACCGGATATATTAGAGAGTTTAATGTGTTTGAAAGATTGGGAGGATGCGAGATCATCGAATCCAAGATAAAGTAAGCATGATATTGGTAGAAGAAGAGATGGATGAACCGAATACGTAGTAAGTAAAATGTAAGTATATTTATGATTTTGTATAAATTCATTCTATTTTAATATTTTTATTCATTTTAACTTATAAGTTTTTATATTTAACTTTACAAAAAATTGTACACGTAACAACTTGTTCGTATTCAATTTTAACTCTGCCTACGCTAATAGTAGCCAGTCCCAAGCCCTAGAAAAAAGAGGAGGATTTGAATTGAACATTTTTTCTTCACTTATTTGTTATTATTATTTTATTGAACTTCAAAAAAAAAAATGAAATTTCACGTGGGTCCATGGACCGGCCGTGACACGCTGACACGGGCCGTAGATCGTGGACCACGGGCGATCTGGGATGGCCCGTGGATCGCTTGATGGGCCCGCGATCCACGGGCGGTCCGGACCTCTTTTTAAGACGGACCGGCCGAGGCTTGGCCGTCTCTTCCGGGCGAACTCGGCCCGTTTCAAGGGCCGCCGGGACCCGGTAAACCACGGGCCGAGTCGGCCCGGCTCGACCATTGCCATCTCTAGTTGTAGATCATTACTAAAATTTATGCATTAGATTTATAAAAATTTGTTGTTTTTGTTGTCAATGAATAAGATAGAATTTTCTACGTCAATACAATGATTACTTTAGTTTAAAGCACTAATTTTTTGATGGATTCCCAACATTCGTTCTTGGACAATTGCCCAAGAATTACTGCAATTATATAAAAACATAGAAATGTAACCTATTGAAACTTGAAAGACTTGCATTGCAAATAAAAGAGGACAAAATTGAAATAGAAGAGAAAATATGAGGACCAAAATTAAAAAAAATTAATTGAAGGACCTGCCTGCAAATAATCCACATTACGAGTTACGGAGACGACAGATATAGCGACGAGTCGTCGCTATTAGTTGAAAAATGTAGGCGATTTTAAGCGCGTGCATGATTTTTTTTTAAAAAAACAGTCGTCGCTGAACCTATAGTGACGACATTTGCCATTGCTATAGAGTTCCACATTTTAATAACGTGTAGAACCCTTCTCTGTCCTATTTCTTCTTCATTTGTTTTGATTTTCACTGAAATCCGCCCGTCCAAGTGCCGTCGTTCAGGTGCTGTCGTCCAAGTGCCGCCGTCCAACTCGGAACAAAATAAGGTGCACTGGTTTTATTTTAAAACCCTATTCTTCCTTTTTTTTGTTCAAAAATTTTGTTTCAATCTAGATGTGTGATAGTTGTAATCATTTAATAGTTCATGAAAGATTATATTTGTGATATTCCTTACATTCTTTTCTTTGTTAATCAGTTTCCATTTTTTTTATTAACTGTCCATTTTCTATCGTTGTTTTTTCTTTTTTTTTTCTAATTATACTTCTGTTTGCTTACAATCCTTAAAATGAAAAGGCGTGAGCATTGATTTGAGCAAGGTTCAAAATGGGATTGTAAGCAAACAGAAATTAATGGGTTATATGATGTGAATGTTAATGTTAGTTTCACCAATTTGAAGTTTCATATAATTGTTTTGGGTTGTTCGATTTAGGGAGGATTTCTCAAGTTAGGGATTGATGTGCAAAGTGTAGGGACCAATTGACAAAAAAAATAGGGACTCATTTGCGTTAATATGAGTTTAGGGACCTATTCACCAAGAAAATGGAAGATTAATAATCAATTGCACAAAAAACTCATAACTTAGGGACTAATGTGAAAAAAATAACGTATATGGACAAATTCATTAGTAAAATGAAATATTAGGGATCAATTGTACAATTACTGATAATTTAGGGATTAATTTGGAATAAACAAAGTTTAGGGACTAATTCAGCAGTAAAATGAAAGAGTAGGGATCATTAGCACAAAAACTCATAACTTAGGGACTGATGTGAAAAAATATAGTATAGGGACAAATTCGTTAGTAAAATGAAAGATTAGGGATCAATTGCTCAATTACTGATAATTTAGGGATTAATTTGCAATAAACAAAGTTTGGGGTCCAATTTAGCACTAAAACAAAATATTGGGGATCATTTGTACAAAAACTCATAAATTAGGGACTGATGTGAAAAAAATATAATATAGGGACAAATTCATTAGTAAAATGAAAAATTGGGGATCAATTGTACAATTACTGATAATTTAGGGATTAATTTGTAATAAACGAAGTTTGGGGACCAATTCAGCAGTAAAATGAAAGATTAGGGGTCATTTGTACAAAAACTCATAACTTAGGGACTGATGTGCAATACTATGAGTTTAGGGACCAATTCAGTAGTAAAATGAAATATTAGGGATCATTTGCACAAAAACTCATAACTTAGGGACTATTGTACAAAAAAATAGTCTAAGGACCAATTCATCAGTAAAATAAAAGATTAGGGATCAATTGCACGATAACTGATAATTTAGGGATTACTTTGCGATAAACTAAGTTTAGGGACTAATTTAACAATAAAACAAAAGATTAGGGATCATTTACCAAAAATAAGTATACAGACATTTTCTGCACTATTTGATGTTCTCTTTTGTCATGTATTAGTATGGCTGACGTGATGTCGTACGAAGGTAATGGTGTAAGTGATCCTCCACCTCAGCCACCTCGCCGGCTCGATTTGGCACGCGAGTATGATAATAATTTTTGTTTAATTTTTTTTGTATTTTGTAATTATCTTTGAATTTTTGTTCTTTTTCAGTGCCCTCGTCTAAATGACGGGATATCTTTCGAGGTATTAACCTTGAGAAAGTTTGGCAGGCGAATGGGAAGATGCTACTTCCCATCGTGTTCGACAATGTCGAACATACTATGCAGCCGATCGAGAATAAAGCGAAGTATTTTACCCGCTTGGTTGGGAACTAAGTTAGCTTCACTGTATCCCCTTGCTACCCTTCATGGACAGAGGTTCCAAGTGAGCAACGGGCACGGTTGCGTAGCATTATCGAGGTATTGACTTACAATAGTTTTTACATTAGCGCATTCTCTAAATAATTGTTCTATGTATTATATATTAACGAAAAATTTTCATATGTTGCAGAGCTACTTTGATTTCTAGGGCAATCGGTCGCTCGATGAGCACCGGGTAGTCTGCGCCGCTGTAGATCGTCTGGTGACTGATCGTTATCAAGATTACAAACTGAATGCGCATAATCACTTGAAAGCGCACGGACCGAGCCGCCCCCATACATCGAAATGTCTCTGAAGGACCGACATAAGTGCATTGACTTCTTCACAAGTCCTACTTTCGTGTTACGGATTATCATTTACTTTTTACGTTTTTATGTTAATATTTTTATAACTATAAAGTTTTATCTAATCAATTATTTTTTATATCTTCGAGGCGGTCGACAAAGAATAAAGCCAATCGGGGTAAGGCTAAATACCCGAGCGTGCATGGGTCGAAGATCTTCTCTGCCACGTGTTACGATGAGATACAAGTAAATTTTTCAATATCATTATACAAATCTTCAATGTATTACATATGCATGTTTTTAACTAAATTTTATGCTTAAATTGTTGTAAGGGACCCGGACCTCGAGACTTTCCACACGGTGGCGGGTATTATTAAGTAGTTACGTGACTTTCCACACTTGTTAATTGTATCGATATTATCTTATTAATTATTAATGAATCCTCATTAAATGTGGTGACTACGTGAGGGAATGGCAACTTATAATTTTTAATTAGTTGTTAATTGTATCGACATTATCTTATTAATTATTATTTATTATTTTTTCTCATTAAAAAACATAAAATAAACTTGTTGAGGTGAAGGAGACTCAGCGAGATCACCCCAAGTCGTCTCGGGCGGGGCGGGTCCGGTCGGGCGTCGGTTTTTTCCCATCCCTAAGCAGACACAAGTCACCTCCGCGCTTGCTATTGCTTGCTATTGCAAATGAGGTTCTCAGACAACGTCAATGACACGTCTGTGGGGTTGGACGGGTTCCGAAGGACACCTCTTCCTCCTTAGATTCGACCGCTACATTGAACGCGAACATCTAATCAGTTCTCTTTAGACCCCTAGAATGACGATCATTGATTTGTCATGTATGAGGCTCAACTACGCCGAATGGAGAGGACAATTCAACATTTTACGGTGAATCTGAAGAATAGAATACCGGAGGTTGTACTAGAGAGATGACGAGGACGACGACGACGACAAGAATCAAAACAACGATGGGGGTTTGGGGGATATGTAGATTTTATGTATATATAGTAGAATTATTTATATTATTTAAATTATAAAAAATTTAAAAATTAAATTAAATTATTTATAGCGGCGACAAAGTCGTCGCTACAATAAAAAATATTGATGCACATTAAGTCGTCACTACTTATAGTCGCTATTATTTATTGTACCTTAAAGTTCATAATGACGATCCCAACGTCGCTATTATTTAAGATAATAGCGATGACTTTGTCATCATAATTTATCTAATTTCGAGAAATAGAGCACGACAATGTCGTCGGTATAGATTCAAATGGCTATAGCGACGACATAATGTCGTCTCTATTAACCTAGAGGGACAAATCTATTGAGACGACTTACAACGACAATAATGTCGTCTCTATAAATATAAAAGGACGACAAATGATTTTTAGCGCGACTTATACCTCATCTCTTGTAGTGTATGTCTGTGTGTAATTTTGTAAGATGTTCTTTATCATATCATGTTCGTGATGGTGACCCCACGTACGTATTGGGAGCAAATCTCGCACAAAAAGTGTTGTTTGGCGTGCAATCTCCACGACGAAGAGGAATCGCCCTAATTGCAACAACGTACTAAGGCCAAAGAAGCCGAAACACTTGATTGCTATTCCAGAAGAAAACACTATAATAACATGTATTTTCTTAAATCTTTGATCTTACAATGTTCTATTTTGTACCTAATTTGTGTTTTATATTTTGGGTCTTGGTTTTTTTTTTTTTAGTTTTTATTTATAATTTATCACTTGTTTGGAGTAAGTAGGAGTTGTATGCTTCAAAAGCAGCATTTGAGCATTTGGTAAACAAAAATAATTTTATTGCTCTAACGGTATTAAATTACAAAAAAAAAAGACATTGATTATAATAATGTTATTTTGTATTATTATTATTATTATTATCACAAGTGATAAAATTCATTTTTTTCCTTTTATAGTAATATGTAATATTGTCAAATATTTTTTAACAAAATAATGCATTGACTATTATTATTTTAAAATAAAAATAATAAACACCTAATAAATTTCAAATTTTATAAAAATTACAAAATAAAAGCATAGTCATATAATGCAAAAATTAATTAAATTTAAATTATTTTTTATGTATCAAACTTTCATCAATTTGATTTCTCAATTTTTCCATTTTCATACAATAGGAAAAAGGTCAAATAATTTTAAATTATCATTAATTAATGACTTGCAAAAATCCAGGTTCTCAATTTCTCTATTTTCATAGAATAATAAAAAAATCAAATCACTGAAATGTGTAGAAAATAAACCTAGGATATTAAAGGAATTAGTTTAATTAATTAGGGGTAAAATAGGTATTTTAATAATATATAAATGAAAAAACTAAAAGCAGAATTTGAAAAGCTACCATTTTGCTGCTTCTCAAAATCTGCTGTCAGATGAGTTAAATTATTTTATAATCACTTTTAAAAATTTTGTCAAACGCTTAAATCAATTTCTGATTATTTGAGAATCAGAAATTGGATTCTAAAATCAATTCCAAATAGGCTTTAATCTGGTTTAATGGATTCTAATTTTTGTTTATCAAAAGAGGTGTTTGTAGCATTTAGTAAGAGTTGTTTTTCACGCCTTATTAGACTGAGTTGAAGCAACTAAAATGTGATTTTTTTGTTTGACTGGACTGGATGATCTTTGGGTTTATGTCTATCGTGATCTTGTTGTGCAATTATTTTTATGTTTTTGTATTTTCCATATCTCGTAATTTTTATATTTTATGTCATGATATGTTGTATATTTTAATGTAGTAAGTTGGTACATTTAGGATCCGTTTGGCATAATTGTTAGGAGTATAGTTTTTAGCAGTAAAACTTTTGGGAGTAGAACTTTTGGCAGTATAACTTTTGTTAAAAAAATGTTAACTGTTTAAATATGTATTCAAAAAATGCTCTGAATATTAAATTGAGTGTTTGGTTGCATAACTATAAAAATACTTATTTAGAAATTTTATATTTATTTGAATAAACGATAATTAATTATTATATATCTCATATTACTTTTTTAAAAATAAATAATACTTTTTTATATCCTATAATAACTATTATAATTAATATATTAATTTAATTATAATTACACAATTATTTTAGTATATTTGACTAAACAATGATTAATTATTATATATCTCATATTATTATTTTTAAAATAAATATTATTATTTTATATCATATAATAACTATTAAAATTAATATATTATTACTTATAATAACATATTATTTTAGTATATATTATATTACTTAAAATTAATTAATTATTTAAATCAAATATATTATATGTAATTTGTATTATATTATTTAACACGTTAATATATATTTTTTACAGTGGCAATTTTTTATAAGTAATTAATGTGGTAAATAAATTAATATTTTTTTGATATATTAACGATATTTTTGTTAATCTTTAAGTTCATTAAATGTAAGTACAACTTCTTGTAAAAGCTCAATTAGAACTTTTTAGAGAAGTTCAAAATTTGAGTTTTTCTAAAACAGCTTTTTAAAGTTATATTTTAGTTAAAATTGAATATTGATTTTAGCCAAACAACCATAAATATAATCAAAAGTAATTTTGCTCTTTAAGAAGTGTTTTTAAACCTCAAAAAACCTTTCCAAACACACTATCGGTTTCATTTCTTCTTCTTCATTTTTTCCTTTTGTAGTAGAGGTTTGTGAAATATTTGCTATCAAATATGTCGAGTACATTATTAGGCGATGATTGAGGAGGTGCACAACTCCCCAGGATCTCAAGTAGTTCGTTACAACTTGGTTGTGTAGTTGTACAAGCACGCTTTGGAAAAGTTGGGCATGTAGGGATTTTGAGTGGCGAAAAAGTATTTTAATTACAAAAAGTCAAATGGGTTTTGTGTCTCGAGTCATGAATCGGGTGTAGGATTTGGATTATATGTAACCAACTTAGCAATTATCTAGTTTTTTTACGGGATTTTGGCGCAAATGGTCCATAACGTATGTTCTTACTATATTTTTAGCTAAGAGGTCCCTAACCTTTTATTTTTAGCTAAGAGGTCCCTAACCTATGTATACTAAAATTACGCTCATCACCTAACAAATACCTTTAACACTCAAAAGTCAGTAATTCCAATTCTAAATAAATATTTCTAAAGTAAAACAATTGCAGCACAAATTATTTAATGCAAGGTGTCAAGAATTAAAAAAATATAGATTATAAACTTAACAAGTCAACAAGAAACAACAAAATGAAAATAATAATAATAATTAAGCCGACCGTCAAGAACACCCTTTGATAAAGAGAACGCAAGACTATATATTTGACATTCAACCACACATATTGATACGGTTTGTTGTTAAGTACACTTACGAATATTAACTATAATTTTATTGCAAATGTGATATCTTATATATCATTTTCTACAATCAAGAAGTGTTCTTCTATCTACCTAAATGTTAATTTGTTGTGAACAAAGGTTGTGATCTGAAATGGAATAACAAATTCTTGCATAAAGAAACGCTAATTTTTAATTTTGACATTCGTTATATACGTCAATGCAATACAAAAAAAAATCATTTCAAACATAATCTGTATTTTCGTTGCGTTTTTTAGGATAAACATCGAATGGTTCCGACCATCTAAAATAGAACTAAAGTTGAATAAGGGGAAAACGTATTTTATATTTGTGATTTGTTTGTTGATTTGTGCGTGATAACAATGACTTTCTTGCGAAAACTTTCATTTCAAATATTTTATTCTGAATCTTAAACAACTACAATAATTCCAACCCGTGGTCTACATGTTTCAATCTTCGTTAGTCTAATCATCAAGGACACTAGAAAATTCTGTTCAATATCCTTTCTCGTGGTTGGAAATTTTTGTTTGCTATAAATTTCATTGCAATAGCTTCTTATTGATTTTATAACTATGATGAAAACATTAAAAAAATTCAAAATTTTTACATGTAGACCCCTGGAAATTTGAGTTGCTTGAATTTTCGTGATGAAACTTAGGATCGGGACCTTGAATTGATATTTGTTGGTGATTTTTGGGAGTCTTTAAATGCCCAACAACGTACCATTGAATGATTGGGTGGTGGATATGAGAGGTGGTGCTCTAGAATTTTTGGTTGGGTAAGAGGGGAGAGAGATTTGTGAAGAAGAGAAGACTTTTTAAAAAATAATAATAATAAAATTCTTTCCTTTTTACTCTATTTTTCTTTTGTCTTTTTTGAATATGTTTTTTTTTTTTGTATATTTAAAGTTAATGGCAAGAATTATTTTTTACACTATTTTAGTAGAAAATTTTGAAAGATTATATCCGTGAGTGTTATTTACATTAATTATTGAAAAGTTTGAATGATACGTTTTATTAAAATCGAATGAAGACAAAATTGTGACAAAGTGAAAAGGTTGAAGACCTACCGTGTAATTTGCCTTTATTTTTAATATTAAATTTAATAGTGTAACTAGTAGCAAAGGTTCCCAACTTATAGTTTCATATGCACTTTCATCTCCAATTTTTGAAAAATATACGGTATTTATCAAAATAGATGAATTTCATCCATTTTTTGTTAGTCAACATTGTTGACTTCTACATTCAAAAATAAAAAAGAACAAAATTTTCATTTTAATAGTTTTAGTTAAAAATTTTAAAAAAATGAAAACTTCATAAAACACTTTAAAAAAAGAAAAAGTAAAAACAAAACAAAACAAAAGATAAAGAAAATAAAAGATTTTAATAATAATAAAAAAGTCACCATCTTCCACCCTCGCACCCATCCCCACCATGCTACTGATACACCACACCACACCACTGCCAACGAACTAAGGACACGAACCCTTTTGATGTGCACAATTTCACCCTCTAGTATTAACATATAACACCCAAAAAATTTTTCATTCTCATATAAATTCTATACAAGAAATTCTAGTTGTGTCCAGGTTGTATATTTCTTGAAATGCTTATTTCACATTTAAAGCAAAAAACAAGAGCATAAACCAAAATTAGATTTATGAGACAATATCAAAATAAATTATATTCTCTCAACTAAAGTATTTTAGTATTTTGTATCATAAATTGAGCATGAAAAGAAAAGACGAAATTGCATAAGAAATATCACCGATCAATCATCTTCATCATCTTTATTAAGACAGATTTGTTGGAATTAATTGATTTTTATCGGGTAAAACCATTAAATGTGGTATATTTGATAAATTGTAAATAATTAATTAAATTTGGGTGAATTGAAAAAGTCTTCATTAAAAAATACGTAATTAGTAAATGAGTATAATAATGGACACATTCATTCATAATTGGTGAATATGTACGATGAATGGACATATTCATTCAAGATTTAATCTGAACTATCATATCACATAAAAATATGAAAATGGTGCGATCTAAAAGCTCAGATTAATTAAACCAAATAGTGCACCTATTAATCAAAAAGACATTTCAAAACCTATAAATAGGGACCCTAAATTCAATTTTTTCATACTAAATCAATTCTGAATTAATTGATTTTAAATTCTCTATTTCTCTCCAAAATTCTGCTTCAATAATTTCTCAAGTTTTTTCAAAAGATTGTTGTTCCTCCTTTTCGAAAAGAGTGCAATTATTCTTTGGTTCGACCGGCAAGGTTGGTATAAGTGCAGTACTGACTTTAGAAGAAGTGTTGTATCTTGGGAGACATACGTCATTTGATCATGTTAGCACCTTTATAGAGGTCGAAATCTGTCTTAAGAAGATTTGCTACGGCATACCTCGCTTCATCTCATTTTTCTATGTTGTGGTTTTAAAGTTAATGATTAGTATTGAGCATACTAGATGAACGATTCGACATTAGAAATTGGAGAAATTCAATAGCATGCACTTTAAGCAATGGCAATAGTAAATGCTATGGTTACCAGTTCTGGGTTACCTCAAAACTTGTTGGGGAAGCAGTTCTAATTGCTAACTTTATTCTAAATAGATTCTCACAAGAAAAATGGTTCAATACCTTATGCACTATAGAAAAGGATAATGCCTTCCTACAAATACTTAAAAGTGTGAAGGGTGTTTAGCAAAAGTAGACGTTTTACCTTTTAAAAGGATTAAATTAGGTCTTAAAACTATTGATTGCATTTTATCGAATAAGCAATTAATAGTAGAGCGTATAGATTTCTTGTGCATAAATCTGACATAAGTCACATTCATGTCAATCCAGATTATTGGAACCTAATGTATTTAATAAATTGTACAATGCTAGACATAGCTTACTCGGTAAGTAAGCTAAGTCGATATACTAGTTACCCTAGTAATGAGCATTGGTATACATTACTTAGAGTGTTGGGCTACTTTTAACGTACCAAAGAATAATCATTACATTATGAAAAATATCCTCTAGTAGTTGAATGATACGGTGTTGACAAATATGAGATACAGATGAATCTAAATCCATTAGTGGTTACGTATTTACTCTTGGTGGTGATGCTATATCTTGAAAATCTTCTAAACAATCGTGTATAGCTCGGTCAACTATGGAATTTGAATTTTTTTGCTTTAGGTAAAGTAGGAGAAGAAGTGGAATGACTTAGAAATTTCATACATAATATTTTTATATGGTCAAAGTCTGTGCCTTCTATATGTATTCATTACAATAACCAAGCAACTATAGCCAGATCAGAAAACTTTGTGTATAATGGGAAGTCAAGACATATACGTTGTAGACATAATATCGTTCAGCACTTGTTTTCAAATAGAACAACATCAACTTTTTAAGACGAAAGATAACCTAGCGGATCCGTTTACAAAATAGTTATCTAGAGAGAGAATAGACTGAGCATTGAGGGAAGTAGGTTTAAAGCCTAAAATTTAATGAATCAACTTATTGGAAACCTAACCTAGAGATCCAATTGACTAGGTTCAATAGGAAAACTAGTTATGCATGACTTGGTGAGAAGTACTTCGGAGTTTTAACTCCTTTCTATTTCTATGATGTAAAAGTGTTGCCTACAAAGATTGCAAGGATAAACATTGTTTTTAATTATGACTATATCTTGTAAAAGTACAAGTGGAGTATTGTAGTGTACTCTTTATAGAACATCATCTATGTTAGCGCGAATGTGGCTGGTTATTTTAGAATTTTACTTAGGCAAATTCCCTAAAGCACTCATACAACCCAGGTGGTTTATGACCAAAATAATGAACACAATAGAGAAACAAGTTTAATATGAGAGATGATGTGTTTGATCTATTTTCTGAGCTTGCAATAATGGCTAAAAGTTCAAAACGTTGCGTTCACTAATTAGCCAAGTGAGTTCGATGGATTCTTACTAAAGAAGGTTTAAAGCGAAAACTACATATCTTGATGCATTATCTTTCAAATAGTATTCTTATTTTGTCTTCTTTGATTTGTGTTGACTTCTTCCATTCATGTGGATTAAGATTGTTGGAATTAATTAAATTTGATCGAGTAAAATCATTAAATGTAGTATATTTTATAATATGTACAATTATAATTAATTTTTAGTGAATTAAAAAAGTATCCAATAAACACGTAATTGGTGAATGGATGTGATGAATAGACACATTCATTCATAATTAGTGAATAAGAATGATGAATGGAACACATTCATTCAAAATTTAATATGAACCATTAGATCACATAAAAATATAAAATGGTGTAAGGGCGTAGATTAATTAGACAAAATGGTGCACCTATTCATGAAGAGGTATGTACCCATTCAAAAAGATATTTCAAAACCTATAAATAGGGACCATAAATTCAATTTTTTCCACACCAATTCAATTTTGAATAAATTGATTTTAAATTGTCTCTTTCACTCTAAAATTCTGCTTAAATAATTTCTGAAGTTTTTTCAAAAGATTGTTGTTCCTTCCTTTCGAGAAGAGCGCAGTCATTATTTGGTTCACCGGCAAGGTTGGCATAAGTGCAGTATCGACTTTGAAAGAAGTGTTGCATCTTAGAAATATACGTCATTGGTCATGTTAGCAACTTTGCAGGGGACGAAATCTGTAGATTTGTTACGGCATAGTCGCTTCATCTCATTTCTACATTTATGCTATTCTGTTTTTCTCGATTATTCCTCGTCAATTTTGACAAAAAAATTTACATAGCATCTTATGTGGACATCTATTGAGGCGATTCTCGTACAAAATGAAATACTAACTATAATTCGTAAAAAATAAAATCCCCAAATTCATTAGCACGTGAAGTTATGAAAACACGCACGTAAAGAGAGAGATGGATGAGAGATAGAGAGCCCTTAAAGATTAGAAATTCTTGTTTGAGAAGGTGAATTCATCCAATTTGAGGAACCATTAACGAGTAATCCTAATTTGAGCGGATTTGGTAAGGAAGATGTAGAAATATATTTTCAAGATTCATTACATGTCCAAGGCTTTTTGAGATATAATATATGGGCCTTTATGTGGGTGGGTAGGGAGTGGATTGAGGTGAAAGAAGTTCACTTTATTTTATGTGAAAATTAGCTATGATACCTTCTTTTTTGAAAAAAAGTTGAAATATACCTTCATTTTTGAAATATTAATATTTAGTCTCTTTTGAAAAACCTATAATAAATATGACCATACTAACTATTAAGGACAAAATAGACAAAATTCATATACCCCAAACACATCACATGTCAATAGCCCAAACAATATCCTAATTGCCCAAACATAATTTCTCTCTCTATATTTCTAACTTTCCCAAAAATCTCAATTTTCCTAATCGATTTCTTCATCCCCAATCTTCTTAATTGAATATTTCAATCAAGTAATGGTTAGAACATTCAATAAATCGCTAAACATCGAGCTTGAAATAGAAATACCAACTACAAAGAAGAAGAGAAAGGCATCTGCGATGTCATATCGAAGCAAGAAGAAGAAGAAGTCGAAAAATCAATTGATGAAGATGTTGATGAAGCTATGTATGTACCAAATGTATGTATTACTTCATTGAATGTTCTTCTCAAAATTTTTTGTTATCTTGTAGTCTAGGTTTATGACTTTCTTCATGGTCAAAAAAATTGATGAAAATGTTGATGTATTTCTAAATATACCAAATGTATGTATTGCGTCATTGAATTTTTTTTGAAAGATTTTTTTTTGTATTTTCAATTAAGATTTTATGATTTTCTTCATCGTAGTTTTTGTTTTATCTATGTTTATAGACATGTGAAAATAATATGATTCCATGCAACTTCTTTATGTTTGTGTCCATTATGCTATAAGAATAAATATGGATATATTCCAGGGTGAATTCATCATCGCATAAGCACCTTTGAAGGGAACATTAGCTTTCTTCATTATAGGTTCTAGTAAGGGCATCATATAATTAATCTTGATGACATATTGTTGGAAAATTATGTGTTCTTTCACTATGTTTTGGTTGGACGATAGGGCATTGTCAATGTTGCTCATCACATTTGATTTTCACTCTACAATAACCTATCTTGACTATATTTGAAGCGCTATGGGACTATATATGTTAACTGATTTAATGATCACACTTTCCACATTTATGAAATACGAGCATACACACTATAACTTGGTAATTTTTAAGTTGCTTATCATTTTCGTGTCTTGGTATCAATTTGGTCTTACGAATGTTAATTTTTAGTGTTTTAGGCATTTTAAGATGAAATTAGAAAGTCAAGCATTTGGGTTAAATTAGTATTTTAGGAACATAGGTTAAGTTTAGTAACATATCATGACAAAAGTATTATATATTTTATTTACACACTAGTGTTTTAGTAACATACCATGACAAAAGTTAAGAATTTTGGGTTATATTTTAATTGTTATATTACATCTTCCTATAAGACTGAGATGAACTTTGGATAAAATAATGTTGCACTATAAAGATATGTAAGTTTTAATATAAATTAGAACCTAAATGTCGTAAAGAAGCTGTTCAAGAGCATCTGTATTCGTGTAAATCTAGACATTAAAAGTTTCAATTTGACAAAAATATTTGAAGAGAGGATGGTTATTGCTGAGAGAGAGAAAATTATTAAAACTCATAGAGAGGTGGTGGTTGTTTAGTCATGTGTACCTTAGTGTGTAACTTGTTATTGTTTTTGCTTTGTTATTGGTGGTTTTTTAAATATTATATGCTTTTCGGTGCATGTTGTATTGAGTAACACATATATTACTTTATATTAAAAAGTCATGAATTATGGATCTTCCTCTTTAGTAACATGTGTGTTTCTATATGTGTTACCAGATAAAATTTCAATTAAGGAATATACAATGTGTACTTTATTGTGTCTAATTTGTTATTGTTGCTTGCTTTGTTATTGTTGGTTTTCTAATATAATTAGTATGTTAAGGTATTTTATTGCTTTTGCTAACATGATATGTTATGTGCTATATAAAGTTTAATACACATATGTTATTGTGTATAAAAAAAGACGTGTGATTATATGCTTATAGGTGCATGTTGTATTAAGTAACACATATTAATTACTTTGTATTAAAATGTCATGAATCATGGTTCTTCCTCTTTAGCAACATGTGTGTTACTATATGTGTTACCATATAAATTTTCGAATTAAGTAACATACTATGTGTACCTTAGTTTGTCTAACTTGTTTTTGTTACTTGCTTTGTTAGTGTTGATTGTTTAGTATAATTACCATGTTGAGGTAATTTACTACCTTCGGTAACATGGTATGTTATATGTGCTATATAAAATTCAATACTCATATATTACTATTTATTAAAAATGCATGAATTATAGTTATTTCTCTTTAGTAACATGTGTTACTATATGCTTTTCGTTGCATGTTGTATTGATTAACACGTGTTACTTTGTATTAAAAATACATGAATCATGATTTTAAGGACTCATGTTGTATTTGTTAAGATTTCAGTTTTCCTACTTTTGAGGCTTGATTTGGAGACATGATGTTGGTTTTCATCATTTAAAGGAACAAGTACAAGCCACTAAACTCTTTGTAAAGTATCTATGCTTTGTTGCCTATTTTTCTTGTTGCTTCCATTATTGAATCAACAATTTATTACGGTAACACGTGTGTTATCCACGACTTTGGTGTATATAATTAAAGTTGTGGATGGTGGTAGAGCAGTGGTGATGGTAACACATGTTTCCTTACAAATAACATGTGTAACCTTAATTTAATAGCTGAAGTAACACGTGTGTTACTCTAATTTAAATTCGAGTAACATATGTGAACAACTTGTGAGACAACAAATGTGTTACATTAATTTAAATTATGGTAACATATGTGTTACTCCAAATGTGATTGAGGTAATTATGGTTGTGGATAGTAGTAGTGGATCCAAACCCGATTGTGGATAGTTTTAGCAAATTTGGACCCGGTTGCGGTGGTGGTGGTGGAGGTGAGGTTGAGGTGGAGGTGGAGGTGGGGGTGGAAAGTGTTGTTTTAAACTAAAAAAATAAAATATTGATTTAAAATTAAAATAATATATTTTAAAATTTTATAAAAATATATAAATTATAAAATATTGATTTTAAATTAAAATAATGAGGTAATATAGGTAACACATATGTTACCCGTGTGAAAATATTGTTTTCAAATAAAATATTGATTTTAAATTAAAGTAAAGTATTTTTAAAAATTTATAAAAGAAGATAAATAAAAAAATTGATTTAATTAAAATAAGGAAGTAACGCATGGTAATACATATGTTATGTATGTAAAAATGTTATTTTCAAATGATAAATTGATTTTAAATTAAAAATATATATAAAATTCATAAAAAGAAATAAAAATATTGATTTTAATGAAAATGACAAAGTAACATAGAGTAAGACATATATTATCTAGTGTAAAGATATTGTTTTAAAATGAACAATTGAAATATTGATTTAATATAAAATAATGTATTTTTGAAAATTTTATAAAATGAGATAAATTATGAAATATTGATTTTAATAAAAACAAAGAAGTAGGAACCCATGTAAAAATATTGTTTTCAAATGAAAAATTAAAATATTGATTTTAAATTAAAAAAATAATGTATTTTTTCAAAAATTATAAAATGAGTTAAATTATAAATATTGATTTTAATAAAAATGAGGAAGTAACATATGATAACGCATATGATAACACGTATATTACCCGGATAAATTTTTTTTTCAAATGAAAATTTTAAATATTGATTTTAAATAAAAATAATGTATTTTTAAAACAAAATATAAAATGAGATAAATTGTAAAATATGAATTTTGATGAAAATGATGAAGTAACATATGTTAAAACATATAGTAACACATATGTTACTCATTTAAAAATGTTGTTTTCAAATGAAAAATCAAAATATTTGATTTTAAATGAAAATAATGTATTTTAAAAAAAAATTATAAAATAAAAAAAATTGTAAAAATATTAATTTAAAGAAGGATAACATATGATAAAAAATATGTTACTTGTAAAAATATTGATTTTAAATAAAAATAATATATTTAAAAAAAATTATATAAATAGATAAACTGTAAAATATTGATTTTAATGAAAATGAAGAAGAAATATATAGTAATGCATATGTTATCTGTGTAAAAATGTTGTTTTTAATTGAAAAAGTAAAATATTGATTTTAAATAAAATTATTGCATTTTAAAAAAAATTATAAAAGGAAATAAATTTTAAAATATAAATTTTAATGAAAGCGAGGAAGTAATATATGGTAACTCATATGGTAATACATATGTTATCCATGTAAAAATGTTATTTTCAAATAAAAAAATTGAAATATTGAGTTTAAATGAAAATAATGTATTTATTAAAAAATTATAATAGGAGATAAATTGTAAAATATGGATTTTAATGAAAATGATGAAGTAACATATTAACTCATTTAAAAAAGTTGTTTTCAAATGAAAAATTCAAATATTGATTTTAAATAAAAAATATTGTATTTTAAAAAAAATTATAAAATGAAATGAATTGAAAAATATTAATTTAAGGAAAATGAGGAAGTAACATATGTTAACACACACAGGGTATTACATATGTTACCCGTGTAAAAATGTTTTTTTTAAATGAAAAATTAAAATGTTGATTTTAAATGAAAATAATGTATTTTAAAAATATATATATATACCAAGAGATAAATTGTAAAATATTGATTTTGATGAAAATTAGGAACTAAAATATAGTATCACATATGTTATCTGTGTAAAAATGTTGTTTTTAATTGAAAATTAAAATATTAATTTTAAAAAAATTAAAGTACTTTTAAAAAAAATTAAAAAGTAGATAAATTTTAAAATATTAATTTAAATGAATATGAGGAAGTAAGATATGGTAACACGCATGTTACTCGTGTAAGAATGTTGTTTTTAAATGAAAAATTAAAATATTAATTTTAAATAAAAATAATGTATTTTCTAAAAAATTATAAAATTGTAAATTGTAAAATGTTGATTTTAATAAAAATGATGAAATAACATATAAAACACATATGTTACTCGTGTAAAGTGTTGTACTTTTAAATGAAATATTGAAATATTGATTTTAAATAAAAATAATATATTTTTAAACAAATAAATTGTAAAATGTTATTATATTTATAACTACTACTATATTTGAAATAGTATACAAATATGATATTTTTAGATAATAATAATATATTTTTAGAAAAATAATATATTTTTAGATAATGAAAAGCTCAAATATTGATTTAAAAAAATAATAATATAATTTTAGACAATGAAAAATTGAAATATGGGTTTTAAATAAAAATAATATTTTTTTAATTGAATTATAAATAGAGATAAATTATAAAATATTGATTTTAATGAAAATTGTGTATTTTTAAAAAAAAATCATGAAAATGAGGTATTTTTTGAAAAATTAAAAACTATGTATTTTTAAAACTTTTTTTTACAAAATGTAGGGCTCTTGTCAAGTTTCTCCTTATTTTATTTTTAATTCTTTTTTTTTTCTAAATTTTTCATATTCAATTTTTTTATATATATTTTGACTTCAAATATTAAATGGTTAATTTTGCTCTTTCTTATTTGAATGTGCAGGTCAACTAGGTTGACTAATGAATAAATTGATGAAATTTATCTATTTGGATGAATGCCGCCTACTTTTTAATGATTGGGAACAATATTGAAAAAAAAAAGTTAAGGACCAAAGTGAAAATAAAACTAAATATTAGAGACCTTTGCTACTATTTACTCAATTTCGTATTACTAAATGCAATATAATAAGACTTTCGTTAAAATCATTAATATAATAAGATTTTACCTTATTTGTTGTCATCAAAGTTTATAATTTTTTTTATATATCAACTTTGGATTTGAATTTAAATTGAATTCACTCAATCCAATTTATTTCAATCAATTGTGGGTCGAGTCAATCAATATAAACAACCCATGACCCATAATTCAACCGTTCTAAAAGGAAGGGAACAAACATTTTTAAAGTTTTTGTCATCGATATGGTTTCCATCATCCATCATTTAGCGCTCTATCAATATTGCCATCATTATAATTTAAAAAATCTTCTATTTTAAATTGTTTGTATCTCTTTATAACTTTATTCTAACTTCTCTCTACTATCATGAACTGCATCATCCACCCTCATTAGTTATCGCCACCATTTTCCCCTCTCACCTCCTAACGTCCTAGTCCTCGCCTTCATAATAAACTTCGTCTACAACATTGTAGAAACTTATCATGCCCTAATCGCCCCATTGACTATTTCATTAAACTCTCCTCTTTGGCATGGACTTTATCGATTTTCTCTTTTCCTTGCATCGGAAACTTTACGATGACTTCAAATCATATTACGCCAATACTTTAAAAATCCCATTCTGAAAATAGTCATGTGTTTAATATTTGATTTATGAAAAATTCTACTCAAAATTGGCGGCTGGGCTCTGCCAAAATTAGGGACCTAAAATGGCTAAAAAAAAAAATTTGAGAATAATTTTCTACTCAATTCGTCCTTTTCCCAGGAAAACTTTTCTTGGTCAAACTATGCAGACCACCTTGCTCAATCACCTAAAGCCTTTTCTCTGCTGGCCATTTAAGACAATTCTTGTCATTCAAAGGCCAAAATTTGTGGGCACAACATTATATTTAATGTTTTCAGGAAAAAAAGTATGTATATATTTAGCCAGTTTTGCTCACTTTATTTAGAAGATAATCTTAATCAGAACAATGGATATCCAAGCTTGGCGCAATTCACGTTCAAAAACTATTCACATTGGGCGTAGTTACGACAAGTTAGAGAACCAGCCAACACGATCCACGACTACCAAGCAGATATGGAAAGTTCTTTGGAGGAAACTTTTGAAAGAGAAGAAGAAAAAATCAGTGTGTTCCGTGCATGTGAATGTTCCTTATGATGCTTACACCTATTCACAGAATTTCGATCAAGGATTGACATGGGATGAACCTGATCATCTTTCTCGATCATTCTCTGTTCGTTTTGCCAATTCACGAAAGAGGGACCAAGGATAGCTGCCACTCATTCCAACATATTTCAATAGGTTCTGAGTCGAGTTAGCCTACATGGACGAATCATAACCCATAATTCAACAATATAGAAAGAATATAAAAACATTTTCAAAGTTCTCGTTCATCATCGATATGATTCTGTGATCGACCACTTGCCATGTGCTAATACTATGGCCATATAATTTTGATTTTAAAGCATTTTCTCTTTATATTTTATTTGTTTCTCGATAATCTTTTTTTTTTCACTACAATTCGAAGCGTTAAATGGCTCAAATTTGAAGTTGTTGGGATCCATATCGCCTAGAAATTTGACATATGTTTATGGGGATATTTTAGTTTTTATCAACAATTCATTACTGCAATTTATTCATCAATTTGGTTCCTAACATTCACATGAATTTCAATGCAATTCATCTTTCACCACGTACAACTTTAATTTTGTTTTAAAGTAAAAAAAGGCAACTTTTGAAGATGACACACTAGTAAGGTTATTGTTGGAAATGGATCACTTTGACATAATAATTAGGTGGGACCCAAACTTCAATTTGTCAAAGTAAATAGTCGATTAAATTCTACATTTCGAGTAGATGAACGTAGTATATTTAATTGTACAAAACCATTCCATTATGAATGAGAAATCATTTAAAGTTGGGAAATTTCAATGTGGGTTGATCGCCTCTAAAATTAATGAGGAATAAAATGGAAAATACTTGGAAGATATTTATCCCACATTGTTTGGAAACTCAACTTTGAACCACTTAATAAACTCCAAGTTTGGAAATGGGTTTGGGCTCCAAGGGGCACCGCAGTCTTTAGAGGAGAGAGGAAGTAGGCATGCTCATTATCGAGCAAAGCCCACATGCGCGCCGCCGTCCGACCGGCCAGCACGTGTCGTGGGCCGTGGCTTGGGTCGGGTCAGGTCAGGCCTATGTAAATATTAATTTTTTGGATAAAATTTATTTAAATATTATCTAAAATTAATCTCCCTCCTAAAAATAGTTTGGTCAAGTGGTGAAAACCGTGCGTGTACCACGAATGTGAGTGGGAGAGTTGCTTGGGAAAACTGATGAACTGCAACCTCCCATTCTCATTTAAACTGCTCAACCGTCCCTCATTCTACTTATTTAAAGGGCCTTCAGAAAAGAATCATGATTCCCGACTTCCTTCAACATACAACATACAACATACATTTTTTTTCCTTCTCCATTTCGGTGCTTCAGAGAGTTCTTCCCAATTTTTTGGTTCGTCGTTCTTGCAGTGTACGTGCTGCAGCTGCAAGTACTCGGTCGTTGTATCTTGGAAGACGCTTTACCACTTACTATAAGCACCTTGTGACGAGATAAAATCATCTTAAGGACAAAGAGCCTAGTTCTCGCCTCGATTGTACTTCTTTTCAGATTATGTCGTGTTTGCTGTTTGCATGCTGTAATTCTATTAATAAGCATGTTTTTTTTTTTTCTGGCCATTTTGTGAATGAAAAACCAACAAAGAAATTAACAATCTTAAGATGATTTTATTATTGTTGTTTTATATACATTCCAAAATTCCGAAAGTATACTGCTGTGCACGTTTCATGAACATTTCTGTAATTCTAATGCTGTCCTTGTGACATTTTCGAAAATATACTTTGCACGTTTCATGCAGTTTTAAATTCTAATGTTGTCCCTGTGAAATTCTAAAAGTGTGATGTGCATGTTCCCTGTACAATTTCAAAATTCTAATCATGTGCATGATTCATATAAAATTCCAAAATTGTAATGCTTTGCATGCTTTCTGTAAAATTTCCAAATTGGCAAATGTGTAAGTTTTCTGTCAACTACCAAAATTGTCTTGTTTCTAACATTTTGCAGATTTTGGTTCGTTTTCAAAACTGAAATTTTTGATTTTAACTTGTTGATCTTTTATTTTGAAAACAAAAATGGCTAACACTGTTAGGACTAATGCAATTATGGCACCTACTATGACGCTTACTGTGGTAACTACTGTGACGCCTATTGTGGCTGGTCCGTCTGCATCGACTCATATTCCTCACGGAAAGAAACCTGAAAAATTTAATAGAGTTGATTTTAAGAGGTGACAGCAGAAAATATTGTTTTATCTAACCACACTGAATTTGGCAAGGTTTCTCACGGAGGATCCTCCTTCTGTTCAACAAGGAGAAAATAATCGAGCTGCGATTATTGCCTGGACGTATGAAAACATTCTAATTTTCTATGCAAAAACTATGTACTGAATGGACTGAATGATTCATTATATGGTGTATATAGCATAATGAAATCTGCAAAAGAATTATGGGAGTCTTTAGAGAAAAAATATAAAACAGAAAATGTTGGAATTAAAAAGTTTATTGTCGGTAAATTTTTGGAATATAAAATGATTGACTCTAAATCTGTTATTTCCCAAGTTCAAGATTTGCAGGTACTCTTCCATGATTTATATGCTGAAAAATTGACTGTAAGTGAGTTATCCCAAGTAGCAGCTGTAATTGAGAAACTCCCACCTTCATAGAGAGATTTCAAAAATTACCTCAAACACAAGCATAAGGAAATGAACTTGGAGGAGTTGATTGTGCGCTTGAGGATCGAAGAAGATACTAAAAAGTCTGAAAGGAGGAATGGGGGGCCAAGCATGGAAGCTAAGGCAAACATAGATGAATCAAGTTCAAAGAAGAACATGAAAATGAAGCACTCAAGTTATGCTCATAAGAAAAATGAGAACAACCAGAAGAACAAAAAGTTCAAAGGGATTGCTACAATTGTGGCAAACCTAGACATCACTCAATTGATTGTCGCAAGCCTAAAAAGCAAAATGATCGTGCACATGTAGTTGAAAATGAAAATCTGACTGAAGGTGTTCAAGAAATGCACCTATCTGCTATAATATGTGAATGTAATTCTGTTGGAAATACCAGAGAATGGTGGGTGGACACTGGTGCTACTCGCCACATATGTACTAAAAAGAACATGTTTTCTGATTACAAAACGATCAACGAGAGAACAACTGTTCATGAGAAATTCTTCAAGCTCAAAGGTTGAAGGACAAGAAAATGTGACCTTGAAGATGACGTCCGGCAAAGAACTCGTCCTCAATAATATGCTGCATGTGCCAGATATTCGAAAAAAATCTTGTTTCTGGTTCTCTTCTTAGCAAGAATGGGTTTAAGTTAGTATTTGTATCTGACAAATTTGTACTAACTAAAAATAGAATGTATGTGGGAAATGGATATATGACTGATGGAATGTTCAAGATGAACGTCTTTACTATTATACCCAAATTGAACAAAATTAATGAAACTTCTACTTACATGTATATTGTTGAATCTTTTGTTTATGGCATAACAGATTAGGACACGCAAACTTTAAATCATCATATAAATTAATGAACTTAAATTTACTACCTTCTTTAAGTTTCGATCCTAATCACAAATGTGAAACTTGTGTTGAGGCTAAATTAGTCAAAAGACCATTTCTTACATTGAAAGAAATACTTCACCTTTGGAATTAATTCACAATGATATATGTTACTTAAAATTGCATACAAACTAAAGGTTGGAAAAAATATTTCATTACCTTCATTGACGATTGCACTTGCATCTTTATTATGTTTATTTATTAAGAAGCAAAGATGAGGCTTTGAAAATATTTAAACATTATAAGAATGAAGTTGAAAATCAACTTAGCAAAACAATAAAAATGGTTCGTAGTGATAGAGGTGGAGAATATTGAGCGCCTTTTGAAGAATTTTGTTCTGAACAAGGTATTATTTATCAAACAATGGCTCCTTACTCACCTCAATCTAATGGTAATGCAGAACAAAAAACCGCACGCTTAAAGAAATGATGAATACTATGTTGATTAGTTCTGGTCTACCCTAGAATTTGTGGGGGGAAGCTATCCTCTCGGTAAATCACATTCTTAATAAAATACCACACAAAGTAAAGGATGAAACACCTTACGAGTTATGGAAAGGTCACAAACCTTCATATAAATACTTGAAAGTGTAGGGGTGTTTGGCAAAGGTAGAAGTGCCAAAACCTCAACAAGTAAAAATAGGACCGAAAACAGTAGATTGCATATTTATTGGATATGCTCATAATGCACATGTCTGAGATTACGAATATACATGAAGATACAATCATTCAATCAAGAAATGCAAGTTTCTTCGAAGTTGTCTTTCCTCGAAAAGACAAAATTGATGTAAGTTCAACAAAAAAAACGAACTTACGATACTGTAAATGATAGTGAAAATGAAGAAGAAACCAGACGCAATAAAAGGGCTAGAAAGTCTACGTCATTTGGTTCAAAATTTCTAACGTACATGATCGAAAATGAACCTAAGACATTCAGTGAAGCAATGACAACACCATAGGCTCCTTTTTGGAAAGAAGCTATCAATAGTAAAATTGAATCAATAATGTAAAATCACACTTGGGAGTTGGTTGATCTTCCACCTAGAAGTAAACCTCTAGGTTGCAAGTGGATTTTCAAGAAAAATTTAAAATCGAATGGATCTATTGATAAATACAATGCTCGTTTGGTAACAAAAGATATAGACAAAATGAAAGTCTTGATTTCTTCGATACTTACTCACCAGTAACAAGGATTACTTCCATAAGAATTCTTATTGCAATTGCTGCTATACACAATCTCAAAATTCATCAAATGGATGTTAAAACAGCATTTCTAAACGGTGAGTTCGAAGAAAAAATATACATGGAGCAACCTGAAGGATTTTTTGCTAATGGACAAGAGAAAAAGGTTTGCAGACTCGTTAAGTCTTTATATGGATTAAAACAGGTGCTAAAGCAGTGGCACCAAAAGTTTGACAAAACGATGTTGTCAAATAGATTTAAAATTAACGAGTGTGACAAATGTGTATACAATAAAAGTACACCCACATCATATGTCTTAGTATGTTTATATGTGGATGATATCCTTATTCTAGGGTCATGATATTATCATGTCCACTAAGAAAATGCTAACAAAACATTTTGACATGAAGGACATGGGTGTAGCAGATGTAATTCTTGGAATTAAAATTTCTAAAACACTAAATAGCATTGTTCTCTCATAATCTCATTATGTTGAGTCTGTGCTAAAGAGATTTGGAGTCTTTGATGAAAGTCCAGTCAAAACTTCGATAGACACGAGTCTACACTTAGCTAAAAATAGATGTGAACCTATACATCAATTAAGATATTCTCAGATTATTGGAAGTCTGATGTATCTAATGAACGGGTACACGTCCAGATATTGCGTTTGCAGTTAATAAATTGAGTAGGTTCACATGTAATCCAAGCAATGATCACTAGAAGGCATTAAATAGAGTACTTCGATATTTGAAGCATGCTTTAAATTTTGGATTACATTATATGAGATATCCAGCAGTATTAGAAGGATATTGTGATGCAAATTGTATATCTGATGAAAGATTCTAAATCCACAAGTGGTTACGTATTTACACTTGGTAGTGCAGCTGTGTCCTGAAAATCCTCAAAGCAAATTTGCATAGCTCGATCAACAATGGAATCGATGTTTATAGCAGTAGATAAAGTCGGAGAAGAGGCATAATGGCTTCAGTAACTTCTTAGAGGATATTCCGTGTTGGACTAAGTCGGTGACCGCAATTAGCATTCACCGCGACAACTAGACGGCTATTGCAAGGGCACAAAATTGCATGTATAATGGTAAGTCTAGACACATACGTCGTGAGACACAATACCATAAAGCGCTTGATCTCAAATGGTATTATCTCCATTGATTATGTGAAATCAAATGAGAATTTCGCGGAACTTACAAAAGGCCTACCAAGGGATCAAGTATATTATCTATCAAAGGGAATGTGATTAAAGCCTAATATGCATGAATCTTAATGATGATAACCCAACTTTGTTGACTAGAGATCCCAAGATTTTGGTTCAATGGGACAACTAAGTTATTAAGACTTAGTTAAGCACTTATCCATTCCTTTATAAAAGTGATGTCTATAGAATGTAAAAGGTTAAGTTATAACTTTTAATGATTCATATAGATTGGATAAACCAAGTGGAATATAACAGAATACTCTTCATAAGAAATCACCTATATAAGTGTGAAGTGGGGCCGCTTCCATAAGAATTTGAGGCTTATATTCTCTAGAGGACTTATGAATACCATGAACTGTTCAGGGCTAAAATGAACACAACTATGATAACCAAAGAATTGATAGGAAGGTTATTGTGTAGATCTTCGTTGTCTTGGTTTACATTAACAATTTGGACGCTTCAAGACATCAAGTTCACTGAACAGCTAAGTATACTCGATAGTATTCTACTAAGACATGTTCAAAGCTAAAAGCTACCTTTCCTGATGCAATAAGTCTTTCGTTCGTACTCTCTCCAATCCGATGCGCATTGCATTTAGTATATTCGTGATAATTTCCATTCATGTGGGGAATTGTTGGAAATGGACTACTTTGACATAATAATTGGGTGGGACCCAAGCTTCGATTTGTCAAAGTAAATAGTCGATTAAATTCTACATTTCGAGTAGATGAACGTAGTATATTTAATTGTGCAAAACCATTCCATTATGAATGACAAATTATGATTTAAAGTTGGAAAATAAATGAGGAATAAAATAGAAAATATTGGAAGGTATTTATCCCACATTGGTTGGAAACTCAACATTGAACCACTTAATAAACTCCAAGTTTGGAAATGGGTTTAGGCCCCAAGAGGCACCGTAAGTCTTTAGAGGAGAGATGATGTAGGCATGCTCATAATCGAGCAAAGCCCACACGCACGCGCGCCGTCGTCGTCCGACCGACCGACTCAGCTCGGCTTAGCACGTGCACGTGTTCGGGTTGTGGGCCGTGGCTTGGGCTTGGAATTGGGTCGGATCGGGCCTATGTAAATATTAATTTTTTGGATAAAATTTATTTAAATATTATCTAAAATTAATCTCCTTTTTAAAAATAGTTTGGTCAAGTGGTGAAAACCGTGCGTGTACCACGAATGTGAGTGGGAGAGTTGCTTGGGAAAACTCAAATTTAAATTGCTCAACCGTCCCTCATTCTACTTATTTAAAGGGCCTTTTGGCCTTCAAAAAAGAATCAGGGTTTCCGACTTCCTTCAACATACAGCATACATTCTTTCTTTCCTTCTCCGTTTCAGTGGTTCAGAGAGTTATTTCCAATTTTTTGGTTCGTCGTTCTTGTAGTGTACGTGCTGCAGCTGTAAGTACTCGGTCGTTGTATCTTGGGAGACACTTTACCACTTACCGTAAGCACCTTGTGACGGGGTAAAATAGTCTTAAGGACAGAGAGACTAGTTCTCGTCTCGATCGTACTTCTTTTCAGATTCTGTCGTGTTTGCTGTTTGCATGCTGTAATCCTATCAATAAGCATGTTATTTTTTTTCTGGCCATTTTGTGAATGAAAAACCAACAAAGAAACTAACAGTTATTTCGGTCAAAACATACTGACTTGAAACGTGAACCCTCTATCATTTTCTTATAACACACTATATTGATCAAGTTCAGATCTACTATCCCAAATATATATAAGCGACTCTAGTGACAGTCTTATTGGGGGCATAATGGCATCGGTGATGGACATCTACCAAACGTAGTGGTGAAAAGTGGAAATAGTGAAGAAAGATGGGCAAGGGAGTTGTCTTTCTCTGTGGACCACCTAGCAAATGTCAAGGAAGATGTTTTGTCTTATCTTGCTCAGAAGATCCCCGAGATACCAATTGTTGACAATTGCATGCAGAAGCTCAAAGACACTGGGAAAATTCATAGGCAAACCGGTTTCCATTTTCTATCTGACTCACATGGCGATAAGCAGAAATAGGCAAGCTTAAGTTGCTTGTCGAGACATCGAGACAAAGTACTGATGGAGTTCAGCTTCAACAACGGATCAAACATAACAGTATAGAGAGTCATTATTTTTCACGAGACCTTTGTAGACTATTTTATTTGTGGCATGTACTAATTTCTTAACAAATAAATGTGTGTTTGTTTTTATTATGTTGTTGTTATTTTAGTCGTGGTGTGTACAAATTTTATGGACAAATGTGTGAGTTTATTTTTATTGTCATGTTGTTATTTCAACCAACAATTTCGTGTATCCATTGCTTCCAACTATTGGAGAGCAATAATGCCACTCTTTTAGCCCATGTGTTGGGTCACTTAAATGATGATAGTTGAATGACATAAAAGATTTACCATGTCCTCACTAGACACCAATTGATTTTCAGATGAGATGGTTAAAGTCCAATCATAACAAGTAATATCAGAGCTAGGGTCATGGCTTCGAGTCACAAGATCGTCATATTGAGGTAGGGATCTTAAAAATTTTTTCGCCGACAATCAGTATTCGGCGGTGCAAGCGGCGAAAATTGTTGGAGAGCAATAGTGCCTGCTCTACTTTTTTTAATATTTTTAATTTTGAAAATAATGGTTCAAAAAAAAAATCAAAAATGATGGTGGTCGAATGCTATAAAACCCTTGGATTTAACTTTGTCCTCACTAGACACCAATTGGTTTTCGAGAGCAATAGTGCGGCTCTTTAAGAGATGGTTAAATTGTGGTCGATCCATAACACCAACATTGAACGATGAGATGGTTAAAGTCCAGATCAACACCAACATTGAGCGAGGCAAAAACAATGCCTAATTGGAATTCTCTAATGTGATTTCATGCAAGAACATTTTTATAATAATAATCTAGAAAAATCGCCACACTATCACTTAAAAGATGCATATAGAACTAACACATTTTTTTTGGCAAACTTTCAATTGTAACTTTCTTTTTGATATTTTTAGAATCACTTAGCTGTAGAAAAGATCACTTGTTACCCCTTGCCTTACCCCTACTTTTGGTATGATTAATAGTTTGGTGGTGGTAGAGAACATATTCTCTGCCACCATTTATAATTGTCAATTATTCAAAAAATTATGTGATTGCCATTGTTGAAAAATTCATCCAATTTGAATTCAAATTGTACAGTATGTGCACGGTTGATTTCGATGTCTATAAATTGACAACTTACAGGTACTCATGTCCTACCATAAAGCATATGAAAAATAAGCCTACTACCATTACTTTCCACATTCTTTCTTCTAAGTTGTAAATGTTTTCATTTTATACTACCAGTAATTTCTAAATCATTTCTACTTAGAGCATCAATAATTTTTAAATCATTTCGTCTAACACCGTGGTGGACTCAGATTGTGGCCTATTCTTTGCAACCAAAATCAGATTCCGACGACGAGTGGGGATGACGATTTTCTGGCAATGTTGGAGGAGGACAACATTTTGGCTACAATTTTATCGTGTCACTCCATGGTCAGTCAACTAATATATCTGTCAACAGGCATCGTATTAGACAATTTCTAAGGGCACGTAACAGTCAGATGTTCATGATGGAAGCGTTACAAGGTGACGGTGAAAATCATGTTTCAGGAGTTCAAAATATACCAGCCAATGTTCACCTGGTTCACGGACATTCTGCGGGACGAGTACGTGTTAAGGAATAGACATTGACATATACGAGCAAGTTGGAATGTTTTTATGCATACTTGCACACGGTCAAGGAGATTGTTAAATACAAACATTGTTTGGGCACTCATTGCAGACAATAAATCACTACTACATGTCTATTTTGCATGTTGTTGTTAGTTTCGCTGGACGTATTATTAAACTCGATCCGAAATACAATCACAGTCATGAAAACCACCGACCCGATCTCGTATAGCATCATGTGTTTCAAGTTGTTCTTCTTACTATCTATATTGAACTGGTTTTGGGATTGTTAGTCTTTACGTTTTACCTTGTCATAAATGCAAAATTGTATCGGGGCCATAGATAGTAAGCATGTCAAATCGTTTGTGCCCCGCGAGCAAAGACAATATTTTATTGGACACAAAGGTGTTCGTACGTAGAACATCCTTGCTTACTGGGGTCCGACAGTGGTTGGTCCCCAATAGGGGCCGATTTCCTATGTTTCACCATGTCATTTCTTGATTTGATGGAGTAAACATTGAAGGAAAAAAGACACAACACTTGGGGGAAAAGAGACACATTTTAGTGCCTCCAACTGGAATTCGAACAGGGGAGTGTTGCCCCTATTTGTCGTGGTTCCACCACGATTTGCTTACTGCATTTGGACCATGACAAACATACAAGAGAAAATTTTCCCATGTAAGCCGTGGCTGGAATGTAGGTTTTCTTACCGAGGTCCAACCACGGTTGATCCACAGGCAACCGACCACTATGTTTCACCATATCATTTCTTGATATATGTTTCATAATGTTTCAACAATATTTCCATATACTTTCAACACCGCATTAGCTAGGAAGAAAAATCTTCCAATGAGAAATGTACCAAGAAATTTCTAATTTCAAAATGTGAGATGATGTTTCGTTGTTGCCTCAAATACATAAATTACAAGTTGGTCAAAATCAAACTTCTTTGGAACATATCCAAAAACATCTTCGAATCAAAGAAGAATCAATGGCACAAGATACGATAAAAATTCTTATGCTGGCACATCAAAAGAATTCATTGTCATGGATAAGACCAATCAATCCAATAAAAGCAAAAACAAGAAAAAGTCACCCAATCCTAAAAAGGATCAAGGAGAATTCAAAAGTTAGCCCAATGGATCGTGCTTTCAATGTGAAAAACCAAGGCATTATGTTTGGGATTGCAAACACAAAAAGAAACCAAAAAATAGGCGAAGGTTAACTCCATCGAAAATGAAGATGTTTAAATCATGTACAACCCAAGACAAAGTTCCAAGTTGGTGGTATGATACTTGTGCCGTTGTAATGTCTCCTAGGATAAGACCTACATAGAAGTTGGTGATGGACAAGAGATACAAATGGGTAATAAAGGTCGATGTAAAGTGGTTGATAAAAGAAATGTGAAGTTATTCTGCACACCCAGAAAGATTATCCTATCAAATGTACCTCATGTTCCGGACATAAATATAAACTTAGCAAGTAGATCTTTTGGAAGAACATGGAATTAAAACTGTGTATGAATCCAAAAAATTAGTATTGTTTAAGAATGGTGTTTTGTTGGGAAAGACTATTATAGTGATGGAATGGTCAAATTTTATACTATTAAAAATGAAATTAATAATAAATTTTCTTGTGCATATTCGATTGAGTCATTTAATTGAAGGCGTGGTAAATTAGCACATATGGAAAAATAGATATTTTATTCGATTGTGCATTTAGATATTTGTGAATTGAATGGCATGTTAACGAGAGGAGGTATAGATTCTTTATTACCTTTATAGATGATTGTTCTACATACTTTTATGTATATCTTTTAAAATGTTAGACATCTGGCTCCCATAGAGTTTACGTGTCCACCACGTGGGAAGTACGTGCCACGTGAGCAGTTGTTTGTTTGCCATGTAGGGGCTTCGCTTGACCCCCATACATCTCTCCTAATAGTGGCGCAACAACACAGCCATCAACCTCACACCTATGGCAAGAACATCTTGTAGCTCGCAGAGTTTCCACGTAAAGGTAGGCCATTGGCCAAGCCTCGACATTAGTCGAACCTTTCAATGATCAAATAAAAGTGGCAAGTCCCATTGAGTTCGGCAGATGAGGACCTAATGGCGAGGCCATGTGCCTTGAATTCTTAGTTTCTAAGTTATAATAGCTTTGGCAATTAGAGCGCAGATCCACATGGATTTATTTAAAAATAAACAACCTTATTAATCTATAAATATCCACTGCTAAATCATATATGATAAGAGAGATCTAGGAGAATAATTGTCAATTACAAAAATAGTATCATAATGATGACAACAACTCAACCAATGATCGAGTAACACGTGTTAAATTATGTCAACACCATGTGTAACCTAAATTCTTCTATGAATATTCATGTTTGTTCAAAGAAAATGGATGCAATATTAAAGCCTAGCCAAATCTCTATTTATTTGTCTCTCTATCACCCAACTTTTATTCTCTATTATTTTTCCAGCAACTTACTTAACCGTTAGAGTGCAAGCGATCGTCAAAATCTCATCTTATATTGTGATCTTTGCTCACTGACAGTGTTTGAGTGTGTAGGTAATACACATGTAGATAGGGATGTGATAAATGATTTGTTAACAATGAGATTGTTCAGATTTTGAGGTCAATATAAAACATAAAGATATGTTTTTAATGTGTTTAAGGTATCCAAATATAAGATTGAAAATCAAGTAGGTAAAAAGATTAAAATACTTAGAAGTGATTGAGGTATAGAATATTACTCTAACAAATTTAATCTTTATTGTGAATAATATGGTATAATTCATCAATGTTGTGTACCTTGTACACCCAAACAAAACGTTTTGGCTTAAAGGAAGAAAATGTCATTTTTAGAAATGGTTAGTGCAATGTTATATGTTGAATTACATTTTAATTTATAGTGTGAAGCACTACTTGCTGCATGTCACATACTTAGTGCCTACATCACAACTTTTTATAGAAGTTTAGCAGATTTTGATGAAAGTTGATGAAATGTGTGGTTGAAAAGTTGATACAAATTATGGTCCCATGTTTTGCGTGGTTAAAATTAATTGTTAAATTTGACCTCAACTTTTTAAGCTATCCCAAACAAGGACATAATATGATTCCTTTGAGAAAGAACAAAATCTCTGCATAAGATACGTGTAAAGGAATGAGACCTAACATTGGATATTTTCAAAGTGTGGAGGCATCTTAATTATTGCAGGAACACATACTCTAAAATGACAAAATTGGGTCCTAGAGGTTCAAGTGTGCTTTTGTAGGATATACTTCAAACAGAAAAGCATATCAGACAGAAAAGCATATCAGCTATTGAATTTGGAATCTGATGTGATAATAGAATTCAGGGACGTGGAGTTCTTTGAAATTTTATTGACTTTAGAAATAATTATCAAACTTTAAAGGATACTCAACTAGAGTTTTTGATTTCTAGATATTCACAAGAAGAATCATCTTGTAAAGATGTTGAGCAATCTAGTGAACCTCAAAGCAGCAAAAGAGTCGTAAAATAAAAAGTTTAGGATTGGATGAAATTGATTCTCGACTCATTTGTCTTTGCTTGGTTGATGGAGATGTGAAGAATGTTGTAAGAACAATTCATTTTCTTCTTGAAGAACTTGATCCCAAAACTTATACAAGGAAACAATGTCTTCAAGAGATTGTATTTTTTTTTTAAATATACAATAATTGATGAAATGGATTTTATTATATCAAATAATACTTGAGAACTTGTCGATTTACCACCAAGCTCTGAATCTATTGGTTATGAGTGGGTGTTTAGGAAGAAGTATATTTGTTATGGTACTCTTCATACATCTAAGGCTACATTAGTAGTTAAAGGATATTGACAAAAAGAATGAATCAGCTATTTTGACACATGTGCACATATAGCTAGAATAACTTCGATTTGGATTTCATTTGCATTACCTTCCATCTATAATTTGCATGTTCATCAAATGGATGTTAAAATTACATTCTTAAAAAGATATCTCAGTGAAGATGTTTATATAGAACAATCAAAAGGGTTTGTTTTACTTGGTAATGAACATAAAATATACAAACTAGTTAAGTCTACGGTTCGAAACAAACACCTAAGAAGTGGCATAAAGTTTTTGACATTGATCCACATGTCAGTCCACGCCTCAGTAGTAATCAAAATGTAATGGCTTTGATTCCTTCCGATACTACTAGTTCTATTCAGCTAGAGGTTCATCAACATGGACATTTTTCGTAGGAATTCTTCTGATGACTTGGTTGATTTAGATGAGAGGCAAGAGACCGATGGTTTTATTGCAGTTCAGAAAAAGAAAAATTTGAAAGTTACTGATATCCCGCGCCCGATCAAACGGGTGACTCTTAGTCAGACAAGTGCTTCGTCACGTAGCCAATCTTTTTTATAAGTGTTATCATCTGGAATGTGAGTATTACCACTCGTAGATGACTTAAGAAATTGGTTTGAATTCATCAGGTGTATTTTTTGGTGGTATTGGAGCCGTTTGTTTTGAGTAAGAACTTTGATTTTATCCGACAATTTTTCTCTTTTGATGTAGGTTTACAGAATGAGTCGGATAAGATTTGGTATTTTTGGAATTTGGGGACTACTGTTACTTCGATTGTTGATCATTTTCAATTCATTCACATTAAAGTTGAGGATCCTAGATTGGCCAGACCATTGTTTATTACTCCGGTCTATGCTTTTTGCTCACCGATTGGACGTACCAAATATCCTATCAATGGATGGGCCATGGATAGTGGAGGGAGACTTTAATGTGATCGCTCACAATGGTGAATGTACTGGTAGGAATACTCGTGGTAGGGGCATTTCAGACTTTACAGATATGATGATGGATTGTGATTTGACAGATGTAGGGTATTCTAGAAGTCAGTATACATGGACAAATGGGAGAGTTTGGAAGCGTTTGGACAGAGTTTTGATTAACTCACTGGTTGCCTCATTTTGTTCTCAGTTTTTGATTCGTCATCTAAACCGAAGCACTTCTGATCACTCACATCTTCTGATTCAGTGATCTTCTAACGATGATTTGGGGCCTCGTCCTTTTCGATTCCTCAATATTTGGTCTAGGCATCACGATTTTCTGGACTTTGTATCTCAGAAGTGGTCATTTCCTACCCATCTTACGGGAATGGCTGCTCTCTGGGAGAAGATTTTTAGGCTCAAACAGGGCCTCTGTTGGTAGAATCGACATGTGTTTGGTGATATATTTCAGAAGGTTAGGGATGCAGAGTGTATAGTGAACGAGGCAGAGTTAGATCATGACAGAGACCCTTATCTTTTTCATCGTAATACTTTGTATCAGGCTCAAGTAGTTCTGAACTGTACTTTATCTATTAAGGAGGCCTTTTGGAAACAAAAAGTAGGGGCACGTTGGACTTGTGAGGGTGATCATAACACCCGTTACTTCCATTCTATAGTTCAGGGACGACGTATTCGAGCTAGGATCCGATCTATTACTTCACATTCGGGTGAGGTGTTTGAATCTCCTGAGACTATTCAAATTTCAAAGAAGATCTTTCTTCTAGGAACTCGCATCGGCTCCTCCTCAAAGATATCAACCCTATTCGATGATTATACCTAGATTGGTGTTTGATGAGGACAATTTGCAGCTTAATCAGACTCCTACTTTGACTGAGGTACGGGAGGCTATTTTCAGTATTGATCCAAATAGTGTCGCCGGGCCAGATGAGTTTTCATCTCATTTTTTCAGGTCTTTTGGGACATAGTATCAGAGGATATGTTTCAGGCAGTTTTGGACTTCTTTGATGGAGGGCACCTACCTAAGGGTTTTGTAGTTACTTCCATTGTCTTGCTTCCAAAGCGGGATGATGCCTGTTGGTGGTCAGAGTTTCGTCCTATCAGCTTATGTATAGTATTTAATAAGTTGATTACGAAGTTGTTGAATTCGCGACTGAGTACTTTACTACCTCAGATCATTTTAGTTCCTCAGAGCGGATTCATCTCAGGACGGCTCATTGGGAATAATATCCTCCTTGCACAGGAGTTACTACATAAAGTTGATACAAAAGTGCGAGGAGGTAATGTTATCCTCAAGTTTGATATGGCTAAGGCCTATAACCACATGGATTGGGACTTTTTATATCTATTTTGGAAAATTTTGGGTTTGATGCTCTTTGGATTGATCGGATACGGAGGTGTATTTCAGAATGTCGATTCTCAGTCCTGCTTAATGGCAGGCCATGTGGTTTTTTCTCATCATCTCGGGGGCTCAGATAGGGTGATCCCATATCTCCATCGCTGTTTATTATTACTGCAGATTATTTTTCACGACTACTCACTCAACAGATCAGCATATCCCTTCGATGGTATACAGGCATGGGGGTAACGCTCTCATCTCTCATTTGTCCTTTGCTGATGATATGATTATTTTTGTCAATGGCCAGAAGCAATCTATCAGACGAGTTTTACAGTGTATTGAGCACTATGAGGGGGCTTCTAGGCAGTTGGTGAACATAGATAAGAGCGGGATTATCTTACCTAGGAGATTTTCTACTAGTCAGATACATAGGCTGGAGCATCTGACAGGGTTTCGTCATCATCAGCAGCCCTTTAATTATCTTGGTGTTCATTTATTTAAGGGAGCCATGAAGATCTTCTTATATGATAACTTAGTCCAGAAAGTCCAGAGTAGAATTTCTGGCTGGGCCTCAAGGCTCCTATCATTTGGAGAACGGATTACTTTGATACAATCAGTGCTATCCTCTATTCCTTTCTATCTCCTTCAGATTATGAAGCCTTCAAGGCTATCTTGAAAAAGTTAGAAGGAATATTTGCTAGATTCATTTGGGACTCTAAAGACCATGCACACAGATTACATTGGAAGAGATGGAAAGACCTTTGTTTTCCTACTGAGGAGGGTGGACTGGGCTTTAGGAGACTGCAGGATCTTGATGATACATTCTTCATAAAGCTCTGGTGGTTATTTAGATCTCAACGATCATTATGGGCTCAGTTTTTACTGAGTAAGTATTGTCAGGGTACACATCCATTACTTACTATGCTTCACGTGTATGGAAGAGGTTGAAGCACATAGGCCCACAGGCTGAGACACACATTGCTTGGAAATTAGGACGTGGGAAGATATTCTTTTAGCATGACTGCTGGATGGGCGAGTCTACATTAGTCGATCAGCACCCACACTTGCCACATTCTTCTATCCAAGTTGGAGACTCATTTGATGATCTTGGATGGAACATTGATAGACTTCTTTAGCTAGTACCATATATTATTCTTGAAAGCGTATATGTAGCATCATCTCTATCATTTGATGAGGTGAACGATCAAATTATGTGGAAGAATACTTCGAATGGTAGATTTACTACCAAGTCTGCATGGCAGCTAGTTCACACATGGTATACTATTCAGGCTGTTTATAACATGATTTGGAGTTCTATTATCCCAACGATTGTCTCTTTCTTCTGCTGGAGACTATGACAGGGTCTTATCCCAGTTGATGTTGTGATTCAGAGGCGAATTGGGAGTTATATAACTTCTCGTTGCCAGTGTTGCTCGACTATTGAGACTATTCAACATTTATTTATTGATAGTTGTATTGCCGATCAGGTTTGGCGCTATTTTTCTAACATTTTTCAAATAACCCTTCGGCCGATGGAGGGTTTTTAATATCGCTTTCAGTCTTGATATTTCTCGGGTCAGTTTGTCAGGCAGGGTCATATTAGCACGATCGTTCCTTTTTTGATTCTCTAGTTTATTTGGACTACGAGGAATGATGCGAAGTACTAGGATATCGCTATGGAGCCGAGACGGATCATCTGGAGAGTGTACCATACTATCTCCCTACTACATACAGGCCGTTTATTTCAAGTCATTCATTGGCGAGGAGATATGACTATTTAGTATCTCTCTTACTACTCCATTACTTTCTCCTGTTTTGGTTTATTGGCGTACTCCACCAGTGGGATTTTATAGGATCAACACTGATGGATGCATCAAAGATGGATTTACGAGTGGAGTGGAGATTATTAGGGATTCATCAGGTCAGTGTGTTAGCACCTTCTTCTCTTGATATGGTAAGTGCCTTATTTTGGAGGCCGAGCTCAAGGCTATTCTTGATGTCATCCTTCTTGCTTAGAAGATTGTACTCTCAGATTTATGGATTGAGTTCGACTCTACTTTAGCCATTCACTGCATCACCAGAGGTGGAGGAACTTTGGTCTATTCAGGCCACTCTTCGCCACATCAGATATTTACTTGCCTTCGACCGTGATACTATTTCTCATATTTTTTGCGAGGGCAACCAGGTGGCTGACTTACTTGCTTCAGAAGGTTGGGATCGTCGTTTCTATTTTGAGTACAACGCTCATGACTTACCGCGACATTACCGTAGTTTAGTTCATATTGATAGACATGAGCTTCCTACAGTTGGGGGTCTATAGAACTTTTTAGGACTATTTATTTAGGAAGTAGTGCCTCATTTTTTATTGCTTTATTATTTATTCATTTATTAGGTTGCTTTAGCTTTTATGATTGGAGGTCAGACTTTATGACCCCCTCCTATGTATTTTTTATGAGTTCTTTATACATGGTTGGAGTATCCGAACCCTCCATCTTTTCTTAGTGAAGGCCTGACAACCACACTGGAGATGTAATGGTGTGTTGAATAAAAAAAAAAGAAGTGGCATAAAAGTATGGATTGTGCAATTCATTCTAATGGATTCATTCATAATGAATAATGTAGATAAGTGTTTGTATTCTAAAGTTTGTAATGATTATGTTGTATTTGTGTGCCTTTACGTAGGTGACATGTTGATTATAAGTAATCACATAGAATAAATAAAATAAACAAAGTGGTTTCTATTTTCTACGTTCAAGATGAAAGATCTTGGACAAGTGGATACTATTTTAGGTATCAAAGTGATACAAGATAGTGGAGTTATTCTTTAACTCACACCGTATATAAAGAATGTGGTGAACAAGTTCAAACACATGAACACAAGAGAAGCAAATACCTCATATGAATCAAGTATAAAACTTGTAAAGAATGATAAAAATGCAGTTGTACAACTCGAGTATGCAAGTGCTATTGGTAGTCTAATTTGTGCAGTATAGTTTATAAGATCGGACATAGCATTTTAGTTAGTGAAATAAGTAGGTTTACTAGCAACCTAAGTGCACAACATTAAAAGGTTAGTGGTAGGTTTCTTAGTTTCCTTAAGAAGACAAAAAACATTGGTCTATAGTATTCAAAGTTCTCTTCTGTACTAGAAGGATATATCGATACTAGTTGGATATCTAGTGCGGGAAAAAATAAATCTACCTCAGGTTAGGTGTTTATTCTTGGAGGTCTAAGAAACAAACATGCACCACACACTCAAAGATGGAATATGAGGTTTGTAGTATTAGCCAAAATGGGGAAGGGGCTGAGTGGCTTAAAGGTCTTCTTTTTGAAATCCCTTCGATGACAAAGAATACATATTCTATATCTATCTTATGTGATAGTCAAACCACTTAAGCATGAGCATTTAGCAAAGCATATAGTGTGAAGGCTAGACATATGAGTCTAAGACATTACTATGTGAGAAAATTAATCAATAGTGGAATAATTTTCTCATACATATAAAGTCTAATGATAATCTAGTTGATCCACTTAGTAAGCTTCTTTCGAGAGAATTAGTAAGATCGATATCGAGAAGGTTGGGGCTGAAACTCCTTGATTAAAAAATTCACCAATGATAGCAACCCAACCCAACTTAACTAAAAAAAATATGTATACTTAGGTTGAAATGGTACAAATTAGTCATTCAATAAGTGGATAGTTTCATCAATATTAAAAAATTGCCCTATCCTAAATATAAGTGTTGGTTGTTGGCTTGTTGCAATCGAATGGATGAGCTCTATAAAATCTTAATGAGGTTCAATCAAGTATCTTAAATGCAAAAAACAATGGAAGGACCTCACCTATAAGAACTTTGGCCGCCTCGGTTGATAATTGGAGTTTCTCTCTTGAAAGTTCACGAATAAAGATAAAGCGCAAGGCCATAAAATACGCTAAGCTAAAGCTATGTGGAACAAAAGAATACTAGAGTATTTGTGTAGAACCCCGAAAATTTTGAAATATTAAAGGACCTAAGTGAAAATAAGTTTTAGAATCAATTAATTTATTTTGGACTAAATAATTTGTTAGTGAAATTTTGAGTTTTAATATATTGATATTGGACTCGTTGGATAGCTCGTATTTAATCATGATTAACGACTCAAAAAAAGTGTTTTTGGATAAGCTAAACTCAAGATAGAGTCAGTTAAAGATTTCCATAGTAGATTGAACTTAAAGGGACTCTTTTGAGATAATCACTTTTCGGCCAGATTACATATTATCTTTTGAATTTTCAAATTTATTTTTATGTAGCTTATCACCCTCTCTCTCTCTATCTCCTATTTGCTTTCAAATACCAAGAATCCCAATTAACCTATACTTCTAGAGTTCTTAAATTTTAAACCAATGCTTAACCTATAAACTTAGTCCACTTTTCATGTTTTTCAATCATCAGCAGCTTTAGCACCCACCTATACGCACGCCTATAATTTATTTATTTTTCCACTATCCAATTGTGCTCTCTTTACAACTTTTACGTTCATAACTCGTTCAAGTTCCAGTTCAATTCTTATTCATCAAAACTAAGGTGAGATATTATGTGCTATAGTTGATTTCTATGACTTTCTAATTATTGTAGTTACGTATGTAAATTGATTACTTAATTTCAAATGCTCCTTCTGGAGAAATCATGAATCAGCCATTTAAACTTTTGGGTTCGATTAAACTTTTGAGTTTCAGCTTATTTGCAGCGCTTGCATGAATTATCATTGTCATGGTGTGATAATTCACAGTTCAGTTTAGTAAGTTAATTTCATGCTTAATTATAATATTTAGATTGATTGTAGAAATAGCAAGTATCTCACTAAGTATAATTAGTTATACTCATCCCTCATTTTAAATAATTTTCAGGTAATGATTAATGTAATGGATGCGTGGAGGATCAGTGAAGTTGTCAAGCCAATGGTCGCCAAATTAAATAATTTTGTTTATGATGCTTTAGACGATTAGCGTCACAATTTCAAGTTATTTAGCATTTAATAAATATTTTCTTATTTGTTTACGAATTAACCAATTGTTTGACAATTGAGATTTTATTATTAAATCCGCAATATTTAATGGTTATGAATTTTACTAACTCTCCGAGGCTTTAGAAATTTCGGGCGTTACAATTTGTGTCCGTGGTGTCTCCGATATCGTCAAAAGGAATAACATGTTCAAGACTTTTAAGTCTCTGAAATTTCAACTAATACTTTGTGATGCTTGCACTAAGGTAGCTGTTCAAATTTTAAGATACCATTTCTGTATTCATAAAAACCGTATAAGAGTATCACTCACTATCGTTGTCAGTCTGCATAGCATTACTCATTTAGGGTAATTATTCATAATTGCTTACTATGAATGCTTAATCAATTGGAGTAAATAATTATTCCAAATGGATAATGTCACATGGACTGACTACGGTAGTGAACAACTATGAATAACATTACTCTTCAAATAAATGTATTAATAATAATATGTGATATACAATAACTTGCATGGTTTGCATGAAAGTCTAATGGCTTAAACTAAAGTTCCGAAGAAGTTGGAGACTCAGCTCCATCGTGGACTATTTACAACCCAAGGAAAAACGAAGGATTCGAGTGGAACAGAACAAACGATATCGAGCCAAGAGCACCTTCATTCCTTCATAAATTCAAAATAGCGGATGTAAAAATCGACAACGGATGTGTCCTTCATGTAGCACGTTGCTTTCTACCAAGGTGAAATTTGAAATGGATAATGGGCAGCAAAATGGTCTCGCAAACTCATTGAACCACTTCGCGTGCAAATTTTTTTTGCGTGCGCAAAGTTCAATAGACAAGAACTAGAATTATTTTTATTTTTACTTGGTATAAATTCATTAAAAGCTTGTTATTCCTCAAAAACGACTTATTGGTAAACCCAAAAGCAATTTCAAGAATCGAGAAGGGACAAATATCGTTTTTTTAAAAGCGTTTGTTCTTGTCTCAAGCCTTCAATTTTTCTTATATCTTCATCTTTGTAGTTTCATTCTCCATCTTCTCCTTCTCTACATTTCTAACATCATCAACCCTTAGTTTCATTCAATTTCCCCCGTGCTTTAGTGCTGGATATTAGTTGCAGACAAGTGGAGATGGGTCAGATCGTAGTGGATGTCAAATTGTATAGAGCAGCACATAAATTTGCAAATGGAACTCTGCCCCCATAAATGGTGTCAGTTAGTCTGTATCTTTTGCTCTTGAGACAAATATTCCTTTTCCTTTTCCTTCTCCTTCTCCAGCTTCTTCCTCTTCTTCTACTTCTGCATTTTCTTCTATATCTTCTAACACATGCCTTTACTACATATATCTCGTCTGCATTGGGCTCTTCATGTTCTTTCAATGCAAAAACCTCGTGCTCTCCTTTGGCATCGGCTTTCTCCTTCTCTTTCAGAGCAAGAAGAGCATTACTAGCAGCCAATTTTGATGGTGTCCCGGTTGGGATTGTCCAGAAGAAAATGGCACAAAAACTGGCAACTAGCAATGCTCTCTTGCTCCGAATTCCAAAAGAACAGGAGATAGCTGAAGCTAATGAGAATGATTTGAGCCTGAGGTTTTTGCAATGAAACAACCAACAGCCCAATGCAAATGAGAGAATTGTAGTTTTTGTATCCGTTTGGTCTAGTTTAAGAAGTTACTAAAAAATTGAAGTCAAATTTAACTATTAATCCACAACTTTTCAACCACAAATTTTATAACTCTTGTCAAGCTATAAAAGCTTTTATCAAACCGCCCCCAAAGTAGTAAATGTTGTTGAACAAGAAGAAGATAGTGGATATCTAATAAGAATAATGAATATATTTATTCACAAGCGTGGTGACAATGACAATACAAATAATTCAAAATTTATGCTCTCAAAAATCGGAGAAAATACATAAAAAATAGAATTAATCGCACTAACAATACAATTCCAAAATAAATAAAATTACTATCATTAGTGAACTAAGTAGGTAATCGCGAGTGCTACAACTAGGAGAACATAAGCAATCCCTTGATCAATTGCTGTGCCTGCATAAGCAAATCAATTAATTTTTAGTTAATTACGGTCTTGAATAAACCAAAATCAGTATTTGGTAAATCTTTACTCATTTTAATAATTTAAATAAAATAAAAAGAAGATACCACCACGAATCTAGAATTTACGGCGAGAGAAATTAATGGAATCCATTTGAGAAATAAATCAAAAAATTTGAAACAATAAAATCATATTTTTCAAAAATATATCTAAAAATTATTATTTTGATAATAAGTAAATCCACGGTTTGGAAGAAGAAACTGAAATTAACCAATTGAGCAATCTCTACTCCTTTTAACAATTTAAATGGAAAAAAAAAAAAAAAGAAGAAGAAGAAGATATTGCGACGAATCTAAAATTTCAAACAGTTTTAAAGAGTAAAATCATGTTTTTCACAAAAATAATAATTATTTTTTTTCAAACCACAAAATTAATTATTTTGATGAAAATCTCACCGTCGTTGGAAGGGCCAGTAGGTGCCGGCGACGGCGCGATTCCTTGTCCGTAACTGTACTGGATTAGCGCCATCAGCATAAATCCAATAATGGAGAAACTGAACGATTTAGCGCTCAACACTGAATTCATCTTCGATTAAACAATAAATTCGGTAAAGGAGATGAAAATTTTGAACACAAAAATCAAACAAATGGTATGAGTATTAGGAGAAAATGAAGGATTGAGTATATAACAGGAAATGGGGTGAACAAATGGTATATATAGTTGAAGAGTCAAAGGGCTGCGCGTGAGAGAATGAGAGAGAAATGAAGCTTCTAGGACGGAGCACTAGCGTCAAATGCGTAGGAAAGCACGAGTTTAATTTAATTATATATAACAAATGCTAGGAAATAAAAAGAGTCATAAACGCGAAATTAATTTTGACTCTGCCGGCTGGCTGCGTAGGTAGAATAGAACCAATGATGAATTGAAGAGTCGCCTACACAGGAATTTCTTTCCCTCTCTAGAAGGGAAAATAGCAACGTAGGTCATCAAACTTTATGTATGTTTCACATTGGTCCCCATTCTTCAAAATGAAGCATTTACATTCTCAATCTTTCATATTTGTAGTTCTTAGGAGACAATATTAGACTTACATTTAGTTAACAAACAAAAATTTTATTAATAAATTCAGTTTTACCTTATCTTCTAATCAACCAAAAATAAATAAATAAAAAGAAAAGCTTTTATTCCTCTAAGTCCATATTAAAGTGATCAGCAATAATTAACGATAGTTGTAGTTATTTGAACTGAAGTTGGGTTAGACCAGGGTTGAGTGGAGGATGAGATAGAGTGAAGGAAAAGTTCTTTTTATTTTTATATTTTTATTTAACTTTTTGTTTAATTTAAAAGAAGGGTAATAGTGTATTTTCAATAATATTTTAGCTTGTTAATTGAATAGAAGGGTAAAAATTGTCCAATAAGGACTTAAATGTTAGTAAAATGAAAGATTAGAAATGTAAATGCTTTGTTTTGAAGATAGGGAACCAAGATGCAATAAAAGTCATGAGTGTAGGGAACTATGCTGCTTTTTGCCCTTTCTAGAATTCAAATTAGGCTGGGGATAGGGATGTAGTTGACAAGTCAAACATCGCATCCCAGTTGCCACTTATTACTGGTCAAATTGTATTGGCTAAAACCCTTCACCCTTGGCAAAACATTCACCCTTGGCATGAACATTTTTTGTGATTGCCAATTTATTTAAACTGTTTTAGTCATCTTTCTAATTGAAACCTTCACATGACATTTTGTTTTGTGCTTCCTGTGGGATACAGGTGGTTCAACGAAAATGTGCAGGCTCAAAAAGAGCATTTTTTTGTCAGGTCATGTATCTATGTATATCCATCGACCTTGTTGATGAATCTTTTGTATCAAATAATAGATACTTTGTAGAGAGACAACCAAAACCTAAGAAAGACACATGGATATCCAAATTGTAATATTGGTCGAGGTTCAATATAGCATTGCATAATCCGTGATTGGTTACAATTTTACAACCTTAAACCTAGAGGGACCAAAAAAAAAAAAGGCACGGCTCGGCTCGGCTCGGCTCTATAAAACTCGAATTTAGGAAAAATTATATCCTCCACTTATTTTTTTTTTTCCAAATTTTCAAAATATACTAGATAAGGTTTTTTTTTTTTTTTTTATATTACTATATAACATTTATATATATTGCTACTATTTTAAAAACAAAAAAAATTAATTGTCATAGTATCATTATCATTTATGAACCGTGAGTTCTTTATATATATACACTACTTGTAAACATAAATTTCAAAAATAATCGGATAAATTTATAATTATAATATTACTAGAATACAAATCAAAACTTATAATATTACTGGACTTTTAATGAGATCTATTTCAATAAGATTGATACCAAAACGATAGAGACAGAACTCCACATTCAACGCATGTTACAAGTTAAGATAATGATAATCCATTGTACCTTATCAACAAAGAAAATGGGGAATTCAAATTTCAAACTCAATATCTATAAATTAAAAAAAAAAAAAAAAAGGAAATAAAATTGAATGCAGAAAAATAAATTTTCGTAATAATATAACTAAACGAATTTAAGACGTTAATATTATACAAGAAATTAACGTAAGACGTATTCAATCGAGGATAACGTTATAACTAAGAGAATCAAGTAACAATGTAACTAAACGATATTAATTAATATACTACAATGTGATAACATGTTCGTGTGACTGTTTCACATGTAACAATGTAACTAAACATTTTTACTAATGTGTATGGGTTCGAAAAAAGCAAAAAATATCAATATAATTAAAAATTAAAAATTGCTTCGTTCAAACTCAAAACCAATGACAATGAATGCACTTTCTATGCACAACTTAGTTTGAAATTGGTAGTGTTGTTGTTGAAGAATCACTGGGAGATAATCGATAATATGTTAAATATGGAGGACGGTTTCGTTCTTCTTGTAAGAATTGATCAGAAATGTAAAACAGTTATCCTCATTCAATGCGCACTGTCCATCTAATGAGGAGTGAGAAAGAGTGGAGAAGATGTGTGCTTTCTTCGCCCCATTTTATCAAATTACCAAGTTGATACCTAGGTCATTTTACCCCACTTCCAACTTATATTTCATACAAGTTTACACTATAGAAATGAAATTGAATCAAAATTTGAATAGTGAAGATGAGGTGAGCAAAGATTTGGCACTAAGGATGAATGTGAAATTTGATAAGTATTGGAGTGACTATTGTGTGATTCATGCACTATAATGTGTTCTTGACCCCATGCGAAATTGAAGTTGTTGAGCTTTTGTTGTATGAGACGACTATAAAGAGAATTTGGATAAGGTGAAGAATACATTGTATATTCTCTTTGCTGAATACGTAAAGAATATAGCATCAAGCTTAATTGTTTTACATGATATGAGTTATATGACTTAATCTCATCCACAAGAGATAATGACTGGGTGGAAATGGAAGAAGCTCATTGTCATCCATATATGAAGTAAGTTCGGGTGGTGATAATTTTGCCACATATTATTATTCTTTTATTTTCAAGTATCTAATTTAGTTTGCATTTTGTTTATATGCTTATAAAATTTTAAGAGTTTGAAGAAGAAATTAGCCAAGATAATAGAATCAATGGCAAGTCTCAACTTGATACTTACTTAGATGAAGCAAATGTTTTGGGTAATGATAAAGATTTTGTTGTTCTTCAATATTGAAAAATGAATAAATATCGATTCACCGATGTTGCAATTATGGCTTGTGATATTTTAATTATTCCACTCACAACGGCAACTTCAGAATATGCTTTTAGTATTAGTGGTCTTGCCTTGGACAAGTATAGAAATTGACTACTCTCTAAAATTGTGCAAGTCCTCGTTTGTACTCGTAATTAGTTATATGGTTTCGAAGAAATTGAACATTCTGGTAATAATAATTATTGGAATACTAGTGTAGTGACATTTTTTTTGTTCTTTGGTAATAATAATTTTTTTCTTACTTGCAATTAATTCACTTGTTGACTTCTCTTCTATTGTGAATTTTAGATGCAAATGGATCGAATATAACTTTCTCTAAGCAAGATTCAAATATAATTCCTGATGATAATGATTGTGTTGATTGTTAGATTGATAGAATTGTATTTGTATTAACTTCCTTTGTTTGAGATTGATATTTGGTGAATTTTTATTTATAGAACTCATTTGTATTCATAATTTGTAGGTTTTCATTGATATTTGGCTACTGTATTGCCTAGTTGTTTGGTGTGGATTTTCATTTACAAACTAATTTGAATCGCAATTTAATGATTTATATTAGATTTTACTATTATTATATACTTGTATAATATATATAAAGAAGAAAAATAAAAATAAAAATAAAATTAGAATTAGGATAGGGCTTAGCTGGGCCAGTAAATGTTTGCCACGTCTACTTAAACCATATGAAGTACAAACAAACATGTATTTATCATTCATTGTCAATCAGTTAAAGCAAACAACACCACCAGCACTATAAATGTGCAATTATAACGTATCCTTAGTTTCTGAACTTCTAAGGAACATGCAAATCTATGATCTAACAAGGGATTGGAATATCCTGCCCATCTTAAGACCTGTTGTACATGTATCAGGAATATCAATAGCAGTGATTTGCCAGCAGATCATGCAAGGAATCATCTCTATTGATAAACTGGCAACCGCACAACCACCACCACCACCACCCCCACCACCCCAAATCTAGAAATGCAAAACATTACCACGCATGCAGATGCAGGAACTGTTTATCCAGCAAAACTAGCTCTTGCAATTTATTGCCCTTTAAGGGCAGCAAACCTAGCTGCCAAATCATCGTAATCAGGCAATTTGGGATGCACGTGTCGTGCCTGGTTATCGGGCTGGAAAGTATTGGCACGAGTAAACACTTTCTTCACCTGAGGCGAAGCACTTTCTGCAGGAGGAAGAGAAATTGATCTGGAGGGTTGTGGAACCATTTCTGATTCAAAATCCTGCCCATCTCTGCTCTGATCGAGCGATAATTCATCAGCATCAATGGCTCTCTGAATGGCTCTCTGATGTGAAGAATGAGCTAGTAACTTTTTCTTCAATTTACCAGCATCATAACTTGATGGTTTCTTACTGTAATGGATTAATAGTTTATCTATCACCCGTTCCTCTTCATTTTTCTGATGGTGCTCATTATCAAACAAGATCTGCAACCCCTTCCTTGAATGGTCCCTTCTTTTGCTACTTGAACTCCTCTTCACACTACTGAAATCATCAACATTACCTACACTGTCATGATTGGATGATGATTTCTGGTGTTTCCTCCGAATCGATCTTGGTTTTGGCAAGGGAATTGCATCATCCTGATAATCAGCCTCCTTTTCATTGCCATGAATGTCTATTTTGACGAGCCCAAGACTTTTCCCTTCACGATCATGATGATCTTGTTTCTCATGGCTATTGCCCAAGCTGTTGACTGATTTACTTCTATTGTGAGGAGAAGAGCCAATGAAATGTCCATCAAAGTCGGAACCACCATATTTAGACCCTCTGTCGGCCCTATGTTTATCTTCTTTTGGTTTAGTATATGGAGGGAGAGGGAGAATGGCATTATCTTTTGATTTAACATATGGTGGAGGGGGAAGATTATTGTAGCAGGATTTCAACCGATCTGTTTCTTCCGGGCGTGCTTTTTCTGTCAAGTTCAACATATTCTTTCTACTAACATGATCAGGGGGAGAAATAAGATCTTCACTTTTTCCCAGAAATCCCGTGCAACTAGTGGACTCATCGGGTTTTTCACAAGATAATGCTGCTATGGTTTCACCTTTTCTTTTATGGACACCATTATTGTGCCTAATGTGGCCAACAACAATATTACCCACCATTTTTCTAGGGGATGGACTGCTTGTTCTTACTCCCTTAAGCGAAATATCATCTTTCCCATTTAGATGCAAATGCTTGTCCTCTATCAATCCTTGCCTTCCATGAAATAAAACGCCGTGGCTTCCACTTGAAGTGCTTTCTTCTCCCTTCACAAGTGACTTCTGCTTATAATGACTAGGTTTTTCCCGCCGACCAGCATGATCTAACTCATTTCTTTTCACAACATTACCCTCTCGCCGGTTGCATGTTTGGTTTCCATCATCGAGAAGCCCATGCCTCTGTTTGGGGATATCCCTCTCTGAAATTGTCGCCTGGAAATTAAACAAATTGCAAGATGGTTAATCAAAGATGATTACTCCGTAGTGAGAAGCAAATTGGTTAGACAACAAACAGTTATAGAAAGCTATAACCTGGTGATCAACTGGCTTATCTCCATATCTACCTTGGTTTAGTCAGGAAAAGATGTTAAATTATAAGTATATAATTTAAAAGGATGAGTTTCATGTAAATATTAATGGTTTTATTTTCACTTATCACTAATTAATGGATCCCACAATAAAACTAACTGGCCTATGGAAAGAATCCATTCCCAAGGATCGTCACATATTATCTTAAATAAATAATTTGTTTACATGGAAAGAAACTGAAGAAAATTCATTTACATCAAAATCCTAACAACTTTCTTTCTATTCAACTTCCATTTCTAATTTCTAAAGATCTTCACTTCATAACGTGAGAACTATTCTTCTGTTATATTCCTATAGATTGCAATGTGAATATTCTGACAATTCTCATAATCGAATTTCAACATAGTAATTGTAATCTTTCATATATGTGGATTACTTGTATTGAAATTAATAAATTGCCACTTCTATTGTTTCAACAACTGAGTGATCTACTCCACCCATGCAAAGAAGTTCCACAACATAAAGTGATGACTTAAAGATATAGTGGGTTCAATTTCACTTTCTTTCTTTTCTGAAAGAATATCAATTTGATTCATAGAAACACCTGTGCAAGTGCAGGAGCAGCCATTCTCTGTTCAAACCCCTTGCAGTTCCACTTTATTGAAAACTCTGAAGCTATATCTTGCAAGACCTGGAGTCTCTTCTCTGTTGTGGGAGACCTCGAGGATAATTTCTCAATAAACTGAACCAAAAATCAAGCAATTTGGATATTAAAACAAAGTTATAATGATAGTTATATCTTTTTTGCATGGTATATGGGTACCTTCTGATTGACAAAACACTCAAAAGAATGTCCATATCTCTCCCGAAAAGTATCCCTGAGATCTCGCAATTCAGGCAGATCGGAGAACCTTGCGGCTGCAAACATCAGAGATGCCACAGACTCCCTACATTCTTCTGGACATTCCCTGGGAAGAAACCAATTGGGCAGAACAAATGTCAGTATCATATGATGTTGATATGATATGATGTTCCAAAGAAACTGGGGGTCATTTGTGATGGAATTCAAAATGGACCCTTACAACTTGAGAAGACGAGCTTTTCCGCAAAAAATGTGAAATTCCTATTCTCGCTCTTTCTTCTTTAATCTTACATTACTATTTTTTGCTCATATTAGTGCTTCAATCGATTTGATAGTAAGGGAAGGCTAGGATTTACAAGTTTTGCACTCGGATAGTTGGATGAATGCTCTTATCGTAATACAATTGTTCTCCTTCATTCCCTTATAATTATTCCCTCCTTTCCCCTCAAACCAAATGGAGCGTAAATAATCCTCTTCAATGCGCATGTCCCACATAATTCCTTATTTAATTTGGGAAATTATCATACCTCCTGGTACGAAACGTCCAGTTTGTGCTTCTCTAACAAGTATCATCCAGCAGCAGCATTTTAAAACACTATGGTGCTCGCGGCAATAACAGCCAGTACCAAGCAGTCAACACTAGGAAGCAATTTCTCGTTCTCTTATCAATCTAACACTGTTATTATATTTCACACTACGACAAATAGTTTGTAGTCATACATTATTGTAAGCACTGGATTGCCCCCTTTGCTGTTAATTTTTTATTTTTTTATTTTTTTGGGTCTTCACTACATATAGATTGTTTATTCATACTTATCTTTTATGGAACTAATAATTTTTCATCACTGTGCAACATTATTACTCCAAGAGTTTCTCATTATACATGAATACAGCGATAGACATGATACAATCTTAAACATGTTACTTTTTATTGAGAAATACGGTAGCCAAGACACTAGCAGGTGCAGTATGTACAAATTTTGATACAAAGTGATCATTTCAATATAAATTCCTGAAGAATGAACCCCCAAGTCCAAAGTATAATTCTCACACTTCAATGGAAGTTTTAGCAGGAACAGGAGCATTAAAATGGTTATTATGGATTTATGGTGCATATCAAAGTCTTCGTATTTTCATTCTATGGCTCATATTTGAATCGTAGTTCAGGCTTTCCTGGCATTTAATGGATAATTTAGGGACAATCAACAAGATGATGCATTAACACAACAAGTGTCTACAAACCAAATTGTGTCCAGCATTTATTTTATGACATATTATATCATTCAACAAGTTTGCCGAGCTCTTCTTTTTCTGTGGCTTTTGGTAGGTATATAAAGTTCTATACGAAAAAAGGATCCCAGAAATAAGTTCCATAGTGAGCAAACGAGTGTCGCAAGTCTTTTCTCTCCCTTTAACCATTAGAGGGTCACATTAACCAAGTTCACTGAATGAAAAGTACTCAAATAATACTGGGGTATTCTCTGCTATCATCTGATGAAGCAGGAGAAATTATTTTGCATTGGAGACACCATATTCTTATCAGTTCACATCTCAAATTTAATCCTCTGTACGCATTATTTTTATTTCAGATAACTAGAAGTATAAGCTACTTACAATTAAATGATAAATAAAACAAACAGGATCATAGAGGCGCGCCATGGGAGTTATAATTTTTATCTGCAATCATTAGAGCATACATTCCCATGATGAATGAACCCAAGGTCCAAAGTACAAATTTGACACTTCAGTGGAAGTTTCAGCAAGAACAGAAACAAAGATGATCAATGGTGCAAATATAGAAGTCCACACATTTTCAGTATATTGCCTATGGGTAATGTTTCAATTGAAGGAGTTCAGCGTCTAGATGGACAGTTTAGCACAATCAACAAGATGTTGTATCAATATAACCACCATATATACCACTCAAATTGTTCCCATTTCTGTCGAATCAATTATGACACTCTTCAATAACAAGTTTCTCATGTTTTCCTCTTTCTGTAGTTTTCCTTAGGTACACAAAGTTCTATATGGACAAAGGATTCCAGAAATGAGTACAATGAATGAGAAAGATAGCATACACCTAGGTTACTTTAACGAACTGTAGTGCAAAAATACACACAAATAATGTAATGTTATTCTCTGTATCAACTTATCATCTCATGAAGCAGAAAATACCGTCATGCAGCACACATGCTGCTCTGTTCATAACAGTTCGCATCTCAAATTTTGTCATCTGTACACGCACTATTGTTGTTTCTGATCACTAAGTGCATAAGCTAATTAACATCTAAATGATAAATAAAGCACACGAGGTCATATTGGGGAAAGGTGCGCCAAGGGGAACTATGCGTTCAGTTGTAGACTAGAACCCAGGATACTTGATTTAGATTATGTGAAGTCCTGTATCTGACTTTCCGAGATAAATATCCACAGACTGAACTTATATTTTTTAAACCATATTAGGAATATTGTAATCAGTGCATTCTTTCCTGCACAAGTACTTTGAATTGATTACAGTTTATGTTGACAAGATATTCAACAGTTTTCAGCCTCAACCAATGATGTATGCACCACTAAGACGCATATGATAGCAATACATAAATGGGTCACCAATATAAGCAGATGGAGCATGGAAGAAAGCCATGCTTCAATAGTGCACTAAACATATGCTAGTGGACATCATCATACTCATCACAAGTGCAAGAAATTGCATCAGATGCTTTGAAAATGTAATCAGGTCATACCCTGACTTTTGCATTTTTGAAAGCTGCTTTACAATGTATTCGCAGGACTCCTCAATAAAATCATAGCATGACAAGAGGGTAAGTCCAGCGAGAAATTCTTCAGTCTGTTTTGCAGGTGAAAACAAAAAACACCGGTGTGAGAATAACTTCAAGTATGAAACTCTGCCATAGGTTAATTAATGTTTGTGTATGTTAGGGATTGATAAGCAAACAAATATGACATTCGAGGTATATGCTAACAAATTGCTCATATATGCAGGAAAGACTTCAAATAAAGGATTTTCATTGTAAAATAGAAACCAGATCTGTATACAATGCTCGAGCCGATTGAACGAGCATTACTGTGCTATATCACAATCTTGTTCAAGCAGAATCAGATCTCAATACAATATTCAAAATTTGTTTACTATATGATGAAGAAGTGGAGAGAATAATAGAAGAGAGAGAAATGAGGGGGAAATTTCTATGTACTGAACATCAAACAATCAATAGTTTCAATAATTGAAAAACCCTACTTCACTGACTTCTTAAGAACAACGTGCACGCCATGGAATTCAATGTTTCGACTTTGGTATCTAACATCATTGGAAGTCTTTTTCCATATAGGCAAAGGGAGAAGCAGAAATGACTGAGTTACATTTTCGGAGTAGCATATATTCAAACTCTGAAAATTGAATGTATCTTCTTTTTTTCTCTAAATTCCCCCAAAAATGCATATCAAAAGCCTATTTACTTCACAGAATGATATAATTAAATTTTCTATAAGCTCAACCTAACTGAAATAAAAACAACCAACTCAAGCAGAAACCACTCAAATCAAAGCACAAATAATTTCAAAAAATAAAAGAGGAAGAATGAAACCAAAAAGAGAACGAGATTTATACCCTTCCATAAGCGTTGATATCTAGTCCATTAGAAAGCAATTTCGCCAGATCTTCTTTCAGAAACCTCCGCTTCGCCTCCGCTCTCTTCCGTACCACTTCAATCCTCGTCCGAGTTGCTTTAATTATCGATTTACTACATTCCAATTCAAGTATAAAAATTTTAAAAACAATTATAACATACATAAAAAGAAACTCCAGCATGTATCTACACAAAGAAAGAGATCAGACCATTTGGAGCTGAATCCACGACCCAACAAACCGTCTAACATTTTGAATCTGCTGCTTTTCTTCAAACACGGATATTCGATATACTGAGAAAGTGAAGCAAATTAAACTGAGCTCAAACGGCAAAACTTTTTTTTGTCAGTAGAGAGAATCAAGTAGATGGGTCCTCCATTTTGGAATTTACACACTACAAAGTTTAAACTCGCTATAAAGCTCTGTCGGCTGTACAAATTACCAGTGGGCCACTCGTTGAATGTTTTGTTATCGTGACAGCGGCGTAAAAATCGTTTCAAATTGATGTTATTTTTATTTCTTTTCTCAACCACGTTGTTAAATGTTAATGTTGCATAACCAAAAAAAAATGAATAAACAAATAAAACATTTTGAAACTCAATTGACGGCTATATTAGTAAATTCTACTAAAATTGCTAGATTTTTCCCCCTCTTTCCAACAGTTCTTTCTCAACGTCATGATAAATGATGTTCGCAAACAACATTGAGGGATTGCGATTCTATGCAAATACCCAAGAGCATGTTTAGTCGATTTTTTTTTTTATATTTATTTTCAATTTCGAAGTACAATTTTTATCAACTTTTCAACTACACATTTCATTAACTTCTTTCAAAATCTCTTAAAAAAACTACTTTAAAACTCTACCAAACAAAAACTAAATAGTGTTCATTTCTAAAACAATTCTTAAATTTTGCGCTTAGAGATGGTTCGAGCAACTTGGGAGATTAAGTACTTGTTTGGCCAACATCACACATAATTTTTATTCACAAATTTTATAGAATTAATAATTTACTATCTACTTATTATCTACACATTTAATAAGAGCATCTCTAATAAACTATCTATTTATAAGGAACATATTTTACATTTTAGAGAACATTTAAATAAAATATTTGAAGTACTCCAACATAATCTTTATCTTTAACACTTCGTTTTACTTACTTGTTTCAATAAATATTTATTATTTTTCTCTATTTTATTTGTATATACTATTTAGTTCAATCACTATAAATAGTACTGTTCTAAAAAGCCCGCTTAAAATTCGCCTAGGCGTGAACTTCTACCTCCACGTTTAGCTATGTCTCACGTTTCGCCCTCACATTGTTAGTGTCTTGCTCTCGTCTAGACCTTGCTTAGGCTCGAAAAGCTTGAAACTCAACCACACTTTACGCTTTTTAGAACATTGATAAATGGTATTGGAAATTAAAATAATTGAAAATATTTAATTATAGAGAGTTAGTTTGACTCTCTAAATTTGGAGAGTCAAACCCACTCTTAATTTTAAAAATTTAATTTGGAGAGTCTCGTATCATATGTTTGATAGTACTAAAATTATTTTTTAAGTGCTTATATTATAAATTGTAGATGAATGTGTGGATAAAAAATGAGTTGTAAGTTGTAAGTCCTATCAAATGTGTGAATAGAAAATATGTTTGATCAATTTAACTAGCTAAAATTATAATTTAAGCAATAATAAAATGTGCTTAGATCGTAATTTTAAGAATTGACTCTTTAAAATAAAAATTATTTTATATTTAAAAAAAAATTAGAAATAATTTTAGAACAACTATTTATAAGCACCTTAAAATAATTTTAATATTGTCAAACATTCACTTATTATTGCCATAATGAATTCCATTATTGAATGTTGAAAAGATAGAGACATGATAAATCCACATTTTTTTCTTTCTATTGGCATAAAAATAAAATGTGGGCCAACTTTACAACCACTATAAAATATGGCTAAATCCACATTTTTTCTTTCTATTGGCATAAAAATAAACATCTATTTTTTGTGCAAAAACCAAGTCTTTATCATGGTGTCAAGTCAACCCGTTTTTTTCCAGTAAATACTTAATAATGCATGTTTAGTAGAATTTAAAAATAGTTATTTTAAGACGTTGAAAATTTGATAAAACTAACATATCTCATGAAATATGTGATTTTATAAATGTAAAAAAAAAATTATTTTAAACTCTACTAAACATGTGCTGCTTAATTGAACCATGCACAATTTGATTTCCTCAATTTCGTAAACGTATCGCAATTTAAAATTCACCACTATAATCACATAATTTAATTGACGAGGCACAAGAAATACGCGATAATCATTCTAAGCGACAAAAAAAAAAAAATGTATTGAGAGTATATTTTTCTACCTATATTAAAAGTGTGAATATTTGGTTTACTATTCAAAATGATCAACTAAAGATTTTTCCTACCCATTTGGTTTTAAATAATTCTAAGAATCCAAAGATGAATTCATCCTAATTAAAAATTATATTTGTTCACGTTTCTGAAATAATGGTATGTAAATTGTAATTTTAAAAATTAGGTTTATGTGAATAAATTCAGTATTTTAATATTTTTTATTATTTTTATAGAAACTTAATAGAACATGAAATACATATGTAATTCTTGAAAATATGGTATGTGAAGTGTAATTTACACTCTTTATAAGAAGAATCAAAAAGTGGTTCGTAAATTTGCACGTGTAATATTTTCCAAAGTAACGTTAATGAATAGAATTTAAAATACATTTTGAAATCCAAATCAACCTATATAAAATAAAATCATATATGAACTTCATATGCATCGTTACGCCATATACAAGTTGTAAGACTTTATCAAATAGTGTTTCAACTTTGAATGCAAATTCCAATATAATTGTGACTTGTTTTGCATAGACCGAAAGAAAGTATCTTGTGAATGATGCAATAAGGTATAACACATTATAAGGAGGATTAGTAGACCAAGATTACTATAGTAATATAATCAAAATATTTAGTTTTATTGACTTTTTTCACAAAGTGAAACTTGAGTATTTTTAAACCCATATCTACGTATTTGTTTGCTTTTTCTTTGAAATTGAATCCATTCTAATTATATAGGCTTACACCAGTTAATTGTTGCATCGTGTTGCAACTGCTAGCCACAAATAGGCAAAATGTATTAACATAATTTTGGCTACTTTTATATTAATTTTGAATAAACTAAGTTATGATTATTCCAAGTGTTCAAGGCATTGTCTAACAAAATAGTTCTGATAAATGATGTCTGACATTAGAATTAGAAATGTTGTCATTAATTTGGATTCATAAGGAAAACAAAACGTAAGAGGTTTTCGAATCTTATAATGAAACGATAATTAGATGAAAGAAGACAATTGACAAATTCAAAGTTGTTGTGAAATGCTTTAAACAACTTTTTGATTAAATTTGACGACGTATGAGTTTTGATTTTGACTTTTAGCTGTTATGGAGTTTGAATTTTAGAAGAATTATAGCTTTACTATTTATTAGATTATTAGATTTTTAATTTTTTTAATTATTTCAGAAAGTTTAACTATTTACTGTTATTTACTTTTATAGTCTTGTTTGTTTTGGATTTTTGTCGTGTTTTTTACTTGGAGTTACATTTTCTTACTCAGATTAAAAGACATATGAGTTGTTGCTTTATTTTTTATTTAGGAGTTTGAATTTTGGAATAATTGTACTTTTATAGTCTATTAGACTATTAAATTTGTAATTTTATTATTTTAAACATTTCAAATTTTGTTTTATTAGTTTCTTTTTCTGTAAAGTTTGAGATTTGTATTCATTGAAGACACTTTATAGTTTTATTCAATAATTTTAAATTTAGAAAATTTTGTTTTGTTATGTTGTAATTTGATAATACTGTCACTTTGAGGCATTGTTTAACTTGGAATTTTCTTCTGATTACTTGTCGTTGAAAATATACTATTATTTGAGACATTATTTAATTCGAATTTGGTTTGTTTAATTGTAATTGAATAATATTATCATTTCTTGAATTAAACGAGTTTGGAATCAAAATTGCTTTTTCGTATATAGGGTTTTGAAATGCAGCATTTTAGTAATGTCTCAACTTATTGTCATTTTCCTTTTGAATATTAATGCAACTATAGGGTATTATTTTTGAAAATAACTTGTTTGCACATTAGCAATGCAAACTCTAATTAGTGCTTTAAAAAATTGTATTTAAGATGCTATTTTTTATACACGGGTGGTTGTAGAACAATTTTAATTGTAATTAATATGTTTATTGATTTGTTTACTTTTTAAAACTTTTGTAGGCCATTTTTGCCACAATCTCTAACTTGCATCAAATACATACAATTTCACTAGCATGTTTAATTAACAACTGCAAAGCGATTTATTTACTTTTAAAAATTATGTTGTTCTAAGAATTTTAATTCGACTATGAAACGACTTGATGAATTAACTTATTGATTATTTCCGAACTTCATCTAAATGCTTGTTTGGTATTCATTCAAATGAGTTTTTTTTGTTAGTCAACTTTTCTCCAAAAAATGGCTCACCATTAATCAACTTTCTACCAAAATTGCCCATTTTTTCTAGTTAAATGTTGCAGCTCATTTGGAAAGCAATCAGGTCATTTAGGTCATTTTATCCCTATTATTTCTCCCTTTGTCACTTTGGTCAAAAGCAAAACCGGTCCATTTCATTTGAAGAACAGCCCCATCTCCATTCTTCCTCAAAACCATTTCGCTTTCCCTAAATCGCCTCCATTTGCAGCGCCTATTTTCGTGACTTCACCTCATCATCGTGTCATGATTTCTAGTGGAGTTTATGGGAACTTGAATCCCACATCGAATGTGTGGGCATCATTTGTGTGGTTTATATGGGTTTGGGTTCTCCAACCACATTAGCTAACTTTTGTGGGCTGACTCTTCCAAGTCTCATGACATTGGTATCAGAGAAGACACCATGTCTTCAGGTCTCGGTTACCACTTAGAGTGTGTGAGCACCTGCTCGACGTGGACGCCGAGTCGGAAGCATGGTGGTTTGTTATGGTTTCTATTGGAGTTTATGGGAACTTGAATCCCACATCGGATGTGTGAGCATCATTTGTGTGATTTATATGGGCTTGGGTTTTCCAACCACATTAGCTAGCTTTTGTGGGCTGGCTCTTTCAAGTCCCATGACACATCGTCGCATCGCCGCTGCCCTTCTCTAACTTTGGAGAAGGTGTTGTCCTTGTCTTTTTTGTGCCTTCTTCAGCTGAGCTATCACCTTCTATATGCTAATTGTTGTCAAAAGTGGGAGTTCAGTTAAGAAATTGAAATCCCATTTGCCTTTTTCACATAAAAATCCAAACTTGGTGTTTTTACCATAAATTTCTGAGCCACCCAGCTTTTGCACCGTAAACTGTGAGCCGAAAATCAAAAAGTCTTTTCTTTGCCTTCTTCAACTATGCACTCCCCTTTTGACAATTTGCGGTAAAAAAGGTATATCGAGAAAACCGAAAACCCGTTTGCCTATTTCACATAAAAATCCAAACATGGTGATTTTTACGAACCAAACTGTAAAGCACAATCCAAATAGAATAAAAAAACACAGAAGGGCTTTCAAGATTTTGGATTTTGTGTATAAAGCCAAGCAGTTTTCAGTTAGAGTAAAGGAATTTTTATTAAATTCTTCTTGTGAGTATCGTTTTTTCATGACATGGATTTCCTGAGTGGTGTCTTTTGGTGGTACAAAGTTATTTTCTATAGAGAGTTTATTCAAATCACACCCAAATGGCTGCTTAATTATAGTCTCCAATTCACAGCAAGTAGAATTAGAGAAAGGTAGCGGCGGCAACATGATGGTGAGGTGGAAGTCGCGAAAATAGGCGCTGCAAATGGAGGTAATTTAGGGCAGGCGAAATGGTTTTGGGAATAATTGAGACGGGGCTGTTCTTCAAATGAAATGGGCGGACTACATAATTTTTTTTAAAACCCAACTGCTAACAATGGAGCACTGAGCTCCATGTCAGCAGTACCATCATTTATAGGATCCTGTTAAATTAGCAACTTATTGGAATAAAAAGTCAATAATGTTTCATCAAAATCATAACCATAGGTTTAGCCTATCATGTCTTGATTACAAAATACAAGATACAAAGTGAATACTTAACCCGAATCATTTAGAGTAAAAGTTGTTACAACCCTTAATCTTGAATCTCTTCAATGTTCTTGGACGACATTGTCTTCTTCTTCAAAATTATCTAAAATTTTAGTTATTTTTTGTAATTTTTTCTCAATAATTTGATATGAAATTCCTCCAAGATTTTGTGATATATTATGATATGAAACTCTCCCTAATTGATCTATAATATGTCTTTATATAGTACTTGAAATGTTTTGAAAGTTATGTACCAAAAGCCTTAATTCGACTAAACTTAAAAAAATGCGTTCGGGACTCTTTTACAGTCAAGGTCGCACCATGCATTGTGTCACGTACAGTGAATTTTGTGCAACCGCATCTAGGTCGCACCATGCATGGTGCTATCTAGGTATGTCATTTTTTTTTCAAAACTTGCAATTTAGTCCTCGATTTAACTTTTAAGTACGATTTTCGTCATTTGTACGTTAAATATTTTTGATTCAATTCAAAAACTTCAAATAGCATTTTAATTGGTCATCCCCTTCTAAAGCATTTCCAAATTGGTTCTACAAAATTTTGAAAGTATGCAAATTAGTACCCAAACTTTCCCAAAATTTTGATTTCTATTTTCGAAACTTTCAACTTCACTCCTATTGTTTTCTAATACCTTCAACTTATGTGTGTGCCGTCCGGTTAATCTTCAATTAATAATCAAACTTTTTTTCCCCCCTCAAAACTCATCCAAATTGAAGTTTGTACCAACATAAATCATATTTAAATTAAATTAAGTAGAAATTCGTTTATCTAGTGAATATATACAAAGTTTACATATCTAAATAAGCATGTAAAACACATTATCACATATAATGCATTGGATATGCTATGAGATAAGTGATATTCAATGTTTGTATTCTATTGAGAAAAAAGATACATATATATAAGGTATAGTTAGAGTTATATGGACAAATTAGTCAATTATAAAATATCATTAATTTACAACTTACTATTTTTAATATTTTTTAACAAAACAACACAACACAACAACGTATCCAGTTTTTTTTTAAGTTATAAACTCAAATTTCATTATGGATTGATTCAAATTTTTTAATTCAAATTTGTCATTCTCATGCTTGCATAGTTCACAACAAGTGATTTAAGTTGGATGTTTCAATCACTTCTTTGATTTTTAAGATAAAAATTTAAAATTAGCACCGTAAAAATTCATAAGTGAATTTGTCCAACTTATATAAAATTCTCCAAACTGGTCGAGTTTGGGTTGATTTGTTTCTTTAATTGCGAGATTATTTTACCCAAACTAAAACCAAGTGAATAGAATGTCATTTTGAGAAAAAAGAAAAAAAAAAGAAAAGAAAGCTATTCCCATTCATGATGCAAGCCTTTTGAAAGATAAATAAATATCATAAACATTGGCATTTGGCCGACTACTTTTGATATTTCTCTGTAAGTGCATACGATTTCTTTATTATTTCGAAGCCCAGAATTATTTTCATATTGTATTCTGAATGATTCAACACAGAATTCAGAACCTCTGATAATCTCCGGCGATGGAACCACCGGTCCTTTTGGAAGACTTCGGTCAGAAGGTGGATCTGACGCGTAGGATCCGAGAGGTTCTTTTGAATTATCCAGAGGGCACCACCGTGCTGAAGGAGTTGATACAGAACGCTGACGATGCCGGCGCCACCAGAGTCTGCCTCTGCCTTGATCGGAGGACTCACGGGACCCAATCCCTACTATCTGACAAGCTCGCCCAGTGGCAGGGTCCGGCGCTATTGGCTTACAATGATGCTGTTTTCACTGAGGAAGATTTCGCTAGTATTTCGAGGATTGGTGGTAGTGTTAAACACGCCCAGACTTGGAAGACTGGTCGCTTTGGGTAATTCCGTAACTTTCGTTTACTCGAAGATTTTTCAGTGTCAAATGTTTAAGTACTTCTGTAATTTCAGATAAGTTATTCATGTGTGTACTGCATAACTATTCGTTTGTTGTGTGTATGTGTTACAGTCGATCATATGTACATGGCTTTGAGAAAAGTTATGCCAATATTGTTTTGCTAATCGTCTTGCCTATAAGTAATAGGATTCATTTGGGAGATGGTTTCAAAATGTGGTAGCAACCAGCTGGACGTACTATGTACAAGATACAGTGGTGTTCTACTCATGCCTCTTTGGTTGTGTCTTTATATTGAGCCATGAACATTTCCTTTTGACTTACATTTTCGTGATGGTCATAAAAGACGAGTTTACTTGGATTGGAAGGGCCTGCAGTATTATGTGTTTGCGTGTATTTATTATCCACTTGTTTTGTTTGTGTGTTGTATGCTGACTTTAAGATTAGACTGTTGGGTTTTATGATGTTTGTGGTTCAGTAAAATAGAGACTTTCTACACAACTCGGTTTTTTTGCCTTTCTGAGACTGTCACAATGGTTGTAAAGTCTTCGGTGCTATCATTCCCTTTTAAGGAGAATGTTATGTAGTGATTGTTACTTGAATTGAACTTTGATTGACTGAATTACGATTTAATTAAATATGCTAGAACAAGGGATGTCCTTCCTTTTTGGCTTACTGTTCAAGGCAGCAGCACTATACCTGTTACTTTATTGGTTGTACATTTCTACTATCATCAACTCCAGCACGTGTTGCCTTATGTCGATATCATGTTCAATGAAATTAAATATTTACTGAGACTACCTGAGCAAATATTTAAGTGAATAGAATATTTACTGGAACTATTCGTAATGACTACTTATAACTGCATTCCAACTCCCTAACACACAGACAAACGCTCTCACACACCTACAGAACAATAACAGCAGCTAAATGTCATTGCCAATAATCTTTGGATCAGCTACGTTAGCCCTTTTTGCTGTCAGATAGATTTGGAGTTACCTCTTTTGATAGTTCAATACAGTCCAATCTTCTGCAATCACTTCTTGTTATGTTAACTTTGGCCTATCTCCTTGATTGTCTTTTAACTTGCCAACCTAATTAGCTTGACTATTTTCATTCAATGAACCGTAGCGCTTTTGGGTGGTGATTGTGATTGACTTCTAGTGGCATGCAAAGGAACAAACCTAATCGTGGTAGAGTGAAGCTATACAGATATAAAAGCGGAGCTTGGATGATTGATAATGAGATTTGAATTTCTGACACACACTAGTTCGGTATTTGATCTATAAGCTTGATGACAGTCGTAGATACTGTTAACAATCTGGCATGCCCTCTCTATTGTCAACTTTATGCTAAAAACAGTAAACAGTTGCTCAAACAGTCTGAACTGTATTGAAAGACCTACTTTCTAAATTGAAAGTCAGTGGTGCCTTGGATTTTTAATTTTGCTGTGCCCTCTTCTAATTTGAGTCTTCATGACTGGAAACACATTTATGACTGTTTTAGCATAGAGCCAGATGGTCTCCTTCTCTTTAGGATTGATATTTTAGGTCTAAATTAGCTGATCTTTAAAGGACATGTAGACTTTGACAGGAGAAAATAATTTTTTTTGCCTGTGTATATACTTGAAATTATTTCGAAAAAATCCCTGAAAGATATTTGATGCATGATGAACATGTATGGTACATATGTGGTGACATGTCTAGTGAAGGGCCTTGAGTGGCATAGCATTGTATCATCATGATTACATATATCAATAGATTCTCTAAGATGTTTGTTCCTTCCCTAATTTCTTGTTAGTCATTTTTTCTTTTTTATTTCTCTGGGCATATTTTATCCTATTTTCCCTATCTTTTCGTCCATTCTGCTTGTCTCATCATATGCTCCCCTATGCCGTCCGAAGATGTTCAATGCATACCGTGTATAACATTTATCCGTGTACTTCAGACTTCTACTCTTTCAAATTTTACTTCAATTCTTTCATTTTCTTTTCCTGGGCAAGGATCAACTTTACCGATTGAATTTCTTCCCATTTAATTTGATGTACTTTCCATTTCAAGTGACTTGGATATTTTAATGCTTTCCATACTTAGCATTTATGTTTGTAATTACTCAAGTCTTTCAAATTTTACATTTATAAGTACGGGTGAAATTTTACTTTATCGGCATAAAGAGTTAAATTGACAGAAAGTTTTGTGGTCTTATTCATTCATCCTTTCACAAGCTCATCAAGTTGGCTTGGAAGCGTCAACTGGTACCTTCACCATTTACTTGACAAAAGTTGGGGGTTACCACAGGTTTGCTTCCTCTTCTAGTTTAGGCTTGTGAGTCCTTGGTCACAACACAAAAAGTTGCTGCTTCATTCTTCAATACCAGGATTATCCTTTAAATTATTACTTCCCTTGTTTTGTGAAGACTGTCAATATCATCCATGAACTCTCTCTTGAATTTTGAAAAGAGAATGTACAATAAAATAGTTTCAGTGGCATTTATTGATTTTAATTGGGATGTAATTGGAATGCTGAAACATTAATGCTTTGACTTTTTGATGTTGGGCAAGTATTTGGGGTAAACAAAACTTGAAATGTAGACAGTCTTTTTGGGATGGGGGACTATCTGTATCTAGTCAATCTCTAACATGACACTAGATGGAGGTAGTGTGTCATATGGATTACTTCTTTCTGTTATATTCGGTTGAACAATTTTATGCATCCGTATTGTTTAGTTCCGCATGTGGTCATATGCAACGTGATATTCTTACTTTCAAATAGTTGCTTGTCAATGAAGCACTTGTTGCAAGTTTCAAAAGAAGATTTCCAAATGCTTCATTTTTCTTGACATTGAAATGCTTATTGTAGGTATACCTATAAATTCTTTTGCTAAGCTTCAATTTGGAATTGAATTTTTAATTCCTTTCAATCAATATATCCCTAACTTCAATCATTTATAGGGTGGGCTTCAATTCGGTGTACCACCTGACAGACTTGCCCTCTTTTGTAAGTGGAAAACATGTGGTACTATTTGATCCCCAGGGTGTTTATCTTCCCAATATTTCTGCTGCTAATCCTGGAAAGCGTATTGAGTACGTTAGTTCTTCAGCCGCCTCACTCTATAAAGATCAATTTTTTCCATATTGTGCTTTTGGTTGTGACATGAAAAGCCCTTTTGCTGGAACTTTGTTCCGTTTTCCTCTGAGGAATGCAGATCAGGCTGCAAATAGCAAGCTCTCAAAGCAAGCCTACCTGGAAGATGATGTATCTTCCATGTTTGTTCAGCTTTATGAGGAAGGAGTTCTATCACTACTTTTTCTTAAAAGCTTACTATCAATAGAAATGTATATATGGGACACGGGCATGCCTGAGCCAAGGAAAATGTATCGTTGCTCCATTGATTCAGCAAATGATGATGTGGTCTGGCATCGCCAGGCACTTCCGAGACTCTCAAAATCAGCATATTCTTGTAATGGCGAGATGGATGCCTTCTCATTGGACTTCTTGTGTGAGTCTATGACTGGAAATGTTTCTCATACGAAGACCCACAAGTTCTACGTTGTGCAAACAATGGCTTTGGCATCCAGTAGAATAAGTACTTTTGCCGAAACTGCAGCAAAGGATTATGACATGCATCTATTGCCTTGGGCATCAGTTGCTGCATGCATATCAGATGATTCACACAATGTAATTTCAGTAACTTATACTAGATGTAGCGGTGATATTTCTCTTCCTCCCTGCCTCCTTCTCCTGTGCTCTCCTCTTTTTTATGTGGACATATGTGTATCTGCTGGATCTTCCCATGTGCACACATTCATGTATATGTGTATATTTATAGCCCGAGCTTCTTATTGCACATACTCACCGTATTGGGCCTCTTGTACTTTTGTATGTATTCTATAAGTAGCTGTGGCTCATTATTTGAAGGTGAGTGAATTTGCTGAATATATTGTACATTCCTCCTGCATCTGCTGCTCTAGGGCAATTTGTGCTTCCATGAGCTATGCCTGGTATTGAATATGTGGTTTTATATTTTTGTCTTTTCTGCAAATATTGCATGAATTATACATTTTTTCTTTCTATTTCTGCTTTGTAACAGCATATGTAGGCTTTTGTGGTGTCAGAGAATGTGGATATTTTTTTGCATCATATATTCAAGTTAATGAGAATTTGCTAAGGGAAAGGGGGGGTTAAAAAACTAGAAAAAAGCTTATAACAGTTAGCGGTAGTAGAGCCTACAAGATGTGATAAGAGAAAATAGTTATAGCTTAAAGCTGTTGAACCTTGTTATTGCTCCACTTTATCCTATATGTTATGGTTCTTATGAGATGGAAATTGCCTCCCACCATGCGGTGATAAGGCTTTTAACTTCTGACTTCTCTCTGGCCTCTAGGCAGAGAAGCATCCAGCATTATATGATCCTTTTGTCCTCAGATGTTTCTTAAACTTGAGAATAGCGTGACTTTTTAGGCATACCTCAAATATGCTTCCTTTCCTGTATGCTTTGGTGTTCATAATTAGTTTGTAAAATTTACAATATTAGATATGCATCTGTGCATATGTTTTCCAATTTGCAGGGACGGTTCTCTGTATAATATGGTGGAACCTGCCCTTATTTTCTATTATTTCTTTTTGTGTGGTTAATTATTGCTTTCCCCAGAGAAAAGTGGGGAAAGGAAGAGAGTGCAAGCTCATAGCCAAAAATGTTGGACTCGTTTGCATAATCATCAAAATTATCTTGATGTGGAATCTGACAGGATGACGTTATTAAGCTAGGCCGGGCATTCTGTTTTCTCCCATTGCCTGTAAAAACTGGACTTCATGTGCACATCAATGGATACTTCGAAGTTTCTTCAAACCGTCGTGGCATTTGGTATGGTGATGATATGGACAGATCTGGAAGAATTCGTTCTGTCTGGAACAAGCTTCTTCTGGAAGATGTCGTGGCTCCTAGTTTTGCTAAATTACTACTCGGCATGCAATCGCTGCTAGGCCCAACGAAACACTATTATTCTTTATGGCCTGTTGGTTCGTTTGAAGACCCATGGAATTCGTTAGTCGAACACATTTACAGGAGCATCAGTGGTTCTCCTGTCTTATATTCAGATGCCGAAGATGGAAAGTGGATTTCACCCGAGGAAGCTTTTCTTCACAATATGGATATTTCAGGAAGTAAGGAACTAGGTGACATTCTTGCCCAGCTTGGAATGCCTATTGTTCATTTGCCTAATAACTTATTTAATATGCTCCTAAACTGCAAATCTGGAATTCACCAGAAAGTAGTTACTCCTGATTCAGTACGTCATTATTTGAGACGTTGCAAATTTACAAATGCAATTGACAGATTCTCCAAGCTTATGCTGTTGGAATATTGCCTTGAGGACTTGATTGACAATAATGTGGGTACTGATGCATCTTACCTGCCTTTGATTCCTTTGGCAAATGGTGACTTTGGATCATTATCCAGATCCTCGGAAGGGATCACTTATTTTATTTGCAATGAGTTGGAATATGAGCTTCTTCAACAAATCTCTGATAGATTAGTTGATAGGAGTATTCCTCTCCACCTATTAAGCAGACTAACAGCGATAGCAAAGGTTTCAGGGGCGAATCTAGTTATTTTCAGTTCAAGTGAGTTCGTTCCATTATTTTCTAAATTTGTACCTGCTGAATGGAAATACAAGAAGAAAGTTCTTTGGGACCCAAATTCCAATTGTACTCATCCAAATTCTTCGTGGTTTGTGCTTTTCTGGCGTTATCTCCGTGAGCAATGTGAAAAGTTGTATCTTTTCGAAGATTGGCCAATACTACCATCACTCAGTGGGCACCTGTGTAAGCCTTCTAGGCAGGAAAAGTTATTGAATGTTGAAAATCTGTCCAATGAAATGCAGCACGTTCTTGTCAAGATAGGATGCAAGATACTAAACACCAATTATTGCGTTGAACATTCAGATTTATTTCATTATATGTATGATGCTGATGTAGCTGGTGTTTTAGATTCTATTTTTGATGTCTTGACTAAAGATGGTATAAGTCAGCTTCTTCAGTGTTTGCAAGCTGAGGAAAGGGATGTGCTTCGCAGATTTCTTCTGGATCCTACATGGTATGTCGGAAAGCAAATGGATGATTCTCACATAGAGAATTGCAAGTGGCTTCCAATTTATAGAGTATATGGCGGAGAAGCTGCTGAAAATTCCAACTATTCCGATTTAGTAAATCCTCGTAAACATTTACCCCCATCCGATTGCCCAGAGTGCCTGTTTTGTGGGGAGTTCATTTATAATTTATCAAACACAGAAGAAGAGATGCTAAGTAGATACTATGGAATCGAACGAATGAGAAAGACACAGTTTTACAAGCAGCATATTTTACATAGGATAAAGCAGTTGGAAACTGATGTTCGTGATGGTGTCATGCTTTCCATTCTTCAAGAGTTACCGCAGTTATGTGTTGAAGATGCATCTTTTAGGGAGCTTTTGAGAAATTTGGAATTTGTTCCCACGAGTAGTGGATCTCTAAAATGTCCAGCAACTTTATATGATCCTAGAAACGAGGAATTGTTTGCTTTACTGGATGATTCCGATACTTTTCCTTGTCCACCTTTCAAGGAATCAGGTGTGTTGGACAAGTTACAAGGTTTGGGGCTCAAGACAACTGTGTCTATTGACACAGTCATACAAAGTGCTCGGCATGTGGAACACTTAATGCGAGAAAGTCAGGAAAAAGCACATTCACGAGGAAAGGTGCTTCTTTCCTATCTGGAAGTGAATGCATTAAAGTGGCTACCTGATCCACCCGAGGATGATCAAGGAACAGTGAATAGAATGTTCTCAAGGGCCGCAAATGCATTTAAATCTCGTCATTTCAAATCCGACTTAGAAAAGTTCTGGAATGATCTCCGGCTGATTTCATGGTGCCCTGTCCTTATTTCTCCTCCCCACAAGTCTTTACCATGGGCTACTGTCTCATCTATGGTTGCTCCTCCTAAACTTGTGAGGCTAACTTCGGACCTATGGCTTGCTTCAGCAAGCATGCGGATACTAGATGGAGAGTGCTCTTCCTCAGCACTGTCATATCAACTTGGTTGGGCTGCACCTCCTGGAGGAAGTGTAATTGCTGCCCAACTGCTTGAGCTTGGGAAAAACAATGAGATTGTCTCTGACACATTGCTTTGGAAAGAATTGACTTTAGCAATGCCCAGGTTATACTCTATTTTGATGGGCTTTCTTGGTTCAGATGAGATGGATATTGTAAAGGCTATTCTAGAAGGTTGCCGATGGATATGGGTCGGAGATGGGTTTGCCACCTCAGATGAGGTTGTCCTTAATGGTCCTCTTCATTTGGCTCCCTATATACGTGTTATACCTGTTGATTTAGTCGTTTTCAGTGATTTATTTTTGGTGCTTGGCATTCGGGAATATTTGCGGCATACTGATTATGCTAATATATTACATAGAATGGCCACAAATAAGGGTACTGTTCCTCTGGATACTCAGGAATTTCGAGCTGTTATAATGATTGCTCAACACCTCGCTGGAGCTCACTTTTATGAAACCCAAATTAATATATATCTTCCAGATGTATCAGGCAGACTATATAATGCTACTGAGTTAGTCTATAATGATGCTCCTTGGTTGCTTGATTCTGAAGAGTCTGACAGCTTATTTGGTAATGCTAATATTTCCTTCAGTGCTAAACAGGCTGTTCATAAGTTTGTTCATGGGGATATTTCTAATGATGTTGCTGAAAAGCTTGGAGTACGTTCCTTCCGGAGGATTTTACTTGCACAGAGTGCTGACTCGATGAATTTGAGTTTGTCTGGAGCTGCTGAAGCATTTGGTCAGCATGAATCATTGACTACCAGACTTAGACATATACTTGAAATGTATGCTGATGGGCCTGGAGTTCTCTTTGAGCTCGTACAAAACGCTGAAGATGCAGGAGCATCTAATGTGATCTTTTTATTGGACAAAACTCACTATGGGACTTCATCTCTTCTCTCTCCTGAAATGGCAGATTGGCAGGGTCCAGCTTTGTATTGTTACAATGACTCTATTTTCAGTCCCCAAGATCTATATGCCATTTCTCGCATTGGCCAGGAAAGCAAATTGGAGAAGCCACTTGCTATTGGAAGATTTGGTCTAGGATTTAATTGTGTTTATCACTTTACAGACATTCCAACTTTTGTTTCGGGAGAAAATATTGTGATGTTTGATCCTCATGCTTGCAATTTGCCTGGAATTTCTCCATCTCACCCTGGCCTTCGAATCAAATACGTGGGTAAAAACGTTTTGGAACAATTTCCCGACCAGTTTTCTCCATTTCTGCACTTTGGATGTGATTTACAGCGTCCATTTACTGGTACACTGTTTCGTTTTGCTCTTAGGTCTGCAAGTGTTGCCTCCAGAAGCCAAATAAAGAAAGAAGCATATGCGCCTTCCGACGTCCTATCACTATTCTCTTCCTTTTCTGAGGTTGTTTGTGAGACGCTACTGTTTCTGCGAAATGTAAAAAAAATATCCATTTTTGTCAAAGAAGGGCCAAATAGTGAAATGCAGTTACTACACTCTGTGCGCAAGAATTGTGTTAGTGAGCCTGAAGCTGATAACCATCCATTTCATCACATTTTTAGCTACATGTATGGGAACCAGCAAGATAAAATGGGTAAGGATCAGTTCCTTAACAAGTTGAGCAAATCAATTGATAACGATGTGCCATGGAGGTCTCAGAAGATTTTGATGTCGGAACAGAATCCATCTGGCTGTAGATCACGTTTGTGGTTGACCAGTGAATGCTTAGGTCGTTTCCAGGATAAGAATAAATCAACCCCCAACAAACAATTTGACAAAAAAATTTACAAGTTTGCCCCCTGGGCCTGTGTAGCTACACCTTTGCAATTTGTTGAGATTGAGAAGAAGTTGGACGGGAGTGGGGCAAATTTGGAGGAATCGTTTCTTGTTACCTCTGACATTCTTGAGGTACCTATAGCTTCTACTCAAGGCACATTGAATTTCGAAGGTCGTGCTTTTTGTTTTTACCTCTGCCAATTAATACTGGTTTGCCAGTTCATGTTAATGCCTATTTTGAGTTGTCGTCCAACCGCAGGGATATATGGTTTGGTGATGACATGGCAGGGGGAGGGAAAATGCGCTCAGACTGGAACATGTACCTTCTTGAGGAAGTTGTTGCTCCAGCTTATGGTCATCTGCTCGAGAAAATTGCACTTGATGTCGGCCCAAGTGATCTTTTCTTTTCCTTTTGGCCAACAGCAGGAGCTGTTGAGCCTTGGATATCACTGGTACGGAAACTCTACCAGTTTGTTTCTGATAGTGGTCTTCGGGTGTTGTACACGAAAAGCAGAGGGGGGCAGTGGATTTCAACCAAGCAGGCCATTTTCCCAGATTACACTTTTGACAAGGCCTGGGAACTTTCAGAAGCATTGTCAGATGCTGGTTTAACTGTGGCAACTGTTCCAAAGGAGGTTGTTGATAAATTTATGGAAATCCGTCCATCACTGCATTTTCTCACACCTCAATTACTACGAACCTTGTTAATTCGGAGGAGACGTGACTTCAGAGATAGAAATGCAATTATCTTGACTCTTGAATACTGTTTGCTTGACCTAAGAAGTCCAGTTATATCAAACAGTTTCTATGGATTACCCTTGATACCTCTTTCAGATGGTTTATTTGCAAAATTGGAGAGAAAAGGGTCGAGTGAACAAATATATGTTACTCAGGGAGATGGATACGATCTTCTCAAGGATTTAGTTCCGCATCAACTTGTAGACTCAGGGATTTCTGCTTCTCTTCACAGTAAGTTGTGTGATCTAGCCGAAACTGGAGACTTCAACCTCTCTTTCCTGACATGTCCATTGCTTGAGAAGCTCCTTGTGAGATTGCTCCCAGCAGAATGGCATTGTGCTAAGCAGGTAACTTGGGACCCCGGTAATCAAGGTCATCCTAGTTTGGAATGGGTAAGACTTCTATGGAGCTATCTGAGATCATGTTCCAACGATATTTCTTTGTTTGCTAAGTGGCCCATCTTGCCAGTTGAAAATAATTATCTCATTCGGCTTGTTGAAAATTCCAATGTGATCAGAGACGGTGGGTGGAGTGAGAACTTGTCCTCCTTGTTGCACAGAGCTGGATGCTTGATATTGAGGCGTGACATACTCATAGAACACGCACAACTGAAACATTATGTTCAGCCTTCAACAGCAATAGGTGTTCTAAATGCATTGCTGGCAGTCGCTGGTAAGCCAGATAACATTGAGGAGCTCTTTGGTGATACTCCAGATGGGGGGCTGCACGAACTTAGGAGTTTTATTCTCCAGTCCAAGTGGTTTTCTGAAGACTTGATGGAAAGCAGCCATATAAATATTATCAAGCACATTCCCATGTTTGAGTCGTTCAAGAGTAGAAGACTTGTATCTTTAAGTAGATCTCCCAAATGGCTTAAACCAGACTCTGTACCAGATTATCTTTTGGATGATGACTTCATGAGAGTGGATTCAGATAAAGAAAGAATGATACTGAAAAAGTTTTTAGGGATTGAAGAACCATCAAGGGTGGATTTCTACAAAGATTATGTACTTCCTCGAATGCCGGAGTTTATCTCTGAGGAAGGTTTTCTCTCAGCCATTTTGCGTGACATCAAGTTCCTCATTGAGGAGGATAACACTTGCAAAGCAGTGTTTTCTGCAACACCTTTTGTTCAGGCATCTGATGGATCTTGGAAAGAGCCTTATAGGTCTGTTTTTAAATGCCTTAGCAGAAGGTCAAATTTATATTCAAAAAGGCTGTGTCGTGCAGCACCAAACACAACTAAAATTTGAATTATTTGAAATTACAGTTAATAATGTTTTTCTAAACCATTTTACTAACAAATAATTAATTGAGGTAAGTAGAAGACAATCCTTCGTCATCACTAATCATTCTTTGTGAAAACCAAAGATCATCTGATGAGAAATTTACCAAGCCACCTTTTATTTCAACATCCTCCAATATTCGTCGATGGAGGCTCTCAGACAATTCCTTTGCAAGTCTTTGAGTACCTTTTTGCAATGTAGAAGATCTTCCATTAGTGAAAACCATTTTGAAAGGGGGTCTGTTGCATGCAGTACGATCACAAATTAGATTGAGTAGAGAGGGAAGGAAGGCATTCCACACTCTGCATGTATTGGCTTGTGCATTTTCAGCATTTGCAGTTACTATTTTTCAAACTCCGAAGTTATATTTGTAGACACATGATAACGCATAATATTCTGTTTGGCAGGTTTTATGATCCTCGGTTTCCTGAACTAAAAATGTTGTTGCACAAAGGAGCATTCTTCCCCTCTGAGAACTTTTCCGACCCTGAAACTCTAGAAACTTTGGTCAACTTTGGACTTAGACAAACCTTAGGTCTTACTGGTCTACTTGATTGTGCCAGGTCTATTTCCATGTTGCATGATTCAAGGGACATAGAAACAGTAATTTTTGCTAGGCGGCTGCTTGGGTGTTTGAATGAATTTGCATTGAAGCACTCGCATGTGGAAGAGAGGGTCGATTGTGTAGATGCTACAGAATCTCAACGGAATGTTCTCACTGGAGGAGAGGAGGAGTTGTCCATAGAGGGTTTGGAGAACCTTTATGAAGATGGCCTGGACGTCAGGTTGATTGTCAGCAATTTGGTCGATGATATGAATAGAGAAGAATTTTGGTCAGAGCTGAGGACTATCAGCTGGTGTCCTGTATATACTAATCCGCCAGTTCAGGGGCTTCCATGGTTAGCCTCAGCCCATCAAGTAGCAGCACCAAATGAGGTCAGACCAGAAACACAGATGTGGATTGTTTCATCTAAGTTGCATATACTGGATGGTATATGTTCTGAATACCTAGAGCGTAAACTTGGTTGGATGAATAGTCCGGGCGTAGAAATTTTGTCTGGTCAATTAGTTGCGCTATCTAAATGCTATACTGAGCTCAAGTTGCATTTTAATGCAGAGCTGCAGCAGCAGATACCATTAATCTATTCACATTTGCAAGGATACATTGACACCGATGATCTTCAATTTCTGAAATCTTCCTTGAATGGTGTTCACTGGGTTTGGATTGGAGATGATTTTGTGGCCCCAGATGCACTTGCATTTGATTCACCTGTGAAATTTAGTCCCTACTTGTTTGTTGTACCATCTGAGCTATCAATTTTCCAGGATTTGCTTTTGGCGTTAGGTGTTAAACGTAGTTTTGATGTGTTTGACTATTTTCATGTCTTGCAACGGTTGCAAAATGATTTAAGAAATTGTGCCCTCTCGACTGATCAGTTGAGTTTTGTTCAATGTGTACTAGAAACCATCGCAGATAAGTACTTGGATGGTTTGGTACTTGAAGGTCCTCATATGCTTCTGATTCCAGATTCTTCTGGAGTTCTTGTAGCTGCAGGAGAACTTGTTTATAATGATGCACCATGGATGGAGAACAATACTTCTGTCGGGAAACGCTTTGTGCATCCCTCTATCAGCTATGAACTGGCCAACAGATTGGGAATCCAATCACTTCGATGTCTCTCTCTAGTCAGTAAAGAAATGACGAAAGATGTTCCATGTATGGACTATAGTAAAATATGTGAGCTACTGGAACTATATGGAAACACCGAGTTTCTTCTTTTTGACTTACTTGAATTGGCGGACTGCTGCAAAGGAAAAAAACTTCACCTCATTTTTGACAAGAGGGAACATCCACGTCAGTCTCTGCTGCAGCACAATCTTGGTAATCAGTTCTATATTGTATTTGTTATAACTATAACAGGATAGTGGATTGTAGCAAACTAAACTTGTTGTGGCTTGGGGTTTCTATTTATCATCTCTGACACTGTATAACTGGTTCCCGAGATTTAAGGAAATGATGGCTTGCGATGAACAAGATAAAAGCCAGTTATCTGGTGTCCTTTTAGCTGATTCGATTGTTTTCTTTAGTATTTTCTATAATTTTGTTGCTATGAACTTGTGCTGAATCCTATATTTTGAGTTGCTACCTATGCAGGTGAATTTCAAGGGCCTGCCCTGGTGGCCATCCTGGAAGGGGTCAGCTTAAGTGGAGATGAAGTTGCTAGTCTCCAGTTTCTTCCACCTTGGAGTTTGAGGGGTGATACTCTCAACTATGGCTTAGGATTATTAAGCTGTTTCTCCATAAGTGATCTGACATCAGTCATAACTGATGGCTGCTTGTACATGTTTGATCCTCGGGGTTTAGCTCTTGCCACGCCTTCAGGTCGTGCACCCTCTGGGAAAGTGTTTCCACTGAAAGGTATGCTGTTATTACTTCCAAAGCTCTTCAGTGATTGGTTTAGAAATTTACTGTCAATGCATGTATGTTTTTCTCACTCCTGAAACATCATTGGGTTCATTTAGATAATAAGTTTGACAGTTTTGATACACCCAATGAATTTTTGTTGTTGGAAAATAAATATAAATATATGATGCTTCCTCAATGCTTGATTCTTTTTTCCCATTATGTTTCCTCTTCTTCCTATTACAACTTGTTTGGCATGGAAAAACACTAGCACGCAGGAATCCCATTTGGAATTATACAACCAATATAGATGGAAGTCCATCTCACTTTTTAAACACCACAATACTAAAAAGTCTAAACTTCCCATTTTCTATTTTCCTAATTTGCAAATTAGAGGCTAAAACGATAAAGTTGTTATATCTAGTCCATTTCCATATTCATTCCATGCACGTATGGGATTCCAACTCCAACTTTGAAAACAGAATTGGAGATAGAAAATGTGATTTTTAGTAATGAAATTGGATTTTCATCTTCCTACTTTTTTGGTTTTGCCAAATGCATTCCAAACACGTTTTCAAACACAGAATTGGAGATAGAAAATCTCTATTTTTAGGAGCGGTATTGGATTTCATCTACTCTTTTAGGATTTGAAACCAAATGGGCTTCTAATAATTTCCAAGTTCAGTATGCTTGCATCGATCAAGCATACTGAGGAAGACATCATATGGTGGCAGAGAGCATGAACTTCTCTTTGCAGTATTGTCATTTCCATTGAAGTTATCAAATACACCTTAAAACAATATGGATTACTGACTAAAACGTTAGTGGATTGCTAACTGAGTTTATTTTCTTTGATCTATTGTGTTATAATATTCCTTGCTCTAGTGCTGTTTAGAGGTGGAGTTAAACATAAAAGAAAGTGCTAGTATAGTATTAGCATTAAGAATATCGGTATATCTGACATATTGAGATTTTATGCTTCAACATTGCACTAGAAAATATGCTAGATGAATGCCTTCATTTTCACAACTACAAAGATGTTTCGCGGTTTGCGGTTTCTTGTTTATTCAGTCCAAATTAACGAATCTGGACACTGTTTGTTTGGTCATATGGTGATGAAAAGTTTCTCAGGGAAATGTGAGTTTCTTTGGTCAGAAAGGATACGAGTCACTGAAGGCCTCCTTACTTCTATTATATCCTTTTCATGATAAGAGTTCTCTAAAAAGCAAGCTCTGCCGTTGTTATCCATAGTGTGACATTGATGGTGGGAAATGTCCTGACCTCAAATTTGAGATCAAATCATATACCATCAATGCTTACATATCATTCTAACGTAAATATGGTCTAAATACCTTATAGAACACGTGGTCCATCCAACATTTGCTGCTGGGACAGGGGTTACTTCATGTTTGATTAAAATCTTCTTTTAGACATCAAAATCAGAAGCTTTGGCCACACTTCCTCTAATGTAAAATTAGGCCAACAACATGCTTCCTTCGGAGATTTTGAGATGGCAATGCAGGACTTGACTTTTTCCTGGGTAGTTAAAACCAGCAGCATAAAGCCTGTGTCATCCATGCTCACCTTCTGAATGGTGGGAGTGTACTGTTCCATTCATAACACTCTGCAAAATCACTTTGGCTCTAGTATATCTGCTACTACATTTAATAACATTGATATAAGTTCAGCTTTCATTGACTGATAGACTGTCATACTTCTGTTGCATCAGCCGATGAAGATTATGGGCGTCAAACTTGTTTTCCAGTCCCTTGTAATTGTGCAAGTGATGGCAATGCATAATTAGGGGTTATTAATTTGTTATTCATTTTCCCTTCTAATAGTAATTTGTTAACTGTCTCAACCAATATAGTTTTTGTCAAATATTGAATTTGAAATTATACGCCATTTTTTCAGCTTGCATTTTTCTCTATGGGAATAAAATAATGTGGTATGTGATTCGGCTATTAATTAACTTCTTTTTTGTGCAACAAGTGAATATTTTTTGATGGTATTATGAATGACATTTAATATCCTGTAGTGTGAAAACAAGAATAGATAAATTTTCTCATTTTGGGTTACAGGTACTGATTTGACTGAGCGATTCCGTGATCAGTTTACTCCAATGCTGATTGGTGAGAGTATGCAATTGTTGTCAGCTGAATCTACGATTATACGCATGCCTCTTTCTTCCAAATTCATGGAAGATGAAATCGAAACTGGTTTGAAGAAGATGGGGATGATATATAACAAATTCATGGAGCATGCTTCTAGAACAATACTCTTTTTGAAGTCGGTTTTGCAGGTAAACTGAGTTATTAGGGCTAAAATTAAAATGTAAGTTTAAAAGATGGGAACAAGATGGTAGATAGCTGGTTTTTAATATTCCTTTGCCTGTTACAGATATCAAATCTGTAACGCCTCAAATTTCTAGGGTTTTGGGGAGTTACTAAAATTCATAAAGAAGTAATAAATTGCGGAAAAAGTGACTTTAATAAAAATACCAATTGTCAAACAATTGAATAATTCGTAAATATTTAAAATTGAGTTTCAAAACATTAAATAAATTAATAAATAAAAGGCTAATGTTAATAATCGAAATTTGACGCTGATCGTCTTATTAATTCAAAACATCCTAAAAGAAAATCTAACTTTATTTGGCGACCGTTGTCACAACAGATTCACCAATCCGCCACGCATCTTATACGTTAAATATCACCTGAAAAATTGTTAATGAAGATGGATGAGTATAAAAATACTCAATGAGATACTTGCTACTCCACAATCAATCAATCCAAATATCATAGTTATATATATATATATATATATATATATATATATATATTTATTTTTATTTATTTATTTTACCAAAATAAGCTTAGAATTATCACACCATAACAATGATAATTGAAGCAAGCGCTGCAAATAACCTAAAAATTAAACTGAAACTCAAAGATTTAATTGAATTGATTTCTCCTGAAGGAGCACTGATGTGAAGTAATTAAATTTTATATATAAATACAACATTTAGAAAGACTTGGAAAACAACTTATAGCACGTAGTATTTCACCTTAGTTCGTATGAATGAGAATTGCACTCGAAATTGAACAAGCTCTGGACGCTGAAATTGCGAAGAGAGCACACAAATGGCTACTGAAAAATAAAATATCTCTACGTAGTTTAAACTATTCGACGGCTTGTGATAATGGAAGGGATAATGGTGGGGAAACGTGCAACCGATCTAAATAATATAATCTGTTGGGTTATTGGTATTCTAATTATATTAGGAGAGAGAGAGTTTAAAACCAATTTGAATTCAAAGGCCTGATCGAAATATCTGCTAAATTAAATTAATCCTTTTAAATTTTGTTTAGCTATAGGTTTCTTTGATCGGTTTTAACTTGAGCTTGGCTTATCCAAAATTACTTTTTCTCGAGCCTAAAGTACATGATTAAATACGAGCTATCAAACGAGTCTAATATTGATTTACTAAAACTCATTCCTTCAATTATTAATTATTTAGCCCAATTAATTAATCGATTCTAAAACTTATTTTCACTTAGGTCCTTTAACATCTCAAAATTTTTGGGGTTCTACAAAATCCCTAAACTGGAGCATAAAATTATGGCTTGAACAATGAAACAATTTGATGAAGTTCATTGACCGAGTATTTGTTTAGATTCTATTTGTCATGGGTGTCAAGGATTTCTATGACAAAACTGATGGAATGCAAATAACGAAACTTTCGAATAGCATCAATGGTTATCTGGATCGGGGTCCTAATCTATAAGTTTTTATACACTCATGTATTTAATATACTGGACTTGAGTGTAAAATAACCATGAACGAATCTTCCATGTAACCTGCTAAACTGCATTTTCATTCCTGCCTGACTCTCTGAGTGTGGATGGTTTGTGTCCAGCTTACAGTTTTAAATCTACCCACGAATGTTAAGGCACACCAGAAAACTTAGGCTGCAATGTATCTGACTGACATATGGTAAAATATGTATAGAACTTTTTTTCTTAATAAAGGGGTAGAGTTATCTTAGAACTCAGAATGGACAGGAGGAACCTGGAAGGCTGACTGCGTCACAGGTCAAAACGGCTGACTGGCCCTTCCAGGTTATTGGCTGATGTCAGCAAGACAACTTAAATATAGTTCTGAAAGGTATAAAAATTACAAAAAGACACCGAGGGGTAAGTTTTATGAATTACTGCTCAATGACTAGCACATCTCTATATGCTCTTTAGGTGTCCTGCGATTTGAAGTATTGATATCATTGTTTCTATTCTCCTCTCCGAAAAGCATGCAACCAAAAGATCACAACTCTGTAAATGTGACATTTCTTCAATTCAAGACAAAGAAACGTTTGTATTAAAATATACTCAATTTCTATGAATATGTTTTAGAAAGACTAAATTCTTACAGATATCTAAGTATATGGATATGTTCACGCACACGCGCGCGCACACACACACACAGAGGTTCATTGCCTTGTTAAAATCTCTTGACTGTCAAAGTTTTATGGAATAAAATGAACACGGAGTCCATGTGTTGCCTTGCCTTCTTTAGTTTGTGTTCTCCATTATACTGTTTCTAGAAGTGTCGATAATAAAGTTTCTTGTGCTTATCACATTCTCCTAGTGACTAGATATGCATCACAGGAATTATATATGCTATTGTGGAAATACTGTTTGGTGGACAATGGGTGTCAGAACTGGTTTATCGATTCTGTATCTTGTATAGAAGGGGCATTTACTATACTGTCTAAGCTTTGTATAATGACATTCTTTCTGGTTATTGTAGTTTTTGTATTTGGGAAAAAAGGATCGAGGATGAAGATATCCATTTTTTAGCTCCACGAGGTTTCTTATGGTAGTCTTAAGTGTGAATTTCACGTTGAGCGCTAATTAATATATACTTTTCAGGTATCTTTGTCAACATGGGAGCATGGAAGCCCACAATCATCCCTAGAGTTTTCAATTGATATTGATCCATCGCATGCTGTTGTTAGAAATCCTTTCTCGGAAAAAAAGTGGAAAAAATTTCAACTATCAAGTTTGTTTAGCAGTTCAAGTGCGGCAATCAAGTTGCAAGTCCTAGATTTGAACTTGTATCAGGGAGGAGCTAGATTTGTAGACCGATGGCTTATTGTGCTTAGCATGGGTTCTGGGCAAACAAGAAACATGGCTCTTGATAGGTATGTCCAGAAATTGACCAAAGCAAATGTTTCCTAACTACCATAATATAGTGCTGGAACAGGTGTTTAAGTCCATATATTTACCAATGTGTGTTTCCTACAAGAGATATGATACTTGATGGATCTGAGGCTAGCTAGTTAGTATGGTTGCTGGAGCATGCATATCTCTATCTGTACAGACTATCTGTGTGCTTTTGTGTTTAGAATCTTGGGCCTTGATTCATTATTTGTAGACTATCTTGGGAATTCATTTCAAGTGTTCATCAATTTATTGAGCTCTGGAAGTATTACTAAATGTACACCTCTTTGTGTTATTCTGAACTTAAAGAGCTATTAGCATCAAAACTGTGTGCCCTAAGGACTTGTGTTTTGTGCATGCATTGAAGGTTTCTGATGTTTGTAGTGTAGCTCACCATCTTTTCCATATGGAAAGATTCTTGGTTACCTTGAAATTTTGGTGACTTTTGGGAGATATATATAGTTAAAAAAAGAGGTGTGCATGCCTTCATTGGACCACTATATGATCCTGTTGTTATTACATTGTAGAGCAAGATTACAACTGAGTTGTCCTGTTGTTATTACATTGTAGAGCAAGATTACAGCTGAGTTGTCCCCTTATAGAGATCAAGAGCAGGACAGCTTCTTAAATTATCCCATAAAGCCTCCTACAATGGATTTAATTATGGGTTAGATGTGGATTAGGCGGCCAATGAGTTAAAGTAAATGTTTTAGAATGATTTACCAAAGAAGAGAAGATTTAATGAATATTTGTAGCTCTTTTTCATTTTGATGAACAGTACCCTCGAATAGTAACTTTTAGGAAGTTAGGGCTGTTTTTATTAATAATATTTGCAAATGGGTAGGGCTTTACAAGGTATTGAATCTATGACGACAATAAAAAGACTGCAGATGACCGACTGAAAGATGCTAAACATAATAAATCCTCATTAATAAAATACAGTGCTTTACAAATATTAAATAATGCATAAATTTCAGCGAAAACCTCAATGAATTTGCACTAAATTCTGGGGGAGGGGGGGATGTTGCTCCAAGATCAAGCCAATTTAAGAGGAGGCCTAACAAAAAACTCAAAACATATTACATCCTAAATAATAAAGTCCCAGTGTTTTACTAACGAAAAACAATGTTTATATTTCAGCCTAACCTTCATCAGATTTGATAAATATCCATTGGTTTATAAAATACCATACTTGGCCTTATTCTTTGAAATTTGTCACGTTTTCAGGAATGTTTGTAATTTGGCATATCATATACTTACTGACATTTATTAGTTGGGCTAGTCTAAAAGGCCTTTTCTTCTTCTTTTGTTTGTCTTACATGAGTTTGTTTAGCAAATGCTTATATGTTATATTTGATATTTGGAACCCGTGAAAATTAGCTTGACAGTGATTGATACATGCAAGTAACACCTTCTGAATTTGTGATAGTCAGCTTTTGGCTAGACCCAGGAATATAGATCATATAACTTGGTTTCTTATTCCTGGTAGAAACATGAAATAGCTAGAAAGAATATAATGCAAGTGCCCTTAAAGCATAAACTATGACTACTAGCACAACCCGTGCGCATTTAAGAGGCCTCTAGTAATGCATAGATTGGGCAAAAGATATATTCGTTAGATTAACATATTTTTCATCTACGCAGTCGGTACCTGGCATACAAGCTGACTCCTGTTGCAGGAGTTGCAGCACAGATATCGCAAAATGGCCGTCCTTCCACGACTCATTTATCGAGCTCCATCATGTCTCCTCTTCCTCTATCAAGCTGTATAAACATTCCTGTAACTGTGCTGGGGTATTTCCTTGTGCGTCATAATCGGGGTCGTTTCCTTTTCAAGTTCCAAGACTCTGAAGCTGCATTGGAGGTACAGTCTGATGCTGCAAGTCGCTTAATTGAGGCTTGGAACAGAGAGCTGATGTCCTGTGTTCGTGATTCCTACATTAAATTGATATTGGAGATGCAAAAGTTAAGGAAAGAACCATTGACTTCTGTTTTCGAGCCAAATTTAGGTCGTTCTATTAGTGATATGTTGACGGCTTATGGGAGTGAAATATATTCTTTTTGGCCTAGGTCAACTGGGAACTCAGCGCTTAAGCAACCCGAATATGGCAAAGATTCAATTTCTATGAAGTCTCTTAAGGCAGACTGGGAGTGTCTTATTGAACAAGTTATTAGGCCATTCTATGCTCGCCTCATTGATCTTCCAGTTTGGCAACTGTATTCTGGCAATCTAGTTAAGGCAACAGACGGTATGTTTCTTTCACAACCTGGAAGCGGAGTGGGTGAAAGCTTGCTACCGGCAACTGTTTGTGCCTTTGTTAAAGAACATTATCCTGTTTTCTCAGTGCCGTGGGAATTGGTGACAGAAATTCAGGCAGTGGGGGTCACAGTCCGAGAAATCAAGCCTAAGATGGTCCGAGACCTACTTCGGGTTTCTTCAATGTCAATTGTTCTTCGGTCAGTTGATACTTATGTAGATGTTCTTGAGTACTGTTTATCTGATCTTCAGCCCCTGGAACCATCTGGATCCAGTGGACTCCATACTTCAAGGGACCTGAGCATCTCGGATTTTAGTACTGCAGGCAAACAAGAAGAAAGTTATCCCTTTGCTGTATCAATACCAAATAGAGGTAGGCATGGGATGTCTGCTCCAATGCCAACTAATTCTGGAGGAGATGCAATTGAAATGGTGACAAGCTTGGGGAAAGCTATATTTGATTTTGGTCGTGGAGTTGTTGAAGATATAGGCAGGCCAGGAGGCTCTACGTCTCAGAGTTACCGTGTGACAGGTAGTACCAGTGACGGCTTGGGTACAAGTGAGGACAGGAAGCTTCTCTCTATAGCTTCTGAAATCAAAGGCTTACCCTGTCCAACTGCAACAAGTTGTCTCATAAAACTGGGGTTTAATGACGTTTGGGTTGGAAACAAGGAGCAACAAACTCTAATGATTTCTTTAGCTGGAAAGTTCATCCATACTAAAGTGATGGAGAGGTCAGTCTTAGTAAATATTTTTTCTAATAGCTCTCTTCAATCATTCTTGAAACTCCAATCTTTCTCTTTTCGCCTGCTGTCTAGCAATATGAGGCTTTTATTTCATGAAAATTGGGTGAATCATGTAATTGATTCGAACAACGCTCCCTGGTTTTCGTGGGAGAAAATTGCAAGTCCTAGTAGCGAATGGCCGTCTCCTGAATGGATTGGACTTTTCTGGAAAATCTTCAGTGACTCATCAGAAGATATCTCTATGTTCTCTGATTGGCCTCTTATTCCTGCTTTTCTTGGTCGCCCCATCCTATGTCGTGTAAGAGAGCGTCATCTTGTCTTTGTTCCGCCCCCTTTTAGCTATTTGAGTTCATCCATTGCTCCTTCTGAAGTAGGTGCTTTTGAGTCTAACCAATCAGAATTTTCTTCTGAATCTGATGTGGTTCGGTCATACTTGTTGTCCTTCAGGTTTATAGAAAAAAAATACCCTTGGTTGTTGTCATTGCTTAACCAGTGCAATATACCCATCTATGATACTACTTTCATGGATTGTGCTGCTCCATCTAAGTGTTTACCAACGACGGGCTTGTCATTGGGGCGAATTATAGCATCCAAGCTTGTTGCAGCGAAACAAGCAGGGTACTTTCCTGAACTTAATTCCTTTTTACCTTCAGACCGAGATGAGCTCTTCAATTTATTTGCTTTTGATTTCTCTTCCTGTGGTTCCGAGTATGGGGAACAAGAACTTGAAGTACTACGTGATCTTCCCATTTATCGAACTGCCCTTGGTACCTATACCCGGTTGCAAAGCCAGGATCTGTGCATGATCTCTTCAAACACATTCCTCAAGCCATTTGACGATCGGTGTCTTTCTTACAGTGCTGATTCTACTGAAAGTTCTTTACTTCGAGCACTTGGGATACCTGAGTGTGCTGATCAGCAGATTCTTGTAAAATTTGGATTGCCTGGGTTTGAAGGAAAACCCCAGCCTGAACAGGAGGATATCCTGATATACCTCTATACAAATTGGCAAGAACTCCAACAAGATTCATCAATAATTGAAGCGCTTAAAGAGACTAGTTTTGTGAAAACTGCTGAAGAACAATCAGTAGACATGTGTAAGCCCAAAGATCTATTTGACCCTGGCGATGCATTATTAACATCTGTATTCTCTGGAGTAAGGAAGAAGTTCCCAGGAGAGAGATTTATTTCAGATGAATGGCTTCGAATTTTGAGGAAAGTGGGTCTTCGAACTTCAGCAGAAGCTGATATTGTGCTTGAATGTGCCAAGAGAGTAGAGTATCTTGGAGGAGAATGTATTAAGCCCGTGGGAGTTCTTGATGAACTTGAGACTGATATAATGAATATGCCGAACGAGGTTTCTTTTGAAGTGTGGCTATTGGCTGAAAATCTGGTCAAAGCAATTTTCTCCAATTTTGCTGTACTTTATAGCAACAACTTCTGCAATCTCCTGGGCAAGATTGCTTGTATTCCTGCTGAAATAGGTTTCCCGAGTTTAGGTGGCAAAAGAAGCGGGAAAAGAATGCTGTGTTCATACAGTGAAGCTATTGTCTCCAAAGATTGGCCGCTTGCTTGGAGTTGTGCGCCAATTCTTTGCAGACAGAGTGTTGTACCGCCGGATTATGCTTGGGGACCACTACATTTGAGGAGTCCTCCAGCCTTTTCAACTGTACTGAAGCACCTCCAGGTAAGGTATCAGATTATGATATCGATTCGAAGGTTATAGTTTTTCTTGGTAACATGTATCAAACATAATACACAGGTAATAGGGAGAAACGGTGGTGAAGACACCCTTGCTCACTGGCCAACTGCATCAGGTCTCATGACAATTGACATAGCCGCTCTTGAAGTATTGAAATATCTTGACAAAGTCTGGGGTTCCCTCTCTTCTGCAGGTAACTTAATTTTAATACCATTTTAATGTAAAACCTTGTGCTAGTTGCATGGCCAAGACATTAGTTACTGAACGACCTTGTGTTTATAAGACAGCACAAAGGCTTTTTTTGTTTCTTCTCCTTGTTTTCATATCAGTTTTGACATATCATGGTTAAGATTGCACCTCAGTTCTTAGACTTTGCTGCCTCCAATTATTAATTTGGCAAACTTTGACTTATTAGTTTCTTTGTACATTTCTTTTTGATTATTGGGATTTATTGATTCTCATTAGCATATTTTCTAAGAACAAGGAATTAGGAGAGAATTGTATTTTTTATTAATTAATAGAATGATATACAGGTATACTACTTATAAGCTATACAAGGCACTAAAAAAGGACAAAATAACCATACAACTAATTTTCCTTATTTAGAGAGTTGACTAGCCTATATTTTAAACATAAAATACAGCTAGGCAATAGATAGAGATCAGCAATAAATCTCACCCGAATATTCTCCTTTCCAACACTCCTCCTCAAGCTGATTTGAAGATATCTTCTATAGCGAGCTTGCCCGTCAATGTTTCAAATTGTTTCTTGGACAGTCCCTTTGTAATGACATCTACAATTTGTTCATCAGTTGGTATATGGGTCATACAAATCTGCCTGTTCTCTATTTTACAGTATGAAGCACCTGTCGACCTCAACATGCTTGGTTCTGTCATGGAGAACATGATTATGTGCTATTGAGATTGCTTTTTTGTTTTACAGTATGCCTTTATCGGAGAGGGACTTGAGACCTTTAGTTCATCTAAGATTTTCTTAATCTACAACACCTCACAAATTCAAGACTGCTTCTTGCCACCACATCTTGCTTTTTACTACGCTAATTAACAAGGTTTTCCCCAACAAAAGTACAATAGACAGAGGTGACCTTCTATCGATTATACTCCCAACCCAATCTCTATTTGTATATACTTAAATTTGTAGCAGCAAGCCCTTTCCTGGTGATCCCTTTAAGTACTTTAGGGTCTTGTACACTGCTTTGAAGTGTTCTGGACTTGGTGAATGCATAAATTGACTTACCATGCTTACTGTAAAAGCTATATCTGGGTGGGTAAGCGACAGATAAATCAGCCTACCAACTAGCTTCTGAAATTGTTCTCTGTTCTTCACAACCTCGGGTTTAGCAGATTGGAGCTTCAAATTAGTTCAGTTGGTGTCTTTCCTGCCTTGCAACCGACTAGACCTATCTCCAATAAGCTCCAGCATCGAAAATGCCCTACCTGGTGTCTTTGCTGCCTTGCAACCGAGTAGACCTCTCTCCAAGAAGCTTCAGCACATTTTCGTTCAGACACGAAAATGCCTTTTGTAGATCTGGCAAACTCCATTCCAAAAAGTACTTTAATGCTCCCAAGTCCCTGATCGCAAAGTCATCAGCAAGAACTCTCTCGAGTCTTTTGAACTCAAACATGATCATCACTTGTTAATAATGTATCATCAACATAAACAATTAAATAGCAATCTTTCTTTCTTTTGAGTGCTAATAGAATATAGTGTGATATGATTGTTTTTTCGTAAATACTACGAACTTTCTTCTGCAAGCCTTTCACTCAGGGGAATATTTCGTGCATTGTTAGCTTGTGTAGTAGAGATTAGGCAACAAACTGGATTTCTTTGTGTCCCTAGCGATTTGAACCCTTGACCTTTTTCTTAAGAGGAACTTTTGTTGAATGCTGGTACTAATTGTAACGACCAAGGGCTTTCTCCTACAAGTCTTTCGTTCAGGGGTTATTCTGTGTACTGTTAGCTTACTACTTACGTATTGTCTATTGGGGGTTGGGTCCCTACGTGAATTTCTTTTGCCTTTTTAACGATTCGAACCATTGACCTATTCCTTAAGAGTAACTTATGTTGAATACTAGTACCAATTGAGTAATCTGTAACCTTTTACAGTTTTTCCAAATCGCTCAAAAACCATGCTATGGGAGATTGTTTGAGGCCATACATAGATTTTCTTAGTCAACACACTTTTCCTTCACCAAGACGCTCTTTAAATCCTGTGGTAGGCTCATAGAGACTTTCTCTTCTAAATCCCTATTTAGGAATTTGTTTTTTACATTTAGTTGGTGTACGGGTCGGTCAAAGCTAACATCTAAGGATAGTAAGACATGGATTAAGTTAATCTTTGCGACTAAAGCAAAAGTCTCCTAGTAATCAATACCGTGTGTCTGTATAAATCCTTTTGCCACTAAATGCGCCATGTACCTTTCTATATTTCCATCAACTTTACACTTAACTGTAACACCCATTTGCATCCTACCTATTTCTTCTCTCTTGGTAAGTTAACTATCTCCCAAGTTCCATTATTTTTTAGGGAGTTCGTCTTTTCCAAAATTGCTAATTTCCAACTTGGATTATCTAAGGCTTTGTGAATAATTCTAGAGAAAAACAGGTGGGAGATTTTTAAGTTAAAAGCTTTATGGGACTTAGAAAGTTTATGGTAAGACACATATTTAGAAATAGGATGTTTTGTATACGTTCAGACTCCCTTTCTATGTGCTATAGGTACATTAAGATCGAAAGCCGTAGAGAGTGAAATTTGACAAAGAGGGATTAGAGTTACCTCGAGTAGTAGATGGACATCGCTCAGAGATAGTGATTGATTTTGTGCTAGAGCTGTAGGCAAGTTATTATTATTTTTTATGAGTACCCCTTTGAGTGTAAACATGAAGCTCTGAATATGTTTAATGTGATCCTGTCTTAGTATTTCTCTTATGTTTGTGAATCATCTAAGTTTGGCAATGGTAGTCTAGTATTTTCCTTTTTTATTCTTATTATGGTGACTACCAATTTTTTGACTATTAAAGGTAAAATGATTAAGAATAGGTATAGGAAAGAAGGTATTAGGTAGATGAACAGCTCTTTCCCAAAATTGAGCTTTATTATTCTCTATCTTCCCCTCAAGACAGTTTTGTCCAAAGTAATGCTGAAACGTGACATCCATACTCACAAAAGTTATTTTGCTTTTAGAATTACAACATTTATATTACCTTTTGTTTGGGGCATAACCGATAACCACACATTTTTCTGTCTTAGGATCAAGTTTGGATCGAATCCTACTAGGTATACAATAGTGCACCAAACAACTTTCAAGGGTAACTAAGAGAAGTTGATATTGAGGGAAGAAAATTTTGAAACACTCCAAGGGTGTAATATATTTTAAAAGACGAGTAGGCATTGTATTTATCAAATAAGATGTTGTCAAATTTGCATCTCTCTATATATATTTTGGAACATGCATGGAGAACATAATTGCACGTGCAACTTCAAGTAAATGTATGTTTGTTCTCTTAGTAATACCATTTTGTTGATGAGTATCGCTACAAGTAGATTGATGTTGAATCCATTTTTCCTTTAAAAATTTCCCAAAACTTGATTAAAATACTCAGTTTTATTATCGGTATGAAGTATTTTTTTTTTTTTAAATTGGTTTTTCAACCATATTGGAAAAAAATTTGAACAAATTTTCAACTTCAAATTTACATACCGAGTGTGATCATCTATGAAAATTACAAACCATTTTTTCCCTGAATAAGTGGTAATTTTTGAAGGACCCAAACATCACTATGAATCAAGTAAAATGGTTTTGAGACACAATATGGTTTGAACTGTAAGTACAATGCCTTTTTGATAAATGACAACTTTCACATTGAAAGATGATCAATCCACATTTTTAAATAGAATACGAAGTAGATACTTCAAATAAGAAAAACTAGGATGTCCTAGTCTAAGATGCCAAATTATTGTTTGTTCACGGACATAGAGATAACTAATAGCTTGTTTACTATGGAGGAAGTTTTCATTAAAATAGTACATCCACCATTCTAGCACTGCCAATCATCATCCCTGTTCAAATCTTGAAAATCACACGTGAGAATAAAAAAAGGTGACATGACAATTAGAATCTTTAGAGAGTTGACTCACAAATAAGAGGTTACACGCAAGATTAGGGACATATAGGACATATTTTAGGGTATTTTTTCAAAAATTTTGATTGAACCTTTTCTTGCAATAGATGAAAATCCATCTTAAGACAATTTTATCACCAGAACAAGGTGAATAAAAATGAAATACATGAGAGAGATTTGTTATGTTATCAGAAGCACCCGAATCAATGATCTAAGGTGTAGGACTAGAATGACAAGAGAAATCACTACAGTAGTTACCTGTTTGAGCCAGAGAAACACTGGGAATACTAGACTCTGGATTGGATTTCAGCAACTTCAGAAAATATTTTCTACTGAACAGACTTGCATTAGCCTCATTTGCATGAGCAAATCTATCTCCAAGCTTGCTGCTCTTCCAATTTACCATGAATCTTCCAACACGTCTTACGTGTATGTTGGGGTTTTAGAAATTACACCATATCTGAGACTTGTCCTCAAATCTGTGCTGGTTATTTTAAGTTCTGCTTGCATTTGCATTAGCTGTACTAGGGCAAGATTTTCAATCGGAGCTCCAACTCCCTTTTTCTGAGCATAACACTACAACGGCTTTCTTCCCTCCGAACTTCAGCAAATACCCCTCCAAGTGAAGGAAGAGGACCACGGCCAATGATCCTTCTCTTTACTTCATCAAATTCTACGTTCAGGCCAATGAAAAGTTAGTAAATGCGATAGTTTTCCACTGTCTTCTTGTAGTGATTGCAATCAACTCGAGATTTCCATTCATAGTCATTGAAAGCATCAATATCTTGCCATTGCCATTTTATTGAAGTATTTGGTGACATTGTCTCTCCCTTGTCGAATTCTCCAAGCGGTAGTTGTAGTTCGTACACTTGGGATTGATTGCCAAGGTCAGAATACATCTGGTGAATATTGTTCTAGAGTTCCTTAGAGTTGGATAGCACATATAGTTAGAGGCGATGTCTTCGTCCATGAAATTTACAAGCCAGGCCATAACCATGGAATTTTCCGCATCCCAAGTGCATAAGTTGTATCCTTCAAATCAGGCGCCTTTGTATTACGAGTCAAATACCCAATCTTTCCTCTCCCTCAAATATAAATATGCACTGCTTGAGACTAGCGCAGAAAATTGTCTCCATTAAGGCGTATAGTTGTTATCTCAACAGAGCGCAACTCAGAATTGGGACCACGGTTTTTAGTAGGCTTGGATGCAGACATCTTAGAAGGCTAGGGTTTCAATTTTAAGGAATATGTCCTGATAATTTTTGCTGGAAAGAGTCAAATAAAATTATGGCTCTAATACCATCTAAACAACAAGGAATTAGGAGAGAATTGCATTTTTTATTAATACAAAGAATGATATACACGTACACTACTTATAAGCTATACAAGTCATTAAAAAAGACAAAATAACCATACAACTAATTTTCCTTAATTACAGAGTTGACTAGCGTATATTTAAACATAAAATACAGCTAGGCAATCCCTAGAGATCAGCAATAAATCACAGCCGAATATTCTCCTTCCCAACATATTTTAATTGACATCTCTCTGTTTGTAGGAGATTTTACCCTCTTCACTGTTGGAACTAGAATACAGAATTCAATCTCCTCATACATATCTATATCTATTCTTATTAAATCCTATTAGCTTTTCCAGTGAAAAGTTAGTATTTCTATTAGCTATTTATGACTTAAAAGAGTGAGTTTTCATTTCTCTGCCAAATGTTTTATTGTGTTGACATCTATGTGTTTTAGTCGAATTTTTGCAAGAAAAATAGTTACTTGGTTCAGGAAGTCTGGGGTTAGTCACTTCATCTCAAAACAGAGGAAATTACTTAAGTAGAAACCAAAATTATTACGTGCAATGAACAATATTTTTTTTTTTTTCTGACTAATATCTGTGCATCCGTGCTCTACATAGGCTATCAAAATTAATAGAAATACATATCTTGTTCTACTCTCGAGTCAATGTGCATGGTTGTTGGATTTTCATGGCTGTACTTTTTCTTCTTGTCCTTGACTTGAATATGCTTTCTGGACTATAGAGACGGAAACAAAAAGAGTAAGAAGAATTTGGTGGGTTTGTTGCCATAAGTTGAACTGGGATGCATTTCCTCAGTTGTGATAATGTATGGGAATGGGGTGAACTGATATAGATATACAACTGTGTGGATATGCTTTTTGTCCTTGTTTTAGAGCTTTTTAATATAAAAAGACAGAAAAGCATGATAGTAACAGTCACCAACACAAGTTCCTCATAATATTGTGAAGATAGATTTGAATGTTTAAGACACTGCTCATATTGGTTATACATGTCAATTTTTTTTACTCTTGTTAACTTTTTAGTTTTATTTTGTGGAACTGAAATTCCTTGCTATGGTCATTAGTCATAATACATGACCAATGAAATCTCGTCGATAAGAAAATGTGAAAGAGTAGCACTTGGATCATTCAATTTCCTTGGAGGAGTATGATGGCCAGATATGTGATATAATAGATTGCACTATTCTATTCTAATATTGTTTTATGGAAATCAGTCAAAAGGAAAAGTATAGTTATCTGTATTTTGCATTATTAAAGGACATGAAAAGTATTTGAATTTTGATAATTGAATTGGCACTGTTTGTAAAATAATTTTGGGTCATGGCAATCAGTCTAAAGGAAAGACACAGTTATTTTGTTGTGGTTTTCTCGAGAACACGTATATTTCTTAATTTTGAGAATGAAAATGAGTAAGCATACTTGTTTTTTAGTTTTAGTCCTACGACAATTAATTGCTATTGTTGCTTTTCCAGACATCGTTGGGCTGCAGCAAGTAGCCTTCTTGCCGGCTGCAAACTGTACTCGTTTGGTGACAGCAAGCTCTCTTTTCACGCGTTTGACAATAAATCTATCTCCATTTGCATTCGAACTCCCTTCAGTCTATCTCCCATTTGTGAAGATTCTCAAAGACTTGGGGCTTCAGGACTCGTTATCTGTTGCTTCTGCAAAGAATCTTCTTTCAGATCTTCAGAAAGCTTGTGGTTATCAGCGTCTTAATCCAAATGAATTCCGGGCTGTAAATGAAATTTTATTTTTCATATGTGATGAAGAAAACAGTTCAGATATCTCCAGCTGGGAATCTGAAGCAATTGTCCCTGATGATGGCTGCAGGCTTGTCCATGCAAAATCATGTGTATACATCGATTCTCATAGCTCACATTATGTGAAATATATTGACACTTCCAGGCTAAGGTTTGTTCACCAAGACCTTCCAGTAAGAATGAGTTTGGCCCTTGGTATCAGAAAGCTCTCTGATGTGGTCATAGAGGTAACATGCAGATTGGAAGCTTCCTATTGGGTATTAATTATAGTTTTAAATGACTTCATATGTAATATGTGTCATCTTATTCAATGGAACATTCACTATCTGTAGGAACTGGATCATGGGGAAGATTTACTCACTTTGGAATGTATTGGTTCTATTTCACTAGCTTCCATCAGACAGAGATTATTGAGTGAATCATTTCAAGCTGCAGTTTGGAGAGTTCTAGCTAGCGTAGCTAGTGACATTCCCGGGTTTCGTATTCCAGACTTGGAGAATGTGAGAAAATCTTTGACTTTTGCCGCAGAAACTCTGAAGTTTGTCAAGTTCCTACATACTTGTTTCTTGCTGCTTCCAAAGTCTATGAACATTACCCAGGTTGCCAAGAAATCAACTCTTCCAGAGTGGGAGGATATATCTCAACATAGGGCTCTTTATTACATCAATAAGTTGAAAACTTGTGTTTTAATTGCTGAACCTCCAAGTTATATGTCAGTTCTTGATGTTATTGCAATTGTTTTAAGTCGTATTTTGGACTCACCAGTTCCACTACCAATTGGATCTATGTTTCTTTGTCCTGACGAAACTGAGTCCGCAGTCTTTGATGTTCTGAAACTTTGTTCTCATAAGAGAGATGCCAAGTTTGGATGTGGAATAGAGAGTTTGCTAGGCAAAGACATACTGCCACAAGATGCTACACGAGTGCAATTCCACCCATTAAGACCTTTCTACAAAGGAGAGATAGTAGCTTGGCGGTCTCAAAACGGAGAAAAGTTGAAGTATGGCAGGGTTCCAGAGAATGTTAGATCCTCAGCGGGACAAGCACTTTACAGATTCATGGTCGAGACCTCATCAGGGGTTACTGAGCCCCTTCTTTCTTCAAACATTTTCTCATTCAGGAGTGTTTTGTTTAGTGATGTTTCAGCAACCATGCCGGAGGATGATCACATAGTAAATAACAGCATAAATGCAGAAAGTTCTGGAGGCAGATCAAGGCCTTCTCAGGTATGTGGTCAACTTGCTTGACTAGTCTTGGAATACCATCATTTCTGAAATCTTATGCTGAAGTGTTGTTTAAATTGTCAGTCTAGTAGTATAAAATTCACCTGACTTGTGTCAGCATTTGAAGTCTACAAGGTACAACTGTTATAGTGAGGGCAGGAAGATAAGAGTTCTTCTGGATGAGCCATAAAATTGCATTATTTCTTTTTCTTTGTTTTTTACATTGTTTGGTATTTCTGGATCAACCACTACTGTATAGAATGCAAATTCATTTCAAACAAGTGTTTTATCATTTTGTTATAAGTTCAACAACATGAATTCTCCATCCACTCTGCTTTAGCATTTGCATTGCTGTCCACTAAGTTTCGAAAACTATTACATTGGTAAAATAACCTTGCTCTTCCACAATAAAAAGGATCACACACGCACACATGCTCTCCTATGCCTGCGCTGGACTTTGAGAATAACCCATATTATCCTCCTATTAAGGCGTGTCAAATTTTAGGAACTGGGGACTCATTCAGAAAGTATCTTGACTTTGCATACGTGTACATGCTATTCATAATATGGCAATGGCAACTAACCTATCCAACGGCAAGTCTGATCTTTTGTTCTTGTCTCTAATATACTCAAATCTGATTTGTTTTTTCTGCCTATTTCTGCTATGCACCATAAGATCGTATACTTTATGGACATTGTTCAGATCTTACCAGTTTTACTTCTAATAACTTGTACTTCTCTGTTATCTCATTGTGTATTTGTCATGGGAAGCAGCAGCCAGTGCAAGATCTCCAGCGTGGTCGAGTGTCGGCTGCAGAATTGGTCCAGGCAGTTCATGAAATGCTTTCTTCAGCTGGCATCAATATGGATGTTGAAAGGCAATCACTGTTGCAAACAACATTAACACTGCAAGATCAACTGGAGTCGTCTCAAGCTGCATTATTGCTGGAGCAGGTCCTTATCTTGAAATTTATGTTTGCATTATAGAGAAAATCTTAAAGGACTTCATAGGAAAAAGTTTGAGTCTAGAAGACCTAGGAAATTATTCTTAGGTTTTGAAACCTGAATACAGAAGATCTAAGTTTGAACTTCAATTTCTCTAGGGTGCATTTTTTATTTTTAATATTTCATATTTTCTGTAATTTTTTTTATGATCAGTTGTTTTTTTGTTTCCTTCCCTATAGAATCCTTATATAAGAGCACTCTGTGTCGATACATGCACATAGTGTTTTTCAATCTATGACAAGTTAGTTTTATTGAAGAGGAAAATGAAATGAGGAAAAAGGAATGGGATTAAATATAAACTTGTTTTGAAATGCATGTGTGGTGAATTTGCAGGAGAAGTCTGAAATAGCTACGAAAGAAGCTGATACGGCCAAAGCAGCTTGGTCTTGTCGGGTCTGCTTAAACAATGAAGTCGATGTCACAATTGTACCATGCGGTCATGTACTTTGTCGTCGATGCTCATCTGCTGTTTCAAGGTGTCCATTCTGTCGGATTCAAGTATCAAAAATCATGCGGATCTTCCGGCCTTGATCACTCTTCTCTTGAGTTCTGGGGCAGGTATTAGATTCACTTATTTTCAAGGAATTATAGTTTCCTTCGTAAGTTCTTATATTGCACAGATTACAAAAGTAGCATACTGAGGAATACCATTTGATGTACAGGACATTGATAAAGCTTTTTATAAGCTCGTGTAAATTGTAATGGTCTTCTCCTGTCAGCATGAAAATGTTGGTTTAGTTAAAATTTCATTATTTATGTCTCATTTCTATTATATTGATCTATAAGTTTGACCGAGCAGCTGTTGTAATATTGTTTAATTACATAATAAGAAGTGATTTGAATATCAATTAGGTGAAAAACAAAACCCTGAAATCAAAAGAGAAACAAAATGAAAATTTGTTTTTAAAGCTGGGCGATTGCCCGGCCTCCTATTTCAGGCCAAATTATTTGGCCGTTGGAATTTGAATTTTCTGGCAACTTTTGGAGGTTTTTGGCACATTTTGGTTTGATTTTAATACCTTTTTGTGAATTAGACATGATCATCTATATATATAGATGTGTTTCATGTTAAAAATAAGGAATTAACATCATATACAATAATCCAAATCCAAAAAATCTAAATCAAAGATCAAAACTCAGATTTTTTAAGTGTTTTTCAAGTTTCTTATTCAAGTTTATTTTACTTGAATTGAACTTGGATTAAAGGTTTGATCACTTCTACAAATTATTTGCATTCAAGGCCTTCAAGCACTTATCTCGGTGGTTGCAAATATCGTTTGAGGATAACGATTCATAATCGTGTTCAAACTCTTATTTTGGTGTTGAAAGTTTGTCTTGTTTTGTTCTTCATCCCTTCTCCAATTTTCATAACATTCTCAAACGATATTTCAATGGAGAACGAAACTACAATGGCAACTATTAAGATATGAATCAAGACATTGTGAGGCTTGATAGGTTCGATGGATCAAATTTTATAAGATGGAAGGATAAGTTGAAATTCTTTCTCACCATCTTGAAGGTATGTGACATTTTGGATCTGGATTTGGCACCATTGCCAGAACCAATTCTAAATGATTCCGATGCAATAAAGGCAGAAAGAAAGAAGAGACATGAAGATGAGTTTATTTGCAGATGACACATCTTGAATGCTCTCTCTGATCGGTTTTATGATCTCTACACCAACACCACTTCGACAAGGGAGATATGGAACGCATTGGAGAATAAATACAAGGCCGAGGAGAAAAGTACCAAAAAGTTTCTGATTTCCAAATACTTTGATTTCAAATTTTTGGATAACACACATTTGTTAGGACAAGTACATGAATTGCAAGTCATTGTCAACAAAATGAAGTCCGTGAAGATTGAAATTCCCGAGACTTTCCAAGTTGGTGCAATCATAGCTAAGTTGCCATCATCATGTAAAGGTTATAGGAAGAAAATTCTTCATAGTTTCGAAGATTACTCTTTGGAAGAAATTCAAAAGCATCTTTGAATTGAGGAAGAATCAAGGGCGCAGGATGGGAATGAACATTCTCATGAGGAGACTTCCAAAGCCCATGCCGTGGATCAAGTTGACAAATGCAACAAGAATTCCATGAAGAGGAAATTTTCAAACTCCAACAAAGACAACAAGGACAAGAAAAAGTCCAAAGTTTCTTGTTATGTATGTGGCAAACCCGAACATTATGCCCGTGAGTGCAAAAATCGTAAACAATCAAAACAAATAGGAAAAGTGAACTCTATTGACACGGATAACATTGTTGCTACTGTAAGCATTGTCAATATCGTCAAAGGAAAGATTCAAGGATGGTGATATGATACTTGTGTCACCATACATGTTTGTTATGATAGGTCACTTTTCAAAACCTATCAATAAGTGGATGATGAATACATTCAAATGGAAAATGAAGTTCAATAGAAAGTTGTTGGCAAATGAAGTGTATACTTACTTTTCACATCCGGCAAGAAGATTACATTAATAAATGTCTTACATGTACCGAATATGAATATAAATTTAGTAAGTGTGGATTTGTTGGGAAAATCGGGAATTAAGTCCGTATATTGATCGGGCAAACTTGTACTTTCCTGTAATGGTGTATTTGTTGGAAAATGCTATTCTAGTGATGGAATGGTCAAACTTTGTATTGTTGAAAATGATATCAATAAAGCTTTGAATTTAAATTATGTTGTTGAGTCTATTACTTTATGGCATGATAGATTACATATTGGTTTCTCTACTATAAAAAGAATGATTAAAAATAATATGATTTCTTGTGAAAACATAGAACACAATAAATGTGAATTATGTGTTAAGTCTAAATTAATTAAGATACATTTTCATAGTGTTGAAAGAACTTCTAATTTATTAGACTTAATTCATTCCGATATGTGTCAATTAAATAGAATGATAACAAGAGGAGGTAATAAATACTTCATAACATTCATATATGATCATTCTAGGTTTTGTTATATCTATTTAATGAAGCATAATGATGAAGTCTTTAGTATGTTTAAGATATACAAAATCGAAGTAGAAAATCAATTAAATAGAAAGATTAAAATTTTAGAAGTGATAGAGGAGGAGAATACTTTTCTAATGAATTTAATCTTTTTTGTGAACAACATGTCATAATACATCAATGTAGTGCTCCTAGAATACCCTAGAGGTGTCAATCCAAGTCAGGCAGGTCGGGTTGGCCCACCTCCGATGAAGTCCGGTGACGACCCGCATTAAAAAATCAACCCAGCCCACAAAAATCGAATACGAGCCCGACCTACCCGTCGGCCCATCTGGGTCGAGCCCATGTGGGCTGCGGTTCACCCATCTGGGTCGAGCCCATGTGGGCTGCGGTTCAACCCGGTTCGGCCCGTATGAATAAAAATTAAGTTTTTTAAAATTACTAAAAAAATTTAATTACCTATTGTAATTAAAAAAAATATTGACATATATAGCAAAAAATGCGTTAAATTACTAAATAAAAAATAAATAACAATGATAAATTCACATTTGTTAATTTTTAATTCAATTTTATTTTTATATATATTTAAAGACTAAAACAAAGACGTGTCATCATCACATCTTTCACTTTAAACGACTATTTGTCATTTATTAAAAAAAAAAATAGACCAACGGTTAAAGGTCGAACCGTCCGGACCGTGAATAGCCTGTTCGGTTTACGGGCTGGCCGGCGGTTCGGCCTCTGAATGGCCCGCGGTTCTAGGTCAAGACTGGTAGCCGATGCGGGTTCGTCCGGCCCGCCCGTCTTGACACTTCTAGAACACTCGAACAAAATGGTTTGGCTGAAAGAAAGAATAGGACATTAGTTGAGATGATAAATGCTATGTTATTAAATTCTAAATTGCTATTTAACTTATGGGGTGAAGCTTTATTAAGTACATGTCCTATAGTTAATAGAATTCCTTTTAAAGGACTTAATGTTTCTCCCTACGAATTGTGGAAAGGAAGAAAACCTAACATTGGTTATTTCAAAGTGTGGAGGTGTCTTGCTTATTGCAAGAAAACATATCCTAAAAGGACTAAGTTGAGTCCTAGAGGGATCAAATACGCTTTTGTAGGATATGCTCAAAACAGCAAAGCATATCATTTATTAAATTTAGAAACCAATGTTATAATTGAATCCCGTGATGTAGGGTTCTTTGAAAATTTATTATCTTTGGATAATAATTCATTAAGGGAATCTCAAGTGAAGACTTCTATTTCTACAAGATCACAAGTAGAAACACCTTCTAAGGATGTTGATACAAATGAACTTCATAGAAGTAAAAGAGCTCGAAATGATAAAGTATTAGGACCGGGTGAAATTGATTCTCAACTTATTTCCTTTTATTTGGTTGAAGGAAATGAGAAGAGTGTCACAAGAACTATTCTATATGTTCTTCAAGTTGAAATCGATCCTAGAACTTATCGAGAAGCAATGTCATCAAGAGATAATATCTTTTGGAAAGATGCTATAAATGATAAAATGGATTCAATTATGTCAAACAATACTTGGAAATTAGTCGATTTACCACCCAGCTAAAAAACTATAGGCTCTAAATGGGTATTTAGAAGGAAGTACAATGCAGACGGTACTCTTAATATCTTAAAAGCTAGATTAGTGGCCAAAGGGTATCGACAAAGGGAAGGAATAGATTACTTTGACACATATGCACCACTTGCTAGAATAACATCGATTAGGATTTCATTTGCTTTAGCTTCTATTTATAATTTGCATATAAGCAAATTGATGTTAAGACGGCATTCTTAAATGGGGATCTCGATGAGGAGGTTTATATGGAACAACCAGAAGGTTTTGTTCTACCCAGAAATGAACATAAAGTATGCAAATTAATAAAATCATTATATGGTTTAAAACAAGCACAAAGAAAATGGCATGAAAAATTTGACTTAGCAATAATTTCATTTGGATTTAAATATAATAGTGTTGATAAATATTTATATTCAAAAGTATGTGAAAATTATGTTGTGCTTATTTGTTTATAAGTGGATGATATGTTAATTGTAACTAATCAAATCCAAGGTATAAAAGAAATAAAGATGTTTCTATCTTCCACATTCAACATGAAAGATCTTGGTCAAGTGGATACCATATTAGGTATCAAGGTTAACAAGGCTAGTGGAGGTTATATGTTGAACCAATCACATTATGTTGAGAATGTGATCAAAAAGTACGATCACTTGAACATCAAAGAGGTAAATATCCCGTTTGATTCAAGTTTGAAACTTAAAAAAATGATGGAAGAGCAATAGCACAACTTGAGTATGCAAGTTTTATTGGAAGTCTTATGTATGCGGTACAATGCACAAGACCCGATATAGCATTTGCAATTAGTAAACATAGTAGATTTACTAGCAATCCAAGTGAAGAACATTGGAAGGCCATTGGAATGGTTCTTGGTTATTTTAAAGAAAACCAAGGATCTAGGTCTCCAATATTCTAAATTTTCGGCAATTATAGAAGGATTTATTGATGCTAGTTGGATCTCTAATGCAGGTGAGAATAAATCCACATCAAGTTGGGTATTCACCCTTGGAGGAGGTGCAATTTCTTGGAAATCCAAGAAACAAACGTGCATTACATACTCAACTATGAAATCCGAATTCGTAGCATTGGCTGAAATCGGAAAGGAGGCTGAATGGCTTAAGGATTTAATGTATGAAATCCCATTGGGAGAGAATAATAATTCTTCTATAACTAAGTTGTGTGATAGTCAAGCTACTTTAGCTAGAGCGTACAATGAAGTGTACAATGGTAAGTCTAGACACATGAGTCTAAGACATGACTATGTGAAGAAATTAATTAAAGATGGAATAATTTCACTCAATTATGTAAAGTCAAATGAGAATTTGGCTGCTCCGCTTACTAAACTACTCACAAGGGAGTTAGTACGAATAACAACTAGTAGGATGGGGTTGAAAACTCCTTAATTAAATCCACCAAATGATGGCAACCCTACCTGATTATACTAACAAGTATATCTCGGGTTCAAAGGGTAACAAACAAGTCATTTGATACGTGGATAGATTCAACACTTATTCTTTCTTAAACCCTATTCTAGCCTCTAGGTTATAAGTGCTAGTTGTCACGAAAAAGGAGGGATAAGTTTTTATAACTCTTAATAAAGTTCAGCTAGTTGGATCAATTATCTCTAAAAGTGACAAAGATACTGCAAGAACTTTACTTATACGAACTTCGAGGTGTTGCTGCCTCAATAGAGAGTTGGAGTTTATCTTTTAAAAGTTCATGAATAGGAGGAGCGCAAGGTCTTAAGAGCGCTAAATGAGATAGTGTGGAACTTAGAACATATGATGCTTATGTGTGTGATTTCACTGGTATCCTCACAAAGAATAACAGGTTCAAAGCTTTCACGCTACCTGAGATTTTGATGATACTTTGTGAGATTTACACTAATGTTGGATTCAAATCGAAAAATATCCATACTTTATGCATAAACGTCGTTCAATTTGAGTTTGTGCTTATTATATAATTGAACAAGTAGAGGATTGTTGTAATATTGTTCAATTACATAATAAGAAGTGATTTGGATATCAATTATGTGGAAAACAAAACTCGGAAATCAAAAGAGAATTAAAGCTGGGTGATCGCCCAACTTTAAGGCCGGACAATCACCCGGCCTCCTATTTCATAAACAGAGAGCAAAAGGCATGACCTGGGCGATTTTTAGGAATTTGAATTTTCTGGCAACTTTTGGAGGTTTTTGGCACCTTTTGGTTTGATTTTAACACCTTTTCGTGAATTAGACATGATCATCTATATATATAGACGTGTTCATGTTAAAAAATAAGGAATTAACATCATATACAATAATCCAAATCCAAATCAAAGACAAAAACTCAGATTTTTTAAGTGTTCTTCAAGTTTTTTATTCAAGTTCATTTTGCTTGAATTGAACTTGGATTAAAGGTTTGATTACTCCTACAAACTATTTGCATTCAAAGTCTTTAAGCACTTATCCCGGTGGCGGAAAATATCGTTTGAGGGCAACGATTCATAATCGTGTTCAAACCATTATTTTGTGTTTAAAGTTTGTTTGTTTTGTTCTTCATCCTTTCTCCAATTTTCATAACAGCAGCTGGATGTGAGGCTAAAGAATCAAATTGGACATTTGTTTGTTTTTGTTTGTTTTTTGTGTAAGCTCCTGTTGGAAAATATTTGGATATGACACAAACACTCCACGAACTTGAAGAAGAAAATCTGCAAATGAAACAATGAACAACCAAATTTGTATCGTGTAGAACGCTATCCTAAAAGCGTTATTTGTGCCCTCTCGGTGCCTTCAAGCAAATATATTTGACGGATTAACAAGTCTCAAATCGGATTGCACAAGCACAAGTGAAATCCGGAAAAAGAGGATCAAAGAAACTTTTGTAAAATCTGAATTTATAGGAGACTATAGAATGATTCTCTGATTTGATTTTTTTTCTTCTTGTTAATATATGAAATCTATCTTCTATATATAAATTTCTATCGGCATATCACGTAATGGTATTTAAACCACCAAGAAAGGACACAACTTATCATAAAAAAACACCAGATTTCGAAAAATTGCACTAGCCGTTCTAGGCGATCGCCCAGTAGAATTTATTTGGGTTCTGCCAAGTGGGCGATCACTTGCCTCATCACCCAGGCCAATTTCACACACATTTTTTTTTGGTTCAGATTTCTTTTCTTTCCTTATTATGGTATTAATATTTGAACAATATTATAACACCAATATTATAACAGCTCCTCCCGAGCTACTGGATCACGAACCTCAGGCAACATCTCTGCAAATTTGGCTTTGAGTTCCATGCTATATGATATCTCAACACTGGGGAAATATTTCTGAAGAAAAATTTGCGTTGTGGTCAAAATATCAATGTACTATGTCTTTTTATGTAAATCTTGCATTTCTAGGAATGGACATGATTGAATAGTTTAATGATTTTAGTTTATATTTGTTTGATACTTTGAAATGGTATACAATCTAGCCTACCAAACAAGCCTTCAATGGTTTAACTTGGCAAATCCAAGTCTTGTAGAGCAAGGATAGTAAGAATTGCAATAAAGATTCATTTCTGAGTTGGATGGTTTTAAGAATTTAGAAAAAAATTATTAATACTGTCAAATCTCTTGATTTTGGAATAACTATTTTACGTGCTAATTCTGTTTAGATTCCTTTGTACAGAAGACAGCGGGTCAATCTTCATAAATTTGATCGTGAAAGTGAAATATTATGGCTAAAAATATGGTAGATAATGAATGGATCTCCGAGCTTTGCTTATCTAGGAATAAAGGCTTTATAGAAAGAGTTCAAGGATTGTCATTTCTATGTCTATGTAGGGGTGGTAAATGGGCCGAGCGATCCATTGGCTTATTGGCTTGGCCTATGGGGTTTGTGGCTCATTTAGGGACGAGTCCGGGTCTAGCAAAAAAAATTACGAGCCGAGCTTGTTCGACTCGTAATGTAGATCTAAATTTGTTCGAAAATTTTGAGTTTAAAAAAATAAATTAAAAAAAACTGACTTGGGCACGTGGGTGGTTTGGCTCCGTTCCCGAGCCATGGATCGAGCTAAGTAGTTTTGTGAGAGATAAGTTGAGCATGGATCGAGCTGGACCCAGTGGCAACGAGCTGAGCCACTTGGTCCGACCCATTTCCAATCCTATGTTTGGGATTACAATGATCTATGCACCAAATGGGTCTATTATGTAGCACCTGGTGAACTATTCGCAACATTATATCCTCATGGTATGTGAACAATTTAGAAATCTATTATAATATAAAATCAAGTTCCCCAGTCTTCACTAGGGTTTGACCAGCCATTTTCTCTTTGTCACACTCATACGTTCATTCGTTGAACATGATGAATGGCTATAAATTAGGAACCTAGTAGGTGGGTAACCATTAGATTGTGACACTGCATTAAACTGTCTAATTTTGATGGTTCGGAATATTTATTTGATTGACATTTCATAGTACTTGCGAGTTTGCTTTTGATGAAAGTATGGAACTTCTTATGTCAAGCTAATTTTGCCACGTCTTTTATTCAAGGTAGTGACAAAATGAGTGATCCAAATGTGCCATCTTTAAATGATTCTTTAATTAACGTGCGAGATGGATAAAAATAAATAAATAATGAATTTATGCTACAAAGTGATATTATTTAAGATATAAAATTAGCAACAGCTTGAATAATAAGTTGTCTGTCATTAATTCATATTAGAAAAAAATGGTTCCAACGTCAATCAAGGCGGCTACCAAACGGATTAGTAAAATGGATTTCTTTTTTATTTTAAAATATTATAGCAAATGCATTTTTATAGGCCTGATTACCAATTCTAACACGGTTTTCATCTGTTTTGGAATGAATTTTGTAAGCAAAATAGAGCCAAAATGCTTTGCCAAGTGGGGGGTAAATAATGATATAAGATATGTTAGAATTAATCTACCGAATTCATAAATACGGATGATTACATATCTATGACTTAAAACCATCACGTCTTTGTAATTACCAAGATTAATCTTTGAAGCGGAGCGTCTCTGAATCCATGATTACATTTGATCGAGCGGGTTATGGTCTTCCAATTGATCCGTGGTTTTCTCCTTAGTGTCTCTTGTTGATGGGGATCTGAAAGAGTTATGAAAAGTCACGCTCGATTGGGACCACGACTCAGATATATAATCGCAGAGGCGATTATTAAGTTTCAATGTTGTTAAATTGGCCCCTCATCAATTTAAAAACATTGTATCCGTCTCTACACTTTAATCTCGGGACACTTAATACCCATTAGTCCAAAATAGTCTTTAGTGGATCACTTTATTGACTAAAACCTTAAGATAAAGACCACATTTTAATATATACATGTTTGGCCCCACATATTGAATTTTATCCAACAATCTCCACACTGGGCCATACATGTATCCTTATAAATGTGCACAACCTTATGAGCTCAAAATTTTGCTATCACTTGTTAAGGTATTTCCAAACAATCTCGTCCATCAATCATATCAATGTAGGATCAAAGCGACTTTCGTTACATTAATCGTAACTAAATCCATCAATGGTCACATACACTAATACAACCAAATGACATAGATCAATCATGAGAGTAGTATGAAAAATTACATGTTATGTGATCCAAACATGTCTATTTTCAATTGGTCCGACTTTATTTCTTAAGTGAGATCAATACCAAACATAATGTAACAGAATGGAATGAATGAATACTTTATTTACATACGAGAAAATTATCCAAATACACAAATGTGTCTAAAAACAAACATAAAGCAACCAAAATACAAACTCCCACTAAAACATGATATCCTCAAGAAATACAACACCCATACGACGGTGTGCTCATGAAAAACCTTGGTGGTAATCCTTTAGTAAGCGGATCCGCAATCATGGAGTTTGTCCCAATATGCTCTATGGAAATCTGTCCATTCTGTACCCTTTCTTTCACAACAAGGAATTTAATGTCAATGTGTTTTGACTTAGTTGAACTCCTGTTGTTATTAGAATATAACACTGCAGAGTTATTGTCACAATATAACTTTAATGGTCTATCAATACCATTCAGAATGCGCAGCCCAGTGACAAAATTTCGCAGCCATATCCCATTATTAGATGCCTCATAACATGCTACAAACTCTGCTGCCATAGTGGAAGAAGCTACGAGTGTCTGCTTAGCACTCCTCCAAGATATAGCTCCTCCAGCTAGTAGATATATGTAGCCTGATGTGGATTTTCTACTGTCTTGGCATCCCGCAAAATCAGAATCGGAGTACCCTACGATCTCTAATTGATCCGATCTGCTGTATGTAAGCATGCAATCTCTTGTTCTCTTCAAGTACCTCATAACCCTTTTGTCGCTATCCAATGATTCATCCTGGGTTACTTAAATATCTCTTGACATTCCAACAATGAATGCTATATCGGGCGATGTACAAACACGAGCATACATCGACTCCCAACAGCTGATGCATAGGGAATCTTCTGCATTTCCTTAACTTCAAGATTATTTTTCGGGCACTGATTGAGACTGAATTTGTCTCCCTTAGCAACAGGGGTGTCCCCTGGTTTACTATCCTGCATGCCAAACCTTTTAAGAACTTTATCGATATAGCTCTTTTGTGACAATCCAAGAATACCCCGAGAGCGATCCCGGTGTATCTGAATCCCTAATACAAAAGAGGCGTCCCCAAGATCTTTCATCTCAAAATTCCTTGACAAAAACTCTTGGTTTCGTGCAACATGCCTATATCATTAGTGGCAAGCAGTATGTCGTCAACATACAAAACCAGAAAAATATGCTTACTCCCACTGAACTTGTGATATACACAATCATCAACAATATTTATCTCAAAACCAAACGAGATAATCACTTGATGAAATTTGTAGTACCACTGACGGGAAGCTTGCTTGAGTCCATAGATAGATTTCTTTAATTTGCAAACCATATTCTTCGAGTCTCCTGACACGAAGTTTTCTGGTTGCACCATATAAATCGTCTCATCAATGTCTCCATTGAGAAACGCTGTCTTAACATCCATCTGATGTAACTCAAGATCAAAATGTGCAACAAGTGCCATGATCATCACGAAAAGAGTCTTTCGTTGAAACCAAGAGAAAGTCTATTTGAAGTCAATGCCTTCCTTTTGTGTAAAGCCTTTAGCTACAAGACGAGACTTATATCTTTCCACATTACCTTTCGAATCCCTTTTGGTTTTAAAAATCCATTTACAACCAATGGGCTTCGCACCTTCTGGTAATGGGACAAGATCCCAAACTTTATTGTCTTGCATAGACTTATACTCTTCATTCATGGCATCAATCCACTTTTGAGAATCAGAACCCTTCATGGCCTGATGGAAATTGATTGGATCATCTTCCATCATTCCATTATTTTCCTCATGTTCTTGGAGAAATACTATAAAATCATCCGAAATAGCATTTTTCCTTTCTCGAGTGGATCTCCTTAATAGTATTGGTTCTTGAGGTTGTTGAGTTTGTACTTCTGGAATGGTGGGAGGTTCTTCAACATTATCTTGCTGAGGTTCCGGATATACTTCTTGATCAATGACAGGTATAGAAACCTGCACATTGTCAAAAGTAATAGTAGGAATCGAAATCGATCCTTCCTCAGTTTCTTCCTCAAAGACAATGTCTCTAACCTTATTTCTCCCCCCAAACTCAACATCATCAAAAAATGTTGCAGTTCCCGTTTCAAAAATTGACTTAAGTGTGGGATTATAAAATTTGTAGCCCCTTGATCGCTCAGAATAACCAATAAAATAGCTGCTTATAGTTTTGGAGTCCAATTTATTTTCATGTGGCCTATAAGGCCTAGCCTCAGCTGGACATCCCCAAATGTGGAAATGCTTGAATGTGGTTTCTCACTCATCCAAAGTTCATAAGGTGTTTTAGCAAAGCAGAGATTTAGTTGGTACTCTATTCGAGAATATAAGTCTGCAGTCTTTAATGCTTCTCCCAGAGTGATTTTGGTAAAGTAGAATGACTAATCATACTCCTTACCATGTCCTTAAGAGTCTGTTTTGTCTTTCAACTACACCATTCATGCTAGGTGATCCCGGCATGGTGTCTTGTCAGACGATTCCACATTCCTCTAGGAATTTAGCAAATGGTCACGGGCGTTGTTCACACTGAACCGTCATATCTCGCCGTAGTACTCACCACCACGATCGGACCTAACGCTTTTAATCCTTTTGTTGAGTTGATTCTCAACTTCAACTTTGAAAGCCTTGAACATGTTCGGTGACTCGATTTTTCATGAATAAGATATAGATGCCCATAACGTGAGTAATCGTCTATGAATGATATAAAATATTGTTGACCATTCCAAGAAGCCGTAGGGAATGGTCCACAAATATCTGTGTGTATCAATTCTAAGGCGTTCAAGTTCTATTGGTACCTAACTTTTTGTTTTTGGTCTGCTTTTCCTTGATACAATCAATACAAACATCAAAGTCTCAGAAAGTCCGGGGAATCCAAATGCCATCCGACACAAGTCGTTCAACTCTTGTTTTTGAGATGTGACCTAAGCGCTTGTGCCATAGTTTTGCTGAATTTTCTTTATTTAATTTTAAGCTTAGTACCACGTGATTCCACATGCAAGGTTTCATTATATGACCTTAATAGTATCAAGCAAATATAAGTTATCGTATGAACATAATGAACCAAAGACCAACAATATTTGAATTTAATGAAAGACTAAACCGACAATTTCCAAAAGAACAATGATATCCAAATTTGTCCAATAAGGAAATAGAAACCAAATTCGTCTAAACGACGGTTCATACAACAAAAGTGTCTTTCAAATCCAAATAAAAACCAGGTCCTAACAATAACCTAAAAGTGCCTATTGCTTCAACTTCCACCGATTTTCCGTCGCCCACAAAGATGAATCTTTCAAAGATCATTTGGCTTTCAAGTGATCAGGCAACCCCCGCATAGAAACACTTATGTGAGTAGTAGCACGAAATCTAACCACCAAGTGTTTCTAGATACTGAAGCTAAATTAACCTCGAATGACCAAATTAAGAAATGTACCTTTCTTTGCACGCCAGCGTTATATTTAGTACAATCCTTCTTTAAATGTCCAGGTTTACAGCAAAAAAAACAACCATCTTTGTCTTTATGTGGTTTCTTTTGTTCGGACCCTTAGCGACTTCATATTCATTTTTCTTTTCTTGCCCTTATCTTTGGAGGTACTTGCCAAGTTAGCAATTTCGATTACGTCTCCTTCAACCTTTCTTCCTCTTGCACACAATAAGAAATGAGCTCATTTAGAGTCCATTTCTCCTTTTGACGATTATAACCGACCTTAAATTGATTGAAATGTGCGAGAAGCGATATTAATACTAAATGCACGAGCAAGTCATCACACAAGTCGAGCTTTAGTGCCTTAAGTTTTGAAGCAGTATGAGACATCTGCATGATGTACTCCCTTATGTTCTCCTTGCTTTTATACTTCATTGAAATCAAGCTTTGCGAGCGTGCTTGTTTCAACCTTTATCGTTTTCGCTTAAAAACGCTTTTCAATTTCAAAGAAGGAATTCCTTAGCATCAATTACCTCCTCAGATACTGCGCCCCTAAAGGCTTCTGGAATGCCGCGCTTAATGATCATAAGACTCATGCGATTTGAGCGTTCCCACTTCTCAAAGTTCCTCCTGTCATCAGGTGAACTTGCATCCGTAAGAGAAGCAGGTTTCTCAATCCTAAGAGCAAGGTCGAGATCCATGCAGCCAAGAACAATTAAAACGTTCTCTTTCCAATCCTTGAAGTTTGACCCATTAAGCATGGGGATTGAATTGATATTTGCGAGATATTGTGGAAGTGGATGAATGAAATTTGTATAGATAAAGAGATAGAAATAGCTTACATTAGTACTTTATTATGCAAATAATAATTTCAAATATATTGGTAAGGCCCATCACAAGATACCTAGCACAACATCAATATTTAGTCTTTGGACAGAAACATTGACTCGTAAGTGGTACCTCGATGTAGCAATCAAACACTGACAATAAGACATGTCAATCAATAAACCTTTCTTTGGACCGATTTATTGATCACACGTTAAACCAAATAATCGTCACGCGTTTATCACCACAGGTGCATGTGAAATTCCAGCCAAACATTGACCTTCCTTTGGACCGATCAATATCCGCATGAACAACACACACAAAACCTTCTAATATTCAAAGTTAATTAATTTCCACAAGAGAGGTTACTTTGGCAACATGTTGCTTCAATTAATTCACTTTGGAATATTATATTTCTCAAAAGAGTCCATCATACCAAAATTTGAACTTGAATTAACTGTTTTGTATATATTTAAAACTTTAGGATTTGAATTTTTGAAGTTCAAAGCTTTAGAATTAAGTAATCATTAAGTTGGAGGGTTAAATTGCAATTTAATTAAACTTGATTGGCCAATTATGAAAAATTTTAAGCTTGAAGGACTAAATTGCAATTTTACCAAAACTTTAGTGGCCAATTAATTAAAATCTTAAACTTTAGGGACTGAATCATAAAATTCAGAACTTTAAGGGCCCAACTTAAGTGATTACTAAAACTGTAGGGACTTAGTTTATAAATTCAGAAGTCTAAAGGGCCAACTTAAATGGTTTTAAGACTTTAGGATTTAATTAAATGAAGGAACAACCAGGGGGACTTGAGATTAAATAAACCAAAATTTAGAAATTGCAAACTAGCCCTTTAGAACTTCTAATTTCCGAAGGAGGTCCCTAGGCCCAAAAAACGCAAACAGCTAGGGTTAGAGACCCTAGCTGCCGCCGCCACCCACGATCGCGGAGATCGCCGGCGAAGTACCGTGCCTGCAGCGCCATCTCCGGCGCTGCATTCTCCTCATGCAGCGTCGCTGGCAGCGACGCTGCCATCCCGCCGCAGCGCCATCTCCGGCGCTGCGTGTCCCGTTCTCCAACGACGGCAACAATCAACCAAGATCCAACAACCAACAACAAAATCCGACAATTAAGAAACCCATATTCAAAACCGACCACAATCATAAAATCCCAATTCAAAAATCGATTCATAGATTGCAAAAAAAAAATTGAAATCCCATATTCTTTAGAATATATATATGCATGTATATATATATATACATACTGAAACTCGAATCATGCATTTCAATTAACCCAATTTAAAAGTCCATAATTCTGAGAAAATATATACATACAGAACTGTAATCTATTTCAATTGTTTATTTGGATTGTTGTGCGTGAAATTCCCCATGAACATAACCGTCAGTTCTTTAATCATATATATCTATACATGATCACAGTTTTCAACAATTGCACGTATATTTATGCATAATATATACGAATTCTCCGTCAAAAATAAGGAGATCATGAATTCAAAATTTTAGAACAAAAGGATCATGTCCATATAAATATAGATCTGATAATACAACATGAAGGTGGGCTCGATACTGGCTTGTTAGAATTAATCTACCGAATTCATAAATACGGATGATTACATATCTATGACTTAAAAAGCCCATCACGCTTTGTAATTACCAAGATTAATCTTTGAAGCGAGGCGTCTTCCAAATCCAATGATTACGTTTGATCGAGCCGGGTTATGATGCTTCCAATTGATCCGTGGTTTTCTCCTGCGTAGTGTCTCTTGTTGATGGGATCTGAAGAGTTATGAAAAGTTCACGCCAATCGTGGGGCCATGACCAGATATATAATCTGCATGCAGGCGCTTATTAAGTTTCAATGTTGTTAAATTGGCGCCATCAATTTAAAAACATTGTGTCCGTCTCTACACTTTAATCTCGCGACACTTAATACCCATTAGTCTAAAATAGTGCTTTAGTGGATCACTTTATCGACTAAAAAGCCAAGATAAAGCCACACATTTTAATATATACATGTTTGGCCCCACATGTTGAATTTTATCCAACAAGATAATCTAAAAGGTAGTTGAATAGATTCGTTCCTCCTTCATCGTTTTCTCGAGCATGATTCTCCAAACACTAGATCTCCCAAGTTGCTATATAGGTGGCTGTGCACAAAGCTACTAGGGGAGTCATAATTTTTTATTTAGGGTGGAGAATTGTCGAAGATTTTTCGATGTATCTTTAGCCGTTGGAGTATTTGTCCTCGAGGTCTTCACCTACGCTTTTTTGTCGGCCATTATATTAGACAGTTATATAATTTTCATAACCTTCACAAATTGACGCATTAAATAAGTAGAGTTCCACCTATTACTTATGTCTCAGATACGAGATTTTGTTGGAATGAAATTTTTACACATAATTCATCAAATACTTGTTTTCGAGAACGTGAACACAATATGTTACCCATGTGTGATCCGTGTAAAACGTTGATTTTTATTTTATAAAAGTCATAAGTTAACATAATTTGCTACCCATATAAATAGTTAATTGTTTAATAAAAAGTAACACATGTTACCTGCAAAATAATGATTTTTTAATAAAAGTAACATATACTAACACATTGTTACTCATGCAAAAAATTTGTTTTCAAATAAAAAATTAAAAAATATTTTTTAAATTAAAATGAGGTATTTTTTTAAAAAAATATAGAAGAAGTAAATTGTAAAATATTGATTTTAAATAAAAAGAGGTATTTTTTAAAAGAATAAGAATATTTTTTAACTTTTTTATAAAATATTGAATGTAGGACTCTCATCAATCTTGTCCCTTTAAAAATCAACTATAGTTAGAAACCGTGATTGAAAAAAATACCAAGATGATTAGGGTTGAGCGAAAAAATTGAAAAATCGATCTGAACCAAACCGACTCGGGTCGGTTTTATTTATTTATTTATTTATTTTGTGTTCTTTAACAGGGCCGAAACCGAAAATCCGAACCGAAATCGACTTGGGTCTGCTCGAGGCCCATTTTTTTTTTTTTTTTCGATTTGAGTTTCTCCAAACCGATTTTAAATCGGTTCGGGTCGGGTTTGGTCCAAAACTGACCCAACCCGACCCATGCCCACCCCTAAAGATGATTACAAATGCCTTGAAAATCCATAAAACAAAAGTTAGTGAAAAACAATTTCTATGAAGCTTATTGCAACAAACGTCATGTAATACAACCACAATTTTATGTGATGTTTTTTAAGGTTTAGTACAAAGAGAGAGGGACAATTGGTTCTATCATAAATTTGACAAAATTTCACTATCCCGTGTCTTTTTTGTTTCACATTAATGTTATTAGCTAGTGTGAGTATATATATCTTGGTGTTTCGGTCCCGTTCTCCTCGTCCACAATGGGTAAGAATTATCTTGTCCACTATCTATGTGGTGTGCCCGGTCAGATCTAATGGGACATGTGGCACCTTGCCACATCCAAAAAAAATAAATAACTTCAACCCCGCCCCGCCCCCGCAATCACTTTACCTACTTTCACTCTCCTCGAATACCCCTCCATTTTGGTGCCCTAAATTCTCCCACCCCAACCATTTGACGTCGGACGACTACCCATCACGCCGGGCACCACCCCTCGCCGCGTGACGTATCACTCTTGTCTCCTGTCTCAACAACTCTTGTGTTTCCGGCTCCACAACGTTCATCTTGTCGAACCCACCACTCCTTAGTCGTCGGATCTACAAAAAAATTCTCCACCGAAACCGAAACACCACCACGACACACCACTCTCTTGACCCTTCCCGGTCGTCGGACCTACGAAAAAATTTTCTCCGCTAAAACTGGAACACCACCACGATCCACCACTTTCTTGACCCTTCTCCGCTGAAAGCGGAACACCGCCACGACCCATCACTCTCGAACATTACGACCCACCACTCTCTTGACCTACAACAGTTTCTATTTTGTTTTCCCATTGAAATTGGAACACCACCACGACCCATCATGACCCGCCATTCTCTGAAACTGGAAATTTTGCTAAGGTTATGGTGGGGTTTGTGAGGGGGTGATTGGACCACGACCGGCTACTCTCTGAAACTAAATTTTCTTTGAGTATGGTAGGGGTTTGGTGGGATTGGTTTGTTGGGATTCGTTTCTTTGGATATGGGTGGGTGAAGGTTTTTTTTTTGTTGCCTGATGTGGCACTTTGCCACGTGTCCCATTTTATAAGACCGGGCACGCCACATAGACAGTAGGCAGGAGAACGGGGCTGCTTGGCGCTTATCATCTTTGATACTTCATAATTTCATAGATGATAATTTTTAATTAATTGAAATTAATTTAACAATAAAATAAGAAAGAAGTAATTTATTTAGGCTTCTTTCGAATAAAAAGTCACTTTTTACTATTTCTTAAGATTAGTCAAACACGTATAATTTTATTGCTCTAAATTAAGTAACCCACCCCTTAATTTTTTGTTCCTCTTGGCTTATAAGTTGATAATAAAGGTTCAAAAACATGTAAAATTTGTGTAGTTTTTTTATGACGTGGCCTATAATTTTAATTAATGGATAAATTATATTTATAGTCCACATTCTTTTAAATTTGTAGCAATTTCATCTCGATTCAATTTAATTCGTACACATCATTCTCAATATTTCATTAATTTACACAAATGGTTTATTTTGATGATTTTACTCTTATCTTTACTAAATTAAAATAGCAAAAAAAGAAAAACATAATGAAAAAATTGTAGTTGGGGTCCCTAACTTTTTCAAAAATACAAATAAATTTTGAATCTTGTATATTTTACAGTTTTTTTTACTTAAAATAATAAAAAATGTGTCATCAAGTCGCAAACATTCTAATCTTGGCACATAAGTCCCTTAGTATATATACGCCGAAAGGATCACTAGAGTTTAAATGAATTTCGTCCAAAAATCTGTTAGTTAACAAAAAGTCAAGCTTGTGCACATAAATTTGACTATTTTAACAAGAGTAAAATAGCATTTTCACATTCTATTATTTAAAGAAATTAAAAAAAAAAACAAAAACAAAGTTAGAGTGACAAAAAAGCAAAAGTCTTCTTTTCCCACCACCCAAATTTCACCCAATGACCGAAGTGATTTCTTGCCCCTGCTTTCGACTTAAGCTCGCCGGAGCTTGGGTTCGAAATTGAGGGGAGAGGGTGGGGGAGATATCTCCCCTTGGTTAGTGCGAAACCAAAATGATCTGTATGAATTATTGAAATGTTGAGGATGATAAGTACGAATAAAATTAAATAGGGACATAATTATTACAAATCTAAAAGGATGGATACTATAAGTGTAATTTGTCCTAAATTAGTTTATATACTATGCAAAATCCATAGATTATTGCGTCACACATATAAATTGACTCATTACTTGGTTGTGCTAAAAATTATTTTTTAGCAGATTTTAAGAAAAGTCGATGAAATGTGTGATTGAAAAATTGATAAAAATTGTGAATCCCATAAAATTTATATTTCAAATTAATGGTTGACTTTGACACAAATTTTTATCAACTTTTTAAGTAAAATCAATCAAAACATTGAGAACAATTCTTTGTAATGAATTCACAAAAACAAAGAAATTCATATAATATTTAATATTTTACTTTGAAGTAGTATTGAGTTCAATTTTTTTACCATTACTCATTAAAAAAAAAAATTTCCATCTCAATTAAGGCATATTTGGTAAGGAAAATATATACTATTGGATATATTAAAAAAAGAAGAAATTAAATATTGTTAAGTCTATGTTCAATCTTATTTAACATATTAAATATTGTGGTTAAATGTGAAGACATGTATAATACGAGTCAAAGAAAGAAAGTGCAACACTAGAAGACACAAATGGAGATGAAAACGAAGGCAAACTTCACATTTAATAAAATTATATTTTAATAATTTTGTATGAATATATAATCATATTCTACATATAAAATTCTCTTAAGCATGGAACCAAATGAAACTACCCAAATATAAGACATTAAGTCTCAAGGTATGAGAATTCTAGAAGTACGACTTTTCAAACATTTTGAAATGTTGATGTTTGAAAAAGAAAGATATGATTATTTTGGAAAGTCATTATCAGCCCACGTAAGAAAAGTCAAAGTTCAAGTCTGTGGAGATGGTCAAAATAATGTGTAAATAATATTAATACACTTAAAAATCTAGAGAATTTGCAGTAACAGTCCCCAAACTATATCCATTATAGCTCATGGGTCCTTACAAAAATTTTCTTTTGTTATATCACCAAACTTTGATTGTTGGTACTCGTAAGTTTATTTGGATAAAGACTGTCAAAAAATTTGTTAAACAGTTGTGTGCTCATTTTTTAAATTATTTTAGTAAACTATATCTCTATTTCTTCAATACAATTTTTTTTTTTAAAGAGAGAATAGAAGGAAAAAAAAGTAAGGAATAAAAACGACGACTAAAATCCACCATCATCCCTAATCCCACACTTCACCTCGTACCACCACTTCCCTAAAACCCACCATCATCCTTAATCCCACACTTCATCTCGTGCCACCACTTCCCACCATCGTCGCATCTTTTCTTTTTTTCTTTTTAATTTTTTGAAAGGTTCGTGAGAATTTCCCGACCTAAAGTGGTCACATGTAAGTCAAGTGGCAATTTGATGGAATTTTTGATCGGAAAAAACTTTGACTACCGTGCATGCAAGTCTATTTGGATAAAGATTGTCAAAAAATTTGCTAAAACAGTAGTGTTCTCATTTTTTAAAAGTATTTTAGTCAATTATCTCTATTTCTTTAATACAATTAGAAAAAAAGGGAGAATATCATATAAGGAAAAAAGAAGTAAAGAATAAAAACAACGACTAAAACCCATCCTCATTCCTAGTCCCATTCTTCACCTCGTGCCACCACCTTCCACCATCGTTGCTTCTTTTTTAATTAATTTTTTGAAAGGTTCGCCAAAATTTTCCAGTCTAAAGTAGTCATGTGCAAGTCAAGTGGTCATTTGACGGAATTTTTTACACTTCATCCAAAATACTAGTGTGCACCAAAAGTCAATTATTTAAGATCTAAAGATGAAGGAAACTTGAAGAGGTATCCAAGTGCTCAAAGTGTATCATTTGGGGATCAAAGTTGCAAATTTCCAAAAATGTATGGGTAGTATGCTATTTGTTGTACAACACAGACTATTCAGTCTGACTCAGTCATATAGAAAATCAATGGAAGGCTTAACAAGAATTGCCTTTCTCTCTTCTGTCTTTTTCTCTTTTCTATTCATTTGTGATGCAGTGGATACAATTGCTGTAAACACATCTCTTGCAGATGGAAACTACGTCGTTTCATCCGGTGGAACATTTGAAATGGGATTCTTCAACTCGGATAATTCCAACAACCGGTTCTTAGGAATATGGTACAAACAAATTTCTCGAAGAACAGTTGTATGGGTGGCCAATAGGGATACCCCTTTTAATGACACTTCAGGAGCTTTAAAGTTGACAGAAAAAGGGAATTTGATACTTGTAAATAGTACAAATGATGTTGTTATATGGTCATCCAATTCCACTAGTGTCTCTACGAGTCCGGTCGTGGAACTACTCGATTCGGGAAATCTTGTCGTACGAGGTATGAGTGATGGAAATTACACGTGGCAGAGTTTTGATAATCCAACCGACACGGCCTTGCCCGGTATGAAAATGGGGAAGAATTTTGTGACCGGCGTTGACCGAATTCTATGCTCGTGGAAGAGTGACAACGATCCTTCGCGAGGAGAGTTTACGTTTTTTATGGATTCTCATGGATATCCTCAAATGTTCATGAAAATTGGCTCAGCGGAACGTTTTCGATCGGGACCATGGAATGGCAAGTCGTTTAGTGGGTCCCCGGGCTTAAAAATGAATCCGATCTACACGTTTCATTTCGTGTTCAATCAAGAGGAAGTATATTACAGCTTCGACCTCATTAACCCGTACGTTTACTCGAGGCTCGTATTGAGTCCAGATGGAATTCTTCGACGATTTTCATGGAATAATAGAACACAGTCTTGGACTAATTTGGTTAATGCACCAGCTGATAATTGTGCATTTTATGGACTATGTCATGGATATGGTAGTTGTAACATTGCTGACTCTCCAATTTGTAGTTGTTTGGATAAATTTCAGCCTAAAGACCCAAAAGATTGGGTCTCAGCCGATTGGTCAAATGGCTGCATTCGTCGAACACAATTGAATTGCAAGAGTGACGGTTTTATAAAGTATTCTAGAATTAAATTGCCCGATACGAGAAAATCTTGGTATAATGTTAGCATGTCACTCAAAGAATGCCGGCAAATTTGTATGAATAATTGTTCTTGCATGGCTTATTCCAATATAGATGTACGAGGGCGAGGAAGTGGTTGCTTTCTTTGGTTTGGTGATCTGATGGACATCACTCAACTTGGTGGAAACGACGGTCAAGATATCTATATTAGGATGGCTTCCTCCGAGTTAGGTACGTCTCACTATTACACATTTGACTTCAGAAAGTTTTTAAATGACTTCAAAGTTCAAACTACTTAATAGGTGTCCAATTGAGTTGAAAAAAAGCTTTATATGAACTAATTACACCATTTTATAAGGTCGCAATTGTTCTTTTAGGCTGCTAGTCCATTATTTCCATCACATTGCCCTCAAAATTTCGAAATTTCGGGGCAAATGGTGAAGTTCACACCAAGGGTGAATTGAATCTGCAAAACAATGTATGGATAAAGATGATATTTGATCAGCTTATAAGCACTCCGAAACATAGAATAAACAAAATTTGACTTAAATTGTTAAGACGTGTCTTATACATCAATCACAATAAATATGTTAGAAAAGGGAGGATAGACTAAAATTTAACGTACGTTTATTAGACCTCTTAAAAGAGAAGTTTATATCAATTGGAATGTCGAAAAAAATCGACATAGTTTTCCCTAGATTTATTTGTAACAAGATTTGGCTTATCATTTTTGTTGTAAAATCCGATAGGCTCAAGTGGGCTGAGAGGGAAGATACTTAGGGCGTGTTTGGCATCCCTTGGGGCAGTTCTTATATTGTGTCTCATAATCGTCTCATTTACTTGGAAGAAGAAGAAGAAGAAGAAGGATAGAGAAAAACAGCTTCAGGTGCAGCTACAGCAACACCTAACTAGAGAAGGTGAATATTCTATATATTTTTTATATTAATTTGTGGCCAAGTAGATTGCACCATTTTCTCATTTGGAACTTGTCGAAGATAATGTGTCCATTCTCTAAAAGTAAAAGTTTAAATTTTTAGATGAAACTGTTAATGTTGTATAAGACCCAACAAAGGAATTGAGTTCAAGTGTCACCGACGGCTCATTTATGAAAATTGTACGCTTGTTGAGCCTTTGTTGAAATAAATTAATTCCGACCTACACATGAAATAGCTAGGTCGATCAACACGGTTTCAGATTAAATTGGCTTCGAGTTTCACAGCTACTATTTTCTAAAAATCGTGTACTTGTCATTTCCTATGTGAGCATACTCAAGATTAAATTAAAATAAAAAATGTGTCTCCTCTCTAACGTCCCTCTTCCATTTATCACAGGATCACTAGGAAGCAGTTCTAGGCAATTTTACACAATAGAAAATGACAAGGGAGAACTTGATCTACCATTGTATGATGTAGCCACAATATTGAAGGCTACCAATTACTTTTCACCAAACAACAAGATTGGAGAAGGTGGATTTGGACCAGTGTACAAGGTAAATGTAACAAATATTTTACTAGATAATTTAAACTATGAATTAAAACGTGTGGTTAAAATTAATTATTGATTATTTCAAATGAGGACTAAATTTGATAATTTTCAGGGTGTACTCAAAGAGGGACAAGAAATTGCTGTGAAGAGGCTATCCAAATATTCAATACAAGGAGATGATGAGTTCATGAATGAAGTAATTTTAATTGCAAAATTGCAGCATAGGAATCTTGTGAATCTTATAGGATGTTGCATTCATGAAGAAGAGAAGATTCTCATCTATGAATTCATGCCTAACAATAGCTTGGACACTTACATATTTGGTTAGTACTTTTTTCTCAAGATCATACCGTATTTCATTTTGTTAAGGTCGATTGCACAATACAGTTCGATATTATGTACCAAACATGTTCAGAATCTAAAGTATGAACTCAATTTTTGCAGATAATGATCAAGGTAGATTGTTGGATTGGCCAATGCGGTTTCACATTATAAATGGAATTGCTCGTGGATTACTTTATCTTCACCAGGACTCTCGGTTGAGAATAATTCATAGAGATCTCAAGGCTGGCAACATTTTGTTGGATGTCGATATGAACCCAAAAATTTCAGACTTCGGCATGGCAAGAAGTTTTGGAGGAAATGAAACCGAAGCAGACACACGAAGAGTTGTTGGGACATAGTAAGGATTCCAACATAAGTTTATTCATGGCTTGTTTGGTAAGTTAAGTTGTACAGTACTGGACAATATTAATGAAGAAAAAAATGAGAGGTTAAAATCTCGTTTATTATAGTGTCCAGTACTATATACCAAACATGCATTTCTTTCTTTACACCTCAATCATCAATGTTGTTGTTATTGTGCAGTGGCTACATGTCACCTGAATACGCAGTAGATGGCCACTTCTCAGTAAAATCCGATGTATTCAGCTTCGGCGTCCTAGTTTTGGAAATCATAAGCGGAAAGAAGAATAGAGGATTTTTTCATCAAGATCACCATCACAATTTGCTAGGACATGTAAGTTTTTCTTGGAAATGATCTCCTACCCACTGATGCTACTCACCTATGTTGTCCACGCTGAGGTGACATCACATGATTGGTAAAAATAATGAGTGTGGGACCATAAACTACCAATCATGTGATGCCACCTCAACGTGTGTAGTATAGGTGGGCAACATAAGTGGGTAGGAGATCATTTTCCAAGTTTTTCATTCTAACATAAATTCTTTGAACATTCTAAAATTCTTCAAATTCTTAGTACTAACATTAATTCTTTCGACTCGTCGACTAGGCATGGATTCTACACAATGAAGGACTATCTGTAGAATTAATCGATGCACATTTAACTCAATCGTGTGACTTGTCTGAAATAATTCGATCAATGCATGTCGCACTATTATGTGTACAAAGAAATCCTGAAGACCGCCCAAGTATGTCAAACGTTGTACTAATGTTGGCAAGTGAAGGGGCATTGCCTAGGCCTAAAGAGCCTGGTTTTTTCACAGAAAGAAATATGTTTCATGAAGCTGAAACTTCATCAAGTAAACCTACAGTAAGTTCTGGCAATGAATTTAGCTTCACAGCAATGGAAGGTCGATAGAAATTTATATTTTCTTGGTTTTTTTTATTATTTTATTTTATTTTATTTTTTTATCATACAGTTTTGGGTATATGAAAGAATTATTAGCTACAATTCTTTCAGAAACTTACCATGTACAACATCTTAGTTTAGAAATTTGAGTTTATTGAAAGCATTTTTTCAATATATTGTTGTTCTACTCCTTGGTTGTTCGATCTATTAGTGTACATACCTAATCACCATGTCCGATAAATAATTACTCTAATTGAGTAATACTACGTAGGTTCACTACTGGTAGTGAACGACAATGAATAACATTACTTTTGATATTATTGTTGATATTAGAGTTGTTTTTAAGAAAAATTGATTGATTGTAATAGATTTTAGAAAGCGAAATTGAGAGATTGATACTTAAAGAGTGTGAAGTTTTGGAAATAATATTATTATTGGTAGGTACTTATATAAAAACTAGTTTTGGCAACGTGCTTTGCACGTTTGGTAGTTGTAATGGAATAGCTCTTCGAGGAAAAAAAAAAGTTGCAAGGCCCATTTGCTGACATGAAAATTATGAACCAAATTCGAGAATCTGTCGAAATTCTCAACACAATTGGAAGAAAAAAATATTGCAAAATGGGCAAATGGGCCGGCATGTGTTGAGATTCTCGACACAACTTCTTTTTCATCATTTGTCGACAATCCCGTTAAAATGGGACAAAATCGAATTCAACTATACACCGAAAAATACAAATAAAAAATCTAAATGTATAATGCACAAATAATAAATATAATAAATATATTTTTAAACATACCATTTAATACGTTGTAAATTAACTCTTAAATCAATGTAACCACAAAAAACAATCGGTTAATCACATAAGTCATACAAAAATTAAAAAAAAAAAAAAACTAAATACATGCTTCACAAAAATTTAAAACTAAGATTCGTAAACATTAATATAATACAAACCTTTGGTCAGAATCCTCTTCGGTAAAGTAATGCGTGGCATTGGAAAAATCTATTTTATTGTGTAGAGAATAACAAATTGTGTAGAATTTACTTGTTACAAGATCAAATACAAAAAAAAAATATTGGTAAAAAAATTGATGAGCTGTAATATATATTAGGAGGGGAGAAAAAACAAAAACAAATCTTGCAAAATGGCAAAGACAAATGCCACATGAGAAATGGGAACCAAATTTTGGTTCCCAATTGTGTCGAGAATCTAGACATAATTGAGAACAAAAAAAAGAAAGAAGAAATTTTTAAAAAAAATTAAGGATTTTTTTTTAGCAAAATGCCCATTTTGCCTGGCATGCAAATTGGTCATTGTCAAGATTCTCGAAAAAAATTAAATTTTGTAACCAGTGTCGAGATTTTCAACACAATTGGAGGAAATTCTTTTCATAAAATGTCTCATTTGTTTGCAAGAAAAAATATGGATAAAAACTAAGGGATAACCGTGAAAAAAAAGTCCTATATCACCAAAAAAAAGGATAAATTGTCAATTTTGTCGAGAAACTAAAAAAAATGGGATACAGTAAAATGGGCCCATTTTGTTATGGACATTGTCGAAATTCTCGAAAAAAAAATGTAACCATTGTCAAGATTCTCATGAAAAAAAGTATAAAATGTCTCATTTGTTGGCACGAAAAAATGTGTATAAAAAGTAAGGAATAAACTTGAAAAAAGCAGTCCTATATTAGGAAAAAAAAGATAAATTGCCCATTTTGTCAAGATAGGGATACAATAAAATGGCCCATTTTTTTATGGGAACAATTCCCATTTGTCGAGCTCCCATTTTGCAAAATGGCAAATGGGCTAGGAACCTCTAATTGTGTCGAGATTCTCGACAAAACTGGAGAAAAAAAAGAGTCCAGCAGCGGCGTGTTTAATAATTAACAACAAAATAATAATTGAACAACAAAACGGTGCATTTTATACGAATGATATATTTTGATTCTCCAGTCTCCACAACCACTATAGAGTTTGTTGTTCTTCTTGAATGCTACAATATAAAGATACACTTATATATACATGTAGATACATTTTTTTGGAGTAATACAAAATAGAAAAAGTATAGAGAAACAACACTTTATTTCTGAACAAATAAAAGAAGCAAATTAAAAGTGAAAACCCTAACCCAAATTTGAAAAATGTAAAGAATTTACTTTCGATTACATGGCGATTTCGTAAACACCACAAAGATTTGATGACATTTCGAGTTTATGGTTCGGGATTTGCAAGGAATTGGAGAGGTTTTGGATAAATTTTATAGAGAGAGACGGGGTTTGGTGGAGAGAAACAGTAAGCCGTGAAAAAAAAGGTCACCAAAAACTACGTTATATTGGATGAAAAATTGAACAGTGAATCTAATAAAACTCTTATATTATTGTAGTGATATGAAATAAATTAAAACATGGATGACGTTATAGTGTGGAGAGAGAATACTATGATACCGTGAAGAAGTTGCAAAAGAAAGAGTTATGACTTGATTGGACAAAAGAAGAGTGATAATTATGGTAATAAATTTAGGATTGTCTATTAATTAATTGGAAAATTATATCCATAATTATTGACAACCATTTAAAATTTAAAATTATTTTATAATGTATAAGTACCATCAACAATTGAACGAGTCAATATTAATTGGAAGATTGAAACAATCCAATATATAGGTCGAACAAGCAGTCCAAGATCTTACCTTAGTTCCTTATCTTTAGCTTGAGAGATGGGAATTGAAGTAGAAGTTGTGATCGAACTTCTTTCTCTTGCGTTCACGACTCTCCGATGGCGAGCATCTCCAATACAACGTGGATTGTTGTACATGTGACAAGTAAAATAAAGACGGAGAGAATAACATATTTAATGGAGTTGTGAATTGAAAAAATTATGGTCCAATTGTAATAGAGAAAAAGAATATAGATAAATTATAAAAACAAAATAAATAATAATTATCATACATTTTGATGGAAATAAATTATGAAAAATTAAATAAAAAAGATTTAACAAAAATTTCGATAGACAAATTATAGAAACTAAATAAAGGATGTCTAGCACACCGTTCACATGTGGATGAGGTGCTAGACATTATTTATTTTTTTCTTATTATGTAAATATTTTGGAATAATGTATTATACATTTTAGAGCAATTCATAGTTGCATTCGAGATGGAATTTTGGAGGGCCAAAATTTATTGGGCCAGTCCAATTTGTGCTAGGGGTTTGGCTGACGTTGTGTATAGTTTATTGATGTGGAATTACATTGGGAAAAATTACACAAAGTTCCCAAACCAATTGCAAAATTTGATTTTTAATACGGATAGTTTCACTATTAATCATAAAATATAAAATTTTTAGAAAATACTATTTAACTTTTTTTATTCTATAAATACTGCTTTTATTTTTGTAACACTTGTTGTTACATTTGTTATGTTTATTATATTTCTTATAAAAAAAGAGTGTATTACATTTGTTATTTTTAGAATTTAAATATTAAAAAATAATTTTAGAATTTTAATAAAAAATCAAGTATGTAGCAAAATTATCACTTTCGAATATTTTAGAAAAATACATGGGATACACATAAGTTATTTTTGGAAAAATTCATTCAATTCACAAATCAAAACCGTTATATCAATGTGTCCCATAAAATCTGTCCCTAACAAACATCTATCAAATCTAAAAAAAAAAAATCATCGCGAAGATCTCGAAAATCACTTCCGGCTGCGATGAACAAAAGAGAGTGAAATTGAAAAAAATACAATCCATTTCGGTAAAATTTCTGTCTATTGAAGGCGCCGACACTGTCGAAGAAAACTAACAAGAGAACTAAATTACATGAATTGTAATTTTCTGGAACTGTGCAGTATGATGAACCTTATAATTTCGATAGGTTGTTCAAAGTATAAACTTTTTAGGCGTTGCATTTGTTGAATTTTGGTGATGGTATTCTAATTTCAATTGCATTCTTTTATGTTAAACTATGAAAATTTTCCATTGTGCATGATGATGATTACTTGAAAAAATAGACATTCAATTACTTTCTAAATTTTAATCCGTTTAGATGGTTCTATTTCCATCCAGATAGATATAAAATATGAATTCAAGCTCAAACCGTTGATCAATGTAACATAAGTTGTAATATTTAATTAAAGGGTAATTAGCACAAAACGTTTCCACCTTTTGAAGTTATTTTGCAAATCGTCCATACCTTCGAAATTTTAGCATTTTCACCATCACTTACACCATTTCCTTGTGCAAAACGTCATTTTCCTCCAAAAGCTGCCGTCACCTCACTTTCCCATCTCGACTCGTAATACAACTGAAGGGTAAATTAGTCCACTTACCCATTTTCAGCCCTACACAAACCATAAATCATCACCTTCCTCCACCACTTATACGGAAAGACTCAACTCTAGATCCAGATCCAGCTACTTCTCCTGCTAGCGCATCAAATTCAAAGTCACCGTCGCCGCCACCACAGCCACGAGCTCAAGAATCAGAAACTTCCAATGGAATTAAATATAGAGAATGTTTGAAAAATCATGCTGCAAAGCTGGGAGGTCATGTGGTGAATGCACCACTGCATGTTCGCCCGCGCTTGAATCATATATGTTTAAATCTTCACTAGACGAGTCAGCTGCAACTCGGTTGGTGTTTCCACCAAACACCACCATCACCGGCAACATGAGGAGAATGCTGCGATATTGTGGGCGGAGACTGGTTGTGGAGAACCGGAGTACGTTGGCTATTGGCGTAGCCTTGGACCTCTTTTCGATGGCAATCACAAGCAGCGTATCTCAAGAATTCCAGAGTGCCTTCCTCTCTCGCTTGGCATGAATTGTCCACATCCATATTAGGTAGGTGGACTAATTTACCCTTCAATTGTGTTACGAGCCAAAATTTTGAAGGTGGGGACGATTTGCACAATGACTTCAAAAAGTAGAGGACGTTTTGTACTAATTACCCTTTAAGTAAACTAGTAATATAACAATTCATTTCGTAGAATTTGCAATTTAAGCCTTTTTGTTGTACTTGCAAGGTTTTAAATTGCATGTATTTTTCAAAGATTTAAAAACACACTTTAAATGTTAAAACGATTTCTTTTTTCTTTATTTATTTATTCTAGGTACTATGGTTCTAATCAACTGCAAAGTAACTATAACTATTTAAGTATGGTGCATACCGTTAAACATAGTTACATGCATTGTAATTTTTTAGACTTCATCTTATTAAACGTGGTTTTATGCCTAGTAATTGATTTGAACATAGTTATATGTCTTGTAATAGAACAATACCAAACGATACATATGAAATCATCTATAAAAAAGAAGTACGAAATTAGTCAAGTGATAAGTACCGGTATTAAATAAGTTATCAATTCAAAAAAGAAAACAAAAACAAAATTTATTATAATTTAAACTAGAGTAACTGTTAAAACCAACGAGAATTAATTAGTCCTACTTTTCTTTTCGCGCCATTTTCAACTGTTTTTCACGTTGTGCTCGTTACCACCTTCATATTTTAAGATTGGCATACGTAAACAGCTGCACTGCCAAATGGTGACGTGCCTCCTTCACATTGAAGTTGTCTTTCATCTCGTGAACTTTTCCATCAAAAATGTATTCGGCCTATTTTAGAGCAAATACACTGCAACCAATCTTGCAATAAATTTTTAAACACAACAAAATAAGATATCACAACTTGTTATGTAACACACTATATAAACATTTTTTGGGCAACATAACACATAAATTAGGATGATTCACAACATACTTTATAACACAATGTGTAATCATTTCATGGATAAAACAATATGTAATATTGTCATAACACACTTTGCAACAATTTTTTATGGATACAATATAACAAATAGAACAAGTCAAAAAATAACATGTATTGTCATTATTTCACCTTAGCATCTTCATCATGCAATTCAACATCAATATTTATGTATAGACAAAAAATGAAAATAATAAAATATACAGAGTAAGATTGCTCACTAGCGAAAACATCAAAATTCATCAAATAAATAGTGCATGTAGATTTTACTATAACTAATAATCACCAAATAACAGGTTAAACAACACAAATCCGAATCAAATGAAAAGTTCAAAACATTTTCACAAATAGTCCCACCTACAAATATTCCAACAAATCAAGCACCATAAATCTAAAAATGAAATAATTTTCAAATCAAATATTATCACCAAAAAACACGTAAAAATACCCTAAAGTATGTGTATAAATATTTTTGTGTACACGTTAAAAAAAATCAATAACTTGTTGTTCGTATACCATTATTTGTTTCTTTTTCTTCGATTTCATTGAAGATTTGCTGTCATCATCTCTTCATCTTTCCTTCACAATCTTCGATTTTGTTGATGACAAGTCAACCACTTCACTACACATTTGTTGGAAATTGGTTTAAATTGTCGAGAAATCGACTAAGTGCTTAAAAATAACTAACGTGACTTCGTGTCAACTTGGCCAAAATATACAAGATCTGACCTAATCCGTTTAGGCAAATTAGTTTGCCACTTCGCCGCTTCGAGGCGTCCAAACGGGGATCGACCTGCCTGGTCAGGTCGTGGAGTTCGACCTACTCGGTCAGGTCGCGGGGGTTGAGGGGGCAGCGCCCCCGAAAGAGAATTCAAATTTCTCTGCATGTATTGAAGGGTATATTTGGCATCTCAAAACCAATATCAAATGAATGAGAAACTATGGAAAATGACAAAATCGGGTCAACGTTTGACCATGCGATCGCATAGGTATTTCAACCTGCGATCGTAACTTGCCTAAATTTTAAGCAGAATAATTTTTGGTCATTCCATGCGATCGCAAGAGACAAAGCTATGCGATCGCATGGTTAAACTGGATTAAGTTCTGTTTTCAAAAATGTATCTTGTGATCGCAGCTTGGTAAAACCATGCGATCGCATAGGTTTACGCGAACAGACATGTCTTTTTGAAGTGTTGCACGAATTGGCTCCACACTATTTCGTTTTCAACCGATCATCTTCTATATTTTGGATCTCTGGGCGTCCTTTTGGAAGAGAATTGATATGCAAAACAATCCATTCTATATTACATCATTTGAACCAAGTTTATTGCATTTAGTTGCACAAAATTCGGTTTTCATTTCACTTCATCATTCGGAGTACAAAACCAATTTTGGTTCGTTGTGCTTATGTTTGGAAGTGCTACAAACACAAGCGGAAGTCGTTGTATCTTGGGAGTCGATTGCCATAAACCCTAGGTACCATTATGGGCAAATTTGACTTAAGGACAAAGTGTTCAACACTTGCCTCGACTTGATTATCATCCTTTTTCATTCGGGTTTATTGTTTATGCAACTTTGAGTCATTTACACAAAAATCCGTCAACAATCTTAAGTCAAATTTCTGCGATATTTTGTGGTAAGTGACATCCGTTTCTACTTGATTGGTTGATCTTCCGCTTTATGTAAATGTAAATGAATACAATTGGTAATATTGATACCAATTTGAATGATACTTCAAATGCGGGAACTTCTAAAGGAAGTATTCCTATAGGTGTGATTCCTCCGGCTGTGGCTCTCCGTACTACCGTACATTCAAACTGCGTTCCACATGGAGAAAAACTGGAGAAGTTTAATGGGGTTGAGTTCAAAAGATGGTATCAGAAAATGCTATTCTATCTTACGACCCTCAGTTTGGCGAAATTCTTGAATGAAGATCCTCCCGCCATACAAGAAGGAGAAAACAATTGGGCATCATTGATTGCTTTGGATGCTTGGAAACATTCAGATTTTTTATGTAAAAATTATATTCTGAATGATTTGGACAACACTTTGTACAACATGTATTGTTCAAAGCAATCTGCGAAGGATTTATGGGAATCCTTGGAAAAGAAATACAAGACTGAAGATGCGGGAACAAAGAAGTTCATCGTGGGAAAGTTCTTGGACTACAAGATGGTAGATTAAAAGACAGTTATCAGTCAAGTGCAAGAATTGCAGATTATACTTCATGACATTTACGTGGAGAATATGTCTCTAAGTGAATCATTTCAAGTAGCTGTAATCATTGAGAAACTTCTACCTATGTGAAAGGACTTCAAAAACTATCTCAAGCATAACTGCAAGGAGATGAATATTGAAAAACTTGTGATCCGACTAAGGATTGAAGAAGACAATCGAAGTTTCGGACATGCGTGTTGGAAATAGCATACCACAATCAAAGGCAAATGTGGTAGAATCCAACAACAACAAAGGAAAGAAGAGAAATCATTCCGTTGAACCTACAAAGAAGAATGCAAAGAAATTCAAGGGCAATTGCTATAATCATGGAAAGGTTGGACATCGCTCCGTCAATTGTCGCAAACCAAAGAAGCAAGCCCAAGCGAACATATAGCCGAATATAATGTCATATCAAATGGCATATTTGATATGAACTTATCGGCGGTTGTTTCAGAATGCAACAACGTTGGAAATCCCATAGAATGGTGGGTTGATACGGGTACAACCCTTCACATATGTGCTGATAATGATATGTTCACATCCTACATTCCAACCGAGGGAGAAAAAGCATGTTATGGAGAACTCCTCAATATCCAAAGTGGAAGGACAAGGCAAAGTGATATTGAAGATGACGTCGGGCGAAGGAACTTAGCCTCTACAATGTTCTTCACGTCTCGGATATTCGCAAGAACCTTGTGTCAGGTTCTTTGTTAAGCAAGAATGGCTTTAAGTTAGTCTTTGTTTCGGATAAGTTTGTACTTACCAAGAATAACATGTATGTAGGCAAAGGCTATGTAAAAGATGGACAATTCAAAATGAATGTCTTAATCTGTTGTCTTAGAAAGATATGAATAAAACGTCATCTTCCGTTTATATTCTTGAGTCATCTAATTTATGGCACCATAGATTAGGACATGCAAACTTTAATTCAATACACAAGTTAATGAATTTAAGTTTAATTCCGAATATACATTTTAATAATGGAAAATGCAAAACATTTGTAGAGGCAAAAGTGGCCAAAGCACCTTTTCATTCGGTTGAACGAACCACAACACCTTTAGAACTAATTCACACAGATGTGTGTAATTTAAAGTTCGTACAAACAAGAGGTGGTAAAAAGTATTTCATCACGTTCATAGATGATTGTACAAGGTACTACTACGTATACTTGTTGAAAAGCAAAGATGAAGCTTTGGAAGTGTTCAAACACTACAAAATCGAAGTTAAAAATCAACTTGGAAAATGAATAAAAATGATTCGTAGTGATAGAGGTGGAGAATACGTTGCACCATTTGAAGAATTTTGTGTAGAATTTGAAATTATTCATCAAACTACTGTACCATATTCACCTCAATCAAATGGGATTGCCGAACGTAAGAATCGAACACTAAAGGAAATGATGAATGCAATGCTAATAAGTTCGGGCTTACTTCAAAACTTGTGGAGGGAAGTCATACTTGCTGCAAATCATATCCTAAATAAGATACCAACAAGAATAAGGTTGAATCACCCTACGAGTTATGGAAAGGTCGAAACCTTCCTACAAATATCTTAAAGTGTGGGGGTGCTTAGCAAAAGTACAAATACGCAAACCTAAACAAGTTAGAAATGGACCAAAGACAATTGATTGTGTCTTTATTGGATATGCAATCAATAGTAGTGCATATCGATTCTTGGTTCATAAATCTGAAGTACTTGATATAAATGAAGGTACGATTATTGAATCAAGAAATGCGGTCTTCTTTGAAGACAAATTTCCTTGTAAAGAAAAGGAAGCAAGTTTAATTAAACGAACTTATGATAACTTACATAGAAATGATGACAATCTTCAAATAAATAAAGAATCAAGACATAGTAAAAGGCAACAAATTCATAAGACATTCGGTCTAGAATTCGTAACCAATTTACTTGAAAATGATCCAAGGACATTTGATGAAGCAATGTCCACTCCCAAAGCTCCTTTTGAAAAGAAGTCAGACGTAACGAAATTGAATTTATCATGAGTAACCATACTTGGGAATTGGTTGAACTCCCTCCGGAAACAAATCTTTAGGCTGCAAATGGATATTCAAAAAGAAATTGAAATCGGATGGATCAATAGATAAATACAAGGATAGATTAGTAGCCAAAAGGTATAGACAAAATGAAGGATTTGATTTCTTCGATACTAATTCACCTGTGACAAGAATCACTTCTATACGTGTCTTGATTGCAATCGTAGCATTGCATAATCTTGAAATACATCAAATAGATGTTAAAATTGCATTTCTAAACGGTGAATTAAAAGAAATCTATATAGAACAACCCGAAGGGTTTGTTGCACTGAAAAATGAAAAGAAGGTGTGTAAACTTGTATAATCCTTGTATAGATTAAAACAAGCACCAAAGCAATGACATGAAAAATTTGATAAAACTATGTTGTCAAATAGCTTTAAAATCAATGAATGTGACAAGTGTGTCTACATTAAAAACACACTCGACGAATATGTGATCGTATGCCTATATGTTGACAATATGCTAATTATGGAAAATAACTCATAAGTCATTTCCTCGACTAAGAAAATGTTAACAAAACATTTTGACATGAAGGACATGGGAGTGGCAGATGTGATATTAGGGATTAAAATCTCTAAGACATCCGATGGTTTGTCATTATCTCAATCACATTATGTTGAGACTATACTTAAGAAGTTTAAGGCGTATGATGACAAACCAGTTAAGTCACCAGTTGACTTAGGGATACACTTAGCCAAGAATACTGGTGAGCCCATATCTCAATTGGAATATTCACGTATCATAGGTAGTTTGATGTACATTATCAACTGCACAAGATCGGATATAGCATACATAGTCAACAAGTTGAGTAGATTCACTAGTAATCCATGTGTTGAACATTGGTAGGCATTAAATAGAGTTTTTAGATACTTAAGACACACGGTTGAATATGGATTACACTACTCAAAATATCCTGCGGTGTTAGAAGGATATACCGATGCAAATTGGATATCTGACACTAATGATTCAAAATCCACAAGTGGTTATGTATTTACCATTGGAGGTGGAGCCGTGTCATGGAAGTCTTCTAAGCAAACATGTATGGCTCGTTCTACAATAGAATCTGAGTTTATTGCTTTAGACAAAGCCGGAGAAGAAGCAGAATGGTTTCGTAATTTCCTTGAGGAAATTCCATGTTGGGAAAAGCCGGTTTCTGCAATTAACATACATTGCGATAATCAGTCGGCAATAGCAAGGACACAAAACAATATGTATAATGGTAAGTCTCGACATATCATGGAGACATAATACCATTAAACAGCTTAATATCTAATGGTATAATCTCTATTAACTATGTGAAGTCAAAAGAGAACTTGGTGATCCTTTGACGAAAAGGACTTGCAAGAGATCAAGTATACCATCTCTCGAGGAGAATGAGCCTAAAGCCCATTGAATAGAATTACTGTAACGGAAACCTAACCTTGTAGATTGGAGATCCCAAAATCTTGGTTCAATGGGACAACTAAGTTATAAAAGATTTGAAATAAATCACTTATTCTCATTCTTAAAAATTGAAGTGCTATGTCAAATATGTATAAGGATAAGTATACTTATATACTTTTAATGATTCAAAACTTTGAAACAGAAAGGTAAGAGATTACCTATATAAGTGTGAAGTGGGGCCACTTCTACAAGAATTCGAGGCTTAATTCTCTTAGAGTACTTATGAAACCAAGAGTTGTCCAGGCCAAAATGGACACAAGCATGAGAACCGAATTGCTTAGATAAGTTATAGTGTTGGTACAATTGTTTGGGTTTACCCAAATAGCTGGATGGTTCAAAACATCGTGTTCACCAACTAGCCTATTAAATCCGATTGTACTTAACTAAAGAAGGTTCAAAGCCACAAGCCACCTATCTTGATGCTATGACTTGTCGCATGTCTTGAGCCCCGCATTTTGTTTGCATTTTATTTGCATCGTGTTTAACGTATCAATGAATTTCACCATCATGTGATTGCTGAAAATTGGTTTAATTTGTAGAGAAATTGACTAAGTGTTTAAAAACAACTAACATGACTTCGTGTCAATTTGGCCAAAATATACAAGACCCGACCCAATCCGTTTAAGCAAATTAGTTTGTTGCTTCGTCGCTTTGGGGCGTCGAAATGGAGATCGACCGCCCTAGTCGTCAGCGGGGTTCACCCGTCTCGGTCGTCAGCGGGGTCCACACCTACCCGGTCAGGTAGTGGGGGTCGAGGGGGGTAGCGCCTCCGAAAGAGAATTCAAATTTCTCTGCATGTATTGAAGGGTATATTTGGCATCTTGAAACCGATATCGAATGAATGAGAAATTACGAAAAATGACAAAATCGGGTCAACGTTCGACCATGCGATCGCATGGGTATTTCAACCTGCGATCGCAACTTGCCTAAATTTTAAGCAGAATAGTTTTTGGTCATTCCATGCGATCGCATGAGACAAAGCCATGCGATCGCATGGTTAAACTGGATTAAGTTCTGTTTTCAAAAATGTACCCTGCGATCGCAGCTTGGTAGAACCATGCGATCGCATAGGTTTACGCGAATAGACATGTCCTTTTGAAATGTTGCATGAATTGGCTTCACACCATTTTGTTTTCAATTGATCATCTTCTATATTTAGGACCTCTGGACGTCCTTTTTGGAAGAGAACTGATATGTAAAACATTCCATTCATATATTACATCATTTGAACCAAGTTTATTGCATTTAGTTGCACAAAAATTCTGGTTTTCATTTCACTTTCATCCTTTGGAGTACAAAACCAATTTTGGTTCATTGTACTTGTGTTTGGAAGTGCTACAAACACAAGTGAAAGTCGTTGTATCTTGGGAGTCGATTGCCATAAACTGTAGGTACCATTGTGGGACAAATTTGGCTTAAGGACAAAGTGTTCAACACTTGTGTCGACTTGATTATCATCCTTTTTCATTCGAGTTTATTGTTTCTGCAACTTTGGAGTCATTTACACAAAAATCCGCCAACAACATTTTCAATCATTTATTGGCTATTGAGTTCTCGGTCGGTGATTGTTCGGTGAAATCTCGCAAGTGTACAACTTTGTTGATAAGTAATAGTAAAAGAGAGTAATGTTTCTACGAGAATTTAGATTTTAGCTTAATTTTGATCAATTCGAGCTTAAATCAAATACACACAATAAATAATCGAATGATGTAATTACAACTACGCCTCTATTATGACTTCGATTTAAACTACAACAAATTTGGTTTTCGGAAAAAAATTTCAAGTAATGGAGTTATACTAGTAATCCAACTCCACAATTAGTATTCATTTTAATTCCCAAAATTCTACTTTTAGTCTAATTTATGCTAAATTTGCCAATCAATGATATTAAATTATCTAGTAATCTCTTTCGAGTTCAATTAGAACTATTTTCATATACGACCAAAAATATTACTATTTCAGATTCAAATATATAAAAACGCATTTAATATCAAGATTTTCAAATTCGATTGTACAAAACATAGAAAATTATGCCTAACTCCTATAGAACTTTGTGTTGGTTGCCAACAATGAACTAAACCTAATTTGAACCTACTGGAAACAAAATAAGTCACAAATACGTTCAAAAGTTGATCATTCATTCAAACGACAATTAAACATTCACACACAATCAACCAAAAATAATTAAGATTGGAAAGAAAAAATCTTGAATTAAAATATCAACTAACGATTTACATCATCATCCCTAGCATATGAAGAATTAGTCTACTATGACTGAGTTACAAAAATACATAATAAATTAAAAATTCATCACCTAAAATATTTGATTACAAGAGGAAGGTTGAAGATAAATTTTGTCTCCCTTTGAATGTCTACAATAGAGTGCTCAAGAATCTCGACTTTTTGTTGGTTGAAATCCCAAGAAGCTTGCATGGATGAAGAAATTCTTGTGTTTTGCCTCATTCTTTTCTCACAAAATTCGACCACATGAAGTACAAGAGTTATTGTATATATAGGTTATAATTTAGGGTTGAAAAATTGTGCAAAAATCACTCAAAATGGGCCCTAAAATCTTACCAAAATTACATAAAAACGGGCTGGAGTGAGGATACTGCTGCTCGAGCGGGCAAAGTTGCTGACATTTTCATGAAGTCCCCGCTCGACCAGACAGAGAGTGCTCTAACAGCGACAAATTTTCAAACGGTTATAACTTTTCATAGGAAACTCCTAATTGTGATAAGTAAAAAGTGTTAAGACTTGTAATTCAATTATTTTTCCAATTGTATATCAATTGACTTATGGAGAATTTTGTACTAAAATTTGTTCTCTATTCTTCCCGCATGCCCCGGTCGTAGGTTTCTCAATTCGTTTATTTGGCTTTTCGGTGTTTGTTCATTCACTTCAACTCTTTATTATCACTCTAAAGTACCTTAAATTTCTTGTTTTTATCATATTTCTCATCTTTCAATGTTTGGTTTATCATCTTCACTTCGAAAACTCAATTTCTTCTCATTTTTCGTTGATTTTACCAACATGACTCAAGCTCGAGGATTTCGTCATAGAATAATGAAAATGAATAAAATCCAATAGTTATTGAGTCTAAAAAAATAGGACTATACTAAAACTCTTCATTAAAGATTCAATATTAGTATATAAATTACACTTATCAGTGATGAAAAAGTCACTATTGTTTTGTGGGTTTCAAGATGAATAAAAAAAAATAGTGAAAATTTGACTGGATGTATTCATTTAGGTTTTCGTTGACTCATAAACCAGAAACTAATTCGAGTTTTGCTAGAATTTTCAATAGTTTTGGAATGGTACAATGAATCAATGACAGAGAAATGAAATAATCTTCCTATAGAGATATTTTAGAGATTTTATCAATAGTTTTCCTAATTTAACTTTATTGGAGTATTTTTAAGGAAGATGGAGATTATCTTCAACATTTAGATTGAAAATAAAATATTTTTCAAGATTGAAGAATGAGTAAAAAGGGTATTTTAGTAAAGGCAAAAAAACATCTCAATAGAAATTACAGAAAAAAATCACGAGCTTTCGTGTATGAAGGTTTTGGGTGATCAAATGTGTTTTTAATTTTTTCTTTTCAATACCTAATCTTTCAATTTTGTAAAACTACAATAGTAGTGGGCCTAATTTCCTCAATTACCTTTCCTTTTAAAAGACCTTCATAATTAATAATTATGACACATACAACTTACAGAAAATCTCGATAAATTAATAATTTCGCACCACCACCACCATTGACATGTCTTCTTTAGAAAAATCAATCTTAGAAATAATAAAAAAAAATATTTGAATTTTTTGCATCGTCGCTAATTATTCGACGTTGTTCAAATGTGACGGAGTCTGATTTGTGGTAGATGCAAGGTCTGGTAATGGCATGGTGGCAGTTGATGTGAGACAAATGTGTGTGTCCTTCTCCTTTACTTGTGGAATTCTGCAATTTCATGTGGAGAACAAGTGGGGGTGGCTGTGGCGACAAGAGATTTCATGATGGCTTACTTTTATCAAAAATTCAAAACGGTAAATTCTTGAGTCGATTCTATATAAAATACTCGTTTGACAAAGATTCTTAAACTTACTAGAAGAGAAAGCAACACCCATGCCTGCCGACGAATAATCTACAATATTTGTTGAGTAAATAGAAAAGGTCTAATTTTGATATAAAAAATAAATAAAAAAAAATCCAATATTGCGTATTAAAATTGCACGAATAACAGTTATAGGGTTGGTGAAAGACAAAACATTTGATGGCATGGCATAATATGAACCATTCAAATAACATTCATGTATTAGGTAGCAAGTTCTTGATCTCTTTTTCAATCGTGGCCAAGGATGTGGTGGTTACGGTTGTAGGTCTACAATACTTAGAGAATAGGTGGTGGTGGTGGTGATACAATCGAGCATAGTGTCAGTCAGTGAGTGAGGATGTTGTGACTATTCGAATTCTTAATGATCCATATGTCACTAAAATTTAAAATAAACTCAAATAAAAGGATTAAAATGTGATAAATAAGATTTTTATAAAATAGTCACGATTCAACATTATTCATAACAATTCTATTTTTAAAGAAAATATGTTCAACATAACGTAATTTTAAATAGAAACGAGTTCAACATACACTATAAGAAATGTTTTCTATAGCGGCGACATTTGTTGTCTCTATAGATCGAAAAGTCGTCCTATAAGGTTAGAGTGACGACAAAATCGTTGATAAATGTCGTTGCAATTAATTATTGGCTATTAATTAGTGGCTATAGTATTTTTGCAACGACATTTTGTCGTCGCTATAGTCGTAATTTTTTTAGCGACGAAAATGTCGTTTCTATGGAGTCAAATTTTTTTATTAATTAAAGGAAAACATCTCCACAAACATAGACCCCCAAACTAACCCGCCCGCCTAACCCGACCCGACCCGACTCACCAACTATTGGTTTGTAACCCAACCCCACCAAATTGCCAACCCATACCACATTCTTTATTGGCAATTTTATTTTAGAATGATTGAGATATAATTTGAACTCCCAACCTATTGGTTTGAAACCCAATGTTGCCAACCCAACCATTTGAGACAAACAAATTCTTGTTAGTATATTTGTTTTTATAATATATATTAAATACATTTTCAATAATTGCTTAAAGAGTAAGAAAATAAATTATTATTAAAAATTAAATTCCACACCCCAGTTTAAAAAAAAAAATTTCTTTCTATAGAGAAGACAATGTCGCCGCTATAGATAAAAAATGTCGTCGCTATAGATGAAAAAAAGTGACAAACCTTCCCGCCACCTTCCAAAACAATAGGGACTACTAAATTAATTTATAGAAACAACAATTTTCGTCGCTATATGTTTATCTATACTATTGTGTCGTCGCTATATCCGTTATCCTATAGTGACAACTTAAAAGTCGCCGCTATTTGTCGTTGCAATTGCACATATTTCTTGTAGTGATAAATCAAAGGAAAATTTTTTAAATATCCTGCAACTGCAATGATCTCTGTCCGACCACCTCGAATCGCTAATTTTTTGAAAATGAGAAAAACATAATGTGAGATAAAAAATTTCAAGAAGTGTGAGTGAGTAATTATTTATTATATATATATTTTTCAACAAAAATTCGTATTTGCTTAGAGAGACACAAAAATTAGACCGAACTTAGATAGAACCAAAATTTTGTGCTCCTTCGATCTACTCATGATATTACTTAATAAATCTTGCATAATATGGAAAAAAAAACATAGCAATGAAATAACATATGAAAAGAAATACTCCTAAATAAATATAATAGCACATTTCCTAAAGCCCTAGTTCTCTCTCAGCCATATGCTCTTGCATATATTGGTGGGTGATTCATTCCCTTCCTCCATATAATTTTCTTTGTACTAGGTTTTTGTATTTTGTCCAGAACATGACTTTTAATCTCCCTACAACTATTTAGCTTTTATTTTGGGTGCATCGAATGTCACTATGTTTACAGATATGTATAGATCCTTTCAATTTCTTTCTGATTTCATTGAGCTGAGGATGTTGCTAAACGTTTTTGTTTGATTCTTTTCATTCTTCCTTTTTGTTTTTCCTATATATTGCTGATGATTTTGTTCTTTATATTATGCAGTTTTTGAACTAGAATATGTTGTTCAAGAAGAGTTTAGAGGCGGTGGTTATTTCCAACCAGAGTTTCAGGTTGTTCTTTAACAATTTTGTACTGTTGTTTAGATATTTTGGCTTCGTTTTAGGCTGATATACTGGTTTTGTAATTTATTATCCAAAGTACATGATGTAATTAATATATCAACAGTCTTGCTGTTGTTATATCTCTGTAAGCCACATGTAAAACTTGGGACCATGTGGTAAAGTAGAAAACTAAAATGCAACATAAGGGGGTTTTAAGGGATGGATTTTTGTCCCAAATTAAAGAAATGAAGTTGGTCCCAAATTACAGAAATGAAGTTGGATAGCTTGAGTGCTATACCTTCTAGAGGTGGTTTTCGTGGTTTCTTTGTCTATTAGAATTTGCATTCATCAAAAAGTAAAAACTATCAAACTAAGAGCATCTCTACTGCATTCTATCTATTAAAATCTACGTTGTCTATTAAAATCTACGTGGTAGGTAAAATAAACATACTTTCAGTCTATGTGAATAGACGATCAAATTAAAAATTGATTTCTAATGGATTTTGTCTAAAACTCATATTATCGCTTATGTGGCATTAATTTTTTTTTTTTTTTTAAAATTTGGCGGGTCTTCAATTTTTATTTTCCTTGTCGAATTTTTTTTTTTTTAATAAAATGTTGAGTTGGATTTAAATTTGCTGAATCGCTTCATGTAGAATTCCATCTAAATTTAGACGGACTTCTAGACAAAGTCTATTTTTTGGTGTGCCACATCAGTTAGATAGACTCCTTGTCAGCATGCATTGGAGATGATTTTTTTATAACTTCGTCTATCTGTATTTATGTAGCACGTCTAAAAAATAATAGACGGAGTGTATTAAAGATGCTCTAATAGAATAAAATTATTAATATCTCATACGATTTGTTGAAGCATTTGAAGTTGTCGTACTAAAAATTCTGTTGATAACATCAACCATATGTTGCATGTACATATTTTAGTGGTTGACTTCTTCCCATTATCACTCATGTTCTCAAACAATTTAGTTGTTCTATTTTATTTATTGACACAGAGGATTGTGTATTTGTAATTAATATGAAATGTAAATGTTGTATGTAAAATTCAAATTTTAAATTTAATTATTAATCATGTTTCATTATAAATAACTGATGTTAAAGATTCTCTTCTATCATCTGTTATGCTAGTATATGTGGTATTGGAATGAGCTGACACATTAGAACATTCACAATAATGGATGACTAAAATCGTTCGCCTTTTCAGCCACTTCATCTGATTTTCTATAAGAAAATGCCATCGAGAGGTCGTGGAAGAATGCAAAAGATTTCAAATTGAATAGATTTAACATGAAATGAAGCACAAGTATGGGGAATAATAAATAAAGTCTTGACTTGCTGTGAAAGTCATTATTCTTTTAGGTATAATATGACCACAACAATATTGAATGTATAAAATTTAATTTAGAATATCTTCTTTTTTCTATTTGGACCCTTCTTGACGATAGTATGACACCCTAATTAGCCATTACTCAGAACTACATTTTTTTGCAATTTCAAGTTTTTTTCAGTCAATTTTAGCCATGTGAATTAGTTAATGATAAACAAAAGAATTGCAGATGAAATCATTTTTTCTTAATTATTGAATCAAGCATTCAGCCGAATCTTATCAGATTGATTTTTTTTTTGTCATTCAAAGTTACTTACCTTATATATTTATATATGATGATATTGCAAAGTGCAGCTCATCAAATTCATTAAAGTAAGTACCAAATGCATCAGAATGGATTCGATCCACTATAACTAATGCACTGAGTACTCTTATATTTTCATGAAACCCATGCTTTGTTGATTGTAAGGATCAGCAAAACCCAAAGTCAAGATTAAACCCATGCTCTATCCCTCATTTCCTGCAATTAAAGACTTTACTACTGAAAAGCAAGTGTTCCATACACCAGTTTCGTGTACCTCGTTGACTAGAAAATACATATCTAAAAGTACCTTTTGTCAATAGTTCAAACCAGACAAACACATTAGACCTATTATATATATATATATATATATATATATATATATATATATATATATAGTCGATCTCCTCCCCATGTGGGAGGTTATAAAACTCACGTGACACATGTCACGTGGGTATGAACAAGTGATTAAAAAGTGTTTATCACTTTTCCCAAAAAGTGTTTATCACTTTTCTTTCTTCAATACCCACGTGACATGTGTCACGTGGAGTTTTATAACCTCCCACCATGGGGAGGAGATCATTACCCTATATATATATATATATATATATATATATATATAGAACTAACATTTAAATATTTTCATTAATATACAATCCTATATACACGTCCATACAACTTTATTTAACTTGTAACATGTTATTAGTTGATCAAACAGTGATCAGATTAATGGTGCTGATTAGTCGCATTATGATTTCACGTTTTTGTGCTAATATTTCTGCTCATTCATCTGAACCATCGGTTATGTGGTTTCAATCTGAGCCCTTCATCTGGAGTATAAATATGAATGCCTTGGCACTGTTGACAGATAAGATAACCCTCTTACCTTCTTCTGGACGCTTCTTCTTCTCTCTATGTCTCCGAGTTTAGTCCGTTTACTTCCTTCTCCTTTCTGTTATGATTTCTTGGTGAAATCACACCGTAAACATGGTGATGATACTTCCTTTGTGAGAGTTTTCCTCATCTGTAATTGTTTTGAGGTCAATCGTTGATTGATGCTCGGTCTGTAAGAGTTAGGGTTTAGAGTGTGATTCTTTTTGTTGAAGTCTTGTAAATTCTAAGACATACTTTGAATGATCTTGTCAATGTATGAAGCCGAATCCACTTTGTGGAGCTTCAACGAGAAGTAGCCAACGGTTGGGTGAACCCGGGTCCTTCGGGACACAAAAACTCTTGGTGTTTTTACTTTCTGCGTTATATTCTTGTTATCTGATTCCATTCGAATATCAAAGCAAAATCGTAACAGTGGTATCAGAGCTTTGTGTTCTTGAAGTCTTTGATGTTTGAAAACTGGCTCTGGGTTTTGAATCTTGAAACAACAAAAGGCCTCTGGTGGTTGTTCTTGAGGGGATCTGTAAAAATTCCCAAAAGTTGAAGAAGCACAAAGTTCCTAGGATAAAAATTGCAAACTCTATGTTCAGATCAGTAAATCTTGAAACCTTTAATATTGCTGGAGTCGCATCTAACGAACACATGGTGTTCGCTCGGTGATAAACTCTCACTCTTTATCATACTTACTAAGTTTTGTTCTCAGCTGTGTATTGATTGTATTGACCTATGCATAAAACTGACTATTTGTCTCTTTCTTGTCTAGACCTTTACGTTTTAGTATGGTTTCAAACTGATTTTGGGAGTTGCATATTTTCTCTGTACTTTGTGACTTAGAAATCATATCTCTAAAGTGTCTTCTTGTTTTATGAATCTTTTCATTTTCATATTGAGAATAAGATCACCTTAAGCCTCCTGTTTGGATTCATTCCCTTGACCTGAGAACAAGAGTCTCATGGAATCCTGGGGATCTCTGAACAGTGTATAAATTGAGACCTTAGTTTTCTTTTCCTGCTTTTATCTTGTATAAAATACATGAAAGTGATGTTTTGGACAAGTTTTGCTATGAAAGTTTTTTTTGTGACTCTGTGTTGTATTTTTACATTATCTGATTCTTTGTTTTCTTTGCTGCATTTGTGAAAAATCTCTTTTACCTTGTTCCTCTTTTCTAAAAAATGGGAACAAGTAAGTTTGATCTTGAAATGTTTGATGGTAGAGGTGATTTTTCAATATGGCAACAAAAGATGAAAGTTCATTATTCAACAAAAATTGTCTAAGGTAATTGATGGGTCTTTTCTTGATGATATGACAAGTGTTCAAATGAAAAAGTCTGATGAGTTAGCTTATAGTACCATAATATTACATCTAACTGATAATGTAATGAGAAAAGTGAGTGATTGTACAACTACCCTTCTCATTTGGGATAAACTTGAAACTTTGTATCATACAAGGTCCCTTCCAAACAAAATATATCTTTTAAAAATGTTTTTTGGTTATAAGATGGATCCTTCTTTGGACCTTGAAACAAATCTTGATAACTTTTCAAAACTTAGTCAAGATTTGGCAAGCTGTGATGAAAAGTTTTCTGATGAGCATCAATCCATCATTTTATTAAATGCCTTACCTGACGCTTTTAAAGATGTGAGAAATGCCATTGAATATGGCAGAGATTCCTTAACTACAGAGATTGTGGTTAATTCTTTAAGAACCAAGATTCTGGATATTCAACAACAAAATTTAAATTCTGTCAAAGGGAAAAGATTAAATGTGAGAGGTAGATTACTCACTAGACAAAATAGGCACTATGACAATCATCATGTTAGTTTTAAATCTAGATAACAATCAACCTAGAATGGGGGGTTGAATAGGTCGTTAATGAAAGTCTGTAAATATTTTTTTTAAAACACAACGTTCACTTTAATGTTCTGATGTTGATGAAAGTTTGTTGAACGATAGAACATTTCACTGAATGTTTTGGCAGTTTTGAGACAGTTATTATATAAGGCGATTAAAACATTGATTAACACCAGATATAGCGTGGTAAACTCCTAAGGGAAACATCCACGGGCCTCCATGCCTGGTAAATAAATCCACTATTTTAGAACAGGTTACACACGTCTCAACTTTTTGAAATTACAATTTTAGACATAATCTAAAACTTTATCAGCAATTTACAAAAAGTAAAACGTAGTTAAGAACATTAATAAAACTTCCTTGTTTTATATCTTCTTCAACTAGTCAAGGAATGCTGTCAAGTACTTTGGTCTTGATCTTGGTCCATTCTACGAGTATCCCCGGATTGATTCCACAAATTGGAATAAAGACCCAATCCTTATCTTGCCGCCGAAATACTGTTCTCTCTCACAATAAATTTCTACAACGCTCAGTTTCTTAGAGCAGTTCTCAAAAATAGAATTTTGATCGAACTATGACTTTTGAATATTTCTTTGAACTCTCAACTCATAAATGATTTGCTCTTAGAAGCTTGAGTATTTGCTTTCAAAGTCCGTAGAATTCTTGGAATACCAACTGTTTTATTTATAGTACAAGAAGTTTGTCTAAACTTAATGACTTAATATTTATCTTATACATGGATAAGACAAAATAAGTCTTTAAGTTTAACTAGACTTTATAAAAGATAAGGTGAGATAAATCACAAGAATATAAAAATAAATCTAGTTATATATTTTTATTTAAGTAGATAAATATAAAGATAATATTTTAATATCTTATCTACTTAGAAACCTAGTTCAATTAGAATACTTAAACATGAAATTTATTCAATCACTTATTTAACTGATAAGGAACAAGAATTTTATAATAACTAAAATTGATAAATAGATTGTGATAAATATAGCATTAAAGTTTCCAATTTTCATACAACTACTAGATAATCATTGAATCTTAATTGGCTTATATTAATAAATAAAATATAATTATGTATGCCAAAAATCGGATTCTCCAACAATCTCCCCCTTTAGCATCTCTTAATTATAAAACTTATATCAAGTTGTTTCTGAGGTGAGCAAGCAGGCAAATTGGATTCAAGAACATGAGAGATTCATTAAAATCAATGCAAGCTATTTAATTTAAAGCAATTCCTAATTAAGCAAAAGTATTTTAAAGCAATTTCTAATTACCAAGCAAAAGCAATTCCTAATAAAGCAAAAGTATTTCCTAATTACCACTCCCCCTTTTTGTAATAAAGAAGTGCCAAAGCAAAAATGAAAGCAACGAAAGAAACTAATTTAAAGAAAGTTCCGAAGGTAAAATGGAGAAAACAACCAACCACACGATACTTAGAGTTAACCACTCTTGCGGGTCCTCTTTTTTGAACCACCAGTCTGGGTTTTCTTCTTGCGCTTGGTGGACGAAGGCAAATAAGTAGCATCTGGATGTGGAGATATGTTAGCATCAAGGTCAGTACGAGGAGAATGCTCAAGACCAGTGTCAGGATGTTGAGTGCTATCAGGACCAATATCAGGATTTTGAAGAGGATTCTTCTGGAATAGGAGTTCTAGTCTGCTCGGCCAAGGCCACAATGAACGATCTCATGAATCTGTGATGATGCTCAAAATTATCAGATAGTGTATTGACCAAAGAAGTTAAATCTCTCACCTGAGTTTTAAGAGAATTGATGTGATCTTCAGAAAGGGTTGGTCTTGCAGGAGGCGTTGGTCTCTTAGTGACTTTCTTTGAAGGACGAAGGACCAGAATTTATGTGTGAAAGTGTCACCTGAAGTATAGGAACCTTGTGATGCTGGAGATAGGCATGAAGTAAACCAGGAAAGGCAACATTCTAGAGTGTGCTTGACGGGTCGTCGCGAACACAATTTTGTCAAAAATAATTGTAGCAATATCCAGCAGGTAGAGGGTGCCCAGTTTGTACAAAAACTCAACCTTATCCATCCCAATGTCTGACCTATGCTGAATTGGATCAATGTTGTGCAAGGCAATTTTGTGAAATACCTTATACTTAGGGGTTAGCAATGCGGCAGTCATTTTTTCCGTAGGCCAAGGATTTCAAGTGAGTTCTAAGGCCAAAGTATCAGTGGCTGCTACAAATTCATCAACCACTCCTTAGTTATCGGTGATAACCTAAGCCAACGACGAAGATTGGAAGGACTAAATGGTACTAGCCGACCCTTAACATAGACTGACCACCTAAAATTATTACCCGGCTGTTTAATCTATCGAGAAATATTAGCCAATAATTCTTTGATCAATGTTTCACAAGGTCTCCCAGTCCAATCCAACAATTTTTGTATACCCCAATGCTCAATTAACTCAACAAGATCAGTCTCTCTAAGGACATCCTCTTTGACATTAAATTCCATCACAAAATCCTGATTTGAAATAAATTTGTGAAATTGAGCCTGTGCATCATGAGTCCCAAATTTGTAATTCAGAGGAGTGAAGACGTGGTTACCATTATGGAGCAAACTTTGTTCGAACAATTGAGGATGGGTCGCTAAAGTTGGAACATCGGAAGATGGGTGCCCAACATTCTGATGTTCAGTTGGAATATCAGAAACGTTCGAACGTTCATCAATTTTCTGTTTACCCTTTTGTGCGTGTGAGAGCCTGACAGGGACATATTCTTCAACACTTAAATGATCATCTTCCTCATTCGTGGATTCTTCTTCTTCTTCTACATTTTCATCTGCAAAATCTGAGTCCGATTTCTGTTGTTCTTCTTCAAGATGATCAGTCTGTGGAGACTCCCTCAAACTGTCTTCGGACTCACTGCCAGATTGAGACCCAGTTCCATGATCAAAACCCGTGTCCTCATCAAGCTCTCCTTGACTCGTGACTTGTGTGGGAATGGCGGCGGTGGAGAAAACTTTACTGGCGGCGGCTGTTGGTTGAGGAGCCGAATAAGATGGAGCAAGACCAGTGCTGTAGATGGTGGAGGCAAAACCACTGGTGCCAGTGGTGGTGTGGACGCCGGAGGAACAACTGTGGCTGTTGCAGAGGCGGCAGCTACGGCGAATCACCGGGTGGTGAGTGGTGGTTTTTTACTTTGCCATTGATTATTTCCTAAACACTCTTACAAGATCAAGTTATATAAAGAGAAATCAAGAAATTAACACAAGAGAAATTTGGGGTTTAGGGTTTTGAAAAGAAAAGAGGAAGATGAAGATATAAAAACCTATTTGCTAAATGAATGAAAATAAGGACTCTTTTTAAGAAATGACTCTTTTTAAGAATGGACACTTTTTAAAGTGGGACATGAAAAAAGACTTATAATCCTAAAACAATTTGAATACAAAAAATAAACAAATAATTAATAAAAACGTTTTTTATTAAATTTTTTTTATACATATTTTTAAATATAAATGCAAAATTCATGAGCAACTTTGAAGAAATCCCAATCATCTTTCTGGTCAGCTCTGATCATAGAAAATTGTTAATATAGTTCAAAATTCCATATATTAATTATGAAGAGGAGTGTAGTGTGTGAATAAATAATCAAAATAAGATCAATAATATCGAGACAAATCAGCATCACCCTCTAAATCACATAACATTTTATAGAATAGAGTTTCAAACCAGCCATCATCTTTAATTGTCCTTTTTATGAAGAAAATATTTGACCTGCCAAGCGTAAGTGAAATATATATATTTTTTATTTCAACTCTGGATTTTTCTTTTTTTCTTTTCTCCTTTTTTTTTATTTGAAGAATTTACACATTTATTTTATGTTTGCATAGCTAGTTAAGTATATAAGAAGTGACTTTCACACTTTCAAGGCGGCAGCCCTTTTCTCATGATTTTTTTGTTATGTTATCAAGGATGGCTTCTCATCATCCAGAGAAAGGTAGACCTCCTTCAAATATACGAGCTTGTTTAATATGACAGAATATTATGGTGTTAAAAGACATAGATACTGACCATAGGTCTTCAATCCATATTTAGTTAGTAAATCAGAGGGTAGAATACATAATTTGTCAGAAAATTATCAACCCAATTTTGACATCTATAAAGTGCATAAACAAGAGATGAATATACGGAGATTCAAATTATATTTTTAAATTTTATGATAAAAGCAATAACACATTGAAAAATCAGTATTTCTTGCATAATTAACTCAAGAGTATGTGCAAATATATATAAAAAAATATTTATTTTTTATTTTTTATTTTTATTTTTTATATATAAACAAAGGCAACACATTTAGACAATGATACCTATCTCTAAAGCTTTTCTTAGATTTTCGAATCTATTAGTATCCAAAGTTTTAGTAAATAAGTCAGCTAGTTGATTTTCAGTCTGTATGTGTTCGATTGTGATGATTTTACTCTCTACTAGATCTCTAATGAAATGGTGCCTAATATCTATGTGTTTCGTTCTTGAATGTTGAATAGGATTTTTTGATAAACTTATGGCACTATTATTATCACAAAACATAGTGATAGAGTTTTGTTTGATACCGTAATCATCCAGCATTTACTTCATCCATAGTAATTGTGTACAACAACTACCTGCTGCGATGTATTCTGCTTTGGCTGTAGATAGTGAGATGGAGTTCTGTTTTCTACTAAGCCAAGCTATGAGATTGTTTTCCAAATAGAAACATCCTCCTGTGGTACTTTTCCTATCATCAATATTACCTGCCCAGTCAGCATCACTAAAACCAGCTAAATGAGAGTTAGTATCACTTGAATATAGCAAACCATAATCAATAGTGGCATGAACATATTGAATTATTCTTTTTACAGCAGCCACACATGACTCTTTTGGTTTTGCCTGATATCTAGCACAAACTCCTACACTAAAAGCAATATCAGGTCGACTAGCAGTCAAATATAATAAACTTCTAATCATGCTGCGATAGAGACTAGAATTAACATCTGTTCTATTTTCATCTTTAGTGATTTTTAAATTTGTGGCCATAGGTGTTCTCATTGGTTTGGAGTTATCAAGACCAAATTTTTGATAAGATTTTTTGCATATTTTGATTGAGTTATGAAAATATTATTGCCCATTTTCTTAACCTGTAGACCAAGAAAGAAGGTTAGTTCTCCTACCATGCTCATCTCAAATTCATTTTTCATTAAGTTTATGAGATCAGTAGAATGTTTTTCTGAAGTTGAGCCAAAAACAATGTCATCGACGTAAATTTGAGCAACAATTATACCAACATTCAAGTGTTTGATAAAAAGTGTTTTGTCGACTCCCCCTCTCTTGTACCCCTTTTCAATAAGATAAGTAGTTAGACGTTCATACCAAGCTTGTGAAGCTTGTTTCAAACCATAAAGAACTTTTTCAAGTTTATACACATGGTTTAAAAAATGGGGATCTACAAAACCTTTAGGTTGTTCAACATAAACTTTCTCATTAAGATAGCCATTTAAAAACGTACTTTTGACATCCATTTGAATAGTTTAAATTTCATTTGGCAAACAATAGCAAGTAAAAGTCTTATAGACTCTAATCTAGCAACATGAGCAAATGTTTCTTCAAAGTCTAATCTTTCAATTTGACTATATCCTTGGGCTACTAAGTGGGCTTTGTTCCTAAGCATAGTTCCATGTTCATCAGTTTTGTTTCTATAAACCTACTTAGTTCCTATTACATTTGCATCGTTTGGTTGAGGGGACTAAATTCCAAACCTTATTTCTTTCAAATTGGTTAAGTTCCTCTTGCATGGCTAACACCCATGATTCATCTTCTAAAGCCTCTTTCACATTTTTTGGTTCAACATGAGAAATATAACACACATGACTTATCTCATTTGAAGCTTTCCTTCAAATCACCATACCGTTATCCCAATTCCCGATGGCATTAGTTGTCGGGTGTGCTTTTTGTATCCAAGGTAGGTAGTTGTCTTCGAGTGCTCTGATCTTCAAATGTGTGTGTACTATCAGCTGTAGTATTATTCTGTTCAGTTTCTTCTGTCTGCTTAGTTGTATTAGTTTTGGCAACGTCTCCAGGAATGTTCTGACTTGTGTCAGTGTCTTTTCTAACGTTCTGATGTTCGCTTCTTGCCTCAAATTTTTCTGACAGTGTATGAATGACTTGTTCCTGTGAATACTCAGCAAAATCATTAGTATCATCTACTACAATATTTATTGATTCAATTATATTTTGAGTATGCATGTTGTAGACCCGGTAAGTCCGACTATTTTCTGAATATTTCAAAAATACCCCTTCATCACCTTTTGGATCCATATTTCCTATTTGTTTACGATCATTTATAATACAACACTTACTACCAAATGTGTGAAAATACTTAAGGTTAGATTTTCTACCTTTCCAAATTTCATATGGTATTTGAGATGTGTCTGTCCTAATGGTAACCCTATTCAAAACATGACAGTTCAAGTCTGTTTTCTTCAACTATATTTGTCGAATTTTAGTTCGATTTCTTTTATTTAGTAAGAGGTTTTTCAAGTTCGTGCTAGTTCTACAAATAGTTTTTTTTTGTGTATTAAGTACTTAGGAGAATAATTTGAGAGGTTAGCACGATTTTGGTCTATATTACCACATGTTGGACAAGTAGGAGATGAGTGTATATAACCTTTAGATTCACCTTTGGTTACCTTGTCAGTAGTTTCTATAATTCCTGATTCTTTCAACACCTGATCGTTGATTACAGATTTAGTGGACATCAGAACGTTATCTGGAATATCAGAACCAGTTTCTATTATTCCTTTGACAAACCTGATTTTTTTTGCTTCTTGATTTTCTCCACGCTGAGTATATCCTAACCCATGTCTGATATTGGTGGTTCTTCCATAGCTCATCACCTCGTTCAATCGAGCAGCTCTAATTGTCAATTGTTTGTTTGCTTTCCTACTTTGTTTCAATTCTTCCTGCAAATCACATAATTGTTTATTTTTATCAGCCAACAATATTTCGAAATGAGTTATTTTATCATTGGAGAAACTTTGTTCTTTAGTGGACACAGTAGTCAAAGCTTTTAGATTGACCCTAATGTCATCAGCTTCAACATTCGGTTCTATGTCAGAACGTTCATGAAAAAGATCAGATAATTCAGAATCAGAAATAGAGCATGTTGTAAATGAAATATCTTGAGTATTAGAAACTTCTCCATCTTCTGATTGATCATCGATTGATTCTTCGTCTTCGCTACAAGTTACATTCATGGCCTTTTTACCAAATGTTCATTTTTGATTGTTAGCACATTCAGAAGCAATGTGACCATATCCTTCACAAGTATGGTACTGGATACGATTTTCTATTCTCCTTGGAAAATTTGACTGATTCTGTTTATCTTGGTTAGGATATTTATTTCTAAATGATCCCTGATTTTTATTTGATTTGAGATTTTGAGCCTGTTTCAAGAATTTGTCAAACTGTTTGGTTACTAGGGCAATATCAATGTCTTAATCATTCTCATCACATTCATCTTTTTCTTCCTCAACCCGAGATGCTATGCCTGTAGCTTTTTCTTTCTTTCTTGTATTGAGATTTAGTTCATAAGTCATTAATGACCCAACTAACTCTTTAATTTTGATCTCGTCTATGTCTTTACTCTCTTCAATTGCAGTTACTTTGGAGTGGAACCTATTTGGCAATGACCGCAAGACCTTTCTGACTAATTTTGACTCAGAATATTTTTCTCCAAGGGCATGTGCTTGATTTGATATGTCACACAGCCGAGCATAGAAATCTTTGAATGCTTCATTGTTCTTCATGCGTAGGTTTTCAAATTCTATTGTGAGCATTTGTAGTTTACATGATTTCACCTTGAAAGTTCTTTCATGTGCGATTTGTAGGATCTCTCAGGCTTCCTTTGCTATCCTGCAATTAGATATTAGCCTAAATTGATTAGCATCTACAAAACAAAAAATAGCATTTAAGGCTTTGCTATTCCGGCTAGCATTAATGAAGTCAGCAATTACCCATTGTTCACATGATTTTTTTATTTTAATATCATTTTCAATAATAGTGGGAGGGCTATATCCTCTAATGATAGAATGCCATGATTTTTCATCTAAAGCTTGAATGTAATCAGTCATACGGATTTTCTAATAATTATAGTTCGTTCCAACCAAGACTGGTGGTCGAAAAGAAGCATTGTCCATACCTAGATTCATAGGATCTCACTTTCTAGAAGTGAACCCTCTTTGATACCAATTGTTAGTTTTAAATCTAGTTAACAATCAACCTAGAAGGAGGGTTGAATATGTTGTTACTGAAAGTCTGTAAATATTTTTTTAAAACACAACGTTTACTTTAATGTTCTGATGTTGATGAACGTTTGTTGAACATCAGAATATTTCACTGAACGTTTTGACAATTTCGAGACAGTTATTATATAAGGCGATTAAAACATTGATTAACACTAGATATAGCGTGGTAAACCCGTAAGGAAAACATCTACGGCCCCCATGCCACGGATAAATAAATTTACTATTTTAGAACATGTTACACACGTTTCAATTTTTTGAAATTACAATTTTAGACATAATCTAAAACTTTATCAACAATTTACAAAAAGTAAAACTTAGTTAAGAACAATAATAAAACTTCCTTGTTTTATATCTTCTTCAACTAGTCAAGGAATGCAGTCAAGTACTTCGGTCTTGATCTTGGTCCATTCTACGAGTGTCTCCGGATTAATTCCACAAATCGGAATAAGGACATAGTCCTTATCTTTCCGCCGAAATGCCATTCTCTCTCACAATGAATTTCTACAACGCTCATTTTCTCAGAGCCGTAATTTTGGTCGGGCTAGGACTTTTGAATATTTCTTTGAACTCTCAACTCATAAATGATTTGCTCTTAGATGCTTGAGTATCTTTGCTTTCAAAGTCCATAGAATTCTTGGAATACCACATGTCTTATTTATAGTACAAGAAGTTTATCTAAATTTAATGACTTAATATTTATCTTATACATGGATAAGACAAAATAAGTCTTTAAGTTTAAATAGACTTTATAAAAGATAAGGTGAGATAAATCACAAGAATATGAAAATAAATTCAATTATATATTTTCATTTAAGTAGATAAATATAAAGATAATACTTTAATATCTTATCTACTTAAAAATCTAATTCAATTAGAATACTTAAACATGCAATTTATTCAATCACTTATTTAACTGATAAGAAAAAAGAGTTTTAGAATAACTAAAACTGATAAATAGATTGTGATAAATATAGCATTAAGATTTTCAATTTCCATACAACTACTAGATAATCATTGAATCATAATTGGCTCATATCAATAAATAAAATATAATTAAGTATGCCAAAAACCAGATTCTCCAACATATCAAACTGGAAAAAAAAGAATTTTAAAGGAAAAAGTAGGTCAAAGTCTAAAGCTAAAGGTAAGAAGTGTTATGAGTGTGGAAAAATGGGACATTTTATAAAAGATTGCCATAAAAATAAAAATGAGCAAAATGATCAAAATAAGGAAAAAGCAAATATTGCATCTTCTTCCAATTTTGATACTGCTAAAGTTGATGTTGCCATAAATCAAAATTTTGAAGTAACTGAATCAAATCTGACTGTAAAATCTGTTTTTGAAGAAGAATGGGTCTTAGACTCAGGCTGTTTAGACTCAGGCTGTTCTTTTCATATGACTTCAAAAAGAGAATAGTTTTCAAATTTGATTGAAAAAGATCTTGGTTTAGTAACTATGGGAAATAATATCACTTCTAAGATTTCAAGAATTGAAAGTGTGTCTTTACAATTTGAAAATAACTGTGTGTGTATTTTTGAAAAATGTAAGATATGTACCTGAGATGAAAAGAAATATGATTTCTTTGAGTGTACTTGATGATATTGAGTTTTCTGTTAAAATTGATAAGAGTGTGTTAAAAGTGGCAATGGGTTCTCTTGTGATATTCAAAAGAATAAAACAAAATAGAATTTTTGTTGTAAATGCCACTGCTTTAACAGGAAATCATTCTGCACTTTCTGTGATTAATGATCAAAGTGACAACTTAAAATAGCATAAAAGGCTTGGTCATGTTAGCAATAAAGGTCTTTCCATCCTAAGTAAGAATGTTGTTTTTGACAAAGATAAGGTTTCTTATCTGCATTTCTGTGAAACATGTATTTTAGGAAAATATCACAAGTTGCAGTTTAAAACTGGAACTCATAAGTCTAAGAAAATTCTTGATTGTATTCATTCAGACTTATGGAGACCTTCAACTGTTCTTACTATGGAAGACAGTGTTTATTTTCTTTCCATAATTGATGATTTTTCAAGAAAAGTGTGGATTTTCTTATTGAAACATAAATCTGACACTTTTGAAAAGTTTAAACAATGAAAAATCTTAATTGAAAATCAAACTGAAAAGAAAATAAAGACTCTAAGAACTGACAATGGCTTATAATTCTGTAATTCTGATTTTGATAACTTTTGCAAATTGCATGGAATTCTAAGACATAGAACTGTCCCATATACTCCCAACAAAGTGGAGTGGCAGAAAGAATGAATACAACACTTTTAGATAAGGTGAGATGGATGATGGTAAGCTCTGGATTACCTAAAAGTTTTTGGGGGGAAGCTGTAATGACTGTATGCTATATTGTGAATTTGATTCCCTCTGCTACTCTAAATGATAAGACCCCTTTTGAAATGTGGAATAATGTGCTTGCTGATTACTCTTCCTTGAGAAGCTTTGGATGTTCAGCCTACTCCAATCAAAGTGAAGGTAAACTTGAGCCTAGGGCTCAAAAGTGTGTTTTTTTGGGTTATTTTCAAGGTGTAAAAGGGTATAGACTGTGGGCTAGGGGTCATGGTGGAGTAAAAGTAATAATAAGTAGGGATGTTACTTTTAACGAAAATGAGATGCCTTGCTTAGACCCAAAAACAGTAGATGACAAACATGAAAAGAAAAATGATTTTTTCTTAACCGTTGCTGATAATGACTTAGAAAGACCTAATCCTCATTCTGAAATTGAAGTATTATCAGACTCAAACAGATCCTGAAGAATATGATGAAACCTCAACTAACTCTGCTATTAAACAGAACTTCCCTGTCCCTGATGATAATAATCTTAGAGATTACCAGCTAGCAAGGGATAGAGTGAGAAGAAATATAAGAGAGCCACAAAGATTAAGTTTTGAATATAGTGTTTCTTTTGCTTTCTTGAGCTATCAAGACCTCTGTGAAAAAGAACCAAAATCTTATGAAGAAGCAATGAGTAGTGTTCATTCTGTTGAATGGAAAAAGGCTATGATTGAAGAAATGAAATCCCTTAGTCAAAACAAAACTTGGGAGTTAGTCTCCAAACCAAAATATAAGTCCATTGTTGATTGTAAGTAGATTTATAAAGTTAAAGAAAGGGTTTCTGTTTCTGATCCTATTAGATTTAAAGCCAAATTAGTGGCTAAGGGCTTCACTAAAAAAGAATGGGTTGACTATAATGAAATCTTTTCTCTTGTGGTTAAATATACTACTATAAGATTGATGCTTGCTTTAGTTGCTCATTTTAACTGAGAACTTGATGAACTTGATGTGAAACAACTTTCTTACATGGTGAGTTGGATGAAAAGATTTATATGAATCAACCTCCTGGTTTTAAAGATAAATTGAAACCAACAGATGTTTGTTTGCTGAAGAAATCCTTGTATGGTCTGAAACAATCACCAAGGCAATGGAATAAAAGATTTGATATTTTTGTTCTGTCTTTAAATTTTAAAAGAAGTGATTATGACCATTGTTTATATTATAAATGTGAACCTGAAAAGAATATCAGTATATACCTATTTTTATATGTTGATGATATGCTATTGATTAGTTCTGTGTAAATCAAATTAAAAGGTTAAAATTTGATTTGTTTTCTGAGTTTGACATAAAAGATTTGGGAAATGCAAAAAGGATTCTAGGAATGGAGATCATTAGAAATAAAGATATTCTTGAACTGAAACTAACTCAGACTCCCTACATACATAAAGTCCACTCCCTACATACATAAAGTCCTTGATAGATTTGCTATGTCTGATGCAAAAGAAGTTAGTATCCTTCTTGGAAACCATTTTATAATTAGCAAAGATGATTGACCTAAGTCAAAAGAACAACTTGCTGAAATGGAAAATGTTCCTTACAATAATGCTATTGGTTCTGTTATGTATTCTATGGTATGTACCAGACCTGATGTGGCTCATTCTATTAGTGTGCTAAGTAGATATATGTCTAATCCTGACCCTTCTCATTGGGAGGCTTTAAAATGGTTATTGAGATACTTAAAAGGATCTTCAAATGTTGGCCTTACTTTTAAACATAGTTCAGAAGGAATTAAATTGAAAGGTTATGTTGATGCTGATTATGCAAGTGATAGAGATAATAGGAAATCTATAACTTCTTATGTGTTTACTATTTGTGATACTTGCATTAGCTGGAAATCACAACTCCAACATATTGTGGCACTTTCTACTACTGAATCTGAATATGTGGCCATAACCGAAGCTGTTAAGGAAGCTTTATGGTTGAAAGGAATCTTAAAAGAATTGGGCTATGAATGTAAGTCTCCTGTCATCTACACTGGTAGTCAATCTACCATTCACTTATGTAAGAATCCAGTGTTTCATAAAAGGACAAAACATGTTGATGTTAAACTTCATTTTATCAGGGACATTGTGTCCCAAGAGTTAGTAAATCTAGAAAAGATTCCTTCCCAGTTTAATCCGGCGGACATGGGCACAAAAATTCTACCTTTATCTAAGTTTAAAAATTGTTTAAGTATCCTGAACTTAGATACAGGATAGATGCAAGTTAGTAAGTCTGAATTTTTTTTTGTTGTTTTGTTTTTTCAGTATTTTCCTAACTTTCTTTCTTTTTATGCAGGTATAAGAAGCAATGAAATCAAATTGAATTGAGGCCAATCATGCATTAATAAAGATCAAGAGAAGAAGTCTGTGATGTAGTTTTTTGATCAACGTGGAGATTGTTATTAGTTGATCAAATAACGATCAGATTAATGGTGTTGATTAGATAACCCTCTTACCTTCTTGTGGATGCCTTGGCAAGGTTGACAGATAAGATAACCCTCTTACCTTCTTCTAGACGCCTTGGCAAGGTTGATAGATAAGATAACCCTCTTACTTTCTTCTGGACGCTTCTTCTCTCTATGCCTCCGAGTTTAGTCCGTCTACTTCCTTCTCTTTTCTGTTATGATTTCTTGGTGAAATCACACCGTAAACATGGTGATGATACTTCTTTTGTGAGAGTTCTCCTCATCTGTGATTGTTTTGAGGTCAATCGTTGATTGACGCTCGGTCTGTAAGAGTTAGGGTTTAGAGTGTGATTCTTTATGTTGAAGTCTTGTAAATTCTGAGACATACTTTGAATGATCTTGTCAATGCATGAAGCCGAATCCACTTTGTGGAGCTTTAACGGGAAGTAGTCAACGGTTGGGTGAACCCGGGTCCTTCGGAACACAAAAACTCTTGGTGTTTTTACTTTCTGCGTTATATTCTTGTTATGTGATTGCATTCGAATATCAAAGCAAAATCGTAACATAACATACTTAGAACTTAACACATTCATCATAACTTCTCCAAAAGCTTGACATACTGTTGAAGGATTTTTATACAAAGGTAAATACTAACCTCTCTTTCATTTACAAAATTTTTATATTTACATAAGATCTTATAATACTTTTTTGTAATTTTGCAAACTTTTGAATCCACAAACACATCACTATTGTTACTGGTTTCATCAAATCTAACTAGACTTTATTTTTGTATATAATCTTGTATTTAGTTTGCATTTGACTATGTCTTTTCTAACATACCATGAGACCCTAATTATATTTGTTGTTTCAATCTTCAGTCATTAAAACATGACTAAAAATTATAAGTTGATACCTGATATAACTCCAAATGACAACAACAACTGGACAACGAAGCTTGTTATTGAAATAACTTCTGCAAGAACAACACAAAAATATGAAAACATAGTGCTAATGGACACATAGGTGTATTCTTTCATTCTCAAACTCTGATCTATTATACTTAAGTATAATTATACAACAATCAAAATTAATATGTTCTTCCTATTCAAATTATTATTTTTAAAATGTTTCTCTACATTGTATTAAACTACTTTTCTTTATGGTTCTATTTTCTTATATTTATCATTTATGAAATATCTCAAACCTTTTATTAAAAATCTAATTTCTATTTCAATGTGAAATAGAAAAATAAATTGCAAGCAACTACAATCTTTTGAAGATCAATTAGTACCATCAGAGACATATTTAATATCAAATACATCGGTGAAACTCATAAAACCTGAATCAATTCCCAAGTGTTCTTGTTGTTTGTATATGGACAACATTGGTGGTGAATTCAGCTTGATCTGTTCTACATATAAGTTTTTATATATAAGTTGTAATGCCTTGCTTAAATTAAAATTCAAGTGTTTTTAGTGTAGGCCGAATTCTTAGTTAACTGACTTCTTGTATATTTTCATTTTATAAATTTCAAGTGTTCACTTAGTGTTGGACAATCCTCTAAATAACTATATCTTCTATTGCATACATATATTTAATGACTTTAGTATTAAATTTCAGCCTACACTTTATTCATTTGATATTTTCTTTTGTAAACTTTGCAACATTGTTAGAAATCAAATTGCAACCCTCGAACTTGCAAAGCACGTGCCATAACTAGTATATTATATGCGTGTGTGCGCAGTATGTCTGCGAGTGTGTGTGTAATATATTGTGTGAGTGTGTGTGCATGTTAAAGAAGTGGTGTGTGTGGAGAGAGAGGAAGAAAGAAAAGGACGATATTCTGAAGTGTGGTTTGGCGTGGAATTTTAGGTGGTATTAAATAAGGTGAAGGTTAGGTCATTTTAATGCCTTTTTGTCATCTTAATGCCTTACTGAGTTGACAACACGTAATGAAATCTCTAAAGGAGATTGAATCAGTTCAAAAGAAATGAGATTATTCAGAAATACACATTGAATGCTGAAAATACGCATTGAATTTCTGGTGATTGTGAGAAAATACGCAAGGCAAGAAGAATTTCTTTCCTATTTTTTTTATATATCGTAATTTATTGTGATAACTTATTCACATTCTTTTATTGTTTCAATTTGAAAAGTTTACTGTATATATAAATATATAAAATAGCAACATAACATATTACATAATTTTCTTTACTCATAAAATATGGTTTCATAAATTCTTACCCTATGGTAAACCATAACTATAGGCTAATTTATTTTAGTATTAAATAATACATTTTAAAACATTAACACTCTTAAATTATGAAAGAAAATATTTAGGTCATGCCAAAATATCAATAATCACAATTCTCTATTTTTCCCTAAATTCGGATACTGTAGCAGTACCAAAAATCTACTTTTGCAGAAATTGCATCATGGTCTTAAAACTATTTTTCATTATCAAATTGGGTCTCCAAACTTTCATATTATGCAATTAAGTCCTAAATTCCAATTCAACGTCTAATAACCAAAATTTATGGAGTTACAATCTACTCCTCTTAAAATTTTTTTGTCATTGAAATTTACCTTGGAACTCCTCGAAGAGTTGCGGGTACTCGGCTCGCATCTCCACCTTTCGTTCCCAAGTAGCTTCTTTGATTGAGTGATTCTGCCACTACATTTTCACTAAGGGAATCACCTTGTTCCTGAGGGCTAATAATTGTGACTCGTATTTCTCCGTAAATCAAAATGCGTTGTAACTCGATTGACTGATGATTCACTACATGGCTCAGACCAGGGACGTATTTTCTGAGTATAGACACGTGAAAGACGTCATATACCGCAAAAATTTTTGGGAGTAAGGCCAACTAATATGCCACATTTCCAAGGTGTTTCAAGATTTCAAATGGGCAAATGAATTTCGGTCGCAACTTTTACTTTTTACCGAAACATAAAACTTCATTCATAAGCGCCACTTTGAGAAATACCTTGTCACCTTCGAGAAATTCCAAGTCATTTCTCCTCTTATCTGCATAGCTTTTTCTGTCTTGAACCGCTTTCATACTGTTACGAATTTTCTCGATATCTTGGACAATCTGTTCAATAATCTCTGGACCTAAAATCTTACTCTAGCCAACTTCATCCCAATGAACTGGTGATCTTCATTTCCTTCCATACAATGCTTCATATGGTGCCATGCTGATAGAGACGTGATAACTATTGTTGTAAGCAAACTCAATTAAAGGTAGATACTTCTCCCAATGTCTGCCAAACTCTAGAGCACACAATCGAAGCATATCCTCTAATGTTTGAATCGTCTGTTTAGATTGTCCATCTGTTTGAGGATGGAAAGCTGTACTAAAGCTCAATTTAGTCTCCATAGCCCGATGTAAACTCTTCCAGAAGTTCGATGTCAACCCAAGTTCTCTATCCGACACAATTGAAACTGGAACACCATGCAGCCTTACCGTTTCCTTAATATACAATTGTGCAAATTGGTCCTTAGAAAATGTCATGTAAACAGGCAAGAATTGAGCAGACTTAATTAATCGGTCAACGATCACCCAAATGGTTTCATGAACTTTTACTGACTTCGAAAAATCTACAACATGTTCCCATTTCTATCTTGGACTTCCAACGTCTGTAGCAACCCTAATGGTCGTTGGTGTTGGCTTTTGCTTGCTGGCATACCAAACACTTTTCAAGATACTCGACTATATCTTTCTTTATTCTTCTCCACGAAAACACTGTGTTTAGGTCTCGGTATATCTTGGTACTTTCTGGATGTATTGAATATGGAGCAGAGTGAGCATTCTCTAATATTTTTCTCTTTAGTTCCTCGAAGTTTGGTACGCATAACCGTCATCTAGTGATACAATGTCTTATCATCGGATATGGTAAAATCCTTCTGTTTGTCCATTTCTATCTTAGCTTTAATAAATTTCAGGAACTGATCGCCTTTTTCATGACTTTAATCTTGTCATAGAGTGTTGGTCAGATCGATAATACTATCATCTTGAACTTCTTCCATAAAGGCGTATGCGTAGTCCATATAGCCACTTGACCCGTAGTTTTCCTACTCAAGGCATCATCTACCACGTTCACCTTGCTTGGATGATAGTAGATCTCAAAGTCATAATCCTTCACTAATTCAAGCCACCTTATTTGTCTCATGTTCAACTCTTTCTGAGAGAAAATGTACTTGAGGTTCTTGTTGTCTATATAAATGTCACACTTGCCCCCCTATATGTGGTGTCTCCAAATTTTTAGGTAATGGACGACTGCATCAAGCTCTAAGTCGTGCATAGGGTAATTATGCTCATATGGCTTCAATTGCCTCGACGTGTAGGCGATCACCTTGCTTTGTTGCATTGAGACGCAACCCAGGCCATGTTTAGACACTTTACCATAAATTATAAAACCATATGCCCCTTCTGGTATGATTTACACTGTTGCATTAACCAATCTCCACTTCAACTCTTCAAAACTACTCTCGCACTTTTTAGTCTAGTCAAATTTTGCACCCTTACGAGTTAACTATGTTAAGGGTCCAAATATCTTTAAGAAATTTCGATGAACTTCCTGTCATACCTGGCTAACCCAAAAAACTGCAAATTTTCCTTACATTAGTTGGCCTTGACGAATTCAGAACTGACTCCACTTTGCTTGGATCTACCTCTGTTCCTTGAGTTGTAACGACATGCCCGAAGAACACTACTTGTTCCAACAAAAACTCACATTTCTTAAATTTTTTGCTTACATCTTCTCATTCTTCAAGATTTTCAGCACAATCTTCAAGTGTTCCTCATGCTCTCCTTCACTTCTTGAATAGATTAGGATATCATCAATAAATACGATGATAAATTGATCAAGGAAATCATGGAAGACACGATTCATCAAGTCCATGAATACTCCGAGAGCATTTGTCAGTCCAAACGGCATAACTAGGAACTCGTAGTGGCCATATTGAGTCCTAAAAGACATCTTTGAGATATCACCTACCTTCATCCTTAGATGATGGTATTTAGATCGTAGATCGATCTTGGAAATTACCACTACACCTCCATGTTGGTCAAACAAATCCTTGATTCTGGGAAGAGGAAACTTGCTCTTAATAGTAATCTTCTTCAATTCGCGAATGCTTTTTTTTTTTTTTTTTGTATTTTTTGTAAAGCGGAAAGCTCTTGTTGTCACCTTGGGTCGAGCCCCCTTTGCCCATCTTAGCATAGTTTTGCTTCTCTTTGTCCTGTAATCTTTCCACTCGTACTTTTCAGACTGTTCCCGAAGCTCATGTAGAGGCACATTGGCTTTATCCGTTATCTTGGCACGAATTTCTTTAAAATTTGGAACCTATGGGTTTTTAAGATTTTCAATACCCATGCCTGTCAACTGCACCTTTGCTAACACTTCATGGTAGGTTCCATTTGAAGTACTATAAGGCCTGTCTTAGATTATCTTTCATATCTTCTTCAAAACGTCTTGCCTTTTTCTATTCAGTGTCCACAAAGTTAGATACATAATGAGACAATTCCTCAAATTTTTTCTCATACTTAGTTGAAGACATCGAGCCCTGGACCAAATTAAATTATCTTTCCTTCTAACTGCGGACATTCATGGGGTAGTACTTATTCAGGAGCTGCTCCTTGAATTCGCTCCATGTCAAGATGTGTCTATAGGCCCTCAACTTTGAGGTTGAGTCCCGCTAATGTATGACGCCTTTTTTTAGCATAAATGCTATGCATATAACTTTTTGGGTGTCGAGGCAGTCAATAAGGTCAAAATTCGTTTCTATTCCTGTCAGCCTTCTGCTTCGAAGGAGACTATACCGCCCTCAAAGGTTGAGGTTTTTTTTCCTGAATAGCTCTACGACCACAACAGTAGTATTCATTGTGTCTTCTACTGCCACTGGTGCTTGCGGTTGAGGTGGTGACGATGGTAGTGGTGGTAATGTGTTCTGTAGCGCCATTGCTTGGATGAATGTGCGCATCATAGTGTGAAATTGCTAAACAAACTGTGGGTCAACCCCATTAGGTTGGGGTTGTTGGGGCAGTTGGGTTTGTTCACCGTTGTTATTTGCTCTTCTACCTTGGGGGTGTTATAGCCTTAATAAACAATATTACAATAAGTAAAGATTGGAAGAGGAAAAAGGAATTCGCATATTTCATTCATAGAATCTTAATAATTTCATAAAGGTATATACGTAGGTATACCCAGAGTCCAAACATAAGAATATAGTCTAGTAGTTCTTCCCAATGCTCTCATCCTGATTTTGTTCTAGGTTCTCTTTAGGGTTTTCTTCCTCATCTGGGTCTTTGGGAAAATACTCTATTACGCTACCCTCATTGTCCACATCCGGTATTGCCTCATAATCGTTCCCATTGGGCGCGATTCGAGGCTGATGTCGATGACGGTTTGGATCGTACCTTCGGCATCTCAGTAACTCTGTAATTCTCGTTATTGATCCTCCACCTCTCCCTAAGACTGTTAATAAGGTGTTTGGCAGGCATCTAACGATTAAACATTACATCGACCTGTTCATCAAAATCTTTCCAATATCCCTTAGGAGATCAAAAATTGCCTCATCCCTACTAAACTCGCGTCCATTTAGCCTAGACCCCCGATATATTGCCTCGATAGCATCCAAATGTTCTATGAGATTGTGGTTTGGATTTCTCATATAAGAGGTGCGTGAACCTTGATCGATTCCGCCTCCTAATCTTCTTTCCCTTTGCCTAAGCTGGATCTCTAGTCATCCATAAAAAGGCATAAAAAAATCGAAACTTTTTTTTAGATGAAAATTCTTTTCTGAAATAGAGGTTTCTAAAAATGGAAGTAAAATAGATGTTTCTCGAAATAGAAGTTTCGTAAACGTTTCCTAAATTAGAATTTTCTTAATTTTTTTTGAAAATAAAGTTTTTAAAGATGAGAATCTTTCTTAAATTTGGAGTGGGTTTGTAATATTTCTTTTCGTCTAGTTGATTGGAATAACACGCAACTAAAAGATATTCGGAGGAGGAGGAGGAGGAGGAGGAGGAGGAGGGAGGGGGGGGTCACAAGTGGACGACTTAAATTCCAAGCTCTTCTTAGACAAATTAGGTCTTTTTGACAAAGTCTTCCAATCTTGCAAAGAAGCAAATCAAGAAAACTCAAACAATAAGTGGTAATAGAAATGTTTAAAAGTACAAATTCTCCTAATTATATCTTATCATCTAAACTAGAGGTTTTCTAAGGTCGATTGTTGTCATAAGCGATATGTTCTCTAACGTAGTCATTCCTACCAAAATTGAAGATTAGTCTATAATCAAGTAATATCGTACACAATAAGTATACATATAATTCCTATAACTTGTAGTTTCTATAATATAATAAATTTTTTCGTAATTAACATGCATTCATAAAATCATATGTAACAAAAATTCATGTTCTACTATGTCGCTATTTCTACAATGTTACAAAAATTCATCATTGCTATTTCACATAATAAGCAAGTTTTCATAAATAACATAGCATTCCGAATAATAAATAGCTAGTATAAACAATTATAAAGTATACAATATACTTGGTTCGAGGAATAGACATAGAAAATGGCATTGTGGATGGTGACCAAAAAAATCCTTTATTTCTTATTTGAAAATGACCCATATAAAAAAAATTATTCTTGAACTCAAAAGAAAAAGTATGATATAAATATACTAATGCACATTATCTAAATAAAACAGTATCATAGATAAAACAGTATCGTAATAAAACAGTATCATACAAAACAGTATAATTGAATTAGCATTTTTTTTTGAAAATTTTAGGAGTGTGTTGGTCTTTTAGTGCTAAAATGTGACTTTAATTGAATTAAATTTTGGTTATATGACTTTAGAGCCAATAAATACAACAACAGTGACCATCCCTGAATTTACCCATAAGATTTTTATAAAAATAATCATGATTCACCATTATTCATAACAAGTATATTTATAAAGAAAATACGTTCAACATAACATAATTTTAAATAGAAACGAGTTCAACAAAAATCGAAAATAAATAGACGTTGCTTCATAATTTTTTTTAAATATCTCGTAGCTCCAACCATATTAGATATGGATGTCACACTATCACAATCCGAATCCTTAACGATCCAAACGCCAGTAAAACTTAAAATAAACTCAAATAAGATGACTGGAAGGGGATAAACAAGATTTTTATAAAAATAATCACGATTCAACGTTATTCATAACAAATATATTTTTTACAGAAAATACGTTAAACATATTTTAATTTTAAATAGAAATAAGTTCAACACAAATCGAAAATAAATAGACATTGCTTCATAAATTTTTTTAAATATCCTGTAACCATTTCTGTACCGACCACCTCGAACCGTTAATTTTTTTGAAAAGGAGAAAAACATAATGAAAGATAAAAATCTTAATAAGTGTGCGTAAGTAATTATTTCTTATATATGTATTTCAACGACAATTCGTACTTGCATAAAAAGATACGAAAATTGGATCGAACTTAGGTATTACCAAATTCTCGAGCATAGCTCTACTAAATTTCAATCTATTCATGACAAATCTTACATAGTACTTAATAAATCTTGCAGAATATGGACCAAAAGTTAAAACATAAACATAGCTATGAAATAACATATGAAAAAAACTACTCTCAAATAAACACAATAGCACAACTATCGTTTCTATAGGAAATATAAAATGATTGAATTCCTGAATTTCAACTACATTGCGTCCAGAATCGAGTCTGTGTATGTAATTTATATTATATGCTTGTGGGCTCATTGTGTCTGCGAATGTGTGTAATATATTGTGTGAGTGTGTGTATTAGAAAAGTGGCGTGTGTGTGGAGAGAGAAAAAAAACGAGATTATGAAGTGCAGTTTGCCGTGGGATTTTAGGGGGTTTAAATAGAGTGTGGGCTAGGTCAAACTAGTACAACTTAATTATAGAAATGAGAGGTTTTTTGTCCTCTTAATTGATTGTGAGAAAATGCACAAGGCAAGAAGAATCTCTTTCCTATTTTTGTGTAGATCATAATTTATTGTGATAACTTATTCAAATTCTTTTATAGTTTCAATTTGCAAAGTTTACCATGTATATAAATATATAAAATGGCAACATAACATATTACATAATTTTTTTTACACATAAAACATGGTTTCATAAATTCTCACCATATAGTAAGCCACAATTATATGCTAATTTATTTTAGTATTAAATAATAGAAATTTTAAAATACTAAAACGCTTAAATCATAAAGGAAAAAATCTAGGTCATGTCAAAATATCAATAATTGCAATTCTATATTTTTCCTAGATTCGGGTACCAAAAATCTGCTTTTGCATAAACTGCATCATGGTCCTAAAACTATTTGCCATCATCAAATTGGGTTCTCAAACTTTCATATTGTGCAATTTTGTTTGAAATTCCAATTCAATGGCTAGTAATGAAAATCGGAGTGTCACAGATGAGATGGTGGCCGGTGGTGGAAAGGCGGCGTGATCTGATTAATATTTTAGGGTTTTGTAGTTGGATTGAAAATCTTTTTTTTTTTTTTTTTTTAATTATGGTTTGGCGGAAAAGGTGGAGATGTTGGTGGATGTGGACGTGATTCTCGTTTTAGTGGAGTACTAGGAGGAGGTGCAGGTGGAGGCGACGACGACAACATACCACAATATGTTACAAGTATTACAAAAGTACAACACGTACATTATGATGTTACAAAAAGTGAAAGATGTGTTACAAAAATATTTAACACGATATATTACAAATACAATAAAATATTTTTACAATTACAAATATTACACAGTAGTTTTGAAAATAGTTATTTTTCTGATGAAAATTGTTATATATTATATACTAATCATGTTTATATACTAATCATGCAGTTAGTTAATTTAAGTATTTAATTATTGCAATGTATTTTCCTATTAGATGTTTTATCAAGTGAAGTGAGTGGAGATTCTTCAAGTGGGCCATATCAAGCGTTGGTGGAGGGTTCTATCTACTTGCACTAGTCACTTGGCACTCTCTAATGACAGTTGATGTGAGCCGTAAATGGCAAAGTTAACTTTATGGCTCAGTATAGTATAATTTGATTCTCATTTATGTAGCACTGAGTATCTACACATAAATTTGGGTTATTAGAATCTCCACATAATTGGGGGATTGAAACACATTATTAATAATTAATTGATACCCAAAAATTTATAGATTCCATACCTACATTACTATATATTTTGAAAATTTACTCAGCCGTGCTTTTAAAATGATTTAAAGATATAAATCGAGTTGGCATAATTTTGAGACAGTTCATGACCCGTTGTATCTTAGACCTCTACACGACACAACCTAAATATACCAGGCCTTTGAGTTTTATAATTATCTTTTGAAATAAAAATAACGAAATTGTAAGTTTCTTTTCTTAATAATTCTATGCACGCATCTCATGACCGGTCAAGCCATATTTTCACATGCCCTATTTGTTAGCATAAGATTTCTACACGTGTGGTCGATTATATAATATCTATGATCAAGAAATTGTTGGGATATTTTTCAAAACTTGCCAAAATCAAAAGATGCACCATTGTTGAAAAGATAAAGATATAATATGATATGACATTATATTATATTTTATTATATTTGGTGACTTAAATTGAACAAGTTTTCAAATCTTGGACATCTTGGCAGTTGAACCTTAGAAGAAATTTAAGTCACATGTTAAATATAAATTGACGTGGTTTATTCTCTTTTGTAGACGTGATTTGAAGGTTTTCTGAGAGAAAAATTGTAAGCCTATCATCCTAATTATTTTTCTTGTTTTCTTTGTGGGTTGTACAAATAGTAAAAATTGATGGGTGTGGTAAAGCTTAGGATATTTTTTTTTTGAGATACTTGAAGATTTTGGTGAGTGAAATCTATATGATTGTAACAATTTTTCATATAGTGAAAACTTTGACAGTTCATAAATATTTTTCTATCTTTTATATGTTTCTGTTTCGTTATTATTCTTTGAACAAGAATCTTGTTTGCAATAAAGAAATTGGTTTTAATTCTCAACAATACTATCAGAGCATTAGGTCGTTCAGAGTGTTGGCGCACAGGGAAAATATGTCTATCAAATATGACGTGGAGAAATTTGACGGAAGAATCAATTTTGGCTTGTTGCAAGTACAAGTCAAGAATATTTTGATTCAATCTGGACTGCACAAGATTTTGAAAGAGAGATCAACCCTTATTTCCGATAAAGATACTGAAAAGCCTTGTGTGAGGAAAAAAATTGTCCAAAAGGTAAAATAAGCTCGGCTAACTGTTCGACATCAGATACAGACAATATGTCTCTCTTTATGAGAGATGATGATGTCGCTTGAGTAAATATTTACATCCTTGTGGCATGTGCTAATTGCCATGATATATGATGTATTACTACTAGCGGGTCCACATTTGCACATGAGCATTGACTTGATATTAATGCAAGGTATGTGGTGGAATTGATGTCAATGGCTAATTAACTTCCAAGTAAGTCAAACAAGTGAGTTGCACTATAATATTTCAAGCAAATTTATTTAACATGAGCCGATGAATTCTTAGAATTCATTAATTCTAAGTTATTATATTTATATTGTGGAGTATGTTAATTTTCTGTTTTGAGAATTGTGATTGTCAAAGTTTACCTTTTTTTAAGTATCGAGATGAAGAGCGCAAAAGAGATGATTGAATTTTGACTCGTTTTTCATCAAGGTGGAGATTGTTGAGATATTTTCTCAAAACTTGCCAAAATCAAAAAATGTGCCAATTGTTGAAAAGAAAAAGATATTATATTATATTATATTATATTATATTTGGTGATTTAAATTGAACAAGTTTTCAAATATTGGACACATTGGCAGTTGAAACTTGAAAGAAATTTAGGTCATATGTTAATTATAAATTAACGTGGCTTATTCTCTTTTGTAGATATGACTTGAGGGTTTTCTGAGAAAAAATTGTAAGCTCTAGCATCCTAGTTGTTTTTCTAGTTCTCTTTGTGGGTTGTACAAATAGTATAATAGAAATTGGTGGGTGTGGTAAAGTTTAGAATATTGTTTTTCTTGAGATACTTGAGGATTTGAGTGAGTGAAATATATATGATTGTAATAATTTTTTATATAGTGAAAGTTTTGACAGTTCATAAATATTTCTCTATCTTTCATATATTTCTGTTTCGATATTTTTCTCTGAATAAACATCTTGTGAACAATAAAAAAATTTGTCTCAATTTCCAGCAAAAATTAGATTCGATCTTAACTCTTTGACACTTCTCTATACTAAAATAATTGAAAAGAATCTTTGGCAGCACTATCTCTAACATTCAACTAATACATTAATCCATTACTTCAAAAGTTGAAAATAAAGATATATTAAATTTTTATTTTTCCAATATCTTTATTCAATTTACATTTTATCAACAAAATTGAAGTGCTATCTTGTTTCATTTATTTTTCATTTTCCAGCTTGTTACTCTCTCTATATATAACTTTCTCTCTAAACCATTAAAGTTTTTTTTTTGTTAAACACACTCACACACACACACACACACACACACATTTCTCTCTCTCTCTCTCTCTCTATATATATATATATATATATATATACACTATCTATCTTTTTATTTTTATTTAACTTAAATAGGGGTATAATAGGAAAATTGTGTGAAATTTTTATAATTTCAAATTTAGGAAATGAGTTTTCATGCCGGCCAATAAACGTATTTTGTGTGTGTATAACATGCATTAATTTGTGTATGTAGTTAGTAGTCTACAATAGGCTTATAAGAATTGTTGATGTTACTTGAAAGAGATAGTTTGTGGATTTATTGAATTAACATGTTATTTTGTGTGAGTATTATCGTATATAATGAAATTATATATAGCGTGCGTAGTCTAGAAACAAATACATTTTGAAAAAAAAAAAAAAAAAAAACTATTACTTTCATGAAAGTTAATATCTTAGTTGTCATATAAATATTATTCTATGATGGTTGTTATATAAATGCGAGATATGTATTCCTTGAAATAAGTTTAAATATTTTGAAAATATAGAGTTGCTTGTCGGTTGTAGGAACTATCATGGAATGGAATGATTCCTTTGTAGAGTTACCGCAATGATTCACATTAACTATTTATGGCACTGTAATACATTATGTATTATTGCACGTTTTGAATTAAATTACATGACTACTTTAACCGTCACAAATTAGACATAATACGTCATATATAGTGTTAACAGTCCACTTGGGAGTGTCATTATATTATATTATCGAGTAATTAGATTGATTAGATAACAATGATTAAAGATTTCAATCTTGTTCATTCTTTTCTCCGAGAAAGAAAAACCAATCATGTCATTAAATTGTTGAGTAAGATTGGTCACAATAACAATGATTAAAGAATCTACAATATTCAAAGGCTTGAAAGTAAAGGGTTTACTATTAAGATTGGAGATTCATGTGTGTAGAGAAGTTTGATGGGTGACACAAATGGAGTAGGAGGACCATATGTATAAACTATGAATGGACCACCTGGCTGCTATGCAATGATGACTTACTCTGAGATTTCTCCACCTTTACTTTAATAGAAAACACAATATAATGTTTGGAAATCTCTCTCTCTCTCTCTCTCTCTCTCTCTCTCTCTCTCTCTCTGAGAACATATATAGTCCATCGAATTTTGCATTTAAAACGGTCTTCTTGATCATTAATAAAGAGCCAATGTCTTTGTTGAAAAATTCAGCACTTGTCTTGTCAATGTCTTTATTTTATACAATTGTTAGTCGTTTATATCGGGATTTGGTTGATTTTGTGTTTCGTTTTGCATTGTAGGATGGACTATGGCACCGAGACAAATTTTGGACAAAGAGGTGCTCGGGGAGTGCCCGAAGATGAATAGCTGAAGGTGTATTGAATGAGGAAAATTTTGCCTAAAATTGTATTGTCGCGCACACGATAACCAATTTCACTGCACCATCTCGCTAGCTAGTGAAAAATGTCGCTGCGTGCAACATTAGTTTTGCAGCACTTTGCGCGTGCGCGAAGTTCAGGACAAATAATTTCATAGTTAGATCAGGTCTAGTTTGTTGCTGTTTTGAAGGGTGTTTTGGATGAAATTTTGAGGACAATTGTCAACCTTTAAATATCTAACTTCAAGAATCGAAAGGGTTGAAAAACTTGAGGAGTAAAACACATATTCTAACCTAGAGTTTGAGGAAATTCAAGGAAGAATAAGAAGTTCCTGTGGTCGTTTTTCAAAGTGCAAGCTACGGGATTCAACATCGGTCTTTGGCTTTCTTCTCTTTTATTTTATCAGAATCCGGTGATCGATGAACTTTTTATTCAATTTGTGTTTTTCAAAGATGAGGTTTGGCTAAATTTCTTAATTTGATACTTAAAATGTACTAATTGAAGATATAATTTTAATTATCAAGTTTCGATTCTAACTTTGATTGTTGTGTATCGTTTTTTATTATTGTGATCAATGCTTTGATTAACCGGTCAATAATTGATTAATTTGTGAATGCTAATGAGACCGAGAGATGATTTACTTGTTTAGACCAATATTGTAACAACCAAAAATTTAGATAGCTAGAAGATTGAGATATACTATTATATTTTTATGGTTGTTACATGAATTTCTTAGTGATTGAACGCATTTATATATGTTGAAATTCCTATACACATATATTGAATTTACTCATTTAAATAGAATTAAATTTTTTTTTGAGAGAGGTTATCAATCATCACAAAGAGAAATTCGACTAGGTACATGTCGCAACTTTATTCCGCAAGTTAACGAATCGCACAAGTAATATAATGGATTTGAGTCCGAATGTTATACCCACATAGATTTAGATAGCTCAACACAATTAAATTAACATTAACCGAAATGATTAAACTTTTGATATTTGTGTGCCTAAGAACTAATTAACATGTTAACTAAAAAGAACTAACTAATGATAATTTAAACAAATAAAAGATTGCTAGTTCATATCAAATTACTTTAAATATAGAATCCTGAATTCACTTGTAGTAGTTGATTCTTTTATCTGGATTATAGAATTTGACAATATACACCAGTTAACGATCAATACCCATAAATTGTTCAATAGTCTCTCTCGGATAAAATCAAAAATATTCCTATGCATGACTCGACTATTTCTCTATGATGAATGTGAATATATAATAATGCATTAAATTGACATGAGTAATTAAAGACCACGTAAATCATAGCGGTATATATTTATCTCATATCGGACTTTACAACAATTAAAAATATTTCTAGCTTGTTTTCAATCTCTTGACAGTAAAATAAACCACAAAAATTATACAATCATTACGTATTGTAGATAAAAAGAAATCAAAATTAATTGTTCAAAACTATATTAATGCATATCGCCAAAAATCAAATTTCAAATTGAAGAATCAAACTACAAGTTTCATCGTAATCTTAGCACAAAACGAATCTAGCCAAATATATCAAGAAGAAGAAAATCAAAAGATAGAGATAAAATCCATCACCCAGATGAGTTTCAATCCTTGTTCACTTGTTTCTTCTCTTCAAATGTCCCAAAATTGTCAACCCTAATTTAGAGTTAATCTCACATAATTATATCCGTCTCCAAGTGTCCCAAAAGATCCCAAAAAATCCTAAAAATCATAGCCCAAAAGGTTTCTTAGTTGGGGAAAAAAAAAAAGTTTCTCAATTGGAGTAAAACTCAAAAAAGAAAAAAATCCTGCTGGTTAAAAATTGTATTGGGCGATCGCCCTAGCAAAAACAAATCATTATGCCTTGATAATATCAAGGCTAGGCGGTCTCCCAGCTTTAAGTTTCTGTTCTGTGCGTTTTAGTCTTCCAACATTAGATTTTGGCTTCTTTAGTCTTCAAATTTTTCAACAACCTCCAATGTGGTCCTTCAAGTTCCAATTGAATAAAATCGAGTCCCCATACTTTCTAGACATTCGCCAAATTGTTGCTCTTTCCGTTATTTCTTCTCTAATTACTTATAAACGGATCCAATACTGAAAATAAAAGAAAGTAAACTAAATTAAGTAGAAAATAAATAAACTAATAGAACAAAAACTTAGTTTTAAAGTACGAATAAGTGCACAAAATACACTTATCAGTACACGTCAAATATTGTGGATGCTTGATAGGATAAGTTAAAGTGGAAGACTGGTTATATCCTAATTAAGTCCTAGCATTTTAGATCATCATATTATCATCCACTCATTAATGCTTTTGTAGAATTTTAGTTAGTTTAATATAAATACTTTTCTTAAACCAGTTGTCCAAATAAAATTAAGAATGCTAGTTTGGGTACTTAATAGTAGGGTTTTCGAGGAAAAGAAATTTAACTCATCATTTATTGTTTGTTGCGATTCGAATACTTGCAATTTTGGCGACTAAGTAACATCGATTAAACAATACTCAGAGTAATGTTCCTCTTTTTCCTTTCTTTTAGAAATGATATTATTAGCCCAAAATATAGCCAGAAAGTTGACTTCCACGTTAATTGTAGATGAAGCCCTAATTTCTACCCGTCAAGAACAATTATAATAAACGAAACTATAAACAATGAGCAAAACTTATAGAGATTAATATAATAAAGAAGAAGAATTGCGGGGTTTTTTCTTTACACCTCTCTTGCACGTTAAAAAACACCTTGTTATAAATCTTTTACATAGTAATAATATTAACACAATGTGATGTCCATATGAATATTAGAGTGACTCAATGTGATGTCGATATGAATATTAGAGTGACTCAATGATGATCGATGGAATAAATATGTTCTACATAGTTCAACATTGTATTCGAGTCCTCCGCGCCGCCTCAATAAATTTGTGTCATATTCAAATAGGGTAAAGAGGGTGAAGAAGAGGTTGTTGGTTATTGGTAGTTGTTTCTAATTAAGATCCCACTTCACCTTCTTCTATATATACACACACACACACACACACACACACACACACACACACACACATATTTCTCTTTTCTTCTTCACTGACCAAAAACCACATTTAACACTTTCTAGTTAATGGATTTTCTAAAGGAAGTGGCATGCAAAAGAATTCATGATCGTTCTGATAATACAATGATGTCCGAATCAAAGAGGAGGGATGTTTGGGTAGACGGTCCAGTAATCATTGGTGCTGGACCGTCTGGTCTAGCCACAGCAGCTTGTCTTAAAGAAAAAGGCATACCAAGTTTGATTATTGACCGGTCTAATTGCATAGCTTCTCTTTGGAAACTCAAAACCTACGACCGGCTTAAGCTTCACCTTCCCAAGAATTTCTGCATGCTTCCTCTAATGCCATTTCCTCCAAGTTACCCTAATTATCCAACCAAACAAGACTTTGTGACCTACATGGAAGACTATGCTCGACACTTTAACTTGGAGCCTGAGTTCAATCAGACGGTTGTGAGTGCAAGATTTGATGGGTTTTGGAGGGTTACAACGCTCGGGATTAAAATGGAAGAGAGGGAATATGTATGCCAGTGGTTGATTGTTGCCACCGGAGAGAATGCAGAAGAGGTTGTACCTGAGTTTGAAGGCATGGATGAATTTGTTGGGCCGATAACTCATTCGAGTTCTTACAAGAGTGGTGATTCGTTTCAAAGTAAAAGGGTTTTGGTTGTTGGATGTGGGAATTCTGGTATGGAGGTTGCTTTGGACCTCTGCAACTGTAAAGCTCGTCCATCCCTCGTGGTTCGAGATTCGGTAAGTGTCGTCCACATCGTTTAAACTTTTAAATTGTTAACATGTCTTTCTTGACGGGCATGCACGTATTTTTTCATAAAAAGGTCTAATTTGTGCAAAATTTTGATAAATGGGTGGGAGAAGTTTTGATCATAAGGCATTTACCTACTTTGATACCAAATTAAAACAACATTGTCTAAAAGACTAAGCTGTTATTTTTTGACCATAGTACCATTGGCTTTGAGTTTGTTTGCAAGTTAACAGGGATAGAGCTATAATTTTTTAGAGGGGTAACTATTACTTAAAAAAAAAATTACACTTCAAAATCAAGTTCCTACTAAAAAAAATTTGCACTTCAAAATTTGATTTTTTCTTAATCGGGACCAGACTACATTCATGTCCTGCCCCCCTATCTCTGCCCCTACAAGCAAATTTAATCACTTTTCGTAGGTAATACTGAATGTGACTGCATGTTAAACAAGAAGATTTTAATTTTTTCCTTATATCCATTACAGTTCATCTACCAATGAAGCCATATATACATACTTTTATAGAAAACGTTCCAATATATTCTCAAGTTTCTTGGATTCCGGTTGCATGCTTTGTACTTGTGCAGAAAGTATATATACTCCAAGTTTCATACTATTGATCACGACTATAGAAAAGGAAAAAAAAAATATTGACTTTACAAAATTCATCTTTATTAGTAAATTATTTTCTGAAAAAAATCACAATTAATTATATATTTCAGGTGCACGTGTTGCCTCAAGAGATGCTTGGGATATCAACTTTCGGGCTAGCCATGAAATTGCTAAGGTGGTTCCCCGTCAGGCTCGTTGATCGATTTTTACTTGCAATTTCACATTTTATGCTTGGGAACACTGCCAAATTGGGACTAAAGAGACCAAATTTAGGCCCGCTTGAACTCAAGATCACTATGGGGAAGACACCGGTCTTGGATTTTGGCACGCTAGAGAATATTAGAACGGGAAATATAAAGGTTATTCAATATATTCTTTTGATAATGTCTTAATATCTCGTGTCTTGTTTTACTGTACAAAAAGAACTTAAAATTTTGTTCATTTGATATGTAGGTTGTTCCGGGAATTAAGAAATTCACGAGGCATGGAGTCGAGTTCATAGATGGAACAATGGAGAATTTTGATGCCATAATTTTAGCAACAGGATATAGAAGTAATGTACCAGCTTGGTTGAAGGTAAACCTATGTCAAATTTACTTTTAAGTAATTATTTTATAAATATGTTATTTTATTTCTTATTTATAAATAAAAAATTTGATATTTAAATAAATGAGTTGCTAGTTCCAACTTTTAGCAACAAAATAATTTATTTTATTCTAAAATTTATTTTTTCGAAAATGTTTTAAACTAATTATTTTTCTAAAAAGTAAGATAAAATTAATTCATTTTAAAAGTTAGCACTGGTTTGATGGGATTTAAAAATTTATTAAAAAATTAAAGTCAAAATCAACAATTAATTATAACCACGTATTTCATGAGACTCAATTTTTCAATCACACTTTCATCAATTTTTATCAAAATTTACTAAAAAGTTGTATTTTAGCAAAATCAAACACACTTAATTTTTATTACACATTTCATGGGATCCACAATTTTTATTAACTTTTCAACTACACGTTTCATCAAATGTTTATCAAAATATACTAAAAAGCTTTCTCAAATTTTCATAAAAGCAATTTTAAGCTAGTCGAGTATGTTTGGGAGTGCTTATAAGTATTTATAAGCTGATCAAATATCATTTTCTACACATTCTGTAGAATTTACAACTTTTTTCACTTTTTATCTACACATTCCGTAAGACTCATTGCTTATAATCTACCAAACAAAAATAAGTAACTTAATAGTAAGTTCAATGTATTTTTTAAGTATAAATTTGTTCAAAACTTTTTGTGTAATTAGGGAAATGATCTATTCTGTGAGAAAGATGGGTTTCCCAAAGAAACATTTCCAAAGGGATGGAAAGGAGAAAACGGATTATATGCAGCTGGCTTTACCAAACGTGGCCTTTTGGGTATATCTTTTGACGCGAAAAGAATTGCCGACGACATTGAGACTTGTTGGAATATCAAAGCCAATCAATAATTAACCACCGCTACATATGGCGGCGCCACCACCGACAAATTGATGCATGTAAATTTGTATTAGTGAGCTGCTTATATTAATTAGGTAAATTCATTGCGTTTGATTGCTATGCAGTATAATGAAAAAAATCTTTTTAATCATTAATACTGTCTAGTACTATGAATCCGTCAAACGTGCCATTTGAGAATAGGAGAATGAACGGTTAAGATTTTAGCTGTGTGTTTGGTAGGTGATCTGTGTTCATATGGTGAGAAATAGATTTTTCAGTGAAAATATGTACTTCATTGTTGTATATGGATTGTTATCTAGGTGTATTTTATTTTATTAAAATTAAAACTAGATTATATTTAAATATATATAGAAAATTTAAATTACATATAAAATTTCAATGAATAGGCATGTTTAACGGAGTTTTTGAATTTAGATAGAGTTCTAGACATTATCTATTTTTTTTCCTACACCGTCAACTTGACAGAATTCTTGACAGTTTGAATTGAAGAAAAATTAATTTAGATATTTTTCAATTTTTCTTATGTGGCAACAAAAATTTAGCAATCAATATTTGCATTAAAGATACTCTTAGTCCAGACAAATAGCATTACACCATTCCATTTTGAATCAAGGGTGCATACATATTCACGATCATGTTAGGGTCAATATGTAGAGAAGAAAAATTACAACTATTTCCTAAAATTCACATTTTCACATTTCTCAAGTCTATTCGAGTAGCAATTGAGTTCTTGGCAAATTTTCAAGAGCCTATTTAAAATAAAAGGTGGGAATTTTGATTTATATCTTATACTGAATTGATTAAGTATTGGACGGGTATTTTTTGTTGGAAATTGGTTTAAGAAATCGAGAAATTGACTAAGTGTTTAAAACAATTAAAGTAAATTTGTGTCAACTTCGGCAAAAATATTCAGACTCGACCCAATCTGTTTAGACAAAATAGTTTACCACTTTATCGATTCAGGACTTCAAAACGGAGATCGACCTGCCCGGTCGGGTCGTGGGGGCTTGGGGGCAACGCTTCTGAAAGAGAATTCAGATTTCTCTGCATGTGTTGAAGGTTATATTTGGCATCTTAAAACCAATATCGAATGAATGAAAAATTACGGAGAAGGACAAATTTGGATCATTTTTTGACCATGTGATCGCATGGGTATTTTATCATGCGATCGCAACTGGTTGAATTTTTTAGCAGAATATTTTTAGGTCCTACCATGCGATCGCAAGGAACAAAGCCACGCAATCGCATAATTAGCCTTGATTAAATTTTGTCTTCAAAAAGTGGACCTTGCAATTCTCACCATATTAGAACCATGTGATCGCATGGGTCTAAGCACGAACATGCATATCCTTTTAAAGTGTTGCACTATTTGGCTCCATACTACTTCGTTTCCAACTATTCATCTTCTTTAAATAGGACGATATGGACGTCCTATTCAATACAACAATGATATGCAAACACATTCAAATTATATATTCTTCTCTTGAACCAAAATTCTTGCATTTTGTTGCATAAATTCTGGTTTTCTATTTCATATTCATTCTTTGGAGTACAAAACCATTTTCTGGCTCGTTGTACTTGTGTTTTGAAGTGCTGCAAACACAAGTGAAGATCGTTGTATCTTGGGAGTTGATTGCCATAATCCGTAGAGGCAGATGCTGATAGACAATTGACTTAAGGACAAAGTGTTCAACACTTGCCTCGACTTTGCCATTACTCTATTTTCATTTTCTCGTTCTAATCACTTTACACAAAATTCACCCAACATTTTTAAATATTGTATTCGAAGTATTGTGTTTTATTTTAGGTTAGTTAATTAATTTAGTCCATATTGTAACATAGATCATGTCCATGTGTTAGTTAATTAATTATTGACTTTAGATAGAAATCTACATAAACTTATACGGTATTTTATTTTTAAAAAAATCATGTTGAATTTATTATAAATTTATATTAAATCAATTAAGTAGTATAACATATTACATTGAACTTTGATGACGTCGACTCATGTCGTGTTCGAGACTTCGAGTTCTACTAAGGTGATTTGAAATCAGTCATGTAAACATTGATCAGTTATAAAGCACCACCTCTAGACAAATGAAGTGGTCGCCTAAAGCTCCACGTTGGATAAAGCTTCAAATTTAAGAAAAATTATTTCCAAACATGTTTTTCTTTATGTGATAATTAAAAACACTTATTTTTATAATTTTAATTTACCGACATGAATTTGGTAGCAAAATAAAAAATATAAATATTAATTTTTAAAAATTATCTCCATAAATTTTATGTAACGAACAAAACTGTCTTTAAAGAAAATAATAAAAGAGATTAAATATTACCTTCATAAAATTATGTTAGTAATTACATAACATTTATAAGGAATTTTCAATTTGTAATATTAAAAAAATATTTTCATAAATTTAATTTATTGAGAAAATTTGTGGGTATAAATAAATTAATAAAAATATAAAGATTAAACACTAATGTTAGGAAAAAAAATCGATAATAATATAACAATTAGAAAATGCATTAATATTACAAATAAAAAAATAAAATGATATCTTAAATTTTACTTTGACACTAACTTTTTAAAAAATAAAAAATAAATAAATAAAGAATAACCTTTTGTTGATGATACCAACAACTTTTCTGTTGATAATCAACGACCGTACCATCATTGATTATTGTCGACCACATCATCAACGACATTGACATCAGTAATTGCTAACGGACGTGCTTCGGTAATAACCAATGATATCAATATCGGTATTTCCGTTTAAAATCACCGAAAATATTGATTTTTGTCTAATCACCTACAATAATATCGTCGGCCATCATTGACGAAATCTATCTATTTATTTTTATTATTTTTGAAAATATCCTTTTCAAAAAATTTGGCTAAGGGCCCCTAAATTGCTTAAGTATCGTCATGAATGACGATTTTTCAATAGAAAATAAAGTGATTTCTACCCTAAACTTAAAGAAACCAAATTTGAAAATGATAAAGAATAATTTTGAAAAAGGCATTCAAGATGGTCACTAAACTTCACTTAAGTTATAATATGTGTAACATTTTAGTATGTAGGAGTTATTCCGACCGACTCAAGTAGATAGTTGTACAAATTCAAATTCAAAATCAAAATCAAAATCAACATCAAGTGGAATTTTCTTCATAAAATTCATTAGGACCAGATGAAAGGGCGCTTCAAATAATTGATTTGGACCATGAGAGAATTGACACTAGTGGTGCTACGTACCTTGACCCCAAAGTTTTTGTTCTCGTTTTTTCTTTTCATATACATCTGCGATTGTGAAACAAAGAAAAAGAAAGAGCATAGAAATAGTACATGTCAATTAAATGTACTTATTAACATGGATTCTTTGACAATGTCTTTGATACGCATTTGTAGATGGGTCCAAAGATTATTCCTAGCTTATCGTCTATGGCTTATTGCTAGGTCGCTCAACTACTATGGCTCGATTGTCCAACAAATTACATCCCTCTATATTTATCATCTTATGTTATGTGACTGATTGTATGCAAGATCTAGCCACTTCGTATCAGCTCGTCATGTAATGCAACATGTAGGTTAGGTTTAGTCTGCGGTTTAGTAAATTTTGTCAATATTTTTCTTTCTAGAGATGTTAAATTGTATAAAAGAATTCAATCTTGATTGTTTAATTAGTGCTTTATTCTACTAAACGTACTGAGAATCTCTTAATATATTTGGTAACTGATATTGTTTATAGGGCACCATTTTTCGAATTATACTTTCTCAACATAGATGTCCTCATTTCTAGTTTAAATTGATCAAATTGACGCTCTTCTTAAAATATCTATAATTTACTTGAGTTGATCGTTCAATTTTTCTTGACATTTGAATTTTCAATTTTTATTTATGTGGCACTCGGGTGTTCACCAACTCATTTTGTCCAAAAAAGCTATTAAAATGTCATGTGTCACTCGTGTGATTCGAGATATTTTGAAAAATTTAAGCCGAATATATCCTCACTTTCTTAATTAAAAAAATTAAGAAAACAAAAATATTTTCTTTTGTGGGGGTGGATGGGGCTGAATCTAGTTGGGGGAAATGATTATTTTCTTTTTTCTTTTAAATTTTTGTATTTAGAAATTTAGTACATTTCTTATGAATTACTTACCATATCCCTAAAAAAAGTGTATCATGTCCGCATGTGACATTTTAACATAATTTTAATCCAATTATCTAATATTACGTACGTACTAAAGATACACAAGATGTAATATTACAAGAAATTGCATATGGTCCACTGACACATGATAGGTACATTTTAACATAATTTTAATCTAATTATCTAATATTATGTACTAAAGATACACAAAGTGTAATATTACAAGAAATTGTATATGGTCCAGAGACACGTGATAGGCATAAGGTAAAATAGTTGATACGATCCCGACGGTCAGCTTTCCCTAACGTATCACATATGGTGCCCATGCTTATGGTTATGGACCATAGAAGTCCATGGATTTACTGCTTTTTCGCATCGTGGTCCAACAATTTATTGCTAGTAGCTGCACAAATATATGTATTTAGGTGATAGGTCCTCCCCCTCTTTCCAACTATCAATCTCTCCACGCTACACATTGACATTCTGCACTGAAATAGACCCAAACTTAATGTAGCTAAATTATATTAATTAACATGAAAGTTAGGATGAAAAATGATTTGAATGATACTTGAAAATATCAAAATTGTAAGCATACCTAAAAATGTCGTAGAATTTATAGGTTACTTTTAAGTCGAGACCCGAATGTGTTATATGACCGATCGATATGCGACATGTTAATATTTATGTTAGTGTTTGTTTGGTAGAATTTAAAAGTAGTTTTTTTATGAGATTTTGAATTTTTTTTTTTGGTGAAATGTGTAGTTGAAAAGTTGATAAAAATTGTGGATCCCATGAAATATGTGGTTGAAAACGAATTTAAAAAAAAAAACTTCTAAAAAAACTTGTCCAAACACACTAATTTATGTGAAAAAGTGTATAGTCTTGGCCTCTTGGGCCAAGCCCTAGCCTAGTCCAAGGTGGGCGGCACTCGCGTGTGAGCTTTAATTCGAACCCTTCCCAGAGCTTGGTTGCTCTTTAATGCCCAAAGACAAATGCTACTATGGGACCAATGCCTTTTATTTTCCCTCCAATTTTTAAAACTTCATTTTCAAAGTTTAATATTCTTATTTTAGACTTTACTTTAATAATTTCTGGTTCATTCAAAAATTGGTTTGAGGAACCAAATGTACCACGAAGAAGAGCGACTTCGAAACTACTAAGTGCATGTTTGGCAGTGCTGACATTAATTTTTAAGTGTTTATAAGTTGACTGTATTATAGAATGTGTAGATAATTAGAGTATCTCAAATGCAACAATGTCCAGCTGATGTGGCGATGAGGTGAAGGGGATAAAACTAATGTGACAGTATTTATTGTAGAATATTTTTCAATAAACCTTCTAATTTTAGACATCCTGTTAGACACATTCCACCCGTTTTTTCATTAAATTGTGTCTATCTCTCTCATCTATTTTTCCTTTGCTTTTTTTCCACTTTCCACTTTTCACTCTCCACATTTTCTCTCCTCATTTCTTTTCTTTTTCCTCGCCACATAGATTTTTAAGAAGGTGCTGCATTGGAGATGTTTTAAGTGAGTAGTAAGTTGCGAGTTCTACGAAATATGTAAATAAAAAATATGATTAATGAATTGAGATTTCTGACATATGGAAATGAACTCAATATAGATTTCTGACCTATGGAAAATTCGGAGCAATATTGGAGAATGTGTTGGAATTGTTGTCTATATATGTGGATCGCTCAACTTGTTTTAACATGCATGCGTTGAAAGTCAGCCTTTATTACGTGGATGACAAGTGCAATACAATGAGGCACAACAGTGTGCAAAATAATCACAAGGATCTCTAATTCTCACTTTGTCAGTAGATATAATAGCTTTCCTAAAAATATATATGCAAAAGAAATCTTGCTTTTTTTCCGAAGGATTTCATGACAGAAACACTTTTTGACTTTACATTCTAAAAAACAAGTTTTTGTCAACTTTATTCTACAACTTTCTAAATTTTCTATGTATTTAATTACGACTTTAAAAGAGTTTTAATTATTTAAAAATCTGAGTATTCAATGTAGATTTTTAAAAATTTTCTAAAAATATTGATATATTCAATAGAGAATTTAAAAAAGTTTTTAAAAATTACGTGTATTCAAATAAAATTTTATAGAAGTTTTTACAAGTCACTGGGTATAAAATTGAGAATCACTTTTAAAAAATTATCTACTCACCAAACTTCTGGAGGTTTTTTAGTAGAAAGTATAAATAGTAAATTTTTTAAAAAAATGTCCCTTATACCAATGAGATTTGTGAAGTAGGACGAGACGTGATTTTTTTTTTTTAATATTAAAAATAGAAAAGATGGAAAAAAATTCAATAAAAAGGTGCACGCATTAAAAATACAATCGCTGCTTAATTGTTCGTGTATGATCTAAGCGAGACGTGATGACCGTGTCTCGTATCTGAGCCGCGCCTTGTACTTTTTAAGACTGGTGATAATTATATCTTTCTATCATTCCCTTTTGATCCCATGAGAACGTGTGTAAAGAGGGGGCATATAAATTCCTTTTTGTAAAGACACTTTTTTGAAGTGAACGTGTCCCTTTTTAGAACATAGAATCCTAATAGAATATTCAACTTGGAATGATTCCAAACAACAAACAAACTTGTCCTAACATTCTTAGACTCAATGTTGTAAGGAAGCATGCAATACTTTTTCCAGTAGTAGGGAATAAGTTATAACACGCCACAATCAATTTCATCTTTCAAAACGGGTGACACCTTTTCTCACCAATTAATAGAGAATAAATATTTGCTAATTCTTTTACCAATTAATAGAGAATATAAAGAAAGAATATTCTTTTCTAAATGGAATCCATTTTGGTATCTTTTTTTAGTAGATATTTCATATATATATTATAATTATAGATCTTGATATCTTACCCACTTATTTTGTTCATCTTATATAATTAGTAGTTGATGGTTCCACACTCGTTATTTTTCTTAATAATCAATCTGATTAGAGTGAAAAATAAATAGACCAATTATAATATAATAAATCGATGTATGAATACAATCACATTAACCATCATTAAATCTCTTGGTGTCAAAATTTTTCGATCGCTTAGGTTTGGGGCAATTTGACCGAAAAAAAAAAAGAGAGACTAAATTTGAGACATGGATTGGATATTCAACTAACTTTCTAAGTTGAAATTTAAGATTCGTACAACTTATTCAAATCCATGCTTGATTATAGTTAATTAAACAACATATGATATACGTAGTTTGTTAAGAGATAAATCTTATATTGAATGATAAAAATAAATAACCAACATATAAATGTTTAACTTACTCTTTCTAACAAGGTCGACCTTTTAAGATTGAAATAAAATTTTGATATGGTATCACAACTTATCAAACTCAAACAAGCAATCAAATTTCAAAATTAGAGTTTGCAAATGAACCACCATCTTGTGAAGCGTGTTAAGGAACAAATCTCATATTGAATAATAATAAAATAAATAACTAATATATTAATTATTACATATGTTTTTTTATGGACAGATATTTGTAATGTAGAAAAATTTTTTTTATCAACTTCTCGTATTACATCTTACTCGGGGCCGTGTTAAACACGGCCGAGGTAGGGCTATCCAATCTCCCTTTCTAAAGTTTTTATTTATGGGAAAATACAATATATATGCATACAAAATATATATATAATTGACAAAAAAAAATCAATATATTTCAAATAGTGAAAAATATATATCCCCAATATTTTAAAAAAATAAGTAAATTTTAATTCAAAGAAAAATAATAAGTATAGGAGTTAATATTCGCTTCATTTATCTTCTAAATTGCAGTTGCCCAAGTGACAAACTTACAAAGGCTAGGAAAAATGGCCTCTTCATTGGGGCAACTATTTTAGAGGCAGAGGCCTAATTACCAAGACAAATATGTAAAAATGGGCTCAAACCCAGCACCGAATGAGACCCAAAGCCTCAAATTTGTGCAAATCTGACCCAGTGCACTAATAAATCTAGGGATCGACTAAGTATTCAATCGAATTGTTCGGTCTGATTTTTCTCAAATTTAAATCAGGTAATAAGTATTAAAATTGAGAATTGATCGTTTATGATTCGATTATCGATTCTAGACTCAAAATCGAATAACCGAATCGACCTTATTGTTTATAAATTTTTTCTAACAATTTAGCCCATATATAAAAACAAAATATTTTATTTATATGTTTGTTAATTTATATTGAGATGGAACGTTTTGTTCAAAACTTTATATATATATATAATTGTTCTTTTGTGAATAGATTAATGTTTGAAAATTATAATTTTTTTATATTATTGCGTTATTTCAAACAAAGAGAATAAAAGGAGTTATTATAAATATGATAACTTTAAAAACTTTAATTATGAAACTGATCAGAACCATAATGTCAACAGTGATGAGAAAACCCTAGAACTAGAAGACATACGATGCGTTGAAATATTAGATAAGAGACGAAGAAAGCTTGATCAAGATATCGTTGATTTCATAACCAAAATATTGAGAAAGTGATTGAATAAATTTGGACAAAGCTAAACTTCAAATTTTATTAATCAACAAACAATGACGGAATGAGAAATTAATAGAGATTATTTTTGAATTTAAAGAGTAATTTTTTTTTACACACTCCAATAAATTCTTTATTTTTAGCTCTTATTTTACTTTTTTCAATAACTATTTATATTATTTATTCTTATTTTTTAATCAATAATTAAATATGTTTTAGATGTCAAGGGTGAAATAATAATATTTATTTGAATAATCTAAAAAGGTTGAAGAACATTGAAACTTATATCTTATTAAATACATTCATTATAATATAAATTGAGTGTATTTGGCTTTTCAAATGTGAATAATCAAATTCACTTTCTATTTTAAAAAATGAAATTAAATGGCCTATTAGAACCTAATTTGAAGGATGGACTATCTAAAACACATTACATTTTAATTCTTGAAGATGGTAGAAAGCAATAAACTGGAGCATGCAAATGGTCAACTTAGGATCAAGCCTCATTCACAAAGGCAGCACGTGAAAGACAACAGAGTTATGCATACTCAAGAGGAAAGATTTAGGTCATGTTATCTTTGGTGTTTCAACTTCGTTTTTTGTTTTGTGTTTTTTAAAATAATCAAAACGTATTCTTTTTTATCATTTCTAAAATACATTTTCAAACACTTAAAAATTGCAAAGGAAATACAAAATGACATTTTAGCCAGTTTTGCATTTCCTTTACAAAACTTGGGTATTTTCTAAAACGGCCAAAACGCGCGTTTTTGTCGTGGAGGTCCCCGTTTCGAATCTTGGTTGTGCCTTTTTTTTCCCCCCATTTTACACTGGGCAAAATAATAATGATTTAATCATTTTCCAAGTTTTTTTTTAAATATGCAGTTCTTTTCCAAAATGGTTAGAAGCGCGATTTTCCAGCAGCATGTCAGTGGTTCGATTCCCCCTCTCTATTCCAAGTTTTTTAATTGTTTATAAATATTTTTAATATTTTTAATAGTTTTAAATGTTTTAATTTCATAATTAAGCGTTTTTAATTTTTAAAATATTTTTAAATGTTTTTAATTCCATCATTAAATATTTTAATTGCTTTTAATGTTTTTAAATGTTTTTAATTCCATAATTAAATGTTTTAATTATTTTTAAATATTTTTCATTGTTTTTAAATATTTTTAATTGCATTATTAAATGTTTTTAATTTCATAATTTAATGTTTTTAATTGTTTTTTAATGTTATTCATTGTTTTTAATTGTTTTTAATGTTTGTTAAATGTTTTTACTTCCATAATTAAATATTTTTAATTGTTTTTAAATGTTTTTTAAAAGTTTTTAATTTCATAATTAAATATTTTTAATGTGTTTAAATGTTTTTAATTTCAAGTTTAAATTTTTTTAATTGTTTTTATCCAAGTAAGTTTAAATTTCTAAAATTTTCAAATAAAGCGCGTTTTCAAATTTTACATTTTTGGGAAACAATTTTGAAAATTTCAAAAGAACACACTTTCAAAATCTCAAAACAAACACTCAAAACACAAAACACAAAATGAATTCAAAGTTCAATCTACAAAACTCAAACGCATAAAAAACACCACCTTAGAATTTCAAGTTAGAGATAAACTCTTTCAAAAATAGTGTCAATAAAGGAAGTACTAGGGTTTGGCAAGATAAGACAAATTGATATCACGATATGTTGGACCCTTCAAAATCCTTGATAGGGTCAATAATGTGGCTTATCAGTTGGCTTTGCCGCCTAAACTTGGCAATTCATTATGTGTTTCACGTATCCATAATCTGTAAATATGTTTAGGGTGGGGCATTTTAACCGTAGTCGAACCAAAACACGAGGTTTGGGTTTGATTCAAAAAAAAAAAAAAAAAACCGAGCCAGAAAATCGAAAACCAATAAGGTCTAGGTCGGTTCTTGGTTCTTGAACTGGAACCAAGTGGGTACCACTTGAAACCCAATTTCTCATTTTTATAAATTTTTATTTTTTTACAATTTATTCACTCTGATCCAACCCAACACTACAATACCAAATACAAGAGTCAAACTGTTCAAGACCCAAATCAAAAGTTCAAAACCTACCACCCGTAAATCCAAACTCAGTTAACACAATTCCAAATACTCTAATCCTAAATTCTCAATCACTTTTTGCTCAAATACACAATACAAATATTATCGTCATCTTGCACTCTCGCTCAACACAGTGAAACGGTAAAGGCAAAGTTTCTCTGAAACTAAAAGCGAATCTTTAACTTTGAGAAGTAATTTCTTTTTCTAATCCTAATTTATGGGTTTGCAATTTTAGAGTCAATTCTTCCAATTAATATTTATATGTTTTAGATATTGTTTTAATAACTAACGTATTTTAATGTTAATAGGTTTGCAATTTTAATTTTTTCAAAGCATCTTCTCAACTCTCGATTTTTTTTTTAAAAATGTTATGGATAAAGCGAATCGGAACCGGAACCGACGGTTACATTTGTAATTATGAAATAACGAGCGTGTTACATTTGTAATTTTGAAATAAGCAACTTGTTGTTACATTTGTTACATTTGTAATTTTGAAATAAAAGAGCGTGTTACATTTGTTACATTTGTAATTATGGTTCCTCCCGAAAGTTCCTGGAGCCTAAAATTTGGTTGTGTAGAGTGTTAATAATGAAGGGATTGAAAAATTTTGTTTTAGAATTGTATTTGAGAGAAATTATGCCGAATTGTTATATGTATTTGGGTTATGGGTAAATAACGTGGGCTTGGATGGCTATTGATAGTGGAAATTATATTTGGGCTTCATATATTTGAGAACTTTTTTGAAAAGCATGTATTACGAAATAAAAAACTTAAATAGTTAAATTGGAATTTGAAAACTAATTGGAGTATAGAGTGCAATTTCCACTATGTATTTGGGTTATGGGTAAATAACGTGGGCTTGAATGGCTATTGATAGTGGAAATTATATTTGGGCTTCATATATTTGGGCTTTTTGAAAACAGTGATTTACGAAAAAAAAAACTTAAATAGTTAAATTGGAATTTGAAAACTAATTGGAGTATAGAGTGCAATTTCCACTAAATCTAGGGATCGACAAAGTATTCAATCGAATTGTTCGGTCTGATTTTTCTCAAATTTAAATAAGGTAATGAGTATTAAAATTGAGAATTGATCGTTTATGATTCACTTATCGATTCTATACTCAAAATCGAATAACCGAATCGACCTTATTGTTTATAAATTTTTTCTAACAATTTAGCCCATATATAAAAACAAAATATTTTATTTATATGTTTGTTAATTTATATTGAGATGGAACGTTTTGTTCAAAACTTAATATATATATATATATATATAATTGTTCTTTTGTGAATAGATTAATGTTTGAAAATTATAATTTTTTTATATTATTGTGTTATTTCAAACAAAGAGAATAAAAAGAGTTATTATAAATATGACAACTTTAAAAACTTTAATTATGAAACTGATCGGAACCATAATGTCAACAGTGATGAGAAAACCCTAGAACTAGAAGACATACGATGCGTTGAAATATTAGATAAGAGACGAAGAAACCTTGATCAAGATATCGTTGATTTCATAACCAAAATATCGAGAAAGTGATTGAATAAATTTGGACAAAGCTAAACTTTAAATTTTATTAATCAACAAACAATGACGGAATGAGAAATTAATAGAGATTATTTTTGAACTTAAAGAGAAATTTTTTACACACTCCAATAAATTCTTTATTTTTAGCTCTTATTTTACTTTTTTCAATAACTATTTATTATTATTATTTCTTATTTTTTAATCAATAATTAAATATGTTTTAGATTTAAATGGAGAAATAATTATATTTATTTGAATAATAAAAAAGAAAGAACATTGAAATTTGTATCTTATTAAATGCAATCATTATAATATAAATTGAGTGTATTTGGCTTTTTCAAATGTGAATAATCAAATTCACTTTCTATTTTAAAAAATTAAATTAAATGGCCTATTAGAACCTAATTTGAAGGATGGACTATCTAAAACACATTACATTTTAATTCTTGAAGATGGTAGAAAGCAATAAACTGGAGCATGCAAATGGTCAACTTAGGATCAAGCCTCATTCACAAAGGCAGCACGTGAAAGACAACAGAGTTATGCAGACTCAAGAGGAAAGATTTAGGTCATGTTATCTTTGGTGTTTCAACTCGTTTTTTGTTTTGTGTTTTTAAAAATAATTAAAACGTGTTCTTTTTATCATTTCTAAAAATACATTTTCAAAACACTTAAAAAATTGCAAAGGAAATACAAAATGACATTTTAGCCAGTTTTGCATTTCCTTTACAAAACTTGGTATTTTCTAAAACGGCCAAAACGCGCGTTTTTGCCATGGTGATTTAATTATTTTTCACGTTTTTTCTAAATATGCGGTTCTTTTCCAAAGTGGTTAGAAGTGCGATTTTCCAACAGCATGTCAGTGGTTCGATTCTCCTCTCTATTCCAAGTTTTTTAATTGTTTTTAAATATTTTTAATTTTTTTAATAGTTTTTAAATATTTTTAATTTCATAATTAAACGTTTTTAATTTTTTAAATATTTTTAAATATTTTTAATTCCATCATTAAATATTTTAATTGCTTTTAATGTTTTTTAAATGTTTTTAATTCCATAATTAAATATTTTTAATTATTTTTCATTGTTTTTAAATATTTTTAATTCCATAATTAAATATTTTTAATTTCATAATTTAATGTTTTAATTGTTTTTAATGTTATTCATTGTTTTTAATTGTTTTTAATGTTTGTTAAATGTTTTTACTTCCATAATTAAATGTTTTAATTGTTTTTAAATGTTTTTAAAAGTTTTTAATTCTAAGTTTATATTATTTTTAATTGTTTTTATCTAAGTAAGTTTAAATTCCTAAAAATTTTCAAGTAAACGTGTTTTCAAGTTTTCTGTTTTGGGAAACAATTTTCGAAAATTTCAAAAAGAACACTTTCAAAAATCTCAAAACAAACACTCAAAACACAAAACACAAAATGAATTCAAAGCTCAAAATACAAAACTCAAACGCAAAAAGAACACTACCTTAGAATTTCAAGTTAGAGATAAACTCTTTCAAAAAATAGTGTCAATAAAGGAAGTACTAGGGTTTGGCAAGACAGACAAATTGATATCACGCTATGTTGGACCCTTCAAGATCCTTGATAGGGTCGATAATGTGGCTTATCAGTTGGCTTTGCCGCCTAAACTTGGCAATTCATTATGTGTTTCACGTATCCATAATCTGTAAATATGTTTAGGGGTGGGCATTTTAACCGTAGTCGAACCAGAACCGGAGGTTTGGGTTTGATTCAAAAAAAAAAAAAAAAAAAAACCAGAACCGAAAATCGAAAACCAACCGGGTCTAGGTCGGTTCTTGGTTCTTGAACTAGAACCGTGGGTACCCGACTTGGAACTGAATTTCTCATTTTTTATAAATTTTTTTATTTTTTTACAATTTATTCACTCTGACCCAACCCAACACTACAGTACCAAATACAAGAGTCAAACTGTTCAAAACCCAAACCAAAAGTTCAAAACCTACCACCGATAAACCCAAACCCAGTTAACACAATTCCAAATACTCTAATTCTAAATTCTCAATCACTATTTGCTCAAATACACAATACAAATATTATCATCTATCTTGCACTCTCGCTCAACACAGTGAAACGGTAAAGGCAAAGTTTCTCTGTAACTAAAACGAATCTTCAACTTTGAGAAGTAATTTCTTTTTTTCTAATCCTAATTTATGGGTTTGCAATTTTAGAGTCAATTCTTCCAATTAATATTTATATGTTTTAGATATTGTTTTAATAACTAACGTATTTTAATGTTAATAGGTTTGCAATTTTTAAATTTTTTCAAAACATCTTCTCAACTCTCGATTTTTTTAAAAAAATGTTATGGATAGAAACGAATCGGAACCGGAACCAACGGTTCGGGTTCGAGTTCTGGTTTGGTTCTAATAATTACGTGAAACAGAATGATTCCATTTATGAATTACTCAAAGTGTAACGGGTGATTCCGAGTAGTGAAATATTCGAACCAACCCAATTGACGCCAAGGCCTAAATATGTGTATAATTCTGATGACATGGTCAACTAGTACAAAAGAATTTATCTTGAAGAGTTATGGATCGTGACATTGGATAGAAAGGTGCACGCATTGAGCAATAAGGAGATCTTGTTGATTAAAGTTCAGTGACGTAGTTATGGAGTGGAAGAGGCTACATGGGAAAGGGAAGAAGAAATCACAGCTAAGTACTCGTCACTCTTTACCTGATTTGATTTTAATATATATTTTGATGACAAAATTATTTTTTGAAGTGTAAGAGATGTAGTGCTCCAAAAATAATTCTATTTTTTTTAGTGTGAGGTGTTTAGCCTAGAGATGAGCCCATTGAACTCGGCCCATATAAGAAAGTATTTTGCTCAAGTACCAGTCCACTACTTAAGTCCAAATTAAATGGGAATATTATTTCTTTTAAACTTACTACTTCATTACTTTAAGAAGAATTTAATTCCTTTTACTGATGAGTAAATGAGTAGTGATTTACTAGTATATCACTTCTTTTGTGGTGGAATTCGATCGTAGGATGTGGTGAAAAGATCTTAGAGATGATTGGTGGAGGAAGATGATCGATTAAAGAGAATGGATTGAGAATATGAGCATATTTTGATTTTGGTGATGGTTTGTTGAAGAAGATGATTGAAAAGCAAATTTTAGAAGAGATAAAATTGAAGTAGTAATGACAAATAAGTGACATACTTAACTTTTTCTTCCTCAGAATGGAAAAACTCCCTACAGTCGTGATTACATTAAGGTGAATGATTTGACACATACAATTCGAGTTCAAATAACCATGCACCTATTTTTGTTTGAACACTATTTTTTCTAGGATTGAAATAAGTTTGACTCATATAATTCAAGTTGCTTTAAAAAGAAAAAAAGATCAGATTTTGGCTCCCTAAATTTCTACCGGTTTTGACCACACATTTTCTCCTAATTTCTCCTAGTCTTGTAAGAGTCGCAAAATCTATAAAAAGTCGGGATATTACATCCCCTACCCCTTATAATAATTTCGTTCTCAAATTACCATGTTTTGACGCCCAACTCAACATTAACTTTAAGGTAGGATTTTTGTGCAAGTTGAATTTAGATAAAAAAATTTAAATTTGCTAATTTTTGTATGTTTGCAATTTCTGAAATGATATGATATTATATTTGGACAAACTTGTTTTAGATATGTTGTAAATTGAGTCTTCGGACTCAAATGTTGCCGGAACCACTCTATAGATATTCAATGGTATGGAATTGTCTTTCATTGCGATTTTTTAACAATTTAAATTGTTGGATTGTACTAATTGTAAATCATATTTAGAATAATTACCATGCTGTTACATCCTAAATTTTAAGGGACTTTGAAACGTCACTTGAGTTCATATCTTTCTAAACTTACCTTAAAGGTGGAAATACTTTAACTTTTAAATGTCGAAATCTTTATTAAAATTTTTTTTTTTTTTTTGTCAAACCAATAATTAACAATATATTATTGATAAACTATAAAAAAATATTTAAGCTAAAATATTAAAATCAGAAGATCACAAGCTTTAAAACTAACTGTTGGTGGAATGTCATTACCCGGTACTTGAGTCCACTGTGCACCTCCACTGCTCCCCCGCCATCCATGACTCGTCCATTAACATGTTGAGGGGAATGATTATTGGGAAAATACTCGATAGGATTTTCTTGCAAGTTGAATTTAGCTCAATAATTTAAAATTGCTGATTTTAATATTTTGCAATTTTTGAATTATATGATATTATATTGCAAGACCGAATGAAGAGAGGAAGAAGCGGTTGAATAATGCCGCACAAATTGTATATTCTTCATCTTCAATTTTACAATGAGAACAACTTATATAAGAGCCAAAAATAGAAAATACAGCTGGAAAAAATTAATAGAAAGTGGTGACGTGGCAGTGGTAGTTGGAGCTGAAAATATCTTCAATACCCTCAAGATAGAGTGCAGATGTTGATCAAGCCTATTTTGCTGATTAGCTCCTTAAAATGCCCAGGATGCAAGGCCTTAGTGAAAATGTCAGGGGGTTGATTTCTAGAAAAACATGTAATGTTTTGATGGCTCCAACTTGAATTTTCTCTCGAACCAAGTAATAGTCGATCTCAATATGTTTAGTGCATTCATGGAATACTGGATTTGCAGCAATATGAAGAGTTGCCTGATTATCACAGTATAGTAGAGCAGTTTTATTGTTTGGAACTCCGATTTATTTTAACAAAAACAACAACCAAGTGAGTTCACAAATGACATTAGCCATGGATTAGTATTTAGCTTGAGCTGAAGATCTGGAAATAGCTAGAGGATTTTTGCGGGGCGGGGCGGGTATAGAAAAATACATATTTATTGTTAATTAATTAATTAATTTTTAATATATATTTTTATTTTTTATATACAATTTAAATTTTAAAACATAAAAATAAAATAAAACATTCGGAGCATGTTCACAGAATTCGGGACGGGGACCATAATCCCCGTCCCCACCCCGTTTAGTAATCGCAGGGCAGGGCGGGGCGGGGCGGGGCGGGGCGGGGCGGGGGCAAGTATTTTTGCCATCTCTACATTAGACGTTGAGAAATAAAACAGACATTGTCCTAGACTTCTCTTTATGTATGTAGACGTTGAGAAATAAAACAGACATTGTCCTAGACTTCCTTTTATGTATTGCAAGACTCTTTGAGCTGCCTTTAAGTAGAGAAGTCTTGGTTGAATGAGAAATTGATTGAGTTTGTTAATAGAATATGAAATGTCAGGTATGGTTATAGTTAAATAGAGAAGTTTTCCAATCATCTTCAAGTAGACTGTAGGGTCTTCAAGTAATTCTCCATCCTCATGAGTAAGCTTCAAAATAACTTCCATATGAGTACTCACATACTTGCAACCCAAGAACCAAACATCATTGAGCAACTATAAAGCATAAGCTCTTTATGAAATGGAAATTCCTTTCTCAGACCTTGCTATTTCCAATCCAAGAAAGTACCTCAAAGTTCTAGGATCTTTAAGTTTGAATCTGGCATCCAAAGACCTCTTTAGTGCTTTCACTGCTTCTTCATCATTACTTGCTAACATAATGTCATCAACATACACAAGTAAGAAAATAAATTTGGAATGATTTCTCTATATAAATAAAGAATGGTCAATAGGAGATTGAAGGAACCTTCTTCAAGTAAGGCTTGAAAATTTGGCATACCATTTCCTAGAAGCCTGTTTCAATCTATACAAGGATTTATGTAGCTTGCAATCTGGATTGTGAGGTAAGTTCTCTCTCTTAGGACTATACCCTTGAGGTAGAGTCATATATACTTTCTCAACTAAATCACCATAAAGAAACGCGTTGTTGACATTACGTTGATGTAACAACCAATCATGCAAAGAAGCCAAAGCTAAGAGAAATTTTACAATCACAAGTTCGGCAACTGGAGCATAAGTGTCTATGTAATAAACACCCTCTTGCTCTTGATGAGTGTAGCCTTTAGCTACAAGGCGAGCTTTATAGCCTTTAGCTACAAGGCGAGCTTTATATATTTCAATGGAGCCATCAGCATAAAGTTTAAGTTTGTATACCCACTTGCAGCCTTGAGCATGGTGGCTAGGAGAAAAAGAGACTACCAAGTTCTGTTAAGTTCAAGTGCCTCTAGCACAGAGGTGATGATCATTAGCTTGAGAGAAAGACGTAGGCTCTGTGATGGCTGTGATGGATAAGACAATAGCCTTGAAACTAGGATCTAATCTATATTTTATCATTTCTCTAAATGAAAATAATATATTTTTAAAATATTAATAAAATTAGAGAAATGGTAAAATATTGATTCTAATGAAATATGAAGAAGTAACATATATAGTAACATATATGTTACCCATGTAAAAAATATTATTTTTCAATTAAAAATTAAAATATTAATTTTAAATGAAAATAACATATTTTTTAAAAAATAATAAAATGAGTAAATTATAAAGTATTAATTTCAATGAAAATGATGAAATAACACATATATGTTACTCGTAAAAAATATTGTTTTTCAAATTAAAAATAAAAATATTGATTTTATGAAAATATCAGTATTTTTAAACAATTATCAAAGAAAATAATTGTAAAATATGATTATAGTTATTATTATATTTAAAATAGTATACAAATATGATAGTAGGTGGTGGTAACATATGTTAATTTAATTTAAATTAAAGTAACATATGTGTACCATAATTTAAAATAGTATATATATATTTATTTTGTTTGTTTAGATGAAAATTCAAGTGTAGAGTCAAAGATTTAATTGAAAATGCACTTATTTTGACCACTAAAATTACACTTATTTTGGCCTCTAAAATCAAGGATTTGGAGGACCAAACTTTGAACATGTATAAAGTTGAAGGACCTAAGATGCAAATTTTAGAGGACTTAACTGAAAGATAATTAAAAATTTGGGGACCAAAGTGTAAAGATATAAAAAGTTGAAGGACCTAAGATGCAATTTTTGGAGGACTTAACTGAAAGATAATTAAAAATTTGGGGACTAAAGTGTAAAGATGTAAAAGATTAAGGACCTAAGATGTAATTTTTGGATGACTTAATTAAAATATAATTGAAAATATAAGACTAAAGTGAATATTATATAAAGTTCATAGACTACTATATAATAAATAAATCTTACATCATCATTCCACATTATAAAATATTGTTTTTAATTAAATGAGGTATTTTTAAATCAAACCAAGAAAATAAGGTATTTTTGAATAATAAAAAAAAGAGGTATTTTTCAACTTTTTTACAAAAAGTAGGACTCTTGTCAACTTTGCCCTACAAAAATTGTAATGCCTATCGAGAGGATAGACATTGGTGAATTAACCGTCCTCATCATCTCACATATCGTACTGTTTGTCTCTTGAGATTCTTTGTTCAATTGTGGCCGTTGTCAAAGAGATCTGACGTGATGATATTGGTTGGTTCAAACACTGTCAAAGGTGATAATTGAATCTTTACATATGCTACCGTTAGAAAATAGATTTGTGATTTTATAAGAAATATCAATTACCTGTAGATAATTCATGTTTATTAATGTTGAATGTTAATTATAATTTCAACAAATAACGCAAGGACTATGTAGCCCCTTGGGGTTGATGTAAGGGAGAAGCAGCATAAACACGGGCCTAGCATAAGCATAAGCATTGTAGCAATAATAGTCTTGTCGGCCACTGTAGATGTTATCTTATTGTGTGAATATAAAGTTTTGTCCTCTTTAAACTTAGAGACATGTTTTCACAATGAGATCCAACTTCACCAACTAAAGTTTTATTTCATGTAAATAATATTGAAACGATGTATGAATATAATCATGTTAGCTCTTTAATATCGACCAATAAATGCTACCAACTTCTTGTATTATCTCTTGACATTCCAACAATCATTGAATCTTGTGGTGTCAAACCGGCTTGGTGGTTTTCCTAGGTTCGAGATAGTCGTACCTGAAAAAGCCTAGAACTAATATGTGGATTAGACTATTCAATTTTTGTTGAAACTAAGATCCGTACAACTTATTCAACTCTATTCTTAATTATAGTTGGGTAAGAAATGTATGATGTACATTGTTTTCCACGATGTTTGTTCACCTATTTTCCATGCAAGCGTCAACATTTGTTTCAAAGACATGACATCAACGAAATGAGATTCATTTTGAAATATAAGTTTTAAATGTGTGGCTTATTTTTAGTGTGGGCCACCTAAACTCAAATAAGCTACACATTTAGTGCTTATTTTGTAGAATAAGTTGTAAGTATATTGTCCAAGATCTAAATTATCGGGTCAAACTTAATACTTATTAGGCCTTAGTTGTCGGTTAACACAGTTCTAGTAATACTAGAACTATAGTAAGCATCACCTATATATACTATGCCATAGTTTGTGGAATCACAATCTGTCTTCATTATTTTCTAGCACAAAAAATAGACATATCTAATACAATGACTCCCAAAGTTCTGCTCTCATTTATTCTTGATCGTGGAAGTGTAAATCAGTTCTTGTTGTGTGGATTACCATTGGAGGTTGGACAATTGAACAGCTGTGGTATTGAAGATTGTACATCCAACTAATCAGATAATCAGATTCCATGGTATTCATCAAGGTATTTTTCTGTCATGAATTCTATTTAAGTATAAAGTTGATTTGGCTTATAAGAATTGCATATTCAATTTTTGTTGTGCATGTTTTCACCAATTCCTTACAGTGGTATAAGAGCCTACTATGTTACTTGTTAGAATTTGTTAGATTGCTTTAATAAATCGAACAATAATTGTTATTGATATATTAATTAGAATTTGTTAGATTGCTTTAATAAATCGAACAATAATTGTTATTGATATATTAATTTAATTTTAGATTTGACTGCAAAATAAAATTGAGAGTTTTGAAAAATAAAAAATCCAATATTGGTTTTGGATTTAATTGGAACGGGTCTAATTGGTAGGAAAAAGGACAGTAAATGTCGTCGGATGGTGGCCGTAGGAGTGCAAATTGCACTCCAACAGGGGCGATAGTCCGCTGCCTTGAGAATTAGTGGTCACCGCCACTGATTTCACGGCGGCATCTATCTCACATTGTTACTACGATAGTAACGACAGCTAGACCATATCGAACATTAGTGAAAGTTGATGTTCGAAGGTAAAGGCGGTGGTCGCTGGCGTTAGACATCGGGGTGACCACCGCCCAGTGGTTTTCCAGCGTCGCTAGCTTCTGCGATCTGATTGCTTTGTGGATGGGAGCCTCCTATGCAATTTTGAAAATTGCATGGAAAGTCCCCTTAATGTCAAAATATTTAAATGGGCCACATATGCAATTTTAAAAATTGCATAAGAAGGACTTACTATTTTAAAAAATTTACGAGACTGCCTGTACAATTTCAGAAATTGCACAATAAGTCTTCAAATTTTAAAAGGAAAATAGATTCTTAAATGTAATTTTATTTTTTTATAGAAAATTTGTAATTATTTAATTTTTAATGTTGGTCAAATATTTATTATTGAATAATTCTTTTTAAACTATATTTCAAATTTTTGACCTGATTAAATTTTAACTTATTACTTTATAAAATTGTAATTTTGACTATATACTAATTCTATACTCAATTTAAGATATGACTTTAATTTGAGAGATAAAATAAATTTTAAAAATCTCTTTATTAATAAAATTAATTGATTAATTAGATTAATTGCTTAATTTTATTGTTAAAAATTAATTATTTAATTAGATTAATTATTTAATTATGTTTAGTCTGTTCAGAAATGTCTAAAAAGTTTAGACTTACTCAATCAACACTACAAATTTAGAAATTAATATATGTTTAATATTAGATATTAAAATAGATGTTTAGTAAATAATTATTGACTCAGCTTATATGATTGGTTGTATGGTTAATTTATTCTTGTTGATAATTAAATAGGTCTGCGAGCCTATTATTTATTTAATTGAGTTTTTGCGCTCTTTAATTAATATGGGCATGCGTGTTCATTTATCTGAGCCTACGTGCCAACTAGTATAAGATACACGTTGCAGTTGGTCATAAAGAAGCAACTAGTATATGATACATGTTGTATCAGGAGATGGAGATGATTGTATTTAGCATTCGATGATCGAATGCAACGTCCCATAGGAATTGACCAACTAGCTCTTCTTTTGGCTCAAAGAGACAAGATAGATAAATTCCATAATCGTCCATAATTATTATTATGTATGATTGATTGCATGGTGGATGTTAGTTAATAACTTAATATACATAAATGTGGTGAGACAAAACTTCTAAATCAAAATATTAAATTCGTATTAAATTGTTAATATAATGTGCATTCATTTGTTATAGTAAAAAACCAGAGTCCATTATCGATGTCAGTTTATTGAGTCGCTCAAGACTGCTCGCTCATGGATATGTTTATCACTATGAAACATTCTATGTTTCTAAACAACGTGTCGAATTTAACTAGAATTTTATATTTTGTTGAGTCGCTCATTAAAATAAAATTTTAGGGCACAATCAAGTAAACACATAAAATGTGTACAAAGTTGTTTATTTGATAATTTATGAGTCACATAGAGATGTGATTGATAGATTTATCTACTTTGATATTTTATTAAGTCTTGTTGAGTCGCTCAAGATTCTAATAAAATAAAATAGATCCTAGCCAACTGGGAATCTAACCAGTTGTATTGATTAATGTATGAGGGTCATTAATTCAATTAAAACAATTGGAATAGAATTAATTTATTAAAATTCCATGTTAAATTAAATTTCTACATGTTTAATTAATTGTTCTATCTTGTTATTTAAGTGTTGAATCGTGAGTAACCATATAAGTTTTAGAGGTACACTGAATGCAAACAAACTTACTTGACCAAATATTCTGGACTGACACCTCAATCTAAGAATTGTTCTCAAACATGAAAAAAATTAGATATTTAATTAAACAGCCAATACCGAAAGCTCCTATTGAGGAGGCTATCACCGAGAACGTGCAGGTTTATATAAAACACATTAATGAAATAATATTGCAACATGTGTGATGCTTGCAACTATGTCACCTGAGTTGCAAAAAAAGCACAAGGGTGTGGATGCATATACCATTATATATCTTCTCAATGAATTGAATGGTGAACAGTCACGGATTGAATGGTATGAGACACTCAGAAAGTTATTCAAATGTATGGTGGTAGAAGGATCTTCAGTAAGTACTCATGTGATGAAAATAATTGGTTTTATTGAAAAATTAAATCAGTTGGATTTATTATGGACCATGAGCTAAGTGTTGACTTGGTTTGCAGTCCCTACCTATAGCTTTTCGCAGTTTATTATGAACTTAACATGAATAAGATTCAGTACACCCTTCCTGAGCTGCTAAACATATTGAAAATTATTGAACCCAATATCAACAAAGAGAAGGGGCAAATCTTGGACACCTCTGAGGGCATTAAGAAAAAATCTTAAAAGACCTTTCAGAAAGAATCTAAGAAGGTCAAATCTGTTGGAAAAACAATTAAAGTAGATAACGATAAAATCCAAGTCTGATGATATGTGTTTTCACTGTGGAAACAAAGGGTATTAGAAGAAGAACAATAATGCATTAAAGAGATAAAACTAATAACTTATATCTTTGGCATTGTAGACTCGGTCATATAAAAGAAAAAAAGTTTGGTAGAACACAATGTCCAAACCAATAAACTGTAAAAAACAAATGCGGTATACGAAATTAAAGCACAGCAACCTCTGCAGTATTTACCTCAAGAATACAGTTGAACCCTACAGCCACCGGAAATGCCTTGCACTTTCTTGGTTAACACCGTAATACTTGTAAAGTTTGAGATACAAGTAGAAGCAAGGAGAAGATAAATGAGAAGAAGCAAAGACTTATATAAATTAAGTCCGTCCAATTCAAAACACACCATCTAAGCCGTCCATCCAGTGGACGCGTGTCCAAAGAAGGGCAATAGGCAGAAAACCAGAACCCTAGGCATTTAATGATGCAAAATGATGTGCTCTACGTGCGTCTCCAATCGTCCATCACACGCCAACATCATGTATGGCGCAGACTCTTTCACCCATTATTACCTAACCACTATGACAACTTTAATTGACAGCTTGGACAGAATCACACCAACCACGGACACGTCACTGGAGGTCAAACCAATTAAAGCCCTCACCCGTCATAAATAATAGGCTTCAAGCTTGGGGAACTGTACTAAGTAAGTAATTCAAATGTGCATCTACGAAGACCCACCATGGAACTCGCTTTTGTCAAAAAACTTTTTACAAAGTCCAACGCCTACCAGGAATAATAGGCTTAGACTTGGAGGACTATTGTTACCACCAGATTGTGTCAATGCCTCTACGTCAACAAAGGCCCAGTAAAGGCCCCATATTGGCCCAAGTTAGGCCTCACTAAGGCTTTATAGGCCCAGCGAGAGCCTTCTAGATTCATAAGGCCTCAGATACCTAGCGAGGGCCTCGTGGATACATTTAAGGCCCAGCAATATATTAGCATTCATGAATCAGAGTATAACGAAGCCCATGAAGAGCCTCGACGCTCATGGCCGACCTAGGGAGCTTCGCTGGACTTTGTATCAATTGTAATCAGCAGGCAACACAATATTTCAGAATGACCAGAGATATGTTTAAAAAAAGATTACGTTAGATTGACACATGGATTCTCACAAAGAAACCAAATATCAATATGATAAGTGTAATTTATACACTTATATTGATTCCTTAATGAAGAATTTTTGTATAATTCTAAGTATTTTATAGTCGAATTTTGGAGAGAACAAGGAGGCAAAACACAAGATCTTTACAAGAATTTCTTCATCCGGACAAAATTATTAGAATTTCAAGCAAGAGGAAATTGGGATTTTTGGACAATCCATTGAAGACATTCAAATAACCAAATTAATCTTCAAACTTCTTCTTGCAATCAAATATTCTGAGTGATAAATTCTCTATTTATTATGTGTTTTTGTAAATTAAACATGATGGGCTAAAGTCTTTATGCTAAGGATGATGATGTAAACCATATGTTGAAATTTTAATTTAAGGATTCCCATTTTTAATCTTAATTTTTGTTTGTTTGATTTATGCCATAGTTTTAATATCCGTTTGAATGATTGATCACCGTTTGAACGTGTTTGTGATTTATTTTCGTTTCCGAAAGATTCAAAATAGATTAGCTCATTATGGTTTTAAACACTAAGTCCTATAGAGATTAGGAATAATTTCATATACTTGGTGCAATCAAATTTGATAATCTTGATATTGAAAGCATTTTTATATAATCGTATTCAAAATAAGAATATTTTGGAACTTATATGAAAATAGGTTTAATTCTACTTAAAAGAGATTATTAGATAACTTAGGATTATCAATTGTCAATTTGAACATAAATTGGATTAGAACGTGGGATTTCAAAGATTAAAATAGATACTAATGGTGGAGTCAGATTCTTAGCATAACTCTTTTACTTGATTTTTCTCCAAAAACTATATTTACACTTAGTTAAATCATAGTTATAGTTTAGAGAATTTCATACTTTCTTTATCCAAATATTTATTGTGTGTATTCGATTTAAGTTCGAATTAGTCAAAATTAAACTGAAGTCTAATCCTCGTGGGAACAATACTCTTTTACTCACTTTTTACTATTACTTGTCAACGAACTCATACGCTTCAGAAATTTCACCGAACAAGTTTTTGGTGCCGTTGTCGGTGATTAAGATTTTTAGCTTAAGTTTTGTTAATTTTAGCTTGAATTCAAATTTATCTTTTTATTTATTTTCTTTGTTTACTCTAGTATTTCTTTTTGCTTTTTTTTCTGGCACTTGTAGTCGTTTTATGCATGATTTGGAAGATCTTGACATTTTACCATTTGATCCCGAGATCAAAATAACCTTTTGTCATCAAAGAAGATGATAGATAAATATACCAAAAACAACAACACAAGATGATAGGCTCTGAGATTGATGAGGACGACATGCTTGTTGGAGATGTATTTGCAATGTACCAGGCTAATATAGCGAGATATGTTGCAACTTCTGAGATTGATGAGGACGACATGCTTGTTGGAGATGTCTTCGCAATGTACCAGGCTAATATAGCGATATATGATGCAACTTCTAAGATTAATGAGGGTGACATGCTTGTTGAAGATGTCTTCGCAATGTATCAGGCTAATATAGCGAGATATGATACAACTTTTGAGATTGATAAGGACGACATGCTTGTTGGAGATGTCTTCGCAATGCACCAGACTTCAACTTGTCCACTAATGAATTCATTCACATCGAGCCTTGAAGAAGTCAACTATACTCAGAATCTCCTACGTCAATAGAACAACCCTTACTCCAACACTTATAATCCGAGATAAATAAATCATCCAAATTTCTCTTGGGGTAACAATCAAAATAAGGAAAATCAAAGTCAAGGAAAACCATCTGGATTTCAACAACTTGGACTCCAACATTAGCAGGAAAAAAAGTCATCGTTGGAAGACTTAATGTATCAGTACATTAACAAAACTGATAATACTCTCAAAGACCAACAAAGCTTCGCTTAAAAACTGAAACTCAGATGGACGGATAGCAATGACTTTATCTGGAAGTCCACAAGGCACTTTCCCAAGCGACATTGAAGCCAACCCAATGGAACACATGCCAAGCATTACAACAAAGAGTGATGAGAAATTGTCCGAGATTTTGGAAAATAGACATGTCATCCAACCAGAGGAAGCACCAATTAAAGAGGAAGATTATGTAGAGAAAGTAAAGTTAAATGGGCAAAATGAAAAAATGATATTTAATGATGTTGCACTTATCAAGTAATTCTCCGACTCTCCTCTTTCTTCTAAAATTGATTTCGTGAGCAAGATCGATGAAGAAGTTGAAGTTTTCGTAGTTGTATTCGAGCAAGGTGCTAAACTGAAATCATATTTTTATGAGGAACGCAAATTCAAATTTTTGAGGATAAACGCAAATTCAAATTTTTGAGGATAAACGAAAAATAGTGTAAAGTCAATAGATGCAAGCAAAGCAAGTCCTCTAAAGTACTATTTAAAGTTCTGTGAAACAATTGTTACAAAGTCAAGCTAACGACTCTCAACAAGCGCTTATTGATAGGCAACCCAATTTCTCTTTTATTTACTTGCTTTTAAGTAATAGTTTTAGGTAGAATTTTGCATATAAGTTGTCGTCATCCTTTTGTATGAAAATTTTCAAGTATCACATAATATATTTCTGGATTTTGTAGGTCACTCACAAAGTGTTCGATGAAATACTTTAACCAGAAAATTTTTCCAATGGACTTGGAAGATTCACTATAAGTTTGAGAGAAATAGCATGGTCGATTCAAAGTGCTCAAATACTCTAACTATAAAGAAGAATACTAGTGGAGTATTGCGATCCTTCTCTTTATTTTCATAATTTGTCTTCCTACTTACATTAGGACAATGTTGATTTAAGTTTGGGGGTGTAGTCAATTTGTTGAGTCAAGTTTTTATTATTATATTTTATTTATCTGGAGTATGTAGCGTAAAATTTTTTTTTAAAAAAAAGTCAAAAATATTTTCTTTGTGTAATATAGTTGGACAACTTGCTAGCTTATTATGATTTTTATTTGGTTTAAAATTAATTGTTGAAAAATGATTGAGTATTGCTACAATGTGCTTAGTTTTGTTCAAATTTCTTATCCGTGTGAGACTTAAGACTACTTTGAGCATATAGCTATTTTTGGTATTGCTTAAGTTTAGAGACAATTTATGTAATGTAAATGGAGACTTGAGTTTAAGACTTTAGATAGTGTTTTTGATTTCCAAGTACCCAGTTGAAAAATTTACTAAACCAACACTTGAGAATAAGTTTTGGGGTGATTGTGCTGGTAACGGTGATAGTTTAGAGGAGTGATGATTCATCCTTTATTGAGAAAATTATAATTTGTTCAAGTTGACGGGTTGAAACTAGGCATTGACTATTTTCTAGAATTCTAATCCCAACTTTCAGTCCCAATGAAAGTCATTGCACTAGTCAAGGCACATCGAGTAGAAAAAAGTTGCCTATACTGATGTGTGAAAGCTAACCTTGAGTGATCTAGCCCTATGTATCAACAATATATAGGAGATGATCTACCATGGAAGAGGGCTGCCTCAATATTAGAGTGAAAACTACCTACTGTGGTGAATAAATAAAAAAAGTATAAAGAAAAGCAGTAGCAAGAAATGAAATAAAAGTACTGCATTTGCCTGACTAAGTATTGGACAAGAAAGGAGATTTAGATGCCTAGTTAGTTTGACTTGCTTAGTCGTGACCTAAAGACTAGAACACTTGACATCATGGAGAATCATCGCCTATCTAAGCTTTGCCTTAATCAGTTGGATCTTTCTAGCTTGAGAAAGAAGACTAAAATGTGAGTCTAGTCTTGGTTGAAAGCCATTGAGGAGAAGTGATAGATACTTGAATATGGTATGAAATTTACGAGAGGAGAAAGAAAAATATGACCATTGAGGGTTGGGATTGAAAGACTTAAGAATCTATTTGTTTGCATAACTTTATCCAAATTAAAGTAATGACTGAAATAACTATTAACACACACACACACACACACACACACACACACACAAGTCGAACATTGGATAAGTGTTAAAATCTTTTATGTAGCAATATTTGGACCTTTTTTTTAATTAAATGATTGGATCTATACTAGAGGCGAAAGTGGTAAGAAGTCCAACGGTGTGCACATTTTTTTCTTTGTATACATTTGAGTCTTTGTTTTATCTTATTTTTGCTCGGGACTAGCAAAAGTACAAGTTTGGGGGTTTGATAAGTGTAATTTATACACTTATATTGTTTCCTTAATGGAGAGTTTTGTATAATTCTACGTATTTTAGAGTTGAATTTTGGAGAACAATGAGGCAAAACACAAGATCTTTACAAGAATTTCTTCATCCAGGGAAGATTATTGGGATTTCAAGCAAGAGGAAATTGGAATTCTTAGGCAATCCATTGAAGACATTCAAAGAGCCAAATTAATCTTCAAACTTCTTCTTGCAATCAAATATTTCGAGTGATAAATTCTCTATTTATTATGTGTTTTTGTAAATTAAACATGATGGGCTAAACTCTTTATGCTAAGGATGATGATGTAAACCATATGTTGAAGTTTTAATTTAAGGATTCCTATTTTTAATCTTAATTTTTGTTTGTTTGATTTATGCCATGGTTTTAATATCCGTTTGAATGTGTTTGTGATTTATTTTCGTTTCCGAAAGGTTCAAAATATATTATCTCATTATAGTTTTAAACACTAAGTCCTATAGAGATTAGGAATAATTTCATATGCTTGGTGCAATCAAATTTGATAATCTTGATATTGAAATCATTTTTATATAATCGTATTCAAAATAGGAATATTTTGGAACTTATATGAAAATAGGTTTAATTCTACTCGAAAGATATTATTAGACAACTTAGGATTCTCGATTGTCAATTTGAACATAAATTGGATTAGAACGTGGAATTTCGAGGATTAAAATAGATACTAATGGTGGAGTCAGATTCTTAGCATAACTCATTTACTTGATTTTTGTCCATAAACTATATTTGCACCTAGTTAAATCGTAGTTATAGTTTAGAGAATTTCACACTTTCTTTATCCAAATATTTATTGTGTGTATTCGATTTAAGCTCGAATTAGTCAAAATTAAGCTAAAAGTCTAATTCTCGTGGGAATGATACTCTTTTACTCATTTTTACTATTACTTGTCAATAAACCCATACGCTTGCGGGATTTCACCGAACACAATCTCCTAAAGATCAAGCAACGTGATAAAGAAAACCAAATCAAATAAGAGCTAAAATCTAGAAGATTGCATTGACAGTCAATCATCCTTATCTTGTAAGGAATGAGGATCCAAGCAAATATCTAATTGATTGTTTTTTCTAAATCAATTAGGACTCTGAGGTTATAAATACAGCATCTCTCGGTTGTTCTAAGGTACGCGTTATTCTCACCCTTAAACTCTGCTCAAATATTTAGCTGTTTGTCCCTCATACACCTAATTATTTTCGTTCTCTGTATATTATTCCATATACCCGCAGTTAACTTGATCGTCGGAGTACCAACGATCGCTGGACCCTTTTTCTCTGGTGATCTTGGTGCCTAACGGTCATCCTAGTATGCAAGTAACATACATATTGACATAGGATTGACTAGAGATCTGTTGACACATGGATAGTGTAGATTTCGACGTCAATAGAAAGGTTCTTCTTTGTCAAATGAGACTATAAATTTTTACCAGAGGATCTCCTCCCAAATGTATCTATCCCTCATAGATTTGGAGAAATCGATATATTTTACTATCTTGTGTGATTCATGATCGTTGTCTTTGACTTAATGCTTCATTTATCTTTGTAGATTGTGGGAAGTCGCCAATCCCGAAGAGAGACCAGTGTGACTTGAGGATGAAGTGGGAAAAAGTTCACGCACTCGATAACGACTTCTATAGCCTCAGCAACTTGCTCAAAGATCAAGACTTACTGATTCGTTTTGGACTAATGGGTAAGCCTCGTGACTCGAATTGCATAGGAGTTGTGTTAATAGCCATTCGTAACATTCTGAACCTTGGCTATTGTGGCAGCAGCATTCAGATTCAAGAATGTCCCCTCATTTCACCTTGTCCGGGGTACGGACGAGTCAAGTTCCTCGGCCCAACCACTTTTCCAAGAGGTATTGTTACCGCAAGAGTTGTAGGATGCGGTGCCACTAAGAACGATTTATCCTCTGACCTCCGGTGCCCAAAATTCAGATCAGACTATTCCTCCTCTGCCTCTCCTCCGCCTCCGCCTCAGCCTCAGCCTCCGCCTCCGCCTCTGCCTCCGCCTCCTAGGCTGCCAAAAGATAAAGGAAAAAAGATTGCAAAGAGTACGAACGAAGTAGTTGGCCAGAAGAAGAAAGCTTCCAAGGCTGTAGAGGGGCTTATGAAAGATGCCCGCAAGACCAGTTGGGTTGAGAAAAGTCTTTGTGCCTCGTCGAACCCTACTAAAGGGGTTGGGGATGCTGGGAATTCTTTTTCATCTTCCAATCAAGTGGGTCAAGTACAAATCACCTACCACTGCGGTGATTTGGATCCTATCGTGATGGAGTTGCTCCCCACCTCTCTTACAATAAAGGCGGCGAGTGTCTACAAATACTGGACTCAGACGTGGGAAAAAGCTTCCGAGAAAGCCTCCATGAGCGAACTCCTACTACTGGCAGATATGAACTTAATCCGGGGGTTGGTTTTGAACAAGGAAGTGTACAGTGCCCTCAAGGGCAAGTTCAACAAGGAAGAGGCCAAGTCGAAAAAGTTATTCAAAGATCTGAAGGTGATGAGACTTGAGAAAGTGTAGCTAGAGTCGGATAAGAGAGCTCTTCAATTCAAGTTGGATTTGGTGGTGGCCAAGGAGGTTGATATGAAGGCCAAGTATGAGATTGAGTTGAAGGCCGCGAATGAGAGTTTGAAGCAGGCCCGGGACAAGAAAAGGGCTACCGAGACCTCCCATAAATACGCTGATGAATCTCAAAAATTGGCTGAGGATCAAGCTTTGCAAATGGCTGCGCTGTCACGACTAACAAAGAACTTGGAGGCTGCGGTTACAAAAAAAGGATAAGCATGGCCGAAGCTAGAGAAGAGGTGGAGAGGGTCAAGGCGGAGCGTGCTGATGCCGAGGCGAGGGTAGTTATGGCATATTAGGATGGATTTGAAAACACGCCTGAGTATATGGAGCTTGCCCATCGCTTTATGATGGCAGACGGAGAACAGTTGGTTGATCTGGAGAGACCCATCCAGAATGGGACATTTCATTTCTCAGGTATGTTCCTAACGATCTTCCTACCTCAAAGGATCCTACAACTGCTAAAATTCTCTCGATTGTCGAGGATAAGGATGAGAGGAAAGCCCAAACTACCACTCATATCATATGAGAAGGCCCGCAATGTGTCGACCCTAAAGAGGCGGCATAGCCATAGGACTTGCAAGTTTTGTTCTTTATTTTCGTATTTGTTCCAACATCAGTAATGAAAAATAAAAAATTTTTGTGTATCGTGCGTAATGGAAACACGTGATCAGTTTTGTTACTTACTCATAAAGAGGCCTTTCTGTCGAGGATGACATCCTTTGATGATAGTATTAATCATGCAGTTTTCTTTTTTGTTGGATACGGAGAGTTGGATCTTAAATTGAGGAGTCATTCGTCCAGGCATTAATGGTGTAGCCTTTTTTTTTTTTTTGAAATTGGAAGGTCAACACCATTAATTCCCAGGCAAGCAGAACGGCGCGCGTGGCGTGTGGCGTTCCAAATGCTCATTGAATAGCTATTTATTAATAGCCTTATTTAATACTTTGAGTTTCCCACGCATTCAAGCCTTGTTTTCCCCATGCAACCACTATATAAACACTATGGGTCTTGTATTCATTCTTCACGCGTCCATAACTTCTGTGAATCCAATTAATTCATCCCAATGGCTGTAACATCTCCCGACGAAAGATGCAAAGAAAGCTTTCCTGCAACTTGCCCAATTGGTTCCAGTATTCAACTTAAGTATCTCGTAAAGGAAGGGATCGAAAATCAATGCTCAGATGACCAAGTATGTCCATACAAGTGTCCCAGTCATACTTCGGATCAGTGGGGCGCTTTGGATACTGTTAAAGAAGTTGGGCTTAGCAGCCTTAGCGAGAAGTTCTTATTATAGACATAGCCAGTTCATTTTAATATATTTTTCTTTTGTTAATGTCAGAGCTGAAGTTATTTGCAATATGAGCCGTGAAGTACATCAGTTGCACTAGCTTTGATTTAGTTTCTCATTGGATTAGAAATATCATGCATAATTAAACAGTATAAAAGATAAAAACATGGTATCATAAATAAAACCAATTCCACATAGATTCAAACAGTATCAAAGATAAAACAATATCATGGATTAAACAGTATTAAAGTATACTAATGCACATTACCTAAATAAAACAGTATCATATATTAAAACAGTATCATAGACAAAACTAAGAGATTGAAACCTTGTCATAATTAAACAGTATCAAAGATAAAACTAAGAGATTGGAATAGTATCATATATTGAAACTGTCATAATATTTCACTATTATTAGAAATAAGGAAAAAATTCGACAAATAGAAACAGTATCATAGATCGAAAGAGTATCAAGTATTTTACAATCATAGGTTGAAATATTGTCATAATAAATCAATATCAAAAATAAAAGTATAGTGTAAGTGTACCATAGCACATTATCTATATAAAATAGTAGTATAGACAAAATAGTATCACAACAAAACAGTATCACAATTAGCGTTTTTTTTACAATTAAAAGTATGTTGGTCTTTTAACTCTAAAATGTGACTTTAATTGAATTAAATTTTGACTATATGACTTTATAGCTCATAAGTATTAAAACAGTGACCGATCTTAAATTTACCTTTTTTAAAAAACTCGAAATAAAATATTTTTCAAATTTTTTACAAAATATAGGCCTCTCGTCAATTTTGCTAATTTATAAATTCTCATTCTAACCAGCCCACCTATAATGACCTGGGTCAACCCAACTAGGTTATTCATTGGAAGATCTACCAACAAATAAACACTTCACGTTTATTATATTCAAACTGTCGGCTAATTTGAGCGTTGAAGGCTAGGGATGGCAATGGGGCGGGTCGGCCCCGCCCCGCCCCGCGAAAAATTTTACCCGCCCGTGACCATGATTTGGCGGGCGGGCGACCTCGCCCGCCAACCGCCCCGTGATTTTTTTTTTTTTTTTTGAAAACTGAAAAAAAATAATAATAAATAATTTTTTTTATATATATTTGTACTAAACAAAACAAAAAAATTGTAAAATGGAGGTTATGGTGTAGTGGTTAAGATTTGTAATTTACAAATTTCAAACCGGGTTCGATTCTTCTTTAGGCTATTTGTAATGAAAATTATAATTTATATTATATATTTATATTTTATGATTTTTCAAAAAATAAAAGTAAAAAAAAAAAATTCTAGGGGCGGTTCGGGTCGCCCTTGATTCGCCTTGACCGCCGGCGAGATTTTTTTGCCCAAACCCGCCCTATTGTCCAACGGGCGGGGGGGCGGGCGGGCGCCGGATCGGCGGATCGCGGGTCGTGGGTATTTTTGCCATCCCTATTGAAGGCCAGGACTTCTACTGGGTAATCCAGTGCCATGTTAGATATGTCCTATTTTGTAGGTCCGCCATCTGACGAAATCACGAATAAACGACATTTATAAATTCTTGAACGCCTGAAAGCCAAAGAAACATAACCTTTGTCTAAGCTGACTACGAGCGGTAGAGTCGATTATGATATTTTCGGAGTCTTAGACAAGGTTCAAAAGTTAGGCCTCTAAGGTAGAGTATAATAAATCATGGATAGTACTGTTTGTGGGCTAAACTTCAATATTATTATTTTTTAAAAATGGGTCCTTTTTTATTTTGAATCACTATTTAATAATAATCATGTTCCTCATAGAATGGGGCCTACTTTTCTTTGTTTTGCTAGGCTTCAAATTTTTGCACAAATATTTTTTTTGGAACAAACTTCAGTAATCACAAATAATTTTTTTTTTAAATAAAATGGGCCCACTTCTATTTTTTGCTTGAGGAGGTTGCGTCACTCGCATAGACCTAAAACCGACCCTGATAATTTACGATACATATTTAGTAGTGATGAAATTATTTTTGGAAGTATTTATAAATTGTAAGTCTTATAAAATGTCTAAATAATATGTAGGTAGTAAGTTGTAGATTCTAATTATGTGTGGATAAAAATTATGTTTGACTATTTTGATCAATATAAATTATAATAAAAACTTGGCCGAAGAAAAATCAAAGAAAATTATTGTGTTCTAGTTGAGTAGCTTTTGGCCGACGCCTTTTTTCCAATACGTGTTATTAGTATCATTAAGTGCTCGTTTGGTAAAGTTATTTTGTAAATTATAAACAGCGACTCTTATTGAAAGCATGGATAAAACTTATGAATCACACAAAATTTGTAGATAAAAATAATATTTAAGCAGTTTAAATATTTTTATAAACACTCCCAAAAGTGAGGTAAAGTTTGTTCTTTTTCAAATGTTTCCTACCAAATAAACAAGAAGGCAACATCAAACCTAGCCAAATTGCGCATGAATTATAAGTGCTTATCTAGTCTAATTTAAAAACTAGTTTTTTAACACAAAATGGTCAAATATATCCTATTATGAAGACAAAATTCTAGTCAAATAAATTATTTTAAGCTAAAAACTAGTTTTTAAACTACATCAAACAAACAAATAAATTACAACAAAGGCAAATTACACGTAAGACTCAAACAAAGCTTCCCAGATTTCGGAGAAAACTTGAATAATTGTCCTATGATGATGGTATGAATTCAAAGACAAAAAGCACTGCAACAAATTCTCAAGTTCTTTTGCTGTAAAAATCTGCTTTTCAACAATCATTTCCACCATAGATGTTCTGAAATCACTGTAAGGATCACTTGAACGCTTCACCACTGCTAAGCTATCTATAACACCTTCTTGTATTGGCATTAAACCCACCTCAGTAATCTTCCTTCGAGCTCGTCTCGACCGAGTCCCGCGTGATTTACTGGCTCTAATTCCTTCGCTGATGCCGCATTTTTTAGTAGTGTCACTGCTAAACAATCCATTGTAACTGCACTCACGAAATTCTGAAAAATGAGACTTTTTTGCCGTCTTCTTGTCTGATTCAACTAGACATTTTCGCTCATCGGATAACTTATTTTCGAAAGATTTGTTGTTTACTATACGACTTTGCGATGTTTGGAAGCTGTCTGGCCATTTGGGTCTACACATAAATGGAAATGGACGAGGAGTTGGAGAGACAGGCTCGATCAACTGGTAGTGTTGACGATTCTTTAAGGTCTTAGGAATAAAAGTGGGATCCTCAATATCGTCAATGATGTTTTTGGATTTGCAAGATACGAGGGATGATCGAAACATGCGATAGAATCGAATTTTGAAATGATTCTCCATTGTTGGCACTGGAGAAACTGGGGAGGTTCTTGTTCCAGTAGCACATAAATTTATAAACCCGGGGGGGTTGCATTTGTCTCTTTGGGTCCTCTTTTAATTTAAAAACGAGGACGACAAACTTCATCACAATTTTGTCTTCTCCCTTGTCCGCATTTGACTTGCTTCAACTTCAACGAGACCAGGAAGGCCTAGGTTGGGTTATGGGGTTTGAGAGAATTAATTCAAATTTTTATATATTTTTATATTTACGTGAAGTTAGATTTTACTTTTAACATGGTACACAACATAGTGGTTCGTTTGAAAAATCAATCTTAAATCTAATTACTTGTTTGACTTTAAATAGATCAAATTGTACGTTTGTTTTTTTTACTCTCGTACTTAAAAGATGAGTCTCGACTTTCTATTAGTGAGTAGTTTCAAATCTTTATATATAAATTATCATTTTTATATTCAAATGAAGTAGATATGGAATTGGGGGTGCACAAATTTTGAGTAGTTTCAAAGAATTTGCTCCGTATTTTTAAGCTAGAAAGTAGAATCTGTATTCGTATTTTCCAACTCTTAACGAGTTGTATAATTAATTCAATTTAAGACCAATACACGTTCATCTTCTACTTTCATTTACGTCTTCTTTTCTACCTCTTTAACAAAATAATCGACCATACAAATAAAAATAAAAAGAATCAATCATGACTACTTAATATTAAAAGCACAAAATTCTCAATATAATAGAATATGATTGATTATAACTGACTATAATTAACTTCTCGTATTAATAATCTATATGTACACCGCCGTTCCGAATCCCGATAAATCAACAAAACACACAACACAACTGGATGGAAAATTAAGGTGTGGCTCTTCTTATCTCTCTTTTCAAATTAAGCATCTTCAAGTCCTAGGACCTTCCAAAAACTAAAAAACACATCAATATGTACAATTTTTGTTCTTTGTTTTCAAAAGTTCCACCAAAGGATACTTTTTAAAGTCCAAGTTATCTCATTGATAAAAGAAAAGTCAAGTGTATAGGACCAAAAAATGGCTCTGAAAAACTCAGTTCTTTTTCCATCAACTTTTCATTTTCTTTCTTGGCATATCTAATTTTTTTATGCATTTTTTACTTGTAATTTTGTCACCACTTTGTTTGTCGAGACCCCTTTCTGCAATTACAAACTTGTGATTTTGAGGCTCAACACCTTTTCAATTAGATGGGATTTTTTGTCCCTTTGATGTTTTTAGTGGTATTAATTCTCGTAGTTAGGGCAGGAGCTAAACTACTACTTAAAATAAATAAATAAATTTATACTTTAAGACTGAACTAATTAAAAAAAAATGTTGTATTACTGTTCAATTCCGCTCCCTACCTCCGCCCCTAAAATGATGGCCCTAATAATACAAGAGGGAAATGTTTATTGCATTGAGATTAGGACAGCACCTAAAATCTCAAATCTTATAAAAGCAAAAAGGTCGAATGTGACTAATAGGATTTTGGCTTCATGCCTAAGGACAATTAGTCCAAACTATAGTTAATAAAATAAAATAAAAATAGCCAAATTAATATGATATTATGTGTTAGGTACATTTGTTTGTAATGTTATTAATAAAATCCAATTAATTAACAAAAATATTCCGACGTCGGCTAAAAAATACAACAACCAGCCTGTCATTGAATAACGTTAATTTCTGTTAATTATAATACAACACTAATAAGGTAAGGTTCAAAATTAAGACATAAGATGACAAATTCTAATGAGTTGTGTATATATATATATATATATGAAACAAAAGGCACAAGGGATTTGAATGGTATGAATAAAGAGATTTGGGTTTCGAGCCACTGTTTCATTGACAAAAAGCTTTGACAGTGAGATGTCATTTGTCAACAGTTATAATTGTTGCATTATTATATTTGTGATTGCTGACAGGTTTTGTATGATTGTACACCACAAATCTATACGTACTAAACATAAGATTTGATATTGCTGAGTGCAGGGTGTGGGTGATGGTGATGGGAGCGACGGTCGAGAACAACTTTCGGCGAGAGAGGGCGGGTGAGTGGGTGGGCAAGGACTAGTAGGAATTAGGTAGTGTTTTTTTATAGAATGTTTGTCAAATATAACTTTTATTAACATAACTATTATGCCGGTTGATCTACTTTTCATGGTGGAGTTAACAACTTTATCCACCACACGACACGCGTCTGCCGCCGAGAGAGTTGGCCCTCTAACTTTATTAAAAAGATTGATCTGACAAAAAAGTCAAGATTGTTGTCAGGTGGGGTTATCCGACAAAAAAAGTCAAGACACGCCAGTCCCAGGTGGGAGTTATAAGAGCTCCCCACCATGGGGAGTAGATCGATTCCCCACATTTTATAGGATCTATTATAATTTTTTTTTTTTACGACTATTTATTTAAGAAGTAATACCTCATTATTTATTGATTTTTATTTATTCATTTATTGATTACTTTAGATTTTATGATTGGAGGTCAGATTTTATGCTCCCCCTCCCATGTATTTTTTTATGAGTTATTTATATATGGTTGGGTTATCCGAATCCCTCCATTCTTTCTTGATGGAGGTATGACAACCACACTAGGGATGTGATGGTGTGTTGAATAAAAATAAAAATAAAAAATTTTTTATCTATATATTTCGTAGGACTTTTGCTTATAATCTACAAAACGTTTTACCAAACAAATACCTAGTCATCCTCTTACTAAGATGGTAGAAAGTGTGAGATTCGAATCACTTTCTTAGTCTATTTATATTCCTTTTTTTTTAGATGTATTACCTACTTTATTGTTGGAGAGTTGTATCCGATTAATTGAATAAATCGAAAAATGAAAAACAATAGTACTTCGCCAAGAGAGAGAAAGCCAATGGGATGAGGAATAAGATTCAGATTTACATGTCTTGAACGTGTAAATTTCATGTATTGTCAATACTAACGAAAAGTTTTCATAAGGACAACTCAATCTGTAACAATCTTTTAAAGAATCAAAAATTCAAATTTGACATTTAGAGATGACTTTACAAATACACTAAAAGTTGTGAACTAAATGTGAAATTTTCCCAAATAGATTTGTTATTTTGTGCTGTAAATGATTCCAAAGTGGTTCAAAATGGTCAATATGCGTTTATGATGGGATAATTTTAGGCAAATGTTTGGAATTTTAGTTAAGAAAATGCATCATATGCTTATCCACCAACATGCATTTGGGAGGAAAATAAGAAAAATGCTCTTTGTACACCCTGCTTTACCGCATGGGTTACCGCACATGTGAGAAATGTCTAAAATGCCCTCATTTTAATTTGAAAATACACATTCAAATTTAAAAAAAAAAGACAACAGGCCTTCCTCTGCAACTCTTCTTTTTTTTTTTTTTTTTTTTTTTTTTCTGCAACTCTTTCAAATTTTCACATTTTCACAAATTTTTATATTATTTCCAAATCACCTCTTCCACCCATTTTCTTATATAATTTTTATTCAAACAAATTATTTTATCTACAAACTAAACGAACTCTTACTACAAATTGGAACAAGTATTTTGTTGATAAATACCTTACATTTTACTTAAAAATTAAAAAGCATATGTATACGTATCTTCTCATTTAGTCGTAATCCATTTCATCCATCTTCTCTGTGTCTCTGTTTGTGCGTTTAAGTGGAATACGCTTTTAATTTGCTATACATCTATACGTCTTCTTTTGCTCCATTTTTTATTGTGCTACTTTTGCAATAGCCTTACTCTGCTTGAAAAACTCATGATTTGCAGGTACAAATACTTCTTTTCTTTGATGATTTTAGTTATATATTCATTTGTCATCGCCTTTCTTTTTTACCAGTATACACATTTATTGAGTAAATTTAACAAATAATCATCCAACTTTACTCACCATTATCACTTGCTTACCCATCTTTGAAATATTATCTATTGCTTACTCCTCTATAATTTTTTTTTTCCTATGTTATTGGATGGTTTCATGGTAAATTAGAGTGTGGATGATGATCGAATTTAATGTTAGTAAAAAAGAAAAAAATTATTGTTTAAAATTTATTTTATTTTTTCATGTGTTAGTGGATGGTAAACAAGAGCTTTCAGGAATTGAGGTGATCAAATTTAGTTTTAGTAAAAGGAACAAATTTATCGTTAAAAATTTGTTTTTATTTTTAATATGTTATTAGATGATATATTTAATGTTTGTTAAAAAAAAAAAAAAAATGTCGCGGGAGAGTCACCGAGAGTCGTCGGAAATTATGAACTGAAGACAAATTTTTGCAAAGTGCTAAAGAAGTAAACAAATATTTACAATTGATTGAACATTTAATTAAAGTGGTAGAAATAAAGTTGGTTTCATTAATTGTTATTAAAATTTTGAAAACCAATATCTCGCGATATATTACAATATATCGCGAGATATTGATTTTCTCATCTCGCGGTACACCACGCGGTCAACCGCGGTGTACATGTAGCACCATTGGGAAAATAAAATTCCCTTCCATTAAGAATATCTCCAATGTATTCTATGAATTATCATTTAGATGGTACAAATATTGGCAGATTTTTTATCTACGTAGTATTAATATCTAATGAATAGACATTCAAGTTCAAATTTAGTCTCCAATACATTCTATGGATTGTTATCTATGTGTATTTTATTTTATTAAATTAAAAATAAAATTACATTTAAATATGTATAAAATATTTAAATCTATATAGGAAATTTAAATTTTGATGAGTCAGCATGTCTAACGGAGCTTCTGAATTTAGATAGAGTTCTAGATATTGTCTATTTTTTTCTTTATCAAGTGAACTTGGAGAAGAAGTTTTTCATTTCCCTACTAAATTACTATGTTACATAACCTATGTATAGGATGTCATTCTCTGACTTCATTGCAATTTAAGTTTACATTTACATAAATATTTGATTAATTGTAGGTTTGTCTATGATTCATGATCAAATATTATTTTTATCCATATATTTTATAAGATTTATAATTTTTATCCACACATTTTGTAGAACTGAGTTGTTTGTAATCTAAAAAAAATTGCGAAGAAGATATTTTGATAAAGATTTAACATTCTTATCTACTTTCTAAGATATTTTTTTGGTTCTTGAGCTTTATCCATCTCTACTCAGTTGAAATGGATTATGAATAGGTAGGATATCTTTAACTTTATTAAGATTTTGATTTTGAAAATGTAAAGTCATATTAGAGTATCTCTAATGCACTTTGTCTATTGTAATTTATATGGCAGGTAATATAGACGATTATCACTACGTCTATTAAATAGACGGTCAAATTAAAAATTTATCTCTAATAGATTCCGTCTATAACCAATATAACCGCTTATGTAGCATTAATTTTTTTAAAAAAATTTGGTGGGTCTTCAAATTTTATTTCCCTCCTCCGACTTTTTTTTTAATAAATTGCTGAGTTTGATTTAGATTTGTTGAGTCACTCCATCTAAATTTAGAAGGAATCTATTTTTTAGTGTGTCATATCAGCTAAACGAGTTCTCATTAGCATGTATTGGAGATGATTTTTTATAAATCTGTCTATCTGTACTTATATGATACGCTTAAAAAGCAATAAACGGAGTGCATTGGAGATGCTTTTAGGACTTACAATTATAGCTTTAATTATATAACCTCACCAAAATATAAGAGTAGAGTGTGCTCAACTTTTAGATAAGTTAGGCAGTTGCCTATTATCTCTAAATTTTAGAAATTTTCATTCTAAATAATTTATTAACAGAATCATCAAGTTAGTTTTATTACTAATAATTAAGAAAAAATATTTTAATAAAATTAATTTATAGACTGAAATTAGTCTCTAAATGAAGTAATAAAAATACAATAATAAATAAGACTGACAGAAAAAGTCTGTAGATTACAAAGTTGTGATTAAAAATAATAATTTAAAGATTAATAATAGAGTAATTTGAAGAAAAAAAATTCTTAATAAATTTAAATACTAATAGAAATTCCGTCAGGAAATAAAGTAATAAAAATATAAAAAAATTATATCATTAATAAAAAAGTAATTGAAGAACACAAAAAACTTTTCAGTTAGAAATATTAAACATAAATAGTTCAATAAATTAATTTTCCAACAAAAAATTGATTAATTAATATAAATTAAATACTAACAAAATATAATCTTGGAAACAAAATAACAATTAGTGGTTATCGACAACATCATTGACAACATTGTCATCGATAATCGCTGACAAGATATACCGTTATCACCAACAGTGCCACTGTTGGTAATTACATTTGAATGAACGACGGATATTGATTTTTATTAGAATCTTTAACAATAATACCCTCGATGATTACCAACATAATTTCTGTTAGTCATCATTTGCTCTATTAATTTTTTAAATATTATTCTTAGAAATGCTCCTTCAACAATTTCATTAAGGACCCCCAAATTTTTTTGCTCGCCTTTGTATAAAGAGTATTGTCTCGAATAAATGACCAAAAAATGAAATATGACAATCTCGGCAATTAGTTGAGAAAGTGAATTTGAAGTCGAGAAATTATCGAGAAAAATATGAGAACAACCACCTCACAATTAGTCGTGACAATATACAAAGAGTCGATAAATGAGCCAAAAGATAAACGAATAAATGCTCTTGATCACTAGTCAAGCATTGAGAAATAACATTTTGGATAGAAAAGAAATCGACAATAATGTATTAAAAGGGATAGTTTCACCATACACTACAAAATATAAAATAATTTAAAAAATACTATCTAACTTTTTTTCTCTAAAAATACTGTTTTTATTATTGTTGTTGTTACATTTGTTACATTTCTTATTAAAAAAAAATTGTATGTTACATTTGTTATATTTGAAATTTAAAATATTAAAAAGTAATTTTAGAATTTTTATATAAAATCAAGCACTGCATTAAAATTTAGGCAAAAACATCAATATAGAAATGACAAGGGTAATTTGCAGCCGTCGTCCCCAACCTTTAGAAATTTTGGCACGTTTATCCTCATTCTTCATTTTTTTGCACCCATATCCTCAACTTTTCTTAATTTGGTGGCTGAAGTCCCTATTGACGGATTTACCCTTTGGTAATTTGCAGCCTCCATCTCCAACCTTTGGAATTTTGGTACTTTTATCTTCATTCTTCATTTTTTACACCTATATCTCCAACATTTCTTAATTTGGCGCTGAAGTCTCTGTTGACTGATTTACCTTTCAATATATTATAAATTTATTAGTTTCTTTTAATTTTTCATATAAAATAAAAGTATTCGGACTCATTTATACTTGCAAATGTTAGGAATCTAATTGAAAATTTCTCTAATCAAAATAAGGACATTTGTCTTTTTCATCAAATAAAGACCAATTGCGTACTAAAACACACTAGATAGATACTTATGTATCAAAAAATAAAGGTTATGGACCATTTGCACAAATTTTTCGTTATTTATTTATTTTTTTCATTTAATTAATAACAAGGGTTGAACAAAAAGTTGATTTTTTAACATTGACTTTTCTTATTCTTATACATAGCTAAACCAAGCAGGATCATGATAAACTTGTTATCCTGATAACTATTATTCAGATAAATAAGTTTATCTACAAGCCAAACGGATTCTTAAGATAATTATTAAATTTTATTCATTTTTGTTAAAAGTGAGAATCAAAATATAGTTATCTAAATAAAACTATTTATCTGAATAATAGTGATAAAAATATTTATCTATTTAAGTAATAATACTTAATAAATACTTTTCTCATTATTAAAAATGAATAGTTTTATCACTAATAAATTATATATGAAAAATTAAAAGAAACGGAAAATTTGTGCAAATGGTCCATAACCTTTATTTTTTGATACAGAAGTCTCTAACTGATGTGTTTTAGTGCGCAATTGGTTATTATTTAATGAAAAAGATAAATATGTCCTTATTTTGATTAGAGAAATTTTCAATTAGATTCTTAACATTTGCAATTAAAAATGAGTTCGAATACTTTTATTTTATATGAAAAATTAAAAGAAACTAAAAATTGATAATATATTGAAAGGTAAATCCGTCAATAGGGACTTCAGCCACCAAATTAAGAAATGTTGGGGATATGGGTGTAAAAAAATGAAGAATGAGAATAAAAGTGCCAAAATTTCAAAGGTTGGAGATAGAGGCTGCAAATTACCAAATGGTAAATCCGTCAACAGGGACTTAAGCCGCCAAATTAAGAAAGGTTGAAGATATGGGTGCAAAAAAATGAAGAATGAGGATAAAAGTGCCAAAATTTCAAAGGTTGGGGATGGCGGCTGCAAATTACCCAAATAACAATGTTCAACTAATATATCATTGTTATAAATAATCTCAAATTGTTAGGTCTTGAGGCTCCATCCCTAAAAGTTGGCTCTATTAGATAGAACTAGTATATCACCCGTGCGATGCACGGCACTTGTTTTTTATGAAAGTTATTTTAAAATATTCTAAGAGTATATTGTTTATTTATTACATTCAAATAGAAAAAAAAATCATATAACTAACATTTGATTACTCATTGATATTGTTGACGTCGGAACCTACAACGTCTACGTGTCAACAGATCTCTAGTCACTCCTCTGCCAACTTGTATGTTACCTACACACTCGAACAATCGTTAGGCACCAAGATCTCTGGAGAAAAAGGATCCAGCGATCGTTGATACTCTGACGATCAAGTCAACTGCCGGTATAAGAATAATACACATGAGGAGAAGTAATTGGGTGTGGGAGGGACAATCAGGCAGAGATTTGAGCAGAGTTTAGGTTGAAATTCTAAGTGCAAAAAAAGCGTCAAGAGTACGTAATAAAAATCATGCGTACTAAAAAAATGCGTGTCAAGAAAAGCCTACCTTAGAATAATTGGAATCTGATATTTATAGAGGGAGAATCCTAATTGATTTAGGGAAGCAATCAATTAGAATTATGTTAGGATTCTCTTTCCTTATATGATAAGGTAGTTTCTAATCTCGCCGTGATCTTCCAAGATTGCATCCTAATCTCTCTCAATCTCTAAGATTATGTTGCTGATTTTATTGGATTGGGATATGGTTTCCTTATGACAATCAAACACAATCTTTCTTGAGATATCCTTTTAACCGTCCCAAAATATCGGATTATATGCGGACTATAATTAACACGAAGCCCAGCGAGGCTCTCTGGGTCGGCCATGAGTGTCGAGGCCCTTCATGGGCCTCGCAATACTCTAATTCAGGAATACTAGGATATTCGATGGGCCTCAGGAGGCTTCGAAAATTCTGAGGCCCTTCTTTGGACACCCGAGGCCTTCTCCGAGTTTATAGGACCCTTATGAATCTGGAAGGCCCTCGCTGGGCCTATAAGGCCTTAGCGAGGCTGAATTAGGCCTAGATAAGACTTTTACTGGAACTTTGCTGACGTGGAGGCCTCACCAAAATTGGGTGGTAACAGATATTGAAAAAAAAAAAAAAAAAATATAGTTAATCCAGGTTTTGAAACACCTATTTGAAAATCACGTTTGTAGTCGAAATGAGGTAGACTTTGAATAGTATGAATTTAATCTTAAAATTATCATATATAGTTTATTAGTTTAATCGACTTATTATTTTTATTCAATAAATCAGATCATTTGATAATATAACACAATTCTATATTTTCCATGTATTGATGTTTTTTTTTAAACTGCAACCTATATAAACCCACTATAGAAAGCCTAAAAAATTTGTAGGAAAAATAAATCTATTTTCGGAAAACTATTGTATTATTACCAATAGTTCTCGTGCATTGATATTTCATTTTTTTTAACACAATTTATTTAAATTCCTCAACCGATATAAATTAAAAATTTGAAAAGTTGCTGCATTTATCATATAAAATATTAAATGTTACAATTCATTTTTTGCAAGAAAATAGAAAAAATAAATAAATAAACAATCAATGTATAAAACCCATTAAAGAATATGAAAAGTTTTTGCATTTATCATATATAATATTAAATGTTACACTTTCGTTTTTGTAAGAAAAAGAAAAAAAATAAAATAAACAATCAATATGTGAAACCAATTAAAGAAAACAAACTTTTATACAGCATTTATAGCGGAACTTACCAAATCTGGAAAGAAAAAATGGCGGAAAAATGTGTGCATGAAATTTTCGACGACACTTCTTTTTTATATATATAGATAGATAGATAATATTAAATGTTACAATTCATTTTTTGCAAGAAAATAGAAAAAATAAATAAATAAACAATCAATGTGTAAAACTCATTAAAGAATCTAAATTTTTTTTGCATTTATTGTATATAATATTAAATGTTACATTTTGTTTTTTGTAAAAAAAAAGAAAAAAAAAAAAAACAATCAATGTGTGAAACCAATTAAATAAAACAAACTCTTATGCAACATTTATGACGGAGCTTACCAAATCAGTGTATGAAACCAATTAAAGAAAACAAATTTTTATGCAGCATTTATAGTGGAACTTATCAAATCTGGAAAGAAAAATGGCGGGAAAATGTGTATGTGAAATTTTTTACGGCACTTATATATACTAGTTAAGAATACGTGCGTTGCACGTGATTTTGTAATAATATTATGATTTTTTTATTTTAAAATTATCGATGAATATAACACTTAAATGAAATTCATTTTCAATCATAAGTTCATCAATGATTATGACCAACTAAGAAATTATATTCAAACTTCTTGGTAAAACATGTGGTTCATTAAAAAATATATGGCCTACGTGAATATTAAGTTTGAAAGATTATTGATACTCTTTTAATTATATTTTAAATCATATATCTAATGGCATATCAGAAAAGGCAACTTTCTTTTATGAAAATTAGTATCAAATTCTAAAATACATGAAAATAGTATATATAAGTATAACACAATTTTTCATTGATTTTCTGTATTTATATCATTATAAAAAGCACACGAAAACAAAATATTTAGCCTTTTTAGGTAATTATTTCTCAGAAAAAAGAATCTCAAATTTTTTTTGATATAAGATAAAGAAGACTTTTCTATTGCAATATCCATTTAGTTTTAATGCACCCATAAATTAAGAATTTTTTTTTTTTTTTGGTTCTCTTCATGTATACTTTCTCGTAATTCCATCTGAAATATTATTAAATTTCAAGAAAATTCAAAACAACTAAGTATTTGGACAATGATTTTAACTCATCACATAAAACTACTTATTATGCGAGATTTACCTTCACCTTATACATAACATGACTCACTTTATCCAAGTTATGTCTTCCTAAGCCGCGTGCTTGAAAGAGTTAGAGTAACACCAATTCTCCTTGTTCTAACTCGTTCTTCCACAATAAATATACGTTTAATTGCTTACAAAATGACATAAAACACCATTCGAGCTTAAATCCCTTTGTTATCAAGATTACCACAATAATTAACATTTTTACATCGAACAAATATTCTAAATCAAGAAAAAAAGATATAGAAATCAAAATTTAAAATCAATATTACCATCATATATATTCTTAAAATTAGTAAATCATTCATGAAAAATTAACACATCTATTATTACCACATTACTATCATATCAAATATTAAAAATCGTCATTGCGAGGAAAAAAAATATTCTTGGCATAATAAAAAACAAAGTCGAATAACAAAGGAAGAAAGTATGAATCAATAATAAGAAAGTCGAAATGAAAAGCCAAATCCATCTTGTTTTGTTATGTTGATGAAGGAATTTGCTTAAATTCTTTTGCATAATAAGATTGACTCTTTGATTGTTTACAATTAAAGAAAATAATTTCAATCTATTAAAAAATTTATTAGTATATTTATTTTTATTTTTATTATTTAAAGAGACAAATTACTTTTAATGATCAAAATACAATATTTATATAGTATTAAATAGTTTAAATTAAAACCAAAATAAATTATATTAATTGAAAGATGATTTTAGGAATTATAAGTTATTTGAGGGGTAATATCGTCCAAAAATGTTTCTCCCTTTAAGGGACTTTTAGAATTAGTATATATATATATATATATATATATATATATATATTAAATGTTACATTTCATTTTTTTGCAAGAAAATAGAAAAAAATAAATAAATAAACAATCAATGTGTAAAACTCATTAAAGAATCAAATTTTTTTGCATTTATCGTATATAATATTAAATGTTACACTTCGTTTTTTGCAAGAAAAAGAAAAAAATAAAATAAACAATCAATGTATGAAACCATTTAAAGAAAACACCGCATTTATGACAGAACTTACCAAATCAATGTGAAACCATTAAAGAAAAAAAAATTATGCAGCATTTATGGCGGAACTTACCAAATCTGGAAAGAAAAAAAGGCGAGAAAATGTGTGCGTGAAATTTTTGACTAAGACTTACTTTTATATATAAAATATATAATATATATATAGATAGTTAAATCTTCATTTAAATTCAAGACTATCTCTACATTTATATATGGGATTTTTATTCCCAAGTCTCTACCAACGAGGAAGTCCTATTTATTACCCAACAATCATAATGTTTAGAAACTATGCATGAAACCAATATAATTGAGGCACAAAATAATATGATTTGCAAACTTATCTAAATCTTATTTGTTTTTTTAGAAGAAGAAAAAAAAGGACCTTATTTATAAAATTACAATTAACTAGAAAAAAAAGATTATAGGCTAGTTATGCAATCCAACAACAAAGGAAATCGAGAAAATATCCCGGAAAATAAAGATCTTTTGAAATCTTTAAAGACATAAATTTTGGCATCTCAACTAGAGATCAAGGCATTGAATCGTTATGGGTTAGGGAGAGTGCTTTTGGCAAGTTTGTTTATTATGTTCGTATTGCTTGCATCTCAAACATGGGCTCTACTAACTCTCTCCTTGCAACGGAATGGCTTTCATACAGGAGTTGATTTAAGAACGAGCAAGTCCAATGTTGTCCAAGTTGAATAAAAACTATATTTTGAAATTGTAGCCTTATTTATAGTTTTTTATATGATTTTTTTCAATTGAATTTTAAGACTAATACTATTAATTTATTATCGAAATTGCACTTCAGCCCAAGAAAAAATTGTCTAATTGTTTTAAATAAAAAAATCCGTATTATCAAAATTCGTTTTTGACTTATTTTTTATACTATAGCTCCTTATTTTTGGCTCTGTCTCTACTTTCATACCCCTGCAAGACCATTCTTAATCTTGTCCAAGAGTAATGTTGTTTGTACAACAATGGTTACAGATTGCATTACAAATGCTAAGATGGCAAGAGTAAAAAAAGAGTCATGCTGCATGTACATAAGGGATTACACAATAGGTTACATGAGCTTATGTGGCGAGATTTTGGAATTAAAAATATCGCGATAATGTAAACCAATTTTTCACGATATATTGGTGCTGAAATTAAATTGGAGAAACACTTTTGCCCTACACATTTTGTTTCTACGCCAAAAGAGAAAAGGGACTATAGTCGAAAAATCCCAACTTTGAAACCACCCAATCGGCGACATTGTTTTCCACTGCTCACACTACAACAAAATCTCTATTTCGCGACAATATATTTTGCGACATACATAAATTTGTTGCAATAAGTGATTTCGTGATACACGTATTTATAGTTTGTCGCAAAAATTGTGCTAGAAAAATAAGTACCAAATAATATAAGGCGACATAAAAAATTGTCGTGAAATGTCAAAATGTGCGACAAGTAATAAAAATTGTCACCAAAAACATGATGGGAAGCTTGGCGCCAAAATATTTCTGGTGAGAAACTTATGGCAACAAACTTTAATTATTTGTAACAAAGTTTCTTGTGATGCAATAGATCTACCTTTGGCGATAATGAATATTTGTTGCTAAAAATTCTAGAATTGAGGAAAAAATTTACGACACCTATATTTGTCATTGCTCTACCTTGTAGGGATGATGGAAAATAAATCGTAACATCCATATTCATCGCCTATTAGTTTTTGTAATTAACACCATTTGTCACAAGTCTATTCTACTATTGTTCATAAATAAATATTTCAATTAATTAACAAATACATAGTAAATTATTAATAAGTATGCACAAACATTCAATTATGTTATTTTTAATATTAATTTATTTGTTATACTATTTTATTATGTATAACATGGTAAAAATTTCAAATATTTAAATTCGATATGCAAATATGATGGAAGAGCCATCAATTTTTTTTACAAATAGTTCATAGTTTGATAAGCAAGCCCAATACTCAATGCATTAATCGACACAAGTCGGTATGGTAGTATCTCAAAATGGTACCATAAATAAGTGGTCTTGAAGAACTGATAAGTTTGAAAAATAATATAAAGTTTAAATTAATTTTAACGGTGGTCGATAAATCTTAATTGGACAACCCAAGTATACCCACACTTGAAAGAGTATTCCATCCAAACCATTTATCTTATGTGGTATAAAGTAAAAGAAAAAGTCAAAAATCATGATATATCTAAACGTATGTGAAGAATTCACAATGAATTTCATAAATTGAACTTAATTTAGTCCAAACTAGTCTTTTAATACGTACTGCTAAGTTGTAAGTATATTGGTTTTAACAATTTTTACTAGCTTGCTTACTAAATCTGAAAGTGGCAAATTTTTCTTTCTCGTGAAAAAGAATTAAAAAAGACGCAAGGAAAAAGACCAAAAATCCAAAGTCTTCAGGTTGCATGTGATGAATAAGTTGAGATGGAGCCTGAGTCTGAGGCTGAGATAATGGGACAGGAACTGAAGAGGCTAAGTTAATAGAGTAGGAACACGAAATTAGTAGTATGAGACAATGAAGTAGAGATATTAGCTTGAGGTGTTGTGCGGGATAATGGACCTTTGCATAATGCTCTTGTTCGAGATGCCATTATCCGCAAAAAAAAAAAAAAAAAAAAATCATTTATATGTTTTGACCTAAAATCTACAAGCAAACAAGTTTTCCGCTACCAATTTTGCGTAATCCATTAGAATGAACCAAGATAAGTTTAAACCACAAAAAAAAACGCAAAGGTACAAGCAAGCATGTATCAAGGCAATTATCTGGTGTTATTATTTGATGTCTTAAGAAATAATAAATGGACTCCTTAATATTATCCTACAAGTTTTCACCAAGTAGCGATTAAGAATTTTAAAGGAATAAAAGCTGCAAGAAAGTAATTACTCTACATGAACACATGTAATGAGTTGATTAACTATTTCATTATCCCATGAAACCACAATGATATTCAATGCTAGTTAACATGCACCTCAATTACATAAGCCTATTGACGAATCCTATTTTGAAGGTCAGTACGAAAAGCTATCCAAAGCTTTCATTTAATCAGCAACAAGACAATTTTTGGCCCAATGCCCACATCCTTCAAGCAACATTCCCATTCAATTTGAGTTTCACGGGCATCTCCTACCAAGAAATCCATTCCTTTAGTTGTTTTATGTAACAAGATACAAGTTATCTAATGCATACGACTAGGCTCCACACAACGAGTTACCTCATGACTTTTTCAATGGGAGTGGTATCGTGGCAACAAACTACAAATATGCATTGCTTTATCTACCACAGAGGCCATTATGTTGAAGTAGCATAAGGGGTCCAAGAAGATGTGTGTAAAAAGACTCCTACAGTGATGTGGGTATAGCAATAGAAGTATAATGTTCATAAAACAACCAGTTCAATAAAATGTCGGGCAACATGCACAATCGGCTCCTACAATAATGTTGGGCAACACGGTTTATGAACTGCTCATAAAACAATCAGTTCAATCACCTCCAACAACAATGCTTGACAACACACGATCAACTATAAAGTTCATAAAACAAAATGTACACAACATATATACTACACAATTAGTCATTTATAATCATTAGTTAGTTGAAGCTATAAGGACACTATTAAAATAGTTTTATTTCTTTCCAACAGAGAACACGATCATGTACACTTTCGGTTAAATCAACTGAACCTAGATAAATGTGAAGAAAAACTGGTATATGTAGCACCCTGCACTAGATGTGCCAAAACAATTTCAATCAGTTCCATGCAATTTAATGTCAATTACTACCACTTTAACAAATTCATGAACATGCTCATTTCTTGCTCAACACTTCCTTGTTTTATATGTCGGGCAACACGATCATATGAACCAGTTAACACATTTATAAAAAATTGAAAGATGAGATACAAATACAACTATTCTAAAAAAAATTGGTGTTGAAAGTAGACATTGTCTAATTTTTTTCCTTATCACGTGAACTTGGACAAGAAGTTTTTCATTTCCCTACTAAATTACTACGCTACATAACCTATTTATAGGATGTCATTCACTGACTTCATAGCAATTTAAGTATACATTTACATAAATATGTGATTAACTGTAGGTTTGTTCGTGCTTCTTGATCAAACATTATTTTTATCCACATATTTTATAGGATTTACAATTTTTATTCACACATTTTGTAGAACTGACTATTTGTAATCTAAATAAAATTGCGAAGAAGATATTTTGATAAAGATTTCACATTCTTATCTACTTTCTAAGATATTTTTTGGCTCTTGAGCTTTATCCCACTACTAAAATTGAGAGTATTATGGGCGCCAAATTACGGGTAAAATAAATTATGCGCCCCTATTAATAATTTATTATGGGCAAAAGTCTGTTTGGTTTCTATTAACACTAGTTAGGGTGGATAAAAAGGCCTCTAATATTTTCATTAGGGGCGGAAGTTTATTTGACCTATATTGACATTAATTAGGGCGAATAAAATGGCCATTAATATTTTCCAAAAATTTTCCTCTTGAAAGTGAAATTTACTGCTAAAAATTTGCAATTACTGTAATTAGGGGGTAAAAATAAACGCCTCTAATAGGGTTTTAAATTTTTTAACTCCAAAAACCTAAAATAATGTCCACATTCTATCTTTCTCTCTCTCTCTGGGTACCACACCCAATTGTCTCTACTTTGTCATATTCTTCAAAAACTTTTTATTTTTTTAGATCGATTTTATCATTCCCAACTCTTTTACAATTACAATATTCTAAATTTCCAAAGTACAGAAAGGCAATTTCAAAACTTGAGAAAGAGGTATGTTGTTTCTTAGTTTTATTGTAATTCTACATCTAAGATGGAATCATGAAGATGTGTTGTATGTTCTGTATATGCAATAAAAGAATTCATATGTAGTTTCTATTTAACGTTGTCTATTTAATGTTGTGTATTAGAATCCCTTAGTTTACTTTTAAAATTTCAGAAAGTAGGTAATGTCGGAATGGCGTGCAAGAAATCAAACGCCATTGTTTGCCATGACAAACAAAGAAGTTCTGCTTTGTCTCGGTCTAGTCGCAGCTTGTAGACCGCATGATCCAAATATACAAGATTTTACCTTTTTTGTAGTCCAGTCTCTCAATTTTTAATATTATGCACTTTGGTCCTTCTCAAGTTTTAGAATAGTACAAATAAGTCCTCAAACTTTTTGTAAGTTAAAATTCACTCTCGAAACTTTGTGACATTTCTCCAATGGCTCTTTTAATGGTTCTTATCACACTCATGCCATCATGTCAATCTTCAAATACTTCCAATCAACTCCTATGTAGCTCGAATTCTTTCTTTTTGCTCCATTTACCTCTATTTTTTTATTTTACCTACAATGGTAACATTTATACTAAATTAAGTAGAAATCTACGTAAATTACAATTATATATCAGGTTTATAAGTTAAGATAAGCGTATAAAACACACTCATCACCTACTCAATTCATTCATTTGAATTTGCTTCTAAGGCTTATGCATTGTTCATCATACTACTTATTTATGTTTGATTAGTAAGTTAGTTTGAGAAACATGTTGCTTTTATGTATATATGGATATAGCCATGGAAATGTCAAGACGGGCCGGCTCGGCTCATGTCAGCTCGGCCCGTCCACAAAAGGGCGGCTTGGATCGGCCCGTGGCTTGTGGGTCACACGGGCTAAGCCATGGGCCAGTTCGCAGGCCACACATGAATTTAATAATTTTTTTAAAAGTTAAAAAGAAATAAGTTATGATAAAATTGAAATTTCAAACCATCCTCCTTTTTATGTACCTAGTTCTTCTATCTCTTCGGCCAATATCAAGTTTACTTTATCTTGGATTCGAAGTTCTGCATCCTCCCAATCTTTTAAATACATTAAACTCTCTAATATGTCAAGTTTTAGTCTTGACCTCATATCATTCAAAATCCTACCACTTGTACTAAAAGTACCATCTGATGCTACAGTTGATACCGGAAGTGTTAGTAGATCGTGTGCTATAATAGAAACAATTGAGTATTGACGCTCGTTTTGTCTCCACCACCTAAGTATATCAAAATTATTCATCTCATTTTCATTTAACAAATTAAGCATGCCGTGATCAAAATATCTAGCTAACTCTAAAAGTACGTCTCTAATATTTATTTCTACATTTGTGGTACGGAAAAGCGAAGAAGAAGAAGAAAAATAACTAGATTGTTGAGTTCCTTTAAGAATAAAAAAACTCTAATAATCATTAGGACTAGGGTTATTTGATGACGAAGAAGGGATTGGTACATAAGGACTTCTAACGTTTCTACCAGTTTTTTTCGCAGAAAAATCGTACATTTCACATAATATTTTTTCTAAATTACCATAAGTTATTTGATTACCTTAATTTAAGTTATTAGAAATTTTTGAAATAATATGTTTTGTACCTTGTATATTTACTCGAAGTCCATAATTGACGCTAAGGGAAATAACATAGATAGTTCTTCCCGATATTTTCTAAACTTAATTTCTATTGCTACTACAATATCGTAAAAAATTGTAAATATCTTATACCTATTAAAATTATTTGTAATAAAATAAAAATAATTTAAAACTAATGGACTAGTGGGGTAATCTATGCCAGCACATGTGTTTGTGGCGTTGAAAAAAGCTTATAAAAATTTTCTCACATGAAATGCAATTTATCAATCATATGGTTGCAAATCGTATTCTGGACCGTGTGAATGTTGGCCATTATAATATGCAGTTACACAATGTTCATAACCTTCATATGATTCAAGCATTAAATAAGTAGAGTTTCACCCATTGCATATGTCTGTACATAAAGATTTTGTTGGAATGGAATTTTCTATACATAATTCATCAAATACTTATTTTCGAGTAGGTGAAGCAATAAAATAATTTAAGGCATGCCTATTTTTTTAATTACTCTAAACCATCTTGAACAATTAAATTAAAAATATGACATACACATCTAACATGAAATAAAATTCTACCAAAATCCAGATTTAATTCTCGAACTAATTTATCTATTGCTATGTTGTTAGGCACAACATTGTCAAATGTGAAACTGTGAATTTTAGATTTGTAATTAAATTATCTAATAATTGTCATTAAATAATTATAAATTTGTATCACATTATGAGAGTAGTCAATTACTTTAAAATCAATTATTCTTTTATGCATAATCTATAGTTTATCAATATAATGTAAAGTAGCCGCAATATATCATTTATGATTTTTACTAGACTATAAGTCCGAAGTGAATAATACAACACTTGAATATTTAGTCAAATCATTTATTACATTTTATTTTCTTTTATTATATAAAGCAATAGTATCAACACGAAGAGTGTTTCTAGCAAAGGGCATATACTTTAGTTGAAGATACTTTTGTACAAACTGTGTGAAATGAGGGCTTTCCACTATGCTAAACGAGAACTCACCACTAGCCACCAACTGAGTCATGTCTTCCCGGCGCATAGAGTCTTGTGAATAAATCCAGTTGTTAAGATTCGGAGAAGAACTAGTAGATCTACTGGGAGATCCGAACTGTAGTTAAGCTTGATTGGTATCAACTTCTCCATACTTTTGCATACACTTGGGAAAATGTCGATTTAGATAGCTCGTTCCACCACTTTTTTACCATGCAAACTGTTGTTTACAATGTTTACGCATTGTCTTGAAAATTGGTTGTCCGTATGCGATTGCACCCATCTGCACTAACTTGAAATGATACCAACACCGAACATTTTGTTTTGCAGCTCTTCGCTTAGTAGTCGACGCAATATTGTTGATCGTTTCTAACTCTTCGTCGATATCATCTAAATCGATACTTGGACCAGTGTTCGCAACCCCAAAATCATAACCAAATTCAGGAATTGGAACATAATTTAACCCACTAAAATCATCATAAATTTAGTTGTCGACAGACTCGTCACTTTCTTGAAAATTGTATTGATCCATATAGAATTGTAGATAATAGAAATGTAGAATGTAAATAACTAAAAATGTAAAAATGTAGAAATGTAGAAATTCAACTATAAATTGCATAATAAAAGAGCTTATATTGACAATATAATTTTTTCGAATTGTTGTAGGTTAAGAGAATTGTAAATTTGTGAAAAATATGAAAAGTTTATGTGGTATTTATAGGAAAAAAAATAGCCGTTTAAAAAAATGTTGAGGGGCAACTTAAAAGGTCCAAATGTAACCGTTGCAAAATAATAATCACATTTTAGACCGTTGTTTATCTTCGCAACGGTCCCCGCTTTTAAGTCGAGACCAAATTGCCCACGAGTGGGCGCCTCTTGGGTCGGGTCCATGGACCGTGCCCACGAACCAATCTAAGGCTCGGCCCTTTTTTTTCCGGCATGGCCTTTAGCGATCCCTATATATATATATATATATATATATATATATATATATATATATATATATATATATAGCTTTGAATATATATTTTCTAGAGTATAAGAAAATGCAATCCAATTAGTGGTAATGTTGACTACTATTATCTTTTGAAGAATGTTTATGAGCTTGAATATAAGTTTCACGGAGAAAGTGATGATCAAGCTTGTAAAGTGGTTTTATTTGAGTGTGATTAGGTAAACAATTCTAGGAAGAAAAATGACCAATATGGTTTTAGCTTGGTGAATTTCAACCGGGTGGCACAAAATAATTACAAGTTTATATTGGCTTCACAAGCTATTCGAGTGTTTTATGTTGTCGATCCAAAATAACCAGATTGAGTGTTGCGGTTAAAACAAAACAAGAGATTTGTATGATGTAATGGAAGATGATGTTGGAGTCGATATACATGATTACTATGCCACACCAAATCTTGATGATACCAATCTAGACAATAAAGAAGTACAAATCAGAACTGATGTACGTGGTGTATATGTTAACAAAAAATTACCGTTGCGTACGATGGATAATTCCATGCTTGAAGAGAGCGACCCCAATGACAATGAAGATGAGAATGAAAATGAGAGCGATGATGACATGGAGTAGTAAAGTTCATATTTAAATTTAAGATATAAGTTTATAAATTTGTGAATGGATTTTTATATGTTGGACAATGTCTTAATGTTTTTCATTTCTATAATTGCGATGTTATGTTTAAATTTTATGTGAAGTTATTGCATGCCATCAGGTGTCAGACAAATGTTTCTAATTTCTTTTTACAAGTTCATTAGTCTTTTATTAAAATGCTTATTTACTTTGAATTATTGGAACAAATTCTACATTATCTTTTATATTGTTAATTGTTTAGATGATTAGCTCTGAGCATTTAGATTCTGACAATGAGAATCATTCAGATGCTGACATACAGAGAAATGGTGGCTCTGAAAACAGTGGCATGTGTTTCATAATTTATTATTCTAACACATTTTTTTATTTATTAATCCCTTATTACTATAATTATTTTTTTGCATTACTTATGTATAGGCCAAACAGAAAGAAAATGGTGTGGCCATGACAAACCCAAATGGAGTAAATCAGGGAATGAGAAGATTGAGTTCACAAAGGATGGACTATGCATTGTCCCCAAGGATGCCAAGATATCAAGGTACTTGGGTAGGTTGGAGAGAACTTACAACTTTCTACCTCTTTCTCATACAGATTGGCGATCGCACAAAGATTCTGCAAGAAAATGTGGAAAACAATATTGGTATGTTGAATCTTTTAAATTTTGTTTATAACGTTAAATTAACCAATATTACACATAGTTTTATGTGTTAAGGATACTATTGATCGGTGTCTAAAAATATTCCCCACATTCACAAAATCGGCATACAATGCTAAAGAGATTAGCCAACAAGTTATGAACAATAGAGTTGAATTGAAAAAAAAAAATATTACACTCCATATGTTGGCTCACCATTGCGTTTCATGTGTGGAGATGGTCGTGTAGATAGTGAAAAATGGCGAGAAATGGTAAATTATTGGGATAGCGGTTCTAAAAATAAAATAATTAATCTTACATCTTTTGTTATTTCTCTAGACTTTGCCCTTTTCTATAAATTTTACAATTACAAACAAGATAATTGTGATTGAGTTAGCTTATTGTTTTTTGAATAATAGAATAAAGTTGAAAAGAATATTGAGAATCGTAAGCAGCACCAAATGAGTCACACAAGTGGGGCAAAGAGCTTCGTACGACACCTAGCCGAATTTGTAAGTAAATCGTAAAGTTTTTTTTAATTAAATTTGTTATGTGCTATGCAGATTATATAAATTTTGTATGCATTTGGTGTTAGAAAATATTTTTCATTCGAATAGGAGCAAAAGTCTGGTCACACACCTATTGAGACATTCAATTTGGTTCATAAGAGAAATGATAAACACAAAAGTTGGATTGATGATGCATCTGAGCAAATGGGGGTAAGTTTGATATTTTTTATTTATCTTTGCAGGCTAAGATATCACAAGAGTTGACACAACTAGTTGCTACCCATGGCGAGGAGACCCTGAACTAAGGTTGCAAGCATATGTAACAAACAAGGGGCTTTGAGACTGGTGGTAGAGTTCGTGGTTATAGAGACGTTGTGACACCAGACATGGTGCCTTGGGTGTAGCAGACTCAACCAACATCTTCAATTCATAGATCATGTAGAGGACGAGACTACTCTTCTTTGGAGTCTGGCTTTTTTTTATTTGCAATCTAAGTATGAGGAACAATCAAAAGAGATAAAGGAGTTGCGGCATATGATTTTATCTTCACAATATCAATCTTAAAATTCACAGCACAACACTCTACATCCCAACTCCGATCATCTTCACAACATCGGTCTTAAATAGTCTTAGGCACAACAATCTCCATCCCAACACCAATCACCCACCCAACAACGATCTTCCTCCCAAAGATGAATCACTCTCATAACAACATTCACCTTCTCAACATAATTCATCTTTTCATTAGTATCTACCTTATCCCCACCCTAACTTATCGTTTTCCTTCGTCATCTCGGTTCTACTATCCTCAACCATACCTTCCATCCTTGTACCCACCAAAGGTCATATCCTCATAGAGAGTTCTCAAGGATGCTCAATGACCCAAACTTTATACAAAAAATTATGCCTTTGGATCATAGGAGTAGTCAACATGATAGAGTTAGCATATGTTGTTCTTGTTATGCACTTTTTAGGAGAGATTTTGATGCTATTAACAAATGACTCTAGGGTTAATTGTTATTTATTGTATGGAACAATAAAATATAATGTTATGTTTGATTATGTAGATTGGCATCTATTAAAATTTCTATATTTGATATTAATATTATCTCAATTTATGTCATCAAAAATATTTAATTTTATATATATATATAATTTTATTATTTACTATTATTTAATTTAATTTAATTATATTAGGGGCACATAGATGTGTCTCTATAATTGATACGAATATAATTGATACGAATTTATGATTTAATTAATTGGGATGGGATGGGAGGGAGGGGGCATTTCTAAGCGCCTCTATTGTTTTAAACTTATTTGAGACCTTTAATTAAGTGTCCCTATTGTTTTAAATTTAATTAGGGAGTTTAATTAAGTGTCCCTAATAGAATTACAATCCTATGTGTCGCATATATTATTAGGGGCGTTTTTGGTGTCAATTCACCCCTATTTATTATTAGGGGCGCTATTTATAGGGGCATTTACTAATCCACCTCTCATTCTCTTATGGTCATTTTAACTTTGTTTTTTAACCATATTTACATTAATTGGAGCACTTCTAAATGTCCCTAATATTCTCAATTTTTGTAGTGTCCATCTCTATTCAATTGAAGTGGATTATGAATAGGTAGGATATCTTTAACTTTATTAACATTTTGATTTTGAAAATGTAAAGTCATCTTAGAGCATCTCCAATGCACTTCGTCTATTGTAGTCTACATGACAGGTAAAATAGAAGGGCTTCTAGTCTATGTGGCACTACGTCTATTGAATAGATGGTCAAATTAAAAATTTATCTCCATTGGGTTCCATCTACAACTAATATTACCTCTTATGTGGCATTAATTTTTTTTAAAAAAATTGGTGGGTCTTTAATTTTTATTTTCCTCATTTGATTTTTTTTTTTAATAAAATGCTGAGTTTGATTTAAATTTACTAAGTCACTCTGTCTAAAAGTCCGTCTAAATTTAGATAGAATCTATTTTTAGTGTGTCACATCGCCTGAGACGGAGTTCTCATCAAAGATAAATTGGAGATGATTTTTTATAACTCCGTCTATCTATACTTATAAAGTACGCCTCTAAAATAATAAACGGAGTGATGCTATTAGAACTTACAATTATGGCATTAATTATATAACCTCACCAAAATGTAAGAGTAGAGTGTGCTCAACTTTTAGATAAATTAGGAAGTTGCCTATTATCTCTAAATTTTAGAAATTTTCATACTAAATAATTTATTAACAGAATCATCAAGTTAGTTTTATTACTAATAATTAAGAAAATATTTTAATAAAATTAATTTATAGAATGAAATTAAGTCTCTAAATGAAGTAATAAAAATACAATAATAAATAATACTGACAGAAAAGTCCATAGACTACAAAGTTGTGATTAAAAATAATAATTTAAAGATTAATAATAGAGTTTTTGTTGGCGATAATTTGAAGAAACTTTTTTGTCTTAATAAATTTAAATACTAATAGAAATTCCAAATATAAAAAAATTATATCAGTAATAAAAAAGTAATTTAAGAACATGAAAAACTTTTCAGTTAGAAATATGAAGCATAAATAGTTCAATAAATTAATATGCCAACAAAAAATTGATTAATAAATATAAATTAAATACTAATAAAATATAATATTGGAAACAAAATAACAATTAGTGGTTGTCGAAGCACTATCGTAGTATCGATGAGTTGTTGACAACATCATTGACAACATTGTCGCCGATAATCACGACGAAGATGTATCACCAACAGTGCCACTATTGGTAATTACGTTTGAATCAACGACGGATATTGATTTCCATCAGAATCTTTAATGATAATATTCTCGACGATTACCAACAAAATTTCTCTTAGTCATCATTTGCTCTATTAATTTTTTAAATATTATTCTTAGAAATGCTCCTTCAACAATTTCATTAAGGACCCCAAATTGTTTTGCTCGCCTTCGTATAAGAGTATTGTCTCGAATAAATGACCAAAAAATGTAATATGACAATCTCGACAATTAGTTGAGAAAGTGAATTTGAAGTCGAGAAATTATCGAAAAAAAATATAAGAACAACCACCTCACAATTAGTCGAGATAGCATACAAAAAATCGATAAATGAGCCAAAAGATATACGGATAAATGCTCTCGATCACTAGTCGAGGATTGAGAAATAACATTTTGGATAGAAAAGAAATCGACAACAATGCATTAAAAAGGATAGTTTCACCATACACTACAAAATATAAAATAATTAAAAAAATATTATCTAACTTTTTTTTCTTTCTAAAAATACTGTTTTTATTTTTGTTGTTATATTTGTTACGTTTGTTATATTTTTTTATGCTACATTTGTTATATTTGAAATTTAAAATATTAAAAAGTAATTGTAGAATTTTTATATAAAATCAAGCACTGCATTAAAATATAGGCAAAAACATCAATATAGAAATGACAATGTTCAACTAATATATTGTTTTTATAAATAATCTCAAATTGTTAGGTCTTGGGGCTCCATCCCTAAAAATTAGCTCAATTAGGTAGAATAGTTAAATTTTCATTTAAATTCAAGACCACATCTACATTTAACGCGTATTCAAACAAGTGAAGAAAGCACGGCAGGGAGGAAGTGTGGTTTGTGACCAACTTTTTAACTCACTGGGTAAACATTTAACGATATTCAAACAAGTAAAGAAAACACGGCAATGAGGGAGTGTTGTTCACGGCCAACTCTTTTAACTCACCTGGATAAACATTTAACGCTAGATTCAAACAAGTAAAGAAAGCACGGCAGCGAGGGAGTTTGGTTCGCGACCAACTTTTTTAACTCGCTGGGTAAACATTTAATGCGTATTCAAACAAGTAAAGAAAGCACGGCAGCGAGGGAGTGTGGTTGCCGGCCTACTCTTTTAACTCGCTAGGTAAACATTTAATGCATATTCAAACAAGTAAAGAGAGCACGGCAGCGAGGGAGTGTGGTTCACGGCCAACGCTTTTAACTCGCTGGGTAAACTTTCAAGGCATCTACATTCAAATAGTGAAAGAAAAGCATTGGATAACTACATTCGTCACAAATGATGCGAAACATTGAAATTTTTCATTAATGAATTTGATGAAAGCAACATAAACAAATATTACAAGAAGTTATGGTTCCTAAGTCTCCGCTGAACCTTTGGGATCGGTATAACCAGAGGTCCCTAATTTGGCCAGTAACTCTTTGGCCTTCGAAAGCTCCGCCAGGGCTTCGGTCAACTGCTTGTGTTTAGTATAAGCCATATCTTTACAAACTTTGAGTTTCAACTCGACTTGCTTCGAGCACTACTAACAAAGATTTGGATCGTTTTGGATTTGATTATTTTAAACTCGGCTTGTGCCATGGCATCTTCAGAAATGGCAAGTCTTGAACGAAGAATCTTGTTCTCCGAACACAACTCAGCAATGTCCTTTGCACCCTTAACTGTTGAGCACAATTCATCAACTTTCATCGCCAGCACCTTGTATAACTCACAATTGAGTACATGACTCTGGGCGGTGCTCATCTCTGCTATTTTTATCATCTCTAATAGGTCTGCATCATCTACCGCCTTTTCCCAAGCGGAAGTCAAATACTTATGAACAAAAGCTGCATCCATAGCGATCGGGGTTGGTAACTTCTCCAAAAAAAGCGGGTCCAATTCATCCCGACGGAACCCAATGTTAATACGTTCGCCCAAATATAAGAAGCGTGAATGGAGGTCTATGTCACACCGTGAGAAGACGGAGTTGATTCTCTGGTTTTTTTAGGAGGAGTCATTCGGCCTCGATTGACCCTCCTGGAATCTATCCCGTCATCCTCATCTTCCACGGCCCTTTTTGGCACAACTTTCTCCTCTTCATTGTTGGCAATCCCTTTCCATTTGTCTTGCCGTCGGACATTTTTCGATGGAAGTAAGGATTTTTCAAAAAGGAGAGAGGGTGAAACTCCCTCAGCTGCTTTCGGCACCAATGGGACATTGGCAACCGGAACAGGCGTTGTACCTGGTATCGGACGTCGTGGGAAAAGAGTCACTTTACCACCTTCAACTCCTGCACCGCTTATTTTGAACACTAGTATTTTGGAGAAGTAAAACCAGCCATTGACTTACATTTGAGTTCGAAATTATGGAGAGAAGAAGAAAGTGAAGGGAAACAATGAAAAGTTATATATATATAGGTGAAACACTTGATCCCAGCTATTAATGCACATCCCGAATGCAAACCCCGGATAACTGGACACATGTAGGAGGATGCATTATAGAAAACCCTAGGTAAGCGTAAAGGCTGCACGACTTAAATACGCTGGAGACTTGCACCTTTCTTGCGCAATGATGATGCCATCGGTCTACATCACCTGCGAAAATGTTCACGAAAGCATCCTAATCAATGAACCTTGCTCACCCCACAGAGGCATCCTGATCAAAGAGCCTCGCTTATCTTGCGAATGTGTCCTCATCAAAGAACCTCACATTGACAACGAAGGCATTCTAACCTAAAAGCCTCGCACTGTTCCTGAATGGATTAAATCAAAAAGCCTCACATAGTTCACGAACGCTTCCCTAACAGAAAGCCTCGACGAGTTCACAACATTATCTCCTAAGCTTCGACGGTGACCAACTTCGACTACAGTTCAAGTAATTCATTTCAACCTCAATAATAGAATAGACAAGGATAATCAAATCGATTATTTGTTTATTCATCAAATTCGGATTACAAAGTGAAAAGAAATAGACAAAACATCATCCTACTACACCCGACGCCTCTTTAGTGTTGGCACATGATTGGGTGCCTAGATCGGTTAACTCTCGCTTTGGTCTTCGCAAGTTTTGCCACTACCTTACGTCATATGGCTCGTCACAAGGCGTCGACAACATAGGTTCAGTGAACATGATAGGGAGTCCAATTTGACTATCCCTATCATGGTGAGGTCAGACTTATATTGTTGATTGCTGGACAACGTTGTTGATGATATGCCAATGATGAATTCCAACTTCACAAATTGTTCCACTCCAGTTTCAAACTTGTCACCCCTCAAAAGATTCCCACTACACACATGTAGATGTGAATTCAGGTGTACAGTAAAACCTTTCAAGAACTGACAAGTTCAAAACGAGAGTATTTGCGAAGAAAATGATCTGAATTCTGAGAAATTTTGAAATAATGGAAACTAAATGGAAGACCCATGGGGTTTATATAGGGGTTACATAGGAAGGTCATCAGGAACATACCTAAGAAATGAAATATCCCACTATGGGTCGGTCTCTCCAATCCTCTCAACTAGTTGTTCTCCGCCTGCCGTCATAAAACGATGGGCGTGCTCCATATACTCAGGCGTGTTTTCAAATCCATCCTTGTACGCCATAACTACCCTCGCCTCAGCATCGGCACGCTCTGCCTTGACCTTCTTCACCTCTTCTCTGGCTTCGGCCAATTGTTTATCCTTTTCAGCAACCACGAACTCCAAGTTGTTGTTGATCGTAGCAACGATTTTAATTGCGAAGGCCCGATCCTCAACCAATTTTTGGGATTCTTCAATGAGGTCTCGGCAGCCTTTCTCTAGTCCTGTGCCTACTTCAAACTCTCATTCGCAGCCTTCAACTCAATCTCATACTTGGCCTTCATATTAGCCTTCTTGGCCACCACCATATCCAGCTTGAATTGAAGAGACCTCTTATCCGACTCCAGCTGAGCCTTCTCAAGGCCCATGCCATTCAAATCTTTGAATAATTTCTTCGACTTGGCTTCTTCCTTGCTGAACTTGCCATCGAAGCCTACGAGGGTGCTGTACACCTCATTGGTCAAAACCAGCCCCCATATTAAGTTCATCTTCGCCAATCACAGGAGTTCGCTCATGGAAGCTTCCTTGGTAACTTTTTTCCACATTTGGGTCCAGTATTTGTAGACGCTCGCTACCATTATAGCGGGAGACGCTGGGAGCAACTCCATCATAGTAGGATCTAACTTTCCACGGTGGTAGGTGATTTGTACGTAACCCACTCGGCTAGAAGATGCGGAAGAATTCCCAACATCTCCAACCCTTTCAGTAGGATTCAGCGAGGTCTGGAGACTTTCCTCTACCTACTTAGTCTTGCAGGCATCCTTCATAAGTCCCTCCACAGCCTTGGAAGCCTTACTCTTCTAGCCAACGGCCTCGTCCGTACTCTTTGTGACCCTTTTCTCCTTGTCTTCTGGAGGCATAGGTGGCCGGAGCCGGAGGCGGAGGCAGAGGAGAAATAGTCTGATCCGAAACTTGGGCAGCAGAGACCAGATGTTGTATCGTCCTTAGTGGTACTACATCCTGCACCTCTTGTGACGAAGGCACCTCTTGCGAAGGTGGCCAGGCTGGAGAACTTGACTCGTCCGCACCCTGGACAAGGCGAAAAGAGGAGACACTCTTGAATCTGAATGCAGCTACAACAATAGCCAATGCTCAATATATTAAGAATAGCTATTAACGCAACTCCTATACAATTCAATTCGCGAGGCTCACCCATTAGTCCAAAGCGAATAAGTAAGTCATGATCCTTGAGCAAGTTGCTGAGACTCCTAAATTTGCTATCGATTGCGCAAACTTTACCCTACTTCAACCTCAAGTCGCCCTGGTCTCTTTTCAAAATTGGCGGCTTCCCACAATCTGCAAAAATAAACAAAGCATTAAGTTAGGGACGACGATCATAAATCACACATGGTGGGAAAGACAAGCGATAGTAGGTCCCCGATCGATTCTTTTTTTTTCCCTCAACCGAAGGTGAAGACGAAGATGAAGATGAAGCTTCACCTATGATCTCGTGGTTAGTACCGACGGCCGGTCGATTCTCGAGAATCATTGTGTTCGGACATTGCTATTTTTCTTGATTCAATAAGGAGGTATTTCTACAATCGCTAGAAAAGATGGCGAAATGGTGTCCAAACCAAGAAACTAAGAAATCACAAAGGCGATACACGATAAGAAACACAACAATCTCTATAATTTTTACCTCAAAAGCACAGCTTGAGCTCCTCAACACCAAAATCTCTTGAACTTCCTTGGTTTTCACCGTAACACTTAATCGATTTCAAGAAGACGCAGTAAAAAAAAAATAAGTGGAAGGAAACAACAGTTTATATAGATGAGGGCTCCTTAATTCCCACCGTTGAATTCAAAGGGTGAAATCTCGATCGTCCATTCAACAAGCACGTGTCAAAGGCAAGGCAAAAAGCATGAAGAAAAATCCTAGGCATCTAATGAAGAGAAATGACGCATGCCACGCGCGCCTCCAAACGTCCACCATGCGCCTGCAGCAATGATGACGCTAATGCCTCGTTTCATCATTCCTTACCTGACAACGCTGATTGACGGCTTGGCCAGAATCACACTTACCCCAAACACGTCACCTAAGTCTAAACCAATCACCCATTATAAATAAGCAGGCTTCGGGCTTGGGGACTGTACTGATTTGAATAATTCAAGCCTACATCCACGAAGAACTCCATTAAACAATCTCAGTCAAGGCGAGGGCCCATCATAAGATGCGCCCTCATCAACAAATTTTTTTTTTCAAAGTCTCACGCCTACCATAAATAATAAGCTTGGACTTGAGGGACTATTATTACTACCAGATTTTGGTAAAGTCTCCACGTCAGTAAAAGGCTTCATAAGCCCAATCTAGGCCATGAGGCCTCGAAAGTCCACAAAGGGCCGCGAAGGCCCAGCAACAAATTAACATTCTAGAGTTAAATATAGCGAAGCCCATGAAGGGCATCGACATCCATGGCCGACCCTAGGCACTTCGCCAAAGAATCGAATCCATCGCATTTCAGCAGCGTTGTGATATTTCGAATGATCGATCAAGATATATTCAAAGAAAGATTATGTTTGATTGCCACACGGATCCTCACAAGGAAACCAAAGCTCAATCTCCTAAAGATTAGGCAACGTGATAAGGAAATTCAAATCAAATAAGGACAAGAATCTAGGAGATCACATTGACAACCAATTGTCTTTATCCTATAAGGAAGGAAGATCCAATCAGATATCTAATCGATTTTTATCCTAAATCGATTATTTTTCTAAATCAATTGGAACTTTGAGGCTATAAATAAGACATCTCCGGTTGTTCTAAGGTACACATTTATTCTCACCCTTAAACTCTGCTAAGATTTATGCCTGCTTGTCTCTCCTACACCTAAATCCTATTCTTCGTATATTGTTATCCATTACATATACCGCCATTGACTTGATCGTAAGAATACCAACGATTGTCTGACCTTTTTTCCTCAATGATCTTGGTGCCTAACGGTCGTCCTAGTGTGCAGGTAACATATAAGCTGGCAGATGATTGACTGGAGATCTGTTGAAACATGGTTAGTGCAGAATTTGACGTCAATAGATTGGAGCCTCTATGGAAAACGAAAAAACGTTACACAACCTAAAACTTGTAGTAAAAACATATTTTCTACCTGAAAGAGCATGGCAACAGAAAACTCCATAGAAGAAGAAGTCGAGTTTCATCACACAGACTTGCAGAAAGAGAGTGTTCAAGACCTTCAGAACGTAACCCGCTACAAGAGAATTAGATAGCGATAGAAGGGGACGGTCGAGCAAGAAAATGAAGACCCGAAGCTAGACAATGCTCGGATGAAAGTGGCACTTGAAATGTTGGAGAATCAATCTCTTCAACATGGACCCAAGCGTACCCGTACCCAGTGAAGCCCTTCGAGGTCCGGCTCGATAGAAAGTCGTCTATCTCAGGACGACTTGCCAATTTCAAATGGTAGAAACCATCAAAATGTGAATCTAAGGCCCTCATCAGACAACCAAAATAGAAAACTCCTTCCGACACGAAGAAACCAGTCGACTCCGACTGCTAGTGTGTTTAACGGGTTGGAGGTATGATCCTCCATAGCACCATCCCTACCAAGATACAAAGAGAAGGCGCAACGAGTGTAGCGAGGACTGTACAAAAGAAAGAAATGACCCAAAGTTTGTCCATGCAAGGTTCGAGATGAAAAACAAAAGCTAGAAGGCGATCTTGACGACGATGATGAAAACTTCCTGTTCTACCTACAATTGAAGACCAAGGAGCTCCCCGTCAGCTTTAAAATGACCCCTATGGAGAAGTATAATGGAAGAGGTGATCCCACAGATCACATCAACGTATATAAGACAAGGCTCCAAGGTAACATCCCGGCAGTGAAGTGCATGAATTTACATACCACCCTCACATCCGATGCGAATAGGTGGTACAACAAACCGAAATCGAGAAGCATCAGGAGCTAGCCCCAACTCAAGCAAAAGTTTATCAACGCTTTCATTGGCAATCGAACAATGATAGCCGATATCACCCAGCCCCACGACATTCGACAAAAGAAAAGAGAGTCGATGAAGAGCTATTTCAAGAGATTCACGGTGTCATCAACAAAATCGAGAACGCCATCGATGACAAAGCTCTAGATCTTGTTGGTGACCGGCCACTTCACGCACCTCCTTTTGGAAAGATGTCCAGAATAGCCTGCCCAAAACCTATAGTCAGCTGGTAGATTTGATCCAATGAGAGATCCGGTTTGAAGAGACGATCAAGAACAAAGAAAGGGCAGAAAGAGAGAGTGGAGATCGCTATCGCATGGAGGGACGACGTTCTCCGAGCCCCGCTTTAATCCCTTTCTAGGAAAGCGTTCCTTCGAGCCACATAACAATCACTATAGGAGATACATCAGACGAAGATGATCTTGGCTCCCCATGTCGAGTCATCCGTAACAGTTCTCTAGCCGACTGTTCCTCCAAGTCGAATAAAAACTATATATTGAAATTGTAGCCTTATTAATTGTTTTTTATAGGGAAATTTGTACTTTTGGTCTCCAACATTTGCAATTTGTTACTAATCTACCATCAACCAAATTTTATAGCATCGAGACATCCCCAACCTTTGTAGTTTCTTGCAAATCACGTCTTCATTGACATATTTTGACGAATTTGCCTTCTTCTTTAAATAAACAAAAATAGAAAAAAAAGTTAAAAACAACAAAAAATAAAAGAAAATTATAAATAAAGTCCCATGACTTTTAAAAAGTACAAAATAACTTTATCTTCTCCAAAAACGTACCCCATCCCATTGCCAAATCAAAGTTGTACTACAATCTAATTATAGAAAGACCTTAATGACATGACAACCTCTTATAAATCTTCTTTTGTGATCAATACATAAAAACTATTCCAAGAAAATAACAAACAAATTATTCATGGCTTCTTCAAGTTTTCAAATTTCAACTTCCTTGATCATATTACTTATTTTATTCCTTCATATTTCCAAGATTATGGCTCACGACAGTGGCCACGATGACGATGACAGCGGTGCTGGTGGCACCACCACATATTTTCACTCAAAAGGGATGATTCTTATGAAAGTTTGGTATCTGATAATTCTATTTGTGAGCACATTTGCATGGAGAATATCACCTTATTTCTATAGATGGAATGAGAGTTTTCTTCTGCTGGGGACTCAATTTGCAGGGGGTGTTTTCTTGGGCACATATTTAATGCATTTCTTAAGCGATTCAGCCTCTACTTTTGGCGATCTTACGTCGAAAGATTACCAATTTTCGGCCATGCTAGCATTGGCAAGTTACCTTTTCACCATGTTGGGTGACTGTGTAATTGCATATGTTGTCAATGGTGGTGAAGAGATATTAGAGTGGAAGTGATTTAGCCATAGGGTGGGTAGGTTTTGGGGAAGATAAAGTTATTTTGTGCTTTTTAAAAGTTATGGGACTTCATTTAAATTTTTTTTTACTTTTTCCTAATTTTGTTTATTTAAAGAGGGCAAATCCGTCAAAATCTGTCAATGAGAACGTGATTTACAACAAATTACAAATGTTGAGGATGTCCGATACTATAAAAATTGATTAATAGTAGATTAGTAACAAAAGTCAGCAAAGGTTGGAGATCAAAAGTGCAAATTTTCCTTTTTATATGATTTCTTTCAATTTTAAAGAATAATTCTATTAACTTATTATCGAAATTGCAGTCCAGCCCAAGACTAACTAGTCTAACTGTTCTAAATAAATAAAAATTTCGTATTATCAAAATTCGTTTTCGATTTATTTTTTTATACTAGAACTCCTTATAATTGAATCTTGAATCTGCCCCTGCTTTCATACCCTGCAAGACCATTCTCAATCTTGTCCAAAATAACCCAACATATCATAAGATGAATGGTTTGGGAATATATTGCAATCGATAAGGAACATGGATCACAACAACCCTTCTTGCTTTCGGAAACATCAATTTGCCTGCAGAACATAATTGAATATACTACTGTTATACTGGGCAATAGTAGGGCCTACATGTAATCAACTGGACAATTACATGGCAGAGTTGATATATAGAGGTCGTTTAAGTCACTCGTAATCTCTTGGTTTGTGTTTTCCAAGTCAAAGTCTTTGAATGTGCTTTTGCAGAACTATTCTATTCATCTACTCGTTCTCCACCGCCATGTCCGCAGCGTCACCTATTAAGAAAGCAGCTTTCAGCATGAAACGGGGTTGAGTGATGCTCGTTCCTTTACGCGTTCCATTGACATTTCCATTACCTACCTTGGGAAAACCTCACTCTCGATGAAACGGATAACTCATCTGGATAACAAACAGATTCCAGAGCTAAACCCACCCTTAATGGAGGAAAGTTTGCGGCTGCTTGCTATATGAACACTTGGCCCTTTCCTTCATTGGGCGTCGGGAAAGCATCGCCATTTTCTTAGACATGCTATTTAAACAGGTCCTTCTGGAACAAAATATCTAGGTAGGATTCGCAAAAAGAACTCTTACTGGAGGACATTTGATATTACAACCCGTTTTAAATTAATCAATTCAATAAAATTTTGGTCAAGTCCAAGCCAAGTAATCAAAGTGAGACTTAAATTAAGTAAATAAATTTTATTGGGGATATTTTGTAAAATATAGTTACTTAGGAATTTAAATGAGTCAACAAGGAAGCTAGGGACTTAAGTTGCAATTTTGGTTGATTTGTAAAATGAAATTGGGACGTTTCTCCAGAGCTTTCTGCAGAGAGAGAGAGAGAACACACACACACATAGAAGATAGAAGAAGAAGAAAGGGTTCGGCCGAAATCAACTTTTAAGACTTGGGGTCGTCCATTTCCTTTGTAATTTCAAGAGGTAAGTAAAAAATTACTTATTTAAGAAAAGTGTAAATAATTAGAATTTTTGCTTGTTGGCTTAAATGTGAATTTTATGAAAGGAGATAAGTTGATTTTAGTGATATGAGCTATAATTACAAGTTAAATGAAGGAATTAATTGATGAATTTTTAGGGTTCTTGATTTAGTGGATTTAATTAGAGATTTAAGCTATTTTAAGCATATTAAAAATTGCATTGGTTATTTATGTTAAAAGTTTAGAATGGCGATTTTAACAAACCTTGGAATTTTTATTTGGGTCCTTTAAGTGATTGTAATGTAAAAGAGTTTATTTATAAGCTTTAGGGAAGATTAAAATGGTTGAGAATACTAAAGAGAATTATATATTATTGAGTTAATAGAAATGAGTTTCTAATTTAGTGATTTTACTACAAAATTTAAGAAAATTATTCTTGGTGGTATGTAATTGATAGAGGTTAAATTGTGAAGAAGAAAAGTGGTAATTTAAAATAAGGATTAGATCAAAGTGAGTAAATGAATTTTGGAGAAGCTTTGCTTAAGTACGGGTGGATTAAGCTTAGTCTTGCTTTTAATTATTAGTGTTACTTGGGATGGTTATTTATTAATTCAAGCAATTATATTTTATTTCTGGAGGTGACAAGGAAATTGGTACCGCATACTGACTCAACCTAGTTCTAGTCAAAAACTTTGTGAGTGGAAAAACTTATTTCTTAGAAAATAAGCATTTGATTATATTATATTAATTCGTAAAATTATATGAATTGTTTAATTATTTAAGTGCTTCTAGTAAATTACATGAATTGCAAAAATGAATTATTTTTAAAATAAGTATTGGACAAGTACGATTTTTAGTACAAGTTAGCTTTTATGATTGAGCAAGTCTTTCAAAATCTAAATTCAGTTTTGTTAAATCTTTTATTAGAATATTATATTATTATTGAAGGTTTCAATAAAATTAATTTTAAAACCCACCAAAAAGTACCCATGTGATTTTACCCGCTCTGCACTGGTGTGAATTCGTTTCCACAGTGTATGACCATATATGGTGATTTTACCCGCTCTACACTGGTGTGAATTCGTTTTCACAGTGTATGATCAGATATGATGATTTTACCCACTCTACACTAGTATGAATGCGTTTCCACAGTGTATGACCAAATTACTAAATGTCTTTAGGACCCACTCTCGTACACATATAGGTTTTAGGTTGTGTATCGAGATGCTTAGCCCTTTAGGGCAGCTCTGCGTGCGTATAACCATATTTCATATTACATATTACAAATTATCAATTATTCAGGGTACTTTTTTGTGAAATATATATTTCAAAATAATCAGTATATAGATTTCCGATTTCAGATCATAGATCATGTGGTTTTAGACTTTAAATTTCATCTTATAGTTTAATCAGATTAAGTTTTATTTGAGAACTTCAATTATACTAACATTTCTCAGTTCATCTATACTTATAGTTATTTTACTTATATCAAATATAAGAAATTCTTAATCTTTGCTGCTTAAAAGTATTATAGAACAATTCATATTTTCAGTAAATATTGATAAACTGAAAAAGTATAATTATTTGCAAACTTTCCACACATTGAGTTATTAGTTCATATGTTTTTTTCGTATTCTTCTTACCAAGTGGTTGAATTTTGAGCAGTTTGGAGAGCCTGTTGAGCCAAGTCGGAGCCACACGATCCATTAGTTTTCATGACTCATTCTTTAGGCCATGTAGTTGTTAATTTTAGAGTGTATGTTCTTTTTATTTGTATATGAGTCATTTTGTAACACATATAGAAGTTAGATGGACTCATTGCATTTTACTTCGATTTATGCATCGTTTATTACAGTAGTTGGGATAGTTTTATTTAGTTTTATTTTGAACAATGGTTATATCTATTTTGGATGGGAATGTGGACTCCAGTTGATATTGTATATATTGTGTTTGAGAATTTGTTGCTTTTCATGTTTGATTTAATCTAATTTACAAAAAAAAAAATTTGTCAAAATTTTTATAAAATCTTTTTAGTCAAAGAAAAGTCAATCAGTCATAGAAAAGTCTAAGTAGCCTTAATGGTGGGTCCGACATCTCGTTGGCATCCATCATTGGCGCACGACACGTCTTGGGTCCACTAGGATGATTTGGGATGGGTCGAGTCATTTGATGATAGCAAACTGTTATCTTATTGATCAATTTGATCAGGTTCTTTTTGTTTACTTTTATAATTGCTGTCTGACGTGCCAAAAGCTTTGATTATTTTAAATACGTATTAATCTAAATTACTTTAATGATTAATTTGACGGAGATATTGTAAAAGTTGAAAATAAATTTTGATTCTCTATTCGGTAATTAAGAACCAAATATGAATGGCCTTGTTCTCGATTCTAAGATTCAAAATTGAATAAATTAAAAATGATAAATTGAAATGAGAACAAGATTAAGAGCAAGCAAGCCAAACAAGAAATATAATCAAAATTACGTTGTTCAATGTTGAATTATTTTGATCAAAATTTAACATTATTATAGAGTATAATCCATAGTAGATATTCTAAACGTATTTTTAATAAGATTTCATTACATAATTGAACAAAAAGTCCAAAAACCCTCACTTTATTGCTATGTTTGGTAATTGATGTTTACAAGCTCGCCTTCCAACGAAAGGTAACTTAGTTTGTTGTTCCAAAAGCCCATAAGTCCGACGTATAGAACGTCTATTAGCATGCAATCATGCTACAAAACATGAATACAGGGTCACTTATTGCCCTCAACTCAATGTCGACAATGTGGCCACTCTTGAATTAAGGTGCTCAAGCACATGAAGAAGTAATGTAAAAACTAACATACTTGAACAAGTTATTGTCGTCGGTCTCTCTAAAAACAAGTGACCTCGGGCTCAAGCTTTGTAACATGAACGCATACTTGACCAATAGAATATAGGATTCCTCGTCTCATCCCCGACTCTATAGTGCATGTTCCATTGCTGGCGAAACTTTCGTAAAGCTCATTATATTTTCTATGTTCCTTGTTATATTTTACCATTAATTTCTATCATAAATTTTTTTTCTTAGGCTATGTTTGATTTTGCTTAAAATTTTACTAAAAAATTGAAGTCAAAGTCAACAATTAATTTTAACAACACATTTCATGGCCCACAACTTCTAAAAAAATTTCAATCAACATCTCCAATGCAATAATATGGATTGTTGTATATATGGCAAATAAAATGGAAACGGATAGAAAAGCATCTCCAATAGAGATGTTGATTAGAAAAATTGTGGTCCACATGTACAAGAGATATTTGTAGATAAATTAAAAAATTAATTAAAGAATTATTAACATACATTTCGATTGAGATAAATTAAAAAAATTAAAATAAAATAGGCTTAACACACATTTCGATAGATATTAAATAAATGGATGATTGTCCAAAAGTAAACGGTGTGCTAGACATCCTCTACTTTTTTATTTGCCATGTAAACAATTTAGGGGTAATGGAGCACATTTTTTAGTACAATCCATGGTTGCATTAATGCTCTTATTTCAATTAGCTTGGCTAATTAATGTTGTTAGCTATTTACTCTAATTTAAGAGCACGTTATTTGAGTAAATTTAAAAAGTTTAAGTTTTAAAAATCAATAATTTTTTAATTGATCAAAATTAAAAATAAATAACTTATTTTTACTTAAAAAATAAAGATAAAGTAAATTGTCCAAATATGCATGGAAATGAAAAATTACTTAAAATCAACTTCACTATTTTTTTTTTTTAAAGTTTAGCAAAGCTTGCTCAAAACAAATGTCAAACTAAATGAGGACACAACCAATGGGCATTGATCTCTTGCTCACCTGCTGCTGAGGTGTCGGCAGTGTGGACAATTCAAGATAATTGATTGTTTTATCTTTGATTGCTCAACTACTGATACCTCAACATGTGTATAGGATATCAAGGGGGTAGAAGATCAATGGGCCACAAGGAATATCTATTTGAATGGTAAGGAGAAAAATAAAATAAAAAATAGGATGAAAGAAAATGACATTTTGCACACATAATTAGTTGACCATTCTAAGACCCAGCAAAGCCAATAATAATTAAAGCTTATTTTTCTCACTTTCTTTAAATAAGAGCCCTTTACTCTCCACTTCTCAAGGAAGGTTTTGTGATTTATCCATAATTTATTTGTCCAATATAAGTTCCTAAACTTTCTTTTTGTATCTACATTCCAAACCTATATTTGTTCTCTCGTGATCCATATTTTATCTCACACTCTTTTCTTGTTTCTTAATAGTTCTTGATATAATCCTTCGAAGCTATATGTATATATCCATTGAGGGTTGAGGCTATATATATCCCTCGTTTCTATTTATTTTCTTCCTCGTATGTACGTGATCATGCGAAGAGACGAAAACCAAATTTTCGCTTTTGGAGGATTACGAGAGAGATGGATCGGGGCCTCTTTCCTTAACCAGGTGTTTTTGTGACATTCTAGCCATCAATATTTCTTCAAAATCTAACCATCATCCAAAGAGACTTTGGTAAGTAATTCAAGACTAAGAATTAGTATATTCCCGTGTATGTCTCAATTGTTAAGGGATAAATTTCACATCAAAATTATAACCAACATATATATAAAAGGTTTGGGTTCTCTTCTTAACAAGTTTGTCAGAGTGCATTAAGCTCGAACAAGCGATACAATCCTAACTAAGAGTATGTTTTTGTGTGCTTATAAGCCGGTCAAACATCATTTTCATCTACACATTTGTTAGGATCTACAACTTTTATTCACACATTTCGTATGGCCAATACTTATAATCTACACAAATCTTTACCAAACATACTCTAAGAATGAAATGCCTCTTAACAAAGATAACAATACACTGCTACATAAGTTTTAGATTTAATTTTTATAATTTCATTTTAATAAGCAAAAGAAATTCTTTTCAATACTCTCAAAACAAATTACTTCTTATAGAGACCTTACGTGTGACAAGTTTTCATAAATAGATACGATAAGAATTGATTTCGAAATCATAATCTCTTGCCTTTTTGGGACATTTATTCGGCCCATCTAACGGGGTGTCGGCGGTGGGTCGTCCATAATAAAGCAATCAAAATTATGGACGACCACACCGCTAACACCCTCAAGCAGTGGGTTGAAAGCTCTCGCTTCTGAAGGGAGGCGGAGATCATCATCCGAGTTGATTTTAGATCTCTTATTTTATTATGATACTATCTTGATTATATTATTTAAAAGTTTAAACGGCATGTTCGGTGTAGCTTTTTTTTTTTCAAAAAAAATGGGTTTTTTTGCCCACTTTTTTAACTTTTCAAACTCTTTTGTAGTGTAAATAGTTTGAAAAGTAAAAAATGTTAGGCAAAAAAATAGGGTTTTTGGGGAAAAAATGATAAATTGAACAAGAAATCTTGTAAAAGACTGTAAAAACAAAGTAGGGTGAAAGTAGAATGTGCAATAGCATCTTGATTTTGATTTGATATTAAAAATATGAAATAAATAAAATAAATAAAAAATAATATGCTCCGCAGTAGTTTCATTATTCTCTAACATTAATGTGATTGTATAATTAAGATAGATTTTTTTTTTTTTTTTTTTAAATAATTATGTCGTTCACTTTATAGTATATATCCAACAATTTTTCTGTGTCACACAGAACAAAAACATCAGTATACATAAGAAATCTTGTCTGAACTCTCCATCTAAAGCAGAACTAGTCACAGCCATGACAGCATCTGAATTTCATAAGAAGGTGAATTATGGGAACTGTCGAAGCTTTGGAACTGTGTTCAAATCCAAGTGCAAGGAAACATTCTTTCCGGACGATCCATTTCGCGAGTTCAAGGATGAGCCATGCGGGCGTCGAACCATAAAAACAATTCAATATTTCATTCCCATATTCGAGTGGCTGCCAAAGTATAACTTTGGTCTGTTCAAGTATGATCTTCTTGCTGGTATCACCATTGCCACCCTTGCAATACCACAAGGCATCAGCTATGCAAACTTGGCCAAACTTCCTCCCATTATTGGTCTTTGTAAGTTTCAATAACTCTTTCAATATTAGATTGAGTTATTTATACACTATTTTAATTTAATACTGACAAGTATAGCCGGCTTTACGAAACAACAAATAAAGATTTGGGTTTTGAAAGCTCGAATTGCTCTTCTAATATGTACTGTACATGTTTAGTACGCAGTATTAGAGAGTTATAACTTATATGGGTGTTAAAAAATAAATAAATAAATAATTGGCTATAGTCCAATGTAAAATTTATCTCAATTTTTTTCTTTTCTTTACTTCACAAAATTAGTCCAAAAAAGCCATAGAAAGTTCTAACCCATCTCAAAAGCCTACGTCCAGACGTCCAGACTAGTTATAAATTTTAGCCCACCCTAAAATGCATTTCTAGTTCCGCCCTAGTCTTAGATATGATTGATGAGTACAATAGTTAAGATTTTAATTTCGTTTTCATCTTTAATACAGTCTATTATCGTATAGCCTATACCAAAGCTTACAACATGTAGAATGGGTGTCCCTCACTCACGTAGGATTAAACATTGTGATAGAAAAGATCTTTAGCCCTTGTTTGGTTTAGCTTAAAAAGTTGTTACTTGAAGTCAAAGTCAATAATTAATTTTAATTACACATTTCATGCGATCCACAACTTTTATTAATTTTTCAATCGTACATTTCATCAACTTTTATCAAAATTTACTAAAACTTTTATCAAAAGTTTTGTCAAACGGCCCATTAATACTCTCCAATATTAATTCTACAGCCGACATTACCAAACCACCAAATAAAGTACTTAATTGACTTGGGAAAACTTGATAGATTTAATTTACATTCTCTGATTTTGTGTGTGTTTGGTGCAGACTCAAGCTTTGTGCCCCCTCTTATCTATGCTGTTTTTGGAAGTTCAAAGAATCTAGCAGTAGGAACAGTTGCAGCTTGTTCATTGCTCATAGCACAAATCATTGGAGATAAAGTATCTCCCACTCAAGATCTTAAATTGTATCTCAGTCTTGTTTATACATCCACTTTATTCTCTGGTTTGCTTCAGACAGCTATGGGACTATTAAGGTAATAAGGGTTGTGGACATTATTTTATTAAGTCGTGTCATGTCATATCATGTCATGTCTGATTTCCATTTCCGTTAATGGGTGTTTAATTTTGGCTGTGCAGACTGGGTATTTTGATAGATTTTCTTTCACATTCAACTATTTTGGGCTTCATGGGAGGCACAGCACTACTTATCTGCCTTCAGCAACTCAAAGGCATGCTTGGGTTGAAGCATTTTACTACTAAAACTGGTGTATATCCTGTTTTACATGCAATATTCGCCCGCAGAGACGAGGTTTAGTAACTAAACTTTTAGCGATGACTAAAATTTATTTTGTTCGAAGTTTGTTCAAATCACTGAACTTCAAAATTTATTATGATTAAGTCAATGAATTTCACGTGACAGCCTAGTTGGAAAATAACTAAACTCAATCGTAACATTTTTCTGAACTAATGAATATAAATTGAGTGACCAACTTAAGTTTCAATCTTCAGATTATTTAGATAAGTTACTTTTTTTACTCATAAGTAAAAAAATTACTACATATTTTGATAATAAAATAAACTTTCAAAATAAGTAACTTATTTATTTTTAGTACTCGACTATTATTCCTTGCAGTGGAAATGGGAGTGCTTTGTAATGGGTGTAATATTTCTCGTCTTCCTCCAAATCACTAGATATGTGGTAAGTTAAACACTTAAATAATTTTGATGTATATTAATTTAATTTTTTTTTTATGATATAATTAAATCGTGAAAGTGCAGAAAAATAAGAAACCCAAATTATTTTGGGTGTCAGCCATAGCTCCAATGGTGGTTGTGATTACTGGATGCCTTTTTGCTTATTTTGCTCATGCAGAGAAATTTGGCATTGCAATTGTGAGTCATCTAAATTTACATTTTAAGTTACATTTGTTATCAAGTTTTGTTCTATATTCATCAAATATTCATGCGTTTATCCACCTGACTCTATTGGGGTGGACAATATTGAAGTAGACAATAGAGGCCCGTTTGATATATGGTCAATGGTTAAAGATAAGAGATAAAATTTGTCTTATCCAATTTGGACGGAAATGATGTCTAGAAAAATTTTTATCCAGATAACAATTTAGGCAAGATAACAATTTAGGCCAAAAATGAGGATAAACTTTATCCTTGGAAAGAAGATGACAATTTTTTTATCCTAGATAAGCATTCACTAATTTTTTTTTAAAAAAACAAACGTATTCTTTAGAACAAATCTATTTCTGAACATCCATATCTTAGGATAATCGCCATCATCCCATTCCGCACCGCCACCATCCTCGCCGCTCCAACTATTTTTTTCTCTCTTTTAATTTTTTTCGTTTAATTAAGAATAAGTATCTTTTTGAGGTAAACTTTTTTTCAATCATGCACCTTGCTAAACTAAACAGAATAATGATAAATATGTTATCCAGATAAATAGTTTTATCTATAAACCAAACGAGCCGTAGTAAACATGATTAAAAGTCTTGAAGGTTATGTTTTACTATTTATAAGTTGAAAACATTAAAAGTTTTCTAAAAGGAAATTAAATGGGCTTAAAATTTAAAAGTCTAGAAAATCAAAACATATCATTTATGGCTTGTTAGGTGAGGTAGATTATACAAAAGTCAGACAATATTTTCGTCTTGTTTATTGTACAATCTAATCAAACGCGCCCTTGAAGTTTTTCTTGTTTTATGAATATATTGTTTAAATTTGAAAATTACTCCCTCATAAAATTGTTTATTCTTAAAGGTGGGTGATCTCAAAAAAGGAATAAATGAGCCCTCTATTCAACTTCTAAACTTTGATCCAAAGTATATATATGCACCTCTAAAAGCTGGATTTATCACTGCTTTGATAGCTCTTGCTGTAAGTACACTGCCAATTTATTATGATTAATTGTAATATTAATTTATTTCCATCTTTTTCTTCATTAGGAATTGATTAATTAATCGACTTTTTTTTTTTTTCCAATTTCTGTTTTTTTAAAAAAAATGTTACAGGAAGGGATAGCAATTGGAAGAAGTTTTGCCATTGCAAAAAATCAACAAATTGATGGTAACAAGGAGATGATAGCCTTTGGCCTCATGAACATTGTTGGATCTTTCACGTCGTGCTACTTAACCACTGGTACGTGTTTATCTCAAAGATGTCAATGTTAGAGTCGGTCCATCTGGAGTTTAATCGTATTGTACACTTATTTCCTCGACTCCAGATCAACTTAACATTGTGACAGTATGATTTTACAGGGCCATTTTCAAAAACTGCTGTAAATTTCAATGCTGGATGCAAAACAGCAATGTCAAATGTAGTAATGTCACTGTGTATGCTGCTGGTGCTTCTATTCTTCGCGCCTTTGTTTAGTTATACGCCTCTGGTTGCGCTTTCAGCCATTATCATGTCAGCAATGCTTGGACTTATCGAGTACGAAAAGGCTTATCATTTGTTCAAGACGGATAAATTTGATTTCCTTATTTGCATCAGTGCTTTTCTGGGTGTTTCTTTCATAAGCATGGAAATAGGACTCATGATTTCGGTAAGGATTTTTTTTATATACAAGGATCGTCGTCATTCATTAGTACTTGCTCAAAAGAACATAGTTGCGTATGTCCATTGTAGCATCCAAGAAGTCTGTCTATACATACGACCTAGGCCTATATTTGGAGTACCTAAGGTCGCCTTCCGGTCCTAATGTAGGGACGCTAATATAAACATGAATTAGGTCTGCACGAGAGGGTGCATGAAGCCAAAAGTTTTTTAGCCTTAAAGACGAGTTGCACTTGTTTATTTTAGCTTTGTGTATGATGGGGGAATTGCACAGTAAGGTTATGTTACGATTGGTGGACAGTATTGAACAATATTACAGTCTTTCAATATTGTCGTTCGACTCCAATACTTTTCAGGTGGGACTGGCTTTAATCAGAGCACTGTTGTACATAGCAAGGCCTGCCTCATGCAAGCTTGGGAATATACCAGACACAAAGTTGTATCGTGACATAGAGCAATATCCAGGTGCAACTGGGATTCCAGGGACCCTAATTCTGAAGCTGGGTTCCCCTATATATTTTGCAAATTGCAGTTACATAAGTGAAAGGTTCTTTCTTAAACCGAAAATATATCGTTTTGCTTAATTATTTGTATTAATTAATTTTCTTATCTTTCATTTTTTGGGCGGAATTTGTTCAATTAGGATTGAAAGATGGATTAGAGATGAACAAGCAGACACAGAATCTTCAGGAAATGTCATTGAACATATATTACTAGAATTGGGAGGTAAGAATTTTGAAATCTTGACCTGTTTAGTCAGTCGAACATACTAAACATGCTGTCAATAGTTGAATGACTTGAGTACTCCTGCTAATAAATTTTATTGAAATGTATAGGTGTGACAGCAATAGACATAACAGGAGTCGAAACGTTTTTCGAATTGAGAAAAAAATTAGAAACAAAAGGAATCAAGGTGAAGCACATACTCAAAGGTAATATGAGTACAAATATATACTAAACATTTTGATATTTCCACTTTTATTTTTGCAGATGATTTTAATAAATCCAAGACAAAATGTGATGGAGAAGTTAATAGTTACGAAATTCATCGACAAAATTGGGAAGGAAAATGTGTTTTTATCAACAGAGGATGCCATTGATGCCTGCAGATTTTCTCTAAACAGTTCAAAGGAAGAAAACAGAAGATTTTTAGGGTTTATAAGGGTTTTATGGTATTGAAATGCAAGGCAAATTCATGAACATATATGTATTCAACAAAGACAGCCTGTGGACCTATGAGAGCTTGACACGTGACGCCGGACCAAAGCTTTATGTTTATGACTGTGAGAGTTGTAATTCTTGTAGTGTTAGGATTTACCTTGGGCCCAGCCCCCCCCCCCTGCGGGCCCCCTTTTCCTCAATTTGATATGTATATATTTATAAAAGAAAATAATTAAATCTACTTATTTTGTTTTTAAAAATAACATTAAACACTTAGAAAGATTAAAAATTTGTGCAAGATGAATGTAGTCTGTCGAATATTTACTTCACACGTGAGTTTTATAAAAGATATTAAACCTATGAATCTATTTTATTTGTGATTGGGTTTGAACTTAGAAAGAATATATAAATAGACTAAAACGTGACTTCGAATTTAAATGAAACAATAATAATAATAAAAATATTGTTTTCAGATATCTCAATTAGCCAAATTCGAAACAAATGTCTTCAATTGAAAAAAAAAATCAATTTCAGGCGAATTTGGTACAAATAAAATTTTAGGACTTTTTAGAGAATATGACTTATTTGTTACTTTTTATTATTTTTTTGGTACATTTTTACTTTTTATTTTTTGGGGTACATATAGTTAGTTTTCAATTATGTTTTTCTTTTTTCTTGTTTTTTTGTTTATTTAGAAGGAATGACAATTTAGTTATAAAGGACTTACCATACCAAGTTTTTCATATGTTCGAGATATGTAGTGCTATTTTTTTAGGTTATGAGGGGATATCCCCAATTATTTTGAAATATTGAGGACCTTTGATGTAATTATCCCAAAAAAAAAAAGTTGATTGACAAAAAAGATATAATTTATTATATCTGAAATATCAATTCCAACAAATATTGAACTTAAAAAAAAAAATTTCAAAATTGTTTGATATATTAGATGAATTGAATCTATTAGTTCAATTTGTTATACTTATTATTGAATTGAGTTGCGTGGATTTGGCTACGCACAAAAGATCACAAAAATAGTTTTCTTTTATCGTTGTTCTATATATGAATTAAAAAAATATTTTTGATAATATTTGTAATGATTGTTGTAAAATTATAGAATATTATTGATAATCATATTTAAATATGTCTTACTTACACTACAAGTCTTTGAAGCACTATATATATGGGTCCATCATTAAAATAAAAGATACAATTTTGTTACCACGCAGATTTGGCAAGGCCTCACAGGCCCATCAAAGGCCACGCAGGCCCAGTAGATTCCACGTAAGCCTCGCACGCCATTGCCAATACCAACATAGCCCATAAAGGTTTCATCATTTCTGACTGGCCCGAACCCTCCATCAATATTCCCCGCGCCCCACAAAGCCCATGGGTAATCACAGATAGAGCAATATCAAGAAAAGATTGTGTTTGATTACGATACAAACTTAGAAGGAAAGTAAATATCAATCTCTTAATAATTGGTAACAAGATATTGGGAATCAATGAAGATAAGGATGAAAAATCTAAAAGATCACATTCATATCCGATTGCCTCTTATCTCATAAGGAAGGAGGATCATATTAGATGTCTAATTGATTGCTTATCTAAATCAATTGGACTCTAAACCTATAAATACAATATTTTTGGCTGTTCTAAGGTACGCATTTTTCTCACCCTTAAACTCTACTCAATTTTCTGCTTGTTTGTCTCTCCTACACCCAAACACTCTTCTCTGTATTATTCTTATACCGGTAGTTGACTTGATCGTCGGAATATCAATGATCGCCGTCCCCTTTTTGTCCGGTGATCTTGGTGCCCAGCGATTGTCCTACTGTGCAGGTAACATACATTTTGGAAGAGGATTGACTGGAGATCCGTTGACACGTGGATAGTGCAGATTTCGAGGTCAACAGATTGGCGCCGTATGTGGGAAGCAAAAATACGTTACACAACCAACATATTTGTGGTAAAACGTGTTTTCTACCGAAAAGAGTATTGCGACAAACAACTCTCAAGAAGACGAGATTGAGTCTCACCACACGGACCAGCGGCGGGAAAGCGTTCATGATCTCCAAAACGTAACCCACAGTCGGAGAAAGAGACAATGACATATGCGGACAACCGAGCAAGATATCATGGACCTGAAGAATGACGATGCCCGAATGATGGCAATGCTTGAGCGGTTGGGAAATCAATATCCCCAATCTGGACACAAGCGTAACCGTGATTGGCGAAGCCCTTCGAGGTCCGGCTCGATCGAAAGCTATCGATCTCAGGATGACCCACTGATATCAGATGGTCGAAACTCTCGAAACCTGAATCCGAGGCCTTCGTACGACAACCAACACAAAAAACCTCTTCCAGTACTAGAAAACCAGCTGGCCACATCTATCAGCGTTGTTGACAGATTAGGGATTGGGTCCTCTATATCACGCCCTCCAATCATTGAGTAGCGGTGCACAGCAAGCATAACGAGGTTCGCCCGAAAATGAAGAGGGAGCCAAAGGTTATCAATGTGAGGCACAAGGATAAAAGACTGAAACAATCGTGTGATCTCGATGACGATGATGAGAACCTCCGGTTCTCCAAGGAACTGAAGGCTAGAGAATTCCCATCTGGATTCAAAATGCCCCATATGGAGAAGTACAACAGAAAAGGTGATCCCACGGACCACATCAACGTATATAAGACGAGGCTCCAATGATATATCCGGGCGGTCAAGTGCAAAAACTTTCACACCACCCTCGTCTCTGATGCAAAGAGGTGGTATAACAAGTTGAAGCCGGAGAGCATCAGGAAGGCCACAACTGAAACAGAAATTCATCAATGCCTTCATTGGCAACCGGACAATGATAGTCGATGTGGCCCAACTCCACGACTTTTGATAGAAAGAAGGAGAGTCAGTAAAGGTATACTTCAAGAGATTCAGTAAAGTCATTAACAAAATCAAGAACGTCACCAATGACAAGTCCCTAGATGCACTAATAACTGGACTCCACATGTGAACACTTTTCTAGAGATACGTACAGAACAGAGAGCCCAAGACGTATACTCAGTTAGTGGACCTGATCCAGTGTGAGATTCACTCAGAAAAAACTATTGAGAATAGGGAAAAAGCTGACAGAGAAAAAGGAGAGCGCTACTACAGCGAAGGAAGACATTCTCTTGAGCATCGCATCCACCGCTACCGGAGGTTTAATCAAACTGAGGTAATCCTGGGCCCTCTGCCTAGATGGTCTGCAGCGGTCTCTTCACCATCAATTCCTCTTCCCAAGTTTTTTCGTATACACAGGACTCGGATTCATAACACAAAAGATTACCCTGACGTGCAAGAACTAATTGATCAGGAGAATCAGCAGCAAGGAAAAGGAAATTGCCAGGCACGAAGAAGACGAAGACCGTCCAACCAAGGACGAGGACCCCAAACCTCAGTGCCAAGACAACAACCCTCTCTACAACAACAGGATGGATGACAGGAACATAGATCCACCTAGATAGGAAGGACCCACCAGAGCCTCCTCTCACTCCTCTAGTCTGTAAGATCAACAATATAATTAGAGGGCCCTACGTTGAATGATATACAATGAACACATGATGGAATTATGCTAAAGCAGTGAGATAAGAACCAACAGAAATAGGTTTACAGAAATCGGCCCAGGCCCCACCTATCACGTTTGCGGAGAAGGATGAGGCTGGTGTCCACTACCCGTATTGTGATGCATTGGTAATCCTACATGTATTGTGACGCATTGGTAATCCGCGCCATTGTTGCCAGGAATAGGTTAGGAAGAATGTCAGTCGATGATGGCAGCACCGTGAATATCCTATTTAGTACTACCTTTGACCAAATAGAGGTGGACCACGAGCTGACAGCCATCTCAGAGCCATTGTTTGGCTTCACATGAGAAAGCCCCATCCTACGATCACCCTCACTGTGGATTTCAGAGAGCCCCCGTGTCTCATGAAAAAATTCATATAATTCTTAGTGGTAGACACCCGTTCTGCCAACCATGGGGTCCTTAGTAGGCCCGCTCAAAGATTTACAAATGGTCACCTCTATCCATCACTTGGCAATGAAATTCCCAACATCGGACGGGGTCGCCAAGGTCCGAGGTAATCAAACAAAGGCAAGGGCGCTTCGAAAGGTAGCACAGCGTGAAAGGCTCCTCCTCCCCTCCCGGTAGTCATGACTATACAAACCGAGGCCTTAGACATCAACCAAAAGAAACACGAAGAGGACATTGTCCTCGACCAGGGCATAGACCCTCGAATTCACTAGCCTCACTGGCGGAAGAGTTAGAGACATTCCCAGTAAACCTTTCAGACCTTCCTAAATGCTAAAACTGGGACAGAAACTAGAAGAATGGATGAAAGAGAAGCTAAAACGATTCTTGCAAGATAATGTGGATGTTTTTGCATGAAAGCCGGCGACATGGTGGGGAAAAGTCCATCTGTAGCTTTCCACGCCCTAAAGTGGATCCCAAGATGCACCCTAAGATATAGAAGAGAAGATCTCTGAGTACTGAGAGATATGGCACCTTGAAAGAAGAGATAGATAAACTGTTGGCCAACGGATTCATCCGAGAAGTGGTCTATTCGCAATGGATGTCCAACCCCATATTGGTTAGGAAAAATAACCGCAAATGGAGGGTGTGCACAGAATTCTCTTATCTAAACCAAACGCTCCTCAAAGACAATTTATCTCTGTCGTGCATCGATCAGTTGGTCGATGCGACTGTCAGTCACAAGCTACTCAGCTTTATGGAGCATATTCCAGTTACAACCAAATCTCCATTTCACAAGAGACGAGGAACACACCTCGTTCATAACAGACCAGGGTCTATATTGTTACAAGATGATGCCCTTCGGCCTTAAGAATGCCGAAGCAACTTACCAAAGATTGGTCAACCACATGTTTGTGAAACAGATAAAAAACACCATGGAGGTTTATGTTGATGACATGCTTGTAAAAAGTGTGGATGCCGAGGATCATATCAAACACTTGGAGGAGATGTTCAGAATTCACCGCAAATACCAAATGAAGCTCAACCCCTTGAAATGCACTTTTGGGTCGCATTAGGAAATTTCTTGGGCTACATGGTGAATCAGTGCAGGATAGAAGCCAACCCCAAGAATATCAGAGCACTCATCGACATGCGCTCACCATCATCTCCCAAAGAGGTCCAGAGCCTTATGAAAAGATTGGCAGCCTTAAATCGGTTTATATCAAAAACAACGGATCGATGCCAGCTATTCTTCCAAACGATCAAGGGGATGAAGAGGTTTGAATGAACAGAGGAGTGTGAGAGTTCATTTTAGGAACTTATGATAATCCTTGGTAAAGCCCCATTATTATAAAAGCCAAAGACCGGAGAAAGATTGCTCATCTACCTAACGGTATCAGAAAAGGTAGTAAGTTTGGTACTAATTCAAGATGAGGGCTCGACACAGCTCCTCGTCTACTATGTGAGTAAAGCCTTGCAGGATGCAAAAAGCGAGGTACCCAGATATGGACAAGCTCGCTTTATCCTTAATAATTGCATCAAAGAAGCTCCAGCCATACTTCCAGGCACATAGCATTGACGTCCTGACGAACCTCCCTTTAAGGTAGATTTTCCATAAGTCAAACACCTCCAAAAGGCTGATGGAGTGGTCTGTAGAACTCGGTCAATTTGAGTTTTCCTACAAATAGAGGCCTCCATAAAAGGTCAAGCACTAGTAGATTTTATGGTTGAGTTCGCCCACATCCTAGAAGGATTGCTCGAGGCCAAGCCACATGAGGTACAAACATGGAAACTATATGTTGACGGATCCTCAAGCGATGCAGGATGCAGGAGCAGGAGCAGGAGTAGGAGCAGGAGCAGGAGCATGAGCGGAGATCCTGCTAATTAGCCCCGATGGCTATAACCTCAGTCAGTTTGAGTTTTCCTACAAACAGAGGCCCTCTATAAAAGGTCAAGCACTGGTAGATTTTATGGTTGAGTTTGCCCACATCCCAGAAGGATTGCTCGAGGCCAAGCCACATGAGGTACAAACATGGAAACTATATGTTGACGGATCATCAAGCGATGTAGGAGTAGGAGCGGAGATCCTGCTAATTAGCCCTAATGGCTATAACCTCAACTGTGCACTTCGCCTGGAGTTCAAAGCCTCAAATAACGTTGTCGAGTATGAGGCACTCCTTGCGGAGCTTGAGGTTAGCACATGAGAAGAAGGCTAGGAAAATCCAATCTACAGTGACTTGTAGCTTGTGGTTAGTCAGGTTAATGGGACTTCCACAGCACGCGAGTAATCCATGGGAGCCTACTTGAAGAAGGTCAAAGATATCCTAGCTAACTTCAAGGAGTTCGAGTTGCTCCAAATCCCGAGATGAAAATGGTTATGCCGATGTCCTCTCCAAATTAGCGAGTTACAAGGACTCTGACTTGATGAAAGCCATTTCGGTAGAAAGGCTTAGCCGGCCAACTACTGATAAGGTTCTGCAACAGAACGCGATGACAATCAATGGATCTCCCAAGTGGATAAAGGAAATCGTCGCGTACCTACTCGACCAGGTTTTGCTAGAAAATAGGAATGAAGCTCGAAAACTTCTTAGGAGGGCTATGAAGTTCGTACTACATGATGGAATCCTATATAAAAGAGGATTTAGTCTACCACTTCTATAGTGCGTAACCAAAGACAAAGCTAATTATATCATGCGAGAGATACATGAAGGAGTTGGCAATAATCACGCGGGAGGGATGGCTCTAGCACAGAAGGCCTTAAAACAAGGATACTACTGGCCAACTATGAAAAAGGACTCACACATCTTTGTGAGAAAATGCGACAAGTGTTAGAGGTTTGCCAATGTGCCGAAACTCTCGGCTCAAGACCTTATCCTGGTTACTAGCCCATGGCCTTTTAGCCAAATGGGAGATCGACTTCATCGGCCCCATCCTAACTGGATGGTGCGGTGTCAAGTTTGTAGTTGTGGCTGTAGATTACTTTACCAAGTGGTGCGAGGCTGAGCCCCTGGCTGGAGGAACTAAAATAATGGAGGAAAATGCGTGAAAGTTTGTGTGGAAAAATATAATATGCCACTTCAGGATCCTTCACTCCCTTATCTCAGATAATGGTACGCAGTTCGTCGAAAAAAGTTTAAATCGAATTGTGAAGAACTTAGAGTCAGGAGAGATTTTTCCATCCCTTACTATCTCCAGTCCAACGGCCAAGTGGAGGCTGTCAACAAAATTATCAAGAACACTCTGAAGAGAAAAGTTGGAATCTGCCAAAGAATGATGGGCTGAGAAATTTCCTGAGATCCTTTGGTCATATCAGACCACCTTATGAATAGCAACCGACAGGACCCCATTCGCCATCACATATGGGACTGAGGAAATGGTTCCCGCGGAGGTAGGAATGCCTTCCCCAAGACGCTTGTATTTCAATGAAGTAGTCAACAAAGATCTGCACTAGGCAAACCTCGACTTACAGGAAGAGAGGCATGCAGATTCACAGCTTCGCCTGACAGTTTATCAGAGGAATATGGCTAGGTACTACAACTATAAAGTCAGGAACAGGGTTCCAATTCAACGATTTCGTCCTAAAAAAGGTTTTCCTCGCTAACAGATAGGTTGGGGCGGAGACCCTTGGAGACAGAGGAACAAGAGAGTATGGTTCGCAGCCAACTCTTTAACTCACTGGGTAAAAAAAAAGTATGAAAACGATAGGAAATGATATTTAAACAATCACATTTGTTGGTAAAAAGAAGGAAACATATGGACCCCACTTAGCTACACCAAAATCCTCGTTTACCATAAATAACAGGCTCGAAGTTGGGGGACTTTGAACATGTACGAAAGATTACTGGGAACATGTGCGAAGGACTTCTGTGAACATAAATAGAGGTTCGCACGCCTCTCGTAAAAAAAAAATTAAGTCCCACGCCTACCATAAATAACAGGCTTAGACTTGGGAGACTATTGTCACTATGCAAATTTGGTAAGGTCTCACAAGCCCAGCAAAGGTCTCATAGGCTCAAGGAAGGCCTCGCAGGCCCAATAGACTCTCACGTAACCCTCGCACGCCATTGCCAATACCAACAGAGCCCATAAATGCCTTCGCCATTTCTGACGGGCCCGGACCCTCCATCAACATTCCCTGCGCCCCACAAAGCCCATGGGTAATCACATATAAAGCAATATCAAGAAAAGATTGTGTTTGATTACGATACAAACTTAGAAGGAAAGTAAATATTAATCTCTTAATAATTGGTAACAAAATATTGGGAATCAATGGAGATAAGAATGAAAAATCTAAAAGATCACATTCATATCCGATTGCCTCTTATCTCATAAGGAAGAAGGATCATATTAGATGTCTAATTGTTTGCTTACCTAAATTAATTGGACTCTAAACCTATAAATACAATATCTTTGGCCGTTCTAAGGTACGCATTATTCTCACCCTTAAACTCTGCTCAATCTTATGCTTGCTTGTCTCTCCCACACCCAAACACTCTCTCCGTATTATTCTTATACCGGTAGTTGACTTGATCATTGGAGTGCCAACAATCGCCGTCCTTTTTTTCTTTGGTGATCTTGTGCCTAACGATTGTCCTAGTGTACAGGTAACATACAAGCTGACAGAGGATTGATGGAGAATCTGTTGACACGTGGATAGTGCAGATTTCGTGGTCAGCAAGTTTCTCTCTATTTTCTTCTATTATTCTCTTTAATTTATAACACGTTATCAGTACAAAGGAGCTCACCAAAATAGAAAGAAAATTCAAGAGTAATAGTTTAGTAAATTTGCAGAATATGGACAGCATGTGCAGTTGTGATCAAATCTTGATATCTTTACGTCCATAGACCGATTGTTTTGAAATTTGTATAGCAAGTTCACAATTCACCGTTCTTCAAATCACACGATTAAGATCAAAATCAAACGGTTTATTCTTGATAAAGCACTACGTGAATAATATTGATTTTTGAATTAGTTAGTATTCTTTTTACTATGGTATTTGATTATCGATTTTTCTATATTGATAAATAGTAGACAAATATTGCTTGAATATTATTAATTATTACATAAAAATATTTCAAAATAATACTGTGTTATTATTCCTGAAAAATATCAATTTATATTAATCAATATTCCAAAAGAATATTTAGTTAATCTTCTTAAAGAAACACTATGTTCATATCTATATTCTAGAATGTTATTTTGTTGTTGCTCTTGTAGTAGTACAACGTTATATTATGTCAATATGTAGATATATCATGTCTTTGCTGTTGAAGAAGCATAGCTTTACAAATATCAATATTCTATTAGAAAAGTTTTTGCTACCGAAGAGCATAATTGTATAAGATCTTAAGATTTATTATATTTTTGCTCATAATGAGTAAATTCTTAAATAATTTAATATTTTTAAATAATAATCTAATATTGTTCCTGAAGTAACACAACATTATATTAATATTCTAGTAGAACATTACTTTCTCCCGAAAAGTGTAATTTGTAAGATTTAATATTAAGTTATTGCTCTCGAAGACCGTAATTTTATAAATTTAATATCTTATAAGAATATTATGCTATTGCACCTAAAGAACAAACTCTTATATAATTCAATATTCCAAAATAATAATTTGGTGTTGTTCTTGAAGAAACAAAATATTATATTCGTATTTTGTCACAATTTTACTTGCTCTTGAACAACATGACATAACAATTTCAATATTCTAAAAGAATATTGAGCTATTGCTCTTAAAAAAGTATTAGTCTAAATAATATTTTATTGTTCTCTCGAAGAAGCACGCGTCTCAAAGAATACCATATCATCTAATTAAATGATGAAAAAAAAGTGATATATATGCGTAGATTATGAATGAAAGCTTACCTCTGAAAGAAAGCATACAACTTATGTCATGTTGACATTGATGACTGTGCCTACGAAAAAAATTAATATATGTTATCATATTTAATTATATCGTTGTCTATATTAATTAGTGGTATGAAAAATATATTTGAATATTGTTTATTATTACATATCAACATTCTACAAGAATATTGGGTTACTAGTACTCAAGAAAAAATAATTTATATATATCAACATTTCAGAAGAATATTGTGTTATTCTTAAAGAAACACAATCTAGCTATATCAATATTCTGTAAAATATTATCTTGCTCTGGAGAGAATCTTTTCCACACATCAATATTTAAGAAAATTAAAAAAAAAAAATTTGTCAATTTTTTGGAAACAAAACATTAGATTATATCAATATCAAAATATTGAATTTTGCTCATAAAAAAATACGAGTTTAGTCTATCAATATTTTGTAACAAGATAATGTTGATATTCTCGAAATAGCACAACTTCAATATCTCAATAATTAACATATGATAAATCTAGAAAAATATCATATGATTTAATTTCAAAAATAGATTTGATGTTCATGCAAATTTCATGAAATTTATGAAAGATTGTTTTTTTAGAAGGAAAGCATAAATAAATTTTTGTGTTATTTATTTTTTATACATGGTTATGAATACTTTGATTGATGAAAGAAATGATATTTAATAAAACTTTTAAGATGACCTTACATAATTTAGTAATGTACAAAATACTATTCAATATTAGATATTGGATAAATTATACAAACATGCTTATGTATCATTCTGTTGGAGTCAAAGAGCATGTTGCGAAAAAAATTCTTTACAAACTTTAATTTTTTTTTTTACAACTGCTGATTTTACCTTTTGTGCCATTAAGTCTTTTGTTCCAATGAATTAAACTAAAGAAAAAGGTCGGTGATATCGTTTTACTCCTGTTTGGCAAATATAGTCTGTGACTATTTCTTGTTTAGTGTCTCTTTTGTTTCTTTTATTTTACTTAATATTTATGTAATTGTTTGGACTTGACATTGTCCAAGGTTTTGATGTCGAAAAAAAATTACCATGTTTAAGGACCGAATAAAAGGAATGATTGGCAAAAAAGAAATTATGTTAACTCTCTGTCATGCTTGATAAACCAGCTTGAGATTTTTTATTCATTAAGATTTGATTTTTGAGTATTCTGTTTGAGAATTTAATTAATTGAGAATAAATTATTCATTTGAATTAAGTGAATTAGATATGCAACTTTAAATGTCATTTATCTTATTTCATGAATGATTATTGGTTATTTTCATTGAAAATATTGTAGAAGATGATGATTTGAGTAGTATGTGTCATATATTCCATTGTATATCCACTACGTTCTATTTATACATTGTCATTTATTTCAATAATAGAGTTCATAGTCAAGCCTCATTCTTCATCGTCTAGCATATGTGCAATAGTTCATGAAGCATGCGGGAGAAGCTATATGTACTCTTTTTATTGGAATATATTATGTAATTACAAGATAATTGAATTAAATATTTTCGCGAACCCGAAGTTCGTTGATCCAAGAAATTTTATGCATGTTGTTTAGATCACTTAGGTTTTAGACATTGTGGGAATAATTATGTACATATTCTACATACCTTACTCTCATGACTCACTCTAGGAGAAAGAGAAGAATGCTGAAATAAATATTGTGTTACTCATTTTTTTTTAATTTGTACTACACAAATTTTAGTACAATTAAATCAAGTACTACATTGAAAACGCAACATAATACGTGTTGAAAAAATATGTGTCATATTTTTCACTTTTTATATCTTGGCTCTCTTAATCAATATAACTGAATTTTAATGATAAAAGAGCATGTCAATGTTTTCATTTTTGACTGGTCTGGATAACGCCAGTTCTGACTGACTGGGTTGATAAGTTAATTATTTTTTCACATCAGTAAAGCTACAATTTTATTCTGTTTTTATAATTGATATATTCTGATCTTATGAATATTATTGACAGCTCTTTTTGTAGGTTAAAGAATCTTTTCTTATTCTCTTAGATTTGTTTAGTAAAGAAATATTTAGTTTTTTAAATGCTTTCCTTCTACAAATCTAAGAATATCTTTATATATATTCTTTCCTACTAATTTTCTTACCATTCTTGTTGTAGATTTTTAGGTAAGAAATAATTCATAATTTGATTTCTACTTTAACTATAAGTAAGAGTAGAAATCAATAAGGAATTAAGACTTTGAAATATAATTCTTGTTCTTGTTTTCTCCAAGCAAAAAACCGTCAAAATCCATGGAAGGAAAACAAGACATCAAGCTTCATTGATTCAACTTCAAAGCAAAAAGGTTTTCTTCAAACTCATTGAAGAATCAAGAACTAATTGGTGCTCATTCTTAATCTAAGTGGTAGTTGTGGTCAAGTACAATAGGGAAGTGGCGATAAAGTCAAGATCGGTGGGTTTGATTCCACTTCATCAACAAGTCAGAAGAAGAAGTATCACAGGGAGTTAATCTATTTTCTTTTGATTGTTATTTTATTAATTTTGCGAAATTACAAAAATCGATACTATTGTATTTTTAAACAAGATAATTAGTGGATTATTTTTACCCATGGCATGGGGGCCCGTGGATGTTTTCTTTCGGGGTTTACCATGTTACATCTTGTGTTCGTATTTAATCCTTTAATTTATACACTTAACAAGATTAGGTAAACGAACACAGTTGTACGATTCAGAACTGTTATCTTTATCACTTGCTAGTTATGACTGCGTTCTGTCCACTACTTGTTTAATTAAGATTAAAATTTGTTTTAATTTCATTAATCTAAGTTTTAGAACTTTCAATTTGTATCAGAGAGGGTACACTTTATAAGTGCAATCCAAAGAAACCTAGATATGGACGGAGCTCTGTTTAGACCACCTGTTTTAGATGGTACTAATTATGCCTATTGGAAAATTAGGATTCAAGTTTATATTCAATCCCTTGATGAAAAATCTTGGCACTCTATTGTCCATGGCTATAAAACTCTCACCGTTGTTGAAAATGGTGTAGAGAGAGAAAAAAAAAGCAAACGAGTGGGCCACAACTGATTTTAATTATACTAATTGGAATTCCAAAGCTTTAAATGCCATATTCTCCTTCGTAGACTCTAATCAATTTCGTTTGATCTCTACTTATCAGGTTGCAAAAGATGCTTGGGACATTTTACGAATTGCTCACGAAAGAACCACTATGGTCAAGTCATCCAAGCTTCAAATTCTTACTCTAGGTTTTGAACAACTAATAATGAGATACGATAAATAATTCAAGGACTTCTATACAAAACTTAGTGACATCACCAATACTGCTTATACTTTGGAAAAAAATATTCGGAGAGCAAAATTGTAAAGAAAATTATCATATCCTTACCTGATCATTTTCATTCCAAAGTAACTCCAATTGAAGAAAGTAAAGAGATTGAGAATATGAAGGTTGAAGAATTGGTGGGATCATTGATGACCTATGAATTACATCTACAAAGGAGAAAGAAAGAAGTATTTCCTTCAAAATTAACAATGATGAAGAAGAGGTTGATTGTGAGGAGAATGAAACAAATGAAAACATGGCCATGCTCACCAAACAATTCAAAAAAATTCTGAAAGAAAATCAAAAGGGAAAGAACTTGAATACCCGAATCCAACAAAAGAAGAGATTTTCGAACAACACAAAACAAAACTCCACTACTTTTAAGAATAGATCTGACAATCGAATTCAATGCCATGAGTGTGAAGGTTTTGGTCACATAGCCTCTGAATGTACAAATATTTTAAAGAAATCTCATACCAAGAAGGCCATGAATATCACTTAGAGTGAAGATGATGAACATGATTCAGATGAGGATGAGGACGACAGAACTACCATTGATCAGGTAACGTCTCTAACTATGAACTTAACATCTCGTACTGATTCCGTGCAAAACTTGACTGCAGGTTCTGACGTCTTAACTACAACATCTGAAGAACCAATCCGTGTTTGTTCTAACTGCAGGAATGTGAACAAAAAATTAAAAGACAAACAGGAGAAAAACTTTTCTACTCACGTCATGATGGAATTTTTGGAAGATGACAAGGCTGAAATTGATTCTCAAAATAATATTCTAACCAACATCTTAAAAGAGAATGATGATCAAATTGCGAATCTTCTTGATGAATTAAGAGTTTCAAAAGAAATGATCAAGCAATTAACAATTGAAGCCTCTCGCTTTGAGTGAAACCTTAAGCTATGGAACAACTCCAAACGTCAAAGAAGGTTTGGGATATGTTGCAAAAGATAAAAGAAAATTTGAGAATCAAATCAACTTTATCAAAGAAACACAGTCTGCTGTATTTTTGGATAAATCTGCTCCAATTGCCATCAGGACTGAGGCTGACCTGCCTATACAAGTTCTGACCAATGCCAAGACTCAAAAATTTACACAACCAATGTATCAATTCTCAATACAGAGAGGTAAATCAAATTACTTTGTAAAATGTTGCATCTGCGGTAATCTAGGACACGACTCCTTTCATTGTTTATATAGTAAAAACTTGGTCAATAGACAAATGAAACATCATAGCAACACTAAAGTAAGACAAATTTAGGTTAAAATGGGTGATTTAAATTGTTATATAGTTGATGTTGCCTATAGAACTTTTATTTCTAACTCTTGGTATTTTGATAGTGGTTGCTCTAGACATATGACTGGTAATCGATCTTATCTAACTAACTACAAAAGTCATGAAGGTGGTTTGGTTACTTTTGGTGATGGAGCTCACGACAAAATTGAAGGTGTATGCACTATTCTAATTGATGGATTCTCTCTGTTAAAAGAAGTTCTTTTGTTGTAGGTTTAAAAGCTAGCTTGATCAGTATAGGCCAACTCTGTGACGATAAACACTTGGTTATGTTCTCAAAAAAATTTTTGTAAAGTCTTAAATTATTATGGTAGCTACATTCTACATGGTACTAGATCTAGTGATAAATGTTATCTTCTTGACACCAAAATTACTTGTCATATTTCAAAGACTGACTCTATCGAGTTGTGGCACAAACGTTTGGGATATTTTAAATTATAGTGATCTGTTGAGATTAACAAAATTGAATGCAGTACGAGGCGTTCCTAAGCTTACTGAAAAATCTAAAGGATTGTGTGGTTCATGCCTAAAAGGTAAGCAAACCAAAAGTACTCACAAGCAAGGTAAGTTTCTCACTACTTCTCATGTTTTAGAATTACTTCACATGGATTTGATGGGACCTATTCAAACTGAAAGTATTGGTGGCAAGAAATATATTTATGTATGTGTGGATGATTTTTCTAGATATACTTAGGTAGATTTCTTGAGAGAAATATATGATGTTTTTGAAAGATTTAAATTTTTGCACCTAAAATTAACAACAGAAAAATATTTTGAGAGAATAAAAATATTAAGGATTAGAAATGATCATGGGATGGAGTTTGAAAATGCTACTTTCTCTACATTCTGTGATCAAAATGGCATCTTTCATGAATTCTCTGCACCCAAAACTCCTGAACAAAATGGTGTTGTGGAAAGAAAAAATAGGTCTCTACAAGAGATGGCTAGAGTAATGCTAAATAGTAAGAAGCTTCCTGTTAAATTATGGGATGAAGCTATTAATACTGCTTGTTATATTTTGAATCGTGTGTCTCTAAGAACAAGAACCACCCAAACTCCTTATGAAATTTAGAAAGGAAGAAAACCAAATCTCAAATATTTTCATACATTTGGTAGTAAATGCTATGTTTTAAATGACCGAGAATACTTGGATAAATTTGATTCAAAAAGTGATAAGGGAGTATTTATTGGTTATTCTGATAACAGCCGAGCTTACAAATTTATAACATGCATACTCAGACTATCATTGAATCAATCATTGTAAAAATTGATAATATTGATGATTTTTCATCTTATTCACAGTAGCCTAATATTCAGTCTTTGGAAGAACAGGTTGCTGGACGTCTACTTACTCAAGACAATCATGTTCATGCATCAGACAGTGATAAACAGACGAAACAGCCAGCATCAAGTTCTAGTATCTCTGCCCCTGCTCTTGAAAGTTCTGACGTACCAAATACAAACAACGAACAGAACATGAGAAGGCAACCTCTTTCTTGGATACAGAAAGCACACCCATTGAACAATGTTTTCTCAGATTCTGGAGACGGTATGATGACTAGGATGAGGCTTGCTAATGAACTTGGAAATGTTTGCTACACTTCACAAATTGACCTCAAAAATATAAATGAAGTGATTATTGATGAAAATTGGGTTCTAGCCATGCATAAAGGACTAGCTCAATTTGATAGAAATGAAGTGTCGAAACTTGTACCTCGACCAAAGGACACAAATGTGATCAAGACAAAGTGGATATTCAAAAATAAATTAGATGAACATGGAAACATAGTCAGAAACAACTCAAGGATACACTCAATTAGAAGGAGTGAATTTTGATGAAACATTTGCACCTGTGGCTCGACTTGAATCTATTAGACTTTTACTATCTGTGGCATGTCAAATGAGGTTCAAGCTGTTCCAAATGGATGTCAAAAGTGCCTTTCTGAATAGAATTCTTAATGAAGAAGTCTATGTTAAGCAGTCTAAAGAATTTGTTGATCCTTATTCCCCGACCATGTGTTCAGACTCAAAAGGCCTTATACGGACTAAAGCAAGCCCCACGTACTTGGTATGAACGATTGACCATGTTCTTGTTGGAACAAGAATATAAGAGAGGAGGAGCTAACAAAAATTTGTTCATCAAACATTTCAAAACTGGATTAATAGTTGCACAAATCTACGTCGATGATATTGTGTTTGGGTCTTCACTAGAAACAAAATCCAAAGAGTTTGTTACACTTATGCAAAATGAATTTGAAATGAGTATGGTTGGTAAACTAAATTTCTTTTTAGGTTTGCAGATATGGTTGGTGAACTAAATTTCTTTTTAGGTTTGCAGATCAAACAAGTTGGAACATTGATTTTTATCTTACAGGCCAAGTATGCTAAAAATCTGGTGAAGAAGTTCGGGCTTGAACTAACCAAATCAGTCAAAACTTCCATGGCCACGTCCTTGAAAATCTCCAGAGATGACCAGGACAAGGAGGTTAACTCCATCTTGTACAGAAGCATGATAGGCAGTTTGATGTACCTGATTGCAAGTCGTCCTGACATATCATTCAGTGTTGGAGATTGTACATGTTATCAGACCAAACTAAAAGAATCACATCTTACAGCAGTGAAAGCGAATTATTCGCTATATTAATTGTACTTCTAATTTTGGTTTATGGTATACTAATGATATTAGCTCTCATCTTACATGATACACTGATGCTGACTGGGCTGGAAACATGGATGATAGGAAAAGCACGAGTAGAGGATGTTTCTACATTGGTAACAACCTCATTGCATGGTTAAGTAAGAAACAAAACTCTATTTCCTTATCTACTACAAAAACTGAGTATATTGTTGCGGGTAGTTGTTGCACTCAGCTACTCTAGATGAAACAAATACTATGTGATTATGGTATTGATCAGGACTCTGTTACTATATTCTGTAATAACACTAGTGCTATCAATATTTCTAAAAATTCAGTTCAGTACTCTATGACCAAACATATTGATATTAGACATCATTTTATTAGAAATTTGGTCGAAGAAAAAATAATTACTTTGAAACATATTCAAACTGAGTATCAGTTGGCTTATTTGTTCACCAAGGCCTTAGATTCTACTAGATTTGAGACTCTACTGAAGGCCGTGGGAATTTGCTTGATGCATTAGTTTTTTTTTTCTTTTAAAACAAAAAATAAATATATTACTTCGTAGAAGTAGTGTTTTTCTTTTTGTTTGATTTTATCATGTGTGTTTGTTTGTATTTGTTTATTTTTTATTTAAAAAAAAGGAGAATGGGGGGTATTCTTACAAATAGCATATGATATAAATGTATGATTGGTCTATGAATTTTGAGATTTACTTGGATTAACCATTTAGTATGGTATGCTCATTATACTTATGGTAAAATAGGTTCAAATAAGCACACTTTGAGGACATATTGACTTGTTTGATTGTACCTTACTACTAACTAGATTATTATCTTTAAAGTAGTTTCGTACTTTGTTGTGACATATGGTCAGTATCTATGTCTCTCGGTACTATAGTATGTTGTTGTGTTAAACAGACAATTTCATGGAAGAGAGGGCTACCACCATAGATATATACAGCTGTCCTTAATAATGAACATAAATCATGTAGAAAAGAGCTACCTTTATGGCTGTGAGAAAGTCAACACCATGATTTTATAAATTCAGTGCTTTGACAAAACAAAAAAAATACAAATAAAGTCAATACTCTAAGTACTCAAAAGAAAATTGATATGGTACTTCTATCTGGCACGCATATAATTTTTTTTCTATTTAAAAAGATGTGTTCAAATGATGACTGGTTTGAAATACATATCAGTACTTATCTTCTTGACAAGGTTCAATTTGGCTTAGTGGAACAGGTTATGATTGATTAATCTAGTATGTCCTATCACACACTCACGTTATAAATCTGACCAATTAATTGAATCTAATTATGTGCATATATCTGATTAGAAGATTTCGGTTGATTTTGATATTTTTTGACTGATTGTATAATTTGTAGACTATGAAATTTGCCTATAAATAAATAATTCAATTTTATCTCATAAAATATTTTCATTATTTTGTGTGATTATCTTGTGTGGACCTTTTCCTAGGATCTCCAATCAACAAGTCAAATTTTGTGACAAAGACAATCGACAGGCGAGAACAATCTAGATGAATTTTTCCATAATATAGCATTTTAAGAGAATAAATTCAAATTTCTAAATTATTGGTTAAGGGAGGTTTTTCTATCCATAACTGCCAATCATTAGTTTAATTTTGGTAACTGCTTTACTCACGTCCCAAAATTAACTGCTCCTTCATTGTGCAATTTTAAAAAAAAAAATCCCCCTATTAAACCGTGACTTAGGGTTTTCTCATTCATCTCTCACACTTAATTTCAAAGTTGTGTTGAGTTTTCCTTTCAGATTCAAACAATGGTGAAAACTAAGATGCCCAAATAAAAAAAAATGCTGATGGTACATCCATGAACATTGTTCCTCCGGTGTCTGCTGCTGAAACTGCGATGGGGCCTCAATTGTCGCCGGTAAGAACTCTCCGATGAAGTGCATGAAGACTGGAAAGGAAAAAGGTAAAATTGGTGTTGCTGCTGGAGAGCCTACACCTGCTAGTCTGAACAGGCCGCCCACTACTTCAAGGAGTGCCTTGAGTACGCCTACTCCCGCCTTCGACCCCACTTATTCGAGCTTGATACTCGACTAGAGGAAGACACTCTGTTAATCCTCTAAACTACTGCTTTCTATCTAAGACTGCTGAAGGTCTATTTCTTTCATTTACCTCTTTTCGCAAGTTCATAGTTGAATGCAAGGTATCTATTCCTGAGTTTGTTGCGTTTGATCTAGATAAGATTACTAGGTTTCATAAACTATATAATTTGTTAAGTTTTTCTAAACCGTTTAATGAGACTCTTGTCAAGGAATTTATAGCAAATGTTCCTAAGAATCTGGGCAAGGCTGAAAATGAATTCAGGTGGCAGGTTTATGTCCGAGAAAGACATATTACCTTCAGTCCTAACTCTCTCAGGGACTAGTTTGGGGTGACCACTGTGGCTATCACAAGTGATGAAGAATTGACCAAGGACAGCATTGCGCAAGAAATGACTGGCCCTACCTAGCCAGAATCAGGAGAACTACCTACTTCTCGACTACTACCCAAATACAAAATTCTTCATCGAATTCTTATCAACAATATCGATCCATTGACTCATAGATCCGACATTTCGGGAGACAGGGCTGTTATGCTATACAAGTTAAGGATGAGGATGCCAGTTGATTGGGTAAAAATGGTTTTTGATAGAATTGTTTATGAAGGGCCGAGCAATACAGGCTACCGCGTCCAGCTCTCATCCATCACTTTCTTGTTCATTAAGAAGTGCCTGCCATGGATTCAGACAGATTCTCTGAGGATATTCCAACGCTAGGTGTTCATGAGTTTACAAATTTGGGTAGCGCACGACATCCCACTTCCAGAGTTCCCAGGCACGTTCTATCTTCGTTGGACCAATCTGGACGTCTGGATGCACTGGAAACTCAGTTGGGACTGGTTAGAACACAGGTAGACCAACTTTTTGCCTTAACCAAAGGTTTTTTTGATGAATTTTTTTCATGCGTAGGGTGTTGGGTAAATTGGAATATCTGGACGATGAGCATATAAAGTCTGCATACCGAATAGTTACTCCGGAATTCTCTGCACATCCTGGAAGTCCGATGGAGATTCTAGCTTATGATCCAATTGTTGAGGCAACTGCTGCCCCAGCTACTGCACCTCACGCTGATGCTCCTCCAGCTGATGCTCCTTCAGATATCCATGCTCACAAGAGAGCTGCAAACGCATCTGTATTCGGTACAAAGAAGCCCAGATCCTTCTAGAACTAACTTCTTTCGGTTCTAACTTCTAACTTTCTAATTATTTGGCTATGAATGATTGTATTAACTCTTAAATTCTGCTTTCCTTCCCTTCAAACACTGCTTTACTTTTTTTTTTCTCTTCATTCCTTGTTATTTCCTTTGGCGTTCCTCTTACAAAAGGGAGAGTGTATTTTTAAATTTTGTGGTTGTTAGTTTGTGATTGTTTATACTTTGCTGATGATACTTTGTTGGTTAAACTTTAATAGTAGTATTTTTAAGTTTATGGTGGTTTGATCATTACACTCTAATGATATATTGCGTAGGGGGAGCAATACTAAAGTTGTGGCTAATGTGTGTGGTATTTGCATATTTTGTTAACTTCTTTGTAGGAGTTCTTGGTTTACACACTAAGGGGGAGCAATAACCCTTATATGTTGATGCTCATGGTTTCTTTACTTATTCACATATATCACACTTACATTAAAAATTCGATAGTTATGTGTTTGTAATTAAGCAACGCCAAATGATGAGATTGTTGGAAAAATATGTGTCATATTTTTCACTTTTTATATCTTGGCTCTCTTAATTAATATAATTGATTTTTAATAATAAAAGAGCAAGTCAACGTTTTCGTTTTTATTGGTTCGGATAACTCCGATTCGATTAATCGGATTAATAAACGAATTATTTTTTCAAATCAGTAAAGCTGCAATTTTATTCTATTTTTATACTTGATATATTTTGATCTCATGAATATTTTTGACAGTTTTTTTTGTAGATTAAAGAATCTTTTCTTATTCTCTTATATTTGTTTAAGAAGGAAATATTTAGTTTCCTAAATACTTTCCTTCTACAAATCTAAGAATATCTTTCAATATATTCTTTCCTACTAATTTTCTTACCATTCTTGTTGCAGATTTTTAGGTAAGAAATAATTAAGTAATTTGATTTCTACTTTTTTTTTTTTTTATTGAAGCACCAAAGCCACGATCCGATATGGTTTTTAGGCCTCTACCGGGACAGGTTGGTGGGGGTTTGATGCCCCTACCATTTGTATTTATATAAAAATGGTAGTACACATGGAGGGGATATGAACACGACCTCCAAGCATACAACGAATGAAAAAAAATTCTCAAACTCTGACAAATAAAGAGATACTACTTAGGTGCATAATTACGAAAAGCAAAAGCAAAAGCAAATGAAAACCAAACTAACAAAAACTAAAGACCTTTAATCGATGGAAGGCCATATCCGCTCGATGCAAGTAGTCCACGCGAACGACGTGGCAAGTCCGAAGATCCATACTCCACGATAATATCGTTGGTCCCAGCCCTCGAAGCTAAAGAGTCACGACTGGTTTCCTCTCGAAAAATATGGGAAATTGTGTCTCGATCGAATGAAAGAAGATGTCGGATGCGTCGAGTATTGACCGAATCACCCACGGCCCCCACCACGTGAAATTGCACAAATCTACGTCGATGATATTGTGTTTGGATCTTCACTAGAAACAAAATCCAAGGAGATTGTTACACTTATGCAAAATGAATTTGAAATGAGTATGGTTGGTGAACTAAATTTCTTTTTAGGTTTGCAGATCAAACAAGTTGGATCATTGATTTTTATCTCACAGGTCAAGTATGCTAAAAATCTGGTGAAGAAGTTCGGGCTTGAACTAACCAAATCAGTTAAAACTTCCATGGCCACGTCCTTGAAAATCTCCAGAGATGACCAGGACAAGGAGGTTGACTCTAGCTTGTACAGAAGCATGATAGGCAATTTGATGTACCTGACTGCAAGCCGTCCTGACATATCATTTAGTGTTGGAGATTGTGCATGTTATCAGCCCAAACTAAAAGAATCACATCTTGCAGCGAAGATTAATTATTCGCTATATTAATTGTACTTCTAATTTTGGTTTATGGTATACTAATGATATTAACTCTCATCTTACATGATACACTTGATGATCTTGTTGGTGAAAACATGGATGATAGGAAAAGCACGAGTGGAGGATGTTTCTACATTGGTAACAATCCCATTGCATGGTTAAGTAAGAAACAAAACTCTATTTCCTTATCTACTACAAAAAAGCTGAGTATATTTTTGCGGGTAGTTGTTGCACTCAGGTACTCTAGATGAAACAAATACTATGTGATTATGGTATTGATCAGGACTCAGTTACTATATTCTGTAATAACACTAGTGCTATCAATATTTCTAAAAATTCTGTTCAGTACTCTAGGACCAAACATATTGATATTAGACATCATTTTATTAGAAATTTGGTCGAAGAAAAATAATTACTTTGAAACATATTCAGACTGAGTATCAGTTGGCTGATTTGTTCACCAAGGCCTTAGATTATGCTAGATTTGAGACTCTACGGAAGGCCGTGGACATTTGCTTGATGCATTAGTTTTTTTTTCTTTTAAAACAAAAAATAAATATATTACTTCGTAGAAGTAGTGTTTTTCTTTTTGTTTGATTTTATCATGTGTGTTTGTTTGTATTTGCTTATTTTTTATTTAAAAAAAAGAAGAGAATGGGGGTTATTCTTACAAATAGCATATGATATAAATGTATGATTGGTCTATGAATTTTGAGATTTACTTGGATTAACCAATCAGTATGGTATGCTCATTATACTTATGGTAAAATAGGTTCAGATAAGCACACTTTGAGGACATATTGACTTGTTTGAATGTACTTTACTACTAACTAGATTATTATCTTTAAAGTAGTTTCGTACTTTGTTGTGACATATGGTCGATATCTATGTCTCTCATTAATATAGTATGTTGTTGTGTTAAACAGACAATTTCATGGAAGAGGGCTACCACCATAGATATATCTGTTTGTCCTTAATAATGAACATAAATCATGTAGAAAAGAGCTACCTTTATGGGCTGTGAGAAAGTCAACTCCATGATCTTATAAATTAGTGCTTTCACAAAACAAAAAAAATACAAATAAAGTCAACACTCTAAGTACTCAAAAGAAAATTGATATGGTACTCCTATTTGCACGCACATAATTTTTTTCTATTTAAAGAGATGTGTTCAGATGATGATTGGTTTGAAATATATATCAATACTTATCTTCTTGACAAGGTTCAATTTGGCTTAGTGGGACAAGTTATGATTGATTAATCTAGTATGTCCTATCACACACTCACGTTATAAATCTGACCAATTAATTGAATCTAATTATGTGCATATATCTGATTGGAAGATTTCGGTTGATTTTGATATTTTTTGACTGATTGTATAATTTGTAGACTATGAAATTTGCCTATAAATAAACAATTCAATTTTATCTCATAAAATATTTTCATTATTTTTGTGTGATTATCTTGTGTGGACCTTTTCCTAGGATCTCCAATCAACAGTCAAATTTTGACAAAGACAATCAGGCTTTGAATCGAGAACAATCTGGATGAATTTTTCCATAATATAGCATTTTAAGAGAATAAATTCAAATTTCTAAATTCTTGGTTAAGGGAGGTTTTTCATCGTCCATAATCATCAATCATTAGTTTAATTTTGGTAACTGCTTTACTCACGTCCCAAAATTAATCAAGCTCCTTCATTAATGCAATTTTAAAAAAAAATTCCCCTATTAAACCGTGACTTAGGATTTTCTCATTCATCTCTCACACTTAATTTCAAAGTTGTGTTGAGTTTTCCTTTGATTCAAACAATGGTGAAAACTAAGATGCCCAAATAAAAAAAAATGCTTTGATGTACATCCATGAACATTGTTCCTCCGGCTCTCTGCTTTGAAAGCTGCGATGGGGCCTCAACTATCATGCGGTAAGAACTCTCCGATGAAGTGCATGAAGACCGGGAAAGGAAAAAGGTAAAATTGGTGTTCTTTGCTGCTGAGAGCCTACACTGCTAGTCTCGAACAGCCGCCCACTACTTCAAGGAGTGCTTTGAGTCTTGCCTACTCCCGCCGGACCCCCACTTATTCAGGCTTGATACTCTGACTAGAGGAAGACACTCTGTTAATCCTCTAAACTACTGCTTTCTATCTAAGACTGCTGAAGGTCTATTTCTTTCATTTACCTCTTTTCGCAAGTTCATAATTGAATGCAAGGTATCTATTCACGAGTTTGTTGCGTTAGATCTAGATAAGATTACTGGGTTTCATAAACTATATAATTTGTTGAGTTTTTCTAAATCGTTTAATGAGACTCTTGTCAAGGAATTTATAGCAAATGTTCCTAAGAATGCAGCAGGGCAAAATGAAAATGAATTCAGTGTGCGGTGTTTATGTCCGAGGAAGACATATTACCTTGATCCTAACTCTCTCTGGGGACTAGTTTGGGGTGACCATTGTGGTCACACAAGTGATGAAGAATTGACCAAGGACAACATTACAGAAATGACCGCCCTACAGCCAGTAATCGGAGAACTACCTACTTCTCGACTACTACCCAAATACAAAATTCTTCATCGAATTCTTATCAACAATATCAATCCAGCTGACTCATAGATCCGGCATTTCGAGAGACAGTACTGTTATGCTATACAAGTTAAAGATGAGGATACCGATTGATTGGGTAAAAATGGTTTTGATAGAATTGTTTATGAAGGCGCGAGCAATACTGAGCTCGCATCCGGCTCTCATCCATCACTTTCTTGTTCATCAAGAAGTGCACCGCCATGGATTCGAATGATTCTTTGAGGATATTCCAGCTAGGTGTTCATGAGTTTACAAATTTAGGTAGCGCACAACATCCCACTTCCGAGTTCCTGTGTGCGTTCTATCTTCGTTGGACCAATCTGGGCGTCTGGATGCACCTTTGAAAACTTCGATTAGGTGGTTAGAACACGTGTAGACCAACTTTTGCCTTAACCAAAGGTTTTTGATGAATTTATTTTCATGCGTAGGGTGTTAGGTAAATTGGAATATCGGGCTATGAGCATATAAAGTCTGCGCATACCGAATAGTTACTCAAAATTCTCACGCACATCCTGGAGGTCCGATGGAGATTCTAGCTTACGATCCAGTTGTTGAGGCAATTGCTACCCGACTCTCTCGCACCTCACGCCGATGCTCCTCCACCGATGCTCCTTCGATACTCATGCTCACAAGAGGCGCAAACGCATCTGTAGATTCGATACAAAAAGCCCGATCCTTCTAGAACTAATCGCTTTGGGTTCTAACTTCTAACTTTCTAATTATTTGGCTATGGATGATTGTATTAACTCTTAAATTCTGCTTTCCTTCCTTCAAACACTGCTTTATTTTGTTTTCTCTTCATTCCTTGTTATTTCCTTTAGCGTTCCTCTTACAAAAGGGAGAGTGTATTTTTAAATTTTGTGGTTGTTAGTTTGTGATTGTTTATACTTTCTTGATGATACTTTGTTGGTTAAACTTTAATAGTAGTATTTTTAAGTTTATAGTGGTTTGATCATTACACTCGATGATATATTGCGTAGGGGAGCAATACTAAAGTTGTGGCTAATGTGTGTGGTATTTGCATATTTTGTTAACTTCTTTGTAGGAGTTCTTGGTTTACACACTAAGGGAGAGCAATAACCCTTATATGTTGATGCTCATGGTTTCTTTACTTATTCACATATATCACACTTACATTAAAAATTCGATAGTTATGTGTTTGTAATTAAGCAACGCCAAAGGAGGAGATTGTTGGAAAAATATGTGTCATATTTTTCACTTTTTATAGATTGGCTCTCTTAATTAATAAAACTGATTTTTAATAATAAAAGAGCAGGTCAACGTTTTCATTTTTCTTGGTGCGGATAATGCCGATTCATTAGACCGGGTTAATAAACGAATTATTTTTTCAGATCAGTAAAGCTGCGATTTTATTCTATTTTTATACTTGATATATTCTGATCTCATGAATATTTTTGACAGCTTTTTTTGTAGATTAAAGAATCTTTTCTTATTCTCTTATATTTGTTTAAGAAGGAAATATTTAGTCTCCTAAATACTTTCCTTCTACAAATCTAAGAATATCTTTCAATATATTCTTTCCTATTAATTTTCTTACCATTCTTGTTGCGATTTTAGGTAAGAAATAATTCGTAATTTGATTTCTACTTTAACTATAAAGAAGAGTAGAAATCAATAAGGAATTAAGGCTTTGAAATATAATTCTTGTTCTTGTTTTCTCCAAGCAAAAACCGCCGAAATCCATGGAAGGAAAACAAGACATCAAGCTTCATTGATTCAACTTCAAAGCAAAAAAAATTTCTTCAAACTCATTGAAGAATCAAGAACTAATTGGTGCTCAACGAACAATTCCATATCTTGTTTAAGCTACTTGGCGTGAAGTTAAGAACGGAGGTTCTTAATCCAAGTGGTGGTTGCAGTCAAGTACAATAGGAAAGTGGCAATAAAGTCAAGATCGGTGGGTTTAATTCCACTTCATCAACAAGTCAGAAGAAGATGTATCATAGGGAGTTGATCTGTTTTCTTTTGATTGTTATTTTGTTAATTTTGCAAAATTACAAAAATCGATACTATTATATTTTTGAACAAGATTATTAGTGGATTGTTTTTACCCATGTCATGGGGGCCCGTGGATGTTTTTCTTCGGAGTTTACCACGTTACATCTTGTGTTCATATTTAATCTTTTAATTTTTGTACTTAACAAGATTAGGTAAACGAACACAGTTGTGCGAGTCAAAATTGTTATCTTTATCACTTGCCGCCTGACCGTGTGGTTACATCCATTTGCTTTGTTTAATTAAGATTAAAATTCGTTTTAATTTAATTAATTTAGATTTTAGAACTTTCAATATATTTTGTAGATCCTCATACAAGATAATACGAACCACAAGTTCGATAAATAATTTATTTGTAAGTTATACAATTGATTTATTTGTATGTTATACAATTGACAGATGCATTAAACCAAGTCTCATTACCAGCTGTAAAGGCTCTGGTTCATATTGACGTTCTTGAAGGACAATCAATTAACATTATATCTGGTAAATTAGTGGCACACCTAAAGTGTGGTGACATTTGATTCTAAAACAAAAATCTTCAAATTAAAAATGGAGCTAATTGTAAAAATGGTCCCCGTTGAGGATACGTATACTCTTGGAGAGTATATAGACATATAAGTAATTGTAAAATCTCAAAAGAGGTTCATGTACCTAAAATATTGAAAATGAAGAGATTTTAATAAGTTATGTCATTATGGGAAAGAAATAGAATTAAAAAAAAAATTATCGTTGACAATACTTTTGTGCATAATGTAGCACTTCATATTATGAAATGTAATGATGATATTGAAGAAAATCTCAATTAATTAATTGGTCAAATAAAAAGATGAAATTTAAGTAAATTGAACTTACTAGGGAAGCCTGAAATTTCTGGACAAAATAGTTCGAACACCTAAAGGTGTATACTTATGCGAAAAAAAATAAGAAAAACAAAGTCGTAAGATATATTACACGACTTTCAACATAACAACTTTCACGGGAACTTATATATAGCATGACTAATAATACTATGTGTATAAATTCTTGGAGGATTTAATAAGTCTAAAGCATCTAGTTTAAATTTTCAAGAAACTAAATCGATCAAAGTACATATCTCAAGTGATATTATCATGAGGGGAGTAAATACGCATTGTGCTTTTTTTCCTTAACTGAGATTTTGTTCTATTGAATTTTTCTGGCAAGGTTTTTAATGAGGTAATTTTCATGGTGTAATAAAATAATTATGTACTATTTTTTCTTCGCTAGGATTTTTTCTACAGTGTTTTTCTAGTAAGGTTTTAATTAGACATATTCTTTATATAAAAGGATATCCATGAGAATTGTTATAGTTATAGATGTCCATAACCTACAATATATTTATCCTCAATATAACTATATGGTTATACTCTCGTGTATTACGAATTGTATAGGAGACCCTTAAAGGGAACGAGAGCAATATCTATATTTTTATTTAATTGCATTAGACCATCATGCTCACTAAAGTCAACCAATAATATTGTATAAAAATGGTATTGTCGGAGAGTTATAACAAGATAACAACATTGAACATATTTCACTAGAATTATTTTATACAAGTTTTAGAAAGATTGTAGAATTGAAGACATTGACACATGAGATATGGATGGCTTGATCCACGGATTTTCATTGATTGAGATTGGGGAGTAGCTATACTCTTTTTCCTTCGCTCAAGTTTTGTCTCATTGGGTTTTTCTGATAAGGTTTTAACGAGACAATATTTGATTACTCAAAATCTTTTATAACTCTTTTTTTCCTTCTGTTTGATAATTTGTCCCACTGGATTTTTGTCAAACAAAGTTTTTAATGAGACAATTGTTACTAGATAGTCATCAAACGATGAGTGTTGTAAAATTATAGAAAATTATTGATGACCAACTTTAGATATGTCTTACTTACCTTACAAATCTTTGAAACCCTATATAGGTCCATCATTATAATGAAAGTTAGAGCTTCTTTATATTCTATTCTATTCTATTATTCTCTCTGTTGTATAACAATAATGGTGTTATTAAATGATTTAAGAATAAAAAAACACATCGTGGAAAATTAAAAAAATTATTATTTGCATGAGGCCCCCTATTGAATAAAATCATATATCCACCACTGAGTCAACTTACAACAATTCTTGATGTGCTTGTGAGGTATGGCGCCTTCTCTGTGAGTATAGGTTGTAATCTTGGCTTTTATCTACATGAGTTACGTGGAATGGTTTTTTCACTGAACCACCGGGTTTTAGGCTTTATTTGTTCTAGAGCTATAGAAACCCCACCACTAAAATGACTCGTAAAAATTCGTGACAAATGTTAAGCGAAGGATTATCGCGAGCTCTACATCTTGTTCGGAAACTTGTTGAATAGATTAAGCTATTTAACTCAAATAAAGGATCAGTACAAGAATTTTATTTTCCGCTTACAAAATAAATTTGTAGGAAAAGATTCTTATTTGTGGGCAAAAATCTTTTCTGGCGAATTTTTTTTGTAGGGACATTTGTGGGGCAAACATTGTAAGAAAAGGTATAAAACGACAAAATGTGGAAATTTGTTGGCTAAAATCTCTCTCTACGAACCCTTTAGAGACAAATACAATTCATCGCCTAAGTTCTTTCTTGATTAAATTATTTGTCTACTAAAGTTACTTTGGCCCACGACACAAGTTTTGTGAGCACATGGTAAAAATTTCGATTATGGGCTAAATCGTGCGTTTCCCTACAAATATTTTTTTGTGTCGAAAAACTTTTGTGGAATGAATCCTATTTTTCTCTACAAATTTTTTTTTTTTTTTGTAGAGAATGCGTATTTGTGGGCTAAGTATATTATTTTTTCCAACAATGATAGAATTTGTAGGGAGAAAATGAACCATATATATTTTTATATTATATATTTTTTTTTACCTTATTCAAAATAGTATAAAGATGCAGAAAGACAATAAATTAAATTGAGACTTTTAGTGTCAATTAATATAACATGAAACCCAAAATATTATACCAAAATACAAATAAAAACTATTCAATAAGTATGGTTACATCTAAACTTAAAAAGAGTATAACAAACATGCTCTCTGTCAATTATAATGCATCTAATAAAAAAACATAACACTTCATCATAAATTTTATATGTTACTCATCCTCACAAAGGTTGTTCTCCTCATCAAAGTCATTCTCTTCATCCCTAATAGTATCATCTTCCTCGTTAGCATCATCCTTTATTGAAAATGGTGTAAATGGTGGTAGAACGAAGTCAGGAACTTGACTACATAGTTGTTGCATAGAATGATGCCAAGACTGCAATGTAGAATTGAATTGTTGCCCAACAACCTTCAACTTGTTTTTCATTCTTTGCTCCATTTCAATTCAAGTTGTATGAGTTGCCTTTCTAGCAACAAGTTCTTCTTCCAGCTCCTTCTCCATATGGGGCACATTGGAAAAAGTGCCAATGTCTCGAAGGCAACCATCTCACAACCCATGAATTTGACGTCTAGGCTTCACACCTAGAACGGACATCATGATTTTAAGTCCAACATTTGGATCGTCAACGGAGATCTCCTCCAAATGAGTATCCTCGGAAAGTTGTGGTCAATTTGATAAGGGCCATAATACCTAGGATTGAGTTTCTAGTGATGCCAACCATGCGATCCATGGACCTTTGGTATATTTGACTCAAACTAAGGACCATATTGAAGACATATCGGATGTTAATGAAGATTGGAGGACCAAAACAAGCACGAAACAAATTTTGGAGGTCAAAACACGAAAAAGGTTGCCCAAGAAAAAGTGTAGGGTGATCACTCCACACCAAAAGAAAAAAACATAGGCAAAACAAGTTGCCTAGGCGATCACTGGGCGATCGCCCAGGCCATTTTTAGTACAAATTTGGATTTTTGGATTTTTGTTTCTTTTTTCAATTAGAACTCTATTTTTGTTTAGTTTTTAATTATTTCCAAATTAGATTAGGATTTTTACTACTTTTACTATATAAACACTTCTGATTGTAGACAATTCATAACTTTGATTTATTGAGAGATTCAGATTAAGTGAGATCTACTTATTTCTTTCGTGATCTTAATTGAACTAACCAAAATTTATCAAAGACTTTGCAGATCTTTGTGGCGTTCAAATTTAGTTCTTTGATTCAATTAATCATCGGGTCAAGTCTTATGGTTTGATTTTAGCTTTCTTGGGGTTCATATCATTCATGGTTGTGGGTTCTGATATTCAATTCTTCGCGGGTTCGCATCAGCTATGCTCACCTTATGTTGTTGGTCCATCTTATACCTTTCTCTTAACACTTCTTCCACTGCAGCAATGTTGGTGTGTTGGTAAGGTCCCATGTCCAGTGTTGGAGGGATATTCACATATAAAGCTTCAAATGGGGTCATCTTTATAACTGTATGTAGGGTGGTATTATACCACCATTCAGCAAGTGAGATCCATCTGGCCTATGCCTTAAGTTTTGAGTGAGTCATGAACCTCAAGTACATCTCTAGAAATTGATTTAATCTCTCAGTTTGCCCATTTGTTTGTGGATGATAGGCAGTGCTGAAATGGAGTCGAGTTCTCAACAATTTAAATAGTTTCTGCCAGAAAGCACTTGTAAATATTTTGTCCCTATCTGTCACCAAGCTTTGGGGTAGGCCATGTAGCTTGAAAATGTTATCCAAAAATAGTTAAACCACTTTCTTGGCAGTGAATGGGTGGGTTTAGAGGTGTCAATCCGGGTTTCGCCCACCTCGAAGCTTAGGTGACGGTCCGCATTAGAAAAGTCCGTGCCACGACGGGTTGCAGTGCGGGTCAACCTAGCCCACAAAAATTGAACACAAGTCGGGCCCACCCGTTGGCCCATCCGGGTCGAGCCCATGTGGGCAGCGGTTCGACCTTGGTTCGGCCGTATGAATAAAAATTAATTTTTTGAAATTACTAAAAAATTTAGTTACTTATTGTAATTCAAAAAAATGTTTACATATATAACAAAAATGTGTTAAATTACTAAATAAAAATAAATAACAATGATAAATTCACATTTGTTAATTTTTTAATTCAATTTCTATTTTTTATTTATATATTTAAAGACTAAAACGTGAACGCATTTGTCACATCTTTCACTTTAAACGGCTCTCTGCCATTTGTTTTTTTATTTTTTTTAAAATATCATTTCAAATATGAAAGTTTGAATTTTCTGCCTATTTTTTTTAAAAAAATCAAAGCGGTTCACGAGCCGGCCCGTGGGTTGGCCTCTTCGGCCCGTGAACAGCCGTGGGTTGGCCTCCTTAGCCCGTGAACAGCCGCCTTGGATTCACGCAGCCGCCGACCGCGCCTGGTCGAGGCGGGTGGGCGATGCTGGTTCGTTCGGCCGCCCATCTTGACACCTCTAGGTGGGTTAGAGTAAATAAATGTCCAAATTTGGTAAACCTGTCCACCACTACTAATGTCACATTATTCTCTTCAGATTTTGGTAGCCCCTCAATAAAGTCCATGGATACATGGCTCCAAGAATGCTAAGGTTCATGTAAAGGCTGGAGGAGTCCAGGGTATTGCACATGCTCATCTTTACATATTTGACAAATTTTACATTGTAGCACTTCCCTTTTAATTTATTGTGTCATACCTGGCTAATAGAAGTGTTGTTTGGCTCTGTAAATACTTGCATGAATACTAGAGTGTCCTTTCTTTTGTGATAGATGAATGTTGTTTATCAATTTTTGTCTGATGTCACCTCTATTTCCCACATAAAGCTTATTTATGTATTTAAGTAAGCCATTCTTATACTGATACTCTTTCTTTGCCCCTGGATCTAGCAGTAGTGCTTGAATTTTTTCCTTAGCTCACTCATCATGGTCATAGCTAGTTACTATCTCTTGCACCCAAGCTGGTGTCATTTGTAATATGCCCTGGATTTCACCAACAACTTTAGTTCTTCTGGATAAAGCATCATCCACTAGATTCTCATTCCATTTCTTTTATTGAATCACATAATCCAATCCCAATAACTTGGTTTACCATTTTTGCTTCAATGGAGTGGTTATTCTCTGCTGGCAAAAATTTTAATGACCGATGGTCAATCTTTATAATGAAATGGTGCCCCTCCAAATAATGCCTCCATTTGGAAATGGCAGTAGCAAGTGCTAGTAATTCCTTTTCATAAATGGACATTCCGAGGTTCCTATGTCCAATTGCTTTGCTAATATATGCCAAAGGCCTTCTGTCTTGCATCAGGATTGCCCCTATACCTCCATAACAAGCATCTATTTCTAATATAAATGGTTTCTCAAAATTTGGTAAAGCCAAGACAGGGGTTGAGCTCATAGCCACCTTCAAGCTGCTAAAGTCATCCTTTGCTACTTCACTCCATACAAACTTGTCTTTCTTCAATAATTCAGTGAGTGGTCTTACTAAGGTACCATAGCCCTTAACAAACTTTCTATAGTAACATGGTAATCCCAAAAATCCTCTTAGCTGTTTGATGTTAACTGGTGATGGCCATTTCTGCATAGCCTACACTTTCTTTGGATTTGTTGACACCTCTCTTCTTGAAATTATATGCCCCAAGTATTCCACTTGTGTATGTCCAAATGAGTACTTATTATGCTTAGCATACAACTGATTCAGGTGCTCACACTGGCTATCCAAGTTTTTGCTGTATACCAAAATATAATCAAAGAACACCAATACAAAATACCTTAAGTGCTCTTGAAATATATCATTCATTAGGCCTTGAAAGGTTGCAGGGGGATTGGTTAGGCCCAAAGGCATCACCCTAAATTCATACAGCCCCTGGTGAGTCTTAAAGGCAATTTTGTAGATGTCATCAGGTTTGACTCTAATCTGATGGTAACTGACCTAAGATCAATCTTAGAATAGTATCTAGCCCCATGTAACTCATCTATCAATTCATCAATTAATGGCATGGGATATTTATCCTTTACAGTAAGATTATTTAGTTGTTTGTAATCAACACAGAACCTCCAAGAGCCATCTTTCTTCTTGACTAGCAATACAGAAGATACAAAGGAACTATTGTTGGGTTGGACAATCCCACTTTCTATCATTTCTCTTACCATTTTCTCCACCTCAGTTTTTTGTATGAAAGGACATCTGTAGGTTCTCATCTTAAAGGATTGGGCACCTTCCTTAAGTGGAATCTAGTGATCATGTGACCTAATAGGTGGTAAGCCTGTAGGTTTTGCAAAAACATCATCAAAACTAACCACACTACCTGAATTACACTAGGTGAACCACTGTTTTCACTCTCCTCTACTATAGCCCAAAATTGTCCTACCAACCCATACTCTTGCTGGCTTATGCATCTGTTCATTCACCTTCATTCAATCATTTCTATATGACTACTAGATTCCTTATTGGTCAACTCTCCTTCTTCTTCACCATTTTTGAACCTGATGGAACCTTGGGTAAAATCAAAGGTTAATGGTCCAAATTGGCTGAGCCAATCCACCCTAACACCATATCACTGCATCCTAATTTTAAAGACCTCAATCTAAATTGGAACTCCAAATTCTACAACTGCCACACTAAGGGTCTGCACAAATCCTTGCCCTCAAGTTTTTGTCCATTTGCAACTAACACCATCATGGTCTTGGAGCAATCAATTTCACATTTTAAGGACTGAATCAGTTTATCATCCACAAAACTATGGGTACTCCCACTGTTAATAAGAATGGATATCTTTTTTCCTTTGAGTTTACTAGGTATCCTAATTGTTCTATGTCTCAGATTGCCTACCAGAGCACTCACAGAAATTTGTATCACCTCTTCTTCTTCATCCTCATCTCTCTTGTCCTCCATCCTTACTTCTTATTCTACAAGACTCTCCATCTCCTCATCTTCCACCACCATGAAATTTATCATCATATTCTTACATACATGGCCAAAGATATATTTCTCATCACACCTGAAGCAAGTCCAAGGTTTCTTTTACTTTGTATATCAGTAGGTTTGATAGTTCTGTAGGTAGATGATGGATTTTTTGTGGGAAAGGAAGGTAAATTATAGGATTGGGCAGAGATTTCACTAGGTTTTTTATTGACATAATAATTTTTTATAGGGATGAATGGTTTTTCGTTCTTTGAGGCTGTATTTAAGGCAGTGATGGTTATTCTTGTTGGAGGGCAATTTCAAAGGATTGAGTTAGAGATGTAGGCTTGATCATTTTAACCATGAATTTGATCTCTCCTTTTAGTCCACTGGTGAAAATGCTAATGTAGTATGACTCGGGTAGGCTAGGTAGGTCTATCATGGTTTGTGACTTCAATTCTTCAAACTTCTCCATATATTCTGTTATGCTTCCATACTGCCTAATCTTACTAAAAGTCTCAACAACTTCCTCTCTTGTGTTATCTGCAAACCTCCTACAAAATTGAGTGGTCATTAAACCCCAATCAGCATTATGATGACTAGCCAGAAAACCATGAAACCAGATATCAGCCCTTCCTTTAGGTTAATCTAAGCAATCCCCATCTTCATCTCCCTTTGTATTTGGTGAATTTAGAAATATTTGTTGGCTTTTCTCACCCACTCCCTGGGGTTTTCTCCTCCAAATTGGAGAAGTCTATTTTGGATAATTTTGTATTCATCCTCCCATCACAACCTCACTTGTTCATCCTCACAGTCATACTCCCACCATCATAGCTGGATCCATTGTTGGTCTCTTCTACTTGTTTGTCCCTAGAGACACTCAACTCAGCTAACATAGCTACAATGAAATTGTATATATCATTCAATTCATGTATATAGCTCTCGATCTTCTCTTGTTTACCACCCATTGTTTTAAGTAGTTTGTCTGAGGATTCAACATTACCAATCAATATAGCAAAAGCAGTGCCCAAATCACTTACATCCTTATCTATCCTTTTCCAATGTTCTTCGTTGGTTTTTTGCCTGGTATCCATGTTCCTTGCCCAGAAAAGCTGCTCTGATGCCAATTGTAATGGTAGAAGCTCACAAAGAAAGAAGTGAAGCTTAAACCGTTACCTATAAGCTGGGCCTAAGCTGAGTTTCCATGATTTCAGCTCAATTGAACAAATTAAACAATCAAATAAGAATGAGAAAGAAATTTAATAGAAGAATCAAGGAAGAGAAAATGAAATTGAAGAAGAAAAAGAAAAAGTTCTGGAATTACAACAAATTCATCACAAACTCATACGAATTCTCTCTTCCACAGTATTTAAACTCAATTACCAAAAACGTGAAATTACATATACGACTCCACAAACAACGTAAACTAATTTAGCCTCAATTTAGTAAGCAAAACGACGCCATCCTGACTTAACGAAACGACGACGTCTGATTCAATTCTTCTCATTCCTTTCTTTATCATTCAGTTAATTCTATTAACCCTATGTGATTTCCTTCTCCAAGTTGGCTAGTGGTTATGCTTGGCCATGACAAAAAGATCGGAGCATGGTGGAGGTGGAGGTGGAGGTGGAGGTGCTTGGAGGTGATTCGGCGATTCGGGGTTTTCGGATGCAAATGAGGCATAATGACAATAGATCCAAACGAGAATGAGAGAGATAAATGTGATTGGAAAAAAATTGCTTTTATATTTTAGTAAAACGTCGTCGTTTAATGTTCAAATGGAGAAAAACAATTTCGTTTTACTAAACATAATTTAAATAAATAAATAAATATGACATCAACATGACACCATCAATACGGCGTCATATTGGTTGAAACGATAAACAGTGATTTACCATATTTGCTCTTATATATTAGTAGGGATATTTCTTTTCCCATTCAAATATTTTGTTTGTAGGGACTAAAGAACAACAAAAAATCAAGAAATTTTCTGCTAATTATTAGCCTACAAACGGTTTTTTTTTTGTCGACAAAAGATACATTTTACACAACTAATTTTTTGTTGAAAAAAATGCACTTATTCATGGGTACAAGTCCTCTCATTTTGAAAATTTTGGAGCAAAATATAACTCTTACAAAATATTATTTTTGTGGGGGAAAAGTAAACTCCACATATAAATTTAAATTTGTCTTTTAAAATTTTGTATGCGAAGAATAAAATTTTTGGATCGACATAAACTCCATGGAGGCCCGCATGTTGGGAATTGAGACCAATTCTTTTATTGTCCACAAAATTCTTGTTCAGAGAAAAATAACGAAACAAAAAAAATATAAAAAGATAGAGAAAGATTTATGGATTGTCAAAGCTTTCACTATATAAAAATTGTTACAATCATATAGATTTCACCCACTCAAATTTTCCAAGTATTTTAAGAAAAATAATATCTTAAACTTTACCACACTCACCAATTTCTACTCTTTGTACAACCCACAAAGATAACAAGAAAAATAACTATGATGTTAGACTTACAATTTTTTCTCAGAAAACTCTCAAGTCACATTTACAAAAGAGAATAAACCACGTCAATTTATAGTTAACGTATGATCTAATTTTTTTCAAGTTTCGCCTGCCAAGGTGTCCAAAATTTGAAAACTTGTTCAATTTTAGTCACCAAATATAATATAATATCATACCATATCGCATCTTTTTCCTTTTCAGCAATTGGTGCATGTTTTGACTTTGGCAAGTTTTGAGAAAATATATCAACAATCTCCACATTGACGAAAAACGAGTCAAAACTCAATCATCTCTTCTACAGCTCTTCATCTCGATACTTAAAAAAATCGGTAAACTTTGACAATCCCAATTCTCAAAACAGAGAATTAACATATTCCACTATATAAGTATTTCATCGGCTTATATCGAATAAATTTGCTGAAATATTATGGTGCAACTCCCTTGCTTGACTTACTTGGAAGTTCATCAACCATCGACATCAATTATACCACACACCTTGCATTAATGTTAAGCCAATGCCCATGTGTAAACATGTAGACTCGCTAGTAGTAACACATCATCTATCATGGCAACTAGAACATGCCATGAGGATGTAAATATTTACTCAAAAGACATCATCGTCTCCCATAAAGAGAGATATATTGTCCGTATCAGATGTCGAACAGTTACCTTTTTGGATAATTTTTCCTCACGTGACCAGGTTGTTCAGTATCTTTCTCAGAAATAGAGGTTTGTTTCCTTTTTAAAGCCATATGCAGTCCAGATTGAATCAAAACATCCTTGACTTGTACTTACCACAAGCCAAAATTGATCTTTCCGTTAAATTTCTCCACGTCATATTTAATATACATATCTTCTCTGTGCGCCAACAATCTGAACAACCTGGTGGCTCTAATACCATTGTTGGAAATTGAGACAAAATCCTTTATTGCCCACAAGATCCTTGTTCAAAGAAAATATAACGAAACAAAAAAATATAAAAGGATAGAAAAAGATTTATGGACTATCAAATCTTTCACTATATGAAAAATTATTACAATCATATAGATTTCACCCACCCAAATTCTCAAGTATCTTAAGAAAAATAATATTCTAAGCTTTACCACACCAACCACCAAGTTCTACTATTTGTACAACCCACAAAGAGAACAAGAAAAATAACTAGGATGTTAGGTTTACAATTTTTCTCACAAAAACTCTCAAGTCACATCTACAAAAGAAAATAAACCACGTCAATTTATAGTTAACGTATAACCTAATTTTCTACCAAGTTTTGCCTGCTAAGATGTCCAAGATTTAAAAACTTGTTCAATTTTAATCACCAAATATAATATAATATTATATCATATCTTATCATATCATATCATATCATATCATACTATATCGCATCTTTTTGTTTTTCAGCAATTGATACATCTTTTGATTTTGGCAAGTTTTGAGAAAATATCCCAACACCGTAGTCAAATAGAAAGACGTCCCCTTTAAGATCATGCACATTGAAAAACGAATATTAATGAAGTGACTATAACAACCTTAAAACTAAACAAATAGTGGACTTGAATCCTCAATTGTCGTAAACATATGCAAGCAGGAAGTAGCATAAGACAATGTTAAGCAAAGTGCAAACTGTTGGATTTTTTATCTCTATAATAGGCTACATATTGTATTGCAATTATATAGACTATCTAATTAATAGGGCTATTAAGTGATCTGTTGATTGGGCCTTCGAAACATCTTAACTGAGTACGGACTTCGTAATGTATAGAGACCAAATCTTAATCCAATTAGGATTGATGGACTTCTAATTGAACTAGGATATACAGAATATAATAAATAAGGTTATGGTCCCCGGGTCAATCACAACTTTTGCTCTCCTCTTCTACACCAATATATACAGAGATTCCATTGAGCACTATTGAGGTGATTAGACTGCAAAAAATCCAACTCTCTCAATTTCAACACCAATGGAGATAGGTATTCTTCTAAATTATTGTACTTGGTAATTTTAGCATGATATATGGATTCTTTAATTATGTTATGTAATTAAAGAACATAGACTTTATTTCTAACAATTGGTATCATAGTCAATATCATGTTGAATTATCAGTATGATAATTGTTTTGGTCAATTTATTAAATGCTTAAATCGTATACATGAAGAAAAGTATTTTTCTTGTTATTGAAAATTCTCAATTCGTATGTGTACTTCGTTTTTTAGCACGCTTAATCCTTCTTTTTGTTGTTGGAATGAAAATAAAGAATTAAAGAATTTCTTGGCTTTTTGTTTGTTGAAGAAAAATCTAGATCTAAAGAATTAAAGATTAAAGAAATAAAGAATTTTGTTTTAAAAAAAGGTTTCAACACGGCTACCTGAAGAGAAGAAACAACAGCCGGCCACCGCAGCGCCTTTGGAAGGAAAAAGCAAAGAGTCTTGGCGGCGCCGCTGGAAGGAGCGATAGTGCCTTGGGCTACTACTCATATTATTAGTTCTTCTGGCGCCGGGTGGTGCTGCTTTTGGGGTGGCTATCGCCATCCCCACCAGATTTGGAAGGCGGCGGTGGGTCATGCGCTGGGTTTGAAACCCTAGCTGCAATTTTTTTGGAAACAGGACTTTGTATGTAAATTAGATAAATTCAAGGATTGGAGTGCAATTTTGGTAATTTAGGTTATATATTGCACATTAAGTCCTGAAGTTTAAAACTTAATTATTTAAATCCTTCAGGTTATGATAATTTAAAACTAAGTCCCAAAGTTTTAAATATTAAGTCATCTAACCATGTAGTTATGGAATTTTAATAATTTAGACCTTAAAATTGAAATTTTTCAAAAGTTGGCCACTAAAATTTTAAATTTTACAATTTTAAGGCCATTAAAGTTTTAAAATTTATTTAAAGAAAGGTCATTAAAGTTTTAAAATTTAGGATTCATTCTCAAAACTTCATAAATCCTAAATTTTAAATCTCTAAAGTATTAAAATTTCAACTTTAAGGTCCTCTAAGTTTTAAATCTCAAAGTTTTTCTCCAAAAATTCTCAAATTCTTGATTCAAATGTCTTATATTTCGAAGTGAATAATATTAATATGATATGTTGCCAAAGTAACTTCTATTGTGTTGATTTGTTTATTTTGTAATATAAAGATGAGTATATATGTTACTTATGCGAACAATGACCGGTCCAAAGGAAGGTTATTGTTTGGCCAAATAACAAATATACATGTGGCAGTAAATATGTGATAATTATAAAGATTTCATGTGGACAATAAGTTGGTCCAAAGAAAGACTTATTGTTTGACAGATTTATTATCTATATTTGATTACCGTACAGAGAGTACTACTTATAATTGATGTTTCTGTCCAAATATTAAATATCAATGTTGTACTATGTATCTTGTGATGGGCCTACCAATAAAATACACGTTTTTTGGCTTTTAGATTTAGTCCTTAAGGATTTGGATTTTAAATCTTAGGTCCTTAAATTTTCAGAGTTTAAAATTTTAGGCCTTAATTATTTGGAGTTTTGAAATTATGCCCTTAAAGTTTTGGATTTTAAGATTTAATCCTTACGATTTTGGATTTTAAATCTTAAGTCCTTCAAGTTTTCAGATTTTAAAATCTCAGGCCCTTTAAGTTTGAAATTTTTGAATTTAATCCATAAAATATCTTCAGATCTTTGAATTAATCATCTTATATTTCAAAATAAATCAATTAAAACGATACGTTGCCAAAGTAACTTCTATCGCGTAGATTTACTTATTTTAGAATATTAAGATGTGTGTGTCTGTTGTTTATGCAAACAATGATCGGTCCAAAGAAATGTTACTATTTGGCCAAATGGCAGATATACCTGTGGTAATAAATATGTGACAATTATAAAATTTTCATGTGGATAATAAGTCGATCCAAAGAAAGGCTTATTGTTTGATAAATTAATTATCAATATTTGATTACTACACAGAGAGTACCACTTACAAGTTGATGTTTCTGTCCAAAGACTAAATATTAATGTTGTGCTAGGTATCTTGTAATGGGCCCACCGTTATATAATTTGTCATACATATGTTATGACATAATAATTAATTGTGAGCTTGAAATATTCTCTCGTTTTCAGTTTCTACTTCTGCTTCTGCTTATACAATATCTGCCAACATTAATTTTATCCATGTGCTTACTGGCACAAATTTCAAGAATTGGAAAGAGAACGTTATGATTGACCTTGTGCTTCGGATAGAACGGCCTCCAACTCTTACTGATGAAAGTTCCACTGAGGATAAAAAGGACTTGAAAAATTGGGATCATTCTAACTTCATAAGTCTTATGATCATGAAACGTTCCTTTCCAAAAACATTTAGGGGCACTATGTCTGAGGAGGAAAATGCTAAGACGTTCCTTAAAGAAAATGAAAAGCGTTTTTTGCCAAAAAAATGAAAAGGGTGAAACAATTCCTCTTTTGAATCATCTTGTTTCAATGAGGTATAAAGGAAAACAGAACGTAATGAAGTACATTATGGAAATGTCTAATCTCACTTCCAAACTAAAGGCACTAAAGTTAGAGCTGTCTGAGGACTTGCTCGTGCATTTGGTTTTGATTTTCCTTCCTACACAATATGATCAACTTAAAGTGAGTTACAACACCCAAAAGGATAAATTGACTCTTAATGAGCTCATATCTCACTGTGTGCAAGAAGATAAAAGACTTAAGTGTGAGATGACTGAAAGTACTAACTCATTTACCACTCCTCAAGACAAGAAAAGAAAAAAATAAAAAAGTAAGATGAGTTCACCTGTTACTTTTGCAAAAGGGGTGGACACATATATAAAGAATGCCCCAGTTACGCTACACAGCGTGTTAAGAAATGTATGCTTCTCGCTATGGTTTTTTCTGAAGTTAATTTATTTAGCTTCTGTACCTAGACACATTTGGTGGATGGATTTTGGTGCTACCACTCACATAAGTGTGTCTATACATGTGGGGTTGCAGTGAGCCAACAACCAATTGATGCGAAAAGATTCATCTTTGTGGGCGGCACGGCAAAGCGATTGCGATTGAGACTATAGGAACTTTTAGGTTATTATGTAGGCACGATGAGAAAAATTATTAGTCATTCTTCTTTACCAAAATCCCTATAGAGAGAAGTACTAAAAATTACAGCATACATCCTTAATAGAGTTCCAAATAAAGCAGTAATTAAAACCCCTTATAAACTTTGGATCAGCAAGAAGTCTTGTATAAGGCACTTGCACATTTGGAGATGTCCAGCTTAAACGAGGCCTTATAGGCTAAGTGAAAAGAAATTGGACTCAAGGACTATAAGCTGCTATTTTGTTTGATATCCAGACGGTCCAGGGGTTATAAATTCCATAATCCCTCAACTAGGTCCTTTTTCGAGACTATAAATGCAAAATTCTTTGAGGATGTTGAGTTTAGAGGAAAGATAAGGTTAAGAACATTGTCTTTGAAGAGGAACTCGTTTTTCTTACTGCTATCACTATTAACAATGATCAAATTACTAACATTGTTCAAGAAGTGAATTCGATTATCAAGAAAATGTCAAAAACTTTCCTATCCAAAATGAAGTTGTTCTCCTGATGAGCAAACTTAACAACCTCAAGAACAAATGCCAGTGCGAAGATCCACTAGAGAAAGGAGAATGGCGTTTTTGGATGACTATATCGTCTTTCTCCAAAAACATGAAGTTGACATAAGAGTGGTGGAAGATGATCCAATCAACTTCTATCAAGCCAAACAGAGTTCTAATTCTCAAAAGTGGGTTGATGCCATAGAAGATGTGATGAAACCATGAAAGACAATGACGTTTGGGATCTCGTCAAATTGCCTGAAAGTACGAAACCTATTGGTTGCAAATAGATATTTAAGACCAAAATGGATTCAAAAGGCAATGTTGAGAGATATAAGGCTCGTCTTGTTGTCAAGGGTTTCACTAAGAAATAAGGCATTGATTATAAAAGAGACTTTCTCTCCAGTTTTATCGAAAGACTCTTTTAAGATAGTAATGACATTAGTAGCTTATTTTGATTTAGAGCTACATCAGATCGATGTAAAGACTGCGTTTCTCAATGGTGATATTGAGGAAACGATATATATAGTGCAGCTAGAAAACTTTGTATCAAGTGATCCAAAGAGAATGGTCTGTAAATTGAAGAAATCCATCTATGGTCTCAAACAAGCTTCCCGTTAATGGTATTATAATTTCATCAAGTCATTATCTCGTTTGAATTTGAGGTAAATACAGTTGATGATTGTGTGTACCATAAGTTCAGTGGGAGTAGTATATCTTCTTGGTATTATATGTTGATGATATACTGCTAACTAGCAGCGATATATGCTTAGTGCACGAAACCAAGAGATTTCTAACTAAGAATTTTGAAATGAAAGATCTTGGGGACGCCTCTTTTGTATTAGGCATACGGATACATCAAGATCACTCTCAGGGTATCATTGGGTTATCACAAAAGAGCTATATCGAAAGAGTACTTAGTAGATTCGGCATGAAAGATTGTAGAGTAGGAGATACGCCCATTGCTAAAAGAAATAAGTTCAGCCTCAGTCAATGCCCCAAGAATGAGGTTGAAGTGAAAGAAATGTAAAAGATTCCTTATGCATCGGCTATAGGAAGTCTTATGTATGCTCAAGTATGTACGCATCCAGATATAACGTTCATAGTAGGATTATTAGGCAGATATTTGCGTAACCCTGGAATGGATCATTGGAAAGCGTCCAAAAGGTTATGCAATATTTACAGAAAACAAAAGATTTCATGCTCACCTATCAGAAGTCAGATCATTTGGAGATCATTAAGTATTCTGATTCCAGTTTTGCTGGATGCCAATACAGTAAGAGATCTATATTGAGCTATATTCATCTGCTAGCTAGAGGAGCTATATCTTGAAAGAGTGTTAAGTAGACGCTCATAGCTCCATCTACCATGACAGCTAAGTTCATAGCCTGTTATGAGACATCTAATCATGGGATATGGTTGCGAAACTTTATCACTGGGTTGCGTGTTGTAGATGGTATTGAAAGACTATTAGAGACATATTGTGACAATAAATCGGCTATGCTATATTCCAACAACAATAGAAACTCTACGAAGTCGAAGCACATAGACATCAAGTTTCTTGTTATTAAAGATAGAGTTCAGAGTAGTCAGGTGTCTATAGAGCATATTGGCACAAACTCCATAATTGCGGATCCGCTCACCAATGGTTTACCGCCCAAGGTATTTCACGAGCATATAGCTCATATGGGTATTGTGTCGTTTGATGATGTGATGGTTTAGTGGGAGTTTGTATTTTGATGCTCTTTTGGTAGTAGACACACTTTATGATTATTTTCTGCAGAATAAAGTAAAATGGTTGTTACCAATCTCTGAATTTGGTCTTTCCATTTGTGGTTTAATATTAAGATTGGAAAGCTTTGGTATGATCTCATTAAAGAATAAAGTATGACCAGTTGGAAATAGACATGTATTAAGATCACATTGCATGTAGTTTTCATGCTACACATCCATACTCGATCTATGTCATTGAATATGTTGGTATGATGACCATTGATGGGTTTAGTTACCGATTAATGTGACGAAGGCCGCTTTGATCTCATGCTGATATAGTAGATGGACCAGATTGTACGGAGATGTTTCAAGTAAGATAGCAATTTAAGTGTACATATAAAGTTTAAAATATAATTGTTTTGAATAACATATGTAGCTCAAGTGGGAGATTGTTGGATTTTTTATCTCTATAATGGGCTACATATTGTATTGCAATTATATGGGCTATCTAATTAATATGGCTATTAAGTGATCTGTTGATTGGGCCCTCGAAACATCTGAACTGAGTACGGACTTTGTAATGTGTAGAGACCAAATCCTAGTCTAATTAGGATTGATGGACTTCTAATTGAACTATAATATACAAAATATAATAAATAGAGTTATGGTCCCCGAGTCAATCACAACTTTTGCTCTCCTCTTCTACATCATTATAGACAGAGATTCCATTGAACACTATTGAGGTGATTAGACTGCGGAAGATCCAACCTTCTCAATTTCAACACCAATAAAGACATGTATTCTTCTAAATTATTATACTTGGTAATTTTAGCATGATATATGGATTCTTTAATTATATAAGAGTAATTAAAGAACGTAGATTTTATTTCTAACACAAACTACGCATGACTAGTCTTCACCATTCTTAGCAATGAAGAACGCAAAGCAAGGCAAACTTTAGTGACCATTTAGCAATCACAAAGATTCACAAGTAGACATTTAGTTCAATTATCATTTAAATCTCGACCTCAAGAATTAAAATAATAAAATATGTCGTATCATATTTGTCAATTATACATACTACAACACTGTACCAACCATTCATCCATCATCATTGTCGTGTCAATACCCTCGCGTAGGGATGTATAACTATTTTTTTTTCTAAGATGGAAATATCAAACTTTCTTCCAAACATTTCTTTACATAATTTCATTTCTAAAATTGACTAAATCATGTTATCATGCTATAATTATAATTCATCTTTTCGTTTATGTGAAATTGTTAACATTCGATTTATTATTTCCATTAGCCAATTTTAAATATTATTTAGAAATAGGAAAACTATTTATGTAATAGAATTCATATTCTTTTAATTAAATAAAAAAAATTGATATATAATTAATGAATTTAGGTGGAAGATAGAAATATATTTCTACAATTTTTGCAATCGGTTTTGTGATTTTTTTTTTTTTTTTTTGTGTTAATGCATCTTAATATATCGAAATTTATATAGAGATATATTAAGTTCATGTATTTGAGTAAGATTAATTCTACTCGAGATATAAATATTAGTTAAATTTGAGAAATTCAGTTGGCGACATGAATAAAATATTTTCTTAACGCGATATACAAAGTTAAATTGAAAAACTATAGTGCAATCATGAATTTTAACACCTTATTTCATCGTATTTTCCTAAGTTAAATATGTGATCATTTTATATTACTGTAGTTAAATTTTAGTTCATAGTTAGAGAAAACCATCAAATAATTTGAATTTATAACTTGTTCAAATAAAAAGTTGGGATTGATTTAAATTGATAGTAATAGCTTGCGGTAAGAGGTCCATTCGAATTTAGAGCTAGCAGGGTTTTTTCGATATGTGTTGAGGCGCAACATATAACTAAATATGGATTTTCGAGAAGAGATGAGGTGTGGTGGTCCACTTCAAACCGTCTGAATTACATGAATGAATTGAAAGTTAAATCTACATTACACCAATCGTCCAAGTCTTCGTTCAATTGAAAGTTAGATCTTACACCGATCATCCAAGTCTTTGTGAAAACAATACTTTATTTGTCATCATATTACTTGTGATAATATCATGCATTTACAAATTTAACGAATAATCGCATAGACTCAAAGTTAGACATTTAGTTCAATTCAATAAGTTAGGCTTGTCTATTAAATTTTGACATCCACAATTAGCATAATACAATGTCCTATCATATTTTTTATTAATAAATATTACAACATTGGATATAAATATTTTTTGTTTCTAAGATGAAACTTTCTTCCAAACATTTCCCTCCATAATTTCATCTAAAATTGACTAAATCATACTACAATTAGAATTGGTCGATTCCTTTATGTGAAATAGTCAACATCATATTTAATTATTTCTATTTGCCAATTTTAAATGCTCTTTCTTAAATAGGAAAACTATGTATGCATTCATGCAATGGAATCCATACGCCTTTAAATTAAATAAAATTTTGATATTTACATAAATAAACCAAACTTAATTAAAAAAAGAGTTAATTTCACTAATGGTTATTGAAGTTCAAAAACATTTCAAATTAGTCATTAAAATATTATTGTAATCAATTTAGTCACAAAGTTTAAATAATACAACATATTTAATCAATCTCTTAGCTTGATTAACAAAATATCCGACATAATAGTTGTTAAGAGGAAAGATCTGGACCCCGAAAACATTTCCCCGAATGGAGACGTGTCAACCTCCCATTCAAATCAAAAAAGCCAACCACAATAAAGCACCCCTTTGTAAAAAGGCCCCACACCCCCCCTCCCCCTCTCCCTCTCCCTCCCCCAATTTAGTTTAACACCCCCCCTCCTCATCTCTTCTTTTCTTCAATCACCCACATTTTTTATTCCTCACATATTTATTTATCATCAAATTTAAATCCACATTATTAATATAATTAAATTTATTAAATTAAAAATATTTTTTTATTATTATATTCATTGTATTTGTTTTTAAAAAATATAATATATAATAATATTTATTGAGTTAAATATTATTTATATCATATAATAAATAATATATTTAACGTTAATTTTATTATTAAGATTATAGTGACACTAATTAATTTGTTTATATTTGAGTAACAAATTAAATTTTACTTAAAAATTAAAAATAAATAAAGCGTGCACAATAAATTTGCTTCAATTAATAATTTACACACATAAAGAAGAAAATAATATTACATTAGAAGTAATAAATTAGTGACAAGTGTTAAAACGTGCATCACAAATATAATTGCAACCACACTACTGATAATTTAGCAATGCACCCACAACGTACATGTCCACGGTTTCTTTCCCCAACCCGTGGCACAGCATCTTTACGATCAGTGTTATTCCCCATGTTGGTCAGGAATTCGAATCATCCGATGAAGCGTATAATTTTTATAATCAATATGCATGTAAAGCGGGGTTTAGTACGCGAATAAAAACTGTAAGAAAAAAAAAGAGACCAATGTAAAATTTATTTTTAAGTAAAATTTAATTTGTTACTCAAATATAAACTAATTAATTAGTCTTACTGTAATGTTAATAATAAAATTAACGTTAACTATGTTATTTATTATATAATATAAATAATATTTAACTCAATAAATATTATTATATATTATATTTTTTAAAAATAAATGAATATAATAATAAAAAAATTATTTTTAATTTAATAAATTTAATTATATTAATAATGTAGATGTAAAGTTGGTGATAAATAAATAAGTGATGAGGGAGGGAGGGGAGGGAGGGAGGGGTGCTATTTTTTCAATTAGGGGGAGCGGGGGAGCATTTATTGCAGGGAAGGGGGGAAGTGGAATCGGGAGAATGAGTTGGACCTCGAATCGGGGTCCAGATCTTTTCTCTAGTTGTTAAACCTTTATGTAGACTAATGACTATTAAAATAATAGATTTTTTCTAGTCAACCTCCTTTTTTAACTTTGTCAGGATTTTTTTTTTTAATATATATATAAAATGGGGTTAGAGTTAAAAGCAACGATTTGAAATTTGGGCTAAAAATTGCATTTTATTTTGAAGATCAATGTCATGGTTTAATAGATAGACGTCTGATGTGGATGGATGTCACTAAAAATAAGTGACTAATTATGTAATATTATTTAATTTTAATAACTAAATAGATCATAAAAATATTTTTATGGTCAATTTAAAATTTTATTTGAACTTCAATGACCATTTGTGAAATTATCTCTTAAAATAATATGAGTGAGATGTTGAGGGGTAATTTTAGGAACCAAATCCGACTGAGGACGGCCAACAACCGATAAGGAAAAGAGGAAGACACGGCTCCCAGAAGTATATGCGAGTTGGTAAGGTCTGAGCTGATGTGGGGAGAAATCCTCCAGCAACGCAGGTTCGATTCCTGTGTGGGACAGATTTTCACTGAAATATTGTAGGGGTCTGTCATGGAAGTTGGCATGTTGGCTCTCTCCCTCAGGTCCCTGCCACTCGTGTACATTCCTCGATTTACAACCCGCCTGGTCAATGAGCCTCTGACACAGGTAGGGGGGTTTCGCCTTCGGGACTTTCCCCTTATCAGAAGAGGAAGACACGCAGCCACATATGTCTGAAAGAGTAAAAGATGGAGAATCGAGCGGACAACTCGTGTGGGGCCCGCGTTCCAACCAGTCTTGCATAGGACAATTCGGTCAATTTTCCTTTTCCCCACCATGTGATAGGCATGGCAATGCTCGGCTCGGCCCATAAAAAATGAGCTCGGACGAGCCGAGCCGTCTCCAAAATGGGTACTCAATTCGACCCACGAACTCGTGGGCCAAACGGGCCGAGCAGAGCTACCCACGAACTCGGCACGGCCCTCACATTTTTTTAAAAAAAAAATTATTTTTTTTAAAAAATTTGAAAATTAAAAAGAAATACATATCGAGAATCATTTATGTTAACAATAAAATATTGAAAACCCTCCTCCTTTTTTCGGACTTGGGACCGCGGTTACTTTGAAGTAGTTAAAATTGTACACGAACAAGATGTTACATGTACAATTTTTATTAAAATAAGAAAAAAATATCAAATACTAATGCAAAATAATACTTACTACGAATCTGATTAATCCATATTCAAATCTTCAAATTTTTCGGACATTATTCTGTTTACTTTGTTTTAGATTCGAAGTTCGGCGTCATCCCAATCGTTTAGACACAGTGAGCTTTCAAAAATGTCGACTTTGAGTCTTGACCTGATATCAAACAAAACCATGCCACTTGTACTAAAGGCAGCCTCCGATGCTACCGTTGAGATTGGGAGTGTTAGTAGATCACGTGTCATTTTTGAAAAAATTGGGTAACTACATTGATGTTGTCTCCACGATCGTAGTATATCAAATTTTTTTTCTCTTCGTCATCTAACATACTAAGTACGTCATGTGCAAAATGCCTAACTAACTCTACATGTGTATCATTAGAACGGGGAATGGAAGAACTAAAAGAAGAACCAACTGATTGATGACCTTGACCACTCCTATGTGTACTGACGTAACTCCATAAGTCAATGTCATCAGTTGATGACGAAGTATGTGTTGGATTAGAGGGTCGTACAACATTCGTACCGACCTTTTCAGCATAAACCTCATACATAGAACATAAAGTTTGTTCTAAATTAGCACACGTTACCGGATTTCTTTAAGTTAATTTTTCTGAAATTGCCATTATTGTTACTTTCGTATCCTATAAGTTAAGTCTATGATCCATAATATATGATAATAAAAATAATATAGGCAATTTTTTCCAATATTTTCTAAATTTAGCTTCCATAACCTGTATAATACTAGAAAAATAGCAAATTTCTTATACCTATTAAAATTGTTAGCAATATAATAGAAATGATTTAAAATAAGTGGAATAGTTGGATAATACACACCAGAACATGCAGTTGTTGTATCGTAAAAAAATTTTAAAAATTTTCTAACATGATCACATATTTCTCAGTCATATAATTCTAAATCATATTCTAAATCGTGTGAATGTCAACCATTATAATATACAGTAATGCAATTTTCGTAGCCTTCACAAGATTCAAGCATAAGATATGTTGAATTCTATCTATTGGCAATATCAGTTGCAAAACTTTTTTATTGCAACCCATTTTCTATACATATAGCAGCAAAAACTTGTTTTCTTGATGGTGAGACCGAAATATAATTAATAGCATATCTAATATTTTCTAATTGAGATTGTATAAATTTTAATCCATATTGTACAATTAAATTAAACACATGACATACACAACGAATATGAAATAAAATACCATCAAAATTTGGACTACAATGTTGTATTAACTTTTCAATGACTATATTATTTGGACCTGCATTATCAAATGTAAAACTACGAGCCTTAGAATCACATTTAAATTCAGCTAACACACCTAATAAAATATGATAAATATTATTTTCATTATCAGGATAATTTATTTGTTTAAATGTTATTACTTTTTTATGCATTATCCAATTATTATCAATATAGTGTGCAATTGCAACCATGTATCTTTTTTTGTTACAACTTGTCCATAAGTCTGATGTAAAAGATACAACACCGTTGTAATTATTAATATTATTAATAATAGCTTCTTTCTTTATATTATCTCTAACAATAGTGTCTTTACGAAGGGTATTTCTAAAAATATTAACGTACATTGGTTGAAGATATTTTTGAATGAATTTCGTCCAGTGAAGATTGTCCACCAAACATAGTGGAAACACGACGTTTGCTATCAATTTTAGCAATCCTTCGTGGCGCATGAGTTCTTGTGAATATATCTAGTTGTTGAGAGTGGGACTACTAGACCCGACTCCCAGAGATCCAAATTAGAGTTGTGCCTGATTTGTATCCAAACATCTATGTTTGTATTGACATTTTTTGAAGTGTCTGTTTAGATGGGTCGTGTCTATCCCCTTTTGCCAAGCTAACTTCTTTTGACAGTGTTTACAGTGTACTTTGAACTTAGAGACTTCGTCCACTAGTTTACCAGTCGGCACCAACTCAAAATACTGCCAGCACTTAACCTTTTGTCTCGTGGCTTTTCGTTTAGTGCTAGAGTTGATGGTAGTTTGTGTATCGACATCTTCTTGAAAGTCTTCCAAATCAATTGGATCAGTGCTACTACCAAACTGATCAATGAAATCGTTTGGAATTGGAATGTCATTAAGACTATTGAAATCATCATCACTTCGATTGTATGCCATTTGGAATAATAGAATAAAGAGAATATGAGAAGATGAAGATATAGTAGAAAGTAGAAAGTAGAAACTAAATAATAGAAATGTAGAGAATTAGTAGAAGTAGAAAATTACAACTTAAAATTATAGAGTAATAACTAGATAATGAGATACTAGAAGATACTAATTATAACACTAATATTGAGAGAATGAAATTTGAGAATCGTTAATAGATTGAGTAGATAATTGAATGATTGAAGTGTGAAAAAATGAGTTTAGAATAGGAGTATTTATAGTAGAAAAATGAAATTTAAAAACCAAAAAAAAAAATTTGTTGGCCAACAGTCACATTTGTGACCCCAAGCCATTAGCCGAGCCGGCTCGTGGCTCGTGATTTTGGCTTGTGGGAACGAGCCCACGAGCCCGTTCCCAAAAGTGACTCTTTTTTTAGTTGAGCCGAGCGAGCTCATCCTTCTTTTTTTTTGGGCTCGGCTCTAGTCTGTGCTCGTCCTTTGACGAGTCTCAACTCGAACTGAGCTGAGCTTTTATGGGCTGAGCTCATGAGCCACGAACTTTTTTGCAATTCCTATCATATCATACAAATATTATTTTAATACTAATATATAATATAAAATGATCAACGGCTAATTTAATATAATATTAATACTTTTTCTTCAAAAGATTACTACTCCTCAGAGAATGTTTGGCTATTCTTAAAAATACTTAAGCTACTTTTGTGTTTTTTTTCTTTTTAACGTAGACTTGAGCATGTTTAGTTTAAAAATAACATATTCTATCCGTCCCATAAAAATAGATTTACTTTCTTTATTCATCTATTCTAAATTATAGTCTACTTTTTTTGTTGGTAGTATATTTAATTTCTTAATTTCTAATATGCTCTTATTTAATTGTCTTATTATCAATAAATATGAACCATCATTATATTAATGTAGGGGTGTATTAAAAAAAACGTAAAAATGTACTATTCCAACTATAATAATTATTATTTTTTTTAATTTGTATAAAAATAGAAGTAAATATATCTTTATGAGACATATAGTGTATTAAATAACAATAAAGGTACTTGTTAGCTTTACAATAAGTATGTGAGTTCAAACACGAATGATAGTAGTGGAAGTGCGTCAATGATCGACTATTGAATCGTGGAAAAGAGTGTAGCATGATACAAAACCAGAAAGCAAGCGATTGGCTCTTTGCTAGACAAATCCAAAAGGCGACGTGCGAATCAAAAAAGAAGTACAGAGAACCAACCAAGTTCATTTCCCTACAAACTAAGCAAGTTTTAGTGTATGTTAGGAATTTTTTTTTGTAGATTAATAAAAGCAGTGAGTCCTACGAATGTGTAGATAAAAATAATGTTTGATTAATTTATAAGTACTTAAAAATATTATCAAAATACTCAAACTTGCTTAATTACTTATAAGTACATTTTTCAAAACTGGCCAAACAATCTCATTTTTTAGCTTTTCAGTAGTTTTTTTTTTTTTTTTTAAATGTTTAAGTAAAAACTAAGGTGGTGTTCTCTTTGTGTTTGTGTTTTGAATTCATTTTGTATTTTGTGTTTTGAGTGTTTTGAAAATACGTTCTTCTTAGAATTTTCGAAAAAAAATTATGAAAACAGAAAACTCGAAAACGCATTTCTTTGAAATTTTTTAGAAATTTGGACTTATTTGAAATTAAAAATAATTATTGTTAGAATTAAAAACAATAAAAAACTTAGAATTATTTAGAAATAAAAACAATTAATCATTAAAAACATTTAAAAATAATTATTGTTAGAATTAAAAACAATTAAAAACAATTATTGTTAAAATTAAAAACAATTAAAAACATTTAAAAATAATGAAAAACTTGGAATTAAAAATAATTATTAATTAAAAACAATTATAATTGGAATTTAAAACAATTAAAAAGGAAATGAGCATGCTGGGAATTGAACTCATGACCAACCAATGAAAAATCACGCGCGTTGCCATTTTAGACAGAAACAACATGCTTTCAAATAAAGTGCGGAAATTGGTTAAATTATTATTGTTTTGTCTAGCGTATAATGAAATTATAAAAAAAAAAAAAAAAAGCACCGAATGAATAACTCGAAACGGGGACATCCACAACCAAAACGCGCGTTTTGGCCATTTTGAAAAACACCCATTTTTTGTAAATGAAATATGAAACAGCTAATATGTCGTTTTTTATTTCTTTTACAAATTTTTAAGCGTTTTCAAATGCATTTTTGGAAATGGCAAAGAAAACTTGTTTTGATTATTTTCAAAAAGACAAAACAGAAAACAGATTGAAAATACCAAAGAGAACATGGACTAAATTTTTAAAATTAATTCGTTACTTACTTTCTAAAAAGAACTATTTTATTTTTTATTTTTTTTGGGTTAACCAAACACGCTTTACGCTCGCCCAATGGCTGGTTGGCATAAAGCTTGATAACATTGATTAATTAAAAAAAGTAAAATTGATTCTTCCTTTTTCTCTTTATAGTTTATTCTGAAAGAATAGTCTCATTCACTCTCTTTATTAGGAGTGTGTATTTTAATCGGAATCGAACATTTCGAAATGAAATTGAATCGGATTCGGAGGTTTCAGTCCGATTCTAAAAAGATAAAATTAAAAATTAGAATCGAGAACCGAGAGCCAACCGAGTTCGAATAAGTTCTTAATTCTTGAATTAGAACTATAAGTACCAGATTGGAACCGAATTTATCATTTTTTTATAATTTTTTTTTTTTTACAATTTATTCACCCCACGATCCAACACTATGGTACCAAAAATAAGAGTCCAACCGTTCAAGATCTAAATAAAAAGTACAAAATCCATCACTATTAAACTTAAGTTCAATGGAACCAATTCTCAAATTCTCAACCACTATTTACTCAGATGCTCAATATAAACATTATCGTCTGTCTCGCACTTTCACTCATCTCTCTTTCATTCAACACACAGTGAGACGGCGAAAGCGCAACTTTTTTTAACCGAAACGAATCATCAATTTTGAGAGGTAATTTTCTTTTTTCTAACCCTAAATTATGATTTACAATTTTGATGTCTATTTTTCTATTTAATATTTATATTTTTTATAAATTATTTTAATATCTAACATATTTTAATGTTAACGAGTTTGTAATTTTTTAATTTTTTCAAAACATATTGTTAACTAAAGATTTAAAAAAAATGTTATGGATAGAGCGAAACTGAAATTGGAATTGAAATCGACGAGTTCGATTTGAGTTTGGTTCAATAATTATGTGGAACTGAATAGTTACATTTACATAATATCCGAACTATAATGGTAGTTCTACTCTTTATCACACACGCGCGCTCTCTCTCTCTCTCTCTCTCTCTCTCTCTATAAAATCTAGAGAGGAAAACAAAAGTAAAGGCGAAACTATCGAACTTAACAAAATAAAACCCACCGGCGGAAACTTTTCCGACAACAAGCTGTTTATTGCTTAGTATCTATAATAAATTCATTTTATATAATCTGTAAGAATTTTAGTTGATATTGAAATCAGGGAGTGATAGGAAAACGTCGTCACCAACGCCGGGAGCCGCGCCGGCTTCTACATCACCACCAGCACCGCCACCTGATCCCGCCGCATCACCGCCGTCTCCTACTCCAACAACTTCTCCACCACCTGCAAGCCCATCTCCTCCAGCCACCTCTCCTCTACCAGCATCCTCCCCACCACCACTGCCTTCTAATACACCTGCTCCTCCCGCTTCAACCCCACCTCCGACTAACTCCCCACCATCCCCCACCGTCCCAACACCATCTCCTCCATCTGGGTCCCCACCCTCCCCTCCGTCGCCACCCACAGGTGGGAATTCTCCGCCTTCACCGAGCAGGAATACATCTACGTCTACGCCGGGAACAGAAAGATCTCCACCTTCGCCGCCATCACCATCGTCGGGTGGTGGGGTATCAGCGGGGTTGGTAGTTGGGATAGCCATAGGGGGTGTGGTAATACTTGCAATTATAAGTCTGCTGTTTATATGTTGCAAGAAGAAGAAGAGAAGACCACATGGCCCCCCGGATTACTATTTTCCCCCACCTCCAACTGGGCATAAAGGTAAAAAATTTACCCCAATTCTTCAAGATTTTAGATTTCTATATTCCTTCATTCGCGTTTTGGTTTGAATTTGATCATTTTTTAGAAAAAAATTTCTATGTAAATAAGTAATTATAAGAAATCCATCTAATGATAATTTAAGGTAAAAAGTGAAGAAAACTGAATGCAAGTGCCAAGATGTTGAGATTCCATGAATAATTGCTTTAAGTTTGAGGATAGTTATAGTCTTGAATCGTTGGATATGTGAATCTTTTCAGAATGCATTCATACAAATTGTAGAGAGTTTAATCCCAGTTATTCGTTAATCTTAGATTGCTACTTTATCTCCATCACCTTTGTAAAACTTGATTTTGTGGCTCATTTGGACTTATTTTGATGTTCTCTGGTCGACCCCTATGGCGAACCAGGTCAGAATTGGCAGCATAATGCTCATGTCGTGACAATACCACCTAAACCTTCTCCACCGCCTGCTGGTTTGTCAAGACCTCCACACTCACCCATACGTGCCCCTTCACCTCAACCGCCTCCACCTCCGGCTCCTTACATGAGCAGCGGAGGTTCTGGTTCCAACTATTCTGGTCCTGAAACTCCACTTCCTCCGCTTTCTCCCGGCATGGCTTTAGAGTTTTCTAAAATCACATTTACGTATGAAGAATTAGCTATGGCAACAGATGGCTTCTCCAATGCCAACCTTCTTGGGCAAGTTGGTTTTGGGTATGTGCACAGAGGAGTCCTTCCAAATGGGAAAGAAGTTGCAGTAAAGCAGCTTAAAGCTGGGAGTGGACAAGGGGAGCGCGAATTCCAGGCTGAGGTTGAGATCATCAGCCGAGTGCATCACAAACATCTTGTTTCTTTGGTTGGATACTGCATCACTGGGACCCATAGATTGCTCGTATACGAGTTTGTTCCAAACGATACCTTGGAATTCCACTTGCATGGTTAGTTTTTTCAACAGTTCTTATGCTTTTTATTAAATTTTGTTGACTTCAATAACAGAAATCTTTTATCCCATTACTTCTTTTTTTGCTTGTGCCATTGAAAATGTCCTTGATTCTGAAAATGTCCTTGATTGATGCAAAACGCGTTTAAATATCGTGAAGCAAAACTAAAGCGTTTTTCATATAAGTCAATTTTGTAGGAAAAAGGAGACCTACAATGGATTATTTTAGCAAATTCAAGTGTCAATTGGACGAAAAGTTAAAAGAGCACAAACAGACTGCTCTAAGGACTGAGGAGAATCGAGGATCAAGGCTCCTGATTGAGGATTCTTCATAGGAGTCACGGGTTGTATTTATTTCTTCTTCTTTTTCTTTCACGGGATCATGATGAAGTCAATTATTGTCATAATTGGCGAAATCATGTCCCATAATTTACTTTTTTCTAGGATGAGCGATGAAACCTCATGATTTTTAATTAATTAGAAGTTTTTCTGTTTTAGTAATTAATTGCTTGTGGATTGATTATTCTTTATGCGCTTTTTCTATTATTTTAATGCCCGATCACCATTAGAATATATTGTGATCTATATTGAAGTCGAGAGATTCAATATAGATTAAGCGCGTGGTATTGAATAACATAGGGTCCAATAATAGATAGAGATTACTATTATGCTTTATGAAATCTATTTAGGTGTTCTTGAGATTTTAATGCATGTGTTTATGTTCGAAAGCTTAATTAGAGATAATGAAGTTCGTGACAACATATAGAATTGATTGACCATCGAGAGAGCTTTTGATTAATTTAGGAACCGATTTTCAATCTATGGTAATTATAAGCTAAAAGCAGTTAAACGGATATTTGATTAAGGAAAGTGTTGGTGGATTCGCAAATCCACAGAAGTTAGTAGATCTTGAATTCGTTCTTACCTTTTTAAAGTTATTAATTGTTATTTTCAATTTAATTAAAATAGTTAAATTAGTTTAGAATCACAAAAATCAAATTGAATCATGTTTCTTTTATTGTTAAAATTTAGGTTATAAATTAATTGGTTAAATTAATATCCGGTCCTCATGGGGTTCGACACTATTTATCACTTTATTACTTGTCAACGATCCGTCCACTTGCGGGATTATAATCGCACAACAAGTTTTGGGCGCCGCTTCTTGGGGACTAGTTTTATTAATTGCTACGTTGATTTATAATTTAGTTTTAACAATTCTTTTTAGTATTATTTTTATTTATTTTATTTTATTTTATTTTATTTTTATTTTTATTCTTAAATTTTTTAATTGATCTTCATTGAATTGTATATATTTTCTAATTTTTCGGTGTTAAGTGTGCATGTCCCGTATAAAAGATCTTGATCTATTTGATTTAGATCCGAGAATTGAACGAAGCTTTCACCAAGCGACAACGTGAAAAACGAGAAAAGAAAACACAAGAAGAGCGATGGCGAATAATCAAGTGCATGATCGATAAATAATCAACCACCAATAGCTCGACCCGGTTGAAGTTAGTGAACGAGATATTCTTATGGGTGAGTATATGATGCCACCGATTGTTGAAAATCGGTCCAAAGTAGTCTATCCACCTTATGGACACGACAACTTCCGGTTGAGGCCGGATGTGATGAATTTATTCTCGAACAACTGCTGCTTTATGGGATGACGGATGAAAATCCTCATTACCATATTTCTCGCTTGATGAATTACGCGGCAATTTCAAATACCACGGTGTTAACGAAGAAGCACCCAAGATGAGGCTCTTTCACATACATTGAAGGATAAAGCTAGAGAATGGCTAGATTCTCTACCGCTGGGAGAGCATTACTACTTGACGGATCCGATCCAAAATTCACATTGAAATATTTTCCTCCAACCAGAGTAAACAGTTGAGTATGAAATTTCCAATTTTCAACAATCTGAGTTGGAAAATTTTCACGGTGCATGGGAAAGATTCAAACAATTGCTCCTAAGTGTCAAGTCATGGTTTCCTTTAGCATTTCGAAATCATTATTTCTATTCCGGACTAGCTCCAACGATCGTTCTTCATGAGATTCTGCGGCAAGTGGTTCTATCCAAAGTAGATCTGCCGGTGACCTTTATGATCTATTCGAAACCATGAGTGAACAATTTATTATGTGGCCGGAAAGAGGATTGCGAAGAAAGCAACAGGGATACACGGTGGGCACCCAATTCACTTTTATTGGCAAAAATTGATGCGTTGGCAAAGCAAATGGAATCGATAAAATATTCTCATTCAACTAATTTGGTTGAGATGCCTCCACCGATACATGTAACATGTGGAGCAAACCATCGATCTTGGTGCCCATTGACAAAGGTTGATATGCGCTTCTCTGAGCAAGTTGCATATGCTCGAAATTTTCGACGTCGACAAAATAATCCTTATTCACAGACTTACAATCACGGATGGAGAAATCATCCAAACTTCTCATATGGCAACACTCAAAAATATTGAAATCCACCAAATCGGGGAATGCCACAAGAGAAAAAAGGAGGATCGAAGAAAAAGCATTCTTGAATCAAGGAGATGCGAGAAAAGACAGGATGTTGCTATCAAGAATATGGAAAATCAGATTAGGCGGTTACAAATTGTTGGTCGAGAGACGACCGGCGCATGGCAAGCAATCACTGAAGTCAATCGAAAGGAGCAAGTAAATGCAATTACCACGAGGAGCGGTGTTCGCTTACTGAGATTCATGTGACTAGGCCGGTGTAGAAAAGGAAACCGCGTCCCACAAAGCGAGAGAGAAAATAAATTAGATCAGAAGTTGCACGAGCAGGACTCTCCACCAACTTATATTCCACCACCGACCACGTCCCTCCTATCCCATTTTCTCGAAAGGTTGCGAAACATAAGCTAGACCAAAGAATTCAAAAGTTCTAGATGTTTTCAAAAAGTCGCGACATCAATATACCATTCATGGACGCCTTAGCTCAAATGCCAGCTATGCCAAATTTATGAAGGACATTCTTGCAAATAAAGCGAAAGTTGGAGGAGCATGAAGCGATCAGCTTCTGAGAAGAATGTAGTGCCGTATTGCAAAAACAAGCTACCAAAAATTAAAAGACCTGGGAGTTTTAATATTCCTTTGACTATTGGTAGTTTATTTTTGATAAAGCGTTATGTGATTTAGGTGCTAGTGTAAATCTAATGCCTTATTCTATTTTTAAGCAATCGGTTTAGGAGCGAGCCGAAATGAACAATGAACAATTTCAACTTGCGATAGAAGAACAATCAAACGCCTACAGGGAATAGTTGAAGACATATTGGTGAAAGTTGGCAAATCGTATTCCCTGCGATTTTATTATTCTGGATATGCGGTGAAGGCAGGGATGTACCAATCATTTGGGGTCGACCTTTCTTGGCTCTTGGTCGGGCAAGAATTGATGTTCCAAAAGGAGAACTTATCTTTGAAAGTGAATGATGAACACATTACATTCAATGTGTTCAAAGCAATTAAATTTCCAAGCTCTTCGATTCTCGCTTGAGATTGATGTCGTTGTCACCGTAAGGGAGGGAACTTAGATGATAAAGTTGTTACCCAACACCGGGAGGCACCACTTCGAGAAGAAGAATATGTGCGAGAAGAGGAGTTTCATCCGTGTTCGTGACCAAAGTCGATGAAGAAGGTGAAATTTTCTTAGTTGAATTCGAGCATGAAGCGCAAAATAAAATCATATCAAGATGATAAAGGAAAGATCAAGCTCTGGAAGGTAAATAAAAATTATACGAGAGTTGATCAAAGCGAAGAAGAAAGGGGCCTCCAAAGATTTATTCAAAGTGTCTCGAGAGCGATCACCACGACAAAGTCAAGCTAATGACTTTAAAGAGCGCTCAATGGGAGGCAACCCATTTTTCTACCCTTTTATTTATTTAAATTTCGATTATTTCAATTTTAGGATTTCAATTGGTAATTTACACGTTTTAGTTTTTAGGATTTAAAGTAGGTTTTAATTCTTAGAAGCTTTGAGGCTACAATCATCGTCATCTTGCATAAGTACGTTTTCTATTAATTTAATTTTAAAAAATAAATAAATAAATAAATAAATAAAATCGTTTTTTAAATAAAAAAAAAAAAAAAAAAAAATCGTTTTCAAAAAAAAAAAAAAAAAAAAAATTAATTAATTTCGTTTTTCTTAAAAAAAAAAAAAAAAAAAAAAAAAATTTATTCTTGTTAATAAATTATTTTTCTTTTCTTTTAGGGTTACAACCTAAGGATCGACCGGATGACATTCAAGCAAAGATTTGTCGACCAACTTGTACGAGATCTCTCCACCAATTGTTCATACCATAATTCTTCTTCAAAGACCATCCGATCCACATCCGGGTAGTCTCGATCTTTATATACTCTTTTGAATTATTTTTACATCAGGGGACAATGTATCTTTCAAGTTTGGGGTAGTAAAAAATGTTTGATCCGATGATAATACTGATATTGATTGTTAATTAAAAAAAAAAAAAAAAAAATTATTTATATTTATTTGTTTGCATATTTATATGATATGAATAGTCTTCTTAGGCTAATGATGCAACTTTTTATTTAATTATTTAGCTTTAATCCACGACTTGTGAACAAATTATTACTATTGGTTAAATGTGAGACTATTTGACCATGTTTGATATCATGTTGTGTCGACTAGTTAAAATGATTTATAGCTATGTTGGTGCACTTAAGTTGAAAATAATAGGATACCGCTAAAACCTAAAAAATCATCCAGTATCTCGAACAAATAACCAATATAGTGAGAAAGTGTGGTAATTAAACCGTGATAGTGGCTATCTAGGTTATGTTTGATTCCATGTATGTTGAAAATTTGTGTGGAGCACTTTAGACCGCTTAGAGGAAACTAAGTAATGACCGAATGTTAGAATCTAATCCTCACGCATGAACTTACTTATCGCAAAGAATAAAAATTATTATTATTATTGCTTAACTCTTTTTCGTAATTTAATTGACTTGAGTGAAAAGGTCCGTAGGGTTTTCAAAACACGATGCCCCCAAGAGGTTCGAAAGACACGGGAGTCATCGACCTCAAGCTCGTTACATGAGTCATTTAGAAAGCTTAATGGACCGAGTTTTGCACCTTATTAATATCTTATAACTCATTTCAGAAATTTATTCGACTCGGTGAAAAGGCCTGTGGGGGTTTCTCAAAACACGATGCCCCAAGGTTTCGAAAGATCCGGGAGTCATCGACCTCAAGCTCGCTACATGAGTCATTTAGAAAGCTTAATGGATCGAGTTTTGCACATAAGATCTATATATAAAAAAAAGAAAAAATTTTTTTTTATTATTTATTTATTTAAATTTAGTTTTTATTTCGTCCGTAAAAAAAAATGATTGATGAAATTCTTTGCAAAGTAAAAGGATTAGATGACTAATGGGTTTGACTTATTTAGTAGAAACTTTCTCGTCGAAAGTGCTCATAAATTGGAGAATCTTCATATACCCAGTTGTCACGATTATTAGTTTTCTCAACCACCCCTCCGAACAAAAAAAATAATGAGCGAAAGTGTTACATTTGAACCAAAATCTCTGGATTTGAGAGAAAACAACATTTTGGGGAAGTGTACCTTACGAGAAGGAAAGGAAAAGTTGACCAAGTGGTTGGGCTATCACCACCATAGAATTTAAGTTAATCGATTAACGGGTCTCACACACGTATCAAGTGTGGTTTGAGTATAATCACATTTGCAATAGTAATACCGAACACTCGTCATGAATTATAAGTTTTTCTTTTGCAAAAAGTCAAGTAAGAACAATGAAAGCTATTTATATTGTGAAGTATGTTATTTGCTTATTTTATTAAGTGCATGAATTTTTAGCTAGTTTATTCGAGGACGAATAATAGTTCAAGTTTGGGGTATTTGATAAGTACAATTTTGTACTTATCCCGGGCTCACAAAAGGGACAATTATGAATACTCTTAGTTGTTTTCGAGTTTAATTGCATGTTGTTTTCTTATTATTTTAGGAAATAATCAAATTCAAGTGTCAATTTGACGAAAAGACGGAAAAAGAGCACAAACAGAAGAAAAGAGGACTAAATTGAACATACAAAGGGATTCAAGGACTTAGCAAGCAAATACCAAAGAGAAAACGCAGAAGTCACAAAGTTTCAACCATGCGATCGCATGGTTGTCACAAGTCATGATCGCAAAGACCTCCTCGATAAATTAGGCGGAATGTTAATCGGCCGTACCATGCGATCGCAGGAATATGCCTATCGATCGCAAGGGTATATCGCGGACCGCTTTTGGCGGTTCTGATTGAATGCAACTCTACAACTCCAAGATAAAACAACTACCTAAATCACGTTTTGGAGTCTTTAGAAAACATTATAAAAGCCGGATGATAGCCATAACAAGGGGGGATTTGGAGACGAATTTGGAAACAAGATACAAGAGGAGAATCGAGGATCGAGGCTCGGGATTGAGGATTCTTCATAGAGAGTCACGGGTTGTATTTATTTCTTCTTCTTTTTCTTCACGGATCATGATGAAGTCAATTATTGTCATAATTGACGAAATCATCCCGCTAATTTTACTTTTTTCTAGGATGAACTATGATGAAACCTCATGATTTTTAATTAATTAGAAGTTTTTCCTGCTTTAGTAATTAATTGCTTGTGGATTGATTATTCTTTATGCGCTTTTTCTATTATTTTAATGCACCGATCACCATTAGAATATATTGTGATCTATATTGAAGTCGAGAGATTCATATAGATTAAGCGGCGTGTATTGAATAACATAGGGGTCCAATAATAGATAGAGATTACTATTATGCTTTATGAAATCTATTTAGGTGTTCTTGAGATTTTAATGCATGTGTTTATGTTCGAGCTTAATTAGAGATAATGAAGTTCGCATAACATATAGAATTGATTGACCATCGAGAGAGGCTTTTGATTAATTTAGGAACATGATTTTTCAATCTATGGTAATTATAAGCTAAAACAGTTAAACGGATATTTGATTAAGGAAAGTGTTGGTGGATTCGCAAATCCTAGAGTTAGTAGATCTTGAATTGTTCTTACCTTTTTAAGTTATTAATTGTTATTTTCAATTTAATTAAAATAGTTAAATTAGTTTAGAATCACAAAAATCAAATTGAATCTGTGTTTCTTTTATTGTTAAAATTTAGGTCTTTAACAGCTGCGAAGGGACTGGCATATCTTCATGAAGATTGTAAGTATTCGTTCATGTATATAATATGCATATTTAAAACAATGGAGTAAAATGGTTATTAATTTTTTTTATTTTCTTTTCAATTTGTTTTGATTCTAAAATTAGTATTTTCTACATACAGGCCATCCAAAAATTATTCATCGGGATATCAAAGCATCTAATATTCTTTTGGATTTTAACTTTGAAGCAAAGGTAAAGTCTTGTAGGCTTGTATATTTGAGACATTTCCTGCCTTCGATGAAATGAACAAGTCACCGTAATTTGCATAGTTTATTCATGCAATAGAAATAGATTAGTTTGCTTGCGCAATTATGGTCATTAATGAATGCCATTTATTTTCTCAGGTCGCAAATTTTGGTCTTGCAAAGTTTTCTTCGGATGCATATACTTATATCTCCACGAGAGTGATGGGAACACTCGGGTAAGCTTGATATGTCACCACTCTGTAATTATTATTTCTTTTACTCCTTGAACTATAAATGGTTTTTTGTCAAGATATCTACTTCAGATTTTGAGCATTGTGTCGGATATTACTGAAATATATTACGATTTTTAAGGTCCTGTATCCTTACATTTACATCGTGCTATGCAGGTATTTGGCTCCGGAATATGCATCCTCTGGAAAACTTTCAGAGAAGTGCGATGTATTCTCCTTTGGAGTCATGCTTCTCGAGTTGATTACGGGACGCCGACCTGTTGATACGGATCAATCTTTCACGGATGATAGTTTGGTAGGCTGGGTGAGTAGTCACACCGTGATGGCACTCTCTCTCTCTCCCCCCACCTTCTCTTTCGGCTGTCTTTTCCCATTAGTCTTTTCATGAGCATGGATAAGTTGTGCGCATATGCTTGAAAAGAGGATATTAATAGAATGTATATGTATATAGGCACGGCCCTTGCTCACACGAGCTTTGGAAGATGGAAACTTTGATGCCCTTGTTGATTCACGACTTAAAAATGACTACAATCATAATGAACTTGCTAGCATGGTGGCATGTGCAGCTGCTTGTGTTCGTCATTCAGCAAGGCGTAGGCCACGAATGAGCCAGGTAATGGGTTGACTTAATATTTGAAAGCTTATTTTAACTGGCCAATTTAAGCAAATATACGTAGAGGCATTAATAAGTTTTACTGAATTTGAGGGTCTCGTGCTTCCATACTATAATGCTTTTAGGCGGTAATGTGATTTTTGGCATCACACATGATCTTATACATGCACTTGCAGAATGATTTGAAGACTGTATGGAAGACTAAATTTAAATAAATGTGTACCCTCTTTAGTAGTTTAAGCTTTAACATCAAGTGGTTTAATATGGTGGTAGGGGTTATGAGTTCTAAGTCTCGCTGCTACTCATTGATGAAAAATGAATCTAGTTTGCTCGGGAGGGCGTGTAGAAGCTTTTAGATAATGTGGTTTTAAGTGACTAAAATTCCGATGTTTATGGTTTTTACTAAAACCAAACAGAGTTATCGTGAAATAACATAATTAACTTGGGACAATTGATAAGAGGAATTGACAAGTTCCAAAAATGGGGCTTCCTTTTACGACTTCTTTAATTATTAGGCATCCTTTTACTATTTTCTAAAATTGAGGATATATTACAAATCTGGGCAGGTGGTGAGAGCTTTAGAAGGTGATGTCTCCCTATCTGATCTTGACGAAGGAATTAGACCTGGACATAGTACCATGTATAGTTCTCATGGAAGTTCAGACTATGGCACTGCTCAATACAACGAGGACATGAAAAAGTTCCGTAAAATGGCATTGGACTGTAAGAACTATACGAGCAGTGACCTATACAGTAATCCATCAGGATTTTACAGTAAGAACTACACGAGCAGTGACCTATACAGTAATCCATCAGACTCGAGTAGTGAAGGTCAACACACAAGAGAAATGGAGATGGGACGGATGAAAAAAGACAGCCGAGGTTTCATTGGCGGCTCTTGATGACAGATTCCCATTTCTCTGTATAAAATGAAACCAACTACTTTGTTTAACATCGCAAGTAAGTTGCAACAGTCGCTGAGGTTGGCATGTTTTTTCTTTGAGGGGGAATGTTCTAATGCCCACAGTGGACAATGTTATAATGCCCACTTCAATCAAGTGGGCATTATAACATTGTCCACTATGGGCATTAGATTGGTGCTCCTCCACTGAGTTAGTTGCATACACAATTATTTGTTTCTTTTTTCTTTTCTTTTCTTTTTTTTTCAATTGTTAAAAATTATTTTTTCTCCACAAATGTATTTATTTTTTCTTCATATTTACCACCTCACCGGTGGGCATTATATCTCCTACCCATCATGGAAGGAGATCATGCTCCTTACTTCTTATAGAGTTTCCATTTGTTTATAAGAACTTAGTTTTCCTTTGTTACTGCACTTCATTTTGTGACATTCATGAGTATTTGTTCATAATTTGATTTTGTCATTTATGGGACTAGTTACTTGATTATTATTGCAAATAGGGAGGCCACAGGTTTTGCATTACTTTTCATTTTGGGTGTAACCGATTTTTTTGGTGAAGCTTCATCTCGCCTAAAAGTTTAAGATCAAATATTGTTTATTCAACACGTCCTTGCACGTACAAATCAGCGAATCCATATATTCATCAAAGGACATGTGACAAGTTTTAATAAATAGATACGACAAGATTTGATTTCAGAACTCTTATTTTATTATGATACTATGTTGATTATATCATCTAAAGTTTAAACGTTAAATCTTGCTTCAACTAGACTTGTAAAAACAAAGAAGTAGGTGCAATACCATCTTGATTTTGATTTGATATTAAAAATATTAAAAATAAAAAAATTTAATATGCTCCGCAGTAGTTTCCTTATTCTCTAACATTAATGTGATTGTATAATTAATATAATTTTTTTTTTAATAATTATGTTGTTCACTTTATAGTATCTAACAATTTTTTCTGTGTCACAGAACAAAAACATCAGTATACACAAGAAATCTTGTCTGACCTCTCCATCTAAAAGCAGAACTAGTCACAGCCATGACAGCACCTGAATTTCATAAGATGGTGAATTATGGGAACTGTCAAAGCTTTGGAACTGTGTTCAAATCCAAGTGCAAGGAAACATTCTTTCCGGACGATCCATTTCGCGAGTTCAAGACTGAGCCATGCGGGCGTCGAACAATAAAAACAATTCAATAATTCATTCCCATATTCGAGTGGCTGCCAAAGTATAACTCTGTTCAAGTATGATCTTCTTGCTGGTATCACCATGTTTTTGTTTGTATGAGAAGTTTATTACATATTTAATGGATGTATGTGTTAGTTTTAAATCTAGATAACAATCAATCTAGAAGGGGGGTTGAATATGTTGTTACTGAAAATCTGTAAATATTTTTTTAAAAAAATACAACGTTCACTTTAATGTTCTGATATTGATGAAAGTTTGTTGAACGTCAGAATATTTTACTGAACGTTTTGACAGTTTTGAGATAGTTAATATGGAAGGCGATTAAAACATTGATTAACACCAGATATAGCGTGGTAAACCCCAAGGGAAACATCTATGGCCCCCAATGCCACGAGTAAATAAATTCACTATTTTAGAATAGGTTATACACGCTTCAACTTTTTGAAGTTACAATTTTAGACCTAATCTAAAACTTTATCAGCAATTTACAAAACGTAAAACTTAGTTAAGAACAATAATAAAACTTCCATGTTTTACATCTTCTTCAACTAGTCAATGAATGCAGTCAAGTACTTCAGTCTTGATCTTGGTTCATTCTACGAGTGTCCTCGGATTAATTCCACAAATCGCAATAAGGACTCAGTCCTTACCTTGCCATCGAAATGCCGTTCTTTCTTACAATGGATTTCTACAACACTCAGTTTTTCATAGCCATTCTCAAAAATAGAATTTTGATCGGGCATAGATGCTTGAGTATCTTTGTTTTCAAAGTCCATAGAATTATTGGAATACCACCTATCTTATTTATAGTATAAGAAGTTTTTCTAAATCTAATGACTTAGTATTTATCTTATACAGGGATAAGACAAAATAAGTGTTTAAGTTTAAATAGATTCTATAAAAGATAAGGTGAAATATATCACAAGAATATGAAAATAAATCCAGTTAAATATTTTCATTTAAGTAGATAAATAAAAAGATAATATTTCAATATCTTATCTACTTATTTAAACATGCAATTTATTCAATCAGAATATTTAAACATGCAATTTATTCAATTACTTATTTAACTGAATAGGAACAAGAGTTTTAGAATAACTAAAACTGATAAATAGGTTGAGATAAATATAGCATTAAGGTTTCCAGTTTTCATACAACTAACTAGATAATCATTGAATTCTAATTAGCTCATATCAATAAATAAAATATAATTAAGTATGCCAAATCGGATTCTCCAACAATCTCCCCCTTTGGCATCTCTTAATTACAAAACTTATATCAAGTTATATAAAGTTGTTTTTTAGGTGAACAAGCAGGCAAATTGGATTCAAGAACATGAGATTCATTAAAAGCAATAAATCCTAATTACCAAAATTAAATGCAAGCTATTCCTAATTACCAAGCAAAAGCAATTCTTAATATATTACCACTTTCCATAAAGAAGAGCCAAAGCAAAAACGAAAGCAACGAAAGAAACTAATTTAAAGAAAGTTCCGAAGGCAAAATGGAGAAAACAACCAACCACATGATACTTAGTGTAAACCACTCTTGCGGGTCCTCTTTTTCGAACCACCAGTTTGGGTTCTCTTCTTGCGCTTGGTGGACGAAGGCAAAGGAGCAGCATCTGGATGTGTTGACATGTTAGCATTAAGGCCAGTACGCAGAGAATGCTCAAGACCAGTGTCAGGATGTTGAGTTCCATCAGGACCAATATCAGGATTTTGAGGAGGATTCATGGCAGCATCTTGATATTCTTTTGGTATAGGAGTTCCAGTTCGCTCGACCAAGGCCACAAGTAAAGCCCTCATCAATCTGTGATGACGCTCAAAATTATCATATAGTGTATTGACCAAAGAAGTTAAATCCCTCACCTGAGTTTCAAGAGAACTGGTGTGATCTTGGGAAAGTGTTGGTCTTGCAGGAGGCATTGGTCTCTTAGTGACTTTCTTTGAAGGACGAAGGATCAGAATTTGTGCGGTGAAAGTGTCACCCTGAAGAATAGGAACCTTGTGATGCTAGAAATTGGCGTGAATTAAACCAGGAAAAGGCAACATCCTAGAGTGTGCTTGACGGGTCACCGCGAACAAAATTTTGTCAAAAATAATTGTAGCAATATCCAGCAGGTAGAGGGTACCCAGTTTGTACAGAAACTCAACATTATCCATCCCAATGTCTAACCTATGTTGTGCAAGGCAATTTTGTGAAGCACCTTATACTTGGGGGTTAGCAATGCGGCAATCATTTTTCCCGTAGGCAAAGGATTTCCAGTGAGTTCTAAGGCCAAAGTATTAGTGGCAGCTTCAAATTCATCATCCATTCCTTCAGTTATGGGTGATAACCCAAGCCAACGACGAAGATTGGAAGGACTAAATGGTACTAGCCGACCTTAACATAGACTGACCACCTAAAATTTTTACCCGAATGTTTAAAATAGTCGAGAAATATTAGCCAAGAATTCTTTGATCAATGTTTCACAAGGTCTCCCAGTCCAACCCAACAATTTTTGTATACCCCAATACTCAATTAATTCAACAAGATCAGCCTCTCTAAGGACATCCTCTTTGACATTAAATTCTATCACAAAATCCCGATTTGAAATAAATTTGTGAAATTGAGCCTATGCATCAAGAGTCCCAAATTTGTAATTCAGAGGAATGAAGACATAGTTACCTTTACGGAGCAAACTTTGTTCGAACAATTGAGGATGGGTCGCTGAAGTTGGAACATCGGAGGATGGGTGCCCAATGTTCTAATGTTCAATGGGAAGATCAGCAACTTTCGAACGTTTATCAATTTTCTGTTTACCCTTCTGGGCGCGTGAGAGCCTGACAGGGACATATTTTTCAGCACTTAAGTGATCATCTTCCTCATTCGTGGACTCTTCTTCCTCTTCTACATTTTCATCTGCACAATCTGAGCTTTATTTATGTTGTTCTTCTTCAAGATGCTCAGTCTGTGGAGACTTTCTCAAACTGTCTTCGGACTCACTGCCAGATTGAGACCCAGTTCCATGATCAAAACCCGTGTCCTCATCAAGCTCCCCCTACTCGTGACTTGCGTGGGAATGGAGGTGGTGGAAGGAACTTCATTGGCAGCTGCTGTTGGTTGAGGAGCCGAAGAAAAATTGAGCAAGTGGCGGCAGCAAAGCCGGTGCTGCAGACGGTGGAGGCGAAACTACTGGTGCCGGTGGTGGTGTGGACACCGAAGGAACAGCTGTGGCTATTGCAGAGGTGGTACGACGACGGCTACGGCTAATCTCCGGGTAGTGAGTGGTGGTCTTTGACCTTGCCATTAATTATTACCTAAATACTCTTGCAAGATCAAGTTATATTAAAGAAATTAAGAAATTAACACAAGAGATTTGGGGTTTAGGATTTTGAAAAGAAAAGAAAAGAGGAAGATGAAGATATAAGAACATATTTGCTAAATGAATGAAAAGAAATGACTCTTTTTAAGAAATGGCTCTTTTCAAGAATGGACACTTTTTAAAGTGGGACATGAAAATAAGACTTTTAATCCTAAAACAATTTGGCTGCAAATAAAAAAAAAAAATTGTAAAAAAAAAAACTTTTTTTTTTAAAACTTTTTTTTATTATTTTTTTATGTTTTTAAATATAAATGCAAAATTCATGAGAAACTTTGAAGAAATCTCAATAATCTTTCTGGTCAGCCTTGATAATATAAAATTGTTAATATAGTTCAAAATCTCATATATTAATCATGAAGAGGAGTGTAGTGTGTGAATAAATAATCAAAATAAGATCAATAATATCGAGACAATTCAGCACCACCCTCTAAATCACATAACCTTTTATAGAATAGAGTTTCAAACCAACCATCAACTTATTTGTCCTTTTTATGAAGAAAATATTTAACCTGCCAAGTGTGAGTGAATTTTTTTTAATTTCAACTCTGGCTTTTTCTTTTTCTTTTTTGTGCTAAGGTTTAGTTCATAAGTCATTAATGACTCGACCAACTCTTCAATTTTGATTTCGTCTATGTCCTTACTTTCTTCAATTGTAGTCACCTTAGAGTGAAACCTATTTGGCAAAGACCGCAGGACCTTTCTGACTATTTTGACTCTGAATATTTTTCTCCAAGGGAATGTGCTTGATTTGAAATGTCACACAGTCGAGCATAAAAATCTTTGAATGCTTCATCGTTCGTCATGCATAGGTTTTCAAACTCTGTGATAAGCATTTGTAGTTTAGACGATTTTACCTTGGATATTCCTTCATGTGCGATTTGTAGGATCATCCAAACTTCCTTTGCTATCCTACAATTAGATATTAGCCTGAATTGATTAGCATTTACAAAACAAAATATATCATTCAAGGCTTTGCTATTCCAACTAGCATTATTGAAATCAGTAATAACCCATTGTTTACATGGTTTTTCTATTTCAATATCATTTTCAATAATAGTGGGAGGAGTATATCCTCTAATGATAGAATGCCATGATTTTTCATCTAAAGCTTGAATATAAACAGTCATACAGATTTTTCAATAATTATAGTTCGAATTATCCAAGACTGGTGGTCGAAAAGAAGCACTGTCCATACCTAGATTCATAGGATCTTACTTTCTAGAAGTGAACTCTCTCTGATACCAATTGTTAGTTTTAAATCTAAATAACAATCAACCTAGAAGAGGGGGTTGAATAGGTTGTTACTGAAAGTTTGTAAATATTTTTTTTAAAAAAACACAACATTCACTTTAATATTTTGATATTGATGAAAGTTTGTTGAACGTCAAGACATTTCACTGAACGTTTTGACAGTTTCAAGACAGTTAATATGTAAGACGATTAAAATATTGATTAACACCAGATATAACGTGGTAAATCCCTAAGAAAAACATCCCACGGGCCCCATGCCACGGGTAAATAAATTCACTATTTTAGAACAGGTTACACACGTCTCAACTTTTTGAAGTTACAAATCTAAAACTTTATCAGCAATTTACAAAAAGTAAAACTTAGTTAAGAACAATAATAAAACTTCTCTATTTTATATCTTCTTCAACTAGTCAAGGAATGCAGTCAAGTACTTCGCTTTTAATCTTGGTTCATTCTCACGAGTGTCCCCGGATTAATTTCACAAATCGCAATAAGAACTTAGTCCTTACCTTGCCGCCGAAATGCCGTTCTCTCTCACAATAGATTCCTACAACGCTCAGTTTCTCAGAGCCGTTCTCAAAAATAGAATTTTGATCGGGCTAGGACTTTTGAATATTTCTTTGAACTCTTAACTCATAAATGATTTGCTCTTAGATGCTTGAGTATCTTTGCTTTCAAAGTCCGTAGAATTCTTGGAATACCACCTGTCTTATTTATAGTACAAGAAGTTTTCCTAAACCTAATGACTTAGTATTTATCTTATACAGGGATAAGACAAAATAAGTCTTTAAGTTTAAATAGACTTTATAAAATATAAGGTGAGATATATCACAAGAATATAAAAATAAATCCAGTTATATATTTTCATTTAAGTAGATAAATAAAAAGATAATATTTCAATATCTTATCTTCTTAGAAACCTATTTCAATTAGAATACTTAAACATGCAATTTATTCAATCACTTATTTAACTGATAAGGAACAAGAGTTTTAGAATAACTAAAACTATTAAATAGATTGGGATAAATATAGCATTAAGGTTTCCAGTTTTCATACAACTAACTAGATAATCATTGAATTCTAATTAGCTCATATCAATAAATAAAATATAATTAAGTATGTCAAAACCGAATTCTACAATAGTATGTATATAAACAGTAGATATAAACAAGGTGTGTAATTAAAAGAAAAAAAAATATTGCAAAACCTTCTTACTGTAAATTTGTTTGGATTGAATCTCCTTGCGTTTCTGTCCTCTTAATCCTTTATGCCTCTTAATCATTTATGCCTCACCAGATTAGATTAAATGGTCCTGATTTCCCTATGGCCACCTGCCGTGTGGTACTTTTAGACCTTGATCCTGGTAAGATCCGTACATAAATTTTTTAAGGAACAAAACTAGAGATGATGACTAAAACATGATGTTTTATTCAAACAGAAGGTTTAAGAGCAATACTCTTAAACTTATTTAATTACAACTGATCCATGAATGGATCCACTATATATAAGGTGTTTAGCCTTGATACATTTTTTTGCAGAGAAAAACTTAAAAGAAAAATTTGCTTTCCAAAAAACCCTTCCCTTCTCTGTCTTTTGTCCATCCTTTTATAGCCGAATGCTTCAGATTCCTTTTCTTTTGTTCTGTCCCACCATTTTGATTTTTCTCTTCTTTTTTGACACGTGTTTCACCGATAAACATCTTGTCAAAAGTGATTTTTTTTCTTTTGTTTTTATCTAATTGGCTGAAGGTGTCGGCAGCATCTTCTTTTCCTTTTCTTAATCTGATTGGCTGAAAATGTCGGCAGCATCATCTTTACAGCTGTTGGCATCTTCTTTTTCTTTGTTCGTGTCTTTTCTTTCTTTGTCCTCTAGTTCACACCATTGGCATGCGTGATACTTTTCGAGGCTGGATCTCAATGTTTTACACAATTGTCCATGATATGATTCGGGAGCATTGATAGTGTTGTAGAACCTTTCTTCAAATTTGCAAAGGGTCTTAATCCCTTCTGTAGATATGGCTCATCCAGTCTTGCTAGTCATTAGGATAAACCTGGAACTATGATTAATTTTGATTTTTGAATCTCTGTTGAAATTCTTTAGTCCTATCAGAATTCTTTGATACGAGGGGGCTCTCCATTCATCGAGAATTAATTCATTGATGCAACTTGTTTCTCATGTAATGGGTCTCTCCAGATATACTTCTTTGACTGTCTTTATTTGGATATGGTGATATCCTTTGATTAGAATGTTGTTCTTATCCCAAAAAGGGATAGTGTTGTTGAACTTGAGTATCATTAGCAAATCTTGATCTTTAATCACATATTTGCAGAAGTCTTTAATTGATTGAACTAAACCACTGTTAATAAGCTTTATTTCCTCAAGCTCTTTTTTTGGGATTATCATTTTTATCAGTCCGTAGTGGAATGCTGTTTGTATCATAGTGGGATATGCTCATTCAAGAAAAATAAACTTTCCAAAATTTTTGTCTAATGTACCATAGTAGTTTCTTTCTGGAGCTGATTCTCCTACTGTTCGAGCCTCTTCTTCTAATTGAAGAAATCTTGTAGTAGAATTCCCAGATAGGTTGTGTCTTCTTTTTGGCTAGGAATTTTTCCTATCTTCTTAAATCTGTCTGGAATTTTTTCTGAAATGGTTTGGGTCGTTTCTTTATAGGACATCATTCTGATACGTTAGTTTTCAGATGGTGGTGGCCTAAAAATTTGGGCTGGAAGTCTGGGCCTTGACCTGATATTTTGTTGTTGGTAATTTGGTCTCAATTCCAAATGGCTTTGGTCAAAAAGCTGTTTATATGGAGTTGGGCTTGTACCTTTGTTTTTATGGAATTCAAGAAAGGCTTGTTGGGCTTCTGTGAAAGTTTTAAAGCTTTTGTGCTTATAGGGCTTTCCTTTTACCATTGGTTCAACTTGTGTCCAGCTGCTGTAATATCCTTGTTCAGGTCCATCGAAGATTACATAGATTTTTGTACCTGCAATTGAAGTATTTATGCCTACTAATGGTTGTAGGGCTTCCATAATTGGGCATGAGGCATTCTGAGATTTTGACTGTCTATCTGTCTGTTTTTCTTCAGTAATAGGCTTACTGTCAAAAAGTTCTGGGCTTTGAATATCCTTTTACTCTTTCGAGCATTGAGCTTGAATATGCTCGTCTGTCTGTTTTTCTTCAGTAATAGGCTTACTGTCGAAATGTTAAGTGATTTGAATACCTTTATACTCTTTCGAGCATTGAGCTTGAATATGCTCGTCTGTCTGTTTTTCTTCAGTAATAGGCTTGCTGTCGAAATGTTCTGGGCTTTGAATACCCTTATACTCTTTCGAGCATTGAGCTTGAATATGCTCTACTGTCTTATTTGTCTGTTGTTTGCTATTCTTCCCCTGTAAAAAAGAAGTCGAAGCTGGTCTCTGTTGGATTAACCTGGCCAACCTTTTTTCGTATACTTGTATTTTTTGTTGTCTGGTACAAATTTCATTCTGTCTTATTGAAATTTCGATTTTCTCCATTTCAATTTGCGATTCAAGATCCGCAATTTGGTCTTCAATGTCCACCATTTTTACCTGCAATAGCAAACTCTCTGGTGAGGGAATCAGCTAGAAATTTGTCTTTACCTTTTATGATTTCAATTTCAAAGTCATAATGGCTGAACCACATCTGCCATCGAACTAATCTCTCCTGCTTGTAATCGGGATGTACCTGGTGTTTTAGAAAAGCTTTGCATGTAGTAGAGTCAGTTATAATAAGAAACTTATCAGGAATAACATAAAGTCTAAATTTAGTAATGGCTTTTTTTCATTGCCAAGATTTCTTTTTCATTAATGTGATAATTGGCTTTTGCACCCGAAAAGGTTACAGAAGCATAACTGCAAAGATTTTCTTCCTGGTTTTGACTACTAGCTGCTTTTAAAACTGCTCCCCAAAATTCTTGTGAAACATCTGTCTCAATAATCATCTATGCATGAACTAAAATTTCATGTATCCTTTAAAACTGAGTTTGATTGGAATGTAAATAGAGTTTGGGTTTGTAATATTCTTACCACTCATCTTCTGAATTGTCGGTGTTATCAGATGTTGATTCTGTCTCTGAAGTTAGGCAATAAAGAGATTATGTGTCACTTGGGTCTTCTATTGGGTAGAAGCCTTGTTGTTGGAAGGAGTTTAAAAGTTTTATCCTGTCTTCGTTTCCAATTCTGGCTGGGCATTCATTGGCATAGTGTCCTAATTCATTACAGAGCTAACATCTGCAATTCTTCTTTTTCTATGGACATAACTTTTTCTTTTCTTCCTCAGTTTTCTTGCATTTGCCCTTTGGGGGTTTCTTATACCTTTCGAAGAATTTCTTCTTTTTGAAGAACTTTTTCTTGTAAGGCTTCTTGTATTTCTTAAATGTGTGTTTTCTTTTCTCTAAGGTTGTCCTTGACTTTTTCTTTTCAGGTTTGCAACCATACTGTCCAGGTATCCTGTTGAATTTTTCTATTAGGCTGACCCAAGATGTTATAGGATAGATATAAAAGTACTTTGAAAACTCACAAGCATAATTTTTAAAATAGCACATGTCACAAATTGAGATTTTCTCTACATGATTTAATGCATCTGTTACCTCAATTGTCGTTCTTTCGCTTTTGAAAGCTTCGTAAGTCTAACCAATAAACCGTTTGTACATTTGTTCCACAATCCTTTTGATAAAGTCTGGTATGCTGTAGTTAGAATCATTCCAAATTCCATTTTCGATATCGTATGTAAAGTTTTATAGGAAAGCTCTTACATTTCCTCTTGTACTAGCCAGTACATAATTCTATGAATTCGTTTCGCTTCTGATAATCTCTTTATTGACTATCATGGCTATCATAAATATTGCTGTACCAGGCATCAATCAGCTTCTCTGGATCCAAAGTGCAGTATAGATCTAGAACTGAAACTTGATGTCCTTGTTTCTTAAGAGTAAAATTCGAGATTAAAAGTTTTAGGTCTTTATCCGGTCTTGGCATAGGTCTAGGTGTAAAATCTCCTTCAAGTCTTTTCCCTTCTCCAATGGGATTTTGGGAGGTAGATTCCTGTTCTAACTTTGGCTCTCTGAATTCTATACCCTTGTTTTGTTATTCTCTATTTGTGAAAAATCGTTCGTGAATGATGTACTCATCATTTGATCTGGTGTCTGAGTTTTCTGAGTTTCCGTCCTTATCTAAAGGCTCAGTATTGTCTGGGTAGTCTTCAACGGATTTGGCTGTGAGGATGGTTTCATTTTCTCCAATGTCAATTCTTTTAATAATGGATACTATTTTGTCGAACTCATTGTCTTCGAAAGCAAGGAGGACATTTAGTAATCCTAAGTCTTGGCTTGAGTTATAAATATGTTCAAGGTTTTTCCTAAAACCTGTCATTCGAGGTACTTAATGTCAAATTTTCCATCTCTCTTTTGGTCTTTATTTGGTACTTCTCACTCCTTTCAAAATTGTCAATCACAGCAGATCTGATGATTGGTTTTGAGGGGCATTGTTTACCATTTATTCTGGAAATAATAATCGCTGAGTGTTGGCTCATAGTCTTTTTAGTCTTTTCTTGAAAGATCCTAAGGTTTTCCTTAAGCTCTTCTAAGCTGTCTCTTATCATTCATATTTCTTTCAAGATGTCAGGTATAGACATAACCTATTTCCCATATACATCTTTGGCCATTTCATTAATCTTCTCATTCAACTGTCTTAGTTGTTCACTTTGGCTTGACTCTGGTTGGTCTTTCTAATTTACTTTGGTATTTCTCATGGATGTGGATCTTATCAGAAGAGGCTTTTGCTCTTTTACTAAAGTCCTCTGCTGTCTTAGATCTATTTCTAAAGATCTCATCGAGGGTTGGACTAACCAGTCAAACTCTGTCTCTTATGTTCTAAATCGTCTGTAAACAAAATATCTATCTTTATACCTTTGGGTTCCCTAATGATTGTCATGTCATGTTGGTTGTGTATGGCATAGCTGACAAGGTAAGAGATTGAAAAGGGTACGTTGTTATTTTTTATCAGGTCTGTTCTTCCATATTTATGTATGAAGGAAAGAATTCCATCAAAGTCTTGGTCGTGTAGACTTACTGAAAGTCTAGGAAAAACTGTAAATATCAATTTTTCGCAAGCTAGGTTTCCACTAAGGGATCCTAAGTATCCTTCTATAGGGTTTTTTGGAGAGCAAATTTTTCTTTTAAGTTTTTCTCTGTAAAAAATTGTATCAAGGCTAAACACCTTATAGACATTGGATCCATTCATGGACCAGTTGTAATTAAATAAGTTTAAGAGTATTGCTCTTAAACCTTCTATTTGAATAAAACATCATGTTTTAGTCATTATCTCCAGTTTTGTTCCTTAAAAAAATTATGTACGGATCTCAGCAGGATTAAGGTCTAAAAGTACCACACGCCGGTGGCCACAAGGAAATCAGGACCATTTAATCCAATCTGGTGAGGCATAAAGGATTAAGAGGACAGAAACGCAAAGAGATTCAATCCAAACAAATTTACAGTAAGAAGGTTTTGCAATATTTTTTTTCTTTTAATTACACACCATGTTTAGATCTACTGTTTATATACATACATCCATTAAACATCCAATAAACTTCTCATACAAACAAGAAATCCCTCAAAATGGTATCAAAGCCTAGGTTATTTACAACATGAGTACATCATGCAATTTATGCAATGTTTACATTTACATCATCCAGATATACATTGTACAAATATTATGAGCAAAGATATAGTTATCTTTTATTTACAGATACATGAGCATGACAACACATTAAGAATCTTCATAATGCATTATGCTATTTATCATCACTCATCATGAGCATAACACAAGACATAACACAAGAAGATGACATACATACAGATGTAGATGAAATTTGTGATCAAATTGAATCTAATGGAAACATGTCAAAAGAAATTTTGATTTCAGACAAAAAATTAGCAAAAATTTGCAAAACTAGATTAGCTATTCATCCTATATAAATATTTGTGCAACCAAACTTTATTGACAAATTTGTTAAAAGAAGTAGACATATATTTTATGGTGTCTCGCATAAAGAATTTTCCATTCATGTACAACATACTTATGGTAAGATATGAATCTCCCTATTAACCAAAGATGACATAAACAAAGCTAAACAGAAGATTGACTTAGACAACAACAAGAACCTTTATTGGGTAACTATAGGTGCAATTATGATTTTGATCCGAAGTACCATAACTAACAAGATAGACCAGGCTATATCTATGAGCCTCATAGATGAAAGAATCCTCTAAAAATTCCGCCTAGGTGCCTCCACGCCTCGCGCCTCGTCCTTTATTGAAATGCAAGGCAAATTCATGTACACCTATGTATTCAACAAAAGACATCCTGTGGACCTATGAGAGCTTGACACGTGATGCCCCCACCCCACGTGACTATGAGAGTTGTAATTCTTGTAGTATTAGGATTTACATTGGGCCCAGGCCCTCCTCAATTTTTTTGTGTGTGTGTCTATATATATATACACGTGCGTTGCACGTATGTGAAAAATGTAGTGAAAAGTTTTAGGTTGAAACGATAGGAACCTTTTATATAATTATTCCTAAAATAAAATAAAAAATAAAAATGGGTCCATGTCCATGTGTAAAAAAAAAAAATCAACTTACAATGTTGTCGAGCTACTCGACAACACAACAAAAAAAATTCAAATTCAATGTTGTCAAGTAACTCAACAACATTATAAAAAATAAAAAATAAAAATTCAAATTTGCTTATAAGATAAAATAAAAAAGATTAATGAAAAAATTGAATGAAAAGGTGTAAAATAAGAACAAATAAGGAAAAATAAACTAAAAAAAAAATTGTCAAAAAGATTAGAAAAAGACAAAAAAAAATATCAAATGAATTTTTTTTTTTTTAAACTCATCCATATGTATTACAAAAAAAAAAAAAAATTGGTTACTGTTCACGAATTTTTTTTTTTTTGTAAAAAACTCACACATATGTAATACAAAAACAAAAAAAAAAAATTCTTTGGTTCATTGCCGAGTTGCTCAGCAATGACAAATTACTGTTAGTTTTTTTTAACTCACACATGTATTACAAAAAAAAAAAAAAATTCTTTGGTTCATTGCCGAGTTGCTCGGCAATGACAAATTACTGTTAAAATTTTTTTTTTTTTAAGACTCACACATATGTACTACAAAAAAAAAATAATAGTTTGGTTACTGTGAAAAGTACAAAGAGTACTGTTCACGAAATATATATATATATTTTTAAAACCAACACATATGTAATAAAAAAAAAATTCTTTGGTTCATTGACGAGTTGCTCGGCAATGACAAATCTTATTATTTTTTTTTAACTCACACATATGTATTACAAAAAAAAAAAAAAACTTTAGTTAATGTGAGCGATTACAAAGTCGTTCATTGTTAATTTTTTTTTTTTTAAAAAACACACACATATATATTAAAAAAAAAAAATTTTTGGTTAGTGTTCATTGCCGAGTTGCTCGACAATGAACACATATGTATTACCAAAATATATATATATATTATTTAAAACCCACACATATGTAATACAAAAACGAAAAAAAAAATTATTTGATTCATTGCCGAGTTGCTTGACAATGACAAATTACTGTTACTTTTTTTTTAATTTTTAATTCACACATATGTATTACAAAAAAAAAAAAAAAAATGTTAATCGTGAAGTATCTTTTTCACGAAATATTTTTTTTATTTTTTTGAAAACGCACACTTATGTAATACAAAATCAAAAAAAAAAAAAAAAATTTCTTTGGTTCATTCTTTGAGTTCTTTGGCAATGACAAATTATTATTATATATATATATATATATATATATATATATATATATATATTTTAAACTCACACATATATATTACAAAAAAAAAAAAAAATTCTTTGGTTAATGTTCATTGCCGAGTTTTTGAATGGAATAAGTGTAAAATAAAAAATAAACTATAGAAAAAAAATATTGTAAAAAAAAAAAAAATCTAATGAACAGTAAATTACTGTTCATTGCCGAGAATCTCGACAATGAACAAATCATTGACGAACTATTCACAAATTTTTTTTTTTTTTAATATGGGGCAATGAAATGTTCATTGCTGAGAAGCTCGGCAATGCACTGTTCATTGCCGAGATTTTTACTGTTCACAAATTTTTTTTTTTTTTTAATATGGGGCAATGAAATGTTCACATTTCAAAATTGATATTTTGAAATAGTTACAAATACAACTCGCCACTAGAATTGCAAAAACAATCGCAAAATTGATGTTGCTGCCCATTTTTTGTAGGCAAAATTTGTGTTTTCAGGTGTCCCCTGCTCTGCAATCTTACATTTACGTGTGTCTATGTCAAGTTTCAAGAACTCAATTCTAATAATATATGGAATAATCACATCTATCTCTCGCTCTCTCTTCTATATATATATAACTTGTTGGTAAAGTGGTTCACCAATGGTGTTAAAAGTTGTTAATGTGGAGTAGCAAATTTGAGCAACTCGGCAACCAAAAGTCGGTTCTTTGAGAATTGGTAACTTTTTTTTTTTTTTTTTTTCTCTTGTTAAAACAACAATAATATAAACTATAATTGATGTAGATAAATTGTAGTCAAATGAAGTATTCTATACGTGAATGCTTGGCTCATTTTGTATCTTGGTGTTGGCAAATGAATCTCACTTTCTTGAAAAACTTTGTATTGCAGATTGATGCCACTCTAATTTGCAATTTTTATGTAATAATCTTCATTAACCATTCTCTAAATCATGTGGCACAGCTTGGGACATTTCCATGAATTATTAAGCAATGTAAGTAAAACTAGTTAACTCAAAGGATGGTTGCCAAATTTCCTAAAACTATGATATTGTGTGCTTTTGTCATAGTCTTGTCCTATTATTGATGGGGAGTTTTGATGTTTCTCTAATCAGGTTAATACTAAAACACAAGTACTCGTGAGGGATCCAGGAGAAGATTTGTGAAGCTGTAGAATAGTTGAATGCTGGTTTATTAGTGATGGTGTTCTGTGCTTTTGGCCCCAATCAGTTGAATGTAGCTCTAAAAATGGCCAATACTAACTCGACAAACCAAAGCCAAAGCACCAATTTAAAAAAAAAATACAAAGGTCAAAAATTGCTGCTATTTCATTGTCAAAACGGTGTCGTGTTGGACGAAAAATGCTACAGTAAAAAAATTAAGGCTCTTATTGTAAGGATATATATATTAAATCTACTTATTTTGTTTTTAAAAATAATATTAAACACTTATAAAGATTAATAAACTATGCAATCAGATTGGAGATGAATGTGGTCTATCGAATATTTATTTCACACATGAGTTTTATAAAAGATATTAAACCTATGAATCTATTTTATCTTTGATTTGGTTTGAACCTAGAAAGAATACATAAATATACTAAGACGCGACTTTGAATTTAAACGAAACAATAATAATAATAATAAAATATTGTTTCCAGCTATCTTAATTGGCCAAATTCGAAACAAATGTTCCAATTGAACAAAAAAATCACTTTAATGAACTAATATTATTAAGATTTTGAGACGATAGAATTGTATATCAAAATATCCAATATTTCGAAATGAAATTCCTGATTACAATAGCCAGAAATAGAATAATTGAGGAAAAGATATTGTAATGGTAAAAAAATAAAAAATGAGTGGCAAAACAAGACAATTTGTCCAGTTATCATTATTGTTAGTGTTGATCAATGTGCTCATTTCTAGAGGTGCTGTTTAAAATGCATTCTTGTTTCACGCTTTTGTACTAATGGTTCTCCAGCTTTGATCTGAGCCGTTGGTTTTGTAGTTTTAATATGAGCCCTTCATCTGGAGTATAAAAGGAAACCTTGGCACTGTTGACAGATAAGAAATACAATCTTACCTTTCTTTTGGACTCTTCCTCTTCTTCGTCTCTCTTGGTCTACGATTACAGTCAGTCTACTCCATTCTCTTCTTCTGTTGATTTCTTGGTGGAATCACACCATAAGCATGGTGATGATACTCATTGTGTGAGAGTTTAGGTCATCTGACTTTGTTTAAGAGGTCAATCTTTGATTGACGCTCCCTGTGTGAGAGTTTAGGTCATCTGACTTTGTTTAAGAGGTCAATCTTTGATTGACGCTCGTTCTGTAAAGAGTTTAGAGCGTGATTTCTGTGTTGAAGTCTTGTAATTTCTGAGACGAACTTTGAACGATCTTGTTAAAGCATGAAGCCGAAATCCACTTTGTGGAGCTTCAACGGGAAGTAGCTAAAGGTTGGGTGAACCTGGCTCCTTAGGGACATAAAAACTTGGTGTTTTTACTTTCTGCATTATTTTCTTGTTCTCCGCTTACATTTGAATATCAAAGCAAATTCGTAACAGTGGTATCAGAGCTTTGTGTTCTTGAAGTCTTTGATGTTTGAAAACTGGTTCTGGTTTTGAATCTAGAAACTGCAAAAGGCCTCTGGTGGTTGTTATTGGGGGAATCTGAAAAATCCCCAAATTTGAAAAAGCACAAAAGTTCCTAGGGTAAAAATTGCAAATCCTAGGTTCAGATCTGTAAATCTTGAAATCTCAAACACTGTTGGAGTCGCATCTAACGAACACAGAGTGTTTGCTCGGTGATAAAATCTTACACTTTACAATACTTGCTAAGTTTTGTTCTTAGCTGTGTATTATTTGTACTGATCTATGTATAAAACTGACTATTTATCTCTTTCTTGAGTAGATCTTTACGTTTTAGTATGGTTTCAAACGGATCTTGTGAGTTGCATGTTTTCTTTGTACTTTGTGACTTAGAAATCATATCTCTGAAATGGTTTATTGTTCTATGAATCTTTTACATTTTTCATATTAAGAATAAGATCACATTGAGCCTTATGTTTGGATTCATCCCCTTGACCTGAGAACAAGAGTCTTATGGAATCCTGGGGATCTCTGAACAATGTATAAACTGAGACCCTAGATTTATTTCATGCTTTTGTTTTGTGTAAAATACATGAAAGTGGTGTTCTAAACAAATTTGCAGTGAAAGTTTTTCTTTGGGAATAAAGTGACTCTGTGTTGTTTTTTATATTATCTGATTCTTTGTTCTTTTGTTGTTTTTTGTGAAAAATCTCTTTTGCCTTGTTCTTCTTTGCTGAAAAATGGGAATTAGTAAGTTTGATCTTGAAATGTTTGATGGTAGAGGTGATTTTTCAATATGGCAACAAAAAATGAAAGCTCGTTTAATTCAACAAAAATTGTCTAAGTCAATTGATGGGTCTTTTCCTGATGATATGACAAGTGTTCAAATGAAAGAGTCTGATGAGTTAGCTCATAGTGCCATAATTTTGCATTTAGCTGATAATGTAATAAGAAAAGTGAGTGATTGTACAACTACCCATCTCATTTGGGATAAACTTGAAACTTTGTATCATACTAGATCTTTCCAAACAAAATATATCTTTTGAAAATGTTTTTTGGTTACAAAATGGATCCTTCAGTAGTCCTTGAAACAAATCTTGATAACTTTTCAAAATTGAGTCAAGATTTGGCAAGTTGTGGTGAAAAGTTTTCTGATGAGCATCAAGCTATTATCTTATTAAATGCTTTACCTGACACCTTTAAAGATGTAAGAAATGCCATTGAATATGGCAGAGATTCCTTAACAGAGATTGTGGTTAATTCTTTAAGAACTAAGAAACTGGATATTCAACAACGGAATCTAAAATCTGTTAAAGGAGAAGGATTGAATGTGAGAGGTAGATCACTCACTAGACAAAATGGGCACTATGACAATCATCATCAAATTGGAAAGAAAAAAGTAGGTTAAAGTCTAGAGTTAAGGGTAAGAAGTGTTATAGATGTGGAAAAATTGGACATTTTATAAAAGATTGCTATAAGAAGAAAAATGAGCAAAATGATCAAAATAAGGAAAAAGCAAATATTGCTTATTCTTCCAGTTTTGACATGGCTGAAGTCTATATGGTCATAAATCAAATTTCTGAGGTTACTAAGTCAAATTTGACTACTAAATCTGTTTTTGAAGGAGAATGGGTCTTAGACTCAGGATGTTCTTTTCATATGACTTCAAAAGAGAATGGTTTTCAAATTTGATTGAAAAAGACATTGGCTTGGTAACTATGGGAAATAATATTACTTCTAAGATTTCAGGAATTGGAAGTGTGTCTTTACAATTTGAACATAACTGTGTGTGCATTTTTGAAAATATAAGATATGTGCCTGAAACGAAAAGAAATCCGATTTCTTTAGGTATGCTTGATGATATTGAGTTCTCTATTAAAATTGATAGGAGTGTTCGAAAAGTGGTAAAAGGTTCACTTGTGATGTTCAAAGGAATAAAACAAAATAGAATTTTTGTTGTAAATGCCACTGCCTTAACAAGAAATCATTTTGCACTTTCTGTAATAAATGGCCAAAGTGACACCTTAAAGGGCTTTCCATCCTAAATCAGAATCATGTTTTTAGCAAATATAAGGTTTCTGATTTGCATTTCTGTGAAACATACGTTTTAGGGAAACATCACAAGTTGCATTTTAAAACTGGAACTCATAAGTCTAAGGGAATTCTTGATTATATTTACTCGAACTTATGGGGGCCTTCACATATTCCTACTATGGAAGGTAGTGTTTATTTTTTTTTCATAATTGATGATTTTTCAAGAAAAGTGTGGGTTTTCTTATCGAAGCATAAATCTGACACTTTTGAAAAGTTTAAATAATGGAAAACCTTGATTGAAAATCAAACTGAAAAGAAAATAAAGACTCTGAGAACAGACAATGGCTTAGAATTCTGTAATTCTGATTTTGATAACTTTTGCAAATTGCATGGAATTCTAAGACATAGAACAGTCCCTTATACTCTCCAGCAAAATGGAGTAGAAGAAAGAATGAATAAAACACTTTTAGATAAGGTGAGATGCATGATGGTAAACTCTGGATTACCTAAAAGTTTTTGGAGGAAACTGTAATTACTGCTTGCTATATTGTGAATTTGACTCCATCTGCTGCTTTAAATGATAAAACTCCTTTTGAAATGTGGAATAATGTGCCTGTTGATTACTCTTCCTTGAGAACTTTTGGATATTCTGCCTATTCCCATCAAAGTGAAGGTAAACTTGAGCCTAGAGCTCAAAAATGTGTTTTTTTGGGTTATCCTCAACGTGTAAAAGGGTATAGATTGTGGGCTAGAGGTCATGGTAGAGTAAAAGTAATAATAAGTAGGGATGTTACTTTTAACGAAAATGAAATGCCTTGTTTAGACCCTAAAACTGTAGAAGACAAAAATGAAAAGAAAAATGATTTTTTTCTTAACCATTGCTGATAATGATTTAGATAGACCTAATCCTCATTCTGAAATTGAGGTGGAGTCTGATAATAATCAGACTCACACAGACCTTGAAACATCTGATGAAACCTCAACTGATTCTGTTACTGAACAGTTTATCCCAGTCCCTGGTGATGGTAATCTTAGGAATTACGAACTTGCAAGGGATAAAGTGAGAAGAAATATAAGAGGGCCACAAAGATTAGGTTTTGAAGATAGCATTTCTTTTGCTTTCTTGAGTTATCAAGACCTCTGTGAAAAAGAACCAAAATCTTATGAAGAAGCCATAAGTAGGGATCATTCTATTGAATGGAAAAGGTCTATGATTGAAGAAATGAAATCCCTTAATGAAATCAAAACTTGGGAGTTAGTTCCCAATCCTAAGTATAAGTCCATTGTTGATTGTAAGTGGATTTATAAAGTTAAGGAATGGGTTTCTGATTCTGATCCTGTTAGATCTAAGGCCAGATTAGTGGCTAAAGGCTTTACTAAAAAAGAATGGGTTGACTATAATGAAATCTTTTCTCATGTGGTTAAATATACAACTATAAGATTGATGATTGCTTTAGTTGCTCATTTTAACTGAGAACTTGATCAACTTGATGTGAAAATAGCTTTCTTACATGGTGAGTTGGAAGAAAAGATTTATATGAATCAACCTCCTGGCTTTAAAGATAAATTGAAACCAACAAATGTTTGCTTGCTAAAGAAATCCTTGTATGGTCTCAAACAATCTCCAAGGTAATAGCATAAAAGGTTTGATACCTTTGTTCTGTCTTTAAATTTCAAAAGAAGTGATTATGACCATTGTTTATATTTCAAATGTGAATGTTGATGATATGTTGTTGATTAGTTCCTATGTAAATCAAATTAAAAGGTTGAAGTCTGATTTGTTTTCTGAATTTGATATGAAGGATTTGGGTAATGCAAAAAGATTTTAGGAATGGAGATCATTAGAAATAAAAATCCCTTTGAACTGAAACTAACTCAGACTCCTTATCTACATAAAGTACTTGATAGATTTGCTATCACTAAAGCAAAAGAAGTTAGTATCCCTATTGGAAACCATTTTATAATTAGCAAAGATGATTGCCCTAAATCTAAAGAACAACTTGCTGAAATGGAAAATGTTCCTTACAGTAATGCTATTGGTTCTATAATGTACTCTATGGTTGTACTATACCTAATGTGGCTCATTCTATTAGTGTGCTAAGTAGATTTATGTCTCATCCTGGTCCTTCTCATTGGGAGGCCTTAAAATAGTTATTGAGATACTTAAAAGGATCTTCAAATGTTGGCCTTACTTTTAAATATAGTTCAGAAGGAATTAAATTGAAAGATTATGTTGATGCTGATTATGCGAGTGACACATATAATAAGAAATATGTAACTTCTTGTGTTTACTATCTATGATACTTGCATTAGCTGGAAGTCTTAACTCCAGCATATTGTGGCACTTTCTACTACTGAATCTGAATATGTGGCCATAATCGAAGCTATTAATGAAGTTTTATTGTTGAAAGGAATCTTAAAAGAGTTGGGCTATGAATGTAAGTCTCCTGTTATCTACATTGATAGTCAATCTGCCATTCACTTTTGTAAGAATCCAGTGTTTCATGAAAGGACAAAGCACATTGATGTTAAACTCCATTTTATCAGGAACATTGTATCCCAAGAGTTAGTAAAATTGGAAAAGATTCATTCACAGTTCAATCTGGCAGACATGGGCACGAAAATTCTACCTTTATCTAAGTTTAAAAATTGTTTAAATATTTTGAACTTAGATATAAGTTAGATACAAGTTAGTAAGTCTAATTTTTTTTGTTGTTTTGTTTTTTCAATTTTTTTTTCTTAACTTTGTGTTGTTTTTGTACAGGTACAAGAAGCTATGATTTCAAAATTGGATTGATGCCAATCATGCATTAATGAGATCAAGAGAAGAAGTCTAGGATGAATAATTTTTTGATCAAAGTGGAGATTGTTAGTGTTGATCAATATGTGCTCATTTCTGGAGGTGCTGTTTAAAACACATTCTTGTTTCACGCTTTTGTACTAATGGTTCTTCAGCTTTGATTTAAGTCGTTGGTTTTTTGGTTTTAATCTGAATCCTTCATCTGGAGTATAAAAGGAAAGCTTGGCACTATTGATAGATAAGAAATACGATCTTACCTTTCTTCTGGACTCTTCCTCTTCTTCGTCTCTCTTGGTCTACGATTACAGTCAGTCTACTCCATTCTCTTCTTTAGTTGATTTCTTGGTGGAATCACACTATAAGCATGGTGATGATACTCCCTGTGTGGGAGTTTAGGTCATCTGATTTTGTTTAAGAGGTCAATCTTTGATTGACGCTCGTTGTGTAAAGAATAGGGTTAGAGCGTGATTTCTGTATTGAAGTCTTGTAATTTCTTAGACGAACTTTGAACGATATTGTTAATGCATGAAGCCGAAATTCACTTTGTGGAGCTTCAACGGGAAGTAGCCAAAAGTTGGGTGAACCCGGGTCCTTGGGGACATAAAAACTTGGTGTTTTTACTTTTTGCATTATTTTCTTGTTCTCCGCTTACGTTTGAATATCAAAGAAAATTCGTAAAAATTATTAAACTAGTTGTTAGTTATTAAGGTGTGCAAAAGAAATTATAAAAAAAGATCGATTGACAAAAATATAATAATTTATTTACATCTGAAATATCAATTCCAACAAATATTGAACTTAAAAAAAAATCTCTCAAAATTGTTTGATATATTAGATGAATTGAATCTATTAGTTCAATTTGTAATATTTTTTATTGAATTGAGTTCCATGGATTTGGATACGCATAAAAGACCACAAAAATAGTTTTCTTTTATGGTTCTTCTATATATGAATGAGAAAAATATTTTTGATAATATTTGTAATGATTGTTCTAAAATTATGGAAAATTATTGATGACCATATCTAAATATGTCTTATTTACCGTACCAGTCTTTGATATCCTGTATATATGGGTCTATCATAATAATGAAACATACAGTTTCTCTCTATTCTCTTTAATTATTTTCTCCAATTTATAATACGTTATCAACACGAATGAGCTCACCAAAATAGAAAGAAAATCTGAGAGCAACAGTTTAGTAAATTCGCAAAATATGGACAGCCTATGCAGTTGTGATCAAATTTTGATATCTCAGCGTCCATGATCCAATTGTTTTGAAATTTGTACATCAAGTTCAAAACTCAATGTTCTTCAAATTAAACGATTAATATAAAAATCAAACGGTTCATTCGTGATAAAACACTACGTGAATAATAGTGATTTTTGAATTGATTAGTATTCTTTTTGCTATGGTATTTGATTATAGATTTTTCTATATTAATAAATGGTAGACAAATATTGTTTGAATATTATTAATTATTATATAAAAATATTTCAACATAATATTGTGTTATTATTCCTGAAGAAATATCAATTTATACAAATTAATATTTCTAAAGAATATTTAGTTGGTCTTCCTAAAGAAGCACATATTATATATATATATATTAGAAGAATATCGTGTTATTGCTCCAGAAAAAGCACTATATTCATATCTATATAGTGGAACGTTATTTTGTTGTTGCTCTTATACTAGTACAACATTATATTATGTCAATATGTATATATATTATGTTGTTACTCTTGAAGAAGCACAACTCTGCAAATATCAATATTTTATTAGAATTTTTTTGCTACCGAATAGCATGATTGTATAAGATCTAAGATCTATTATGTTTTTGCTCATAATGAGTAAATTTTTACATAATTTTATATTTTAAATAATAATCTTATACATAATTTAATATTTTTAAATAATAATCTTATATTTTTCCTGAAATAACACATTATATTAATATTCCAGTAAAATATTACTTTCTCCTGAAGAGTGTAATTTGTAAGATTTAATATTAAGTCATTTCTCGAAGAGTATAATTTTATAAATTTAATAACTTATAAGAATATTAAGCTATTGCACCAGAACAACAAACTCTTATATAGTTCAATATTCCAAAATAATAATTTGGTGTTACTCTTGAAGAAGTAAAATATTATATTAATATTCTGTCACAATTTTACTTGCTCCTAACAATTTCAATATTTCAAAAGAATATTGAGCTATTGCTCCTAAAAAAGTATTAGTCTAAATAATATTTTATTGTACTCTCGAAGAAGCACATGTTTCGAAGAATACCATATCACCTAATTAAATGATGAAAAAAATTGTAATATATGTGTGTAGATTACTAATAAAAGCTTATCCCTAAAGGAAAGCATACAATTTATGTCATATTGACATTAATTACCGTGCATACGAAAGAAATTGATATATGTTATCCTATTTAATTATATCGTTGTCTATATTAATTAGTGATAGAAAAAATATTTTTGAATATTGTTTATTATTACATACCAACATTATAGAAGAATATTGGGTTACTAGTCCTTAAGAAAAAATAATTTATATGTATCAACATTTAAGAAGAATATTGTGTTATTCTTAAAGAAACACAATCTAGCTATATCAATATTCTGTAAGAATATTATGTTGCTCCGGAAGAACACTTTTCCACATATTAATATTTCAGAAAATCGAAAATTTTTATGTCAATTCTTCGGAAGCAAAATATTTGATTATATCAATATCAAAATATTGAATTTTTGCTCGTAAAAAACACAAGTTTAGTCTATCAATATCTTGTAACAAGATAATGTTGATATTCTCAAAGAAACACAACTTCAATGTCTCAATAATTAACATATGATAAATCCAGAAGAATATCATATGATTTAATTTCAAAAAGAGATTTGATATTCATGCGAATTTCATGAAATTTATGAAATATTGTTTTTTTTAAGAAGAAAAGCATAAATAACTTTTTGTGTTAATAATAATTTATTTTTTATACGTGATTATGAATACTTTGATTGAAGAAAGAACTTATATTTGATAAAACTTTAAGGATGACCTTACATAATTTAGTTATGTACAAAATACAGTTGAATTTTAAATACTCAATAAATTATACAAACATGATTAGGTATCATTCTATTGGAGTCAAAGAGCGTGTTGCGAAAAAAATTCTTTACAAACTTTAATTTTTTTTATTACAACTATTGATTTTACCTTTTGTGCCATTAAGTCTTTTGCTATAATGAATTAAACTAAAGAAAAAGGACTGTAATCTTGTTTTGTACCTGTTTGGCAAATATAGTTTCAGGCCGAATTTAGGATATGTAGACTTGAGTCGAAATTTTAAAATTTGTTCCTCAAATCATAATGTGTATTTATATTTTTTTTCCCGATAAGAATTTTTTGGAATTAAATCTATAAACTCAAAATTCATCAATAAAACGATAAATAAAATGTAATACCCAATAATAAAGAATGCTATGAATTTTTTTTTATCATAACAAAATTTTCAATAATTTTATCGGCATATTGATATATTTGAGGAAAAAAAACACTGATGCAAAATATGATGTCAACAGGAATTGACAAAATCAAGTCTACCTTAATCAATTCAATTGATTCAATCATTACCAAAAATATAATAGGTTAACTCATAGAATATATACATTATGTAAAATAAAATTGAACGAGTAAAAGAGAAATATTGCTTACAACTCTAATAACTATGTTGATTCGACATGGCTGGATTGGATAGAGAGATTGGTGGTCCGAACTTTGAAAGATTTCAACTTTCGAATTGGAGAGAAGATAAATTTTGGAGTTAACTTTTTAATTGTGTAAATTTTTTTTTGTTAAAAGTGGACTTGGGTTGTCCTAGATTGAAGCTGTGAAATAAACAAAAATAAATATAACACATTTTTTAAAAATATATGGGCCCTCAAATATTTTGAGCACGAGACAATCGCCTCTTAAGCCTCTTATAAAGTCCTGACTTGTATAGTTTGTGACTATTTCTTGTTTAGTGTCTCTTTTGTCTATTTTATTTTACTTAATATTTATATAATCGTTTTGACTTGACATTGCCAAAGGTTTTGATATAAAACAAATTACCATGTTTAAGGACCGGATAAAAGGAAGGATAGGCGAAAAAAGAAATCACGTTAACTCTTTGTCATGCTTGATAAATCAACTTGAGATTTTTTATTTATTAAGATTTGATTTTGAGTATTCTATTTGGGAATTTAATTAATTGAGAATAAATTATTCATTTTAATTAAGTGAATTAGAGATGGAATTTTAAATGTCATTTATCATATTTCGTGAATGATTATTGGTTATTTTCATTGAAATTATTGTAGAATATGATGATTTGAGTAGTATGTGTCATATATTCCATTATATATCCACTAGGTTCCATTTATTCTTTGTCATTTATTTCAATAATAGAGTTTATAGTCAAGCCTCGTTCTTCATCATGCAACATATGTGCAACATTGCCTGAAGCATGCGAGAGAAAAGCTATATGCACTCTTTTTCTTGGAATATATCATGTAATACAAGATCATTTAATTAAATATTTTTGCGAACATGATGTTCGTTGACCTAAGAATTTTTATGCATGTTGTTTAGATCACTTAGGTTTCAGACATGATAGCAATAGTTACGTATATATTGTTTATACATGCTTCTCATGACTCTCTGTAGGAGAAAGAGAAGATTGCTGAAATAAATATTTTGTTACACATTTTCTTTTAATTTGTACTGCACAAATTTTAGTACAATTAAATCAAGTACTACATTAATAACGTAGCATAATATGTTTTGTAGATGCTTGCACATGACAATATGAACCAAAAGTTCGACAGATAATTTATTTGTAAGTTATACAATTGATAGATGCATTTACTGACGAAATAGATTAAACCAAGTCTCTTATACCAGTTGTAAATGCTACAATTCATATTGACGTTCTTGAAGAACGATCCCTTAACATTATATCTAGAAAATTAATGACATGTCTAAAGTAGAGGTGGACATTTTAATCAGAACCGAACCTCCAGAACCGAAACCGAATCGGAACATCTGGTTCCGATCCGGTTCCAAAAAAATAAAATTAAGAACCGGAACCGAGAACCGAGAACCGAACGAGTTCGGGTTGGTTCTTGGTTCTTGAACTAGAACCGTGGGTACTCAATTGGAACCAAATTTGTCATTTTTTATAAATTTTTTATTTTTTATAATTTATTTACCCTAACCCATTACCCACAACACAACACAACACAACACTACACTACAGTACTAAAGACAAAAGTCCAACTGTCCAAGACTCAAACCAAAAGTACAAAACTCATTACTCTTAAACTCAAACTCAATTGACCAATTCCAATTGCCTAAGTATCTAATTCTGAATCGCTATTTATTTAGATATTCAATATAAACATTGTCGTTTGTCTCGCACTTTTGTTTATCTCTCTCGCTCAATACGCAGTGAGACGCCGAATGTAAAACTCTTCTATAACCAAAACGAATCCTCAATTTTAAAAAGTAATTTGCTTTTTTCTAACTATAATTTTTGAGTTTACAATTTTGATCTATATTCTTCCAGTTAATATTTGTATCTTTCAGAATTTGTTTTAATATCTAACATACTTCAATGTTAACGAGTTTGCAATTTTTAATTCAAAACATGTTGTCAACTCACGATTTTAAAATAAAATATTATGGGTAGAGTCGAACCCGAACCCGAACCTACGGTTTCGGTTCGGGTTTGGTTCCAATAATTACATGGAACCTAATGGTTCCATTTACGAAATACTCGAACCCGAACTGACGGTTTCGGGTATTGAAATATCCGAACCGACCCACCCGACGCCCAGGCCTAGTCTAAAGTGTGGTGACATTTGATTCCAAAATAAAAATTCTCAAATTAAAAATATAATAGAGCTAATTGTAAAGATGGTCTAGTTGAGGATGCGTATACTCTTGAAGAGCATACAGACATATATAACTAATTGTAAAATTCCAAAAGAGGTTCAGGTAACTAAAATATTGAAAATGAAAAGATTTCAATAAGTTATATCGTTATGAGAAAGAAATAGAATAAAATAAGAAATGTCGTTAACAACATTTTTATGCGTAATGTAGCACTTCATATTATGAAAGGTATTGGGAATATTAAAAGAAATTTGTCAAAGAATTAATTGACCAAATAAAAAGATGCAATCTAAGTAAATTGAACTTACTGGAGAAGTTTGAAATTTCTGGACCTATAATTCGAACACCTAAAGGTGTAAACTTATGCGGAAAAAAATAAGAAAAACAAAGTCGTAATATATATACACGACTTTCAACATAACGACTTGCACAAAGTATATATGGTCTAACTAATAATACTATGTATATAAATTCTTGGAGGATTATGCCTGAAGAATCTAGTTTAAGTTTTCACAACTTAATTGATCAAAGTACATATCTCAAGTGATATTATCACGAGGAGAGTAAATACGCATTGTGCTCCTTTTTTTTTACCGAGGTTTTGTCCAATTGAATTTTCTGACAAGGTTTTTAATGAGGCAATTTTCATGACGTAATAAAATAATTATGTATTCTTTTTTCTTCGCTAATTCTACAGTATTTTTTTAATAAGCTTTTAACGAGACATATTCTTTATGTAAAATGATATCCATGAGAAGTGTTATAGTTATGGATGTCCATATCTTACAATATATTTACCATAAATATAACTCTATGGTTATACTCTCGTGTGTTACGAATTGTATAGGAGACCCCTAAAAGGAACAACAGAAAAATCTATTTTTTTAAATATAATTGCATCAGACCATCATCTCGCTACAGTCAACCAATAATATTGTATAAAGATGGTATTGTCGAAGAGCTATAACAAGACAACAACATTGAACATATTTTACCAAAATTGTTTTATACAAGTTTTAGAAAGATTGTGGAATTGAAGACACTGACACATGAGATATGAATGACTCGATACAAGGATTTTTATTGATTGAAATTATGAGAAGTAGATGTACTATTTTTCCTTCTCTCAGATTTTTCCCATTGAGTTCTTTCTGACAAAGTTTTAACGATGCAGCATTTGATTACTCCAAATTTTTGGTAATTTTTTTTTCTTTTGTTTGATATTTTGTCATACTGGATTTTTGTCAAACAAGATTTTTAACAATGCAGTTATTATACTAAATAGTCATCAAATGAGGAGTCTTGTAAAATTATAGAAAATTATTGATGACCATATTTAGATATTTCTTACTTACCTTACAAGTATTTGAAACTCTATATATATGGGTCCATCATTATAATGAAAGATGCAACTTCTTTCTATTCTCTTCTATTATTCTTTCTAGCTAGTTTATAACAATGATGATTTTATTAAACAATTTTAGAATATAAAAACTAGTCGTGGACTATTCTAATGCGATAAAAAAATTATTATTATTTACATGAGGCCCCCCATTAAATAAAATCATATATCCGCCACTTAGACAACTTACAACAATCCTTGATGTGCTTGTGAGGTATGGTGTCTTCTCTATGAGTATAGGTTGTAATCTTGGCTTCTATAAAAATTCTGGATTTTGTTTTAGTGCATTGTCCTTCTACACGAGTTATGTGGAATGGGTGTTTTTCACCTAACCATCGGGTTTTAGGTTTTATATTTTCCAGAGCTATAGAAGCTCCGTAAAAGTTCGTGAAAAATGTTAAGCGAAGGATTGTCGCGAGGTTTACATCTTGTTCGGAAACTTGTTGAATATATTAAGCTATTTCACTCTAATAATGGATCGAGATAAACTCCATGGAGGCCTGCAGTCAAATAGAAAGACATCTGATTAATACCATTAAAGTTCATACACATTGAAAAACGAATATTAATGAAGTGGCTAGAGCCTGAAAACTAAACAAATAGTGGACTTGAATCCTCAATTGTCGTAAACATATGCAAGTAGGAAGTAGCATGAGACAATGTTAAGCAAAGTGCAAACTGCGCATGACTAGTCTTCACCATTCTTAGCAATGAAGAACGCAAAGCAAGGCAAACTTTAGTGACTATTTAGCAATCACGCATTTAGTTCAATTATCATTTAAATCTCGACCTCAATAATTAAAATAATAAAATATGTCGTATCATATTTGTCAATAATACATACTACAACACTGTACCAACCATTCATCCATCATCATTGTTGTGTCAATACCCTCGCGTAGGGATGTATAACTATTTTTGTTTCTAAGATGGAAATATCGAACGTTCTTCCAAACATTTCTTTACATAATTTCAGTTCTAAAATTGACTAAATCATGTTATCATGCTATAATTATAATTCATCTTTTCATTTATGTGAAATAGTTAGCATTCGATTTATTATTTCTATTAGCCAATTTCAAATATTATTTATAAATAGGAAAACTATTTATGTAATAGAACCCATATGCTTTTAATTAAATAAAATTTTTGATATAGAATTTAAGTGGAAGATAGAAATATATTTCTACAATTTTTGCAATCGTTCTAGTGCTTCTTCTTTTTTTGGTGTTTTAGTGCATCATAATAAATCGAAATTCATATAGAGATAAATTAAGTTCATGTATTTGGGTATGATTGATTGTACTCGAGAGAGATTAGTTGAATTTGAGAAATTCGGTTCACAACATGAATACAATATTTTCTTAACACAATATACGAAGTTAAATTGAAAAAATTATAGTGAAATCGTGAATCCTAACACCTTATTTCTTCATATTTTCTTAAGTCAAATATGTGATCATTTCTATATTGCGTTAGTTAAATTTTAGTCTATAGTCAGAGAAAACCATCAAATAATTTGAATTTATAACTTGTTCAAATAAAAAGTTGGAATTAAGTTAAATTGAAAGCAATAGCTTGCGGTTAGAGGTGAAAAGCCACTCAAACCCAAAACTAGCTAGTTTTTCCTCATATGTGTTGAAGGGCAACAGATGACTAAACATAGATTCTCGAAAAGAGAGGAGGTGTGGCGGTCCACCTCAAATTTTGATCACACGAATGAATTGAAAGTTAGATCTCACACGAATTACCCAAGTCTTCGTGGAAACAATACTTTATTTGTCATCATATTACTTGTCATCCCATTTCCTCCCCGAATCCCTTCTTTCAATGGATCTTTTCTTGTGTTTAGGTTAGCTCTCTACTTTCATCTCTGCTTGCCTATCCTCCTCGTTTATTTGTCTTCATAGGTTGTGATCGTCTTAACGCCTAATATATCTTGAGGAAGAAGCCCAGTTAAAGCCCCCTCATAGAGGTTGTGTATTAGTGGTCGCCTCGACGCCTTTTTCTTTAGGAAGACGGTTAAAGCCCTTATCATAGATTACCAGTAGTCCCTTCAAATGCGGTAAACTTCTTTTCCTTTCTAGATGCACCTCGCCCAACCGCTCATGCACTTGCAAATTTAACGAATAATCGTAGAGACTCAAAGTCAGACATTTAGTCGAATCCAATAATTTAGCTTGTCTATCAAATTTTGACTTCTACAATTAGCATAATATAATTAATGTCCTTTCATATTTGTTAATAATACATATTACAACATTGGATATAACTTTTTTTTTTTTTTTTTTGGGTATCCAGATATTACAGTTTCATGACTAAATCCTGCAGACCCACAAGACCCTTTGTCCTCACCCCTAGAACCTTGGAAGAGGTAAATTGCGAGTTATGCTTCAACTAGCTCCCAGGTTTCTCTCATTCCGACTGTACACTTTTACGCACAAAGAGTCACCTCCAAAGTTATTGTTCCATACCAAATAAAATTTAGCCCGCAGTGTTCTCACCAGATTCGAACTCCCACCCCGCCACCGAAAGTTTGGATATAACTATTTTTTGTTTCTAAGATGAAACTTTCTTCCAAACATTTCCTTACATAATTTCAGTCTAAAATTGACTAAATCATACTATAATTAGAATTGGTCGATTCCTTTATGTGAAATAGTCAACATCCTATTTAATTATTTCTATTTGCCAATTTTAATGCTCTTTCTTAAATAGGAAAACTATTTATGCATTCATGAAATGAAATCCATACGCCTTTAAATTAAATAAAAATGTGATATTTACATAAATAAATTAAAATTAATTAAAAAAAGAGTTAATTTCACTAATGTTATTGAAGTTCAAAAAATTTTCAAATTAGTCATTAAAATATTATTGTAATCAATTTAGTCACTAAGTTTAAATAATATTACATATTTAGTCAATCTCTTAGTTATTAACCTAATAGTTGTTAAACCTTTATGTAGACTAATGACTATTAAAACAACAGATTTTTTCTAGCTAGCCTCCTATTTTAACTTTGTTAGGAATTTTTTTTCTGATAAAAAAATGGGGTTAGAGTTAAAAGCAACGATTTGAAATTTTTTGGGTGATTGCAATGTTTTCTTTCTAAAAATTTCATTTTATTTTGAATATCAATGTCATGGTTTAATGGATAGATGTTTTATGTGAGAGGACGTCACTAAAAATAAGTGATTAATTATGTAATATTATTTAACTTCAGTAACTAAATAGATCATAAAAATACTTTTATGGACAATTTAAAATTTTACTTGAAGTTGAATGACGATTTGTGAAATTAACTCTTAAAATAATATGAGTGAGATGTTGAGGGGTAATTTTAAGAACCAAATCCGAGTAAGGACGGCCAACAACCGATAAGGAAAAGAGGAAGACACGCAGCCTAATATGTCTGAAAAAGTAAAAGACGGAGAATAGAGCGGACAACACGTGTGGGTCCCGCGTTCCAACCTGTTACCTGTCTTGCATAGGACAATTCGGTCAATTTTCCTTTTCCCCACCATGTGATGCAAATATTATTTTAATATTAAATGTTCAACGGCTAATTTAATATAATATTAATACTTTTTCTTCAAATATTACTACTCATCAGAGCATGTTTGGCTTTTCTTAAAATTACTAAAGATACTTTTGTGTTTTTTTTCTTTTTAACCCAGACATGATGCATGTTTAGTAAAAAATAACATATTCTCTCCGACCCACAAAGATAAATTTACTTTCTTTATTGATCTATTATGTATTAGTCTTCTTTTTTTATTGTTAGTATAGTTAATTTCTTAATTTCTAATATGCTCTTATTTAATTACCTTGTTATCAAATATATGAATTGTCATTATATATTAGAAAAAATGTAAGTAAAATTTATTATTTCAAATATTATAATTTTTTTTTTTTTATTCGTGTGAAAATAGTAGTAAGCATATCTTTATAAGCCAAATAGAGTATTAGATACCGATAAGAGTACTTGTTTTTTTTTTTTTTTTTTTTTAAGAAAGTCTTTGTTAACTTCACAATCACGCACTGAGTCCAAACATGAATAATAGTAGTGTGGTGTGTCAATGGTTGACTATTAAATCGTGAGAAAGAGCATATCATAATACATAACCAGTAAGCAAGTGATTAGCTCTTTACTAGACAAACTCAAAAGGCGATTCATGTGAAAAAGAAAAAAAAAAAAAAAGAAGAAGAAGAAGCAAGGATAATCAATCGAACTCATTTTCCTCTGAAGGGGAAGAAACGAGAAGTCTGCCTCAAGTTTATTTCTTTTTGGTTTATTGATATGTGAAAGAGACAGAGATTGAAGAGTAATTCTTAAATTATTGTCTAATAAGCAATTTACTAATTTTTCGCTTATTAAATAAAAAAGTTATTTATATTAAAATTTGCTTAATTACTTATAAGTATATTTTCAAAACTGGCCAAACAATCTCATTTTTTAGCTTTTCAGTAGTTTTTTGTTTTTTTTCTTTTTTTGGAAATGTTTAATTAAAAACTAATTTTTTAAAATTAATTCTTTACTTACTTTCTAAAACAAACTATTTTTTCTTTTTTTGGGTTAACCAAACACGCTCTATGCTGGCTGGCTTGCATAAAGCTTGAAAACATTCATTAAAGGGAATTTGGTGCAAATAGTCCCTAATCTTTTCTTTCAATGCAGAAATGGTCCCTAATGTTTATTTTTTGGCACAAAAATTCCTAAACTATGCATTTTGATGCACAATTCATCCTTATTTGATGAAAAAGACAAATATACCCTTAATTTTAATAAAAAAAAACTGTATATGAATTTCCAACCTTTGCAAAATGTACAAATGAGTTTGGTACATTTATTAAATAATATTTAATTTTACATACTAAATATATCATTATAATCATATCAATTAAATTTTTTATAAGAGAAATATAAAATTATTGTGTTTTTAAGGGGGGTGTCCTCAACTTAAATTTGAATAGATTTTAAAAATTCATGTAAATTATGGTGTCATCAACTGAAATTTTAATAGATTCAATTAAAATTTAGGTATCCTTATTTCAGATTTTAATAGATTCAATTAAAATTTAGGTGTCTCCAACTCAAATATAAATAGATTCTTTAAAAATTTATGTGTCATCAATTACTAGTAGATTTCTAAAGATTTCATTAATTAGAATATTTAAACAGATTTGCATGGATTTCGACCTCATAAATATGAATACCAAATTCTTTAGGAATTCTATCTCCACCCTTCAAAATTTCAATCCAACTATTCTTTTACGCATTTATTCCTCTCGCATATCTCCTTAATTTGTGCCATAAGTTTTTGTGGTAAATTATTGTTTTTGATTTTCAATATATATTAGTATGGAAATTTATTGAATTTTTTATTTTTTATTTTAATATTTTTTTGTACAATTGTCAAACATGGTCTTTAAAATTTCATTCTTGATATTCCATGACCATTCATTAAATCAAACAATTGAGCTGAAAAATATAAATAATCTATTGGTAAATATTAATTAGATATTTAGTCTAATACCATATAGGACAATTAGATATTGGACTGTAAAATTAGTATAGCACTAAAAATTCTTTTTTGAACTTGAAAATATTTACTCGTCAATTCTAACACGTGTAAATTATCATTTTAAGCCATAAAATAACTTTGTATGCAAAAGGGTTAAACAATTAATTTTGGAAGAGAATGAATCCTAAATATCCATCATCCGGTCTCGGATATGAAAGAGAAAATTTTATAAAAAAAAAAAAAAAAGACAAATAGAAAGAAAGTGAAAATTAAATCTTTATTTCAATTTTTTTCCCATAAAGTCTTGCTCTTTAATCAAATTTTGTTAATTCAAAACTGATGAAATTGATAATAGTAATGTGAATCCCACCAAACAATGGATTTAATTGCACTTCGAGACGACATATAACCTTTTTATTAGTTTATCGACATTATTCCCTAGTGGCTTAGCTAATACAGCTGTTGGATTGATATATCTCCCAATCCATCGGGTCATTCACTTTTTTTACTAAATTTTTTTTTTTTCTTTATATTTCAAGAATTTTTCTCTTTCTAAAATTCTACTCAAAATATTTGTTTATGTAGGACGGTCATTTAAATATTTAGAATAAAAACAATGTAAAATTACTATTTTTAATAAAAAGACCACAAATCCATAAAATTCATAAAAATCTATAAGAATATATTGAAATTTATAATATAGAATTATGTTGAAATCTTATTAATTATGTGGAATTCTATTCAAATTCATAAAATTCATTTAAATTCATAAATATTAACAAATATTTTAAAATCTGAGTTGGGGACACGTTTCTTAGTATATGTAATTGCTATGCGATGTAAAAATTAAGTTAAATATATAACAAAACGACATACATAATTTTATGATATTAAGTGAATCTTATTATATTTTTATTTAACATGAAAAATACTAATAAAATTAATTTACACATTACGTGTTGTTTATTTTTGAATGATAATAAAATAATAAATTAAAATATGAAGAATATAGTTAGATATCTAATATTTGTAGTTAATAAACGAATAGTTCAATTAAATAAAAGTATTTGAACATAAAGTTTGTGATAATTTTTTTTTGTTATAACGATAAAATAAAAGTTTAAATTTTTAAAAAATGTAATTACTTAATAATAATAATAATAATTATATATTCGATATGTTTAGTAATAAATATGAGCTTAAATTTTAATTATTTTATAATAGATCGTAAAATATACAAAACAATTTAATAGTTCGTAAAATATACAAAATAATTTAATAGTTTGTAAAATTTACAAAACAATTTAGTATATAATCAATTTGGTCAATAAAGTGTTAATTAAAAAAAATCATTAGTCTTCTTCAATTTTTTATAAAAAAAATAAAATTATTGGTCCATTTATACTTTTTGCAAAGATTAACAACCCAACTAGAATTTTCTCTTATTAAAGTTAAGAGTATATTAGTCTTTTTCATCAAATAATGACCAATTACGCATTAAAATATATAATTTAAGACTTCTGTACTAAAATAAAACATTAAGGACCATTATTACACTGAGAGAAAAGGTTAGGGACCATTTTCGCCAAAATCCCTTCATTAATTAAAAAAAAAAAAAATAAAAAATTGGTCCCTCCTTTTTCTCTTTATAGTTTTTTCTGAAAGAGAATAGTCTCGTTCACTCTCTTTATCACACATTCTCTCTCTCTTTCTAGAGAGGGAAACAAAAGTAAAGGCGAAACTATCGAACTTAACAAAATCAAAACCACCGGCGGACACTTTTCCGACAACAAGCTGTTCATTGCTTAGTATCTGTAATAAATTCATTTTATATAATCTGTAAGAATTTCTAGTTGATATTGAAATCAGGGACTGATCGAAAAATGTCGTCACCAACGCCGGGTGCCGCGCCGGCTCCTACATCACCACCAGCACCAACAACTAATGCTACGTCGCCGCCACCTGCTCCCGCCGCATCACCGCCCCCTCCTACTCCAACAACTTCTCCACCACCTGCAAGCCCATCTCCTCCAGCCACCTCCCCTCCACCAGCATCCTCCTCACCACCACCGCCTTCTAATACACCTGCTCCTCCCGCTTCAACCCCACCTCCGACTAACTCCCCACCATCCCCCACCGTCCCAACACCATCTCCTCCATCTGGGTCTCCACCCTCCCCTCCGTCGCCACCCACAGGTGGGAATTCTCCGCCGACGCCATCCTCCAGGAATTCTCCCCCTTCACCGAGCAGGAATACATCTCCGTCTACGCCGGGAACAGCAAGATCTCCACCTTCGCCGCCATCACCATCGTCGGGTGGTGGGGTATCAACGGGGTTGGTAGTTGGGATAGCCATAGGGGGTGTTATAATACTTGCTATTATCAGTCTGCTGTTTATATGTTGCAAGAAGAAGAAGAGAAGACCACATGGCCCCCCGGATTACTATGTTCCCCCACCTCCAACTGGGCATAAAGGTAAAAAATTTACCCCAATTCTTCAAGATTTTAGATTTCTATATTCCTTCATTCGCGTTTTGGTTTGAATTTGATCATTTTTCCGAAAAAAATTTCTATGTAAATGAGTAATTATAAGAAATCCATCTAAATGCATTCATAAAATTGCTACTTTGTCTTCATCACCTTTGTAAAACTTGATTTTGTGGCTCATTTGGACTTATTTTGGTGTTCTCTAGTCGACCCCTATGGCGGACCAGGTCAGAATTGGCAGCATAATGCGCCACCACCTGGGGATCATGTAGTGACAATACCACCTAAACCTTCTCCACCCCCTGCCGGCTTGTCAAGACCTCCACACTCACCCATACGTGCCCCTTCACCTCACCCGCCCCCACCTCCGGCTCCTTACATGAGCAGCAGCGGAGGTTCTGGTTCTAACTATTCTGGTCCCGAAACTCCACTTCCTCCGCCTTCTCCCGGCATGGCTTTAGGGTTTTCTAAGAGCACATTTACGTATGAAGAATTAGCTATGGCAACAGATGGCTTCTCGAATGCCAACCTTCTCGGGCAAGGTGGTTTTGGTTATGTGCACAGAGGAGTCCTTCCAAACGGGAAAGAAGTTGCAGTAAAGCAGCTTAAAGCTGGGAGTGGACAAGGGGAGCGTGAATTCCGGGCTGAGGTTGAGATCATCAGCCGAGTGCATCACAAACATCTTGTTTCTTTGGTTGGATACTGCATCACTGGGACCCATAGATTGCTCGTATACGAGTTTGTTCCAAACGATACCTTGGAATTCCACTTGCATGGTTAGTTTTTTCTACAGTTCTTCTGCTTTTTATTAAATTTTGTTGACTTCAAAAACAGTAATCTTTTTATCCCATTATTTCTTTATTTACTGCTTGTGCCATTGAAAATGTCCTTGATTCTGAAAATATGTTTAAAGTGATGCAAAACTAAAGCGTTTTTCACATATATCAGGAAAGGGGAGACCTACAATGGATTGGCGCGCACGGTTAAAGATTGCTCTAGGGGCTGCGAAGGGTCTGGCATATCTTCATGAAGATTGTAAGTATTCAATAATGTATATAATATGCATATTTAAAACAATGGAGTAAAATGGTTGTTAATTTTTTTATTTTATTTTCAATTTGTTTTGATTCTAAAATTAGTATTTTCTGCATACAGGCCATCCAAAAATTATTCATCGGGATATCAAAGCATCTAATATTCTTTTGGATTTTAATTTTGAAGCAAAGGTAAAGTCTTGTAGGCTTGTATATTTGAGATATTTCCTGCCTTCGATGAAATGAACAAGTCACCGTAATTTGCATAATTTATTCAAGCAATAGAAATAGATTAGTTTGCTTGCGTAATTGTGGTCATTAATGAATGCCATTTATTTTCTCAGGTCGCAGATTTTGGTCTTGCAAAGTTATCTTCGGATGCAAACACTCATATCTCCACGAGAGTGATGGGAACATTCGGGTAAGCTTGATATGTCACCACTCTGTAATTATTATTTCTTTTACGCCTTGAACTATAAATAGTTTTTGTCAAGATATCTATTTCAGATTTTGAGCATTGTGTTGGCCATTACTGAAATATATTATGATTTTTAAGGTCCTGTATCCTTACATTTACATCGTGCTATGCAGGTATTTGGCTCCGGAATATGCATCCTCTGGAAAACTTACAGAGAAGTCCGATGTATTCTCCTTTGGGGTCATGCTTCTCGAGTTGATTACAGGACGCCGACCTGTTGATACGAATCAATCTTTCACGGATGATAGTTTGGTAGACTGGGTGAGTAGTCACACCGTGATGGCCCACCCCCCCCCCCCACCCCCAAAACCACCTTTTCTTTCGACCGTCTTTTCCCATTAGTTTTTTCACGATCATGGATAAGTTGTGTATATGCTTGAAAAGAGGATATTAATAGAATGTATATGTATATAGGCACGGCCCTTGCTCACACGGGCTTTGGAAGATGGAAACTTTGATGCCCTTGTTGATTCACGACTTAAAAATGACTACAATCATAATGAACTTGCTAGCATGGTGGCATGTGCAGCTGCTTGCGTTCGTCATTCAGCAAGGCGTAGGCCACGAATGAGCCAGGTAATGGGTTGACTTAATATTTGAAAGCTTATATAAAGTGGCCAATTTAAGCAAATATACGTTGAGGCATTAATAAGTTTTACTGAATTTAGGGTCTCGTGCTTCCATAATATAATGCTTTTAGGCGGTAATGTGATTTTTGGCATCACTCATGATCCTATACACGCGCTTGCAGAATGATTTGAAGACTGTATGGAAGACTAAATTTAAATAAATTTGTACCCTCTTTAGTAGTTTAAGCTTTAACATCAAGTGGTTTAATATGGTGGTAGGGGTTATGAGTTCAAGTCTCGTTGCTACTCATTGATGAAAAATGAATCTAGTTTGCACGTGAGGGTGTGTAGAAGCTTTTAGATGATGTGGTTTAAGTGACTAAAATTCCTATGTTTATGGTTTTTACTAAAACCAAACAGAGTTATCGTGAAATAATATAATTAACTTGTGACAATTGATAAGAGGAATTGACAAGTTCCGAAAATGGGGCTTCCTTTTACGACTTCTTTAATTATTAGGCATCCTTTTACGATTTCTAAAATTGTAGATATATTACAAATCTGGGCAGGTGGTGAGAGCTTTAGAAGGTGATGTCTCCCTATCTGATCTTAACGAAGGAATTAGACCCGGACATAGTACCATGTATAGTTCTCATGGAAGTTCAGACTATGACACTGCTCAATACAATGAGGACATGAAAAAGTTCCGTAAATTGGCATTGGACAGTAAGAACTACACGAGCAGTGACCAATACAGTAATCCAACCAGCGAATACGGGTTATATCCATCAGGCTCGAGTAGTGAAGGTCAACGCACAAGAGAAATGGAGATGGGACGGACGAACAAAGACAGCCGAGGTTTCACTGGCGACTCTTGATGACTGATACCCATTTCCCTGTATAAAATCAAACCAACTACTTTGTTTAACATCACAAGTGAGTTGCAACAGTTGCTGAGGTTGGCATGTTTTTTCTCTGAGTTAGTTGCATACTTATTTGCTTCTTTTCTTTTTCTTTTTTCTTTTTTTTTTTTAATTTGTTAAAAATTATTTTTTCTTCACAAATGTATTTATTTGATTGTGACTTATATGACAATATAATTCAATTCTTTTACATGATGTTTGATATGTTGGTACTTTGACCTTGTTCACATTCCATCCGTCGGTCGTTTAGAAAAGAGAGAGAGTTAAAATGTTGTTGATTATACTATGTCACGTACTGTCCAATATTATATACCAAATTTGCAAACGTGTTTATCATCCCGTAATTACTATGTCACGTACTGTCGTCCAATACTATATACCAAATTTGCAAACGTGTTTATCCCGTAATTGTCCTTTTGTCATAACAGATATTTAATAAAGAATGTTCATTTGGATATTGAAACTTGACATGCCACTGAGGTGAGACTAGAGTGGCACCATTATCATTCGGGCTTTTTCCACATGGAAAAAGTAGGTTGCATGGATTTGTTTTTAGTGGGGAAAAAAGGCATTTTGCTAGCAAATCACATGATTGACGCACCCATGTGTTTCTCCGTAATTAATGGCTGTTTGTGTGTGTTGGGGTGGGTTGGGGGGGGGTGCTTAGTGGGTATCCAATTTGCCATTCACCAACTTCAAGTCGAATCCAGTGACCACACGAGGCGCCACTTTGCAAAATTGCTAAGAAAACACATTTGAGTGCTAGCAACAAGGTGTTGCGCTTCTGAGCATTTGAAGTTGTATTGCGCCTTCTGTCTTCCAAATTGATTCTTATTCACATTATTTAAAACTCTAAGCTATTAAAAAAATATTTAAATTTAATCATCAATCAAACTTTTTTACATTTATGATTGATATAGCGAATAGCAGAGTCAAGATTTTTTAAAGAGGGATTACTAAAAAAAAAAAATTGCACTTCAAAATCAAAGTACTATTGGAAAAATTCTTAATAACGCAAGGTGAAATCTTAAGTTTCAATACATAATATGTATTATGTATGTCTCATCCCGTCTCGCCCCACCCAACTCCCTAGATTTGTCACCAATTGGGTGAAAATCCTCCCAATTGCGTGAAATCAGGGAAAAAATTCTTTGGTTTTTGTTAAAACCATGCACACTCTCTCTCTCTCTCTCTCTCTCTCTCGCTCGTTGAATGAGATTGTATTAATGGGGTTTTATTAAATTCTTGGATGTATTTGGATAGTTTTTACCAACTATCAATTGAAAACGTTGGAGGTGGATTTGACTTTTTTCTAAAATTTTGAGTATGATAATATGTACGTTTATAACTTTTTGGACTTAAATTCTAAAATGGGTTGTCTAAATATTGTCTTGTTGTAGATTTTTACATGGATAAATTGCAGTGGAGGAAAAGAAAGAGATTGAGGTGTATGAAAGTGATGTTGGAAATTTGTTTGTAATGTTGGTTTTGACAAATTATTTAAGCGGAGTTCGTTATTTGAGTACGAGATTTGTAATGCCAAACGTGTTTAATAACGCGAGTAAATTAACATAGTATATTTAGTTGTTCAAACTAATTTCGGGTGAATGAGAAATTAAGGTCCAAAGCGAATCACTTAAATATATGAATATTGTTGAAAAATTGGATTAGGATAATGCGGAATATTCTAGAATAAAAGTCGTGTCTTTTTGGACATGTCATTTTTTAATAGTCATATCTTTTCAACATAAAGACATGTCTTTTGGACATGTGTGCTTTTTCAACAAGATATGTCTTTTGGTCTTGTCCTTTTATAAAGCTGTGTCTTTTGATACATAACTTTTCAGATATTATAAATAAGTCCCTTATGATTGAAAATAAAATCACTTCACTTTCAACCAAATGTCTCTACATGTTTTGCATAAATCATTTTAGTATAAAAATAATTTTTGCATAAAGTTCAAGTCGAGTTTTCATTTAAAGAGGGAACAAAATGTTGTTCGGTTCATTGTTCTAGTAATTTGGAGTGCTTCTATTACGAGAAGTTGTCGTTGTATCTTGGGAGATATGTGCCGAGAAACCGTAAACACCTGTGCGGGGCAATTTCGTCTTAAGGAGAAAAAATCGAACTCTTGCCTCGACCTAATTTAATATTCATTTCTTGATTTCGAAATATTTTGTTCGTCGTATAAATAATGCACTAATTTTACCAACAATTTTAAGACAAAATTTTATCTTATCGTGTGTTTTTATATTCTGTTTAAAGTTGTTTTCATTTCTGGCAGTGAAACAATTTAATAGCATTAATATTATATGCATTATTTGAATTAATCAAAGAACTGATTATGTTTAAGCACTATATATAAATAAGTTTCTTGTACGTTTCTAGAGTAAATGAAAAAAGAAAAAGAAAAAAGATATGCTTTTAGAAGTATATAAATTGCATATTCGTGTTCATTATTTTTGTTTGTTGAGAAACCACTTATTCAACCCTAAAGAAACTAGGGGCAGTGAGGTTTTAAAGAACTCCTCTAAACAGCCGACTTCAGAAAACCATCGATTGGAATAATTTAATGTTTTATTTCCAATTGGAGGGTAATAACACTTAAGGGTGTGGCTTCTTTAAGACATTGGAAATTTTCACTGTTGGCGATACCGACGTTTGTCGACTGTGGTGCTAGTCAAGAAAGAAGTTGGTATTTGTGAGGCATGTGCACACATTTACTAGTAGGAGAATAGACTCCAGGAGAAACCAAATTTATGGAAGAAGGGAATACTAGTTTAGTTTTGGAGAATGATGCACGTGTGCATAAAAGAAGAAAAACTATTGATTTCTTTATAGATTCATGTTTGAACTGATGCCTTCGTTAATTGTAAAAGTATTTGTCTTCTTGAATGTAGTCTATAAATGGCCGCTTCATTTTTCGATATGTTTCACTACTTCGTTACATTTCATTTAAGAATTCTTGTATATCCATGCCTTCTATATCAAGTGCATCATAATTAGTCTAAATAAATTATTGAACATTAATACATTTTGTTATAATTTTCTCATAATTTATTTTAGGACTCCAAATTAGTATTATCTTATGCTAATATAAGAAATGACATATTTCTACTACTTTGTTGTACCTTTTGATAATGGACGAAAAGTTTACAATGGACTTTAAGAAATGCAAAATGTTGTTCCATCTTAAGACTATAAGTGTTGCGAGATTCTTGCACAAGGACAATCTAATTGAGGAAAACAAATTGATTAATGGGATGTCGGATTTAATATTCTCGACAATGGTGTTTGAAACCAATTTGGTAGATAACCTGAGAATGGTAAATTGACACAAGCGCTACTTGCATGTTTGTGCTGATAAAGAGATGTTTTTTATCCTACACTCCGATCAGTGGAAGACAATTCTTTATGGAAAACTCTTCTACGTTAGAGATCTTTAGACTAGGCAAAGTAGTGCTTGAAAATAACTTCGGAAAAGAAGTACCCTAATTGACGTTTTACATGTTCCAAAGAATCGCAAGAATTTGGTTTATGGTCCATTATTGAGCAAGAATTGGTTCAGGCTAGTATTTGAGTCTGAAAATTTCGTACATACCAAAAATGAGATGTACGTGAATAAGAGGTACTTAGCTAATGGATTTTTTGATATGAATAGAATGCTTGTGATGCATGATATTGATGAAATTATGTTGCTAAGCACAATTCTACCCAAAATTGTGGGGGTATGATTGTTGTTTGTATTATATCTTCAATTTAAGTTCAAATTTAACTCAAGTTTGTAGAAGATGGTGGTGTTGTCTTCAAATTAAATTATTGAAATTTTGAAATAACATTAAATATTGAATTGCACTGTGGTGAATCCTTGTTAAACTTGAAAATCACGATGTTGTGAATTGGATATTCAATACAAGGGAATCAAATTCTACTAGTAAATCTGCTTTTACTATTGAGAGTGCATTTGTTTCTTGAAAATCATCCAATTAACTTGAGTATTGGAAATCGTGACAAATTTTGAATTTTTGAGCTTTAAATGAAGTAAGAAGGAAGCATGATCTATTCAAAGTTTCTTAAAAGTCTTCAAAGCAACGTGCATAGCTCGATTTATGATGGAATATGAGTTTATAGCTTTAAATAGAGCTAGAAAGAAAGCTTAGGCTTCATAATTTCTTATAAAACATTTCGTGTTGGCCTAAGCCAGTGCTTGCAATATAGTATGCATTGTGATAATCAATTGGCTATCAAAAGAGCACAAATAATATGTATAATGGTAAGTCTCGGCATATACGTCGAAGACATAATACCGTAATGCAATTGATCTCAAATTGTGTAATCTCCATCGATTATATAAAGTCAAAGGAGAATATCGCGGATCCGCTTACTAAAAGTTTACCAAGAGATCAAGTATACTGCATATCGAGTGAAATGGGATTAAAAGCTTACTACGCATGAGTCTTTATAATGGTAACCCAACCTTGTTGACTGGAGATCCCAAGATCTTGGTTCAATGGGACAACTAAGTTATGAAGATCCAGTTAAGCACTTGGGAGTTATCTTCTACCCATTTATATTATAAGAAAAAGTGCTATTTACAGAGTGTACGAGGTTAAGTAATAACTTTTAATGATTCTTATAACTTGGATAAACCAAGTGGAGTATGGCAGAATGCTCTTAATAAGAGATCACCTATGAAAGTGTGAAGTAGGGCCGCTTCTATAAGAATGTTTCGAGGCTTGATTTCTCTAAAGCATTTATGAAACTCAAGAGTTGTTCAAGGCCAAAATGAACACAACCGTGAGAACCGAAGGTGTTAGAGAGGTTATTGTATGGGTATTATTGTCTTGGTTTACACCAACGGCTAAACAGTTCAAGACATCCCGTTGACTAATTAGCCAAGTAAATCCGAAAGTATTCTACTAAGGAAGGTTCAAAGCCAGAAGCCACCTATCCTGATGCAATAGCTTTCCACTTGTACTCTCTTTTAATGTCTGCATAGTCGTTTGCATTAATTTTCATTCATGTAGGGGATTGTTGGAATTTTGTTTGTAATGTTGGTTTCGACAAATTATTTAAGCGGAGCCCGTTAGTTGAGTATGTGATTTGTAATGCCAAACGTGTTCTACTACGCTAGTATATTAACATAATATATTTAGTCGCTCAAACTAATTTCGGGTGAATAAGAAATGAAGGTCCAAATTGAATCTCTTAAACATACGAATATTGTTGAAAAATTGGATTAGAATAATGCAGAATATTCTAGAATCCGTTTGGATGAAAAGTCGTGTCTTTTTTGACATGTCATTTCTTAACAGTCACATCTTTTCAACTTAATGACATGTCTTTTGGACATGTATTTCTTCAACAAAACATGTCTTTTGGTCTTGTCTTTCTATGAAGTTGTGTTTTTTGATACATAACTTTTTAGTTATTATAAATAAGCTCCTTATGATTGAAAATAAAATCACTTCACTTTCAACCAAATGTCTCTACATGTTTTACATAAATTATTTTAGTATAGAAATAATTTCTGCATAAAGTTCAAGTCGAGTTTTCATTTAAAGAGAGAACAAAATAATGTCCGGTTCGCTGTTCTCGTAATTTAGAGTGCTCTAATTACGAGAAGTGGTCGTTGTATGTTGGGAGATGTGTGTCGAGAAACCGTAAGCACCTGTGCGGGACAATTTCGTCTTAAGGAGAAAGAATCGAACTCTTACTTCGACCGAATTTAATATTTCATTTCTCGATATTTTTGTAAGTTGTCATTTCGCTCGTTTGCATGCGCGTGATTAAATTATCAGAATATAAATAATGCACTAATTTTACTAACAAGTGAGAGACTCATTTTTAAGAAATTAGACGGAGGTGGCAGCGGCGTTGGGAGTAAAAAAAATCACATCAAGGGGGGAGAAATCCACTGGTTGGTGAAGTGTGGTTGCACCGCCGATGAGTTTGGGAGAGGGGGAAATTGAGGAAGAAGATGTGTTCTTTTTTTTTTTTTTTTTTTTTGAGACTCAGGTGTTAGAATTAGAAAGTTTAGGACTTTATAATACATTTTTGAAAGTTTGAAACCTCTCTTGCAAATTTTTCTTTTATTTATTTATTTATTCTTTTGCTGTTTTAGTTCATTTAATTTAGATGACAAAATTGACATAAAAGACTATTTGAGCGAATTATTGAAAGATTATATATGATAGATTAAAAAATAAATAATAACAACAAAATTAAGATAATCCCATCAGAAACTCTGAAGGTAATTTATCCAATATATATATATATATATATACACACTTGGACAACATCCATATGGAGCGCTTAGAATTGGTCCACGGAGTGGGCTGTATTCTTGAAATTACCCTACCACGAAGCTTACCAGGTCTATATGCCCTCAAAATTGGATTATCTTCTCGAAACCAATGTTTGAAGTACGCTCAAAACTTCGCTTAGTCAATCTTTATATAACTCGGTCCAAGAAATACACTCGAGTTAAGAGAGAGTCTACGATCTGTTAAAATCCCGACATAAAACATTACTATGGTCTATTTTACTTTCACAATTATTATTTTCTTGTTTTCTAATTTAATATTGGTAGCTTCCATTTTCAAAAATATTTTAATGATTTTTCAAGAAGAATTATTAAGATAATATGCTTGCTTAGTATTTTTGGGCTGTTCCAGCGCAGTACAACTTGTCATTTTCCCAACAAACATTTGACCAAAATGGCATGCAAGAAATTAATCAGATGAAAAATTATACTAGTTCCACAGTAGAAAATTCAATGGAAAATAAAGTAAAAGAATGAGATGATTTTAAGAATTTGATTTAATTGTTTCATGACATTCTCACGGGCACCAATGCGTGGGGTCGAGTCTATGCTCCCAGTTCTTTGCCCGACGACTTGGTTTTGGCCAAACTTGGCCCCTTCCTCCTTGTTACTCAAAGAGTTTTCAAGAAGCGTTTCCATACCATCACCAAAGTGGAAGCCCAAGCTATAGATGAGCGTAATGCTTCCTTAATGAGCGGGTTTTCTTTACTTGGCGTTATTCAAGTTTAGAAGTGGATGATGGGTTTATGGATGAACTATCCGCCGCTCGCACATTCAGCAATAGCGATGAGTGGGAAAAACTTAGAGTAAATGCGCTCTATTTGGGGAAGGATGTAGTTAGGATTTTAAAGTTTTAAGGACAATTTTGTTTTTATCCAGTTTCCCTTTTGTAATGGCGACCACTTATGGCAACCAAATTATCTCGATGAAATGAAAGGCTCTATTCGTTTATAGAATTGCATCCCTAATGTTTAAACCTCTAATCGTTCAAAATCCCAAACCGACGTGCTTCTTTAAATATTTGCCATTAATAGACCTCATGTGCCTCATACCATCCAAATTTTCTAAATGATATGCCCCGTTTGGCAACACCTCTTTAACTCTCTGTATGGTCCTTCCCAATTTGGTGACCATTTCCCAAACTTTGGATTACTACTATCCAATGGGAGTATTGTTTTCCATACCAAATCTTTCGTGCTAAAACATTTGGCTATAACCCTTTTTATTATAATAGGAAGCCACTTGTCTTTTACGAATTTGCAACCTATCCAAAACGCTCAACTTTAGTTCGTCCAATTCTAATAAATTACGAACAAGTAGTTCAAGATGCTCATTTTCATCTATATTATTTTGCAAACGTACTACGATCGATTGCACATTAATTTCCATAAGCGACATTGCTTCTTGCCCATATGTCAACCGGAAAGGAGTTACTTTAGTACTAGATCGCAGTGAAGTTCTATAGGCCCATAACGCCCTATTCAAGCATTCATGCCAATTTCTAGCATTTTCGCCTATCATTTTCCTTATGATACTCTTTAAAACCTTATTTGACGATTACGCTTGGCGTTGGATTGGGCGTAATAAGGCGTGGAGTTCGCCACTTGATTCCAAACTCGCTTCGAAATTCTTTCACTTGATTCCGTTCAAAGAAGTTCCATGGTCCATCACTACGGTTTGAGGTATCCCAAATCTATATATGATATGATCACGAATGAACTCTATGACATTTCCTTGGGAAATTTCTTTTAAGGTATCGCTTCTACCCATTTAGTGAAAAAATCGGTGGCGACTATTATAAAGGTGTGTTGCTTGGACGATGGTGGGTAAATCTTTCCTATCGTGTCTATCGCCCAACACTTGAAAGGCCATGGTTTAATAATAGGTACCATTTCCTGGTGGCACTCTTTGGATTGGGCCATGTTTTGACACTCCAAGCAACTTTTGGCATCTTGAGCGCATATCTACGCCCATTTTAGCCAATAATACCCATTCACGATGATCAACCACCTCATCTTTTGGCCGATTGATGTGCTCCGCACACTCCTTCATGTGCTTGACCATAACCACTTTAGCTTCTCGCAAATTTATGCACTTCAAAAGTATACTATCGGGCGTTTCTTATATAATTCTCCTTCAACCAACAAATAGTTCGATGAATCGTAATTTTAACTTCCTGTCGTTCTTCTTATTGGGTTCTTCCAGGAATTTTTGTATTTCTTCTCTCCAATCCAATGCGTCTCCATTTTGTATACAATGCACATTAAACCCCTTCGCCCTTCGTTGAAGTACAGGCAATATCGTTCCGTACTCGCACGCAGAATCGTTATTTAACATTTTTTGAATAACGATGCCATTTGAGCCAACTCATTTGCCAAATCGTTATACATTATATTAACGTGTTGAAGCTCTACTTGGTCGAACTCGTCCAGGAGCTCTTGAGCGATGCCATATTGACTTATGACAGAGTCACTTTGGCATTTAAAATCGCCATTCAATTGATAAATTATTAGTTGAGAATCACCTCGGATAAGCACGTTTTTCGTCCCCAAATCCAATAATAATTCTAAACCGACAATCAACGCTCAGTATTCGACGATTATTTGTACACATTTCGGTCGGTATGAAGCAAACTTGTAACAAACCCTAGTGGGTTTATTAGCACTACCCCTACTCCTGCACCTCTAGCGGTTTTTGAACCCGTCAAAGTATAAAATCCAGGGTTTTAGCTCGAGCAAATTGACTTCTAATTCAATTTCCTTAGAGTACGTCCAAGCATGGATGATCGGCCAAAAGTTAGCCAATGCTTGATTTTTACCGCCTTTTGTGGTATGAATCGTATTTCAAATTCGATAGTGCTAAAGTCCAAAGACCAATCCTTTGATGCAAAAGCAGACGAGAGAACATGTACTTAACCAAATTTACTTTAGAAATTAAGTAAATAGTTACTGAGTAGTAAGTAAGCCCTTAATTTAGTACATGTAAAATACAAAGCAAGACATAATTTTTCAATAGCGAGAATAATTACATTCACACACACGATGAAGTCGTCTACTAAGATAATATATCGCCCTTTCTTCTCCAAACCGGTCGTCTGGGCGACTAGTCCGACTATTGACTCTGTTCGGCCGATATATAAACTTTCATTGGCCGACCTTGGATAGGTGAAACTAATCTTGGTAGATTTGACGATATGTCTTCGAGGCTATGGAAAGCCTCTTGATGCTCCTCCTTCCGGCACGAAGTCCCCGATTTTCAACTTTAGAAGAGGCGAGAAAGCTTTCGTTCGCCTGCACAATTAGAGATGAAGCGTCGTAAAAGTTCACTTGCCCAAGGAATCTTTGTAATTCCTTTTGTTCTTAGGTGGTTTAGCCTCTAAAATGGCTTTTGCTTTATTTTTATCAAGTTCAATTCCTCTTTCATGCACTAGGAATCCTAGGAAATTTCTGCATTAACACCAAATCGCACTTCAACGGATTCAATTTTAATTTATCTTGTCTCATCCGTTCGAATGAACGTTTCAATTGTTGGAGATGGTTTTCTTCTTTCAATGATTTAACCACTATATCATCAACATAAACTTCAACGAATTCTCCTATCATGTCATGAAAAATTAGATTCATTGCCCTTTGATAAGTGGCTCCTGCATTTTTTAAACCAAAAGGCATGACCACCCATTCAAAACATCCTAGAGCACCTGGGCATCTGAATGCAGTTTTATGTATATCTTCTTCAGCTATATAAATTTGGTTGTATCCTGAATATCCATCCATAAAAGAGTACATCACATGTCCAGCAGTTGAATCTACTAAGGAATCTACCGTTGGCATTGGATATTCATCTTTGGGCGTTGCTAAGTTCAAATTTCTGAAATCTATGCAAACCCTAATACTACCATTTTCTTTGATCTGAGCACAATATTAGACAACCATTCAACGTGTCGGCCGTCCTTATAAAACACGCCTTCAACAATCGTTCTATTTCTTTCTTTACTTGAGCAATACATTAGGAGCAAAACGTGCGGGGTTGCTTATGTGGTTTAAAGTGTGGCTTAGTTGGTAGCACATGTTCTACCAAATTTTATCTAAACCGGGCATGTGTTCATATTCCCAAGCAAAACAATCTCTATACTCTTTTAACAAAGCAATTAACTGGTCACTTACCTCTTTGCTAAGCATCGGTACCGACAAACGTTGGGCGATCTTCTTGTTCATCTCCAATATTTACTTTCACCAAAGGGTCTTGTGCTTGGGCGTGCCTGCCTTCATGACTCCTATCACATCGTCGTCCAAGCTCCTTGTAGTGATGTCTTACGCATCCAAACAATCCACCTTGTTCACTTCTCGGCCAATATTCTGCTCTAACTTCGAACACCGCTAATTTATCCTTAAAATTTTTAAAAGTCGTTTTCTTTCTTATTTCTCCTTCGCACCTTTTCTCGAAAGCCATTGACTTGGCTTCGACATCCTGAAGCTAGATACCTTCTTCAACATTTATCGAATATCTTTTTGCCAATCATTGGCTCTTCGAGGCCACTATGTTTGGCCTCATTTGATCGAACATTTCAAAGAAATGCATCTCTCGATAATGGCTCCTCGCTCTGCTGCGATGATCCGAGTTTCTTCACCATCTTGGACTACTCTTACAGCCCATAATTTCCTTCATACATGAATTTCTCGATCGAGTTTGCTTCAGTAACAAAAGGTCTATGATCCGCCACTTGACCTCACCTTTATCATTCCAAAAACTAGACACCGATGGAGTGGACGAAGGTATACAACGATTTCCATGAATCCAATCTCTTCCTAACAACACATTATAGCTAGTCGGCCCGTCTATTACAAAGAATCTTGTGGTTTTGGTGATAGTGCCTGCCGTCACGTCCAAAGGCATTACTCCTTTGTCAAGTCACCTCGCCATTGAAGCTCGTAAGAATAACTTCGGTGAGGGATCAAGTCGCTCTCTGTCTTTGCAAATTTCTTTATCATTCTAGATGGAATGGTATTAATAGCGGCCCCATTATCTATGAGAACTTTGGCTACATGGATGCCATTGACTAGAGCCTTTACATATAATGGCCTCAAATATTTGGTTAGATTGGCCATTGGCTTCTTAAAGATGACCTTTTCAGTCGCCTCTATCTCCACTTCTTGTCCCCCGTCATCCTTTGGATCGAAATGCTGTGTCAGGTTTACGTGCAACATTTCGCACCGATCTTCTGTCTTGCGGGCTCTTGAGCTTCTATGCCGCCCACTTCCTCCCAACACAGTAGGGGTGGCAATATCGTTGGAGGTGATCCATACTTTTCGGGCGTGGTACTCTCATTTTCCTCTTGGGCGTCCCGTATAACACGTAATAATCAAAAGATCGCCCGGATGGTTCGCCCAACAAATCTACTTCTGGACACCTTCTTGATACAAATTGTTTTAGCAAATTGTTATATGAAACTCCTCTTTTCTTCTTTACGATTCTAAGTCAATCTCTTCTTCCACATCCGTCGAAGCCATCATCTTCTTCTTCTCCTCCATAGATATCTCCGGAGGTTTGCTCGATTTCTCCCTCACATTCCAATGTGCATGCTTCCTCCCTCTCATCGTCTTGTGGCCCCTCATCCCTTTTGCTTTTAAATTCATTGGCAAGCGATAATTATTAGCCAATATTGGGGTAAAGAACCAAACCGAATGGTGTTGGATTGTCCAGATCATCTTCATCTTCGTCTTTCTTTGTGTCTTTCAAACTTGACCTACGGTAAGAATCTTCGGCAATTCTTCCGTTGAATCGTTCACATTATGTTCCTTCTCATCTTGAGATTTTCCTTAGCAACAGTGTTGGAGAAATTGGGCAATTTGGGACGTATCACTTCTTGTTCTTTGCCTCATCATTCGTCCATAATTTTTACGATGACGTCTTTCTTTGTGTCCTAGTCATTTCATCAAAGGGTATCACCCTTCCCGCATTTGTATATTGGAATGAGTGCCATACATTCGATCGATGGGGTACGTGGCTCGAACGTTCTATTGTTGAGCATCGGCTGCCGTTGTACATCGACCGCCATCATACATTGGCCTCGACTGTCTTTCAAAAGGAGGCGGCCGTGATACCTTTCGATCCTTGAATAGGTTGGAAATTTTGGGTCGCGTTTGGATGATTGTGGCGCCCCATACTTCCATTTTCTCCTCATCTTCATCTATTTCTCTGCTACATCTAGCACACAACTTTTTTTGTTCCTTTCAACTTCTTTACCTTTGAGACGCTCGAACACGCCCGGGATCTTTGTTCAAGATCTTCATCTCCATTATCGACCACCAATTTGAATTTAGGTAAACCACTTTTGAAACCTGCGACAACATATTGACTCCTAGTGGCGCGGAAAAGGATTCTCATCCACCGCATCTTCTTTTAGCTTCAAAAGTAATTCGCCTCGATTCGATGGCATCCTGTAATACATGACGAAAAACCAAACAATTATTAGTTGTATGAGACCATGCATTATGCCACTTACAATATTTTTTATCCTTAACTTGCTCAGGATTTGGCAATTTGTGCTTATCGCTCGCTTTATTTGCTTGTCTTTATACAATCTATCAAATATAGTATCTGCTTTGGTTATATCGAACGAAAACGTTCTAGCTTTCTTGCTTGTATCTCTTAGAGGCTCGTTTTTCGCCGTCATCCCTGAATTAATTATTAACGGACATTCATAAGCATCTCCTTTAATCAATTCGGCCAAACATATTTCAGTTTGATCATAATACTCATCTACAACGTGAACGTCGAAGTTTGGGTCTCTATAGTAAGTCCCTTTCTTTGGAATTTTTCATTTGTTCTTCTTCCATTATCAAACGCTCATACCTAATCACATTGGCCGTTAATTGGAAGAGATTAAGAAACTCCCTATCCTGAAATTTCTTTTTCAAGTCGAAACTTAAAAAACTTTGAGCGATCTTAACAAACTCTTTTTCGGGTAAGGGCACAAAGCATTTACTCCTAGCAGTCTTAAACCTTTGAAGGAAAACTTCCGCCCATTCAGTTGGCATTTGACGTAAATTCGCCAAATCGGCCAAGGTGACTTCAGATTCAGTTTTATAGAATTGGGCGTAGAACAACTGTTCTAATTGTTGCCATGTCTGAACAGAGTTTGCTGGTAAATTAATGAACCATGAAAAAGCTACCCCTGTTAGCGAACTAGGAAACAACCTTATTTTATGATAATCACTTACTTCACCGCATTGCAGTGTAAATCGCCCTACATGTTCCAATGTTGAGACCTCTCCTAAACCTGTGAATAGTGAAAATTCCGGCACTTTATATCCCCTAGGCCACGGATAGGCTTGGTCTATCCAATCGGGATATGGCTTCCTATAGGTTGGCCTAATGAAAGGACGCATTCCAAAAGCCATCTGATCTTGCATTATCTCGGTGATTTGGTTTCTTAAGGCCATGTTTGGATCGTGCGGACTCCTATAGGTTGATTCACGGTGGAATCATTTGAGGTCTATTGTTTAAACTTCAGGTTTGTGGCCAAATTACCATTACTCATGGTATTATTGCCATTTACTTGGACATTTGCCCCTTAGTTAACACGTGTTGCGTTTTGTCCTATATTTGGCATATTTTCTCTTGCATTCGGGCTACCCCCAAGTTGGACGATCCCACATTATGACCACTCAAATTGGCCATGTTGCCTCCACCCACATTTGACGTCGATGGTATAAAAGGCATTTCTATTCCTTGACTAGGATTTATAGGGTTCATTGTCGATGAATTGTGCCCACAACCGTCCCTAGCTTGGGCCCATTCCCTATATTTGGCAAATTTGGTTGACATGTCCGGCCTACTAACCTAGTTATAAGTTCATTCAAAGTACTTAATTGTTTGGCCATGTTGTCGTAATGCACATTTCCGGTTTGAACAAATTTTCCATATCATGAACATTTTGCAAGCTTACACCGTCCCACGACATCTTGCGTGAGTTCGCCAAGTAATGCGCGCATGGTTCGTGGACTCAATTCCGTCATTGTTCATAACGGCTTTGATTTTGTCCCTCCGTTCTTGGTGTATTTTCTTCGTTCTTCATATCGCTCGATCACGGATTGAATTTGTTGCTTCTTTGGTTCCTTATCTCGAGTTCTTGTGAGGCATATTGTTTCACCCTCTTGTATCTTCTAACACCAAAAGTGTCCCAGCTGGGCGTGCCAAATTGTTTCACATGGAATGTGTATCTTTCGTTAACAATTAAAGGATTTAGACGATGTGTAAGGGACGCCAAACCTTTTGAGACAAAGTTCCAACAAGGGGTGTTTGATTTAGGAAGACTACAATAATGGCGGAGGATGAAAAAACAAAACGAAATGCCTCCAAGGCAAGCACAAGACACTAGAATTCATCTGTAAAAGAAATATTTAAGACTAAATGGAATGAAATTACATTTCTCTGCATTTTTTGAGAGTTGGTCGCTTTTTTCTTGTTCAATCAATCTCCTTTCTTTTATACCTTGCCAAACGGTTTTATCACACGTTTTCCTTCAATCTTGCATAAAACTTCTCATCGCCATGCTTCTTCCTTATCGCCCAAAGAACCACCTCGTCGCCCAATAATCGCCCATTTCTTCCATAATGATTTCAACTGTTTGTAACTTCCCATGATGATTTAACTTCTTGTAACTCCTTCATGAAGCAATCACCTCGTCGCCCAATAACTACCCATTTCTCCCATGATGATCCCAACTGTTTGTAACTTCCCATGATGATCCAACTTCTTGTAACCCCTTCATGATAATTCAAGTTTGTAACTCCCGACAACGTGGGAACAATGATAAGAAGATGAGAAAAACTACTTATGAACAGCTATTCTTATCTCATGATTGACCATTCTAATCGCCCAACGCCTGAAATGCGTTTTTTATCCGGGCGATGTCCATTTGGGCCCTTCACGGCTTGGACAATTTCTATTGGGCCTATATACAAATTTATTTGGGCATCCGTTGGGCTGGTCGACATATTTTCTAAGCCATATGCTTGGGTATTTATTATGGGCCTCCATGTATAATTTTCTTAAGTTTCTTTTTAGTAGCCTTGTTATTTCATATGTCAACAATGATAGATTAAAAATAAATAATAACAACAAAATTAAGATAATCCCATCAGAAACTCTGAAGGTAATTTATCCAATATATATATATATATATATATATATATATACACACTTGGACAACATCCATATGGAGCGCTTAGAATTGGTCCACGGAGTGGGCTGTATTCTTGAAATTACCCTACCACTAAGCTACCAGGTCTATATGCCTCAAAATTGGATTATCTTCTCGAAACCAATGTTTGAAGTACGCTCAAAACTTCGCCCACGCGTGCTCAAAAACATATAAAAAATAGTCAATCTTTATATAACTCGGTCCAAGAAATACACTCGAATTAAGAGAGAGTCAACGATCTTAAAATCCCGACATAAAACATTACCATAATCTATTTTACTTTCACAATTATTATTTTCTTGTTTTCTAATTTAATATTGGTAGCTTCCATTTTCAAAAATATTTTAATGATTTTTCAAGAAGAATTATTAAGATAATATGCTTGCTTAGTATTTTTGGGTTGTTCCAGCCTAGTACAACTTGTCATTTTCCCCAACAAACATTTGACCAAAATGGCATACAAGAAATTAATCAGATGAAAAATTATACTAATTCGATCGTAGAAAATTCAATGGAAAATAAAGTAAAAGAATGAGATGAATTTAAGAATTTAATTTGAGAACATGAGATTTGATGAAATGAGGAGATATGATGAACATAGAATTCTTACTTTATTTTTTTTAAGACATGCGTAAAATATATTTTATCACGAGTAGAGGTGAAAACTCTCTACAGTTGTAATTATGCGGTCGTTTGATTTTTCTAAAAATCAAGCTTTTTAAAAAAAATTGATAACAATTAATAAAATGCGTGGTTGAAAAATTAATCAAAAATATGAGTTTATGAAATATATAACTGGTACATTGTTTTCTTGCGATGAGATCCGACCGTCGGCTCTATTATGATGATAGATTGAGGCGGTGAACATATTTTGAAGATGATTGATGGAGAAAGATAATCGATTATGAGAGATGAATTAAAGAAGTGAATAGATTTTGGAGATGCGGGGAGATGGATCGAAACTTTTAGTAAATTTTGGTGGAGATAATTTTGTGAGGAAAGAATATGAAGACGTAGTGACACACGAACAATTTTTTTCTTTTCTTAGCAAAGAAAACTCCCTACTGTGGTGATTAAAATTAATTGTTAATTGTTAATTTTATTTTATTAAAAAAAGTGTAAGCAAAATAAAAAACCCCTATAATTCAGTTGAGGTTGGACTTTTGAACATTATTGGTAGTTAAAAACAAAATAATGAATTTCAGTTAAAGGTACCTGAAATATGTAATTATTGAAAAAAAGAAAAGGAAAAAAAGAAAAGAAAATAGCATATTCGCCCATATTCGATTGAGGAGCACTCGATTGATTCAATTTTGATTTTCTCCCGCAATAAGCCCCAAATTTTCAATTTTCATTTCAAAGCTCTTGAAATTTCGAATTCCAATGGCGTCTCGTCGCCGTATGCTTCTCAAAGTCATCATTCTCGGCGACAGCGGGTCTCTTCTTCCTTCACTCTCTCTCCCTGCCCCCTCTTTGTATACGTATATTCGCATTTGCAGGATAATTGAAATAGTTTCTATGTTGATTAATTCATTGCCAGGGTTGGGAAGACATCTCTGATGAATCAGTATCCTTTTAATGCAGATATCTATATATTTCAGTTATGAATTGCGATTTTTGTAATTTCTTACGTAGAAAGAGGCAGTAATGGTAATCGTGATATTGATTGATGAAAATTGTTATTTGGCCTTGAACAAGGATAAAATAGATATGTGAATAGGAAATTCAGTAATCAGTATAAAGCAACGATTGGGGCTGATTTCTTGACCAAAGAGGTCCAATTTCAGGACAGGATTTTCACGTTGCAGGTCCGCTTTTAATGCTAATAGATTTGTTATTATATTCATCTAAATAATTTTCAAGTTCGTAAGCGTTTTTCCATCGTTGGTCATTTGCTTTGGACATGATTTGTTTGTTGATTGATGACATTGAAAAGAATAAACCTATAAATTTGTGTGAGCGCATCATCTAAGAACTTGAGATTTACATTTTTCTGTCACGCTAAAGAAATGGTTTTAACCTCAGGAATACATTCTCGTATTTTTTGGTTTCTTGAGTGAACTAAAAGAACCTCTAATCCTTATCACAACAATAACTTCTGCTTGATTTTGAGGTAGTAGCCTCTAGGGAGAGGGTTGATGGAATTTGAATTGGAAGTGTATTTTGAATTCAGTGATTGAGTAGCATTTCATCAGGGAACAACAATTGTTTTGTTTTAAAACTTGCTATTTGCAATGTAACAATTACTTTGTAGAAAATATATGCCAACCCGAGTTTGAAGGTGCCCTGATCTATCCATTATCTTCTTCCTTCTCAAAAAGTAAGGTTTAAGTAATTTGCCTCGATCTTCTTAAACTTCAGTTATATCACCCGTATGCTGGTGGATTGGTAAATATATTATATCTATTGCGGTTTCGTAGACATTAGCTAATATAAATCATCTTGAAACCGTGGACGTGTGTTCTATAGGGAAATTCCTATCGTGTGAAAAATCTTCAGAAGTATAGATATAGTCCTTGTTCTTTCCATTATGTGGAGTAGCAATTTACTCTCTTTGACCAACATTTATCCCCGTTTCAGATATGGGATACAGCTGGTCAGGAGAGATTTCAAAGCCTTGGTGTGGCTTTCTACCGTGGTGCAGACTGTTGTGTACTTGTTTATGATGTGAATGTCATGAAGTCATTTGATAACCTCAACAACTGGCGAGAGGAGTTTCTGATTCAGGTTTATACTTTCATCTATTAGAATTTGAGTTTCAACTTTTGCACCACATCTGCTAATTCTCACTGTTGTAAATTTGATATACAGGCCAGCCCTCCTGACCCTGAAAACTTTCCATTTGTTGTCTTGGGGAATAAAATTGATGTTGATGGTGGCAATAGCCGAGCGGTACTTCCTTTTTTTCCTCACGATTTAATTAAAGTTGAATAATCTCTGTGTCTGTTTATTCTATTGAAGGAATATTAGTTCCAATACACAAGGTCGGTATAAAGGCTTTCACTTCTATGGTCTAGCATTATATGAAAATTTGGGAAATAAAAGATAATTTTAAAATTAGAACAAAAGCCCTCATTTCCATTTAATTCCATAAGTGATTCTGAGGAATCTTTTTATTCCTGTTTTGCCTATTAATTGTGTCATGTCTTGTGTAATTATAATTCATACTTTCAGGTATCTGAAAAGAAGGCCAAAGCTTGGTGCGCCTCCAAAGGTATTCCTTACTTTGAGACTTCTGCAAAAGAAGGGTTCAATGTGGAGGCTGCTTTCGAATGCATAGCCAAAAATGCACTAACAAATGAACCAGAGGAAGAATTGTAAGTACTTTTGAATTTAGATTTCATTTGTGTTTCCATGGTGGTTATTCTCATCATGAATTCATTTTGTTATGTTGTTTTTTCTTTTCCTTTTGCATATTTTATGTTAAAAATAGTTCCCTGTTCTAAGGAGCCAAGGGCCAGTTTGGTATCCCAGCGGGGGGATAAAGGAAAAGTGCAGGGAAAGGGGTTCGAATTTTTGCCTATGTTTGGTTGGGGTCACAAGTTCTAGGGGAAGTACAGTATATACATTACCTTGTTTGGTTGGTTAAATAGATGATGGGGAAGTAGAAGTGGAGGGTTATGAACCATGTTTTCTTCTGCTCTCGAATTGGGAGTAAAGGACATGTAGAAAATATTGAACCAACCTCAAACTAAATAATTAGAATTATAAATTATAAATAATAATTTATAATTTATTATTTATAGCAGTGGAGACTGCGCAATCAGAATACAGTAGTAAATTATAAATAATTTTTTTCTCTTGATCATCTAGTTCTCCGTCCTCTCCTTTACCTTACCCCTCCCTTTTCCTTGTGACAAATAAGGTAAGAGTAGAAAAAAGTACACTTCCCCCTCCTTAGTCCTTCCCCAGCTTGAATACAACCAATCCTCCCTGTTATTAAATATCATAGAGGGAAGGAGAAGAACATTTTCTTCACTTTATATGGTATTATACTAAAACTAGAAGGGAAGAATGCACTTTTCAACTTCTCCAATTTTTTTTTTTGCTTATATTTGGAAAGTAAGAACTAAGGAATAACAAAGTATTTCTGCAATTACCATTGCTCCAAATCTTCTTTGCCTACTCTCCTTCCAGCAATCCTCCCTACCAAAATGGATCCCAACTAGTTTACTTCAGTAATATATTTCCAGTTCACATAAGCCTAACAGTGTTCTAATTTGTGTTCAAATTGGGAACTTAATTCATTTTATCTTTGTCTAGAATGAAAGGCTTTTTTTTTTCTCTTTGGGTACTTTCTTGTATATGTTTTTTATTTCCCCGGGAGGTGAGAGGCTGGTGCGTCATCAGAATCATCATGTGATTCTCTGCGACTCTTAGGCAGTTAGGCTCAGGGGCGGAGGTGGGGGGTCCTTGGGGAGACCAGGACCCCCCAACTTTTTGACAATAATTTTTTTTTTTTTTAAATTTACTTGGATTTTCCAGCACATATGAAGGCCAATTGTCCAAACTTTGAACATAGTCCAATCTATAAGTTACAGAGTTACTATAACCAAATATAGTTTTCATATGTTCAATATTTTTTAATTTTTTTAACATAGTCCAAACTCAAAGCTTAATTGTCCAAACTACTAACCAAATGATCAATTAATGCCCAACAAAAATGAATAACCTAAATAAAGAAGGCCTAAAAATAGATTGATATTCATCTTCTTCTGCCACTGGATGCCACTGGATTTCACGTTTCTGGTATGTGAATTTCAAATCACGAATCATGCACGTTCTTCTATCGAATTGAAAGGCTGAGTTGCCGTAAAAAAAAAAATATTAGATTCTCATAAGCTTTGGGTTCAATAATTGTGGTTTTAGAAAAAAAAATTCGGGAGCGCTGCCCCTGAACCCCCGTGGGGCCGTGAAAGGAATTCCCTTCCCCCGGCCTAGGTTCCATCTCTATTTTTAGACCCCCCAACTTTAAATGTCTGGCTCTGCCACTGGTACTTAGGCTTTCAGGATGTTGGAATTGCCTTGATACTAATGCAGAAACCTAGCACAAGACATATAGTTTTAAACCCTTGAATCCTTTTTCAGCAAAATGTAACAAGACTTGCATTGCAATTGTATGAAACTTGAATATGAATTTTCATGATTGTTATGCTAAGCACCCAATATTTATTTACGCTATTCTTTATAGATTCTGTGAACTTTACTTTTGTCAAACTTATGAAGATACCTTCCTGATACGATCGATGTGGGGTCTGGACAGCAACAAAGATCGTCTGGCTGTGAATGTTAGTGCATTGAATAATATAGTTACTTGTAAAGACACAATACGGACATTGTTTCTACTCCATTTATATTTGAGGTTGTCGATGAAATCTGTACTTGTACGTCATTGGTCTGAATGAGAAAAACTCTGCTTGTCATGTTCTTTTGAAATCTCTGTACCTTCTTCCCTTGCAGGAAAAATCTGAAATCTCTCTTTTGTTTACCAACCTTGCCATCTTAAAACAAGTACACAAAGTACAGGGATAATATTAGTCTATAATGCAAACTCATTTCAAAGCGATCAAGGATTTGTAAAACACTTAGCAAATTTAGGGGCTTTTATGTGGACCAAAGACAGTTGGCAGGGGCAATCAATCAGAGTTGAGATATCTTGTTTCGAATTTGTTGTTTTTCATGACATCTCGACGACAGATTATATCTTCTTAACAATTGAAATATGTCATGGTGTTTGTTCGGTAAAATTTCACAAGCGTACAAAATTGTTGACAAGTAATAGTAAAATAAGTTAAAGAATATTGTTTTCACAAAGATTTAGATTTTTTTCACTTACATTAAATCAATTTTAACTTAAGTTGAATAGACACAATAAATTCTGGGTCCATTGGTGATTTTATAAAACTAAGCTAAATTAACTATTTAAATAGTGCATGTAAAAATTATTGAAGAAAAGTTCAAAAAGACAAACTATGCTAGGTATTCGACTTCACTATTATCCATTTTAATCTCTAAATCTCCACTTTACAACAAGATTGGTTTGCCAAAGGATTCCTCTAATATTAATCTGCAAATCCCATAGCCGTTGTGCTACGATCGGCATGGGCCTCCATTTTAAGCGCATATTATCATGCCCTAAGGGTTTATACCAAAAGTATATTCTTTCTCTATTTCCAATTTATGTTAACTATCAATCAATAATTTTAACTTTATCCAGTAATCTTTGAATAGAACTAAACTTATTTTCATATATGATTGAAAATATTTCTATTTTTGAATTCAAATATACGAAAACGTTTTCAACCACAAGATTATCTTATTTGATTGTACTGAACATAGAAAATTATTTCTAATTTATATAGAACTAGCATTTAAAACTATAACATATTTTGAACTTTTTGAAAACGAAAACAAGTTTCACATTCGTTCCAATGATGATCAATCATTCATACGGACATTCAAACCTTAACATAAATCAAAATAACACAAATTCAGATTTAGAATAAGAATTCTTAAATTAAAATATCAACTAACGGTTTACAACATCATCCATAACATATCAATATTTAGCCTACTATTCTCTGATTACAAAAGTAATAAAATAATAGAGAATCCATCACATGGATTATTGAATTATATTAAGAAGTGTGAAAAATATGGAATTTATCCCCGTTGAAAGCCTTCAAATGAGATCCCCAACGATGCTTAATCCCGTTCTTTCTGTGAATCTCACAAAAAATTAGCTAGAAGGAGAAATCTTGTCTTGTGCCTTCGTCCTCTTTTTTCTCCAATTTTTCGAACCCTAGTTTCACTTTGATTTCTCTTCTTTATAGCATTCAAAATATTGTTGAAAATTGTGCCCCAAAATTCCAAAAATATATGTCGAAAATAATTTCACGGGTAGACCATGTGGCACGTCTACTCAAGCGGACAGACAGGGAAAGTTTCTCCTTTCTCCCTCTTAGTTCGCTCCATTTGATTCCAGTTGAATCTGGTCTTTTCTTGGTAATCTAGCTAAGACGCTTGGACGATTTCCACTACTCTTTCAATGCTATAGTATGTGATTTAACTTCATTTTGCCATTTCACCTCCCCTCTATCAATGTTATGCTTTGTGCATGAATACATGAATCTCTATAAAAAAATAGAGTATGGAGTGTTTCATTTTATTTGAAATATACTTTAAAAGTAAAATTAAAAGAGCTTAAATAAGTGGAGGGATGATCTAATGCCCCCGGTGGGCATTGTTTTAATGCCCACCGGGACACTTGTCATTTCTTTACTGGATAAGCGTAAAATGGGCATTTACACTCATCCAATAAAGATGTGACAAGTACCCCAGTGGACATTATATCAATGCCCACCGGGGGTATTAGATCAAAACCAAATGGAGGGATGATCTAATGCCCCTGGTGGGCATTGTTATAATACCCACCGGGACACTTGTCACTTCTTTACTGGATAAGTGTAAAATGGGCCTCTATACTCATCCAATAAAGAGATGACAAGTGCCCCAGTGGATATTATAACAATACCCACCGGGGGCATTAGATCAAAACCAAGTGGAGGGATGATCTAATGCCCCTGGTGGCCATTATTATAATGCCCACCGGGATACTTGTCACTTCTTTACTGGATAGTGTAAAATGGGCCTTTACACTCATTTAATAAAGAGGTGACAAGTAGAGATGGCAAAAATATCTGATCCGCTCCGAACCCGATGGATACCCGATCCGAATGGAGCGAAAACTACTTCATCCGCGGATCGGGACAGATATCTGTGATCCGCCGTGAATCTCGGGGTGGATCGGATCGAAAACTACTTTAAAAAAAAATTAAAATATTGAATTTATATTTTATTTTATATGTGATTTGATAATTAAAATATTTTTGAATAAAAAATTTATCACCTCGACATATTGCGGACCTTGCACAAGGTTTAGTGAGGAGGATGTGTTGTTTAAACTCTTATAGTATAGTAGTAAAACTTGTTTCAATATATTTTAAATTATGAATGCCAAAAAAAAAATATGGATCAAGATACCTGGATCGAGCTCTGATTCGCCCCGATTCGTATCCGATCCGCCCCGAAAAATGACGGACCGCGGGACAGATTTGGATCTCCTACAATTATTGCTGGACGGATTTGGATCAGGCCGATCCGCCCCGATCCGCCCGCTGCCATCACTAGTGACAAGTGCTCCGGTGGGCAGTGGACATTATAACAATGCCCACCGGGGGTATTAGATCAAAACCAGTGGAGGATGATCTAATACCCCCGATGGACATTGTTATAATGCCCACCGGGACACTTGTCATTTCTTTATTGAATAAGTGTAAAATAGGCCAAAATGGGTCTTTACACTCATCCAATAAAGAAGTGACAAGTCTTGCAAGAGATATTATAACAATGCCCACCGGGGCATTAGATCAAAACCAGTGGAGGATGATCTAATGCCCGTTGGACATTGTTATAATAATCCATCGGGCACTTGTCACTTTTTCTTCGGATAAGTGTAAAAGGGCATTTACACTCATCCAATAAAGAGGTGACAAGTGCCCTAGTGAATATTATAACAATGTCCACTGGGGGCATTAGATCAAAACTATAAATAAGTGTGTGAAATACATTTATCAAATCCTAAGGGTCCGTTTGATATATGGACAAATGTTAAAGATAATAAATAAAATTTGTCTTATCCTATTTGGATGGAAGTGATGTTTGGATAAATTTTATTCGAATAATAATTTAAGTAAAAATGAGGATAAATTTTGTTCCGTGAAAGATGGGGAATTTTTTTTATTCAAATGATTCACTCATTTTTCTTAAAAGACGAACGTGTACCCTGTGTAATATATATATATATATATATATAAATCTATTTTTGAACATCCATAACCTAAGATAATCACCGTCACCCGTCCGCCGCCTAGGGATGGCAAAATACCCTACCCTTGAATCTCTTTTATTTTTTATTTATATTTTATATTTTCAAATTTAAATCATATTTAAAAAATAAAAATTAATATTAAATAATTAATTATTTAATTAAACGGTGGTAAATAGAGATTTTTTAATCCCTGCCCCGCATTTCAAAAATTTATGACGGACAGAGATAGTAATGGCCGTCCTTTGCCATCCCTATTGCCGCTTCGACCATCGTCCTCTGCCACTGCCCGCCAGCCAATGCCTACAATTATGTTCACCCTCGGCCGCTCCACTCATTTTTTTATTTACTTTTTTGTTTAATTAAGAATAATGGTAGAATTGTTTTTATTTTAATTTATCAAAAGCTGACTTTTTAATAGTGGCTTTTTTCTTTCTTATACTTAGTTGAACCAAACAAAATAATAATAAACATGTTATCCGAAAACTCTTATCCATATAATATTTATCTAGATAAATAGTTTTATCCACTAATCAAATGGGCCATAAATTTAAATTTTTACTAGTCCCGAGCAAAACAAAACAGAAGTAAGACTCAAATACATATTAGGGGAGGGATTGTGTATGCTAGTGAAATTTTTGCCTCGTTCATTTCACGGAGATATCCCCATTTAACTCATGAAACATGCCTACACATTGCTACATAAAAAGATTTTAATAATTATCCGATTTTTGACTTGTGTGTGTGAATAATTATTTTCAATCATTACTTTAACTCAAATTAGGTTATGTGAACAAATGAATTTTTAAGCCTTTCAACCCTGTCCCTCAATGGTCATATTTTATTTTCTCCTTTCGTGAATTTCATACCATACTCAAGTATCTATCATTTTTTTTTTCTGAAGGTGCTCAACTGAGGTTATAACTCACTTATTTAACTTCATTATCACTTTCAAGCTAGAGAGATTTCACCGATAAAGGCAATGATTTAGATATGCAATGATCCACAGTGATGTCAAGAGTTCTAGTATCTAGGTCTTCACTAAGCAAGTCAAACTAACTAGACATCTAAATCCCTCAATTCACGTCCAATACTTAGCCAGCCACTGCAGCATTTTATTTTGTTTCTTGTTGCTGCTTTTCTTTTATTTATTTATTATTATTTTCATCACACTAGTTAGTTTTCACTCTAATATTGAGACATCTCTCTTTCTTGATAGACCATCCCCTACATATTGTTGGTACATAATACCATATTACTCAAAGTTATGTTTCACACATCAGTATATGCAACTTTTTTCTACTAAATGTGCTTTGATTAGTGCAGTGTCTTTCATTGGGATTAGAATTTTAGCAAACAATCAATGTCTAACTCCAATACATCAACTAGAATTACTTTTATAGTTTCTCAATAAAGGTCGAATTATTGCTTCTTTAAACTATCATCATTTCCAGTTAAATTATCCCCAAACTTATTATTCGATGTTGGTTAAGTATAGTTTTTAATGGGTATTTGGAAATTAAAACCACAACTTTTAAGTCATAAAAAAATAGATAAGAGCCGGCTCGGACCCGATCAGTAATTATTTGGCTCGTATAAAATCGGGTCTTGCCGACCCATACCAGCCTGACCCGTTTACCATCTCTATCCTTAAGGGCCTGTTTGATATATGGTCAATAATTAAAGTTAATTGATAAAATCTGTCTTATCTTGTTTGTGTGGAATTGATGTCCGGATGCACTTTTATCCGAGGATAACAATTTAAACAAAAAATGAGGACAAATTTTTTTATCAAGATAATGATTCCATCATTTTCTTAAAACACAAACGTACCATTAATAATATTGAAAAAATCTATTTTTGAATATCTATACCTTAGGTCGCCTTCCATCACCGCCTACCACCGCATCCCTTCCTCACCACCACCGCCACTGCCATCACCTGTTGCCAATACCCACTCGCCACCGCCACAACTCTTCACTGCTCCATCTATTTTTTGTTCTTTTAGTTTTTTTATTTACTTTTTTTTTTCGTTTAATTAAAATTAAGGATAAAATTGTTTTTGTTTTAAATGAAAATCTGATTTTTAAGAATAACTTTTCCCATTCTTACTTAGATTAACTAAAACAGAATAATAATAAATCTATTATCTGGATAATAATTATCTAAATAATTTTTATCTAAATAAACAATTTTATTTATAAATCAAAATAGATATATTCATCTATTTTTAACCATTAACAACGTACTTGGGATGAAATGGTAAATCTTTAATTTTATTAAACAATAAGTAACAAAAGAGAGAAAATGAAAAGAAAAAAAGAAAAAAAGAAAAAAAGAAAAGAAAAGAAAAAGAAGCAAGACTAAGTGTGTGTTTGGAAGAGCTTTTTAGAAGTCTAAAAGTACTTCTTTAAGAGTAAAAATATTTTTAGTTATATTTATAATTGTTTGTCTAAAGTTAATAAGTACTTTTTTATTTTATTTTTATTAAAAATAGCTTAAAATTTATTTTAGAGAAGCCCAATTTTTGAGCTTCTATAAGTATTTCTAATGCAACAATGTAGATTGTTATATATGTGACAAGTAAAATGGAGACGGAGAAAATAGCATCTCCAATAGAGTTGTGGATTGAAAAGATTGTAATCCATATGTACAAAAGAGATATATAAATTATAAATAATTAAATAAATGATGATTAACAAATATTTTGATAGAGATAAATATAAAAAATTAAATAAAATAGCTTAGCACACATTTCGATAGATATAAACTATAAACAAAAAATAAATACAGGATGTCTAGCACACCGTCCAAATGTAGACTAATGTGGACATTCTCCACTTTTTTCCTTGTTACAAATGCAATTTAGAGTGACGTGACACACTTTTCAGTACAATCAATACTTGCATTGAAGATGCTCTACAAATATCTAATTGAGCAAATCTCTAATTGAGTTTTTAAGGAAAGTTAATATTTAATTAAACTTAAAAATTAACAAAATTATTATTAAATACATAAAAATATTAATTATTTACTACATTAATTATTTATATCAAATTGTCAGTTCATATATTTATTAAAATTAAAAAATATATATTGACACGTTAAAAATATTATACAAACTACATATAATATTTTTGATTTAAATAAATTAATTTTAAGTAACATGGTGAGTGTGTATATATATATATACTAAAATAATTATATAATCATAATTTAATTAAGATATTAATTTTAATAGTTATTATAAGATATGAAAAAATATTATTTATAAAAATAAATAATATGAAATATATAATAATTAATTACTATTTAGTCAAATAAATATAAAATTTATATAAAAGTACTTTATAGTTATGCAGCTAAACACTCAATTTAATATGACTTTTTAGTCTTTAGATTCAAAGTTAAATAGTCAACAATATTTTAACAAAAACTTTAGTGCAAAAAGTTCTTCCAAAAGCCCATTACTAATCTCTACTCAAAACAGTCTATACAGCAAAAAAAAAAAAAAAAAAAAAAAAGGGATCTTTTCATAAATAAACCACTTTTTAAAAATAATTCCAATTTTATCAACTTAACAATTTATTCTAAAAATACTACATTCTTAAAATTATATTAATTAATAAAATAATAAATTAAAATTAAATCTATACTACAAAAATATATATTTCACGTAAATTTACTTAAATTTGCATTTGAGTCCTTAATTATTTGCACAATAAGTCCTTCATCTTTATAAAATTTTGACTTTAGTCCCTATATTTCATCTTTCATTTCAATTTAGTCCTTTTTATTTGCAACCCAAGTCCTTCAACTTTTAAATTTGTACAAGTTGGTCCCTATATTTATACTTTTATATCAATTTAGCCCTTTATAGTATCACCATTTGATACATATATTACAAATGATATTGTGATCAATGTTTGATACAAATGTTACAAATAATATTTTGTAACAATCACGTATTCTGAATTGAAATATAAAATATCGTCGATACAAAATATTAATTCACGTATAACGTGTATTGTGTAAAATAACATAATATAATCAGAATATATTCAAATGATACAAAATATTATTTGTAACATTTGTATCAAACAATGATACACAATAAGATTTGTAACATTTGTAACAGTATCATGATCTTAAATGTAAATTGTTATAACCGCAAAATCAACTCTAAACTTCAATAAGTTCGTTATAAGTATGATATAGATATGAAACACAATGTTAAATTTAACAAATAAAACTATTGATTTCATCATTTGTAACATACGTAACATCGGCCGATATAAAATACCAATTCACGTAATACGTGATATGTAAAATAACATAATATAATATGTAACATATTCAATGATACAAAATATCATTTGTAAATATCCGTATCAAATAGTGATACAAAGGACTAAATTGATATAAAAGTATAAATATGGGGACCAACTTGTACAAATTTAAAAGTTGAAGGACTTTGATTGCAAATAAAAAAGGACAAAATTGAAATGAAAGATGAAGTATAGGGACTAAAGTGAAAATTTTATAAAGATGAAGGACTTATTGTGCAAATAATCAAGGACTAAAAAACAAATTTGAGTGAATTCACGTGGAAATAGTTATTTAATTTTAATTTATTATTTTATTATTTAATATAATATTAATTATGTAGTATTTTTGAAATAAATAAGTTAAGTTGTTAGATTTAGAATTATTTTAATATTTGTAAGTAGTGGGTGTAAATATCCCAAAAAAAAAAGGCTAGATTAGCCTGCGAAAAAAAATAGAAAATAAGAAACTATTTAAATAAGTCATCTCCCTCTTTATTTTTTGTTGGGTACTAATCTAAAAAGTTCGTCTATACTAACTCCTCATAGGCGTGAAATGTGATTTTCACATCTAACAATATCTCACGTCTCATTTTTATGTTGCTCTCGTCTAAGCGTGTAACATGATTTTTATGTCTAACAAAGCATCACGTCTCACTCTTGTGTCACACATGCATAGGTCAAAGAACTTATTTATCTTTACATCTAACGGTTATGTTCTCTTTCACCTTGTGGGGGAGGTTATAACCTCAGGTGAACAGCCTTGTTACATCTAAATATATTTTACGCTATTTACGAAACATTGCCCCATTGTTAAAGCATTTGGAACAATATTCTTTTATGTTCTTCCACTTCCTCCTGAGAATTAGAGAATTATTTATCCCCAAGAAGGGTTATCTTCTAAACATCTCCGATGACGCGAAGCCTCCTCATGTCCTTACACGGACACACCAAAACGACGACTTCCATTTCTTCACTTTTTCAGTTACCAAGATACCCTTCACATCACCTCCGGGTCTCTGCAACTCGGGTTCTCTGCAGTTCCTGCCGTAGTCACTACCAACAGCATGACCCAATTGATATGTCCAAATACAGAGAGACCTTCGCCAAACGAATGTCCATGGCTGGCCTCAAATCTCACCACCGCATTGGTTAGTATTCGCTTGCACTTTAAATACTTGTATACACATTGCGGGGGTTTTTTCCTCTAAATTTTACATGTATATCTGTACCTCTGTATGTTTTTCTATTTACCGTTTGCATTTATGCGAAAATATTGTTTGTTTTGGTGTGTTGTGCTTGAGTTCGAGTAAGTTAGGCAGTAAAGGCAAGCAGTAAGTACTGTTTTCTAATTAATGGACAGAACCTCTATCTATTCGTTAAAAAAAAAGTTGCTTTTCGAACCCTAATAGCTCATAATCCGGTCTCAGTAGCTTAGGGGAATTAAAAAGATATGTTAGTTTTGGCTGATAGACTTTCATTTAGACTATTCATCCACTTTCGTTTTTTTTTTTTTTCCCTTTTGGGTTATTCATGATGACAATTTGTTTGTTAAACTCTGCGGGAGCTGGGAGAGATTCAGCTTCATCCATTTGGCTTGTAATTTACAGACCTGCATACTCATTGCATACTTATTTAAAATTTTATCTTTGTTTTTCTATGTACTGATTGTATTCATCATAAGTATTGCTTGCTTGCTTTAGTTGGTTGTGCCTCGATTTGAGTAAGTAGCTGCTGGAAATTAAAACTTAGATTTTTGTTTACACGATACATCCTATTTCTATTTCATTTTTCTTTTGTTTCTTTTTGGGTTATTCTTGATGAAAATATATAGGTTAAACTCTGAGGGAGAGATTCAGATTTCATTAATATGGTTTCATTTCTTTATATCCTGAGCAAGACGACAGGTTTGGCTAGTTATAAGCAAAACTATGGGTGTTTTGCACTCTTCTTTAGCTACTTCTTATATTTGGATGTTGATTTCAATCATTAAATTCAAATTAATCCAATAGAATAAGCAATAAATATGACTCTATTGTATGCATGATTGTGGCATTTTTGTTGAACGGTGGGCAAAGGTGCCATGATAAATAATGATCTTTTTGATATAGTTTAAAGGATAATTAACATTGCAGAAACATTTAGGGATAATTAGATAGCAATGCAAACATTTAAGGATAATTTGAACATTGACATAGAGTATAAACTTATTACCTTAAAAGCTACCACGGTGGAAGTCGAAGTCCTGTACTTACCTCTCAAGTCTCATATTCAAAGTAATTTACCATCTCTAAACTGTCTATTAATACATGATATGCAATAAACTTTAAATTGAGTAGTCCAAGTTTTCCTTTGAATTCCTCATATTCATACAAATTAATAAAACTGTTTTCCAGGCTACAGCACACAAATGCAGGCAGTCTTAGCATCTGTCAAAATTATTTTATTCATTTTCTGAACTTTCTTCCACTAACTCCTACACGCTTCGTTGAACACGCCAACATGATTCACACAAAAAAGCTTAATTTTGTTGTACAACATAATTCCAACTCTCTTCCAGACCTATGCTATATAATCATATCTCCATTTAACTTGATATTGCAGTCTAACTGTGAAATGGTTGAACTACTAATAAGAATAAGCTGCCGAGTTTAATTAGAAAGGCAGACACTTTATGCATGTGTTTCTGTGATGCATTTAGAACAAGTTCATGGTATGGACCTATATACTATTCCCCCAAGTCGTTGCAAAATAAAATCTTGTATTTTTCTCTACTCTTTTCTGAGTATAAGAAACTTACATGGGATTAAGGTGAAGAGAGTAACATCTGAACTAGATTTTTTGGGTTATGAGTGATTTGCCATAAATGGTGCCGATAGGATTAACTTTAAAATTTTGGTTATGCTAAGTATTTGAAAGTCCATAAACTCATTTTGTAGTTTTACTTTTTCAACTTCCCAAAATATTCAATAAATTATTCCAGAGGGTTGGGGAATGTAATCTCAATATTACTAGAATTTGAACTATGCCATTTACTTTCAACATTCATGGCAGAACATGATTGCATCAAGAGATTAAGACAAGGCATGTTTTGGACCTTAATATATATATTTCTCTATGTGCATCGTATTTTCTCTCTTTTTCCAAATGGAAAGTAATTGTGATTAACAAGAGTGTTTTGATATATTTTTTCAGCTATCGGTGTTTCTGGTGGCCCTGACAGCATGGCCCTGTGTGTATTAGCTGCCCACTGGAAAAGTGAAAATCATAATGCTGCTACCAAGGGAAGAAGCAAGTGCATTGATGGCCTTTTGGCAATTGTTGTGGATCATGGATTGCGAAAAGAAAGTATGGAGGAAGCGAACCTTGTTTGCCGTCGAATTGTTGATATGGGTACGTATACCTGTTTCCTTTGTTGGGTGGTTTTGGATACAGTTTGAACATGAAGCTTCCATTGATGTAATGTAGGCTGTGTTTAGGAATCAAATGTGAAGTTGCCCGTTGCGAATGGTTGGACGGTAGGCCAAAACCCGGTCACCTGCAAGAGGCAGCTCGTGATAAAAGGTGATCAAATCCACTTGTTTTCTGCAATCTATCTCTCCTCTCCCCCCAATCCCTGCATCTGGGGGAAGGGGAGAAATGACTGCATATGGTATTGAATATTTTTTTTCTTATCATTTCACCCTCTAACTCACTAGGTATGAAATTTTCCAACATATTTGCTTCCAACATCAGATCGGTGTATTATTGATTGCTCATCACGCGGACGACCAGGTTTGCTTCAAATGGGGCTTTCTTCTTCTTTCCTCCATTTTTTGATAAGTTATCTGGCACAATCTCATATATGTTTGAAGTCGTAGTCATATGTAACAATGGGATTTTACGTCATTAAGATGGCAATTAAATCTTGTCAAACGATAATCATAAACATGTTATCATCCAAACTTCTTTCCTTGCATTTATTATTATGTTAATAAGCTGCATTATAAAATGTAGTTTTGCGTGCCTGTGCACATGCTTGTGTATGTTTGAAGTTGCGTGTGAAATGAACAAATGGCTGCTTTTCTATGGAGGCTGTTAAATGTTTATCAAAAGATTCTCTTATTATCATCCTATTTTCAACGTAGGCATTTCTCGTTTTCCGAACTGTGTTGTGAGAATAAATAAAGTCAAGATATCCTTGGAAAAAGTTCAAGTTTCATATTCTCTGGTTCTGAAGCAAACTTAATAGGTGTCATGTAGATGTTAGATAATGATTGCTAAGGCACAGTCACAATGCAGGCCGAGCTATTCATTCTCAGATTATCTCGCAATAGCGGTGTGCTTGGGCTTGCTGGCATGGCATTTACTTCTCAAATTTTTGCTAAATTTCCAGATTGTAGTGGTGAAGCATTAAAAGCTCATGGCATTCTATTGGTTCGACCACTCTTAGAGTTTTCGAAGGAAGATATGTACAATGTATGCCTTCTTAAAGTGTCTATATAATTATATATTTTATTTCCTTTGTTTTCCAGTTTCATTTTGAGCTAGGTACAAATTCATGTTTGATTATTTCATTCGTTAATGTTGCAGATATGTCAAGGGGGTAATCAAGAATGGGTAGAGGATCCAACAAATCAGAGCCCATTGTACGTTCGCAATAGGATCAGAATGTCATTAAATAGCTTGCCAACATGTAAGTTGTGATACTGATTTAAGCATTTTAAGTTTGTTGCTTCACAGGGTCATCTACTTGGTTTCCATTTGTGTCACCAGCTAAGTCTTTACATTATGGTTTTTTATTATTTTTGTTGACACCATTCATAGTCTTTGCTGTTTTCTGGTATCGTTTTACGTAGGAACACTAGTGAATACGCCACATTTAAACACAATTATCTTGTGTCCTGCAGCTATCTTCAAGACTGAGTTACAAGCGGTTATATCTGCATGCCGGAGAACACGATTTTTTGTTGACAAACTCTGTTGCAAGTTGATAAATGAGGCCGTGACCATCGTACCTGTATGTATACATCTATAGTTTAGACTCTTCGTGCATGTTTGGTATGCAATACTGGACAAAATAAAGAACAAGATTTTAGCTTTTTTTTCTTTGTTAATGTCTAGTCTTGTCCAATTTTCTCTACCAAACATGACGTTCGTGAATAATGCATGATTTATACTCTTGTCGTATATACGCTAAAATATGCTTTCAAAACTTTTATGTTTGTATTTTGGCTCATTCTGCTTAAAATTCGTTCAATTCAATAACAAGAAGTATCTCTGTCCCCATGTCTTCACCCCTTCTCCAAACACCAATGTAGCATGGATATGCAGTGATTGATCTAGGAATCCTCAATCCAACAGAAGTCAAGGACATATGCCTCGTGAAATTTATTGCCTTGGTGTTGCAGGTATTGCTATTTAGCATGTTTTTCATCACACTAGTAGAATTTTTCCGTCACTTGTATTGGATGACCAACTAATGCTAAATATTACATCAGTTCATCTCACAAAAACATAGACCTGTTCGAGGCAGCACATCAAAATTGCTATTGGACTACATTCGTACTTCTCCGTGCAAGGTGAAAGAAGTCCTGCCACACCTTTTCTATTGGACTTATGATTCATCTCTTGTTTGCTACATTACGTGCCAAGAAAGGGCAAAAATGTCCTCATTTGGTACTGACTTGGTTTTGATTCTCTCTCTCTCTCTCAAAACAGAGAATTAATTCGCATTAGGGAGTTAATGTGTTTCTGTATACAAAGTTATTTCTGGTCGTTTTATTAAGGGGTCTTCTTTTGCATACTTGCAGACTTGTCTTACTGCAGCCAGTTGTTACCTTTGTCCAGCTCCGGGCTCTAAAGGAACTAAGATCCTAGTATGCTGTTCTGTTAATTCATCATTTCCTCTAAAAATGGAGTTATTTGAAGCGTGCACTTATGGAGAACATGATTGCCATGTTACGAGCGAGTTGAAGCAAATTATAGCTAACGGGATAGCGTATTCTGATAAGTTTCTCCCGGATGCTTCAAATATGCCGTTTATGGATATAACATCCTCTGAATCTGTTCTTATTGAAGCCAAAAGGTTGGGCATTATTAGTGACTCTACCCATAGGAGTATTGTTTCTTTGCAGAATGAAGAAAGTGAATTTTTTTTGTCTAGACCTGCAATTATCTTTGAGTGTGAGTCGAAAGATGATGTACAACATGCAGGTGCAACTCCGCGCAAATCAATTTATCCTGGACAAGTGGGATACTTCATGAACAGATTTATATTGAACTGGATGGGATTCCATAAAATGTCTCTTGATAAATCATCTACAAACGAGGTTGAGAGGGCCAAGGATTTGGGTGTTGAAGGACAATGTTGTAGTTCTTGCATAATTGGTCATGAGAGGGGGGCTGAAGTGCGCCACATGATTGATACTGATTGGATATATCTTTCTAACTTGTCCAAGTTGAAAAATGTGGAAAATTTTCAACAACAAATTCACTCCAAGAAAACGATCTCGTGTTCAGATCATGCCAAATTATCAGCACAAAGAGCTCTTACGTCCTTAAAGTCTATCCCAGTTGCTGCAAGAAGAGCCATGCCCGTCCTGGTCAATCCTCAAGGAGTTTTACTAAGCATTCCGGTATGTTACTTGCGCTCTCTGTTTGTTTCCTCCAATCTGACGGATAGAAAATGATCATGTTTCTTGATTACTGCATTGTTTGCTGCTCACTGTGATTTAGCCCTTTTTTTCATAGGATTCATTTATCTAGTTCATGTTTAGATCTGTCTTCACGTCACGTGTGTATCAAATTTTTGTACGTTAACCTCAGTGTGGGCTAAAACATAGCTGGTTGCTGAACTTTCAGCGAAAAATTTCACGTTGGTCACTGAACTTCATTTTGTTCCAAGTTGGTCAGTGAATTTATACATTTGTTACTCTCTCCGTCCCACAAAGATAGACTCATTTTTTTTTTCACACAGATTAAGAAATCTCATTTAATGTAATTGAAATTATAAATTTTTCACACACTTTTCCTATTATACCCCCATTTAATATTAGTCATTCATGAATATAATAAATTTAAATGCTTGTTTTGGGTTGATAACAATGTAAATTAAATAAGGGTATATTAGAAAAATAAAAAATTTAATACACTCTCTATAAAGTAAGTGGCCTATAATTTGGGACAGATAAATAAAGAAAACGAGTCTATCTTTGTGGGACGAAGGGAGTATAATTTAGTTATTTTGTTCTATGCTTAGTTTGACCAACAAAAAGATGAAGTGACAGTCTAGTAGGCAAATAACTAGACTACCACTTTACTATTGCCCTAAGTTAAATTAACGGAGTGAATTGGTCTCAGCATGCTGGTACTATAAATCTGCCTCGCGTCACTTCATCTATTTATTATAATATCAAATACCTTGTCTTTTCTAAGTGTTTGTTTGGTGGAGTTTAAAAGTATTTTTAAGAGATTTTGAAAAAAATTGGTAAGACGTGTGTTTGAAAAGTTGATAAAAGATGTGGATCCTATGAAATATGTAGTTGAAAAATGAGTTTGGGAAAAGAGTTTAAAAAAAACACTTCCAAACATGCTCTAAGACTAACAAACTGTCAAATTGTTTACTGGTTTCAGGGCATTGGCTTCACACATTGCCCGTGCTTGATGGTATATGCTGTATTCAAGCCGAGTATACCCTTCGGTGGAGGTCACAGCTCATATTTGTAGTCAGTAGTTAGTGATTTCTATTACTATAGAGCATGTTTGGCTCCGCTCGGAGAAGTTTCTTTTCCCTAAAGTAAGTAGACTCTACATCCTTCAACCACTATCAAAAAAGCCAATTTGTTTGGGCTTAGATGAGGCTATGTACACGCTGATGTCAGATTGCGAGCAATGCTTTTTAAGATGATTGTTAATGGTAATGCCGTTTTTTCTTATCTTTTTAGTGTTATTTCTTAGCTGCTCGGTGGTAGAGGCGTCTGCTGTTAACTGATTGGTTGTAAACTCGTAAGTTTGAATTTATCGACAGGTTTGAGTCAATGATTGGAAAACTTCTTTTTCTCAATCTTGACTCGTGTTTCTACACGTATTTGATTCAATCAAATTGTATTTTGTCATCATGTGTAGTGTTGCTGGAGTTGCCTCCATGTTCAAGTCGTCCATCTCGAATTAACTGTAGAATTTTCATTCAATTGACAAATACGGTAACCAGACTGCACTTAAAATGTTGAAGATCTGTAATTGGTCAAAAAATATATTGTTTGACAATCGACTCTAGTAATAAAAGATAGCCCGGCTCGACTACATTAGCCATGTTGGCCTCGTCATCTGTCGGCTAGTACGCTAAACACACTATGTTGATTGACTTGTCTAGACAAATGGACATCATAGAGTCTATCCAATGGTGCTGGCAAACTGCTATAACAAGCCTTCAAAAATGTTGGACCGAAATTGTTGAGGAAAAATTTAATCTAAAATACAAAGGAATTTCTTTTATTGAAGTTGAATTTTTTTAGCAAATCCAATATTTATTTTTTATTTTATATTATTTTTTGCAAACAGAGGTGTCAACCCACAACATGATATAAAATATTCGAGCACACATAGTTAATTTTATATTTCTATATACTTTGTAATAAATTAAATCACCAAAACAAATTCTACCTCTAAGAATTGATATTGAAATAGACTTCTTGAGACTTGATAAAACTTTATCATTAGCAATTTGTAAATCTTTGTAATCATTACACGCAATATCATTGTGTGCGAGCTGTTGAAAGAGTTGTCAAACAAAGAGATTTAACAAATCTTCCAAGTTATCCATGACAATTGGAAAAATAGAAGATGTTCCGAAGTGGTAATATTTGTCGGGCTCTCTCCTCGTCCCATTTGCGGGTTCTCCCATTCTTTATGTTACGACATGTTCATCATCTACTACAAAGGAGGGAATCCACTTTTTCTCACAAAAACAAAGATTGAAAACTCAAACGAGTGCTTGTCGATGGACTACAACTTGAAAATGTTATAATTGTGAGATTTTATTTTTTATTTTTTATGATCAAGTTAGCGTGTTTTTTCTACACACACTAGTGAAATGCGCTCAACAAATAAACTGAACTAGCATTAGGGTTCAGTATTTTAGACGGCGCAAACTCAAGGAAGAAGGAAGCTTCAGAGTTGGAAAGACTTAATAAACACATGTCTAGTACACTTAACTTCCAAGTTCTAATTTGGATGGTTTATTTGTATATTTTTAAGTAAAAAAAAAGTTAATTTAAAAGCAACTCTTACTTGTTTTCAACTTTAACAAATTTTATGTCAACGATTTTTGGATTATAAACAGGTGGATTTATAGAAAGAAAAAAAGTAGATAAAAATTATTGACGTGGCAAATGATGTTTGATCAATTTATAAATACTTATAAGCAATAACAAACATACTCTAAATTAATTAATTATTTTAAAACTTGCACGATTACTTATTCATTAAAGTTCTAAGTTTCGGTTTTTCAAAGAGGGAATGGATTTGTGCAAAAATTATACTTCTTGAGTAAACTTTTTAAGTTTTGCCAAACAGCTCTTGCAACGTCAACGACTGGAAGTATATTTTTCAAAGAAAAAAAATCCAAAAATTGACGTGGCAGGCTTTGCTCCCACGAAAATCCACTCCACTGTATTTGCTGGTCCTTCTACTTCCAGCCTCAAGAAACACAGAAAAATCAAAAAATCTTTCACTTTTTTTTTTTTTTTTTCTGATTTCTGATAATATATGTGGATAAGATTAACCCAATCAGATGCCACTACAATACACTACAATTTCTTTTTATTCAGATTCTATTCTGCTACCATGCAAATTCTTCCCCTCCTCTGGACCCAACTCAAATCAACAAGGTACAACCCATTCTCTCTCTCTCTGGTGAGTGTTTGAGTGTGTGTGTGTTGTGTGTTCCATTTTGTTACATATTTATGATCTTGCCTTAAATAATTTTTCTTTCCCAGTTCTGCACTGGCTTCGTTGAATTTGTTGTTTTCTGTTGAAGGCAAATCTCACATTGCCTAAATATGAATATAATAATCGAACATAGACTTGGCTACTCCTCTCGAGGTTAACGTTTTAGACAGAACCCTGGTATCAAAGCCTATAATGCTCAGACGAACGGATCATCAAACGGGATATCAGATTTCAAGATTGATTTTTTCAAACCAGTCCTTTCATGATAGAAAGTTTCTAGAACCCAATGCTTAGTAAATCGTTAAATGTTACTTTACTATTGAATCAGCAAAATTCACTGCCTGATTCTCTATTTAAAGTAAGTTTAGTCAGCTACTTATTCAAGATTTCTTCTATCTTAGTTCAGACTTATTTTTGTTATGGATTAAGCTTGATCACTTCATTCCACAGCAGTAATAGAATAGAAAAACAATAGAAAAGTATATATCGATATATAGTGGTTCTCTGTCAACGTCAGAGTTACGTCTATCAGATTGACAACAACTTTTAGTAAATGATGTGTACATCATGATGCTTCTCCCTTTCTGCTTCATGATATGTTGTATATATATTTTTTTTGATCGGATGCTATGTTGTATATTTGATACTAGCTGAGCTTGCATACCATAGGTTCGCTTAATTAAGTGAGTAGAATTCACAACATTTGAAATTTTAAATCAACTAAGTTGTTCTAGCCACTTCCTCAATGGCATGTTTTGTATTAGAGAGTATTGAACACTACAATGGACAAGATTTTTTTTTTCTGTTTCTTCTATAGTACTGTACAATCCACCTTTCCAAACAACCCATAAATGTATATGTCAGTCTTTTGAACTATGATCTTGAACATTATTTTGGTTGCTCCAAGGGCATAATTTTGAAGTAAACACGTCAGTGTGAAGATATTGATACTGATTTCCTGGCACAATTGATTAGTATGAGTTGAAGTGTTGAACCATGTCCAATTGTTTTCCACTTCTTCCATGTGCATGTAGACTTGGGCATCTCACCGTAGATTCCATTTGCAAACTACTAAATTGACATTGACCCAGTGGTTATGAGTAATTTTCAGTACTACCTAATGTTGGAAAAGTCAGTGTTAAAATCTAGAGTAAAGGTTTATGTTGGTTTTCTTGGTTCTAAATTTGAATCCATTCATCAGGCATATAATTTGGATTTCAATGAAATTAGTTTAATTGATTAGTTCTGTACTGGATAATAATTGCATAGTATTTGTTGATTCATTTCGTAAAATATCTCAACAACTATAATTAATATGCAAAGTGAATAGCAGGAGAATGTTTGGATGCATTCAGGTAGCCTTTAGAAGATATGGGAGACTCACGTAAAGAGAAGACCCAATCTATCGTCATAAGGAAGCAGCCGAATGGAAAAATCACAAGCAAGACACAAATTCAAGCATCAGTCATGATGGTATGGCTGTAGTAATGTGATGAGTTTATCAAATTATTCAAATTATCACGGTTGCATTCTGTTGAACCTACATTGTGTCTCATTTAAACATTCTCCGTTTTGGTGAGCTCAGTAATTTATCCACGCAGCGTGAGAAGAACATGCATGTTCAGTTGAATGTATCAATAGTTTTCTCTGTAAAAATGTATCCTGGTTTACAATATCTTGCGGTTTTGGTGAGCTCAGTAATTTATCCATTCGGCGTGAGAAGAACATGCATGTTCAGTTGGATATATCAATAATTTTCTCTGTGAATTGTATTCGTGTTACAATATCTTGTGGTGATAAATTTCTTTAAACACAGACCACAGGTGGAAAAGTTACACACTGGTAGATTTTAGAGCTTGAGTTTCTAATGAAGTCAAATAGAAAATAAGTAATTAATTATGTTGGGTGTACACAACGGTTCTAAACATACATCTCATCAAGCATCACACAAAGTAATTCTGAAATATGTAAAGAAAACAGAACAAGAACACACGATTTGTTTTGCGGTTAGGTTCGACATACGTCTACTCGCTTTGAGGCTCCCAAATGGGATTACAACTTCTCGCACTAAGAAGAATAACCAAAGGTTCAATATACAACAAAGATCAACTCTCGGGCGTCAGAAACCATGCACAACACCCACTCCAATACAAGCTAACTCCTCTCGAAATCTCCTCACGTCATCGCTCACTCATCCGAATGTAAACCAGATCAACCTTACAATTTTCGCTCAAAGAGTGATTAAAGAAGGAAAAAAAAGAGAAAGAGTAGAATCGGTATTCATTGCAGCCAAAGAAGAAACAGTTCAGTGTACCCTAGAAAATAAAGGAGTTGAAGCCCTTTTATATCAGCAATCAATGGATCAGATTGCTTTGAGTGATCCAACGGTCCAGCCAATATCCTAGAGATAATGTTGTTAATTGGCATATAGCGCATTTCCAATCAGGAAGCAAAATACGTTTATACAAAATTACCAACATTCTCCACCATTTTTGTATATCACAGTTACAGCTTCAACATCAACTTGTGCAGAGAGAGGACATAATCACCATTGTTCATTGCCTCCAGTACCTGCAGTATCAATGTTTACCCTTTATCAATATTTAATAAACTCAAACAGTTCATAAATTTGTTTAGTGGAAGTACCTTAGTTCCCATGGCAGCAGGATTCACATCAGATGAATCAAGTTGAATCACATTATTGGCAACTATATTACGAATGAAGTGTAATTTTATATCTATGTGCTTAGTGCTTCATGAAACATGGGATTTTACATAGATGAATTGCACTTTGAGAATCGAAAAAGTAGTAGTAGCAGTTGATTTAAATAACCAATTTCATTTAACAAACCTCGAAGCCAAATTGCTTCCTTGATAAATTTCAAGAACGACAATGTATTCTCGATTCAAGAGTAGATAATGCAACAATAGATTATAATTGAGACTTCCAACTTATACAAGAATCACATAAGGTAAACATATAGCGGTGTAGTGGATCTTTTTTATCTCTATCACTAGCAAAGTCAAGATCAACAAATTCTCTAAGTCTAATGCCTTCATGACTTTTACTCAAGATTAGGCCTAACTCTCTAGACCCCTTTAGATATCTTATCAGCCATTTTAAGGCTTTTCAGTGATCCAATCCAGGGTTAGACATATATCTACTTAAGGAACTAATAGCATGAGCAACATCAGGCCCAGTGCACACCATAGTGTACATGACAGGACATACAGCATTAGAGAAGGGAACATTTTTCATTTCAGCTTCTTCTTCATCACACGAAGGACAAAGATCCTTGCTGAGCTTAAAATGATTTCCTAAAGGGACAGAAGTGACTTTAGCATTTTCTAGACCAAACTTATCTACTATCCTATCAATGTAATCAGTCTGATTTAGAGATAAAGTGTGTGTTCTTCTATTTCTAATGATATTCATACCAAGAATTTTCTTAGCATTTCCATGATCCTTCATGTCAAACTTAGAATTTAAAGCATTTTTAATTCTATCAATATCTTCAAATGAAGGACCACATAACAACATATCATCAACATATAGCAGAAGATAAACAGGTAAAGAATTTGAACTTTGTAATTTGAAATACATACAATGATCATACTCACTCCTATTGAAACCTAAAGATAAAACAAAGGAATCAAATTTCTTATACCATTGTCTGGGAGCCTGCTTTAAGCCATAAAGAGATTTCTTTAACAAACATACCATATCAGAATTCTGAGTTTCAACAAAACCTTCATGCTGGGACATATAAATTGTTTCTTCAAGATCACCATGAAGGAAAGCAGTTTTGACATCTAATTGTTATAATTCCCACTTTAAGTGAGCAGAGTGAGGGCAAGCATAACTCTAATTGTAGTATATTTCACTCATCGGGAGAAGATTTCATGATAATCAACTCCCTCTTCTTTTGAGTAAAGCCCCTAGCAACAAGTCTCAGCACTTATTTTATATCGGTTTGTTCATTTAAGGCAATTCCTGTGTTTTACTTTGAACAACCACTTGCGAATGACTAAGGACATGTTATTAACCTTAGGAACTAATTCCCAAGTGTTATTCTTATATAAAGAGGCTATCTCATCTTTCATCGCACTAATCCACTTCTCGTTGCTCACTTTCTATAGCTTCTTGATAAGTTTTGGTTCAAGATCAAGAAGTTCATGCATGGAAAGTAAGCAGCGTGAAAAACATTCTCGTAATAACCTAATCTATTTGGAGGTCTTATTTGTCTTCTAATTCTATCTCTAGTGAGTTGGTAATCAATTAAGGAATTAGGATCAACACCATTGTTTTTAAAGTTATTATCATCGTAGTATTTCTTCAAGATCATCAAGGTTTGATCAGCTCCACCCGATCATAGACAACATCATTTCGGTAGTAGCAACAGTGAAGTAAGCTCCACCGATCAATGTTAGTATTAGAATTTGGATTTTCGATCGAGTAGAAATATCTTTTCTTAAATAAGACATGTCATCTTCATTAAAATGACATCTCTACTGATAACAACTTTGAAACCATGATCCTCTCTATCCCAAAGCCTATAACCCTTAACACCATCAGCATACCCTAAGAAGACACACTTCTTGACCTAAGCAGTACATCCAAAGACTTTTAGAGTGTCATAGTTAGCAACCTTGCGAGATAGTTTTTCAAAAAGAGTTAGATAGTTTTTCAAAAGAGTTTTTCCATCAACGGCGTAAGAGGGGATCTATTTATCGTGTAACAGTCATTATAATAACCTTCACCCCAGAACATCTGAGTCAAACCAGAGTTGGATAACATACATCTGACTCTTTCAAGGAGGGTTCTATTCATCCTTTCAGCAACCCCATTTTGTTGGGGTGTGTGCCTAACAGTTTTATGTCTTAGAATACTATTTTCACTACAGAATTGATCAAAATCAGTATTACAGTATTCTAGACCATTATCAGTCCTAAGGACTTTAACCTTACCCCCAATTTGATTTTCTATTAAAACTTTCCAGTTTTTGAACTTTTGAAAAGCATCAGACTTTTGTTTTAATAAGAAAATCCAAACCATCCTCGAATAATCATCTACAATAGACATGAAATATCTATTACCCATATGAGTGGGCTTGCTAACAGGTCCCCATAAATCAGAGTGAAGATATTCCAAAAGAGCCTTAGACTTATGAGTTCTAGTAGCAAATTTCAACATATGCTGTTTTCCTATAAGGCAATGATCATAGAAAGGGATAGGATTTATGGAATCCTCCCAAAATCGCCTTGAGACTTAAGAATTTGGAGACCCTTCGGACTTATGTGTCCAAGCCTTCTATGCCAAAGGTTGTCATTATCAATGTCTTGGCACAATCATAGCAGCTCCAGATTCTAAGACCGGTTCTCGCTTTGATAACATAAAGGCCATTTCTAATGAAGCCTTTCATGTGCATTAAAGAACCATTAAACATCTTCATTTGATCCCCATCAAACTTACTGCACCAACCACATTTGGCTAAGGAAGCAATGAAATAAGATTTACGGTTAAGTTAGAACATACCTAACATTCTCAAAATTGTACACAATTCCGTGTCCAGCTTTAGAATAACGCTTCCTATACCTTTGACTTTACAGACATGCTATTTCCATAAGAACCTCGACCCAAGTCTTTTTCTATTAGAGTGTTAAACCACCCTTTTTATGTGTCATATATGAAAGGTACACCACGAATCTAATATCCACTCCTCGCGGATAATCACTTGTAAGTCACATAAACTTAAAGATTTTCGAAAACTTCAAAGAACATTCCCTGCTCGAAACTTTTCTTTCAACTCATTATTTCTCTTATAACGATCTTTTATGAAATGACCAGTCTTACCACATCCATAACACTTCCTACCCTTTGTCCCGGACTTGGATCTAGACTGGACTTATATTTATCCTTCTTCTTGGGCTTATCTTGTCGATAATCCCTAGTGGTACTCTTCCCTCTAGCGCTAACCCCTCACCATCAATCTTGGTGGACTTTACTCTAACTCTCTACTCTTAAGAAAATTGACAACTATCTCGGGGGTTAGAACATCTCTTCCATACTTAATAGCATTTTTATCTCTAGCAGATTCGTGAAGAGAATTTAGAGAATGATGGCTCTGTAATCATCGTGGACTTTATCCCCAAGAGTTTTCAATATCTTGGACAATCTTATTGAACATGTCAAGACTCTCATCAAGGTCCTTTGAAGGATCAATTTTAAAACAAAACAATTGTTCTAAAAGAAACATTTTATTTGGTAGAGACTTGATCAAATATAGTTCAAGAAGTTTGTCCCATAGAGCTTTAGCGTAAAGCAATTTTCCTACCTTTCTAAGCACGTAGTCGAGAGGTGTAAAATAATAGAGGTATATGGAAGTTCATCGCCTTCATCTTTTTGTCCTCAAGATAAGAATCGTGATATTTTTCATCTAAAGCTCTGGCAACTTTCTGTTGCACTAATATGGCTTCCATTTTTTGTTGCCAAATTGGAAAGTCACCTTTTCCATTAAAAAGTTCCAATTGGAATTTTGTGGAAGTCATATTGGTGTGACAGAACTCAAGAAAACTAGATAAAACAACTTAACACAAAAGTCAAGAAAGTTTTCAATAGCGGTGCGTAACTTCAAGAAAACTTAACATATACAACTTAAGACAACAATCACGAAAGTTTTCAATGATGCATTTGAGCTCAAGAAAACTTAACAAAGATGCAAGAAAGAAGATGTAAGAACCACCCAAGGATAATTGTGAACTCCAAGATTCAGGCCCTTCAAGAGAGCATAGACATGAAAGTTCAGCAATTTCCACCTAGCTCTATGTAATAAGAAACCCCACCCTAGATGCAGATGCTTGAGGAGTAAAAGATGATATTTTTCACAGTTAGGTCAAAGAATTTTATCGAGAAATCAAACAAAGACAAAGATTTTATAAAAAACAAATATTTAGTTTGAAACATGAAACAAGAACTTCCACACAGAAAGAGACAACTGATTTGCCCTAGGATTTTTCCTGTGGCTCGATACCACCGCTTGGATGTACACAACGGTTCTAAACATACATTTCATCAAGCATCACACAAAGTAATTCTGAAATATGTAAAGAAAATAGAACAAGAACACACGATTTGTTTTGTCGGTTAGATAGGCAGTTCGACATACGTCTACTCTGCCTTTGAGGCTCCCAAATGGGATTACGGCCTCTCTGCACTAAGAAAAATAACCAGTGTTCAATATACAACAAAGATCAACTCTCAGACTGTAAACCACATACAACACTCACACCAATACAAGCTAACTCCTCTATAGAAATCTCCTCACGTCACTGTTCACTCATCTGAACACAAACCAGATCAACCTTACAATTTTCGCTCAAAGAGTGATTAAAGAAGGAAAAAAAAGAGAAGGAGTAGAATCAGTATTCATCGCAGCCGAAGAAGAAACAGTTCAGTGTACCCTAGAAAATGAAGGGGTTGAAGCCCTTTTATATCATCAATCAATAGATCAGATTGCTTTGGGTGATCCAACGGTCCAGCTAACATCCCAGAGATAATGTTGTTAATTGGCATATAGCGCATTTCCAATCACGAAGCAAAATACGTTTATACAAAATTACCAACAAATTAGGAATTCTGACAGAAATGTAGTCGTTCCATTTGAGCTGGTGCAACCAAAGTATAATTATATGTAGATTTGTTCTTATAAATGGTTTTTGCAATGTTAATATATGACCTGGTTAAAATAATAATGAAATAATTTGTATTTTTTGAACCGTGAAAATATTGGCTATTAGACTTATATGTTTATATATAAGATTTTGATATTGATTATTCATATGTTTTGTTGAATTTGTTGGAAGAATAAATTTGATTTATATAATTGAGTTAGTTTAGGTATTTAAGACATTCATGCATAGTTGTGATACATGTGCAAATGGATTCATGTACTAGTGGATTCATATACTTGGTATATACATGAATCATTTTAGGGGGAAGAAAATAGTGTTTGGTATATGTACTAGATTAGGTACATGTTTTGTGAAGCCAATAAAAGGCTTGCAATCCTAGGCATTTGAAGCAAGTCCATCCAAGAAATAAAATTTGAGTGTTCTCTTGAATTATCCTTATATCTCTCAAAAGAAGTCTAGAAATCTCCAAGTTTCCAACAGAATTTCCTTTGTGGAGTTTTGGGAATTTGCACCAGACCATTTACAAACAAGATTCTTTCTTTTTAAATTGTGCATCGATGATAGTTGTCCTTGCTTATCCTTGAAGTTCAACGCACCTAGCATATCAGTCAGCTGATTTTCTAATTATCTTTCTTGAGAAAGTTTTTCAGCTGCCGGTCTTCTGGGAACTGAACTAAATTATTTCAATTGTTCAAAATTATAATAGACTGATTCCTTTAGTGCATGTTTGGTAGTGCTGAAATTATTTTGTAAGTGTTTATATTATAAGTTGTTGGTGAATGTGTGGATAAAATGTGGGTTGTAAGTTGTGGGTCCTATGAAATGTATGGATAAAAAATATGTTTCACCAGTTTGACCGGCTGAAATTATAATTTGAACAATCCCAAACATAAGATTAGTCACAAGTTCATCACAAAGATAAAAAAAAATGTCCCAAGTTTTCAATTGTTCATTATCTTATCGTAGTTTGATCTTTCATCTATAAGTTGATCTTTGTGCAGGAGCCACACATACAAGAGGAACAACTACATTCATTTTCAGCCTCGATAAACTCTAGAATTGAATCCTCCTGTCCCATCTGCTCGAGCTATAATAGTTGCAAAACAGTTCGGTCGAGAACAAAGTTGATGAATATTTTGATAGAGAAGGGAAAGCCTCATGAAGTCCACTCCATTTTCAAAGGCTTAACAGAAGAAGGACACAGGCCGACTCTCATAACATACACTACTGTTTTAGCAGCACTCACTCTTGAGAAGCGTTTCAAGTCTATTCCGACACTCCTCTCTAAGCTGGAACAGAATGGACTTAAAGCAGACTCAATTTTCTTCAATGCAATGATTAATGCTTTCTCAGAATCTGGAAATATTAAGGAGGCAATGAGAATATTCCGGAAAATGAGAGAGAAAGGGTGTAAGCCAACCACCAGTACCTTTAATACATTAATTAAAGGGTTCGGAATCATTGGTAAACCTGAAGAATGTTTGAAACTGTTGGAGATAATGTTACAGGAACAAAATGTGAAACCTAATGACAGGACGTATAATATTCTTGTCCGAGCTTGGTGTAACAAGGGCAACATTTCAGAAGCATGGAATGTGGTCTATAGAATGATTTCGGATGGCGTGAAACCTGATGTCGTGACATATAATACAATAGCAAAGGCTTATGCTCAGAAAGGGGACACCAGTCGAGCCGAAGCAATGATACTTCAGATGCTAAATGACAAAGTGAAACCGAATGAGCGGACATGTGGTATTATTGTAAATGGTTACTGTGGAGAAGGTAATATGACAGACGCATTCAGATTTGTGCATAAGATGAAGGATCTCGGAGTGCATCCAAATCTTGTTGTGTTCAACTCACTCGTCAAAGGGTTTCTAGACAGTAATGACGCCGATGGAGTCGATGAGGTAAGCTTCAACTTTTGATGATGAGAACATTGAATTTTTCTTAACCCAAATATTGTCGTGTTATAGAAATTTTGTGTCCTCGTACACGAGACCAGCACTCATAAGTATCAAGGAAGATGAAATATTTTTGAAAATAATGGAATAGTAATTTAGCAGGATCTAAGGTTTCAAAAATTTCAAGTTGTTCACATATTCAAGATTTGAACTCTTATAAGATTCAGACATCTGTGTTGGTTGTAATCAAAATTTAATAGAATATGAAATACAATCTTGATTAGTTTAAGATTACTTGCATATCATCAGTCAAAGTTGATGAAATAACAACAATAAGATATAGCATTTCAACACCCACAATTTTATAACTGATGGAAATTTCTGAATTCTCATATGTATTTCTACAAGATCAATGTGCCTGGGTGAAAGGGGAAAAACTGACTCGTAGGCACAGGTGCCTTTGACACATGCTTCTTAAGTAAGCTAGACTACTCTTTCGAAGCACCGACAAGTCTTCTTAGTTGTGGAAAAATTCATTCCAAATGCTTGTTTAGATCATGGTAATGCTTAATCTGGTTTGTGCTCAATATTCAAAAATCCCAAATAAGAAGAATTGATAAGAGTTTCATTGACATTGTTGGTTTTACATAGTTTCTTAATTTAGCAAGAGGAAATTTTAGGGCTATGCTTTTTCATTTTTGTTGTAATAAAAGGAACAAATCAAAGGTTTTCCCTACTGTTCTTAAAAAGAGTAGCATTGCATGTAAGATCTCGTCCATTTATTGTCCAGCAGATGCAAGGCTACCACTGGATATTCCAAAGTTCATACATTGATTAAATTTGCTAGGGTACTAAGGTAGCCCTGTCATTTTCCTTTTTGATTTCTACGTATAAATGTGTTCTAATTATTAATACTGTTCTAGATCTGTGCAGACACTGACATTGATGGAAGAATTCGGGGTAAAACCTAACGTGATAACATTTAGCACCATCATGAATGCATGGAGTTCTGCTGGACTTATGGACAAATGCCAAGAAATATTTGATGATATGGTTAAGACTGGCATAGAACTTGACATCCATGCATTCAGCATTCTCGCAAAAGGCTACGTGCGTGCCGGAGAACCAGAAAAGGCTGAGGCGCTCCTCAAAATCATGGGGGCATCGGGAGTTCATCCAAATGTTGTAATCTTCACTACAATCATCAGTGGATGGTGTAGCACTGGAAAAATGGAGTACGCACTAAGAATGTATGAGAAAATGTGTGAGATGGATGTATCCCCGAATTTGAAGACGTTTGAAACTCTAATATGGGGATATGGGGAAGCAAAACAGCCGTGGAAAGCCGAGGAGTTCCTCCAAACTATGGAAGATAAGGGTGTGCATCCTCAAAAAAAAACTATTCAGCTTGTCGCCGATTCATGGCGAGCCATTGGTTTTCTAAGTGAATCTGAGAGAATCTTGAATTGTACTGCAGAAGATCTGATAGTTGCATCAAACGCTAATATGGATGAGACACCAGAGAATGACGTAAGAAGGATATATCGTAAAGAAAAACTAAATGGTTCTCATTCAAATTTTTTACCGACATCTGGCACCATTACAGGCAATCAGAATGGATCTACTGCTATCAATTCAAGAACCCAAATGGTGCTGAAGAAATCCAAGTCTTCGTCTGAATGCCAGATCACTGCTGTTAAATCCATTTTACTTGTTCGTACTCATGGGTTCAAAGCAAAATCACCCGTGGTATTTTGCAAACAAGAATATGTTTTGGTGGGAAATTATGGGTACACGAGTTCGTGTATGGTGGTGTTTTAAGTTTCACGAAGCTTGCTGTTGCCTCTTGAATTTCAGGCATATTGCAGGATTAAGCAATACATGTGTCTATATAACATCAATCTTCTTGGGATTATTCTATGTCTATTCATTTTGTTCAACATGTATCTATACATTTATACCATGTTGTAAACCTTTTCATGTATATTGCTTCGACTCGAAATTATATTTTCTTACTTCAGTTTCTGATTCTCATGAATGTGTCCTCAGAGAGGGCATACTGTAAATTACTGCTTTAATGTCTGTTATCAGATGATATGATGCTATATTATCAAGGCCAGCTCTTGCTAATTTTTGTGCTGATTACATTATTTTTTCCCTTAAATGTAATTCTCTCCACAGGGTTTGCTCAACAAGTCTAGCCAAGATAGAGGTGTACATATGTGACGGGCCAGCAGAGAAAATCTGTGGGCACCCCGGAACATGAAAAGCCAGGTTTGCTCTGTTTTTACTTTATAGGCTTTTCCATCTTTCCTTCTTCATTTCTCCAGTTTTCTTGAAGCTTTCTAGGCAACCAATGTGTTTTTCTTTGGCTGTCAACTCGGGTCGGATCTAGGAATTTAATTCGTGGGAGCTGAAATTGAGCCTTTTTAAAGAATGAAAACAAGATCTTTTTTCTTTTGGCATAAGATCGACGTTGTATTTGTAAATTCTAATAACCATAAACAAACAAAAAAAATAAAAACAATCTATCAACAATAAATTGACAAGGCTCAACAATCTAATAATAATCGTACAAGACAACAAAATAGATCGACAAGGCACAACAATCCAATTAAGTCGACAAGGAAACAAAATAAGCCGGTAAACTAACAACAATCCTCCAACAATTGTATTTAAATATAAACTATTATCAATAGCAATTAACTTATAAATAAAAAAAGTTAGGGACTTAGTGGCAAGCGAATTATCTCCTAAGTGCTAAATGTGTGGAACTTGATTGAATCACTATCATTCAAAAAATGCTAAACTAATAATAATAATAATAATACAAAAATACCGGTTGTTTCGTCGCACTTGGTAGTCGTTTGGTTCATGGTTGGTCTCTTACACTCCGTACTCGCCAGTCGAACTTTGTAGTCACCGGTTGGGGAAGAAAATAAATGGAGCTGGCCAGTTGGGGCTGATTTTGATTGATTGGAGCTTGAATTTGAGGAAATTGAGTGAAAATAGATGAAAGTATTGCAATGAGATTTAGGGCTGAACTTATCTTTGGGTCATGTTCATCTTCATTGAAGATTGAATTAGATTATATCAATTTTGGCTAAAATTGATTAATTAAAACAATTTGTATTGGAGACTTGGGCTTGGGTTATTTTTAGTTGGGGTTATTTGGATTTTGGACTAGAGAATATTCAAATGAACACGGACTACTTTCAAATTGGACACGGGCTATATGTATATATAAATAAAATCGGCTTTGTTTATTGGATCTGATCTGGGGCTGGACCGGGCTGTAGCTCGGCCCAGATCCACCCATGCTGTCAACCTATCGCAACTCTCTTTCTTTGGCTGGACTTGAGAAGGACTATAAAATATATAAGCCGAGAGTTTACAATATTTTGCTCCATCGAGAAAATAATATTGTATGATCGATGAGATAAATAAAGAGAATCTTGACTGAGTTAACCAAGTTCGATCACTAGCATTTCTATTTATAGGACATTACGAGTATAATATTGTCCAGTACCCCTTCAGTCATATTTGCAAGAGTTCTGCTTAAATGCGATTTGTTTGGTAGTTTTAGAATTGAGGAGCAAAGGGCACGAGACGTGCCTTTGGTGGGTTGTCTTGACCAACTTCCCAACCAGATATCCTCTTGACATAATTTCGAACTCCAATTTGAGTGCAAATCCACCATTGTTGTCTGATGCTGCTAATGACATTCCGGCACCATATAGAGGTACCATTTTCCCCTCAAGACTCACCGACATGTGTCGAATGCTCTTCTTTGGTTGATAATATTTCTTCAGCTGCAATCGTCAAAGTACGAATAATCAAGACTCACAAATAATTCATTTCACACTGGACGATTGTATAGTATTGGACAGTATTGAAGAACAAGTTGCAGTTTTGAGTCGAGTTGGAACATTTTGAGAATATTACCTGACCCCTGGCAACAGTAATTTCCAAGTAGATGAGATTTACAGGATCAGAGCTGACATGAATTCCAAAAAATTTAGCTGGATTGTAAATGACCATACTTGCTGTACAATTCAATGTTAGAAACTTGGTTGGAACACCGGTCCAGTCCGATCCTTCTCCGTAAAATAAGTTGTGGACGCTCAAGCTCTGCCATCAAGTTCAATAGTATCATGAACAAGATTTTAGCTTCGTTTTCTTATTTTGAGACATGTATATTAGAGAAGATATAGATGTTATATAAATACCTTCACGCTGACTTGGGGGTGATATGGCCTGTTGACACCAAAATGATCAAACAAACAGTGGAAAAAACGACGCCAAAACCAAGTATGACCATCAATATCTTGCACTGCCTCGTATACGTTCTATTTCCATAATAATCATCATAATCGCCCTCCTCCTCGACCACATTACACTGTCGCCAACCCTTAATATTGGCTCTCTGTCTATTTTCCCTCGAGCTGACTCGACTGGCAGCCGATGCCATAGAATGCCTTGCAAAAGTAGAAGGACGAGAAGGAGACTCAGAGGAGCTGTGGTCAGTAGGGGCGGTGCCACCGTGCATGGAAGAAGAAGACTTATAGGCCTCATCGTGGGAGTCACGAGAAGGGCTTTGTACATAGTATACTGCCCGTTTCGTGGAGGCCGGAGAAGAAGAAGGTGAAATGCTTGTGACATCTGATTCAGATGTAGCGTGCATCATCTTTAATATAAATGAAAATATTACTTTCAATTTAATGCTAAATAAATAAATAAAGCCTAAATGCTACTGTGATCTGAATCTTGTTAGAATGCATATATTGTGGGAAACTGAAAACAGACAGTTACGTAACATTCAAATTATAGTTGGTAACGGCTTAACAGAAAAAAAGGAGTGTAAAGACTGAAGAATAGTTCACTCTGTCCGCTAAAGTTTTTACTAAAGACTAAAGACTGAAGAATAGTTCTCTTTTTGTACTTGTTTGTTAATACTTAAATTAAAATTTAAGTACGTCAAATTAGTCAAATATACACATATTTGAAGATTTACAACTTACTATCTACTTATTATCCATATATTCTATATGACCCACAATTTATATGTACTTAAAAAATAATTTCAAGCACCGCCAAGTTAATTCATTTGCGAATTTTAAATTTTAAATTGTATTTTACTTGTGAAGTATGTAAATAAATCCGACTTAACGATCAATATCTATATCATAAAATTACATATTTTCAAAATAAAACATGATTGTTTTTTTAAAAATGTCACAAATTGAACTTGCGTATGTCTAACATTGTTGAAATTATTATTATCTTTTAAGTGCTTATATGTTGTGAATTTATGAAATATATGGATATAAGTGAGTAATAAGTTGTGAGTTTATGAAATAATATAAGAAAATTTGTACTTTTCATTCTCAACCTTTGCAAATTGTAATAAATCTACTCTCAACCTTTGCAAATTGTAATAAATCTACTCTCAACCTCTCTTTTTTAACATAATTCATCCCCAACTTTTCAATTATGTAGCAAAACTCACAATTCCCTCAATTTTAGCTATTAAATGATGAATTTGTCTACCTATTTAATTAAACAAATGTGATAGTAGCTTGGTTCGTAGAACTACCACAGATAATGGGCACCTCACAAGCCATCCACCACCGTTTGTAAGAACAAAATTGCAGCCTCGATCGCAAAACTCAAATCACAATTGTCAATTTTTTATCCAGACGGTTTTTATCTACTTTTTTTTCTGAATTAATTTTTCTATGGTGGTGGACCTGGTGGTGTCATTGCTGAAGTACTTGCATTTTTGGGAGTGGTGTTTGGTCGTGGACGGGGTGGGAAAGATGAAATGTTTACTTTTTCTAATTTTTGTGTGTGTTAATATGTATTATACTATTTACATATTCTTTTGCTAATTGCTATATAATTGAAAGGTTGAGAATGAATTGTGCTAAAAAAAATTATAAAATTTGAAGGTAAATTTATTATATTTTGCAAAAGTTAAGAATGAAAAGTGCAATTTTTCTTAAATGTCAGACCGATCAAAAATCATGTCCGGTTTCCATTCAAATAACCATCAAAACGGCCTGTTCACCCCCTTCAATGTCAGACCAATTATTAAAACTTTGTAGACAATTGATACTTTATTGTATTCCGTTGATTAATTTTTTTAAAACTTAATTCACGTAAGGTTAATATGATGTTACATGTTTCCTAATATTTTGAGAGTAATGATACTTGTACAGAAAGTTTCTATCGAATTTTTTTACAGATGAACATTATATTGCGAGAAAATGATAATACCAAAATATCATGATATTTTGAATCAAAAATTAAAAATTATAAAGGCCAATTTCACCCATTTCATTTGGAGTATGTAACAGTGGAATTTGATCCAAAAATTGAATCCACCACCAGTGACATTTCTTCTCCACCGCATCTATCATCGCCGGCGAGAGTGAGGTTTTTGGACATGGAGTCGTAGTAGAATATCACTTTTTTGTTGTAGTTTTTGGAGGAGAGATTGAGGTTTACTTGAGTTGTTAAGTGGGTTGTGCCATCAGAGGTGGTAATGGTGAGGTTGAATTGGGAGATTTTCAGGGAAGTAACGGAGAATGCGAGGCGGTGGGGGTGGTAGAGCACGTAGAAGGTTGCGGCGGCAATGGCGACAAGGAGGATAATGGCAATGAGGACAATAATGGACCCAAAGCAACGGGGGCAGCTGAAGCGACTCCGACGGAGGTGTTGGGCGGTGGGGTTTGGACGGTAGGGTGGCGCATGGGATTATAAAGCTGGGTTTTGGTTGCTGATGGATTTGTTGTAGTTGCGGCCTGCCACAAGGTTGGCGGTGGCCCCGTTTAGCTTGATTGATGGGTAAACTCTATCTTTGGAGTTCGCAAGAGATTCGTTGGAATGAGTTGCAAATGGGAAATGAATTTTCTTTCTCCACGCTGTCAAATGAATCTCTCTCCAAAATTGGGAATTGTAAAACAAGGGTATAATAGTCATTTAGAAAATATGCCAAGTCAGCATCTATAAAAAATTTAGTAGGAACTTTCTGTACATGTAGCATTATCTCATATTTTGAGTAACTTGTTTCTTTGGCTAACACGTAATGTTGTACTTGTTCTCTATTCATTTTTTCCAATTTACGGGTTTTCATACTTGAAATTTTGTAGCATTCGACCTGTCAAAGATTTCATCCTATTTATTCGCTTAAAATATCAATTGTCTCTCATGGGCCAATTAACGATTTTTATCTTAGAAGGTCAACATTGTTAAGAGTAATAATTCAAATTTTATATGTTGTATATTTATTTATTTACTTGATGTGCGATATTTACACTTAACATGTCCCTACAATATAGTGGTTTATTTAAGTACTTAATTCTTGGAATCCTAATGTTTGTCTGCATTTTAGACGGATTGAATTTTTCATTTGAGTTTAATAGGCTATAGTATAAGACTTGGGATTCTATCTTAGAATGTGAACCTTGTTAAGACAAGTGGTCTATACAGGAAATTTTTACACAAATACGCTACTTTCTGAAAATAATTACAGAAAATAATTTATGTAATATATATTTTAAAAATATTGCTGCTTAATGATTCTTTTTTTTTAATTAACGATATTATTTAATTTCTTGAAATAGTGTAACTAATGCCTAAAAAAATGCAGTTTCTTGTAATAAAATATTACGATATCTTTGATTGTAATCCAATATTATGGTAATCCAAAAGACGCAATCATTATCGTCCTATGATAATACCAATTAATCTGAAAAAAGAAAAAACCTCTCCCTTGAAACACAAAAATCAGCGGTGGGAGCGTATAGATCTACTATTTCTTCTGTGCAGATTATATAACAAAAGGTTTGTTGACTTCAATTTAACAATCCGTCCCATGATAATCTGCTTCACTCGAATATTTATAAGTTCATACATTTATAAGTGTATTTTGATGATCGGATTCTGCTACATTTTGATGATTGTATTCTGCTACATTTTGCTATGTTAAAAAATATGTAATGCGTTATATGATATGAAATCGTTGTCTTAATCAGTATGTAACATTTGATGTTATATGTTAAAAGAATTCATTTTTGGATAATTATGTTACGAATACATCAAATCATTATGTTATATTGTAATATATTATTTAAAAAATATGATAATGAAAATGTATCATTACTTGTTATATGTTGTCCATTGATGTTTGGATAAAAATCTTACAGTATTAACAACTGGTTGTGTCATATTCAATTTTTTTTTCGGGAAAATGCAAGTAATGTTACATTCCACTTTCTGTTGTAAAGATTTTAGTTGTTAATTTACATTAAGTTGCATTGGCTACTTATTCTGACATAGATTTTTATCGGGCACGTAATACATCAATTGTTGTTACATATTTGCCAATTTTTAAATGTGATATTTACGTTAGTTGCATTAGATGTTACATATCAATTTCTTTTTTGGTAGTAATGTTAAATGTTACAAATTTCGGTAAGATGTTACATTTCAATTTTCTTTTAAGTGGTAATGTAAAATGTTAAATATTTCGATTGGCCTTTACATTTTAATTTAAAATTTCTTTTTGTGGCGTTACCGTCTGTTCCATGTCGATAACTGTCATTGTATCAATACTTAACTTATTTTCGTTTCATGTTACAAAACATATATTGTATTACATATCATTGCTTGACGTTACATGTTGTTATTCCCCATGTGTAAGATTTATTTTTCAGTTCCATATGTTAATATGTTATAATGTTAGCTTGATTTGTTAACTAATTATTTGTATTCACATTTATTTGTAGGTATGGAGACTACAAACGTTTTCGATTGATCATGATGGAAAAACATCAGGAATTTCGATCCCACATGATTGTACGTACGTCCAATTCGTTGACATTATTTAATCTTGACCGAAGTAAAACGGTAGTAGCATTACAATATGAGGTGGGTGGTGGATTGGTTCCCGTCAGAATAACGAGCGATAATGCGGTCTTGTTCTATTTGTCAAAAATATTGAACCACATTTCTTGTTGATTTGGCTGTCTCACCTCCATCAACAACATCTTGTGTATCAATTGATGAAGATGGATTTCATTTAGATCGAGAAAGTATCCAAAACAAGTAATACAGAATAGCGCTATATGTGCACCATTAATCTTCTAATTCAAAGGCGTAATCACATCGTGGGGTGCGAACATCATTACTCTCGCTCCAATCCTATCATTAGGATGTATACAATAATCTCATTCCTGAAAATTGCAGATGTACAAGACAATGATTCAATAATTATGTAACATAAACTAGTATACCGCTTATCGGTGGAATCTGACCGTGAAAAATAAAGATTGATGGAAGGAGCAAGGGTGAGAAGAAGAAAAGATTTGGAGAAAATGATGAAGAGAAAGAGAATTGGCATGGAGAAAATTGAAAAACTTGAAAAAAAAATTGAGAGGTGAAGGCAAACATACATGTGATTTTTGTGTGATTAGAAGTGAAAACATCCCTCATGGTGGTGATAAAATGTCGCATAACATAAACTAAACATTGTTCCAAAATATTATTTCAAAAGGAATAACTCGTATACATGCCCATTCGCTCCATTTCATGTTACATGATAGGATCAAATATGTAACAGATAGCACCAACATTCACACATAAAACTCATGATAGAATCAATTGTAACATTTGTAATAAACTGTGATACATATGACATTGGGACAATTTCAAAACATTATTTCAGAATATATTACTCATTTACATGCTCATTTGCTTTATTTCATATTACATGATATTAACAAGTCAATTAATAATAGGTCAATCGGAGTGCTCAATGAAACATCATGGTAACATTTCGTGTAATCAATCAAATGTAACACTTAATTTGATAGATTGTCAAATATATATCATTTGTGACAAAAACAATTGTAACAATCCACAAGTAGAACTCATGATAAATTCAATTATAACAATTATAACAATCCGGGGTACATAAGAGATTGGGACAATTTCAAACCATTATTACAAGGGTATAACTTATTTACATGCTCATTTGCCTCATTTTATATTATATGATACTAGTATATCACCCGTGTGGTGCACGACACTTGTTTTTTATGATAGTGATTTTAAAATATTTTAAGAGTAAATTGTTTATTTATTACATTTAAATAAAAAAGAGTATCATATAAATAATATTTAATTACTCATTGATATTAAAAAAATATATATAACTAATCCAGGTTTTGAAACACTTTTTTAATAACCACGTTTGTGGTCGAATTGAGACATGCTTTGAATCATATGAATTTAATTTTGAAATTATCATATATAATTTATTAGTTTAATCGACTTATTATTTTTAATCAATAAATCAGATCATTTGATAATATAACACAATTATATATTTTGTGTATTAATATATATTTTTTTAAACTGCAACTTATTTAAACCACTATGGGAAGCATAAAAAATTTGTGGGGAAAATAAATCCACTTTTGGAAAACTACTACATTCTTGCCAATAGTTCTCGTGCATTGATGTTTAATTTTTTTGAAAACATAACTTATTTAAATTTCTCAACTGGTATAAATTAAGATCTTGGAACACATAACCTCATCTATTTTGTGTTTTCAAGTGAATTTATCTTGTTATGGAATATGTGCATTTTTTTTAAATGTTAATTCTTAATATTATTCATTTTAACCAAGTATCATAGAAAATTAAAATATTGGAAAGCTCATCCTAATTAAATTGTATTAGAATACTGATTATTTATATTGGAATACTTTTTATTAATTACCTAAAGTTGGCCAATTAATTAATTAAATTAATTAAAATTTAATATTATAAAATATTAAAATTTTGTCATTTGATTTAATTATATTTTTTTGCTCACTCTGCGTAAATATAAATAATAATAATAATATTATTATAAAATATAATATAAATACTTTAATATTATGTAATATATAATATAAATAATATAATATTAAAACTTATTGAGTAATTTTTTATTATAATTTAAAAACGATTTTCGGGTATGCATAGATAAGTTTTTTTTAATAATCGATACAAATATTATTATATGGATTAATTTTTCAGTTACAATAACAATTTAAATCTTATCATTTATTTAAATCAAATGAATGTGTTTTCCTATCTCTATTTAACAGTCAGATTGTGTATTTATATATATTTTGTAAATTGCAACTAATTTTAATCGTTTCTTAGTTAACGCTAAAAACAAACAAACAGAATTTAATGGAAGACTTGATTATCATTTTCTAATTTTTAAGAAGTGCTTTTGGTTTAATTTCTGGCGCGGCTCATTAAATTACCTATTAATTTTTATATTATAATTTGAAAATTGATTTTTTAAATTGTAAAGATGGAGATTGCGTTAATGATATTCTGTAAATTTATTATTTTTCTATTTGTAGACAATTAGCAATATTTACATACTCTAAATCTTATATTGATTAATTAATATATCATTCAAATTTATTATTACTAATAATTGTCTATAGATATTTAAATAAGAATTTGCAAATTTGTGTGAAACCAATTAAAGAATCTGAATTTTTTTTTTTTTTTTTTTGCATTAATCATATATAATATTAAATGTTACACTTCATTTTTTTGCAAGAAAAACAAAAAAAAAAAAATAAAATAAACAATCAATGTGTGAAACCAATTAAAGAAAACAAACTTCTATGCAACATTTATGGCGGAACTTAGCAAATCAAAGTGTGAAACCAATTAAAGAAAACAAACCTTATGTAGCATTTATGACAGAACTTACCAAATTTGGAAAGAAAAAATGGCGGAAAAATGCGTGAAATTTTCGACGATTACCATATTATAATATATATATATATATATATAGATTAACATTTCAATCAAGAACATTTAACATCAATCGAGTGTTCAATCAAAATATCATATTAACACCAATATTACAAACGGCATAATCAATCAATATTACAAAACACAAATGAGTAAACTAAATACAACGACAAATATGTCATATAATTATCATTTCTTCCAATTACATAAATGATAAAGTTAATTGCAAAAATCACATATTTTGAATTATTCAAAATATATGGGGCTCATTGTTCTGCCACTTTTGATTGTTCTTGGATTTCATCATAGCATCCGCATTGCCTACATTCATTTTTCCATACTTCATATTTTTTGGAGAATTTCTTGGGGTAGAATATGTCATGCGCTGGCGACTAAAAATGTTCGACACAGACCTTGTTCTCTCGACGACGGTTTCGTGACTTCGTCGACCTAGACTGGTCTCTGGGTATATCCAAGCAAATTATAGATTGCTTTTTTTCAACTAGAGACTCTATTTTTGTTATAGAACGAGTCACCCTACAATTTGGTGTGTCCATTGTTAAATTCTCCAACATAATCCAAATGTGTAAAAATTTTGATTTTTTATGAACATTACAGTGACATAAGATTATTACTTTTAGTTATTAGCGTTTTATGTTTCATAGAATGGGTGAGAATGTTGGGGATATAATTTCATATTGGAAGATGCCGAAAAATTTAGGATTCAACATTTCGTTCGCAATTTAGGGGTTGTTTTCCTTCTATGTGCGAGATTTACGGGCAGTTTTCTATAAATAGTTGTGCAAAATTATGGATTTTATTCTTATTTTTATTTATTAAAAAAATAAATTATGATCTGTATTTTTAAAATAAAAAAATAAGTTTGTAACAATATAATTATTTTAAATATGAAAAGTATTTTATTTAAGGTCCTACTACCCTTTTTGTATATGTCTTTATTGGGATCTTGCGGCTATGTATGTGGTGAACTGGTGAGATATTTGAGGCTAATGACTCATTTGTATTTTGTGTTCATCTTCCCTTGAACTTTGATTGATCGTCCTAGGCCTGTGTTCTGACCATTGATCTAGCCTAAAGAGTGAGTGCCTAGCTGTTGCATATGGTGGCCTCCGTCTCAACTAGTATGCTGATACAACGTTTTGATAAAAATTATACTATAATTATCGTTTGTATTGATTCTAACAACTGATTGCAGAGTTTATCAAGCAATATCCCACTAGATCTTAATGATAAACAAGACCAACATTCCATTCATTAATAAGTTCTCCTTGTTTTTTAAGTCCATCCGATAGTTGACCCGATCCATTATAAAAGTTTAGCATGAACAAGCAGAAACCTCAACTAACCTATTACCTTTTGGTAGAATTGCCACCACATGGGGATTCTTTGTTAGCTTAATACAACAAAGACAGATAGCTTTTAGTGAATTTGAAGCTGGGTCCTGATCTCCTCGTGCATATTTTGTTAGCTTAGCACGACCAATAGTTTCCAAACGATTAAATACAGATCCAACTACCAGAATGGTGTTGTGACTACACATGTGACCATTCGTAGTTTTTGTCACTACTTTTGACCGTAGGTCTTCTTTCACAATAGCTAGTAGTATTTGTTTACAACTTTGTGTGACCGTAGGTCTTCTCTCACATTAGCAGTGTTAATAGAATCAGTCCAACCCGACTAATTCAATCGGTAAAACCAAGAACCGGAATCAAAATCGATCTAGTTATGCAGACAAACCCTCTACTTCAACAATGGACACCGAACAAGCTCCTGGTAAATGGGCATTAAAGGTGTCTGCAATATGTAATTAAAATTATGTAAGATTTCCATTACATTTAATCACCAACTTAAGTTTTCCATCAAGAAAAAAAACAGGGAGGTTTTTGTGTCACACTGCCTTCAATTTCTCCCTTCAAACAAAACTCTCTCTCAATCCTCTCCCTCAAACAGTCATCTCCAATCTCTACTCATCGCTTCAATCCATCATTCTAAAACTACAAATTGAGTTTTCTTCTTTTTTTGTATTTTTTTGGTTACGACAATATATTTTTCTTTGTTTTTTTTTCTGGGTTTTATATTGATATTATTTTTGTTGTCAAATTTTTTATTTGAGAACAAATCATACGGTCGGATCCTACCGATTAAATCATAAGCAAGAAAAATTAACAGTTCATTTTCAAATGTTTTGTAGGTCCAGTGCCAAAAGTAAGAGTTGCAGGTGAGAATTTATGCTCACTTTTAGCTTCTATCGTGACTACAAAGAATGTAACATTTTCTCTGGTTATGGCAAAAGAACTAAATCTGTTTGCTTCGATATTCAGGTGAAGTACTTGGTCTCTTGCTTGCCGTGTTACTTGCTATCGCGTCATACTGGATTTATAGCTCAACCAAATTGAAGAAAGAGAGTGAAATGAAAATTGAGCAATTCTTGGTGGATTACAAGGGACTCAAGCCGACAGGATACTTGTATTCAGACATCAAAAAAATCATAGATGACTTTAGCGAAAAACTTGGTGAAGGAGGATATGGAACAGTGTATAAAGGAAAGTTGTCTAATGATGTTTTAGTTGCAATCAAGGTCCTCAATAATTCTAAACGGAACGGCGAAGAATTCATTAATGAAGTGGGCACAATAGGAAAAATCCATCATGTCAATGTGGTTCGCTTGGTTGGATATTGTGCTGATGGTTTTAGACAAGCCCTTGTTTATGAGTTTTTGCCTAACAGTTCGCTTCAAAAGTTTATATATTCTGAAAAGGAGAGGTGTTTGCTCGGGTGGGAGAGGTTGCACCGTATTGCTGTGGACATAGCCAAAGGAATCGAGTATCTTCATCAAGGGTGCGAGCAAAGAGTCCTTCACTTTGATATCAAACCGAACAATGTATTATTGGATGACAACTTCAATCCAAAGATCTTGGATTTTGGTTTAGCAATATTGTGTCTATGACTGCAGCACAGGGTACAATAGGCTATATTGCACCAGAAGTTTTCTCAAGAAACTTTGGAAATGTGTCTTATAAATCAGATGTTTACAGTTTTGGGATGTTGCTTCTTGAAATGGTTGGAGGGTTGAAAAAAAATGATGCAGGTGGGCAGGACAAAAGTCAAGTTGATTTTCTGGAATGGATTTTCAATAAATTGGATCAAGGAGAAGAAATAGCTATCCAAATAGAGAAAGAGGACAACGATAAGATTGTTAGGAAACTAATGATTGTGTGACTTTGGTGCATTCAGTGGTACCCAGTCGAGCGACCCCATGCATGTTGTAATTCAAATGCTCGAATCAGAAGAAATTCCCTCCATGCCCAGTAATCCATTTACTTCCATGAATGGAATAAATACTACAGCAACCACGCGTGGAAGAATAACTCGAAGTGAACTTGAAGTCATTTCAGAATGCCTTTTCTTATAAGAAACATCTCGTCTCTTATTAACACAACTTTTTGTGTCTCTACAAAAGGATACAACATTTCTTAATGTCTTTTCTAAAAGACAAAATTATTCCAAATTTAGTACGGACAACCAGTTTCCTAGTTTACAAGTAGTTGATACCTTAACTAATATAATTTATAGTATCACCAGACAGTATTAGTGCTTCTGTAGGAGAAGTGTTTATTTCATCATCCTTATTTTTCTCAAATCGAACTAGGAATGGCTTTGGGGGCATCAACATGAGATCAGCATCACCCTCAAGCATTTCAAGAACTTTGCTCATGGAAGGACGGTCCACGGGATTCATCTGTATGCACCATAAAGCTACTACGATCATCTTCTTTGTCATCTTCGTCTCTTCCTCCGTGGCATCTCGGATTTCTAAATCCTTCCTTTCATTGAACTGGTCGTAAATCCACGAGGGGAAGTATATTTGGCTTGAGCTATCAGCAAATGGATTCAGAGTTTTCCTTCTTCCTACCATTTCCATCAGTAACATCCCGAAACTATAAATATCGACTTTATGTGAGACTCTTCCAATGTTTTTATAAAACAATTCGGAGCCATGTAACCCATTGTTCCCTCATTTGTCGTCAGTCACGACATCATCATCCCTTGAGTACAATTTCGCAAGCCCAAAGTCAGAAATTTTAGGATCGAAATTTTTATCAAGAAGAATGTTATGAGGTTTGATGTCAAAATGTAAAATTTGCATGTGACAACCCCTATGTAGATAGTCGATCCCACAAGCCACTCCAAGAGAAATCTCGAACATTTTTTTATAACTCAAGCTAACAGTTCCGTCCTGCAAAAATACGTAGTTATCTAGAGAACCATTAGTCATATACTCGTATATCAGGGCTCGTTTTGCACCTTTGATGCAAAATCCTATAAGTTGCACGACATTTACATGGTGAATCCTTCCAATTGTTGCAACTTCACTGATAAATTCTTTGTCATTAACCACAGAATTTGCCATCATCTTCACTGCAACAAAACGACCACTTTGAAGCTTTCCTTTAAAAACAGTACCACAACCTCCTTCACCCAATTTGTCCTTGAAATTGTTCGTCATCTTCTTGATCTCTGAATAGGTGTATTTTATAGTTATGAGGTTATTTTGACGTTGTAGGAAGTCTTCAAGGGTGTCGTCCATTGATAAGTGTCGCCTTCTCCATTTATACACCACGAGTCCAAGTAGGAATGGAAGCCCACATAAACATCTTAATGCTATAATTCCTCCTGCATAGTTTGGAAATAACAATGAGAAAAAAGTGCTCCTCCAAATATATAATATTATAATGTATTGAATAAATGATGCATTGACAAACTTAATAGAGGCTTCAAAAATGAAAATGAGTCTCCCCTTTTCCCACCCAATCTCAATTAAGAAAGCAATAACGCAAACGAAATTAAAAAACACATAAGCAAATACATAGATTTATAATAGTTCATGCTCAATGTGAGAGTTATGTCCACTTCTTGTTGCAAGTTTATACTAGAAAAAGAAGATTACAATGGTGATCTCACGCCTCTCACTTTGAGTCCCATGGAAAACAGCCCATTAAAAATGCTTTATATATCATAGGAATATTAGGCAGATATGAAGTCGAGGTATAAATGTATACTATGATTAAAATCTTCGTAATCTAACATCAATTATTTCTGTATTTTTACAATTCAAGCAATCTGAATCTTACCAATCACAGGGCCACCAATTAGTATGATATAAGCTGCCAAAAAAGCAAAGCAAAATAATTCAGAGCATAAAAATTCAATAGATGTTGTAAGAAAAGGCATACAAACATGATTTTGTTGGCCTACTTACGTGCATAGAACTCCAGTTTGCCTGCATTTTCCAAAAATATCCAATGAGTTTAGAACCAAAACAACAAACTAATGCATTATTTTCTCGTCACTTTGAATTCGCTGCTACATAAGAAAGTGATATAAATACAATGGTCTTATCTACTATCTGTTTACTAACACATTCTTGTGCTGAAGTCATGTTAGCAAAATCAGAGGTTAGCCATCTTAAATTGCAGATTTCCCACAAAAAGCCAAATCCAGGTGAATTATCTTCCCCTCCATGGCTTGATGCTTAATATTCGACTGTCTGGAGTCTAATTTTGTATTCAGATGCACATTAGGTATTCTATATCTGTGTTAGGCAATACGGGGCCATTTTTTATGAGATAGAGTCTGAGAGGCATGAGATCATCATTAATCTTACTTACAGAGGAGACCACGTTCTGAAAGAGGGGTGTCTTCATAGCAATAATGGCGACAACGAATTTCATTCTTCTCAAGACTACAAGCGCCATTGCTCGACTCACATTCCCTGCACATGGCGCGATACCATAAAAGCTCAAACCCGTATGCCAGCAAGTCATGAATGCCCGAATACGAAGTGTTATCTTTTATAGGCCCGTCAGCTGAAGCCAGAATCACCCTGTCAAAGGTGCAGTGCTCCTCCATATCCGATACCATAATGCTCCCAACTTTAACATAACTATGAACTCCAGAAGAGTTGGAAAAAGTACTTTCGTTGACGCAGAAAGCATTTTCAACATACAATGGATTGTTTACAGGGCCTAAGCAATTTACAAATGTTATATCAATATTGCCAATGTATTCAATATAAATGGTAGAAAGATCATATTCTATGGAAGAATATATTGGACAAGAAGAGTAATTTTGTCCGTCTAGGCCTGGATCCGACAGGCGTATCTTGTAGTTACTGTAATGGATTGCCTGAACATGGTATGTTCTAGATTTCGAGTTTAATATGGTTTGATTGTTCTGGCAGTCGAGCACGAAAAAATTGTCTGGATACCCACAATTATGTGGAGCAGTTTTCAATCTGAAAGGGTAGTTTATGGTGATATCCCCACAAGAAGAAGGCCTGCAGTGTGAGTTGTTTTGGCCTCTGCAGATGGTTAAACAATATAGAAGAAGAATCAAGATGATGGAACTGGCAAATAAGAGGCTTTTTGTGGGCATTGTTACTGATCAGGGAATTCTGTGATTTCTTGAATTGTTTGTCTAAGTTTATTAATGTACCTAGTCCCTTACCCTATGTTGAGAAGGTGGGAACAAAAGTCCCAATGTTGGAAAGATGCAAACAAAAGTCCAACATCGGCTAGACATAGATGATGATTGTTGAATTGAGCTACAACCTTTTGGATGGTCCCAACAAGTGTGGTATCACAGCCATGCTTTAAACTTTGATACGTATGCACGAATGAATCTCGAAAGTGTGCAAAAGATCCAAACGGATGGTGTGATGTCTAGTTAAATGTGATGACCAGAGATTCTGTGATGATGAGCTCTCAAGGTGGTTGTGCCCATATAAGGTGGTGGCTTAGAGAAGTGAGATAATGACGTATTTCATTTGAAGGGATTATTGAGAATGTGTGGAAAAAAGAAAAATTGTATCCACTAGACATTCGGTCTTGGATTTATAACTGAATTGAGCTTCACCTAATAGATTAACCTTTTGAAACTGATCTCATGTCCCCCATTCCATGCCAACCCACCAAAAATAAAATAAGACAAAAATAACTAAACTTGATTTTTTTGATGCTTAGAACTTTAGTTAAGTGTTGAGAGTTGGAACATTTGACCTGCTTATAAACAATTACTTTTTTCTCGGCACTAATTATGCCTATGTATAATTGATTATTTTACAGTGCATTCTTACTTAAAATATGGTGAATGATTCATTGATTGTATCAATAATCATTATTGCAAATCTTGCATATCCACTAAAAAATGATTTTGAGTATCATTTTTCAAAGTCAAAACTCAAAAGTCAGAAGATGAGATAAATGAGTTGTACAAGAATTTAATAAGGAAATTTAGTGATATTGGTCCAAACATGAAATGAATTGATTAATAAAGAAGATAGGAATAAAGGAAAGAATCCCATATAACAAAATATAATGTATGCCTCTGGATTTGAAAAAAGTAAAATAAAAAGAGGAAATATAAACTTTATAAATGATTTTGTTTTAGTCCAAGCACTCCATCCTGTTATGGATTGGATGTTAATCTTATTTCGTGAGCAATAATAAATAAATGGTAGTCGAAAAATATATGAGAGTTACGTCCACTTGTTACAATAGCTTTTACTAGACATTGATAAGAAGTTTCATATTTGTCATCTTAATCACCAAATTTCTTTGTTCTAAAAATGGTCACTCCTAATATCATTTATAAAATAAAATATTTGATTAACCTGATACACAATATGAAGGCCAATATACCCTTATATTGATTAAAAAAAAAAAAAAAAATCACCGACAATACTATACGTCTAATTCCATCGTATAAAACTAAAGTATGACTCAATAGAAATACAGAACATAAGTATTATAAATAAAATTATCCAGCACTATCAAATCCTTTCTTCGAAATATATGGTAATAAAAAAGTTGATGTGCTTGATGAAAAGTTGATGAAAAAGTTGACATTGACTTGAATTTGGATCATTGAATTTGAAAAGGTAAAATAAGGAGAAGAAGAACATCCAGGACAAATGAGCCTTGAAGTGAGCTTACAGACAATTTTCCTCAAAACATGAATAGATTCCATGTCTCCTTCATTTTCCTAGGTACTTGTAATAACAGGATTTGCAGTATCCCAAGATCATGAATGCCAACCAACAAGGTGTGGAGATTCCGGCCCAATCATTAAGTTCCCGTTTCGACTGAAGGATCATCAACCACAACATTGTGGCTATCCTGGATTTGAATTGTCATGCACTGAAAGCAACAGCACTGAGTTTGAGCTACAATTTCCGGTGACAGCATCGACAAACAATGTCGTGCTTCCATTATTCGCGAAAGTATGGATCTGGGAAATCGATTACAAAGCACAACTGATATATATAAATAACTTCATGGCAAAATCCTGCCTACCAGGACAGCTTCCTGATGTAAACTCATCAATTTCCCTTTTTAAGATAGCTAAAATATTTGGAAATGAAGAGGGATACACATTGTTTAATTGCTCGTCCAACTTGACAGAAGGTTATCCATACCCCGTACGATGTCTTAGTGGACATAAATATCAAGTCCTAGCTATTTATTCATCTTACGGGATTAGCAGCTTGCCTCAGTATTCGTCGTGCTTTAAGATGTATAATGTTACATATGTTCCGTTCAACATTTTCACAGGGCAACACGAAGAATACAGCATTCATTTGTCTTTGCGTTGGTCGAAACCTTCTTGTGAAAATTGTGAAGCAAAAGGGAAGTATTGTCGGTTAAAGAACAATGGAACAGAATCTGAAACAGAATGCTTCAGGTCTAATCAACAGGGACAAGGTATGTTTTATATTCAAAGTACAATTCTTTCTTAGTATTGTCGGGTGTTGTCTAATCCACCTTATCAAACACGCTATAGAAGTATTCCATATTCGCTCTAATTGGCCTCTTGCATCCATTATTTCCTTGGTATCAAGGCCCCTTAATTCTTGAATTTTCAATAATCACAAATAAGAAGGAAATATATGGAAGTAAAATTAATAAGGAATATCTTATTAATTGTTATCTTACCACCTTTACAGGTGTGCCAAGAAAACTAATTGTTGCAGGTATTGTAATTGGCGTGCTTCTCATGTTGTTTCTTATAATTGGATTGTACACCGCCCTAAGCTTGAAGAAAAGAAAGGAAGGCTACCAGAAAAAGATTGAAGGCTTTTTAGAGGATTACATGGCACTTAGGCCTACAAGATATTCTTATGCAGATATCAAGAAAATCACAGATAATTTCAAGAAAAAACTCGGCCAAGGAGGTTTTGGAATGGTGTATAAAGGGAAGCTTTCCAGTCAGATACTTGTTGCAGTTAAGGTCCTTAAATTTTTTAAAGGAAACGGTGAGGAGTTCATTAATGAAGTTGGTACAATAGGCAGAATCCACCATGTAAATGTGGTTCGTTTAGTTGGATATTGTGCTGATGGATATAGACGAGCTCTTGTTTATGAGTTTTTACCAAATGACTCACTTGAAAAGTTCATATCGTCTGGAAATCAGAGCCGAACACTTGGTTGGGAGAAACTGCAGCAAATTGCCATAGGCATAGCCAACGGACTTGATTATCTTCACCAAGGATGCAACCAACGGATACTTCATTTTGACATCAAACCTCACAACATCTTGCTCGACCACAACTTCAGTCCAAAGGTCTCGGATTTTGGCCTTGCAAAGTTATGCTCAAAGGATCAAAGTGTAGTTTCCATGACTGCTGCTCGAGGGACAATAGGCTACATTGCACCAGAAGTCTTCTCGAGGAACTACGGCAATGTGTCATATAAAGCAGACGTTTATAGTTTTGGCATGTTATTGATCGATATAGTTGGAGGAAGGAAGAATGTCCGCGCTGCAGAACAGGACAGCAGTCAAGTTTACTTTCCCGAATGGATGTACAAACAACTAGAGAAAGGAGAAGAAATAGAAATCGAGATTGAGAAAGACGAAGACAGTAAAATATTTAAGAAAGTAACAATTGTGGGACTTTGGTGCATTCAGTGGAATCCAGCCGACCGGCCTTCAATGAAAATGGTGATTCAAATGCTAGAAGGAGAAAACGTTCCCATCATGCCGCCAAATCCTTTTGTCTCCATGAAATCAACAAATTCAAATGCAACTTCAAACGAAATTATTTAGCAGCTAGCTAAGTGAGCCAAAATTGTCCGTTCCTTTAGTGCTTTGAAAGCAAACATGTAATATGATATTATTATTATATTGGTGATCATAATTGATCCACTTTTCTAATAATGCATCTTGGGAACCAAAATTTGGAGTAGTGTTTGGGACAGTGTTAACTATAACTATAAATTGATGTATTGTCTTCTTCTTTTAGTGCGTGCGTGAGTGAGTTGAGGGTTTTTGGAAAAAAAAAAAAAAAAAAAAATTGTAAGTCGAGCATTTTAGTTTTTTTCTTGTTTACTGTGAGTTTTACAAAGAGTAGAAATTGATAGGTGTGGTAAAATTTATGATATTATTTTTCTAACGATACTTGGAGAATTTGGGTGAGTGAAATTCTATATGATTATAACGATTTTTCATATAGTGAAAAGCTTTGATAGTCTATAGATTTTTCTTTATTTTTTTATATTTTTTTTATTTCGTTATTTTTCATTTGAACAAATATCTTGTGGACAATAAAAAAAATTATTCTCAATTCTTAACATGAGAGTGTGTATGTATATGTATAAAGATATAATCATATAGGAGAAAACTTCGGTAGGACACTCATATAATTATACGTGGTACGCCTAACCATTGAAATCATGACATGTGGCTTTTGTGTCCTATTTGATTTTTCTCTATTTACTTTAATATAAATTACCCACTCAAATGATGACACTTGTCAATTGTGTGAAATTTAATTTACTTTATTTCTTTCTCTTAATTTTTTTTTTGAAATTTAATTTTTAATATTAAATTAGTCTTATTTTTTATCCGAATATTATTTGAGCATCAAGTGATGAAAGAAATAATATTCTTGTTCATTTTCTTGTATATTGATTACAACAATAGAGTAGCTATATATATAATTACACGAAACTTATTTTAGGAAGGAAGAGAAAACTAATTTCTTTACAATATTCTATACTAGAATCATGGAGATCTCCAATCACTCAATAAATAAAAATAAATCTGGTAACTTCATTATTGGTTGATTCCTATAATCACTCCAAGCATTTCTCTTGCAGCAATTCACGCCAACACTCTCCCTCAAGTTGGTACATAGATGTCATCAAAGCCCAACTTGCCAAGTGAGTTGTGGAATACTTTGATAGAGACAGCCTTTGTAAGTATGTCTGTTAACTGGTCTTCTGACTTTTCAAATGGAAACTGAACTATTTTATTTTCAAGTTTCTACTTGGTGAAATGTCGATCCATTTCAACATGTTTGGTTCGGTCATGTTGAACTAGATTATGTGCAATTTCTATCACTGCCTTATTATCACAAAATAAGTTCATTGTAAACTTAGATGAGCATCCAATTTCTTCCAACGACATTTTTAACCATAGTAGTTCACAAAGGCCCTTACTCAGGCCTCTGAACTCGGCCTCTGCACTGGATAGAGCAACCACCTTCTGATTTTTACTTCTCAAAGTAACCAGATTACCTCCAACGAATGTGAAGTAACCTGATGTAGATTTTCTATCGGCAGTGCCATCTATGTGCAAATGGTGGTTTTTCTTGTACATTATACCTTTCCGGGAGAAGACTTCAAGTACCGTAGAATACGAACCATTGCACTCATATGATCTTCATTAGGACAATGCATGAACTGACTTACCAAGCTCACGTCGTAAGCAATATATGGTCTTGTGTGAGATAAGAAAATTAGCTTTCCTACAAGACGTTAGTATCTTTCTTTGTTTGTAAGGATTTGATTTGAGAAATTTTCCAAACCATGATTCTGTATTATTGGAGTATCAGCAGATCTGCAATCAAGCATTCCTGTTTTGGACAATAAATCAAGTACATATTTCCTTTGTAATAAAAATATTCCCTGCTTTGACCTAGATACTTTGATTCCTAGGAAATACCTCAACCCTCCAAGATTTTCCATTTAGAATTCAGTTGCTAGATATCCTTGTAGACTTGATATTTCTTCCTTTTCATTTTCTGTAATTATCATATCGTCAATATAGTTTATTAGAGTTGTTACCTTCCCTTGTTGGTGCTTCAAGAATAGAGTATGATCCGAATTTCTTTGCTTGAAACCTCGTTTCCTCATAGCAAGGCTACATCGGCCAAACCATGCTCTAGGTGATTGTTTCAATCCAGATAACGCCTTTTTGCATCTTGCACACTACCTACATATGTGACGAGGCAGCAAAATTGGTAGAACCTCCATGTATACTTCTTCCTCAAGATTTCTATGTAAGAAGGCATTTTTAATGTCATATCGGTGTAGTGGCCAATCCAAGTTTGCAGGAAGAGAGATCAACACTCTCACAGTATTTAATTTTGCTACAGGTGAAAAAGTTTCTTGATAACCTATTTTATATGTTTGAGTATATCCTTTCGCGACAAGTCTTACTTTGTATCTCTCAAATGACCTATCTGTCTTGTGTTTGATAGAGAAAACACATCTACATCCTACAATCTTCTTTTCCTTGGGTAATGGTACAAGCATCCGAGTATCATTTTTTTCAAGGCTTTCATCTCTTCATGTATTGCTTGGGTCCATTTGGGATCTTTCAAGACTTCGTCCACTGACTTAGGAACATAATCTGCAGAAAGTTTATGAACAAATGCTTTAAGAGGCTTAGACAATCTATGAGTCGATACATGATTAGCAATCGGATACTTTGACTTGCTCTCTCCATGATTAGGTGAGTAACAATCTGGATGTTTCATGATTATGCATGTAAGGTAATTTGTAACCACTGCACTCGTCTATACAATTATTTTGAGAAGAGTTTGGAGATTGTACCTCAAGGATATTTTCGGAGATTGGTCGTTCAATGGTACTAGAGGGTAAGGGGAGGGATGGTCACTTTATTCCTCAGAAGCCTCTTTACTTTGATTGTCTCTTGTTGGTTGCCCTATCCCAACACATTTTACATTCTCGATTTCTTCATTTTGGCCCAATGTTAGCTCATCTGATTGAACCATAGCATCTCCACATTGGCCTTCATTTCTGCCAACATCTGACACTGATATTTCTTCAAACCTTGGCCAACTTTTCCAATTCTGCTATTTACTTATGAGTTATGATCTCCCCTAAAGAAAAGAGTGGAAAAATTGAGGTGTGAAAAAATTCTCATAATTGATAAAGGTAACATCCATGGTTGTATATAGGCATCTTGTAGTAGGATCATAACACTGATAACCCTTCTTAGGACCTGCATACCCAAGAAAGATACAACACACAGCGCATGGATTCAAGTTTTGTTCTCTGATTTTTGTAGAGATGAACATATGTAACGAAGCCAAACTTTCGTGGGAGAAGCATTAGAACTGATGGTAGTGTTCTATGCTGAGTAAGAACTTGCAAGGGGTTTTTAAAGTTCAAGCCTCGTGATGGTATTCTGTTTAACAAGTAAACTGTAGTAACCACACCATCTGTCCAGTATCATTGATGGACATGGAGAGCAGTTAAGAGAGCTCGAGTTGTTTCTAGGATATGTCTGTTTTTCCGTTCTGCCACACAGTTTTGCTGTGGTGTTTGAGAACAAGTAGTCTCATGATACAAACCATGTGCTCGAAAATATTCTTGTAATTGTGTATTGTCATATTCTCTGCCATTATCTGATCGCATAATCTAAATTTTAGCCGAGAATTGTGTTCTAACCATATTGTGAAATGATTGAAATATTCCAAGCACCTCATGTTTATTCTTCATTAGATAAAGCCAAGTCATTCGTGTACAACATCTAACACCAGAGGAAATTGAAATAGGAGTTGGGCCCCAAATATCAGAATCAACTAGTACAAAAGGAGTTTTACATTTATTCAAACTTATTGGGTAAGGTACACGATGACTCTTAGCCTGAATACAAACTTCACACCTAAAATTTGACTCATTCACATTTGAATATAAACCCACCCAAAATAAATGCCTCAAATAATGAAATGAAGGGTGCCCTAACCGATTGTGCCATAACCAAATCTGTCTTTCCTTGACTCTAGTGTGATGCAATTTTTGCTTTGTCATAACTGAGGTCATCCATGTAATATAGCCATCCCATTTTAGTACCATGACCAATAATCTCCTTGGTGAGAATATCCTGAAACAAACAGAAATTAGGATATATAAGTGCACAACAGTTTAATTCCTCTGTTGTTTGGCATATAGACAACAATTTACTAGAAAGAGATGGAACCAATAAGGTATTTGGTAATGAAAAAGAAGGAGAGAAAGCAACAGTTCCAGCCCATGTTACTGGATATGATACTCCATTGGCATTGGCAATACACATCCGTCTTGGTTAAGTATTCTTGGTAAAATGCAAGGATCGAATGTCATGTGGTATGTTGCCCCTGAATCAATGATCCAACCATGATGATTTCCTTCTTTGGAGCAAAAGAGAGCATGACCATTGTTACCTGAATCATTTTGAACAATATGTTCATCTGTAGTGGTAAGAGATTCCCATTTTGGTACAATAGATAGCTGAGACTCGATGATCACAAGGGCTGCACGTCCGTGATTTTCGTCTCCACTTGTATCCTTTTTCTTCTTCGCCTTTAGTTCGTGCCACCAATTTGGATACCCATGTAGTTTAAAACATGCCTATTTGGTGTGTTTTATATTCCCACAATGTGTGCAGCCTCCTCCTTCTCCTTGTAGCTTCGATTTTGTCATCATGTTAGGCTTACCATTTGATGGTATCTGAAGTAAAAGCTATTGTTGTGGTCTTTGTCCTCCCTTAGAAATCATAGCCCCACCATATATAGCATCTCCATTTATCATCATCACATATTGCCTTAAGTCTTATTTGCGAACTTGTGCATAAGCTTGCTCTGCTGTTGGAAATGACTTAATATAAAGCACATCCCCTCAGATCTTGTTGAGTCGATCGTCAAGTCCGTCTAAGAAAGTATAGACTTTATCTTCTTGCATGATAGTGTTATATTTCTGTATATCGGCATCACATATCATCGGGTTTGGTCAACGAAAATCAATTTCTCCATAAGACTTGAAGATTGTTGTAGTACGTTTCGATAGATCCTCTTCCTTGTTTAAGTCTCGTTACTTTTCTTTTGAGATCATACACTTGTGAGGTGTCGGTGCCATCAAAATACGTAATGGCAATATTATTCCAAATATCCTTTTCCGTCGAAAATATAATAAAATTTCCTATCAATTTCGGGTCCATCGAATTAATCAGTCATCTCTTCACCACTGCATTATCGATTTTCCATTTCCTAAAATTAGGATCCATCTGTTGGGGCTATGGAAGGTCCCCATTTATGTATCCCAACTTTGTCTTTGCCTGAGATATACATCTCGACAACCTAGGACCATAGTGCATAGTTGGTGTCATCTAGCTTGATTCCAATCTGTGTAGCAGACTCGTGTCTTGGAATCTAGTTGTGTGTTTGGTTCTGGTTCAGCACTTGTGCCATTTTGGATATCAAATCTGTAAGAATCGACTTCTCTCCTTCAGGTTGTTCTACCATAGTGGTAGATTCTTCCAATGTTTCTGATTTTCTCCTGTTTTCCTCTTCCATTTCTCTGTATTTTTCCAAAAATTCTATTGGTCCTAGAATCTCTGCTCTGATACCATGATAAAAGGAATAATATTCTTATTCATTTTCTTATATATTGATTACAACAATAGAGTAGCTATAATATAATTATAGGAAACCTATTTTAGGAAGGAAGAGAAAACTAATTTTTTTACAATATTCTAGACTAGAATCATGAAGATCTTCAATCACTCAATAAATAAAAATAAATCTGGTAACTTCATTATTGGTTGATTCTTATAATCACTCCAAGTATTTCTCTTGCAGCACCTCATCACGCCAACATCAAGTTCTTGCTAAGAATTTCAGTTGAACACTTAAATTACGTTTGATATGTCTAAACTTAATATTCAATAAATTAATAATTTTAGATATTAATAAATTTCTTCAAAGTCAAATATAATAATTCAATTCTCATTACTTTTTTTATTTTTTTAAGTTCAAAGAAAATTTATTAGTGTTAATACAAAACAATAAAACTTCAAATACTTGAACTTAAAAGCATAACCTCATTATGAAAAAAATGAAATATGTCACATGGTAGCTCGCAATAGAATATATTCTTCTAAAGTTCTGTATTTTGACAATGCCCACAAAATTTAAAATTTACACATTTTTACATATAGTTTACATATGTCCAAGTCAACTCTATTACATCGTGACATATTCCACTTTTATACGGTTCTAGTTTTATATTCAAGTATTTGTGATTTTACTGTTTTGTATTAATCCTAATGATTTTTTTTTTTTAGCTTAAAAAATATAAAAATAATAATAATTAGTATTGAATTATTATATTTGACTTTGAAGAATGTTATTAATATCTATAATTATTAATTTATTGAATATTAAGTTTAGAGCTTTCAAACATAATTTAGGTGTTCAACTGAAATCTTTAGCGAGAACTTGATGTCAAAATAACTTTCGGATAAAAAATAAGAGTAAGATAATATTAAAAATTAAATTTGAAAAAAAAAAAAAGAGAAAATAAGAGCATCTCCAACAAGCTCTTTAAACATAAATAACTCTTTAATTTAAAAAGCCAACGCTTAAAATTTTACTCAAATAAACTCTCTAATTTAACATTTTAATTTAGAGAGTAGGTTTAGCTCTCTATATTTGGAGAGCCAAACTCACTCTCTATTATTAAATGTATTGAAATAGTTTTAATTTTCAATACTTGATATGTTGGTTTTAATTAAATAATATATACAAATTGGGAGGAAAATATATGATAAAAAGAGAAGAGGTAAAATATTTTTTTTTGTTCAAAAATTTATTTTTGCTCATTGTTTTTACTTTTCAAACTTTTTACACTACAAAAAAGTTTGAAAATTCAATAAAGTAGTCAAAAAAACCCATTTTTTGGGGAAAAAAAAAAAAACTACACCGAACAAGCCGTAAATGCTTATTGAAAAAAGTAAAATAAAGAGTATGGAAATAAAGAGGCTATTGAAATGTTTAAAAAAATTGCTCTTTAAATTTAATGATGCTCTTTAAAATACTAAATATGTTTTTTAAATATACATAAGATGTTGTAGATGCTCTAAAGTAAATTAATTTTACACAAATGACAAGTGTCATAATTTGAGTGGGTAAGTTGGAAAAAATTAAATATAAAAAAATAAAATATGACACAAAAGTCACATGTCATCGTTTCAATGGTTATGTGTACCACATAGGACTATATGAGCGTCTTACCAAAGTTTTTCTGACCATGTAGTCATAGAGAGATACACACACATCATTAGTGATGCAGACGTCAACAAACATTGGTGATGAGAAGAGATGATGTTTGGTTGCAATCAAATTCGAGGTTTGTATAAGAGCTTCTTTGCATTTGTGTTGGTGGAGATGAGATGAGATTTGGGCTAGGTAATTGTGGCGGAGGCGGTCTTGGCATTGGCAGATGTGGTTGCTGGGTCATGGATGGTGTCAATGGTGGAAAAAGGCGACAGATGAGCAACACAATATTTTGCATACATTACAATTTACAAAAAGTGTAACACTTATGTTATATGTTTACAAAAAAGTATATACCATATTTTTTAAAGAAAAAATATTTTACAGTATTTTTATAATTAGTTTGTGTTAACTTTCGAAGTGAAATGGACTGATTATACCTCACTTTTTACTTCGCCAGAAATTTGAGGTGATTTGGTTGTATAAATTTGTATGTTATAGTCCAACAAAAATAAAAATTGACACTACATATTTCTTTGTTATTAATATATTGAAATAAATTTTGGCCATTATTAGAATTTCGAAAAATTGTTTTGTTAAATAAATTATTTCACTTAGGCTTGGTTTGGTATTACTATACTTTTAAGAGAATCACTTTTTGCTGTGTTGTGGAAATAATCAGATAAGTGTTTAGTAAACTATAGTTTCATAATTGATGTATATTTCAAAATTAGTATTTAAGCATTTGGTAACAAAAGTGATTTATTGTTATGATTATATAAAATTATTAAAATAGACATTGATTATAATAATATTATTTTGTATTATTATTATCATGAGTAGTATTGTAAAATTTATTTTTACTTCATATGTAATATTATCAAATATTTTTTCAAGACAGTGTATTTACTATAATTATTTTAAAATAAAAATAATATATATTTATTAAATCTTAAAATTTTAAAACATCAAAAAATAAAAGCATACTAATATTGTACAAAAATTAATTAAATTTAAATTTAAATTATTTGTGGAGATGCATTATAATTAGAATATTAATAAATATGTGACATAAAAAGAATTATTTTAATTAATTAAGATCAAAATTAGTATTTTAATAATAAATATATAGAAAAGTTAAAAGTAGAATTTGAAAAGTTATCATTTTGTTACTTTTCAAAATCTGCTGCCAGATGATACAAATTCTTTTAAAATTACTTTTTAAAAATTTATCAATCGCCTAAAACAATTTCTAATTGTTCGATAATCAGAAGCGAGGCTCTAAAATCAATCTCAAACGGGCCTTTAGCTTGTTTGGCTACGCATTCGAAAAAGTAGTTAGTTTTAAGTAATTTTTTATCTTGAAATATTTTTGAATAAATGACTTTTTTCTATAATAAAAATGTTTTACTCCGTCCATTCTATATAGACAAAAAAAAAAATTTATCCATCTGTTTTAAATTATAGAGAACTTTTGTGATTGATAGTATAATTAATTTCTTAATTTTCTAATACATCGCTATTTAATGTGCTTTGTTATAAACAAATTTGAACTACCATTATATTAATATAAGGAAATATTAAGAAAAATGTAAATCTACTTAAAAGTGTCAATCCAGGTCAGGCGGGCTGGGTCGGCCACATTAGAAAAATCTCGTGATCCCACATTAGAAAAAACTTGTGTTAAAGTTGCGGTGGGTCAACCCAGCCTACAACAATTGAACACAAACTCTGCCCACTTGTCACCCATCCGGTTCGAGCCCATGTGGGTCGAGTCTCAGCCCGTTCGGCCCGTATGAATAAAAAATTAATTTTTTTTAAATTACTAAAAAAATTACTTATTTTACTTCAAAAAAAATGTTTACATTTATAACAAAAAATGTGTTAAATTACTAAATAAAAAATAAATAACAATGATAAATTCACATTTATTATTTATAACAAAAAATATTTATATGGAATTTATATCTTATTTTACATTGAATTATTTCTAACATTGAATTATTTCTAACTTTGTGAATTTTACATGCTGCTTTTACATTTGAATAAAGCAACGAATGTCACTCATGTCAGTTACGGCTCTACCGTATATTTTTTTTTTTATTAAACGGGTTAGCGGTTTGACGCTGAACACACCTGAGCTTAAGGTTCAGCGTCAACTAGCTCGTGAACGGCCCACCCGATTCACGGGCCTCCACGGGTGGGTTGATGCAAGTTTGACCGATCTCGCCCGTCTTGACACCTCTAAATCTACTATAATAATTAAAAAAATAGAAATAAGTCTATCTTTATGAGATGGAGATAGAATTTGTTTTCAAATAATTCTCATCTTACTACAATATTAGTAACTTACTCATGTCTAACTAGAGATGGCTGGAGCGGGTCCGGGCGGTCCGCCCCCTGGTCCACTCTCTAAACAAAACAAAAAATTATAAAATTGAGGTTATGGTGTAGTGGTTAAGATTTGTAGTTTACAAGTTTCAACTCGGGTTCGATTCTTCTTTAGTCTATTTGTAGTGAAAATTATATTTATTATATATTTATATTTTATAAAAAAAATTTACTATGCCCCGGACCTGTGCCGGTGCTTGGCGGGGCGCGGGGCGGATCGTGGGTTTTTTTGCCATCCCTATGTCTAACTCTCCAATAGAAATAATTTCTTTTGAAATTTACTTAATTACTTATAAGGTAGTTATATTGATATCACATTTTTTTCATAAATGCACTACGTATTAATTAAATTAAAGATCCTTCATTTTAATTGAAAGTCGCATTTATGTCATTAACTTTTTTTATTAAATTCTTATTTTTAGCCTTCCATTAATTTATACATATTGTCTCTAATGACGATTTTCATCCAGTAATAATTCTATTAGAATTTTCTAAAATTAGATCTTTATAGCAATTTTGTATTTATTTATTTATTTTACTTTTTAACATATTCAAAGGATAAATAGGTCATTCACTCCCTCTTCAATTATTTTTTTGACAAAACCGTCATCAAGAACAAGATGTGTTAATTAATCGAGGTTTGATGAAGATAATGTGATGAAAAAAGTTAAAAGAAATAAATGTTATAATAAATAATTGTTATAGACCTTTTATGCAATTTAAATATAGTACAATTGTAAAAAAATGTGGTCTCAATATTATTTATTTAGCCTGACTTATAATCACGACCATAAAGAGTTTTTTCCACTACGGAAAAAAAAAATTAAAAGTATATGTATCACTACCTCTTCAATTTTTCTCCTCATAAAATCATTTCCTCCAAAATTTGTTGACCACTTCAATCCATCTCCCTGATTCGATCATCTCCCTCAATTGATCATTTCCAAAATCTGCTCACCTCCTCAATCCATCTCCATCAATCGATGATCAGTGACCCTTCCACCAATCATCTCTAAAATCTATTTACCACATCAATACATCATTATAATAAAACCTACAATCGGATCTCACCGCAAATAAGCGATATACTAGTACATTTTCAACCAACGTATTACCCACAAAATGCTCCCCAAAAATCAATTTTCTCCTTCAAAGAAATTAGACACACGCTAATGTCCAACAAACCCAAGAAATATGTTGTCAAAAGTCTTCATGATGAATCTTCATTATTCAAGTAATTTAAATGGTCCAATCTTGGGCTCAGATCCAAACCCACCAAACCAACCCAAGCAAGTTCAAATAGAGTAGACAACTTGGGCCGGTTCAAGTATTAAACAAAACATGTGGTTACCCAACGTCCAAATGCACTAAAAGAGATGCAGTGGATAGCGAGGAGAACACAGATGATATGGCTTCAAGGGAACGAGTCAAGAAGAAAAAGCTATATATTCTGCATACCAGATAAAGAAGCTTCACGATTCAGAAAATACTACTCAAACATAAACAAAAACAATTTAGAATCATCTAAAAATTCCCAAATTTCACATGCATCTACTACATGATTGCTGGATCCAGCACGATACTCTAGTACAAAATTGAACTCTGAAAGAAGTTCTTGCCAACAAGCCTGCTTGATCTAAAGTTTCGGTTGTGACATGAAGTAACTCACATCGTATTGTCTATCTTCATAATGAAAAGAGATCTAAGCAGATAGTAACGCCATACTCTGGAGAGGTGGACTACTGCCAACAACTCATTTTTATGTGCCGAGTAACGACACTCTACATTATTCAGCTTTCGGCTTTTACATGCCACCAAATGCCCTTGTTGCATTAGAACTCCTCCAAGAGCAAAATATGTTGCATCTATCTGCACTTCAAAAGCTTTAACCATATCTGGTTAAGTCCAAAACTGGATCTGTCTACATAAACTCCTTCATTTCTCAAAAGAAGCTTCGTATTGTACCGACCACTCTCAAGATTTTCCCTTCTTTGTTAATTTGGTTAGCGGCAGTGCGATTTTTGAATATCCTTTCACAAATATTCGATAATAGTTGGCCAACCCAAGGAACAAGCGTACATCATGTACATGCCTTGGCGGCTGCCAATCTTTGATAGCCTTAACCTTTTTATATCCATGCGGACTTTTTCTAGCTCATTAGGGATAATTGCATCAAAGGTCCCAATATTTCAAAAACGTTAGAGATATACTCCTAATCTAAAAAAAGTAGCACCAGACATCCTCTAACGTTTGAAGAAATAGACACCATAGGTCCCTCTTAACAGTTTCCATCCATTTCTTCCATTAAATCTCAGAATTAGAGTACACGCTTATATTTCTCCAAAATAAGCGTGTGAGAATTTCTCTCTCCTCCCCTCCTTCTCCTCTCCCCTCCCCTCCTACCATATGCTTTGAATTTTAGCCATTTACTTGGTATGATATATGTTGCTTCTACCATAAATCCAGCCTCCCATTCACGCTGATCAACTGAAATAGCTCTAGTTACTGCAAGTCAAAATGATGGCTTAAACAATGGCTCCGCTTCTTGCTTTCATCACTTCATATTTTAAGTTCACTAATTGTATCTTTGAATTACGTAAAAATCCCATGGCGGTTAATGCAAAGGGACACGTTTGCGAGATGGATCAATACTAAACGCTATGGTGAATAAACCAAATTTAAAAAAAACTACTAAAACTAAAGCCAAAATCCGAGGAGGTAATCGATATTAGTTCGATGCGAAGAAGTTAAGAAGGAGAAGCACAGTAGTAAACAAAGAAAAAATGAACAACAACAATTAAAAAAAATAAAGCTCCAACTCTTACATCAACTCTCACAACAAGGAAGGTCGATTTTCGATTTGTATGGTTATTTAAGAAATGGTGTTTCTTTTCTATTTCCATCCGATATCCGATTTACGATTTCATTTTACAGGCTTCTTATGGGCTAAATTACAAACCAAATGAGCAAATAGTTGATATTGATGTCATTGATGTGAATAATGATTTGGTTGTTGTGGAATTTGTTGAAGAAATATACAAGTTCTATAAGCTTGTTGAGGTATAAATTATCCCCAGTTCTTTACCTGATTCTGATGCAAGTACATATCGACTTGGCTATGAACCATATAAGGTGGAGAACATAATCTATTTTCTAGTCGAGCTCGGTGTGATGAATTATGCCATCATTATGTATTGTCCATTCGTGATTGTTGCCTCGGCGATCTACGCTGCTAAAGATGCACCCTAAATAAGGTGCATGTATGGACCAAAACACTAAAAATGCATACCGGTTTCTCAAAGCCACAACTTATGTAAGTTCATTTTGATTGTTCTAATAATAGTATTTATCATCTAAAAATGCACACCGCGCCTCTTTTGGTTTGGTTGTGTCGGGGATCCCTCCGTCTCGACTTTCTAGGCCGAGTTATTCAAGGTCGAATTTGAGGTCACTTCTTGGCGCCTTAGGTGCTCCGCTCACCCCTGCACACGTTAGCAACAACGACCCTTTACCCCCTAAAGAAGATAAATTTTTTTTCATTCGTCTCGAAAAATAAAAATTGTAGGATGTTGTCAAGGCATTTTCAAAGATAATAGCCATGGAAGGAAATGAGAGAGAGGAGAAATGAGATAGAAAATATTATTAGGAATGATGAAGATGAATAGTTTATAGTGAACCTTTTTTGGAGAAAAGAGAGAGAGTGGGAAAGAGAGAGAGATTTTCTCACATGCTTTTTTTGGAGAAATACAGCGCGTGCACTCTAATTCTAAGATTTAACGGAGAAAATGGATGGAAATTGTTAAGAGGGACCTACGGTGCCTATTTCTTCAAACGTTGGGAATGTCTAGTACTATTTTTTAGGTTAAGGGCATATCTCTAACGTTTTTGAAACGTCGGGGACCTTTGATGCAATTATCCCTGCTCATTAATGTGACCCAAAAAGCTGATTGAGGTATGGGAAAATGAGCATTTCGATAGTTTTGCATAAAGTTCATTCTCCCGTAGCTGAATAAAAACTTTTCTCACATGCTAAACATGCTCCTCCAGAGTAACATCATAAATTACGATGTCGTCCAAGTACACCACCACGAAGTCATCTAGAAATATGAGAAGTACCTATTCATCATCGCAAAAAACATTCTGGAGCATTTGTCAAGCCAAAAGGCATAACTTTGAATTCGAATGCTCTATATCTAGTTATCAATGTAGTCTTCGCTTCATCTCCTTCCTTGATCTGAACTTACCAGTATCCAGACCTTAGATAAATTTTTTGTGTAGTACTTCGCCCTGCTCAAACAATCGAAGCAATCTATCAGGCTCGATAGTCACAGCACATCCAAAGAGAACCATCAGCCTTTTCTGAAATATCAGTGGTGCTCCATATAGAGATTCTGCAAGTACAATAATCCCACTATCCAAAGATTTCAAATTTTTTGCTAAGCTCTTCTAGCTCAATGGAGCTCCATATTGGAGATAGCGAGATGCTTGGCACGATATAAGTTCAATTTCATGATCAATAACCCTCATTGGTGGCAATCTCCTTGGCAATTCATCCGGCATGAAATTTTCAAATTCCTGTATGAGCATTCTAACAGGTTTTGGGATAGGGCCAGTTGCTTTCTCAATCTCTTCCAATCGAAGAGTACACAAAAATGAGAGCTCATTCCACTTAAAGCCTTTATTGAACTATATGGCTAAGATGCTCTTCTCAACTATTTTCCCAACTAGCTTAGGGATGACACGGGGCTTGCTCTCCATTATCATCAAGGAATCAGAAAACGGCAACACTGATGTCATCATATCCATTATCATCAAGGAATCAAAAAACGGCAACACTGCTGTCATCATATCCCGAAAAAACTCCAATCTCAAAATCATCTTGAAGTCATCCATCTGAACTGCAGACAAATTAGTCCTCCCTTCAGAAGGACCAACTTTAACACTACTAAAAAATTGACTTTTGGGGATGCTTTATTAGGGACGGTTTAAAATTGCGCTCCAATAATCATTTATTAGGGACGGTTTAGAAACATGTGTCCCAAAAAGTGTGTTAGTAGGGACGGTTTTTATAAGATTTGTCCCAAAAATCAATTATTTGGGACGGATGGGTCCGTCATCGAAAAATATTTTTATTGTGCGCTAACTTTTAGTGGAAAAATTGTAAGGGGACCATTGTGTAAAATGTCCCAAACAATCTTATCGGGGACATACATTTCAAAAATAACCGTCCCAATAAGTGAAAATTTTGGCGCTATATTTTCCTTCCATTGTTTTAACAAAAATTTTGTTGGGACCGAATTCTCAATTACGGACCAAAAATATTTCCCATAATAAAAGTCATCTTCAATTGAAATTTTCCTCAAGCCATCTACCCTCTCAAATCTCTCTCTTCCTCAAATCTCTCAGTAAATCTCCGCAAAATCTGCTCTCCACAACGGATAATCTCATCTCCAATCTCTAATCTCTCCTCAAATCTCCAATGCGTCGACCAATCTTTCTCTCGATTTGTTAATTTGTTGAAATTGAAGGCATAAACGGAGATTTTTATCAACCCACTTCCACAGTGTAAATTCTTCATAACTATTTTTCTCTTTATGGTTTTTTTTGTTAATTTTAACTCTTGTTCTACCGTATAATTTTCTCGCTGTCTCAGTAACTCCGCCGCCTCATGATCCGTCGATCAATCCCGAGGTAACTACGCTTTATTTCCGATCGATCCATTGTTATAGATATACATGTATGCTTACAGAAATTATGCAACAATTAATTTGGATTTCCGTGTTTTCCTTGTTGTCTCGCTTATCTTTACAAATTACCCCACCCCTGTGAGAACTGATTTAATTATTTGGAATACTTGGGTTTTCGATCTGCTTCAAATTTCTATGCACGATATTTATGAATCTAGATTTCCACTATGAGGATTTGATTCACATCTAAGTTGCTTTGTCAAGACTCGAGAAGCTACTTCTAGTCATCCACAACTACTAAAAATTCCTTCTTAATATGTGACGCTCATCTAATAAAAGAATGAAAACTAGGAATATTTACTTTACAATATTTGTGTCGATTAGTGAGTTTCATTAACTTCTTGTTCAAAATTTGAATAAATGGAATCTATAAGCATAATGATTACATTTTTGAAATTAGTCTTAAGCTCGTGTTCTACTATTTGCTTATGAGTCATGAAGAGACATTCAAGACAAGTTTCAACGGTTTACGTTGTTGTTCTAGCTATATTGTTCTATACTTCTATTTGATGGAATTATTATAGAACGGAGTCATGGAAGTTAAAAAAGTAAAAGAAAACAAATAAATTGGGAGAGTATAATCTTAATAGGTAGGAAATGATACCAAATACACTATGAAAGATAGGAAACAGGTCTCCACTTAAATATTTGTATGCGGATGCCAATCTCTAATAAATTTTTTATCTCTTCGCATGCAAATTCTATTCAGTAAAGGAGTTTGGTGCTTTTGATTTTCGGAAAATAAAAACTCGAATCATAGACCAAAGTTGGTAAATTCATTATGATTTAAGTTTATGATTACTTTTCATTATTATAATTATGTGTGCAAACAAAGCAGTTGGGATTTAGCATTTGTCTACAAGCAAGACTCCTCAATTAACTCTGTCCTTAAAGTGGGCTTCTTTGTGTATTTTATGGATTTGGCCACGCCATTTAATCCCCAATGCTTGGTAATTCTCTGTATGTAGAGCTATCCATCATTTAAATGCACCTTTAATGCTTTATCTTCCCAATTTGTTAATATTATTCATTTTATCTAATTATGTTTGAAATTATATAAATGGTAATAGGCGACAAATGAACATTTGAAATTATATAAATGGTAATAACAACAAATGATCCTTTGAATTTGGAGTATGAAAGGTTTCTTGCATCCAATTAGAGGATTTGAAAACTTAAATTGATTTATTAGAAAACATTTGTTGTTAACTACGTAAATCTGAATCATTTACTTTGCAACTTTTTGGAATTAGTTGTTAGGACTGCTCAAGGAAGAAGAAGTCTACTATCAGGTTTCGAAGTATTTTTTCCTCTCAATTGTCGTATAACATGACATCATTTTTTTTAAGACTTTATAAATCGTAGCATTACATAAATTTCAATTCGTATAGTAGTGTTTGTACTGTGAATTTACATAATTTGTAGATATGGAGTGGTTATTATTTTTTATATTTCAATAGTAATTTCATTTTGTATTCCCTTCAATTCAACATAAACTTCATGACTGGAAAATTAATGAAGAAAAAAACCACCTTTTGTAGAAATCAAACTTCATAATCATCCCATTTCTTCTTTGAAACTTTAAACCGGCAGAGCAAATTTTCTTAAGATGTATAGCAGAATAATGGTTAGGAGAGGGTAGGTGTCTCCTTTGATAAGGTGGAAAAAGTAGGTATCTTACTCCGATGAGATGAGGTGTTTAATAGAAGCTATGGGAGGTTATATGTGATAATGAAAAACTACAGTGTATAAAGTGCAATATTTAGCATAAGTAGACAACTAGTCTATTGTGAATTTGTCCTTTGAGTGATACCCTTTGTGTTAATGTAGACTTGGATTCTTTACAAAGGGCCCTAATTTCGCTTCATCGTAATTTCTCTTAATGATGCGTAAAATACATACAAATGTGTTAGTTTCTCATAATCATGTATTGCTTATGTTTATCAACTATCTTGGTGCGTATAAGAACCTTTACACCATTAAAGCGCTTTCATTTTCTGGATATACGCTCAATACGTAGACACACTCCAACACTAGGGTGGCAATATATTATTGTGGTTTTGTCATCGGTATGCTTATTATGTACTAGTGATTGCTCTTATGTTCAAATCAATACATTTCCTTCTTTTTGATCATCGTATGTACCACCACGTAAAAAAGTTCTTTTTTTCTACTTATGTCCTCGTGTTATTTTGTGGAACTAGTAATTCATTGTGTTAGTGGTCTAACCATATTGTATTTGCAGATATCTAACAAGATAGCTATGCACGATAGAGGAATTTGGACATGATCTAAAGGTGGATGGTATTTTGCTTGTCAATCGAATGTTCAAATTCTTATATATAGTTTTGTGTGTATAGATGAAGACGTGAAACTTTAAATCTCCAAATGGAATGTAGGCTAATGTTATTTTGACTTGAGAATCGAACGTGTATGATCTTATTTTAGATTTCTAAATAGATATAGATATGGATATGTTAGTTTGGATTTATAAATTGAAGTAGTTTTGGAGCTATTTGTAAATGGACCGTGGTAGTTATATTGATTTGAAAGTATATATGTTTAGAATTATTATATATTTTATAGATGTTGAATGGTTATTATTTTTTATATTTGAATGATTTATTTTTGTAGATATGATTAATAAATTGTGTAACTACAACCTACAGGTGGACATGTAATGTATAATCAAAATATTTGAAAAAAAAAAATACTTACATTAGGGACGGTTGGCATCCGTCCCTAATAAGACCCAATAGTAGGGACGGTAATTATCGTCCCTAATACATATATTTCTACCCCACGTCTTATTAGGGACGGTTGACATCCGTCCCTAATAAAACCCAAAAGTAGGGACGATATTTATTGTCCCTAACACATATATTTCTGCCCACGTTTGAAGAGCCGTTACTAAGACCGTCCCTAATAGTATCCGCAACACGGCTAATGTGGACGGTCATAGCTTATAGTCCCCAATATATATTGGGGGCGGGTATCTAGTATTGGGGACGGTTATTAACCGTCCCCAATTGTCAAATTTTTAGTAGTGTAATGAGCACGGACTTGGCTGCTCCGGCAATCGGTTGAACAACTAAGTTGATTGTCTTGACCTTTCCACTACCTTTCTCTAGCACAAGCCCCGATGTACTCTACTTTGGAACTTGCAAGGTAGTTGTGAGTGTCATTGGTATCTACCATAGCTTTGATTGGTTTCCCAGTTATTTTTCCACTTATCTTCACATCAATGTACATCAAGCTTTTAACCTTATAAACATGAGGTTTCATCTCTTCTTTTTCTATTTTTTTAAGGATACATCGCCCTTTTTCAATCACCCGATGAGATATCGTGCTGAACCGGTATGAGAATGCTCCAAAGACATCCTCATCCTCCTCATCTTCCTCGCTTCGAACTCACGCTCTACTTGCTAGCCTGGCTCAATCCATTCATGTTGCTATTTACCCTTCTTCACCGGGTGAGGCCCATTGCATAAAAAACACCCATCATTTGTAGGAGTGGCACTTGATTTACTCTCTAGTGTCTTTCATTTGTTCCAGTGGCCACCCTGATAGTTTCCTTGATGGTCTCCCTTATTGTGAAAGTAGCGTTCTCTCCCATTTGAGTTTGATGTTATCTTGAAGAGTCTATTTCCTTCTCTTAGGAATTGGCTATTTATTGCAGCCGCTCCTTTCTGGTTTCTATTTTTGATTAATAGTCCATCAAGCATTTGGCAACTCCCATTGCCGTGCTTACATCGCCCACATTACATCTTTGGAGTTCGATTCTCGCCCATGGTTTCAGCCCTTCCATGAAAGTGAAGAGCTTGTTCTTTTCAGAAATGTCTCGGATGTCTTGCATTTGCCCTGAAAGGATTTCACGTAGTCTCGGATGGAGCTAGTATGTTTCAGTTCTTGTAGTGCTCGTTGAGCCTGATATTCCACATTTTTCAGGAAAAACTATGTTCTGATCGCTTTTTAAGAAGATCCTATGTATCTATCCGGCCCTTGTTGGTCTGAATATCAGCATATTTTGTTCACCACCATAGTTTTGCATCTCCACCCAGATATATGGTAGCTATCATCACTCTTTTTGCCCCATCTTCAATATTGGCGGCAAGAAAGTATTGTTCCATGTCAAATAAGAGGTTCTTGACTTCCTTCCCGTCGCGCGCCCCATCATAGGTGCACGGTTCTAGAATTTTGAGCCTACGTGCATACTCTTGTGCAAGGGCTTGCCCATTGCCAACTACACGCTGAAGTATTCGCAACTGAAGTCTCATGGCTTTCATTTCTTCTTGCATATCAAGAAGGATTGCAACAGCATCAGTCATGCTGCACAAATTATCCGACTATCATCCAGCTGGATGTTTAATTTACGGATGTCCGCCTCTGCTATCTCGACCTTTTCCTCAAGGGTCTCAACAGCTGTCGCATAACCTAGTAGTTTGCACATCGAGCGCATCCAAGTGTTGTTTAGTACCTTTTTTTGTGATCCACCACCTCAGTGGTGTGTGATGCATTTAGATCCATTGCTTTCTTCTCGAGGGTGGTGAGCAGCAGCTCTGATACCAGCTATCACTAGGCGCCTTTCTTTCTAGCACAAAAAGGAATACCGTGCGGCAGTAGTCTATTCTGCTAGACTATCTTCTGCCTGTTTTCGATCGATTCAATAATGAAATACAATTTAAAGAAAACTTTGCAATAAAATATTTGAATGCAATTAAATAGCTTGTTCATTGATTGATGAAAGCAAAAAATTACAATAGTTGGTGCAGGGGGTGAACACCATTAAGCTTGACAAGACTTCGAATACTAACTACCCATATAATAGCTTAAGTAGGAAAAATCTAAGTTACATGAGTACACGTTTAAAAGTTGAAGAATCATAACGTAAAATAAACAATTACAAACGAACAGAACTAACAAATGAAACTAATATTTACAAGGTGCAGCCGAAATTGGGCAACTATGGTTGCAAGTGGTGTCAGTGAGCTAATTATGGCTGCGGGCCCTGACACCTCGTCCATTCGATAGTTGACCCGATCCATTATAAAAGTTTAGCAAGAACAAGCAGAAACCGCAACAACTAACCCATTACCTTTTGGTTGAATGGTCACCGTATGGGAATTCTTTATTAGCTTAATACAACAAAGACTGATAGCTTTTAGTGAATTTGATGCCAAATCATAATCTCCTCGTACATATTTTGTTGGCTTAGCACAACCAATAGTTTCTAAGCTTCTCAGCTATCAAACACAGATCCAACTACCATAATGGTGTTGTGACTCCAAATGTGACCATTTGTAGTATTTTGTTACTACATTGCGTGATCGTAAGTCGTCTTTCACATTAGCAATGTTAATAGAATCAGTCCAACCCAACCAGATCAATCGATAAAATCAAAATCAAAAATCAAAATCATAACCATTCTGATTTTGTAGAGAAACCCTCTATTTGAAAACCCCCCAAATACCAGTCAACCCACCCAATTCTGAAGAACCCGTTAAACCATTCCCAATTTCACCAATTTTAAAATTCATTTCTTTCCACAATTCATCTCTTTCATTGTACGAAATCGATCAAAAGAATAAAAAATCAAAAAATTTACCTTCTAACAATTTTTGTGATTTCCAAAATATTGTTTTTCATTTTTTTGTAAATTTTTTATTTTTATAATTTTTTAAAATTATCGGATCAACCCCATTTTGACTTTTGAGCTTTTCTCTTTTCTTAGTCGATACTCAAATCAATCTTTGCACATTATATGGCTATGTAATAGTTTATGATAACATCCATAGAAAAAGTCTTTGGGACCCAATATTACTAGATTGTGACTTCTTATTCTAAAATAGACATTTCCCTCTTTTAACCAAAGAGAATCGACGACATGTGTGAGAATAATTTTTTGAATTAGAATTTTAAAAAACTAGTTACAAATATTAGAATTTTACTTGCGTCAGCTGCGCTTCAACATCATCCAGTTTCAAATTTTATTAAGTTTGAATAGCTATCATATTTTTCATAATTACTTTTATATACAATAATAGACTAAGTGATGAGATTATTGTAATATAACGGTTAAAATTTAAGAATTCATATTTACATTTTAAAAGAGGGGATTATACAATAGTACTATTCAAATTTTTTTAACTTCTTCATCTTTGAAAGGGAAAAAATTATTGTTCCAAAAAGCTCTCTTTGAAAGCACTTAAACTCCACCTAAGTATGAAGCACAACTGCCCTCAGGGGCATAGACGAGTTGTTAAGGCTCGAGGTGACGAGGGAAGAAATCCTCCAACAACGCGCCTTCGATTCCCCGTGGAGCGTTTTCAGGAAATATTGTGGAGATCCTCCTCTCTCTCTCTCTCGTGTCCCCGTCAAAGACATCCTCGACGGTTCGATTCCGTGTGACTTTCCCTTAGCAAATTTTTCTATGCTAACTACGATCAACCGATCCTCACTTGTGGAGGTGAAAAACTTGAAGTTCGACCTCCACGCCTAATCACACTTTACACTTGTTAAAACTCTTAATTCTCTCTCGGATTCCACTAGAAAGAGATAATTGATTCTTAGGACATCCCTCAGCTATTTACAACATATATTAAAGTAATAAAAATCTTACATAATTTCACACACATGCTACAACCACCTTTCATGGAGAAGTGCCCCATTGAATTAGAGGGTGTTTGGAGGTGGAGGGTGGAGGGGGGGACAATGTTTAAATTATAATTTCAACTAGTAAATGAGACCATTTCCACACATTTTATAAAAATTTAGTAATTTTTATCATTGATGGTGTTTGCAATATGTAATTGAAATTATGTAAAATTTCTATTACTTTAATATATTTTCAATCAATATATAACCCACAAAATGCTCCCCAATAAATCGATTTTCTCCTTTTAAAGAAATCATTTGAAATTATGTAATGTCCCACAAATCTATGACATATGTAGTCAAAAGCCTTCATGACGAATCTTCATTCTTCAAGTAAATTTAAAGGAATTTTTTCATAGATGCAACACTTTTTAAAAATAATTTCAAAAAATTATTTTTGTTTCATTTATTCTAAAAATACTGTTTTTTAAAAACTATTATTTTAATTTATAATATTATATATTACATATAGTAACTAAATTATTAATTATCGAATTAGATAGAAATTCATATATTATAAAATCTTTTATTGTTAATTATAGTAACCGAATTCTTAAAAACTAGAACTGATTGGTATATATAATTTGTATTATAAATCTCCGTAACAAATACAAACAAAACTTGCGTTCTTTTCAATTACAACATTTGTAACAATCTGTGTTACAAATTGAAATGCAAAATATCAGTTATACAGAATATCAATTCATGTAACATGTGCTGTGTAAAATAAAATAATATAATCTATAACATATTCAGTTATACAAAATATCATTTGTAACATAAGTATCAGACAGTGATATACAATATCATTTGTAATATCTGTATCAAATCATGATATTAAACAGAAATTGTTACAACTGCAAAATCAACTCTAAACTTTAACAAGTTCATATTAGTATACCCATTGGACTCTAAAAACTTATTCATATTGTGTAACATCAGTATGATATAGATACATAACAAAATGTCAAATTTAACAAATAAAACTCATGACTTTATCATTTTTAACATATGTAACATCAGTGATACAAAATACTAATTCATGTAACATGTGCTGTGTAAAATGACATAATATAATATATAACATATTCAGTGATACAAAATATCATTCGTAACATTTGCATCAAATAGTTATACTAAACAGGACTAAATGGACATAAAAGTATAAATATGAGGATCAACTTGCAAACATCTAAAAATTGAAGGACTTAGGTTGTAAATAAAAGAGGACAAAATTGAAATGAAAGAAAAAATACATAGACTAAAGTGGAGATATTATAAAAATAAAAGACTTACCGTGAAAATAATCAAAAACTCAATAAAGAAATTTGGATCAAAATTCATCATTCATCAAATAGTGATACTAAACGGAACTAAATTGACATAAAAGTAAAAATATGGGATCAACTTAGAAATATCCAAATGCTGAAGGACTTTGGTTGCAAATTAAAGATAACGAAACTGAAATGAAAGAGAAAATACGTGGTCTAAAGTAGAGATATTATAAAAATAAAAGACTTGACGTGAAAACAATCAAGAACTCAAACAGCAAATTTGAATTAAAGTTCATCAAATTCCTGTGGTCTTTTAATGTCTAAATTTGATTTTAATTCATTATTTTATTAATTAATATAATATTAATTATGACAGTATTTTTAAAATAAATTTATTAAATTGATAAAATTAGAATTATTTTTATATTGATCAATCTTAAAATAATTCAAAATCTAACAACTTAATTAATTTATTTTATGAATACAACATTCTTAAAATTATATTAATTAATAAAACAATAAATTAAAATCAAATCTATGAGCTTGTTTGGTATCCATTTTTTGGCAAAAAATGTATTTTTTTCAGCCACTTTTTTTGACTTTTCAAAGCAAATGTGGCTAAAATGACCAAATTATCCTTCATCAAAATTGTTACAAATTTCAAATGAAGGATAATTTGGTCATTCAACCACATTCTTTGAAAAGTCAAAAAAAAATGAAAAAAAAATACATTTTTTGGCAAAAATATGAATACCAAACCAGCTCTATACCTTAAAAAACCACGTAAGTTGTGATGAACTTTGATCCAAATTTATTGATTGAGTCCTTGATTATTTTCACAATAAATCCTTCATTTTTATAATATCTCCACTTTAATTCCTATACTTCCTGTTTCATTTCAATTTCATCATCTTTAATATACAACCCAAGTCTTTCAACTTTTGAATTTTTACAAATTGATTTCTATATTTATACTTTTATGTCAATTTAATCTTGTATAATATCACTATTTGATACTAATGTTACAAATAATATTATATTATCAATGTTTTACACGTCACATGTTACAATAATTAGTATCCTACATGATGTTACAAATGATGAAATCAATAGTTTTATTTGTTAAATTTGACATTATATTACATGAAAAGTGATCTATAGCCCAAGTGGCAATTATTATATTGCCCATATCCAATGTGCCATTTACACATTTAATGAATTGCCCATGTAACATTTACTTATCTACGCAATTCATCTAATATACAAGTAACACATTGAATGTAGACAACATAATAATTACCCACTGAGAGCAATAGATCACTTCTCTATGTTACACACTATAAATAGATTTTTAAAATCCAATGTATATATTAATACTAACTCGTTGAAATTTATAGTAAATTTTACAATTATAACAATTTCGCTTAATATCACGATCTAAGTCTAATACGTATATTACAAATGTTATTATATATCATTGTCTAATACAAATATTACAAAATGATATTTTGTATTATTAAATATATTACAAATTATATTATATTATTTTATTAATTTGGTTATTATATTTTCTTATATCCAATGCGCCAACTCGGCACACATTTAATGAATTGCCCATGTAACATTTACTTATCTACGCAATTCATCTAATATACAAATGAATACATTGAATGTAGAAACGTAATAATTACCCACCGAGAGCAATAGATCACTACTCTATGTTACACACTATAAATAGACTTTTAAAATCCAATGTATATATTAATACTAACTCGTTGAAATTTATAGTAAATTTTACAATTATAACAATTTCTGTTTAATATCACAGTCTAAGTCTAATACAGATATTACAAATGTTATTATATATCATTGTCTAATACAAATATTACAAATGGTATTTTGTACTATTAAATATGTTACAAATTATATTATATTATTTTACACAATTGTATCATTAATATTTTAAATCTCAAATTGTAATACAAATTATTACAAATATTATAATTGAAAAGAACATACATTCTATTTATGTCTATTTCATATATTTCTGATAAAAATAATATATATTTAACAATTATAGCAATAAAAAAATTTTGTTATATATATATTCTAATCAATTCTCATTTTTAAGAAATCAATTACTATAATTAACAATAAAAAATTCTATAATATATAAATTTCTGTTAAATCCAATAATTAATGATTCAATAAAAAATTTCTCTAATTAATTCCCTTTTTTATTACCATATATTATTTAATATAATGAATTAAAATAATAATTTTTAAAAAAATAGTATTTTTAAAATACAAATAAAACAAGAATGACTTTTTAAAATTATCATCAAAAATGACTTATTTATGGGGAAAAAGCCCACAAAATAGAACTGATCTACAAAAAACCGAACCAGCCAGATATTGCCCAAACCAATAGAGCAAATAACAAAACATGTCGTTCCCCAACGTCCAAATGCACTAAAAGAGATGCAGTGGATAGCGAGAGGAACACAGATGATATAGCTTCAAGGGAACGAGTCAAGCAGAAACGGCTATACATATCCTGCAGACCAGATTAAGAAGCTACACAATTCAGCAAATACTGCTCAAACATAAACAAAAACACATTAGAATCATCTACAAATTTCTAAATTTCACACACCACTAAGAGCCTGCTTGAGGGTTTTTTTTTATCCATTTCAAATAGAATAGTCTATAAAATGTTCAAAAAAATAGTGCTTCTTAATTCTTTGAAACACCGAATTTAAACAATTTTTAAACCACACAAAACTCATGTAGTGTAATTTAAAATATATCTCTCAACTGGCAATTTTTGACCATTCTTCAAAATCTCTTTCAATTTTATCTTCTCTCAAACAACAATTTTCTAACTATCCTGAGCTTCTTACTTTTTTAAAAAAAATCATATACAAAAATATAAATTTAATTTTATATTTTCAATGATAAATCAATATATAAAATTTTTTAAATTAATTTTTTTTTATGAGTATAATTTATTTCTTTAAAAATACTATTAAAACCACTTAATAATGAACTCAAAATCGTTTCAAAAGCAATTACAAAAAACCACTCCCACGTAAACGCCCAATACCAATACTTTAAAAAAAGTTATAAACATGTTTCACAAGTTTTTTTTATTCATGCTAACAATTAAATTCACTACACAAATATCCAAAGCAAACCAAACTCAATTACTAGACCAGTAACAAATGTACTTAGGCTTACTAGACCAGTTTCAAGTATACAATCAACAAGTCTGAAGAGCCTAAAGTTCAATCTACGAGCAGATTAACACCACTCTTCCCAATTGTTAACAGGGAAGGAGGCTGCCTGAATTTCCACTCAAAACCAATAAATTTTGAATCAAATGCATGAATTCTTTTCAGTCACTGCAACATCCATTACAAGAAAACCCAAAAACTTGTTCAACAAAATTCAACTATATGAAGAATTAAAAAAGAATATGAATTGAGTGTTCTGGGCTCAGAGAGTTGCTTTATGTGCTCATAGAAGAGCATACACTCTTCTCATACAAGAGGTGTCAGAATTAAGCAAAAGCAGTCATCTCTGCCCACATTAACCAAAAATGAGTAATCATAAGTCAATAAACAAACAAAAAGTCAAATAAAAATTAATTTTATCCAAAAGGGACTCAGTTTATGGGTGGTGATATATCAGGTTGGTCGGCAAGGTATAACAGAACACCATTACGACGAACGAGACCAATATCAATGTAGTCATCATCGTCCCACACTATAAATTAACAAAATCAAATATTAATTAAGAAGAAAATAATAAATGGGTTTATTGAATTAGTGAATCATTAAACGGATAAGTATGAGTAAAATGGGAATCATCAGATAGGAGCGAAAGACTATAAAAATGTATAATCATAAAAAATTCATTTGAACTATGCTTTTAATCATCACGTGATCCCATTTTATTCATCAATTCTCATTAAATACACAAAAGATCGACAAATTTCACACACACAAAAAAAACTTACACAGATTAAATTAAATTACAATCGGAAAAGCGCCTCAGAAGGAAGGCAGTAGTTTGTTTGTAATCAGAGATTTTCTCATTAAAATACAACTTCAATCATCATTGGCAACTAACAATTTTTTAAATCAAAGTTTCTTACAAAAAAACCACTGAAAAAGCTAACAAATCAAACCATAAGAACAGATCTAATCATCAAACAAGAAAAACAGCACAAGATGGCCTCATAGAGAAGATTAGGTTGATCCACAAATTGTGTTTCAGACATATGCTTGTCAAAATAAAAGTATAATCATAGGCCAATACTTTGAAAGATCAAAAAATAAAAAATAAAATTTAAACATAACAAGCAAAAATTGAAAGAGAACGACACCCATCGCAAAAAGTCATATTCACCGATGCTCGGATTCTGCATACAGAGCGTGCGTTTGTTTACCTGCGAACCAAAAAATCGCAAGCCGCCCCAACAATTGGGTGTGAAGAATTAGTTCTAGGGTGGGTGGTATTTATAGGTAAAAAACTAGGGTTTATATTGCTTATTGAGAATGATGGCGGCCCATATTTTACTCTGCAGTATGCTTAATGCTTGTACCTTTGAAGTCAATTCATACTTACAAATTTTATTTTATTTTTTCCTTTTTCAAATAACTTGCAAATTTTATTTATACCTTTTTTTTTTTTTCTAGGGTCGGTTGGGTATTAAAATATTATATGGGTATCATTTTATTTAGTGCGCATTTAATTTTGCTAAAAATTTAGATTTTTTATTAATTTTTATAAAAATTGATAAAATATGTGTCAGAAAAGTTGATAAAATATTTGGTCACGTGAATCGTGTGTTCTCGACTCATATTTTAATAGATTTCTTAATATTTATAGATTATTATAAATTTCATGGATTTTAATAGAATTAAATAGATTTATATTATAGATTTTAATATATTCTCGTGGTTTTTTCGATTTTAAATAGATTTTTTTGAATTTTATCGATTTTAATAGATTCTCATGAATTTTATTGATTTTAATGGATTTATAGGCTTTTTATTAGAAATTGTATATTTACCTCCTCCATTGCTAAAAGTAAAATTGTCAACTGAAACTTTGAAAAAAAAAAAAAAAAACTTCACTATACCATTTCAAATTTATTTTTCTTTTCAAACCAAATTATATTTGGATAACAAATGCTCTAAGATTAATGTTGAAAAATCATTTCTTTCCAAAGCGTACAATTTTCTATGTTACAAAACTAGACTAATAGTTAAAAAAAATAGACAATTAATTAATAATCTATTGATATATATAATTTAACTTTTAAATATTACAAATGAATAACGAGGCGTTTATTAATTTTAAAAGAATTCTAAATTATAGAAGTTAATGGATTTCGTATAATGTATTTGTGATTTTTTTTTTCTCTAATAATCCAAATTACAAAACATAATGATAAAAATAAACTTTAAATATTTTAATTGATATTTTTTAAGTGACTGACTCTTATAGATTTCATCATATTTTATTAATTTCCACAGACTTTTACAGATTTTCATTTGAAAGACTTTCACATAATTTTATTGATTTTTATAAACTTCTATTTTTCAATCAAAAATCTTGAATATAAAAATATAATGTCCTACAGTTAAAAAAATTGTCAAACGAGAAAGTCTAGCAGTAATTTATTTAATTGCATTAATATTATTACGTTCATAAAAATTTTGAATTTATAATGTTCTATTTTTATTTGATGTAAGTAAATTACGTCGGAAGTTAATAAGATAAAGTATTGCAAAACATAGACTCAAAGTAATTGAAATAATCAATGTTATATCAAAACAATTTACAAAACAAAAAGACACGCATACTCATCAAGATAAATAGAATAAATAAGAATAAAAAATTAATTTTTAACTTGATAAAATTCATTAATAAATTACAATCAACCGTATATAAGAACTAAATTATAAATTTATCTTGTTTTTAATGAAAAATAAAAAAAAAGGTGAAAAAGAATAAAGAGAAAAAAAAATGGTAATAGGAACATTAAAGAAAAAAATTACACTGAAGATAGCTAAAAAGTATGATCATCTTTTTCATAAAAAAAAAAAAAAAAGTTAGTAATTGATCATGTGTAAAGAGTTGTAGAAGGAAAAAGAAGAATAGAGAAAAATAGTTAAAATATTGAAAGAGAAAAGAATATTGAAAGAAAAAGAAAAATTAATATTATTTTTAAAAAAATATAGAATTATGGCTAGAGTTCGAGAGGGGAAAAAAAAAAAATATATATTTAATATTGACTTTAAAGTTCGTAGAAGGAAAAAAGAAAAATTTAAACATTGTGATTAGAAAATAAAATTCATAACATTATCGTATATTAAAAGAAACTCATAATTTTTTCATTTAAAAGAAAAAAAAATTATAAAATTGAAAATATGGGCTGTGTTTGAAAAAAAAATTATAAATTGATACAAAATAGTTTCCAGCAAAATCTTATATGAAAAATGAGAAGTTTGAGAAAGGGGAGAAAATAAAAAGAGAAATCAATTGGTACAAAAAGTTTCTAATAAAATCGTATGTGAAAAGTGAGAGGGGAGAGAAGCCAATTGAAATTTTGAGATTTAGAACTATAATTGTTAAAAAAATTGGTAGTTATAATTATGATTTCAAATCTATTAAAATCTATTAATAAATGAAATTATTTGAAATTTATTAGTTATTTAGGACATCTAAATTTTTAAAGAGTCTATTAAATTCCAAGTTGATGATCGGGGCGAGTATAGAAAAATACTCATTTATCGCCATGTTTAATTAATTAATTAATTTTTATTTTATTTTTTTACATACAATTTAAATTTTAAAACATAAAAATAAATTAAAATAAAATATTTGGGTCGGGTTCGGAGAATTTGGGTCGGGTTCGAAGTCGGGCGGGGCGTGGACGATTTTTTTGCCATCTCTAGTTGATGACACCTAAATTTTGATGAATTCTACTAAAATTTGAGTCAATGACACTTCAATTTATATGAATTTTTAAAATTCATTAAAATATGAGTTGACGAGACCCTTTTAATATTGGATTTGTTATGAATTTCATATTTTATAATTTATATGAAATTAGTACGCTAATGCATGTTTTGTAATTATGAAATTATTTTTTAAGAATTTATACCTTGTGGATTCTATAGAATGTATAAATAATAATTGAGTTGTAGGTTATGGAATCGAAATGTATAGATAAAAAATATATTTAACTAATTTTACTAATTTAAACTATAATTTAAGTATGGACACACAAGAACTGTTTTTTTTTTTTTTTTTTTTGTGAAGACACTTTAAGTATCACGTGTGATTTTGATAAAAATTAGATTTTTTATAAAATTTTGATAAAAGTTGATAAAATTTGTAGTTGAAAAGTTGATAAAAATTGTAAGTCCCATAAATATATAATTAAAATTAATCGTTAACTTTGATTTCAATTTTTTAACATATTTGTAAACAAAATCAAACAAATTAGAAAAAATGAGATTCATATTGCATTGTTGCTACCATAGTTTATAATAATAAGTGGTATTTACCAATTTCACACATTCATTGCCATTGCATACATCTACAGCCACCACTATGAAATTGATAAAATATAGGGTTAATTACACTAATGGTCTCCATTCTTCCAGGTTTATAACGATTTCATCCCCATTCTTTTTTTTAGCAGATATCATCCACATTCTTCCATTTATTCTCACATAGGGTCTCCAAATCACTATTTTTCACTATTTTGAAAATTCTATAACAATTTTATCCTTTGACTTAAATAAATTAAAATAATAAGAAAAAAATACAATGAAATTGGACCCTTAACTTTTACAAAAGTACAAATAAATCCTAAACTATTTTATTTTATACAAATAGGTATTCTTCCCAACAAAAAAGCTGCACCAGTGCTAAGCACCACATGGCCGATGACATTTCATACAAAACGGTGTCTTGCCGTATAAAATTCATACAACATGACACCTAAGCACCAACAGTCAACGGAAAAATCATGGTCGATGCCTAATATGATCTCCGGTGCCACGTACTCCTCCGTCCCGACAAACAAGTTGGATTTCTGCACCAAGTCAGACTCGTGAGTCATTGAGTCACCACCGAGTTCTACTGGATTAACCGAGTCCTCCGGCGAAATCCCAGAGTCACAACACTTGAAGAAATGGGCAAATTTCTTTTTCATCCTGGGCTCAATTTTGGGCATAGATTTCATGGAAGAACGAATTTTTGGAAATTTTGGAGAGAGTTTTACTGATAAATCGAAATATATTAAATGGCCATTTTCTTGAATCATCACATTTTCTGGCTTCAAATCTATGTAAACAATGCATAACCCATGAAGATATTCCAATGCCAACACCAATTCTGCAACATAAACTCTAGTGGAGCTTCTCCATTAGAGCTAATGGTAGGCTAACAGTCAATGTAGAAAGACGTTTGGATCATGACGGGCATCCCATTGCTATCACTGCAGCTGATACTGTTGGAGCAAGTGGAGCTTCTCCATGGAACTAGAGAGAAACTTATGGAAATGGCCAGTCTTCAAATCTGGTCGGCTTTTCTCTCTCCGGCGAAGGTGTCTGTAAGTTTTAGCAAGAAGGAGGTGAGAAACCTAGTTGAGCCATATCTCTATTTCACAGAGAGAGATGTGAAATAGAGATATGGTGGTGTATGATATGGGGTGAGGCGAAAATAGCAAAGCGTATGGGGATGAAAAAAAGGGGTGGGTTGCTTGGGTTGGGTAGCAAAGCGTTAGGGATGAAAACGAAGAAGGGGTGGGTTGGGTTGGGGGGGGGCGAATACTAATTTGAATAAAATAAAATTGTTTAGGATTTATTTGTACTTTTGTAAAAGTTAAGGACCCAATTTCATTGTATTTTTTTCTTATTATTTTAATTTATTTAAGTCAAAGGGTAAAATTGTCATAGAATTTTTAGAATAGTGAAAAATAGTGATTTGGGGATCCTATGTGAGAATAAATAGAAGAATGGGGATGATATCTGCTAAAAAAAAAGAATGGGAATGAAATCGTTACAAACTCTAAAAAAATAGAGGACCATTAGTATAATTAACCCTAAAATATATACACTTTAATACAACATCTAATTTGATGAGTTATATAATCCGAGGTAAGAATTCTCAAAACTTATATAACACCGAATGAGGTCAAATAAAAAGTAACTCAAATGAGTCATCAATGTCAATTGACATTAAAAGCTTTGCTCACCCATGCATTTGAACAAATGTTGAATGAAGTATATCAACTTAGCCAAATATTTGTCGACGCAAAGGGGTCAGTTTGAATCTAATAAGAATTTACAGTTTTCATCTTAGAATCTGGATATGGCGAGAATTCAACTCTATCAAAGAAGGCCCAGCGAAGGCCACCTTGGCACTAAGCGTGCCACACGTGGCAGCCTAAGCTCCATATTGTAGAACCAAACCCTCGCATTCTAATATCTCACCAAAAGAGAATCCAGGAAGATATTGGACATTCCAACGAATCTCTGCTCTTTGCCAACTCCTTGCACCCCCACGGAGTTCTCCAGAAAATCTGATATTTCTGGACAACCAAAGTGATAATAAAGGAAGAAATTACATTTGACTAACAAATAAATTCCCACAAGGAAACTACATGTCAATCTCTTAAAAATTAGCAATGCAATCTTAGAGAATGATAAGGATTAAGATCGAAATTTTGGGGATTGCGATAGTATTGGATTCAATCTTATCTTTATAGGAAAGAAGAATCCAATCAAATAACTAATTGACTGCCTCCCTAAATTGATTAGAACGCTCCCCTATATACACCAGACTTTTAATCATTCCAAGTTATGCATTATTCTCAACCACAAATTCTAGTTAAATTTATGTCTGCTTGTTTATTTCACACCTATATTCTCTAAAATAACTTGATATCGGGTAACTTGACCGTTAGAGTACAAACAATCGCCGAACTATTTTCTTTCGATGATCTTAGTGTTTAACAGTTGTCTAAGTGTGTAGGTAACATGCATGTTAGTAAAAAATTGATTGGAGATCTATTAAAAGTCAGTTTAGTAGAGTTTATAAACCAGTTTATTTGACCAAAATAGTTTATTTGACAAAAAAATTTGCCTTGGTAACAATCATTTTTTATCATTATTGGTTAAATAATCTGTTTTAGTCAAATAAACTAATTTATAATTTCTATCAAACAAGCACTAACGCGTGGATAATACATATTTCAAAGTCAACAAACAAGATTATCATAATCACTTCAACACGAACACGTCTAATGAAAAAGCACTATTTAGATTATTAAAGCTATCCTAGGTTCACATCAAAGCTAACAAAGGTTTTGAGAGGGAAATGAAACTACAAAAATATCCAACTCCTAATATTCATAAAGGAAGATGGAAAGGAATCACCAAATCTCTCGGGTCAAGTTTAGATGGTCTAGATTAATTCAAAAAATGGGCCCACCTTCAAACAAATGGATGATACTTTCAAAACCCTTTCAAGTCATGAAATATTAAATGTTGTGGATCAAAAGGTTATGTAATCGTGCAATCATTATTGAAGAACAAAATACAAAACGCGATATGTATATATCCCTACAATAATATAAGAGTTTTAATGTTTCTCACTGTAAATTTTTCGTCCAATACGTCGTCGTTTCATTGTATTATTTCAGATATCATTTAATTGTTTTTCCTTTAACCTACTTCGATTACCTATTTTCTGACAACAAAATTTTTCTCAAATTTCTCAATATCTTTCATAATTCTTAGATTGGAAAATTGCTAGCTCGGAATTGAAAGAGGGATTCTGGAATTCCAGTATAAAGCAAGTTATGAGCAGGTTTATAAATTATTTGTAGATTATTTTATATAAATTTCTCATTGTTATTTGTCTATAAGTTTTTATTTCTCTAGATTGTGGATTCCAGTCTTAAGTTCACTGTAAATTCATATTTTTAGAATGATAAGAACTTATCAAATCTCTTAATTTTTGTACATATGTTTTAGAATATTTTACATAAATCTTTTATTATCTGTAAGTTCTTATTTGTCTAAAAATGAAGCTTAAATTTCTTATATTTCAGTAATGTTTGACAATTGTGGTTGAAACTTTGTTATATAAAACAAAATTTAGAATCACATGACAAATTGAAATTTAATTATGATCAATGGTAGAATGAGTTTTTCTTTACATCGAGTAAGTCAAGATAGTTGGTCCTCGATTTAACTCAACAACATGGTTGTCGTTGTCGAGTAGCTCGACAATCAGGTTGTCGTTCAGATTCTTCACCATTGAATTCTTTGTTGTTTGATTCCCCATCTCTTGTCTGTCGAGTTTATGCTTGTAAGCAAAAGATGGGCTAATTATTAGGGGGTCAAAATCTTAAGTTCAGGAACAAAAAAATGATTAATAAATGTGTCAATTATCCAACCACCACCACACCACTGAAGCGAAACCCATTTTTATGCTTTTTCAGTTACCACACTAACAACACACATCTCCATCTCAAGACTTAGCAACCAAATTCAAGTGTCTGCCCAATCCCAATATCAATAAAAGCATTGACAAACTTTCTTCTTTCTCCCATCTCTCGTGGGTGAGACCAACAAGGAGGCCAGAATAACAACTCTATCGCTTAGATCTCCAGTTCTCGAGTTAACTCGACAACATCGTTGTCGAGTAGCTTGACAACCAAGTGGTTGCCGAGTTATATTTAAATACAACACGATCCTACCGTCTGAAAAAGTGGGACAGGAAAAGAGAGAGGCGGAGGCAGAAAAATGTAAGCATTTCTGCATTTTTTTCTTTAATTCCCAAATCGATTTTAATATGTTCATATAGAGATATGTGTTTTAATTTATGTTAAAAAAGAAGAAGTTTGTCATCTTTTAGAATTTTATGTTAAGAAAAGATGTTTTCACAGTCTGAATCTAATTTGATTTTTCTTAATTATCAATTTCTTATTAAAATGGGAAAATTGAGTAGATTAAAATAATGATGAATCTTTTGTTTACTATTATTCGGAATTTCCTGTTTTGGATATATATATGATGTTGAGTTGCTCGACAAGCAAATCCAATAATTTTTTTTTCAAACCAAATTTTTGTCTTTCGTTTTTTTTTTTTTGGTGTGTGGGTATTTATTTTTATTTTTTTGATAATTTGCACTTTTGGTCCCTAATGTTTCTAATTTACAACAAATTTACCCATAACTTTTTTTTATTAATAGTCATCCCAGCCTTTGAATTTGTTGCAGATTGCCTTTGAATTTTGTTGCAGATTGCAGATCATATCCTTTTGACATATTTTGCCCTCCTCTTTAATAAAAAAATTAAATAAAAGTTAAAAACAACAAAAAAATAAAATAAAATTACAAATGAAGTCCTACAACTTTTAATCTTGACGAATGTATGAATAGTAAAAGAAAAAAATAAGAAAAAAATTAATAGTATTTATTTAGTATAATTTATAAACTTAAAAGGTAAAATAAAAAAAAAATAGTAAAAAATTGAATAAAAATTAGGTGTAAAAGAAAAAAAAAGAAAAATAAATTAAAGTAAAAAATTTGTTGTCAAAATGGATTAATTTGTACACACTACAATAAATGAATAAAGAATAAAAAAAAAAGTAAAAGGCATCATAATAAATAAAAAAAACTGAAAATGGGCTTCGACCCATTTTCAATGACTTAGTGTTATCGACTTAGTGGTTAGTGTTGTCGAGTTGTTGCCCACAAAATAAATAAATAAATAAATCTATTTGCTTAGTATTGTCGAGTTGCTCCACAACACTAACAAAAAAAAAAAAATTTCAAACGGTCAAATATTGTCGAGTTGCTCGACAACACTATAAAAAAAATCAATTAAATGTGTAACTCGACAACATTATAAAATAAAAAAAAAAAAAAACTCATTCATTTATATAAACAAAAGTTAATTTTCTGCATTGAATATTTTATCTTTATTTGTTTTTTTTTTCATAAATTTTTATGATTACTGTGTAATCAAGTTAGTAAAATAAATTGTCCAGTTACTCTAACAATCCTAATTATTTTTTTATTTTTTTTTATTTTTTTATTTGTTAAATTTATTTTATTAGTGTATCGACTTATTGGAAAACAAAAAAAAAACTTTGTCCAAAAAAAATAAAATTTGTTGAGCGATTTCCTATAACAATGAACTAGATATGAGACAAAAATAAACAAAAAACTGTTAAATATTAGTTTATTATAAGTTATTAGGGAAAAAATTAAACTTTGTGGAAAAAAAAAATTCTTGAGCAACTCAATGTATTAAAAACAATTAAACAATAAAAATAAAATGTTGCATTTTTAACGTAAATGAGAAAACATTTTACTACAAATCAATCAAACGCGTAATAGAAAAAAGTGAGAAAAAGTGTTTTCCATGAAAAAATGTGGCTATTAAACACATTTTGTTGGAAAATAGGTGGAAAAAATGTTTTTTTTTTTAATGAAAAATGTATTGCAATCAAACGCATCCTAAGATTTTTTTAATTTTTTTTTTCGTATTTGTTAAATTTCATTTCATTTAATCAACCATGTTTCAAACAAAATTAAACAGAAAGTAAAAAAATAAAAATAAAAATAACAAAAAAAATTGACCGGTAACTTCACAACCATATATCACAACATGGCTGTCGAGTAATTATTCAACCACATCTTTCACATTTATTAAATTTTATTTATTACTAAACAACAACCTAGATAATTTCTAATTTTTTTATTTGTTTTGTTTATGTTAAATTTTATTTACATATATTAAAAAAATTTGACCTATATTCTTTTTGTAATAAAACAGGTTTAGAAAAAAAAAATTTAACAGGAAAAAAAAATTTTGTGGAGTAATAAAAAAAAAAAAAAAAAAAAATCATCATTGATATCGAGTTGACTCGACAATCAATATTGTCAAGGTAACTCGACAACCTTAAAAAAAATTAATTTTTTAGTTTATTTTAATTTTTTTTTCTTTTGTATTTGTTATATTTAAATTATTACTCAAGTTATTGAAAAAAATACAAAACGTTGTCAGGCAAAAAAATTGTTGAGCGAATCGTCTAATAACTAACTAAGTTTCAAACAAATTAAACAATAAGAGAAAATAAAAAATACAACAAAAATTTAAAAATTTGTCGAGTACAATAATAATTATCACGAAATTCCTTATTTATCAATGTTGAATTCTACATAAAAATTACACGCTATTTTGAAAATTGCAAGGCAGTGTACGAATTCTAGGTTTCTCCTAATAGTTAGCAGCACTATAAGATGATATTTGTCGAAATACTGGGTGATACACAATGTAAGAGCATCTCCAATAGATTCTCGATTTATAAAGATCATATTTGGCATTTTAGAGAGCATCTATAGATTTAGAGAGTAAAATTTTTTAAGTGCTCCAACAAATTTTTTCTTTAACACTTTATTTTACTTCTTGAATAAGTATTTATTATTTTTTCATTTATTTTCTTTAACATGCCTCTCTCCTAATTATTATATGATTTTATTCCATTTTTCTATTTTATTTTGTATACACTATTTAATTCAATCATTATTTGGAGTATTGAAAATTGAAATTGTTTGAATGTATTTAATTAGAGAGTGGGTTTGGCTCTCCAAATTTGAAGAGCCAAACCCACTCTATTTTAAAAAGTTAATTTAGAGAGTCTATTGAGCCAAATTTTAAAGTTTTTAACTCTTTAAAATAAAGAGAATCTTATGTTAAAAGAGCTCATTGGAGATGTTGTAAGAGGAATTGGAAGAGCTAGGGTTTAGTTTAAAAATCACAAGTCAGTGCAATTGTGTGTGAAGAACTAGTCCAAGGGTTTACTTTAAAAACTAGAGGTGCAGTGAAGTGAGATTTGGATGAAAGAATGGGTGGTATAAAAACTAAGGTTCTAAAAAGTGTGAATCGTGACTAGATGTAGAGGTCAAATTTCAAGTCTTTGGAGTCTAGATGAGGCTTAGATGAGGATGAGGCAAGAGCGAAACGTGAAAAAACGTTTTCTTATTTTTAATATCATTTTAAATATTTTTTTTAAAAAAGATAAAAATAATTTTTTACTAAAAAGCGCGCCTAGGTGTGCATAGGCGCAAGTTTTTTATTTAAAAAATAGTGGACTAAAAAAGTGCGCGCCTTTAGGCTAAGCGAGGTTTGGGCCTAGACGCACTTTTTAGAACATTGATAAAGGGTTTTAGCTTGTATAATATTATTGTTTGAGAATGATGGCGGTGACTATATTACTTTGCAGCTTATGCTTGTTCTTTTGAAGTCAATACAACAAATCTTGCTTGGACTGACTTACAATTTTATTTTATTTTTTTGAAATAACTTACTTAAATATTTTGATTATTCCTTTTTTTTTTTGGTGTTGGGCATTTAACGTATTATACGGTATTATTTTATTTAATATAGAATTTGTTGTGAATTTCATATTTTATAACTTAACGTTCTACTTATATATGAATTTAGTACACTAAAATTGTTTTGTGAAGACAACAAAAATGAGACATATTGCATTATTTCTACCATAATTTAATAATAATAAGTAGTATTACTTTTTACTTCGACACATTCATTGTCATTGCATACATCTACAACCATCAAACAAAAAATCAATAAAAAAGTTATCATTTAAAATTTAATTTAATATATTCATCTAAATTGAAGAGTCATGTGACAAGGTTGGAATTCTGAAATTAAGCCTATATAAGACCCAAGGAGGTCAATAAGAAGTTATTCAAATGAGTCCTCAAGGTCAATTGACATTGAAAGCCCTGCTCATCGGTATATTTGAACAAATGTTGAATATTGTATATCAACTTAGCCAAATATTTGTTGAGGAAAAGGGGTCGGTTCGAATCTAATAAGAATTAATTTATAGTTTAAAATAACAAGATTTTCATAATCTCTCCAACACTAACACGTCTAATGCAAAGGCACTATTTAGATTATTAAAGCTATCCTATGTTCACATCAAACCTAACAAAGGTTTTGAGGGGGAAAATAAAACTACAAGATCAAACTCATTAATATTCCTAAAAGAAGATGGAAAGGACTCGCTAAACCTCTCGAGTCAAGTTTAGCGAGCGGTCAAGACTAATTCAAAAAATTGGCCTACTTTCAAGCGCATGGATGATACTTTCAAAACTCTTGCAAGTCATGAAATCTTAAACGATGTGAATCAAAAGGTGATATAATCCTACAATCATTATATGAGAATGAACGACATCAAAGGCAACATGTGCATAAAAGCATTGTATGTAATTACTCTAATATATTTCATGCCTGAACAAAGGAGAGTGAGGGCAACTATAGTGGCTGTAGAGGCGTCTTAAGTAATTCAAGAGCCTTTGACAAAAAAAGAAAAGAAAGAATAGGGTCTTTTAAAAAAATAATAAATTAATGAAATTGAGAAAATGATGACTAATAAAAAATTTGTGATTGATCGTTGAAGTTATTAAAGTTGATTCTGACAAAAATTAATATTTTTTGGTAATTAGTGTCATCCTCGATTATCATCGGCATACCTTTGTTGATGATTATTGATGTCAAATTTTAATTAACTCGCAAGTGTACGAATCTAGTGGAATATAGATAGGTAAAAACGAGGTCGATCCCACAGAGACTGCTATGAGGAAGGTGTAATTTAATCCGAATTAAATGTTATTCTAGGCTAGTTGAGTTGAGAAGATTTGTTGTTGAAATTGTTTAACTAAAAGACTTAAGAAATAAGCTAATAAATGAATTGAGAATTCAAGTTGTGTAAAAACACCAAGGTTTCAGAATCCACCATTGTCTAATTTAGCAATTATCCAATCATTCATTAATTCCCAAGAAAAACACATACGACAACCCGAAATCAATCTATTGTCGTCCCTAAAGATTTATCAATCAAGTCCAGAAGAAGAATATCAAATATAGGCTCCCCTTATGCTTCAAACATAAACCACTTAAGCGTTTCTCGTATCAAGCTCAATTGAAAGAAAACAAAGAATCAAAGAAGTTCTAAGCATTCTATGTATCCCAATTCGAATAGAAGATTACGAAAAAATCAAAAGCGGTTGATAGACATGTTTATATCACCAAGCATGGATTAATTAAATCAACATCTAACTATCAAAAATACATGATATTTAAGATGAAAGAAATCATATTTAATTAATTTAGTCAAGAACAAGCCATAAACGTTAAAGCTCTTAAGAAGGAATTAACCGAATAATTAAATAGTCACTAAATCAAGACAAGGTTTCATCATCTACCTTGGCTAAAGAAAACTAGAAGAACATGATTAAACTAGAAAAACAATAAATGATAAAACCCGGCATGGATTCAAGGAGAAGAAATCTTGAAGAAGTCTTGATAGTCGAGGAGTCTTGTTCTCTTGATCTCTTCCTTCTTCTCTTCCGTCTTCTCTTGATTTGCTCTCCAAAATCCAACCCTCGTTATGAGAATGTATCTCATATTTATATTGCCTCAATGTGCCACAAAATATCCCAAGAAAACCTAAAAATTCGTTCAAAACGTTTCCTAGTTGAATTGGGACTCAAAAAGGAAATAAAATTATGATTCTGCCGAAAATACACTGGGAGATCGCCCAGTGCAAACCCGGGCGATCGCCCAGGCCAAGAAAAAGCTTTCTGTTGTTGAAAAATAGGGTTGGGCGATCGCCCAAATTTAAGCCTGGGCGATCGCCCAGCTTACGCTGTTTCCTCTGCGGCTGCTGTTTTCAAATGACCATAACTTCTTGTAGGAAACTCCAAATTGAGATCCGTAAAAGTGTTGGACTCATAATTCAATTATCTTTCCAATGGTATATCATTTGACTTGTGGAGATTTTAATATCAAAAGTTGTACTCTAAATTCTCCACATACTTGGTGGGTAGTTTCTCAATTTGGTTCTTTGGCTTTCCGGTGTTTGGTCCATTGATTAAACTCTTCGTTGTCACTCCAAAACACCTTAAACTTATTGATTTTCCCTTATTCCTCATCCTCAAATGTTTGGCTCTTGAAATTCACTTCAAAAACTCAACTTACTCGTCGATTTAACCAAATTATTGCTCTTTTAGTCCATTCTTCTCCAATTGTTCACAAACGCATCCAAAACTGAAATAGAACAATAATATACTAGATAAGTAGAAAATCAACTATATGACGACATAAAAGATTAATTCAAATGCCAAAATAAGTGCATAAAACGCACTTATCAATTATCGACGATAATATCGTCAATGATGTTATCAAAAATTATCAATGATGATTCTGTCGTTAATCATCGACATAGAAGTTGTTGATGTTAGTGACAAAAGTTTATTATTTCTTTATTTTATAATAAATTAATGATTAAATATTACATTGTTAACTGAAACATAGTAAATACAAATTGAAAGAGATTGAAAGTCATCATGCAATTTCTTATCGATGTTCGAATTCTAGATGTAGATTACCAGTGGATTGTGAAAATTGCAAGGCAGTGTACTTGTGTGTGAACAACGAAATCTAGGTTTATCATAATAGTTTGTGGCACTATGAGGGGATATTTTATTGAAAGACTTGGTGATACTTATATAAGAGAAATTGGAAGAGCTAGGGTTTTATATGTAAGGAATTGAGGTATACATGCACAGCGGAAATTTAATGTTCAATTCCTTTAAGTTCGGATCAACCTTGTACTTAGAGAGAATTCGTGATAGAAGATTACCTTTGATGAATATCTTGAATCTGATTATTTGATTAACTGGAGGTGCGATCTTCAATACCACAGCTGTCCAATTGTCCAGCCTCCAATGGTGATCCACATAGCAAGAACAGATCTGGACTTTCACGATCAAGAACAGATGAAAGCGGAACCTTTTGGGAGAAAATCGTATTTTGGTTGTTTTTTACAAGTGCTAGCAAGTAATTAAAGATCAACTCTTGTAATTAATCTATTGTGGCCTAGTATATATAGGTAGGGCTAACCCTATCCCTAATTCTAGTCCAACTAGAACTCATCAACAAACGGGCCCAATTAATTAATCTAATTAATTCATTTGATCCAATAAGTAATTAAGTCCGACCTAACTATTTGGACCTTGGACATTAATTCTTACAATCTCCTACTTGGACAAGGTCCAATTCCAGATGCTCAATTCTCACTTTATGTGTGTGACCCATTAGGTTCCCATTCACGATGGCAAACGCAGTGATATTCTCATCGATTTACCGAGATCGATCAATTCACGTCGCCGTCCAAGTTTGACATCTAGCAATGTGTCAAGGCAATCCATGTGAAGGAAAATGTCATGTGGTATGACAGAACCAATATATGTGCGGTTACCGTGAAAATATAATCCCTTCATCAATATAACCCAATTGGTTAAGAGATATGGATTAGCGTCAATCTCATTTCAACCAATCATATTATTCACCTCAACTCTTTGTTGATCTAATCTAGTTATGATTGAAATATTTTCAACTCATAACTCCACCCCGGTCGAGAAAATTTATATCAACTTAAGTAGGCAAAATACAGGTTATAATCTCCTACTTTCTAGGAGTGACGAATCCTCATATTGGACATTCACAACCTTCATATGATTCTCATTATACCCGTCTGACGTCTTCCGGTGACTCAAATCTTGAGCGCCATCAAACGCTTCGCCAAAGTATAGTGGTCCTCACATAAGATTCTATGATGTCTTCAAGTCAAAGGACCAAATCCACAACCACGCATTAGAGATTTACCACCGACGCTTGGATAGTTATCTATGTGGAATCTCTAGGCGGATCATCCAATGTCATGTTCTCATAACAATGCATTCATGTGTTCATTCGGATGTCTCTCTACATCTTAGCTTGTGAGATCAGCTACTTTCTTCAAAAGAAATACAACACATGCTAGTCTATCCATAATAATGATATCCGTATCTCATTATTACTATGACTAGGGATATTTCAAGAATAAGTTATTTATAACTTATATCTCACAATCACAACACCTTGTGATTAATAAGTTACTATGAACTTTTCTTCGGACTCTATTATTTTAAATAATAAAAAAAATTAAATAATAATAGATCTGCCATTAAAATGTAGAAAAATATTTAATTAATAAAATTGTTCATACACTTGATGTCTAACAAATAGTGTATAAAACGTCCCATACAAACTAGATCCAATCACTCATGTATCTAATACTAATAGATTTAACATGACTATCATACTTGTGCTGGGACAACGGCTTTGTCAAAGGATCTGCTACATTGTCATCAGTTGGGACTCTTCTATCTTTATGTCATTTCTCAGGATTATCTTCCTAATGAGTTGATATCGCCTCAATATATGCTTGGATCGTTGATGAGACCTTAGTTCCTTCGCTTGTGCGATGGCTCCATTGTTATCGCAATATAGAGAAATTGGATCAACAATACTAGGAACTACTCCAAGTTCTGAAATGAACTTTTTGATCCAGACTGCTTCCTTTGCTGCTCACAGAGCGACTATATATTCGACTTCTGTAGTTGAATCAGCAGTCGTTTCTTGTTTGGAACTTTTCCAACTAATCGTGCCACCATTTAGAGTAAATATATATCCAGATTGAGATTTGCTATCGTCTTTATCAGACTGAAAGCTGGCATCAGCATAACCTTGAACTCTAAGTTCATTTCCTCCATAAACCAAGAACATATATTTAGTCCTTCTTAAGTACTTAAGGATGTTCTTGACTGCGATCCAATGTTTCTCGCCAGGGTTCGCTTGGAACCTGCTTGTGACATTCAAAGTATATGAAACATCCGGTCAAGTACATAGCATGGCATACATGATAGATCCTATTGTTGATGCATAAAGAATTCTATCCATGCGATCTCTTTCAATTTGTGTCTTTGGACACATCTCTTTTAAGAGATAGATCCCATGCCCGATGGGACAGAGTCCTCTCTTGGACTCTTCCATGCTAAATCTTTTCAAGATTTTATCTATGTACATAGATTGAGATAGGCCAAGCATTCTATTAGATCTATCTCTATTGATCTTTATTCTGAGAATGTACGTTGCCTCTCCCATATTTTTCATGGAAATTTTTTTGGATAACCACAATTTCTTGATTTTAACATTGGGACATCGTTTCCTAATAATAGTATGTCATCCACATACAAAATTAGAAATACGACTTTACTCCCACTAACTTTTTATACACATGGTTGGTTCATCTTCATTCTTGATAAAATCAAACATTTTGATTGTCTCATCAAACGAAGACTCCGACTTGAGAGGCTTGCTTTAATCCATATATAGATTTCTGTAGTTTGTATATCTTGTTTGGCTCTATAGATTCAAAACCTTCGGGTTGTGTTATGTACACATCCTCACTAAGATTTTCGTTAAGGAATGTGATTTTGACATCCATCCGCCGGATCTCATAATCATAGTATCTTCGCTATCGCAAGCAGAATCCGAATTGATTTAGATATGGCTACTGGTGAGAAAGTTTCATCAAAGTCAATTCTTGTCTTTGCTTGTAACCCTTCACAACCAATCTTGCCTTGTAAGTATGAACATTACCATCCATGTTGACCTTTTTCTTGTAAACCCATTTACTGACCAATTGGTTTTACCCTTCAAAGTGGTCAATCAAGGTCCGGACCTTGTTTTCATACATAGAGTTCATTTCGATTCCATGGCTTCCTCGCCATCTCTTTGAGTCAACATTTGACTTGATTCTACATAAGTAGTGGGTTCATCTTCATCGATTAGCAATGCATCATTGGTAATTAGGAGATCGTATCTCCAGGAGACGACGAATGACCCCGCTCGACTTACTGAGAGTCTGCTGTGTCCCTCGGGGCCCGACGGTTCCCCACTTCCAATATGTACCTCATCAAATGCAGGCTCAACTATTGGCTCATCTAATTGGTCTATATTTGTGGTTTCTTGAACCTCTTCAAGATTTACTTTGCTCCCACTGGTCTCTCTTAGAATGAACTCTTTCTCTAAGAATACGGCATATTTCGATACGATGACTTTCATCTCGATGGGATTGTAGAAATAGTATCTAGCAATTTCTTTTGGATACCCTACAAATAAGCATTTATCAGATTTAGCTCCTAGCTTGTCTGATTCTACGCGCTTCACATAAGCGTCGCAGCCCCAAACTTTCATGTATGAAAGATCAGGTCTTTTTCCTTTCCATAACTCGTATGGAGTTTTATTGACCGATTTCGATGGGACACGATTTAGTGTGTGACATGTAGTGTTAAGTGCATATCTCCAAAACAATTTTGGAAGAACTGTGCAACTCATCATTGATCGCACCATATCTAGTAAGGTGCGGTTTCTCCTTTCTGATACACCATTTAGTTGTGGTGTATACCGTGGAGTCCTCTGCGAGAGAATCCAATTCTCTTTTAGGTAGTTTAAAAACTCACCCTTCAAATATTCTCCACCTCGATCGAGATCTAAGTGTTAGAATATTTTCCCGGTTTGCCTTTCTACTTCTTACTTGAATTTTTGAACTTTTCAAAGGTTTCGTGCTTGAATTTCATCAAATAGATGAAACCATATCTAGAATGGTCATCTGTGAATGTGATGAACTAAGAAAAGCCACCTCTAGCATCTCAGAGACATTGGTCCACATACATCAAGATATACGAGTCCCAAAATGTCTCTGACCACGACTCTCTTTTCCAATAAATGGGGTCTTGGTCATTTTGCCCATCGTGCGTGACTCGCATCTATCAAATGATTCATAATCATTTGAATCAAAATATTCATCTTTATGTAACTTGGTGATGTATTTTTCATTTATATGACCCGATCGCAATGCCAAATGTATGAGTTGTTAACCTTATTGCCTTTATGCCTTTTGTTGTCTATACTCATTATAGGACATTCCAAGTCTAGAATATAGATGCCATTAAAAAAATTCCTACATCCATAAAACACATCATCAAGATATAAAGAACAACGTTTGTCCTTAATCTTAATGAAAAACCCATCCATGTCTAAACATGAAATAGAAATGATGTTCTTAGTAATAACAGGAATGTAATAGCAGTCTCTTAATTCTAAAACAAGGCCCGAAGACAATGGTAAAAAGTATGTCCCTACAGCCAAGGCAACAACTCTTGCTTCATTCCCAACGCTTAGGTCTACTTCTCCCTTTGCGAGAATCTAATGTTCTTTAGCCCCTGCATATTTGTGCAAATATGAGATAAATTAATTTCAATGAAAAAGATACCCAAGTAGAAGCCTCGGTGAGACTTCTTTCCCTTCAAGGTGGCGAGGTATGCCTTGTAGTTCCTCTTCCAATATCCTTTGTTTTCACAAATGACTTGGATTTTGTCTTGTCTACTTTGTTGTTTTTTCGATGAGATTTGGCCTTCTTGGATCCTTTTCTCGAAAGGTCCTTTTGATTTCCTCTTAGTGCTCTTAAAGGTATCAATAGCCAAAATTTGCCCTTCCCTTTGTTTATATTATGCTCAACAGGTCTTTAGCATGTTCAAGAACTCAAGCGGGGTACATTGAATCTTATTCATGTTGAACTTCATAATGAACTGCGAAAAGCTATCAGGCAGGGACTGTAGAACCAAGTCAATACTCAGCTCGTGGTCCATGGCATAACCCAATTGGTTTATTTTTTCAATATAACCAATCATCTTGAATACATGGGCACCGATGAAGATCCTACGCCATCATACATCTGTATAACTTTTGGATGTCTCATACCGTTCGATGCGTGACTGCTCATCATACAACTCTTTGAGATGAATTATAATGGTATAAGCGTCCATACCCTCGTCTTTGCTTTTTGTAACTTTCGGTGACATAGCTGCAAGCATCACACATATTGCAGTATTTTCGTCATCGCTGTGTTTATTATAAGCCTGCACTTCCTCCGTCGTAGATTCCTCAGTAGGAGCTTCCTAAGCATAGGTTGCTCAATGACATATCCAATTTTTTCATGCTTGAGAACAATTCTCAAATTGCGGTGCCAATCCGTAAAATTTGGCTCGTAAGTTTGTTGGCATCCAATATGCCTCTCAAATTCATGTGGTTACTCATGATTCAATCTTTGAAATAACAAGGCGTAAAATTAATTAAATATAGAAAATTAATTTAATTATGGACTTGTATTAAATTAATTGTACTCTCACTGTTTAAATTGAATTAATGACCCTCAAACATTAATCAATAGAACCGGTCAGATTCCCAGTGGGCTAGGATCCCTTTTGTTTTATTAGAACCTTGAGCGACTCAACAAGCCCTAATAAAACATCCAGGTAGATACTCTATCAATCACATCTCCATGTGACTCTTAGATCATCAAGTAGACAACTTATTGTCGTACACATCTTATGTGCTTTACTTGATTGTGCTCCTAAAATTTTATTTCCTTGAGCGACTCAACAAAAAATAAAATTCTAGTTAAATTCGACCCATTGTTCAGAAACATCGAATGTTTCATAGTGATAAACATATCTATGAGCGAGCAGCCTTGAGCGACTCAACAAACTGACACCGATAATAGACTTTGGTTTTTCACTATAACAATAGAAGACACGTTGTATTAACTATTTAATACGAATTTAATATTTTGATAAAGAGGGGTTTGTCTCATCACATTTATGCATATTAACTAACATCCAACATGCAATCAATCATACATAAAAATAATTGTGGATGATTATGGACTTTATCTATCTAATCTTCCTAAGCCAAAAGGAAGATTAGTCAGTCAATTCCTAAGGGATGTTGTATTTGTTCATCGAATGCTAAATGTAATCATCTTCATTCCTAACCGCAACATATATCCTATACTAGTTGCTTCCTTGTGTGTCTGTAACAAATATCCTATACTAGTTGGCACGCAGGCCGTTATAAATGAACACGCAGGTCCATATTAAATAAAGAGTTCAAAAACTCAATTAAATAAATAATAGGCACGCAGGCCCATTTAATTAAATAATAGGCTCGCAGGCCCAACCAACAATGAACATGAATAATTAACCACACAACCAATCACATGGGTCGAGTCTATAATCATCCACTAAACATCTATTTTAATATCTAATATTAAAAATATATTAATTTCTAAATTTACAACTTTGACAAAGATAAGTCTAAACCTTTTAGACATTTTGGAACGAACTAGGCAAATTAAATAATTAATCTAATTAATTAATTAATTTTTCAATAATAAAATTAATCAATTAATTCAATTAATCAATTAATTTTATTCATAAAGGAATTTTTCAAAATTTATTTTATCTCCCAATTTAAAGTCATACTCTAATTGAAGATAAAATTTGTATAAGGTCAAAATTGTAATTTTATAAAGTAAAATCAAAATTTTAATCGGTCAAAATTTAAAATATGGTTTAAAAAGCGATTTTAATTAATTTTAAATATTTGACCAAAGATTAAAAATTTAATAATTACAATTTTTTCAAAAAATTCAAAATTACATTTAAGACCTTAATTTTCTTTTAAAGTTTGAGGACTTAATAAGTAATTTACGAAATTACAAATCAGTCCTTTTAATTTTAAATACGGTGAGTGCTTCCTTTGCAATTTTTGAAATTGCAAGAAGCCTAACTAAATCCTTTTGAAATTAGGGGCTTCTCATGCAATTTTCAAAATTGCATGGGAGGCCCCATCCCCAATATTCAAAACGATGCGAAACCCGTTTCAAAGGGGCTTCTCATGCAATTTTCAAAATTGCATGGGAGGCCCCATCCCCAATATTCAAAACGATGCGAAACCCTAAACGGGTTTACGCTAAACCCGCTTTCTTCAAAGCGGTGCCCAGCCAGCATAAACCTGCGCCTCAAACATCTACAGTGGCACTCGATTAACCGACATCGGCGCTAGATCGCCATCGCAGACGTCGAGCGCCGCGCTTATTCGACACCGCACGTCAAGGCGTGTAAAGGCTAGCGGCGGAAGCGGTGGGTCGCGCCTCGAGAATCCGATTCTCGCGGCGGCGTTCGATGCTTTCAAAAGCAACGGGCCCACCACCACTCCGACCGCCGCCACGCCACGGCGGCGATGTTTTTCCCGGCGTTAGATCCATTCCAAATAAATCCAAAACAATTTCAGATTTTTTTTCTTCAAAATTCACAATTTTATTTTAACTTGTCAAAACTCAAATCAAATTATACACCAATAACAATTATTGTTCTAATTCATCAAAATAGTCTAACGAACTCTAACAAGTAACAAGGTAGGCTCTGATACCACTGTAAAGAATTGAGGTATCCATGCACAGCGGAAATTAAATGTTCAATTCCTTTAAGCCCGGATCAACCTTGTACTTAGAGAGAATTCGTGATAGAAAATTACCTTTGATGAATATCTTGAATCTGATTATCTGATTAACTGGAGGTGCGATCTTCAATACCACAATTGTCCAATTGTCCAACCTCCAATGATGATCCATACAAACAAGAACGGTCTCGGACTTCCACGATCAAGAACAGATGAAAGCGGAACCTTTGGGAGAAAATCGTATTTTGATTGTTTTTTACAAGTGCTAGCAAGTAATTAAAGATCAACTCTTGTGATTAATCTGTTGTGGCCTAGTATATATAGATAGGGGCTAACACGGGCTCTAGTTCTAGTCCAACTAGAACCCATCAACAACGGGCCTAATTAATTAATCTAATTAATTAATTTGATCCAATAAGTAATTAAGTCCGACCCAACTATTTGGACCTTGGACATTAATTCTTACATTATATGCTACTTTTTCATAATGCAACGGTGGCGGATAGTTTATTGTTGCATTTAAGGTTGTACCTTTGAAGTTAATAATGCAAAATTTGCCTGTGTCATCGATGATGTTGTCGGCAATTGCTGACTGTGATTCGATCGTTAATTATCGACAAAGAAGTTGTTAATGTTACGGACAAAAGTTTATTATCTTTTAATTTTAACTTTATAATAAGTTAATGATTGAATATTACGTCGATAACTTATATATATATATATATATATATATATATATATATATATATATATATATTGAAAGGGATTAGCGAACTTCACACAAATTCCTATTCATCGCTGCTCGGATTCTACATACATTTTACTTGTGAATTGTGAAAATTACAAGACAATATACCTATGGGTGAACAATGAATTTTAGGATTTATCCTAATAGTAAGTGGCGATATGGGGTGATATTTTTTGATAGACCGAGTGATACTTATAGGAGACAAATTGGGGAGCTAGGGTTTTATGTTATACTACTTTTTGAGAATGCAATGGCAGCAGATAGTTTACGCGTTGCAGCTTATGGTTGTACCTTTGATTTTAATCATGCAAATCTTGCTTGGGTTTTTTGGGGTATATTCCATCACGAGTCCACAATGTTTTATGAGCGTGGCAATCATGTCCATATATAACCTAACACTCATGTCCTCAGCCTTTTAACATTTGTGTACGTGGTATCCTCACCTCATAGAAAATGTCTATTTAGACATTAAATTTCCATGTCACATGCACATAATGTTTGACTGAAGAGTAAAATTGCCCCAAAAGATTTAATTTATTCTAAACCAAATAGTAAGTATTTAAATTATATTAAAGCTTGGTTTGGTATTGCTGTACTTTTAATAGAATCAACTTCTGCTGTGCTACAGAAAGAATCAGTTGTAGAAAAAATCAGATAAGTGTTTGGTAAACTCTTGTTTCAAAATTGATATATGTTTCAAAAGCACCATTTGAACGTTTGGTAAACAAAAATGATTTATTGTTGTAACGGTATTAAATTACTAAAAATGATATTGATTATAATAATGTTATTTTGTATTATTATTATTATTATTATTATTATTATTATTATTATTATTATTCCTAGTCAAATATTTTTTAACAAGACAATGCATTCATTATTATTATTTTAAAATAAAAATAATAAAAACCTAACAAATTTCAAATTTTATAAAAATTACAATATAAAAGTACAGTCATATAGTGCAAAAATTAAGTAAATTTATATTATTTTCTATGATCCAACTTGCATCAATTCAGTTTCTCAAATGGGTATTAAAAGAATTAGTTTAATTAATTAAGTGTGAAATATGTATTTTAATAATATATAAATGAAAAAAAGCTAAAAGTAGAATATGTATATGTTTGGTGGGTTTAAAAGTAGTTTTTTTTAGGAGATTTTAAAAAAATTGGTAAAATATGTGGTTAAAATGTTGATAAAAGTTGTGGGTCCTACAAAATATGTGGTTGAAAATAAGTTTGAAAAAAAAAAAAAAAGTTAAAAAACTCGGACAAACATGCTCTATGAAAAGTTGCTTAGTTTCTTTAACTTCTCAAAAAATCTGTTCTTAGGGTGAGTCCACTACAAGAAATATATACTTTCCCTATAAAATTTCCGCAGACAAATTGACATTTGTCTACGGAATTAACTTTTCCCTACAAACCTGATTTTTTGTAGGGCCACAATTTGTTCTAAAATTTTCAAAATTGTGAGAACTTGTGCCCACAAACATATACATTTGTTCCGACAAAAATTAGTCGGGCAAAACATATCTTTTGCCGACAAAAAAAGAAGATTAATTTGTAGGGTAATATTTAGAGGAAAAAATTCCCGATTTTATTTATTTTCTTGTATTTTTAGTCCATCTATTTTGAAGGAAACTATAATAAATAGAAATAAAAATATAATCAAAATCGACCAAGAAGGAGATTTTTTCACCCCAACACACCAAAAAAAAAGTACATACGTCCGACTTCACTCTCAATTTTTTTTTTTTCAATTTTCTCAATTTTCTCATTTCCAATTCTCTTATTCTCCAACATTTTCTCCAAATCTTCACCATTCTTCTCAAACTTGTTCTTCCTGTTATTTTTCATTTACTGTATAAGGGTCGATTTCCTCTGATCAGCGGTATACTAGTTAAAATTAAAAAACACCAAAACGTGAAAACCTTGGTGGGAAATTTTCCCTCTTCCCTCATCTTCCCACGAATTCCCCTCTCATCTCTCACATCTCACAACACCTCATCTCTCGAATCAATACCATTGCCGACCAACCCATTACGTCGCTTACCGTCACACAGGTTCGTCTTTATACCCTTAAAATTTCATTTTTTTTTTCATATTTAGCCAATAAAATTAGAATTTTATGATGAAAATGGAGGTTTTTAATTGTGAAATTAGAAGTAGAGTTGTCTTATTGTTAGAAACTTATTGTTTTGTTTTGGTTTTGGTGATTAAAATAGAAATTTGTATCCGGTTGTTCCTTAATCTGATAATTTGTTTTGGATTAAATTTTGCAACTTGCTATTTTTTGATTAAATAGTTCTGCGTGCAATAAATGGTGGATTTTCTGTTATTTTTTATTTTTTGTTCGAGAGATGTTCTTATATTTTTGTGTTCGGGTTCCTCAATTTTTGATCTTTTGTTTGCTATTTTTTTTTTGTGATAAATGCAATACATCACCTATGTGTTGTTTTGCATTACGATGAAAGGTATCACCTATGTTGTTCGGGATAAATCAATTCAACTGTGAACTACCAAAATCCTAGCCATTCATGAGGTTTCCAATTTATTTACCTCATATATTGTAACAAAAAATTGAGAACTAAAAAAGACCATCTCTCCGCTGCTTTAACAGACTTGGGGTTGATACCAAAAAGATTTTCCAATCCTTACAAGTCCCATTGATTTTGAATACCTGTCTCATACATTTAAATAACCTTGTAAATGTGATTTTTATGTTTAATAATGTTTACCCAAGCACAATGAATGCTTCGAACAATTGATCATGGTGCAGAATTGGATTGACGTTAAGAGTAGACTTTTGATGTGTTAGATTGTATCTGTCTTCCCAGATTAATACCAAGGGAAAATTGTTGAATTAATGTATTAGCAGGTAATTAGCGTGGAAGAGTGACAGAAAGGAAATTGGTACACAACCAACTAGATATAAGCATACCTTCATTTTGAATTGGTGGCTCTATGGAAGAGACCTTTATATTGAGTTTGTCCTTCGGCACATAACTAGTGGACTAAACTAGCAATTTTTTGTTGTTGTGAAGCCATAAGCTCATGCTTGTTGCTATTTTAGGTTAGGTTTTAGAATTTTATAGCAATAAATATCCAAACTCTGTATACTTCTCAACTCTGTATCCAGTTGCATTTTGAATTTGTAAATGATATCATCAATTCTTATTCATTTTATCCTATAATTATGTTGCAGATAAGTGTTGTCTATTTTACAAATTTTCCATTTCATAAAACCATTTATCAATTACATTTATTCACAGTGTCAAAAATCAAGAGCGGTTTCAAGAGTATCACTCAAAAGTCCCCTTGACTTAAATGCGTAGTATATGCAAAGAAAAAATACAAATTTCATCTTGAGATTCTAGATCTTAAGTAAAAAATATGTCTCGATTAACAAATCACAATTCTTATTGATGGTGATTCTTAGAAGATGTCAAGAACCCAAGAAATTTCCTCTTCTTCTCTCATCCATTATTTTGCCCTAAATCAAGAAAAAAAAAGATTGATTTGGTAACAGATAAGAGCCAAAGTGTAGTTGTGATTTATTTGTCCTGATGAGTAGTGTTTATTTTGTTTATTTGTTTTATACCGTTCAACTCGGGATTTGTTATGATATGAAATGTAATTATAAAGAATGTGTGAACTATAAATGTTCGTTTAGACTATTACGTAAATTTAAATAAAGACCTCAAAGCTATATTATTTTATGCAAAAAAAGTCCACACTTCACTGTGGCCTGCTTTGCTCCATAAGCAGGAATGTGGGTCTTGTATTTGTTTATTGAACTCAGTGTATGACTAAATATTTTATATCATAATCTTTTATTGTATTCTTCATCATTTGAGTTGAAAGCTTTGATTATTAATTTACAAATCATTAGGTCTTTGTGGAAAGAGTTTTGGATAGCGAGTTCCTTCAATTCAAATTGCAACAAGGTCAGGTTGTATGATTCAATTATAGCATTATAAGTTTTTGGGATACTAATCATCATTATACCTCTAAAACAAAATCTTTTTTCATGTTATTAACAAAGGATTTACTTTGGTGAGAGATTTGATGCTTATATGAGTGTGCGTATATATAACTAGATATTCATAGTAATTTTCCCCGTTTAATGAATTTTATGTAATTTACATTATAAGCCAAAGAGACGGGAACTTGTGTGTGTAAAGGAAATTATGCTGCATGCATCTTTAAGTTTGGTTAACTAATCAAATATACAAGTAACTAGTTTGAGATGAAAGAGTTGTACTACTATCAAATTTCTTATTACAATAGGCTTGCATTAATGTTCCACGAATGTAATAATTTGCTTTAATTAAATAAATTCAGAATATAACTTTCATGACTTTGATAGGTGCAGTAGAAATTGAAAATACACATGGAAATGGAGAAAATGATGAGGCATTGGATGATGAAATAGATGGGGTTGGAGGAATGATGTTTGTTTTGTTAATAATTAATTTCTTAACTACTTGAAGTATATTTTCATGTTTGGGTTTGAGAAGTTAATATTATTGTGTTTGCAGGTATAGGTGACGGACACTTACCAAGGACTCTAGATGATGTTTCTACTTGAGGGGCATGCAAACAAATTAAGACTTATCGTGACAGCGTACAACTCGATAAAAATTTTTAGTTTTATACATTTCGGGTTTTAGAGTACATAGTTTGCTAGTTCATGATATCGGAGCCATCATTTGGTCACATTGCCCATTGAATATGATGTTATATTGGTTGACACTAACGTCGGATTATTTTATAATCACTTCTAAATTTTTGTCAAACGCCTAAATTAACTTTTGATTGTTTGAGAATCAGAAGTTGGGCTCCAAAATCAATCCCAAACGGGACCTAAATGTTGCTATTTTTTTGGGGAGTTTTACCATTTGAGTCAAACATTACATGCATGTCACGTGACTATTTAACATCTAAATAGACGTTTTTGTTGGGTGGATACTGTGCACTCAATGTTAAAAAGTTAAGAACATGATGATCACAAATGTAAGGTTAAGGACATAAATACTACACTTACGAAATTATAGGAACACCTAGAGGTATTCACCCTTCTTATTTAGCTTCTACTTTTCTTTTCTTTTTTTCATAACTGGAAAGCAAATGAATTCTATTGTCCATACAAGATGAGAATTTTTATATTTTATAATTTCATTTGACATATGAAATTAGTATGTTACAATTGTTTCGTTAAAACACTAAAAGGAGATATGTACCTCGCACTTAAGGTGTATATACAATCGCCAACGCCAACATTGATAATTTTAATTTATTTTTGTCATGTAAAACTTAAAAGTTTTTTACACCGTCATGTAGAATTATATGTTGAGATAGAGGTTCTCAAGAGCTTACATAGGATGGATAGAGATCGATAAGAAGTCACGCAAATTAGTCCATAAGGTTAAGTGACATCCAAAACTCTAGTCAGTAATCACTCATACATTTGAACAAATGTTGAATAAGGTATATCAACTAGTGTTTTAAAATATGGAAAAAGGTTGGCCTTAAGTAGAAGTGGACATTTTAACCGAAATCGAACTTCTCGATCCGAAATCAGAATTGAGAACCGATCGGTTTTTGGTTCTCGAATTAGAACCGTGGGTTCCCGGTTTGGAACCTAATTTGTCATTTTTTGTAAAATTTTTATTTTTTATAATTTATTCACTCTGATCCAATCCAACACCACAATTCTAAAGATAGAAGTCCAACTATCTAAGACCCAATTTATTCATTCTTTTGGTTTTACGAGTACTTGAGTGTATATATTTTCTTTATTCTCTCAAATTTTTCTCATGTTTCTTTTATTTTTCTTTTAATAAAAACAGTTATGACTTGCTTTATTAATTTACTCGGAAATTGTGTGCAAAAATATTATTTTTGTGTTGATAAAATAATTGATTTTTGACTTCTTATAGACGAATATATACTGTTGAACAACATGAAATATTAGTTTTTTTGGTGTAATAAATTAATGACATACTATCAGATGTCTTTGCATTGTATAATTATTGTTAGGTATCAATCACCTTTTACAAAAGGTAGATTGAGCAAATTTGTTTATTTGTACATATGGTTAACTTGAATTGACATAATTAAAAAAAAATAGGTAAAATCAAAAGCGAACTTCGGTTCCAGTTCGATTCTAGTTGAAAAGTGGGTGGTTCCGATTTTTTTTACATAATATCCAAACCCAAACGGGTGGTTCCAATTCTTCTACTATCCGAATCGAACCACCCGACGCCCAAACCTAGACTTTAGTGTGACGGGTGAGAAAAACGTCTCGCATATAGAGAATGCGTGGAAAAAGATAATCAACTTTATTTTGACCTTAAGGAGCGCACATATTTATATTTTTCTTTTTTAAGATTAAAAATAAAGTAATTAAATAGAACGAATAATTATTCGTCACTACAAAAAATGCGTTATCGGTAACGAAATTTTCTGTTGCTGAGGCCTTGATTTTATGTACTTAAGGACATTTACCGATGGAATTCCTTCATCGGTAAATCCAGCGGTGAAACCCTCGTCACTAATTTATCCTCATCGCTAATTTACCTACGGATTTCTTAGGTCGTTGGTAAATTAGCGATAAAAAAGAGTTGTTGATGTTTACTAACAATCTTTTCTCAGTAACGACATTGATTGTCACTAGCCCATTATGCCTTTTCAATGTGGTTATAGTAATTGAAATTACTGACGGCTTATTGGTTGGTATATAGCTACGAATGTTTCGTTTGTATTTCCGTTGCTAAATTTCAATGAATTTTTCTACAAAATTAATTATTGTTAAACAGAAACATATATTGTATTTCTACGCAAATTTCTAACAAGAATAAATCTGTCAGAATTGGATTACAATTTTTTTTTTAAAAAATGCCAATAACTTGATCAACTCAAGCTGAAATGTAACAACATGATCAAACATAATTCTTTTTTGGGGTTGTCCATAAATTCCAGAGATCATGGAGTTGAGTTACTAATTATTGAAGTTGTAGAGGATATACCAAAGTCAAAGGACAATTAATTGTGAAAATGGAGATGATTGTCATAACAAATATGAGCATTTATCATTACCCTATAGAAAATAATATACAAAATTTGCAGAAGTTTTTTTCAAGATAATTTTTGTTTAGTATTCCCAAAATATTTTAGTGAGCCTAGACTAATTTGTGAATAAGATTTTTCTATACAAGCATTTTAGGGGCTTAAATCGAGTTCGGTACAAGTTCGTCCCGATAGACCATCAAGCCATAAGCCTCAGACATCTAATTGTAACATGCTTGGCCGGAGAATCTGGTATCAACAAGTTTAACATTATGGCTTACATTGGAGTTGATTGAGGCTAGCAAGCCTCGAGATTGAGATTGGTGCAAGAGTATAATTTTTACACTCGTATTATGGATGTAACTAGATTATTAGGTCATTAGGTTAGCCTTGGATTGCAATTTTAAATTAAAATGGATTTTTTAAGAAAAAAATTATGCACATACCTACATGTTGAAAAGTTGAGGTATATCAAATTCAAGACGTATTACATAAAAAATAAAAAATAAATAAAAATTAGCATAGTGGTACAGATATATATATATATATATAAACTCAAGTATTCTCTCAATTCTTTTTTATCCAAGTGGTTAGATATCTATTCTCTAGTCACAAAAAATCTATTCTCATCATCTGTAATTCTCATATGAAAAAATCAAGTTCTCCCAATTTTCCTCCTCTTCCCGATTCATATAAAATTTGTTGCCTTTCACGATGTAATTCGAGCCTACAAACTTCACAGTGTATCCTTTCTAAAGTGCTTATAGACATTAGTAATCGTCTTCCAAGATAAAATGAATTTCGATGTAAATTTAGAGAGAGAATTTTGATGTAAATTTTCTAGTATTAGTGCAAGCTATTTATAGATTTATTTGTGGCCATTGAAACACTCTACAAGTCTTTTTCAAAACAATAGTAACTGTTGAGACGGTTCAAAAATGTAAAGAAAGGAAGAGAAAAATATTTTGGTTTGAATAATTTCATTCAAACAGAAGCTACGAATTTATACAAGAAACTTTCCATAATTAGGCTAAACTATTATAAGAAAAATAAATACAAACGGGAAAGTATAATTCTCCAACTAATATAATACAAATCAATCCCATAGATAGTGGGATTTTATTGACCTTTTTAACACTCCTCCTCAAGTTGGAGAGTGGATATCAAGAACTCCCAACTTGTGTATCATTTTTGAGAATGGTTCATTTCCCAATGGCTTCGTGAAGACGTCTACAAGCTAGTTAGCTGAAGAAACATATTTTGTTACAATTGAACCATCTCGAATTTTATCGCGAATGAAGTGACAATCCATCTCCATATGTCTGGTCCTCTCATGAAAAATGGAATTTGCTGCTATGTGCAAGGCTGCTTTATTGTCGCAATATAACAATGCTGGTTTCGAATGTAATATTCGTAAATCTTTCAACAATGAGCGTAACCAAGTTAATTCACAGCAAGTACCTGTCATTGCACGATATTCGGCTTCAGTTGAAGAAAGAGATACATTTTTCTGCCTCTTTGTTCTCCAAGAAACAAGAGAAGATCCCAAAAAGACACAATAGCCTATGGTGGATTTACGAAAGATTGGACATCCTTCCCAATCTGAATCACAAAAAGCTCGTAGAGATAGATCATTCTGAGAAGAGAAAAACAAGCCTTGTCCTAGATTATTTTTCAAGTAATGCAGTACCCGTAAGGCAGCCTCCACATGTGGTCTGCGTGGTGCATGCATGAATCTGCTCAGCACATGAACCGAATAAGTGATATCCGGTCAAGTAATTGTCAAATATATGAAGCGTCCAACAAGCCGCCTATATTGAGATGAATCTCTAAGTAATTCTCCTTTATCTGGAGTTTTAAATTTTGCTCCATGGGAAAGTTCACAACTTTAGCTCCCAAGAGACCACCATCCTTTACTATTTCCAAAGTGTATTTTCGTTGTGAAATGGAAATACCTTTCTTTGACCGAGAGACTTCAATGCCTAGAAAGAATTTTAAATCACCCAAATCTTTAATCCGAAAATGATTATTCAGAAAGTGCTTGAGAGCAGATATGGCAATTAGATCATTGCCTGTAATAAGAATGTCATCAACTCTGTAAAAGATTTGCCTTTTCGACATGTGAACAATGAATAATCGGCTTTGGATTGAACAAATCCAGCATCTTGAATAGCTGTAGAGAATTTGGCAAACCATTGACGAAAGACTTGCTTTGAACCATATAACGACTTGTTGAGGCAACATACAAGGTTCTCCCCCTGTCATTGAAGACCAGGAGGTAGAGACATATAAATTTCATCATGAAGATCACCATGAAGAAAAGTATTATGGACATCAAGTTGATGAAGAGTCCAATTCTGAGCGGCTGCCAAAGCTAATAAACAACGGACAGTAATCATTTTAGCAGTGGGAGAAAAAGTGTCATGGTAATCCACACCTTCAAGTTGGGTGTAACCTTTTGCCACCAAACGAGCTTTGTAGCGCTTAAGGATACCATTAGAGTTACGCTTGACTTTGTATACCCAACGAAAATCTATAAGTTTCTTGCCAGGAGGAAGAGAAGTAAGAGACCAAGTGTGATTGGCTTCTAAAGCGACCAATTCAGATTGCATTGCTTCTTTCCAGTGGGGATGATATGATGCTTCGTCATAAGATGTACGTTCAATGTCCTGACTGATAGTAGCAATAAAGGATCGATGCTGGGGTGAGTAACAATGATAAGAGAGAAAATTACAAAGAGGATACCGTGCACCTTTTTTTGGACCAGATGACGAAGGCGACAATGATTTAGGAGACGTCACATGGTTGCAAATAAAATCATGTAAAGCTGCAGGTGGGGCATGAGATCTTTGAGAACGGCGCAAGGCATGGGTGGGCGGGGGGCTGTTGGAAGTGAGTGGAGTGGTGTCTAAAGGAGGTATTGGTGGTTGTGTTTGTGGAATAATTGAAACAGGCTCTGGAAATGAAGTATTGAAAGCAACAATAGGAATGACGGGAGCTTGAACTGGGGAAGTATGAGGAATTGACTTATAGGGAAAAATATTTTGATGAAAAACGACATCACGACTAGTGAATATTTCGTGAGTGTCAATGTCATAAAGTTTGTAAGCCTTTTGACTGGCTGGATAACCAATAAAAACATATCTTTTGGCACGGAGAACAAATTTATGGGAAACATGAACATCAGTAGCATAAGCGAGACACCCGAAAACCCTTAGATGAGAATAAGAAGGCATTTTTCCATGAAGTAGTTGAAAAGGAGTTTGGCGAGAAAGGAGTGGTGTAGGTAAACAATTAATAATATGGACAGCAGTCTGTCCAAAAACATAAAGGTAGGTGGGCTTGAAAGCGTAGGACTCAGGCGGACTCAAGAATATGTCTATGTTTACGCTCAACAATCCCATTTTATTGGAGGGTATAGATACAAGTGTGTTGATAAATTGTGTCTTTTTATTTAAAGAAATCTTTCATAGTGAAAAATTCCCGTCCATTCTCAACTAGAATATTAGCTATAGGAGTATGGAATTGAGTTTGGACGTAAGAGAAAAAATTGACAAGTAAATGTTGTGTTTCACTTTTATGATGCATGGAAAATATCCATGTAAAACGAGAATAGTCATCCATAATGATTAAAAAATATTTAGCACCAGAAAGAGAAGGTACTTTGTAAGGACCCCAAATATCGCAATGAATTAATTCAAAAGGTTAACAGTTAAAATAGAACTAGTAGAAAAAGGGAGGCGAGTTTGTTTTGCAAGGGCACAAACTTTACAAGCATTATCAAACTTGAAAGTAAAATTTAACAAATGTTTTGCCATAAAATCTAATCTAGAGAAAGATAAATGGCCCAGTTGTTGATGCCATAAGTGTGTGGAGAATGAATTGGTGGTAATAGCAACGGCAGATTTATTTAATGGTTTGTCCGCAGTCATTGCAACCAAGTAATAGAGTCCGTCTTGTTGTTTACCCAAACCAATCATCGTCTTCTTCATCAAATCTTGCAAAATGCACCATTAAGGGAAAAAAGTTACAGAACAATTGAGATCCCTCGTTACTTGGCTCACAGACATTAAATCCACCTTACAAGATAGCACACCAAGTACATTTTTTAAAGAAATAACAGAATTTAAAGATAAATTTCCAATTGATACAATAGGAGCCTGTTCTCCACTTGGCATAATAATTGGTGGTAAAGTAGTATTTTCTCTACTATCAACAAGAAGATTTGGAGAAGAAATATTATGGTCAGTGGCACCACTATCGACGATCAACTGAGATTGAGACAAACCTGTAGAAGTACTAGCAATATTTTCCTTTGGATTGGCAGATGGAGATGTCCTTTTACCATTCATAATAGATAATATTTGCTGGACTTGGCAATCAGAGAGACCATTTGTCACTGATTGAATTTCTAGTATTGCTGGACTATCCTTGACATTATTAATCCAAGACTGGTCATTGTTGTGTTTAGGATGAGTGATTCCTTGATTAGACTTGTTCGATGCATGTTTTGGATGTCCAGGAGGAAATCCATGTAACTTCCAACAAGTTTCTCGCAAATGATGGTCCCGATCACAGTAAGAGCAATGCAAAGGTTTGCGATTATATGAATAAGAATGAGAGGAAGAGACTTGCTTATGTTGAACGGCCAGAGCAACAGGATCATTCCTTCGAACAACCATGGCAGAGTTCTCTGTAGTCTCACGGGTAGCGCTTATACGTCGCTGCTTTTCTTCCTGAACAAGGAAAGAATAAGTTTGGACAACGTTGGGTAGTGGACTCATCAAGAGGATTCGTCCCTAGATAGCACTGTAGGACTCGTTAAGCCCCATGAGAAATTGCATCAATTTGCGTCTCTTATGATCAGCACCACAAGAACAAATAGTGCTATTATAAGAGCCCAACTCGTCCCATAACCTTTTAAACTTTGTATAGTAAGCACCAATAGTCATCTGATCTTGAGCAAGACAAGCAATATCTCTCTCAATCTGAAAAATATGTGGGGCATTGCTTTGAGAAAAATGACCCCGAAGGTCTTCCCATACCTCTTGAGCAGTGGTGGAAAAAATGACGCTGTCAACAATGTTTGGGGTGAGGGAATTGAGGATCCAGGATAGAACCATATCATTGCATTTTTTTCCAAGAAGTATAGTCTTCTGGTTTGGTTGCAGCTAAGCGGTGCTATGGTTGTTCTGTTAGAATTAATCTACCGAATTCATAAATGTATGATTATACATCTATGACTTAAAACCATCATCTTTGTAATTACCAAGATTAATCTTTGAAGCGGAAGCATACCGAATCCATGATTACTGTTTGATCGAATCTGGGTTATGGTCTTCCAATTGATCCGTGGTTTTCTCCTTAGTGTCTCTTGTTGATGGGGATACAAAGAGTTGTGAAAAGCCACGCTCAATTGGGGACCATGACTCAGATATATAATCTAGAGGCGCTTATTTTGTTTCAATGTTGTTAAATCGGCCCTCATCAATTTAAAACATTGTATCCGTCTCTACACTTTAATCTCATAACACTTAATACCCATTAGTCCAAAATAGTCTTTAGTGGATCACTTTATTGACTAAAACTTTAAGATAGCACCACACATTTTAATATATACATGTTTGGCCCCACATGTTGAATTTTATCCAACAATCTCCCACCGGGCCATACATGTATCCTTATAAATGTGCACAACCTATGAGCTCAAAATTTTGCTATCAACATTAAGGGTATTTCCAAACAATCTCGTCCATCAATCATATCAATGTAGGATCAAAGCGACTTTCGTTATATTAATCGTAACTAAATCCATCAATGGTCACATACACTAATACAACCAAATGACATAGATCAATCATGAGAGTGTAGTATGAAAATTACATGTTATGTGATCCAAACATGTCTATTTTCAATTGGTCCGACTTTATTTCTTAAGTGAGATCAATACCAAACATAATATAACGAGAATGGAATGAATCAATACTTTATTTACGTATGAGAAAATTATCCATATACACAAATGTGTCCAAAAACAAACATAAAGCAACCAAAATACAAACTCCCACTAAAACATGATATCCTCAAGAAATACAACACCCATACGAGCAGTGTGCTCATGAAAAACCTTGGGTGGTAATCCCTTAGTAAGCGGATCCGCAATCATGGAGTTTGTCCCAATATATCTATAGAAATCATCCCATTCTGTACCCTTTCTTTCACAACCAGGAACTTAATGTCAATGTGTTTTGACTTAGTTGAACTCCTGTTGTTATTAGAATATAGCACTGCAGAGTTATTGTCACAATATAACTTTAATGGTCTTTCAATGCCATTCGAATCGCAGACCCCAGGTGACAAAATTTCGCAGCCATATCCCATGATTAGATGCCTCATAACATGCTACAAATTCTGCTGCCATAGTGGAAGAAGCTACGAGTGTCTGCTTAGCACTCCTCCAGGATATAGCTCCTCCAGCTAGCAGATATATGCAGCCTGATGTGGATTTTCTACTGTCTTGGCATCTCGCAAAATCAGAATCGGAGTACCCTACGATCTCTAAGCGATCCAATCTGGCAGTATGTAAGCATGCAATCTCTTGTTCTCTTCAAGTACCTCATAACTCTTTTTTTCGCTATCCAATGATTCATCCGTGGGTTACTTAAATATCTCCCAACATTCCAACAATGAATGCTATATCTGGGCGTGTACAAACTCGAGCATACATCGACTCTCCCAACGGTGATGCATAGGAAATCTTCTCGCATTTCCTTAACTTCAAGATTATTTTTCGGCACCGATTGAGACCGAATTTGTCTCCTTAGCAATGCGGGTGTCCCTGGTTTACTATCCTGCATGCCAAACCTTTTAAGAACTTTATCGATATAGCTCTTTTGTGACAATCCAAGAATACCCGAGAAGCGATCCGGTGTATTTGAATTCCTAATACAAAGAGGCGTCCCCAAGATCTTTCATCTCAAAATTCCTTGACAAAAAAGTCTTGGTTTCGTGCAACATGCCTATATCATTAGTGGCAAGCAGTATGTCGTCAACATACAAAACCAGGAAAATATGCTTACTCCCACTGAACTTGTGATATACACAATCATCAACAATATTTATCTCAAAACCAAACGAGATAATCACTTGATGAAATTTGTAGTACCACTGACGGGAAACTTGCTTGAGTCCATAGATAGATTTCTTTAATTTGCAAACCATATTCTTTGAGTCTCGACACGAAGTTTTCTCGGCCGCACCATATAAATCGTCTCATCAATGTCTCCATTGAGAAATGCTGTCTTAACATCCATCTGATGTAACTCAAGATCAAAATGTGCAACAAGTGCCATGACTGTCCTGAAAGAGTCTTTCGTTGAAACCGGAGAGAAAGTCTCTTTGAAGTCAATGCCTTCCTTTTGTGTAAAGCCTTTAGCTACAAGACGAGCTTTATATCTTTCCACATTACCTTTCGAATCCCTTTTGGTTTTAAAAATCCATTTACAACCAATGGGCTTCGCACCTTCTGGTAATGGGACAAGATCCCAAACTTTATTGTCTTGCATAGACTTATACTCCTCATTCATGGCATCAATCCACTTTTGAGAATCAGAACCCTTCATGGCCTGATGGAAATTGATTGGATCATCTTCCATCATTCCATTATTTTCCTCATGTTCTTGGAGAAATACTATAAAATCATCCGAAATAGCATTTTTCCTTTCTCGAGTGGATCTCCTTAATAGTATTGGTTCTTGAGGTTGTTGAGTTTGTACTTCTGGAATGGTGGGAGGTTCTTCAACATTATCTTGCTGAGGTTCCGGATATACTTCTTGATCAATGACAGGTACAGAGACCTGCACATTATCAAAAGTAATAGTAGGAATCGAAATCGATCCCTCCTCAGTTTCTTCCTCAAAGACAATGTCTCTAACCTTATTTCTCCCCCCAAACTCAACATCCTCAAAAAATGTTGCAGTTCCCGTTTCAAAAATTGACTTAAGTGTGGGATTATAAAATTTGTAGCCCCTTGATCGCTCAGAATAACCAATAAAATAGCTGCTTATAGTTTTGGAGTCCAATTTATTTTCATGTGGCCTATAAGGCCTAGCCTCAGCTGGACATCCCCAAATGTGGAAGTGCTTTAGAACAGGTTTTTCCTTTGTCCAAAGCTCATAAGGTGTTTTAGCAGCAGATTTAGTTGGTACTGCCTTTGAATATAAGTCTGCAGTCTTTAATGCTTCTCCCAGTGATTTTGGTAAAGTAGAATGACTAATCATACTCCTTACCATGTCCTTAAGAGTCTGTTTCGTCTTTCGACTACATCATTCATGCTAGGTGATCCCGGCATGGTGTCTTTGTCAGGACGATTCCACATTCCTCTAGGAATTTAGCAAATGGCCTGGACGTTGTTCACCCGAACCGTCATATCTCGCCGTAGTACTCACCACCACGATCGGACCTAACGCTTCTAATCCTTTTGTTGAGTTGATTCTCAACTTCACTTTGAAAGCCTTGAACATGTCCAATGACTCGATTTTTCATGAATAAGATATAGATGCCCATAACGTGAGTAATCGTCATGAATGATATAAAATATTGTTGACCATTCCAAGAAGCCGTAGGGAATGGTCCACAAATATCTGTGTGTATCAATTCTAAGACGTCCAGAAGTTCTATCGGCACCTAACCTTTTGTTTTGGTCTGCTTTCCCTTGATACAATCAATACAAACATCAAAGTCTCAGAAAGTCCAGGGAATCCAAAATGCCATCCGACACAAGTCGTTCAACTCTTGTTTTTGAGATGTGACCTAAACGCTTGTGCCATAATTTTGCTTTGAATTTTCTTTATTTAATTTTCGCTTAGTACCACGTGATTCCACATGCAAGGTTTCATTATATGACGCAATAGTATCAAGCAAATATAAGTTATCGTATGAACATAATGAACCAAGTTACCAACAATATTTGAATTTAATGAAAGACTAAACCGACAATTTCCAAAAGAACAATGATATCCAAATTTGTCCAATAAGGAAATAGAAACCAAATTCCGTCTAAACGATTTACAACAAAAAAGTGTCTTTCAAATCCAAATAAAAACCGGGTCCCTAACAATAACCTAAAAGTGCCTATTGCTTCAACTTCCACCGATTTTCCGTCGCCCACAAAGATGAATCTTTCAAGATCATTTGGCTTTCGTGAGCAGGCAACCACATAGAAACACTTATGTGAGTAGTAGCACGAGAATCTAACCACCAAGTGTTTCTAGATGCTGAAAGCTAAATTAACCTCGAGAACATACCAAATTAAGAAATGTACCTTTCTTTGCACGCCATGCGTTATATTTGGTACAATCCTTCTTTAAATGTCCAGAACTTACGGCAAAAAAACAACCCTCTTTATCTTTATGTGGTTTCTTTTGTTCCGGACCTTAGCGACTTCATATTCTGCTTTTTCTTTTCTTGCCCTTATCTTTAGAGGTACTTGCCAAGTTAGCAATTTCATTCTGTCACCTTCAACCTTTCTTCCTCTTGCACACAATAAGAAATGAGCTCATTTAGAGTCCATTTCTCCTTTTGACGATTATAACCGACCTTAAATTGATTGAAATGTGCGAGCGATATTAATACTAAATGCACGAGCAAGTCATCGGACAAGTCGAGCTTTAGTGCCTTAAGTTTTGAAGCGGTATGAGACATCCGCATGATGTACTCCCTTATGTTTCCTTGCTTTTATACTTCATTGAAATCAAGCTTTGCGAAGCGTGCTTGTTTCAAATTTTATCGTTTTTCGCAAAACGCTTTTCAATTTCAAAGAGGAATTCTTTGGCATCAATTACCTCCTCGATCTGCGCCCTAAAAGGCTTCGGAATGCCTCGCTTAATGATCATAAGACTCTATGCGATTTGAGCGTTCCCACTTCTCAAAGTTCCTCCCACATCGGGTGAACTTACATCCGTAGAGAAGCGGGTTTCTCAATCCACGAGAGCAAGGTCGAGATCCATGCGACCAAGAACAATTAAAACGTTCTCTTTCCAATCCTTGAAGTTTGACCCATTAAGCATGGGGATTGAATTGATATTTGCGGATATTGTGGAAGTGGATGAATGAGTTTTATATAGAAAGAGATAGAAATAGCTTACATTAGTACTTCATTATGCAAATAATAATTTCAAATATATTGGTAAGGCCCATCACAAGATACCTAGCACAACATCAATTTTTAGTCTTTGGGCGAAACATTGACTCGTAAGTGGTACCTCGATGTAGCAATCAAACAACGACAATAAGACATGTCAATCAATAAACCTTTCTTTGGACCGATTTATTGATCACACGTTAAACCAAATAATCGTCACGCTTTATCACCACAGTGCATGTGAAATTCGACCCGAACATTGACCTTCCTTTGGGCGATCAATATCCGCATGAACAAAGACACACACAAAACCTTCTAATATTCTAAGTGAATTAATTTCCACAAGAGAGGTTACTTTGGCAACATGTTGCTTCAATTAATTCACTTTGGAATATTATATTTCTCAAAAGAGTCCATCATACCAAAATTTGAACCTGAATTAACTGTTTTGCATATATTTAAAACTTTAGGATTTGAATTTTTGAAGTTCAAAGCTTTAGGATTAAGTAATCATTAAGTTGGAGGTTAAATTGCAATTTAATTGAACTTGATTGGCCAATTATTAAAGATTTTAAGCTTGAAGGACTAAATTGCAATTTTACCAAAACTTTAGTGGCCAATTAATTAAAATCTTAAACTTTAGGGACCGAATCATAAAATTCGAACTTCAAAGGCCCAACTTAATTGATTACTAAAGCTGTAGGGACTTATTTTATAAATTCAAGTCTAAAGGCCCAACTTAAATGATTTTTAATACTTTAGGGTTTAATTAAATGAGGGAACAACCCGTAAGGACTAGAGATTAAATAAACCAAAATTACAAAATTACAAACTAGCCCCTTAGATCTTCTAATTTCCGAAGGAGGTCCCTAGGCCAAAAAAACAAAATCACGAGAGCTAGGGTTTCAACCCTAGCTGCCGCCGCCATCAACGAGACTCGGGAGATGGCGCCCTGATCTCGGCTGGCTCCGCCTTGGAGTCTCCGCTGCGGCGCCATCTCCGTGGCCGCAGAGAACTTCCACGCAGCGTCGTCATTGGCAGCGACGTCAGCACCCCCAGCCGCCATCTCCCAAGGCCTGCGTGTCCTGAATCCAACGACGGCAATAATCAATCCATGATATAACATCAACCAATAAACAACCCACAAATCCATAAATCCGACCATTGCAAACCGAAAATTGAGAAAACCCATGATCTTAAACAAGATATATATCTATATCTATAAATATATACATGCATATTTGAGAGTTAATATGCATCTTGAAATTGGAATCATATTTTTGCAACTATTGCGGCGTATATACATGCATAATATATATATCACAATTGTTCGTTAATTTCCAAATCCATGATTAAAGAATATATAGATACACCATGAATTTATAATTTCACAAAAAGCGAATTATGTCCACATATATTCATATCGATAATTCAACATGAAGGAGTCTCGATACCACTTGTTAGAATTAATCTACCGAATTCATAAACAGATGATTATACATCTATGACTTAAAACCATCATCTTTAATTACCAAGATTAATCTTGAAGCGGGCGTGCACTCAATCCATGATTACGTTTGATCGAATCGGGTTATGGTCTTCCAATTGATCCGTGGTTTTCTCCTTAGTGTCTCTTGTTGATGGGGATACAAAGAGTTGTGAAAAGCCACGCTCAATTGGGGACCATGACTTCAGCATATAATCGCTATGCAGGCGATTATTTTGTTTCAATGTTGTTAAATCGGCCCCTCATCAATTTAAAACATTGTATCCGTCTCTACACTTTAATCTCATAACACTTAATACCCATTAGTCCAAAATAGTCTTTAGTGGATCACTTTATTGACTAAAACTTTAAGATAGCACCACACATTTTAATATATACATGTTTGGCCCCACATGTTGAATTTTATCCAACAGTTCCATCTACGAAGCCCAGTTTAGACTTGGCGTTTAAAGAGATGACCATTGCTCTATGCCAAGTCGAATAATTCTCCCCATTGAGGGGTTTGGAAACGAGTATCATTCCAGGATGATCGGAATGATGGAGAGAATAAGGATCGGAGGCATATAGCCTGCCTCCATTCGAAGGTTCTTCGTTTATCATGACGAAAAAATGAAAGAAAGAAGAGAGGAAGAAACGTGGGAATCGTTCCCTTGCTCTGATACCATGTAAAGAAAGGAAGCGAAAAATATTTTAGTTTAAATAATTTCATTCAAACAGAAGTTACGAGTTTATACAAGAAACTTTCTATAATTAGGCTAAACTATTCTAAGCAAAATAAATACAAACGGAAAAGTATAATTCTACACCTAATATAATACAAATCAATCCCATAGATAGTGAAATTTTATTGACTTTCTTAACAAAAAACAAACAGACATCTCTGTTCGGATTGAAATACTTCAACATAATGGTGGTGACTGTTTAAAAATTCCCAGAAAACAAGCCAATGTTTGGAATTTAATTACTAGTACCCAAGAATTTGATTAATTACAAATTTGGCCCAAATTTGTAATAAATTTTGTCCAAAAACATATATATAAATTTCAAGTGGATAACTTTGAAATCAAATATTTCATTTGATTCTAAATAGTTTTTGATAAATAAATATATCACGTTAATCACCTCGCGAAGTAGAACGTAAATAAGTTTGGTCCCATTAATTTCAGAGTACGGATCCCACTAAAATTAGATCTCAAAATTCACCCATTTCACTCTTTATTAAACCATTTCCAACAAAATTATCATTTGATTTTTCACGAAAATTTAGTTATCAAATAAGTCATTTTTATATTAATTAAAATTAAAATCAAGGAAATTACTTATTTTGATTATAGAGTAAGAATTAGTCTAACAATAACTTGTCCAAACATATTTAAAAACTTAAAATAACATCTACTCATTTTTATACTTAGCCTAAACATGTTATAGATGCAATGAAACAGCAAGAACAGCAACCTCTGTCGCCTTTGGCAGTTTTCCATTGCAATGAAGTTACTATAATTATGGCATGCTTGTTAAGGTGGATTAGTCTGCATTGGACAATACTAATAAAATAAAAAAAGTTGTGCCTAACCTGTTCATCTCCAATAAGTCAATAACCAAAATATTTTGTTCTTGTACTTAAAACAAATGTACAAATCCTCAGATGAATTATGCATTGAAATGTGAATCAAGTAATCAGCAACTCAAGAACTCATTGTACTAACCCATATTTTGTTATACTATTTACAGAGAGAGAGAAAAAAGTAAACCCCCATAATCGAAAGCTGAGTTAGTAGAAATTACTAGCACGCAAAATCTGCGAGAACATCCTCAACTATTTCACTTAAAACTAGCTTCTCTATGTCAGCCACAACTTCTTCAACTCCTTCTGAACTATAACCCCTAACCCATCCCACATCCCATGCCCCTATCAGATCTCTCTTGCACCATAGATCTCTTTCCAGCATCGAGTAAATCACATCAACAACAATGATCTCACTGGAAAGCTTGCTATAACTCCTCAAATCTTCAATCCTGTCACATATTTCTTGCACCAAGTGGTCAAGAGATAAACAACATTTTGACTTAGTTTGAGATAGTGGATAAGTTGTTATCACCCAGTGTAGGCTTTTACGCTCCAACATTTCATTTGCACAGTCGAGTAAAAGTTCAGTGTCGAGCAGTTCATAACCATGTAACAACGTTGTTGGACAGGATGTTGATCCACATGTCCAAGTATCAAAGAGCTCCTCCACATGGTGGAGGAATGATGCATTGTTCAGAAGTAAACTTCTTGTATTGGTTTCTGTTTTGCAGCTTTCAATCTCGGGTAAATGATTTGGTGCGCAATTTCCTTCATCAATGGATATGATATCCTCAATGATTGGCATAGAAAACTCGAGAGGACTTGAAGTTTTCGTGCACTTATCTGCAATCAAAAGTAACTTGTAACATTTTGAGTAAGGTGGATTGGACACTATTGAGAACTTGAGGAAGAAAATGAGGTAACGTTTTGTTCATTGTAGTGTCTAGTCTCCTCTATTCCGTGCACCAAACATGCGTTAATATGTTTATATAATTGTATGAAGATGGAGAATAGTTTAATGCCGATTAATTCTGTACCACAACAAAGTCACCATTTATATGGCTCTGGAAGGCAATTGCCGGCTCATAAACAATACAAATTTTCTTTCACACCTTCCATAATGTAATCTGGAAAAATATTGATGCCAATTGTGGTGATCTTTTAAATTTTATTCTCTATACCTTTTAGAAAGTTAAAGTTTTTTGCCTTCATAAGTGGAAGACTTGTTTTTTGTCTCCCTATTTTGCACAATTTTAAACATCATGGCTCGATGCACACATACACATTGCACTTGCTACTCATAAAAATGCAGATATTTTAAGGTTGTAATGATTTTTTTGCAATAGCAGTCGCCTTTATATTATTTCTACTCATAGCTGCTTAAAAGAAGTGCGTTGATGGATTGAGGTTTCTTACCAAACATAGAATTACCAGAAGCATTTGTCATTTCCTCAGCAATTTGCTCTGATGGCATTACCGTCTCATCTATTTCAATTTTACCAGCAAGATCAACTGGCAATATAGTTTCAACCTGCATTGGATTATTAAATTAGTAATGAAGCAAAATGACTAATTTCAGAATTGAAAAATCCTCAAACTCCCACAGAGCTCGAAGTCTTAGGTAACATATTCTGGTGGAATAATAAAAAAGAGAAGTTCTTGAATGAAGTAACTATCATTCTTTAAAATACTAAATGGGATGGGACTTACAGTGGCTAGCGAGGGCTTGCTATCCGGCTCATAGTTATTCAAATTCTTCTTCTGACTATTGGAGTTCAGAGATGCAGTTTGTCTCGTGAATTTATCTGAGGTTGTAGCCTTTACTCGTGCAACCTGATTCTTCGAGACATTAGATCCCTTGTCAGGTTTTCCGAGCTTCAAAGTAGTTTTGTTTCCAAGAACACGAGTTTTGGAAGACTCTTGAGATTTCAAAGTTTTTATTTCTGCTCCTTGCCGGATATCAGGAGACACTTTCGGTACCTTGTCAATCTTTTTAACAACTGATTCTTTCTTTTGCAACCAAGGACTGACCGGTTTCGGAATTTTTATCTTGGTACAAGACAGGTTGTCTTGGACATTTTTACTTCTATCATCTAGTTTTGCTGATAGTTCTCCACAATTTTTTGTTTCCTTGACATTAATGTGTTTTTGCCTTGGATTTCTTCCAGCTGGCATTTTCAGGTGTAGCTCAGTGGATTTCGAAGGTCCTTTGGGATGTTCAGCTGCATTAAGTGGAAACTCTTCTTTCCATTTCCTAGGCATTTGATTACTCTTAAAATCTTTTTCTTCGTGGATGTAGTAACTTTTGTGAAGATCGGAAACATGTAGAGGCCTTATAATCACAATGGGTGAGTCTGTGTCACGAAAACTTTTTCTTGAGTAAGAGACATCAGAATGATCTTTGCCACGCTTTTTTCCATCAATGGACTTCCTTTGCAGAAGTCCTTTAAACTGCATAGTCTCTATCATTTCTTCCAATGTTCTTCGGTCTTGAACTACTTTCTGAGCTGCAAACTGAGGCTTCCTCACCCTCGGCAAATCAGTATCAAATAAATATCTTCTCTGATTCAAGAATTCGTTTTTTTCCATATGCTTTTGGGAAATTGAGTGCAACGATTCTGATGGAACTTCCTCCAGTCCCATAAGCTTGGCAATTAGATTTGATTGCTTCAGCTTCTCATGTTGAACCTTTAACGGAGAACTGTCAGAAGAGGCAAAGTCATGGGAGAAAACCTGTGAGGATTGGCTTGAACTGGTGGAGGGGAAATCCATATAGAAGTCTGATTTTCTTCCATCAAAATTATCTTTCCCTCGAGTGGAAGAACTTTTTGACAACAGATTTTGCCGGGCAAAACTTTCTCTGATGACTTCCCTGAGCTCCTCATAACAATCCCTTGTCGACCCATCAGCAGAAATTCTTGGCTTCTGGAAGTCCATTGCGTGATTGCAATCTCCAATTCGATTGGAATTGGTAAATTCTGTACCTGTGGCTACTTCTTTCTCTTCCACGACTTTTTCCTTCTGCTTTCTCTTCTTCTTAGACATGTAACGTGAAGCTTCTTGTAACTTCCCGAGCATTGCTATAGACTCCTGTAGATCAAGAGCACCTTTTAACAAGTCTTGAGCGATTTTCTTTGACTGCTTATCGTAGCTTATACCATTCGACCATGAATCAATCACCTCATTCAATTTCTGTGCTCCTCTAGATACCTCCATGATCTGAAAGGAAGACAGGTTTTGTAACTCCTCTGTGGACCCTTTCGAGACTTTGTCCTTCCTTTTTTCATGGTCCGATGAAGACAGATTCAAATTCTTTCGACTCCCTTCATTTTTAATGCTATCCTCCATTTTCTGAGAATCAGTCTTGGATTTTCTAGTTGTCTTACATTCAACAACACCTCTGGGGTCATCACAAGTGACAAATGATCTATACACAACCGATCTTAGCCTGTCTTGAGGCATATTCTATGATATCAAAATGAATTGAAAATGTCAGATGGTGGTTAATCAAAGAAGGTCAACTTCAATAGAATTTTGCCGAATATACTTACATAATCTTTTATATGATGATCAAAATTTCAGAAATGACCTAGAAACAGACAGACACAGCTCTTGCTTAGCTATGATTCACTGAGGAAACAAAAAACAAATAACAAATTAGTTGCCGTCTTTCGAAAAGGATGGAATTTTAAAAATCAATACATAATTCTCCAGTTTGACATTTTCAAACTCGCTGCTTTCCATTCTAATTCTGATTAACACACCTAAGGAATATGAGAGAGAGACTTATGGATCTACAACAACAACAAAACACTAAGCTTTATTCTCGATAAATATGGGGACGACTACGTGAATTCATTTTCGCTGTGCAAACTTATCCAGAAGCAGATTTAAAAAATCTACCATTAGAAAAAGTTGCACAAATTTTACCTGAGGTTCTCTGCAAGTAAAATGCTCTCAGATCAACCAAATTCTCTCTCTTTTAGCCTCTGTGAGAAACAAAAACGTAAAACAAAGACACCCATTAAGGGAAAAAAACATGAAAACACAAAGCCCATATGAGAATCTTGAAAATTTGAAGAAACCCAAACGAGAAAATTTGATTTCACAGACAAAACATGTCGGTTAATAGTTACCTGCATTGTGTGCTTGGCTTTGATGAGAAACCTGAGATCCACTCAAGAATAACAAAAAACTAAATTTCCTGTCGAGTGGCCTCTGTAAATAACTAGATATCTTTATCACAGATTCACACTAAATCCATATCCATCAAATTTCAAAAAAAGTTTAATTTTGTTCTGTTTCTGTAATTCTCTATGTTAAATACTTCACTGAGTTAAGTAATAGAAATGGTTGAGTCAATGATTGCAGATGGTTGTGTGAATCAATGATGCTTGTCGTGTTTTGATTATAGTGAATTAATTGGAAGATTTACGAGGGGAGATGGGATGATGATTAACAAAGTATGTAGGAGTTATGAGGAGAAACTACTGTGAAGATACCCATGAATAATTTATTGCTCCTTGTGCGGCTTTTTGCTTGGAATATAGCTACTCAAATATTTAAATTTTACTTTTACTACTATACCACTTACCAATAAATTTCAACAGTAAAAACTTATATTCGACCGTAGAAATTTACTTGTGTTGAAAAATAATGAGAAAAAGCAAGGTTGAGTAGAAAAATTTAAAGAATGGTGAAGAAAAAATGAGAAAAAGATATTTGAGGAGATTTTTTTTTTAAGACACGTATATAATTTTTTTTTTTTTTTTGGTAAGTAGAGGTGAAAATCTTATTTATAGTGGGTGACTAGTCTTTTTAACTTTTTGAAACGGAGCATTTTGATATTCAATCTTGCACGTTGTTGCATTAGTCTATGTACAATGCGTGTGAAAACACTGTTTTAAGAAATTTAACTTTAACTTAAGTTGTTTAACAAAATTTTAATTGAATTAAATAAGTCTTTAATATGAAAATAAAAAGGGAAGAAAGTAACAAATTATATGTAATGGAAATAGGAAATGAACCAGCCTTGGAAAGGAGCGGCAAGTCACAAAGTACAAACCATGTCGTGTTGTGGTCGATGATGACAATCGGTGGGGTAGGGATTTTGTTGCAGCCTTGCAGGGGTGGAGAGTGTCTTTTGTTTTCTTTCTATTTCCTCTTTTATTTATATTTTATAATTATTTGTATTTTAGTGACTCGGATGTCATTATATTGATATTTACACGAAAATTGTTTACTGAGACTAATAGTGCAACGAAATTGAAATGTTAGGGATTGTCTTTTTCCTTTTTACAAGTTAAGGATCAATTTGCTTTAAGTATTTGAAGTTAGGGACTGAGGCTGCAAATTTTTCCAAGAAAGGTGAAAGTGTGACTTTCTAAAGTGGTATAGATAAAGTGAAAAGTTCATGTTAAAATATCTAAGAAAACTTATTAATCAATCTTAAACAACTTAAAACATACATCAAACGACTCTAATATTTTTTTTTTTAACAATGACTTCGATATTAATGATAAATAAATATAAATATGTATTAAATTTTAAATATATGTAGACTGATTTTAGAAAATATAGTACAAAGTCATAAGAAGCGATCTCCAACGCACTCTGCCTATCATAGCTCTGCTGCGGCAAGTAAAATGAGCGGACTTCTAATCCATGTGGAACTACGTCTATAGAATGAGCGGTCAAATTAAAATTCATCTCCAATGCACTCCGTCTAAAATTAAATTTCTTTGACTACTGCTCAAGTCAGAAGTCCGTCTAAATATGAGGCGGACTTCTGAGAATCTCTATAATTAATGTGCCACATCGGATGAGCGGAGTCCTTGTCGGCGTGCATTGGAGATGGTTTTTATAACTCCGCCTATAAAAGCTTATGTGGCGTCTAAAAAGTTATAGGCGGAGTCATTGGACGATCTTTCTAAGTCATTTGAAAGAATCAAAGAAATATAGATATCGTGTAGACTTAAAAGGTCGTATTTAATACATAGCAAATTTCTTTTAAAGAAAGTTCTTATATTTTATAATCAAAATTAAATTTCTATCTTGTTTAGATCGGAAATCTCTTTGTGCTCCTCTTAAAACATTTTATAGTAAAGCTCAAACTTTACATAGATTAAAGTTGTGCTTTTATTGTGAATGAACATGAAACATGAAATAATTAGTGTGACGTTCAAACTTAAATACTTCATTAACAAAAAATGTTCTAATTTTGTAGAATCCTCGTAGATCCTTTCCTTCATAAGAAAAATCTTTCAAGTGATACAAATATGAAACTTTTCTTTCTTAAAGCACTTTATACTTAGAAATGTAGAGATAGCAAAAAAAGATATGTCTCGACTCGCTCCGCTTTTCAAAAATTTTCAATGGAGCGGAGATGGTAATAGTTGCTCCGGCCCCACCCCGCTCCATTACCATCTCTATAGAAATGCTACTTTGCACATTTGAGGTAAGTTTTCATGACAATTCTATAATTTAAAATACGCTTTCATACATCGTTTTTGTTGGAACTATTCTTCCTCGTTTTAGGATACTTATATATCTCTTAAATATATCACGCTTTGCACGATAATTATGAATTATCTCATTGTAAAATTTAATTATTTTTTCTAGTCTTGCTTAGTATGTGTGTATGTGTGTGTATAGATATATATATAGTAGTGATATAACATCTACAATGGGTGCTAATTATAGTGTTCGTTTCATCCATCGCTCATCAAGATTCTGGCGTTAGTCACTTTTAAAAGTGACCAATGTGGTGTTACTCCATATATATGTTCGCGAGGATATTAATTGTAAAATGTTAGATCTCAAAAACTTCAAGGCTAAATATGTCAATTTATAGAGTAATAATATTTGCTAACTACCCAAATGGCATGCTTTTAATGCAGTCACAGGAGTCCTACCCTAAAGCTAGCTTTCATTTTGGTGTCTTTCGTTAATGTGGTTGTACTTTTTCACCCTTTGCTTTTTGCATAAAAAGAAATATCATATTCATGCTTCTAATAAGTCCAAAATTGTATAATATCATGACTGGAATTTTAAATTTCAAATCTATTGGCCAAACACCTCCTTGTCCTCTTTATATGCAAACCTAAAAAATAAGGGAAATGGCACAAAATATCCCTAACGTATGGACTTATTGTGCAAATCATCCATACTTTTCAAATTTTAACATTTACACCTTTCATCTATCAATCTAGTGCACAAATCATTCTTTTTAACATAATCTGTCTACTATTATTGTTAAAAAGTCACGTGAAATAAAACAAAATAAATTTTGAAGGAAAATGGTCCATCCAATGTCATCAACTATGGGTAAGGAATATTTCCGTCAAAATTCAATAGATACATAAGAACCAATTTGAGTATTTCAACTTAGCAATTTTTTTCTCATATAATGTCTTCTCTATTTAGTATTTACCATTTTCTTCTACTTTTACATGAATTAGGTGTGTGTGTTTGTGTTGTTTATCTGGTTTGATCCACCTATGTGCCTCGTGTCTGTTGAAATTAGGTGTGGACATTTTAATCAGAAACGAACCTCTCGAATCAAAACCGAAGGTTTTGGTACAATTCCAAAAAAGAAAAATTAGAATCAAAACTTTGGGTACCCGACTTTAGAATCGATTTTGTCTTTTTTTATAAGTTTTATATTTTTTACAATTTATTCACTCTGATCAAATGACCTGGCTCAATACCACGGTACCAAAGACAAGAGTCCAACTGTATAAAACTCAAACCAAAAGCCCAAAACCCACCACCCCTAAACCCAAACTCAATTAACCCAATTTCAAATAATCAAGTTCCAAATTCTCAATCGATATTCACTTATATAAACAATACAAATATTTTCATCTCTCTCATACTCTCGCTCAACACACAATGCGACGGTGAAAGCAAAAATCTTCTATAACCGTGACAAGTCCTCAAATTTAGAGATGATTACATTTTTCCTAACCCTAATTTTTGGGTTTTTAATTTTTAATTTTATTTCAAAACATATTGTCATCTCATAATTTTTTTTAAATGTTATGAGTAAAATTGAACCTGAACTGAAACCGACGATTCGGGTTCAAGTTTGGTTCCAGCAGTTACGTGAACCTGAATGGTTCCAATTATGAAATGAGTAATTATATTCTCACTACAATTTTTATTATTTACACTACGTTGTAATTGCAATGAAGGTCCCACATCCTTTGACATTTTAGCACCTATGTCTTCAATTTTTTTCGTCTTTTTTTATCATTAATTTTCACATCTTGCCTCTGATGATGATTTTTGTCCATATATTCTGCTAATATGCATTGAAACGAGGGGTTAATATTTTTTTAAACTTTTGTATCTGTTATTTATTTTGCTTATTTAAAAATATGATAGGGAAAAAAAAAAAAAAATTCAGCCTCCTAATTAACTTTTTGGATAGAAATCATTATCAAATAAAAAGATAAGATGTATAAATTAATATGTTGATGATAAGAATGTGATCAAAAATATTTGAAGACATAAATATAAAAATGAGCAATAGTTGGAAACCTTTATTACAATTAAAATGTGGTGTGAATATAGTTGCCCTTATGAAATACCTAAATGTAATATAATTTTTACGCATTTGATAATGTTTGTATTATTCTTGGCAACAATCATCCCTCACATATCGAATTTATATAGAAATAGTCCATGCACATAGTTGATGACATTGGATAAACCATTTTGTCCTTGAATTTTATTTTGTTTAATTTCATGTGACTTTTTAACGATAATAGTGAACGGATATTGTTAAAAATGATGATTTGTGCACTAGATTGATAGGTGAAGGGTGTGACTGCCAAAATTTGGAAGGTAGAGATGATTCACGAGTGAGTCCATACGTTAGAGACATTTTGTGACATTTTCCAAAAAAATGATGATATTTATCATTAGTGGTGACGATTATCAGTCTATATGTAAGTATCTTGAGAGACCTATAAATAGGACTTATACTCTCATAACAAAGGTTGTTGAAATTCTTGTGAAAAATCATATTGAGAGAGAGAGAGATACCAAGAGACGAAGAACAAGGCGGAATTGAAGATTGGAGCTTGAAGACAGAGATTCCTTGGTGCAAGACATTCAACGTCTCTTCCTCTATTATTTTCAAGATCCGGTTATGTTTTCACTTCTTTTCATCTTTTCTTTCTCCCGAGTTATGAATAGCTAGATTTTATGTTTGGATGAACGATGTAGCCTAAGTTAGATTTTTTAATTTCGACTCTCAAGTTTTGATTTATAAATTGATTAAGTATTTGATTTTACTTCTTCTCTTAATGCTTTGAATGATTGGCCATTATTTCATTGATTTTGTGGATTGTAATGAACCGAGAGGTAAATTATTAATCTAGACCACGTAGTAAAACCTGGCAATTGGATAAAAGGTAGAGATACGCTTTTGTTATTGTCACGGTCTTGAATTGAATTCTTAGAAGATTTAATGCATCTAATTAAGGACCATTCCGACCGCCTAAGTTGACTTAATTAGATAGGACTAATTTGAACTCGAGAGAGGTAAATTAGGTTAAATTTGTGAATCGAATCGAATACAACTTTAGGAAACGAATCTTGAGAGGAGGAATTAGAGATGACAACTAGGTGAATTCATTCGTCCAAACGCTTCAACCATCATATTTTATTAATTCTTGATTTACGCTTTATTATTAATTTCGAAAAATCCAAAGTTCTAGCTTAAATATTCAAATTCAATTGATTTTAACTTGTTTTCAATAGATTAGCGCTTTGATTAATTTAACTAGTATCTAAATAAGATAGTCTTCGTGGGACGATAATCCGGACTCAAAAGTCCACTTTATTACTTGTTAACGATATTGTGCACTTACAATCACATTATTTTCTCAACAAGTTTTTGGCGCCGTTGCCGGGGATAATTTACCCAATCTCAGACAGTTCTTGGGTAAGTCGAATTCACAAATTTAACCTAATTTACCTCTCTCGAGTTCAAATTAGTCCTATCTAATTAAGTCAACTTAGGCAGTCAGAATGGTCCTTAATTAGATGCATTAAATCTTCTAAGAATTCAATTCAAGACCGTGACAATAACAAAAGCGTATCTCTACCTTTTATCCAATTGCCAGGTTTTACTACGTGGTCTAGATTAATAATTTACCTCTCGGTTCATTACAATCCACAAAAATCAATGAAATAATGGCCAATCATTCAAAGCATTAAGAGAAGAAGTAAAATCAAATACTTAATCAATTTATAAATCAAAACTTGAGAGTCGAAATTAAAATATCTAACTTAGGCTACATCGTTCATCCAAACATAAAATCTAGCTATTCATAACTCGGGAGAAAGAAAAGATGAAAAGAAGTGAAAACATAACCGGATCTTGAAAATAATAGAGGAAGAGACGTTGAATGTCTTGCACCAAGGAATCTCTCGTCTTCAAGCTCCAATCTTCAATTACGCCTTGTTCTTCGCCTCTTGGTATCTCTCTCTCTCAATATGATTTTCACAAGAATTTCAACAACCTTTGTTATGAGAGTATAAGTCCTATTTATAGGTCTCTCAAGATGACCTAAAAGATCCCTCAAAATCATCAAAATCGTGGACTACAAGTTTCCTAATTGTTTTGAACTCAAAAAGGAAACAAAATAAAATAAAATTCGCATGCCAAAAAATGGCTCAGGCGCACGCCTGAGCATGATGAGGGCGCACGCCTGTGCTTGGAAAATTGACCTCGGTCGCTTTACCTTGGCACAAGGGCGCCGCATGCCCGGCTTTAGTCTAGGCGTTCGCCCGATTGAAAATTCATCCATTCTGCGGCTTGTGGTCCTTCAACTTTTGATTATAGTCATTTTAGTCCTCTCGATTCCTTCTTATATTTCAATTCGGTCTTCTTTATTTGCACCCCATGTCCTTCAACTTTTGGAGGTTTGCAAGTTGACCCCATCTCCAAGTTTTCGTACACTTTCAAATCCTTTTCACTGCTTTTGCTTTGTTTTCTCCAATTCCATCTAATCTTGGGTTTTGACCTGAAATAATTAAATCAACACACAATTAAGTAGAAAAGTACTTATGAGCACTTACAATTGTCTACTTTTGATAGTCTAAATAAGTGTAAAATCACACTTATCAAATACCCCCAAACTTGAACATTTGTTCGTCCTCTCGAACATAACTAATCACTTAAACAAACAAACAAATAATATTAAAACAGATAGCTTGTCAGATTTGCCTCATGTTTTGAACAATCAAACAATTCATAACAAAACTTCTAAATCATGCTACCAAAATCAATCATTTTGACTTATCCGATGCTTGATGAGATATCGATTAATAAACATAGTCAATTCAATCACCATGAGCCTTTAAGTCGATGATATTATGCCCCCAATGGTCAAATATTTCCTTTCTCGCTCGTAAGAATACACACCCCCAAACCGATATTCAATTTTCTCACCCCGGTATTAGCTCTAAAAGGAACTCTCAAGACACTTATTCTTTTATCGCTCAAAATTTGGTTAGGTCTAGCCAATACATTAGCTATCTAGATCTGTGATGATTCTCCTTTCATTGAGTGCTTTGACCATCAAGCTTTCACTAAGTAAGTCAAACCCACTAGTAATCTATATCCCCAAGTTATGCGCAAAATGGTTCAATCTTGCTCTCTCTCTCTTTTTTTTTTTAATAATATCTTATGTGCAAGACCTCACTCCTTAAGCTTTCTAGATGACCCTTGAAGCGAGCTTTAGGTCGGTGGCTCCTGTGTCTGTTAAACCTTAGGGCACCGAGTTTTGAGAACTCCAATGGACTTTATCACTCGAGTCAACTAGGCTACGAAGAGAGGTATAAGATAATGCAAGTGCCATTTTTTTTTTTTTTTTTGCAAGATAAACAGTGGGATTAGATTTCTAGCATTCGATCAATACTTAGATTCCACTTGGTAGCCAAAATATACTCCACACAACTATTATTCAAACACGGAATCAACACCTATCTAAACGACACACGCCTTTGGTTTAACCACCCCAAACTAGCCTTTCACGCGGTTAGGTAATTGAGTTGTCAATTGGTAGAATTGGTTTTCAACTAAGATTCACTACTCCTTCACCGTATTCTATTCAATATACCAACCCAAATAGAGTGGAATTCATGACCATACATCACACTTAATCATATCTCACATGGATAAGTAAAGTTTATAAAACAAGCACAAGTAGCATAACCTAGTCATAATTCATGAATTGACATCGGTTTCAAATAATATCCTCATAGGCCTAAGCAAGGCTATCCAACATGCAAGCACACAAAATTATTATTATTATTTTTTTTTTAGCATACACAAAAAATAATGAAAGCAATTAAAGTCTAATTAAAGTCACCCCCCAAGCTTAAAAGATCACATTGTCCTCAATGTGAGAAAACATAGAGCAAAAGTAAAAACTAGGAAAGGATCGGGAACTTCCCGGGTAAATGTGGATAAGACGATCCTACCGGTTTAGTGGTCCCATTGAAGTAGAGGGTCGAAAAGAAGCAAGTCTGCTTTGTGAAAAGCCGAGAGAGCCTCCGATATGCGCGACATTCTCATCGAGAGTTTCCATACGGCTCCTATCGACTCACTTTGATCGTGCATAGCATGGTACTTGGTAATCCAGTCTGTACGCCGATGGACCGAGTCCTAGCGTCGGTTCTTTGCCAATCCTCACCGACCGTCACATAGCGCAGTCACCAAGCATAGCCTCCCGGTTCGATGTATGTGTATAATCGCATTCTCAATGGCGCGAATCGCCGACCTATCTCTGTCTGCGAGCCGCCATAAGTCAGCAAGGAATCGAACGTCAAGTCCGAACCGGCGGTTGCGGTGGTGGGGAGGTGCCTCATCAAGAAAATCCTCATCTGCATTCCCGGCCGAGCGGGGTGTGCTCTAGTACCTTTGGTCGCCAACTTGGTCTCCGAGTTCTCAACACTACGGGCATTGAATAAGGGAGCAGGGGGTCGGCCTCCTCATTGGGAAAATGGAAACTCCCAGTGATACAGATCCACCGATAAGACAAGAAAAATGAATGGCGCTACCGAGAGTCCACCTCGGTAGCTAATTCTTTGATGAACTCAAAGATGTGAGTCCCCAAGTCAAACTTACGGAGCCTTGCCGGATGATATAACAGGATGGCCCGGTGCTCATTAATTTTCGCCCTCCGTCAGGTGGGGCTAATGTTGGGCCGACAAAAATATGTAAGACGCGCATTTCCAGTAAGTCGATCATGCATGAACCGAGGGGTGTCCAAAGGCCAAGCATCATCCCGACCATATAAATAACGGGCCACCAATGCCATGTCAATGTCGTGCGGAGTGGGAGAGGGTCAAGCTCGGTCGTGTGAGGCCATAATATCTCATCGATCATAGTGGGGGTGAAACGTATCCACTGACCTCTCACCCAGGTTCTGTGTCGGTGGGGAGACTCCAGGACATCAATGTCTGGGTTGAAATTGGCAAAAAATTCCCTAACTAGAGTAGGGTATGCGGCGTGTGGGGCACCGGCCACCTTGTTCCATCCACAGTGCTGGATGACTCGTTCCAACAAATGATCAGAGAAGTCGGTTCTAGTGACCTGGCGTTCCTTGTGACAGAGCTTGGGTAACCACTTAGTTTTATAGCTTGATTGGATGGCCTCGGTTTGGAACCGTGGTATAGACCCATCATCGTGCGGCTCGGCCATGTCTAGTCCGGGGTAGAAGGCCCACCGACCTTCCTTTTCCTTTCTCCGCAGCAGTAGCTTTGCGCTTGGGTGGCATGCTGTACCTGTAGAGACAAAATGAAATGAAGTAAGTGAGAGAACGAAGTGGACCAAGGATTTACACAATCGGAAAACATAGGAAAGAGTTAAAGTTTCCCGAGCCATCTTTGGACACAAGTAACGCCCTAGCGTGGTGTGTGTCGTGTTCAAATTATAGGCCGAACGGATGTCAGAAAAGGCAGACGAAAGGAGGACGAAATGGGGGCCGGAGGGCTGCCGGCGGGTAGCCTTGGCAGGCCACAAAGTGCTTAGAGGGGACTAACCAACAGGATGCATGTCTTAAGATATCCTAAGGAAAACATGCAATGTGAACAATCTTGAATGTAAAACAACAAAGTCCACGTGATGGCTAGACACAATTTCACAAGAAAGTTCTTTAAGGCAATTTAACAAACACATGGAAGGCATCCTATTTGTATGGGAAAGTTAATGAACAAGGATCATGAATTTTGCCCAAAAATTGTTAAACCAAAGTGCACAATCTCAAACCCAAAGAACTACCTAACCCCAAACTCCTCCAATTAAGCAAAAAAAAATCACATAAAATGAAGCCAAACCCGAATGGAAGATGGAGAGAAAGCGAGAACACATACGCACAATGAGAACTTTGGGCAACGTGAGGGTGATTAAAGGAGAGTTAATGATGACACGATACCAATGTGATGCGAGAGGGAGATGCACAAGGGTGGGCGGATGTCTGGGGAAGAAAATGGCGAGAGGACCGTGTGGGGGGAGAAGAAATGAAGTGTGAGCATATAAAGGGGGGTTTTTAAAAACAAAGAAAAAATTTTTGTTTTGTTTTTTTTGAACCGAGCGAGCGCTGGTTTTAACCGTATGTTAAGCCCGATCTGTAAGTTGGCTGCGCGAGTTCGCTGCTGAGAGGGGAAAGCAACGCTGGTTTATTGTCCAGGCGTTGCTCGCTGCCAATTTTTTTTTTTTTTTTTAAATGAAAACGTTCGGCCTGAAATAAGAACAAAATAAATGCAGCGAATCATGATAAAAACGGGGAAAACAACAATCCTAAAATTCTATATGCAAAATAAATACTAGAAAAGGGATAGAAAATGGGGTGCCTCCCATTAAGCGCTCAATTTAGAGTCTTGGGCTCGACTGTTTGGCTGCATTCACTCAGCACCGCAATGTCAATGGTGGATTTTGCCGTTGGGAAATCTTCCACATAGTGTTTCACTCTCGCCATTAACTTTGAAATTTCCTTTGGTTGGATGAGTTAATTCAACCGTGCCATATGGAAAAACCTCACATGCTGAATGGTCCCACCACTTTGATTTCAATTTTCAGGGAACAGTTTGAGTCATGAGTTGTACAATGAGAACTTGATCCCCAACCCGAATACCCTGCGAATGTGTTTATCATGCCGGTCTTAGTCCGTTCTTTATAGATCACCGAATTTTCATAGGCATCCAATCAATTCATTCATTTTTCATTCAACTCAGCAGACCCTAGTTTCTCCCACCTTGTCCAAATCCATGTTTAACTGCTTTTAGTGCCCAATAGGCCTTGTGCTCGAATTCGACCGGTAGATGGCAAGCTTTTCCAAACACCAAACGATACGGAGACATGCCAATAGGGGTTTTGAAAGTCGTGCGCATACGCCCATAGCGCATCATCAAGCTTTTGGACCAATCTTTTCGAGTTGAATTAACCGTGACCTCGAGGATTCGTTTCAACCGTCTGCTTGGAGGTCTCCACTTGCCCACTAGTTTGTGGGTGATAAGTCATGACAACCCGATGCTGCACCCCATATTTGTTGAGGACCGATTTAAATAAACGGTTGCAAAAATGAGAACCACCATCATCGATAATAGCTCGGGGAGCTCCATATCTGTTGAAAATATATTTCTTGATGAACCCAACCACCATTGTTGCATCATTAGTTGGTAATGCTTTAGCTTCCACCCACTTGGACACATAATCAACCGTTACAATAATGTACTTGTTGGAATAGGACGGTGGAAATGGTCCCATGAAGTCTATGCTCCAAACATCAAATAATTCCACTTCAAGGATATTGTGTAACGGCATTTCATGACGGGCGAGATGTTACTGCTCGTTGGCATCGATCACGGGATCTACAAAAAAGCGCACATCTTTGAATAATGTGGGCGATGAAACCACACTTTGTAAAACCTTAGCAATGGTTTTGGTAGGACCAAAGTGACCACCATAAGCCAAGAGTGTACACGCAAGTATTATCGGTTTCATTTCTTCTTCTCGAACACATCTTCGATAATCTGATCTGGGCCTCTCTCAGTATAGATAAGGCTCCTCCCAAAAGTAGAATTTAGCCTCATGGACAAGTTTTTCTTCTTCACGATAAGAAAATTCTGGTGGGAGAATTTGACTGACCAAATAATTGACTAAATCAGCATACCACGGTGCATTCCCAATCTGCAAGATTTGTTCGTCTGGAAACACTTCATTTATGTCAACATTATCAGTGGACTCTCCCCGCTCCAGTCTAGATAAGTGATCTGCCACCTGATTTTCTGTCCCCTTTTTATCACAAATTTCAATGTCAAACTCTTGTAACAACAAAATCCACCGAATTAATCTAGGCTTGGCATCTTTCTTCCCAAACAAATACTTAAGAGTCGCATGGTTTGCAGTAGACAATTACCTTTGACCCAATGAGATAGGAACAGAATTTGTCAAAGGCAAAAACTACAATGAGCATCTCTTTTCGCTTGTTGCATAATTGATTTGTGCATCCGTTAATGTCCCGCTTGCATAGTAAATGACATGTAGATTCTTGTCCTGCGTTGTCCAAGTACCGCGCCCTCTCGCAAAGTCGCTAGCGTCACACATAAGTTCAAATGGTAAACTCCAACCGGTGCAACAATAATTGGTGCAGGTTGTCAATTTTGCTTTCAAAGTGTTAAAAGCAATAAGACACTCATCGAAAAGTTGAAAGGCATGTCTTTCTCCAAAAGGCTCTTGAGAGGCTTTGTAATTTTGAAAAATCACGGATGAACCTCCTATAAAATCCTGCATGTCCAAGAAAACTTCTAACTCCCTTCATCGAATTCGGTGGGTCGCAATTTCTCAATCACTTGAATTTTCGCTTTGTCGACTTCTATTCCTTGAAATGAAATTCGATGTCCCGAACTATTCCTTCTTTCACCATAAAGTGACATTTCTCCCAGTTGAGTACAAGATTAGTTTCCTCACACCTCTTCAACACCTTAGATAAATTTGTCAAGCAAACATCGAAAGAGTCTCCAAAAACTGAGAAATCATCCATAAATACCTCAATGTATTGCTCCACCATGTCTGAGAATATAGCCATCATGCAACGCTGAAAAGTGGCAGGGGCGTTACACAATCCAAAGGGCATTCTTCTAAAGGCAAAGGTCCCGTAAGGACATGTGAAGGTGGTTTTCTCCTGGTCTTCTGGAGCAATGGAAATCGATTGTATCCCGAATAGCCATCCAAGAAACAATGAGTGAGAGTGCCTTGCAAGCCTTTCCAAAGATCCCGATCAATAAAAGGTAAAGGAAAATGATCTTTCCTTGTAGCATTATTCAAATTTTCGGTAGTCAATACACACTCTCCAACCTGTGACCAGTCGTGTTGGAATAAGCTCATTGTTGTCATTTTTCTCAACGGTGATTCCTCCTTTTTAGGCACTACATGGACCGGACTTACCCAAGAACCGTCTTGAGATTGGGTAAATTATCCCGCCATCGAGTAATTTCATCACTTCAGCTCGGACCACTTCTTTCAAAGTAGGATTCAATCTTCGCTGGCTCTCCACTGATGCCTTGAAATTGTCCTCCATACGGATTTTATGCATACACACAGAAGGACTGATTCCTCTAATATCTGCAATAGTCCACCCAATAGCTGTTTTATGTTCCTTCAGTATTCTGAGCAATTTTTCTTCCTCCAATTCTGTCATATCATTAGCAATAATCACTGGAAGAGTAGTAGAAGTCCCTAGATATGCGTATCGAAGGTGAGATGGCAATGGTTTCAACTCAAGAGCAGGAGCCCTCTCTATGGATGGTACTGGTCTCTGTAGGTTTTCACCAAGTGGTTCAAAATATCTCGTTCTCTTGTAAGAGACTGGTGGAGATGCTTCTAGTTGCAAGGCTCGTGCTTGTATAGCTAGATGTTCTGATTTTGTTGATTCAGAACACATCATACAAATCGCGAGTTCATCTGGTGGATATTCTGTTTCAAATGTTTCTGCAATTAATTTGTCCACCACATCGACTTGAAAACAAGAATCAAGAAGTCGGATATTTCATCGCCTTAAAACATTGAATATAACTTGCTCATTGTCCACCAGAAGAATCATTTTCCTTCACAAACATCGATCGTCAGCGCTTTCCTGTAGCTAAAATGGTCTTCCAAGAATAATGGGGATATCGCCGTCTTCCTCCATATCAAGAATGATGAAGTCTGCTGGAAATATAAATTTATCAACCTTTACCAATACATCCTCAATGATACCTCGAGGATGCTTGATAGATCGATCTGCTAGCTGCAACGAGACAGTGGTTGGTCTTGCTTCTCCCAATCCTAGTTTCCTGTGCACAGATAAAGGCATGAGATTAATACTTGCACCCAAATCACACAAAGCATGATCAAAATAATTTGAACCTATAGTACAAGGGATAGTGAAACTCCCTGGATCTTTTAATTTAGGTGGAAGCTTTTTCTGAAGAATTGCACTGCACTCTTCCGTCAGACAAACTGTTTCATGCTCTTCCAGCTCGCTTGTTTGAAAGAATGTCCTTCATGAACTTTGCGTGAGTGGGCATCTCGTAACTAATGCGTCGGCAAATGGGATGTTGATATGGAGTTTTCTCGAAAATTTCAAGAAATTTTGCAAATTGTTTGTCGAGCTTGTGCTTCGCAATCACATTATTTTCACAACAAGTTTTTGGTGCCGTTGCTTGAGGGACTATTCTTATTTAATATTAGTTTAGATTAATCGTTAGTGTTAGTTTTATTTTATTTTTAATTTTATTATTATTATTATTGATTTCTTTTATTATTGTTATTATTACTATTTTCTTTCTTCTTTGTCTATTTCTTTCAAATGACATATGCTATTACTGCACAACTAGTCGCATTGACAAAGTAGGTGGAGCTCTTTGTCACGCAAAGAATGAATGCCATCCAAGCAACCATTATGTGCGAAAATTGTGGGGCTAACCATTCGATATCAAATTATCTCATTATTGGCCTCTCAAGAACAGATTAATTTTGTGCTATATAATACACATCGCAAAGATAATCCAAATTTGTCCAAGATTTTGAAATTGATGAGGGCAACATGAATTTTGGAGATTTCATCGCAATGCACCAAGCTAATACAGTGAGATATGATGAAACTTCAAACCGATGAGGACAACATGAATTTTGGAGATTTCATTGCAATGTATCAGGCTAATACAGCGAGATATGATGAAACTTCTGAAATTGATGACGATGACTTGATCTTGGGAGATATGGAAACTATCGGTCCCACAAAATTTTTGTCCATACTCCTACACGTTCTCAAGTGAAGTTGAAGCCAACCAATTGGAACACATGACAAGCATTACAACAATGAGTGAAGAGCAACTATCCGAGATTTTGGATAATAGACATGTCATCCAACTCGATGAAACACCAGCTAAAGAAGAAGAGTATGTGGAAAAAGAGAAGTTGATCCTAAATGAGCAAAATAAAAAGCTACATTTAATGATGTTTCACTTATCAAGCAATTCTCCGACTCCCCATATTTATTCTAAAATTGATTTTGTGATCAAGGAAGATGACGAAGTTGAGGTTTTCGTAGTGGTGTTCGAACAAGGTGCTAAACTACACTTATATTTATCTCGGGAAGCACAAGTTAAATTTTGGAGGATAAACGAAAAATGGTGCAAAGTCAATAGATGCATGCAAAGCAAGTCCTCCAAAGCGCTATTTAAAGTGCCATAAGCGATCACACAATAAGTCGAGCTCTAGACTATAAATCGAGCGCTTAATGGGAGGCAACCCATTTTTCTATCATATATATATTTATTGCATTGCATGTAGTATTTTAGGATTGCATTAAGAATTAGAGCACGTTTCCCGATTTTTAGTAAATGAGTACATTTAATTATTTTTATTTATTTCAGGCTATACATCGTCATTCCAATCACAATACATATTGATCAGCTGAAAGACCGACGTTGTCTTCATATCTTTTGATTCAAGTTAACTCTTTCCTTTTTATTTATTTTGCTTTCTTTTGTCACATTGAGGACAATGTGGATTTTAAGTTTGGGGTATTTGATAAGTGTGGTTTTATACTTATCTCGACCATAAAAGTGAAATCATTGAAGATTTCTTAAGTGATTTTCTACTTAATTATGTGTCTATTTAATTGTTTTAGGTCAAAACCCCCAGAGATTGGATGGAATTGGAGAAAAACAAAGTAAAATAGGCAAAAAGGGACTGAAGGCGTCATTTAAAATGGAGAAGTGGGGATCAATTTGCAAATACTTAAAAGTTGAAGGACTTGGATTGCAAATAAAAGAGGACTAAATTGAAATGAAAGAAGAAATTAGAGGACTAAAAAAGACAAAATACAAAGTTGAAGGACTTGGACTGCAAATAAGAGGACAAAAGAAGAGAAAATGACTAAAAGATGAAGTGAGGACCAAATAATATATACATCAAACTTTGGAGGACCAAGTGTGCAATATATGGATTGGAGCCGTATTTGGTAATTTCTTTTACTGTTTGCCGCGGTCAAACCGCGTATTACAAACTCAAGTTGACCATTGACGCAGCCTTGAAAAATTACGTCTGGGTAATTTTTGGCTTATTTTTAATTCCAATCAGGGTTTTTTTCGACTTTTTATGTACATGAGTTTCAATTTTAGTAAAACACTATATAAAGACATGACCTAGATCAAAAGAACGGAGTTGAATTTTTGGATGAACACAAGAGAAGACGGAGAAAAGAACGACGAAGAAGACGAAGAACGACCAAGATCAAGAAGATTGGAGCGGGAAAACAAAGCTTTCTTGGTGCAAGATACTCAACTTTTTCTCCTCTTTTATTCAAGATCCGGTTATGTATTCGAAATTCTTCATCTTGTCTTTATCCCGAATCATGAGTAGCTAAAATTCATTGTTTGGATGAACGATATAGCCTAGTTTTAATTCTTTAATTTCGAATATCAAGTTTTGACTTACAAATTGTTTAAGTATTTGATTTTACTTCTTCTCTTAATGCTTGGAATAACTGGCCATTATTTCATTGATCTTGTGGATTGTAATGAACTGAGAAGCAAATTATTAATCTAGACCACTTAGTAAAATTTGGCAATTGGATAAAAGGTAGAGATACACTTTTATTATTGCTACGGTCTGAATTGAATTCTTAAGAGAATTAATGCATCTAATTAAGGACCATTCTGACTGCCTAAGTTGACTTAATCAGATAGGACTAATTTGAACTCGAGAGAGGTAAATTAGGTTAAATTAGTGAATTCGACCGAATATAACTTTAGGAAACAAATCTTGATAGAAGGAATTAGAGATGACAACTAGGTGAATTCGTTTGTCCAAACTCTTTAACCATTATTCTTTCCTAAATTCTTGTTATTGGCTTTTACATAAGTTATTATATTATTTCCTTAAATTCATAGTTTTAGTTTAAATCTTTCAAATCAACTCAATTCAAATTCTTTTTAATAAATTAGCATTACGATTAATTGAACTAGTATCTAAATAAGATAGTCTTCGTGGGAGCGATAATCCGCACTCAATAGGTCCACTTTATTACTTTGTTTGCGATATTATGCACTCTTGCAATCACATTATTTTCACAACAGTAGGGTCCACTGCAATTGATTTTTGGTACTCCATCCATTCTATAAAAATAGATTTACTTCTATTTTCACACATTAAAAAAATTTAATTATTATAGTTGAAAAAATAAATTTTAATTACATTTTTTTTAATATACCCCTACATTAATATAATAGTAATTCATATTTGTTGATAACAAGGTACATAAAATATAGGTATATTAAAAAATTAAGAAATTAACTATAATATCAACAAAAAAGTGTACTATAATTTAGAACAAATGACTAAAAAAAATAAACATATCTTTATAGAACAAAGAGAATAAATCATTGTATTGTTCTCAAACCAATTAATGATAGCAAATTTTATTGACACATAAACTGGTGATTTATCGCGTTACTCAATCCTAAATAACACTACACTAATTAAGAAACAATTATTAGTTGTTGTCTTAACATTTTAAATGGCATGTTTTTGTATTGCGTTTGGTAGTATTGATAGGACAATACTAAAAAGGGAAATAAATTAAATATTTCTTCTTTGTATTATCTAATATTGACTAGACAAGATAATCAGACATGTTTCGGATAAAAAACACTGAAGGTCACCCAAGTTTCCAAGAAGTTTCATTTTAGTCACTGAAGTTTTTTTTTACCATTTACATTGAAATTTTACTACAATTTTGATTTGGTCACTCGGATTGCATTTCGTCTAATAATTGATTATAGGGCTAACACATTGCTTATCTAGACATTAATGGATGTTTATTTACATAAACTTCGTCTAGATCACAAAATTGTCTTCTAATCCTAAAATAAAAAACGCTCTACGAAACACAAATTCTTCAAAAGACATCAATAGAGAAGCCAAAACTTCCAAGAGCCATCACCACATGTTCACATTGCATTAGATGCTGGACCATAATCTCTTGAATTAGTGATGTCAATCCGGTCCCGCCCATACTCCGATGAGACCCGATAACGGCCCGCATTCGAAAAAAAACCAAGCTATCATGCGGGTTGTGGGCGGGTCGGCCCAAATTTACCTAATTTTTTTTCAAAAGCCCGCCACCTATTAGCCCATACAGTGTCGAGCCCATATGGGCTACTGCTCGATCCTGGTTCGATGCAGTATGAATAAAAATTAATTTTTTTTGAAATTACTAAAAAAATTTAGTTACTTATTGTAATTCAAAAAAAAATGTTTACATATATAACAAAAAAATGTGTTAAATTATTAAATAAAAAATAAATAACAATGATAAATTCACATTTGTTAATTTTTTAATTCAATTTCTATTTTTTATTTATATATTTAAAGACTAAAACGTGAATGCATTTGTTACATCTTTCACTTTAAACGGTTCTCTACCATTTGTGTTTTTATTTTTTTTAATATCATTTCAAATAAGAAAGTTTGAATTTTCTCGCCCATTTTTTTTAAAAAAATCAAAGCGGTTCACGGTAGGCCCATGGGTTGGCCTCTTCGGCCCGAGAATGCCCGCCTGCTCACGGGCCGACCATGAGTTCCGAGTCGAGCCGGGTGGGCGATGCCGGTTCGGGTCGGCCCGCCTGTCTTGACACCTCTATCTTGAATACTCAAAGAATAAAGACTATAATTTCACTAGATTTTTACAAATAGGCCCACCTCCTACTCCTAGCGGGTCTTCATATATATTATGTATTAAATGCTCAATTAGAGCAATTAATAAACGAAACAAAACTTAAAGTAAATAAAGATCACATGATTTATAGTGATTCATTTTTAATATGAGAATTGTTTCGACTATAACTAATAAGATGAATTGTTGTAATAAGAAGTGATTTAAATTAAATTTAACATCTATGAGAAGAAAAAGAGAGCCAAAATGTGCAGCTAAATTTTAGGATGGGTGATCGCCCAACCTACTTTTTTGGCTGCAGACTAGAGTGCTTTTTTGTTCGTCCAATACAATTTTTTTGTGATCATTACATTTAAATTCTAGCTGCGTTTGGTTTTGGCATCTTTTGGCTTGATTTTAGCACTTATTCGTGCATTGGACTTAATACTCTATAAATATGGATGATTTTCATGTTGGAATAATTATCATTAACATCAAATACATAAACATATATCCAATTCAAAGATCAAAACTCAGTTTTATAAAAGTGTTGTTCACGTTCTTATTACTTGATTTGAACTTGATTTCAAGATTTGTTTACTCCTGCAAACTTTTTGCCATTAAAGCCTTCAAGCACTCATTTCAGTGACGACAAATATCATTTGAGGACAACGATTCCAAATCATGTTCAAACCTTTCTTTTGTGGTCTTTCTGGTTCTATTTCTTGTTTTCTTCTCCCTCTTATTCATTGTTCAACATCCTTCTCCTCAAATACGATAAAAAGTCATTGATCGGTCTTCGAAGTGTATTTGATCAATCATGGGGAATGTCACATGAACTTAAGGTCGAATTTGATCACCATTCACGGCTTTTGGAAATTTTGAGCCTTTTGAATGAGTTTGGGTTTTGTATAACACATCAATTTTGCGAATTTAGAAATCGTCAATTATTGAACGAAATGTTAACCAAGTGACCAAGCTGAAACTTCAATCTAACTTCAGTGATTTAAATGGTACATAAAAAGTAAAAACTTTAATAATCCAACTGATTTTTTGTTTTTTTGTTTTTATTTTTTTGGAAATTAGTGTAAACTTGATTTTTACCTCATACTTTCATATGTTCTATTTTTCTTTGGTGCAGATTTACATGTTGAAATTATTTTTTAAATATTTATAAATTATAGATTTTATCAAATAAGTGAATAATAATTATCTGAAGTAAATTACGAGTCCTTCAAAATATTTATTTGATCAATTTAAACAACTTAAATTATAATTTAACTTTAATCCTTAGCCAAACAAGCTGTTTAATAGTGTTTAATCCACGTTCAACACATCCATCACATATGAGTAATGATATTCATAGTCGCTCACTATTGGTAGTCATCTTACATGATATTACTCAATTTGATGAATTATACATAATTAATAACTATAAATACATTACTCTAAATAATTCATCCAATTGAATAATATCACGTAGAATAACTACGATGGTGAACAACTATAAATAACATTATTTATCATATATTCCTCACTAACTGCCCACGTGTTCCAATAGACACCTGGCCTTCCACCTCAGCGTTAGGCCCAATTTGATTACCATTAATTACTATTAACAATTTTTATTAATAAAATATTGATCTGAATACTTGATTACCATTAATTACTATTAACAATTTTTTATTAATAAAATATTGAACGGAAAATGTTTGGTAGTGCTTAATTTATTATTTCAACTGGTCGATCAAATATAATTTCTATTTATACATTTTATATGACCCACAACTTACAATCTATTTTTTATCAATGTTCTAAAAATCCCGTCTAAGCTTCGCATAAGCTTGAAACTCAACCTCCACGCTTAGCCACGCCTCACGCTTCGCTCTTGTATTTTTCTTGTCTTGCTCTCGCCTAGGTTTCGCTTAAGCTCGAAAAGCTTGAAACTCGGCCTCCACGCCTAGCCACGCTTTACGTTTTTTAGAACATTGTTTTTTATTCTCACATTCACCCATAATTTATAATATAAACACTTAAAAAATAATTTCAATACTACCAAACATGGCTTAAGTAAAATAAAAACTCATAAATCACCATAACCCCCAACAATTTCGCATATATCAGATAGTACATTTTATTACAATACAACAAAAACATTTCACAAGAAATGAGCAGGGACGGCCATGAGATTTGGGGGCCTTAGGCGAAAATTTAAATAGGACCTTTAATAAATTGAGATGTTTTAAAATTTAAAATTTTGACAGACAATTAAAATTTTGTGCATTCACGGACATATTTTATAATACTTTGTTTAGATCCAAATTAAAATTTAGCACAAGTAAAAAGACTCCAAAACTGTTATACAATACAGATGCACATAATATAATCAAATTATTTTCACTTAACAAAAACAAATAAAGTTATTTGAATTAAAAATAGTTGAAAATGTCAAAGAAAAGAGAAAATATATAATTAAAGAAAACAAATACGCAACATATGTAGGGGTGTGTGTATACACATATGAACAGATTTACAAGCTGAAAAGGATACATTTTTTTTCTTCACTAAATAAAAAAATGGTTGGAATTTGGAAAATCGTTTTGATTCAAGATAAAGATTTCTAAAATGAGGTTTAAAGGGAAAATTGCAAGGTCTACAATTTAAAGACTAGATTAAAGTAGATAATGTAGGTTAGATTTGGACTTATTTTTTATTTAAGCTCATTTCACATGTAAGTAGTCTGATTTTTTTTTTAAAAAAAAAAAATTATTGGACCCAAAATTTTTGGGCCCTGACCGCCTAGGTAAAGGGCTGGACTTGGAAATGAGTTACATGTAACCGCATCCACATACGTATATAATTGAAAATTTGTTTAGTAATGTTGATTTTGACCAATTTTGACCAATTATTTAAGTGGAGCTCGTTAGTTGAGTACGAAAATTGTAAGGCCAAACGTGTTCTACTATGCAAGTAGATTAACATTGTATATTTAGTCGCTCGAACCAATTTCAGGTGAATGAAAAATTAAGGCCTAAAGTGAATCGCTTAAATAAACGAATATTATTGAAAAATGGGATTAGAATATTTTGGAATATTCTAGAATTTGTTTGAATGAAAAGTCATATCTTTTTAGACATATCATTTCTTAACAGTCACATCTTTTCATTTTAAAGACATGTATTTTGGACATGTGCTTTTCCAACAAAACATGTATTTTGGACGTGTCTTTTTATAAAGTTGATACACAACTTTTCAGATATTATAAAAAAGCTCATTATGATTGAAAATTAAATCACTTCATTTTTCAACCAAATATTTCTACACTTTTTGCATAAATCATTTTAGTATAGAAATAATTTCGGCATAAAGTTCAAGTCCAGTTTTTATTTAAAGAGATAACAAAATGCTGTTCAGTTCATTGTTCTCGTAATTTAGAGTGCTACTATTACGGAAAGTAGTCGTTGTATATTGGAAGACGTGTGTCGTAAAATAGTAAACATGTCTGTCACGATAATTTCGTCTTAAGGAGAAATAATCAAACTCTTGTTTCGACCAAATCTAATTCTTTATTTTTCAATATTTCTATAAATCGTTATTTTACTAGTTTATATATACGTGATTAAATTATCAGAATATAAATAATGTACCTAATTTCACCAACATATAATAGACAATTAACTTTTGTAATGAGTTATAACTTATTTACAGCAACCTAACACGTCATGATACATCGCGTGATATCATAGTGCATTATATTGTCGTATTTATAACGTACAATGAAAACTATGTAAGGCAATAAATGAAGTGTAACCAACGTTATATTTGATTTTGTTAAATGTATACTGTCACGAATAATACATATCAATGTATCAGACCATGTGACTTGCTGTTTGAAACTATATTTCAGATTGTACGATGAAGGCATCCTTGTACTGTAAAATTTTGAGTTAATTATAATCTAATAATGGAACGTACCAATGAAAACGAAAATCATACATTTTGAGATAATACCTTCAATTACAGAAAATAAAAATATTATACACATTGTTCTAAAAAGTACGTCTAATTATGCTTTAGGCAATAGACACGCAATAAGTGGTTAACTGTGTTTTTTAACTAATAAGTGTGCATTTTTTTTTTTTTTTAGAACTTTTTTAAATATTTAAATAATATTACAAATAAAAAAATATTTTTTCATACATTGCCATTACCTAGGTCTGAGAAGTGCTTAACCACGCTTTTACGTTTTTTTGATTCCATGCATCTAGAGGTAATTGGGATCAATTAAATGCAATCTTCAATTGGCCGTGTTTTTAGGAACTATAATCTAAGGGTTTGTGATTTTTTTTGTATTTTTAATTAGAGTCAATTAACTAAAATAATGTCATAATGGTAATCAGTTGTTTTGAAATATTTAAGTTACAATATAAAGTAATTTGAGAATTGTTTTTAAAAAATGTAGCATTATTTATGGAATTTTATTTTGAGAATATTAGGTCATGTACTTCTTGTCATTTCAAAATTTAAAATATACATGTAGATATTAAATTTTTCCATATTTACACTTAAATTTATATAAATACATTTTATTGCAATATTTTAAATAATAATTAATTTTCTTAATTCCGTTTATTATAACCAAAATTTCCTATTATCAAGAGATTTGTTTGCATATGGAAATCTTCATAGAGAAAATCACGCACCTCTCTCCTATTATCCATCAATTTGAAACTCTAGCATACTCTAATCACCGTTCTATTAAAAAAAAAAAAAAAAAAAATCAAGATCATTTTCATCTGCGTTCTTGAGTTTGCAATTTAGAATGTAATCTAAAAAACATTCTCAAGGAACATCAAGAAACGGTCTGGTAAGAAAGCCAAAACAAAGTCAATGAAGAAGAAATACAATATTCTATTTTTAAACATACCAAGGTAATTTCCTGTTTGTCATTTACTTTTTTAATTCTTAGACATTATTTTGTTTTGTTAGATCATATTTCTAAAATTCCATTATTCACTATAGCAAATTTTGTTATCGTGAAAAATATCTTTCATTAATTAATGTTACGACATATTGTGAAATCGTCGTATGTTAACTGAAATTATTACATTAGTTTCGACGTATGCAAACAATAACTGTTACGTATACTACCTTCAATTACCTCACACCGTTAACATATATATACTTATTACAACATAATGTTAATGTATATTTTTCAATGTATGATAACTTTTTAGCGTTTATTAACAAGTTTTGTTACATTATCAACTTATATTGGTTACCACGTTATGATATTAAATCTGATATAATTGTGCTCATTTGAGATTATTTGATATTAACACATACATTCACGCAAACTTGTGTATTCAACTATTTTTGTTGCGGTTTATTGAATTCTATTGTGAAGTCTCTAATTCAAATGATATCTGTTATTTTACAGTAGTGATTGTGGCATCTTCATTATCAAATATGCAGCAGAAAAGCCTTCAAACGTGCCACCGATAAATATTACAGATGACTGTGACTTCTTGAGGAAACGATAGACAAAGAATTAGCATTGATGAACTCCGTATTTGAAATTTAAAAAGGAGAAATTTATAGAATAAAATCTATATTTGATAATGATATAATTATGTTATTAATTAAGATAACAATGTAGAATAGCAAGACTCTTTACATCCTATCAATATTCAATTTATGTTATCATTTAATAGTGTATGTGGAAAAATTAATAGTAACTAGTAAATTTCAATTTTCTATTTCAAAGTAGGTTATATGTGTAATTTTCCTTTCTATTTTTTGTTGGCCCATATCATTACCCAGTTCAAAAAGACTAATCCATCACCCGTATTGGATCCGTAAGTAGCCCATTTTCAACTCCAGCCTCTACAAAGTCCATTCGGGCCTCCTCTTGGAATTGGCTTTGTTGATTGTTTTGAAGCTCATTTCTATTGCTTGAACTCTGGCCCACTGAAATGCATCATGCTCTTCTACGCTTACTACAGCGTCCAGAGGCTGAAGAAGCCCACGACCCACCGGGGCGGCCCTCCCATTCTCCACCCTGCTGGAATTTTCAGGGAGGCAAGGTTTTGGACAGACGAAGACTGTGTTCTCCATCTCCGTGTTGATTCCCCAACGGGATGAAACAGGTGGAGACCATTTTGCCATTCCTACACGCGTACTCCTCTTTTGGTCTTATCATAAAAGTTTCTCTCTTTTTAATCTGAAACAAGAGCAGATTTAGGGGCGGGACCGGACTATAGTCCAGTCTCGTCTTGAAAAAAATTATTTTTTATTGTGTAAAAAGAATATTAGTGTAAAAAAATTTTAGTAACAGCTTGATCTTGAAGTGTAATTTTTTTTTTCCAAGCAGAAGCCGGAGCTCCAAAATTTTTTGAATCCGCCCCTGATCTAAATTTTGCATTTTGTATTTAATCTTTAGTTAAGCATAAGCCATAAAGTGAAGGAAGAAAAGTCACGGCTATAAGTTTAACCATATTTGCTCAAATAAATGAAATATATTTTTAGACAAAAATAATTTAGAAAGACTTCTAATAATTTTTACAACAAAAGAGAATAAGAATTTCTATGCAAATGAAATTAAGAAAAAGAAATCAGATTATCTATCATTGTCATATTGGCTTATGTAGATAAATTAGAAAGGACAAGCCCAAAAAGGCAAAAGGGGGGAGGGAGGGGGGGAGGGGAAGGTGGGGAGAGAAAGAGAGAGGGGGAAAATTTGCATCATTGGTCCCCTATTTACTACACTAGTAGCAAGTTGTCGACAATCTTTAATTTAAAAGTAGACTAATTATGAAATTCTTCAATTTTGCCATTATTGTATTTATATCCCAAACCAATTTTTTTATCGCATTCCTATTTTTAACTTTTTATTAATTAGCACATCTTATTTCTGATTATGGTTTCCGTCTAAAAAATTCATTATGACGATACCAAAAAAAAAAAAAAAAAAAACTTATTTGTTCATCATAGTTTTAAATAAGCAAATTAAATAATAAATACAAAATTTTAAAAAAATTGTTTACTTCTCATTGTAAACCAAGCTAGTAGAATATTTGGACACAAATCGTCATTAGTGACAATGTGTGCTATTTAATTAAAGGTTAAGGACAAGAGTGCGACGAAAAAAATTGGAGGCATAAATGCGAAAATGAGCTAAAGTTTAGGACTTTCATTGAAATAAAAATGTAGTGTGAATATAATTACTCTTAAGAGCCCGTTTGGTTTGTGAATAAAATTATTTATCATTATCATATTTGGTTCAACTAGGTATAAGAATAGAAAACGTCACTGATAGAAAATTAGATTTTCATAAAAAATACAATTCTACCATTATTCTTAACTAAATAAAAAAAATAAAAAAACTAAAACAGAAAAAAATGGGTGGAGCGGCGGAAGATGGTGATGGAGTGCGGCGGGCAGTGGCGATTATCCTAGAATATAGGTGTTCAAAAATAAATTTATTCTATACAAAGAGTAATGATAATCACAATTTGCGGTCACATTTCATTGAACCTATCATTTAATATCAAAATATTTGCCACATAAACTATTGATAATCACCAGTGGTAATATATAACATTATTCTATCACCGTTCATCTTTTTTTTTTTTTAAAAAAAAAAGAGTGAATCCTTGTGCAAATAAAAAAATATTGTCCTCATCTTTCCCATGATAAAATTTATCCTCAATTTATGTTTAAATTGTTATCCAACTATCAATTCTATTCAAACATGATAAGATAAATTTTATTTATTATTTTTAATCATTGACAATATACTAAAAGAGCCTAAAAGTAAACAAGATTGTATACTAATTTTTATTATAGTTATACAATCAGTCTCTAATTACACATATCTTCAATTATTTGCTAAATTATCACATCATCCTCACATATTTAACTTTATGAAACTACATTAAGCATGTTTGGCAAAGCTTAAATTATAATTTAAGCTTATCAAATTGGTCAATATATTTTTTATCTACACATTTCGTATGACATATAACTTACTACACCTACTATCAACACATTAAATAGGACTCACAACTTATAAGCACCTAAAAATTAATTTTAGCACTACCAAACAAGAGCTAAGAGACGTGTCCTCAACTCAAATTTTAAAAGATTTCTTAATATTTATGTATTTAAATAGATTTTATGAATTTGAATAGAGTTCCACATTATTTATAAAATTTAAACACAACAATATATTATAGATTTCAATATATTCTTATGGATTATTATGAATTTTCATAGATTTGTGGTCTTTTATTGGAAATAATAATTTGACATTGTCTTTATAGTTCAAGTGTCTTTCTTATATAAACAAATATTTTGAATAGAATTTTGGAAAGATAAAATATTTTGAAATATAAGGAAGGAAAAATATTCCTCATTTTTTAATAAAAAAAAATTGACTAAAAAACAAGGCTTCTTAGTGGAAAAAATGAAATAAAGTTCAATTTTCACCTTTTCTCTACTTTTTCTTTTTATAAAATTTCATCTTTCATATTCATTACTATAGGAGGGATATTTATGATTCTTTCACTTCCAAAACCAGTTGTTTAATTCTCTTGTATAAAAAGTTATTTTATTGCTTAAAAGAATAATTTTCAAGTATCGCAGTTGACGAGTAAATCTTTTCAAGTTCAAAAAAGAAGTTTTGGTGATATATTTTTCAATTCAATTTTTTGGTTCATTGAATGGTCTCGCAACATCAAGAATGAATTCCAAAAATGATGTTTAACAATTATTTAAAAAAAAATACTATTATTAAAATAAGAAATCAAACAATTGAATAGATTTTCATACAAATATAAATTGAAAATCAAGAACAAGAGTTTAGTACAAAAATATATAGCACAAATAAAGATAAGAGGTGTGAGAGGAGTTGAATTGAAATTTTGAAATGTAGTACTAGAATTCTCAAAATTTTGATATTTATATTTATTAATTCGAAATTCATAAAAATCTATTTAATTCTTTTAATTAATAAAATCTTTATAAATCCACTTGTTATTATGAACACATAGTTTTCCAAAAAAATGTATTTAAATCCAAGTTAAAAACACCTAAATTTATATAAATTTTTAAAATTCATTCAAATATGAGTTGGAAACACCCCCTAAGTTGGTGAATAAAAAAAATTAAACTTCAGTAAGGTAATTGACGATGGAATTGCCACATGGCAGATGCAAAGTACACATGAACAACGAAACATACTTGCAGTACAAGTAAAATCCTATACTCCAAAACATACGGAACATACTTGCGGTCGTGACCAAACTAATAGATATTGCACGTACATATACTTGGCTAATCGGTACATTGAAACGTTTAGAGTTGATCCATATTGAAAAATGAAGAGTTTCATAGCCAAGGTGAAAAAAGATTTAAAAATCGATATTAGTAGGAACATTACTTGGAAGACTAGGAGATATGCTAGGCAATTCTTAGAAGGAATAGTTGAGGAGCAATTTTGGTTGTTGGGCTTATATAATGCTGAATTGTTAAGGACCAATCCGGGCACTGCTGTGATTTTACCGATTCATAAGGAAGTATTCCATGGTATTTACATATGCTTCAATGCATGTAAGTTAGAGTTTGTGAGGGGTTGTAGGAAGTCCACGTGTACTTTCCTTATGCCACGTGGTGATTTCTTCATTTGGCCGTAACTGAAACGTCTTCAATGAGTAACGGAGAGTAAATTTTAAAAGTTTAGTGAATTCTCAAAAATATTTTAAAGTTGAATGAGTAAATGAAAACGAGACTAAAAATTCAGCTATTATTCAAACATTTAACTTACTTACTATTATGATAATAAGTTCAATTTTTCCAAAAAGAAAACGAAAAAAAAAGTGGAGAGGGAGAGAGAGAGAGGGAGAGAGGGGGGGTTGTACAAATGGTCCTTACCTTTTTCATTTACTACAGTTGTGGATATATCCTTTCATTTTTGGCAGTGTCGTCCATATTTCAAACTTTGTTGACAAAATGATCATTTATGTCCATTTATATCACATTTAACCGTTAGTTTTGACTTTTTTGCACAAATAGTCCCCGCATGCATTCCACACTATTCATTTCATAAAGACAGTTTTGAAATTCTACTGTTCATAAATAAAAATTTCCAGCAGATGTCTTAAACTTAAGAAAAAAAAAAAAAAAAAGTAATTTAAAAAAAATACCCTTATCTACCCCACCCCACCCCATCGAACCGATGATTCCAAGGAGAGATGTTCGGCTTGGATAATCAAATGAAGATGAAACTTACAAAGGTAAGCAACTCTGGGATTGATGGGAACAACTTCATTGGCAACACGAAGAATTGGTGCAATCTCAACGAGAGATGATGGAACCACCTCACTATCCATCATCGACTACCCCAAGTTACCAGCAGTCTGAGTTCTCAAAATTTGTCTTTGAGGTTGGACATCAGATCACCTTCTTTGATATGCCATTTTAACTTAAATATCTTTGAAACATAACTGAAGCTTCCTCCAAGTTAATTGTCCAAATCCAATAGAAATAATCATAAGCCTTGAAAAACAATATACAACTCACACTTGAATTTCATTTAAATGAAACCCTGTTCCATTCCAGATAAAAAGAGGGTTTATAACACATCCTTTCCCAGTCTCAATGATTAAAAAATTCACTTTCTTCAAAAGCCTAAAACATCACTGTAACTAGTAACCTCTGTTTGGCAAAAAGAGAGATGTTCAACAAAACCTGTTACGCCCCAATCCCACGTGGCACTCTGCATGGGACAGGGTCAAAGTCAAACCCGTTTTACTACCTGCCACCTCATCTCCGAGGCTATATCCCTCATTACTCGAGGAGAATTGAAGGATGATATAAAGAATTCCTTTTATCGAGGCGGTAGGGACAACGGGGCTGTGTATGCTCGACCCTTGTTGTGTGCTGAGGAAGCTTTCCCTGTCAAACCTACTATTCATCCATGAAAAGAGGTATGGGACAGCCTGCAAATTCGGCTTGTCACATTCATAGTCTCTTAAGTTACAGCTGAAAGAGACTTCTGTATTAAATGCCAATGATAGGACACCCAAGACATGACTCTGGAGCTCTCTAGATCGAGCCACGTGTCATGTATAAAAAGGAGGACAAGTTAGTAGATTTTGCCTATAAATACCGACTCATTTCTATAAGAAAATGATGTTGAATTTTATTACCCTTAAGAAAAAGATATCAAACCCTCTATACTAATTATTCTTCAAGTGTTATAACCGTCTGAGAAATTGTTAGTTAGGGTCCTTAAGCTACTACATCTACTAAAGTGTGTTTCTCTTTATCTATTGTTACATATCCACCATGTCCTAGGCTTATTTACGTGGTTGAATAAACCACGTGAAGTTCTAAGAAAGAAGAGAAATACACGTAGGAAGAGGAGGTGTGGAGTTCCTGTTGGCAGCCATTTTTGGAGGTCAATAGATTGGCGTCGTCTGTGGGAACCGACACATTTAACCACGTGTGAAACGTGACTAAAAGACTAAGCCTCATTGAACAAATGAGTCTCCCTTAAAAAGGGATCAACCAACCCACCAAAGAAGAGAATGAGCGAAGTAATGAGGATGAGAATCCGAGGAGAACCAGGTCTGCAACGGACGGAGAAACCGCTACGGGAGCAAGAGTCGAAGAAGTCCCTCGGAGAAGGTGTGGGAGAAAGGCTCCCACCAATCTCGAGCGAGAATGAGGACCATGGCCGCCAGCGTGAGGCAGCTAGCCCAACACCATGCCCAAATGCAAAGATACATCCAAATGATAAAAGTGTAAGGTGGAAACCGGCCTCATGAATCTGACCCAGACGATCCCAATGAGGAACAAGAAGTAAACAGCGGTCATCTCCATAATCCTCAAGTCAGGGGAGAAGCCTCGCACGCTAGAACATACATGGAAGGGACCAACCCTCCGGTAGGTGACAGAAGGCCTCAACCAACGGTGTCTGCCAGCGTATTTGAAAGACTAGCGAACATGGACCCATAAATTGACCTCGGGAGAATTTCTCGAGAAAAGAACTGCTTTAGAGTCTCCATAGAAATAGGCGGGAAATGAGAGCGAGAGAGGCAGAGGCCAGGAGAGAATCTGACTTCCATCCCTACCCACATCAACAAACCATGCACCAGCAGAACCCCAATACTACAAGGATGAACAGCAGAAGCTCAACGCCTCCCACAATTTACTCTAGAAACAAACGTTGAGGAGAAAATCTAAAGCCAACCAGATCGTTTGAAATAGACGATGATGACGAGAACTTTCTATTTTTTTACCGGGATCAGGAATGCGTCCATCCTCCATGAGTTTCATGTGCCCAAAATTGTCCCTTATACAGGCAATGGAGACCCCTTAGACCATGTAAACACATATAAAATGGAGATGAGTCTCCGAGGATCAACTCCATCCTTGAAATGCAGAGCTTTTCGCCTTACCTTATCAGGAGGAGCGAAGCGATGTTATAATAAACTAGTCACTGGTAGCATTTCTAGCTGGCCAGAATTGAAAAAGATGTTCATCAATTACTTCTCGTTATAGAAGCTTGCCTCGGCTCCAGTCCAACGCCTCCATGACGTAAGACAAACTCCAAATGAGCCACTATAAAGCTACTTGAGCCGCTTCAATGAAGAAATGCTATTCTGCGAAAGAATAACCGATGCTGAGGCCCTATCCACTTTAAAGGCGGGGCTAGACATGAACCTCCCGTTTTGGAGGGATGTCTGCAACAAAAACCGATGAGATAACAAACGAGAACATGATCCTTTACAAGAATCGTGGTAGAGTGGGTGCCAACCCTGCGTCAAGAGCCGGATATGTCCACGGCCACGGTAGATCCCTTTCTCCAACAAAATCAGCTCCGAAGAAACTACCCATCCAACCCAAATATTGGGAAGAGCTATGTAACCTCTGCACAAGAGGCCCTGCTTTCTCTTTATACCACCCCAGAGCTCCAGGTTCTACTGCTGGACTTTATGACTATGGTATATCTCCTCTGACATATTATGAAGCGGGGACCAGCACACCTCCGATCCTTCTTCTCCATCAAGTGGCTCCCACAAAATATTGTTGTGTCCACCAAAATTATGGCCATAACATGGATGAATGTCATGAGGTGGAAGATCTGGCTAATAGAAGTGTGGCCTATTCGAGGTACAGATGTAGGGCGAATCCCAGACGTGAAGATCAATCCCCGATGAGAGGTCGTCGACCACCATTCCATGATAGACACACCCAACAGTGGGATAGAAGGCCATTGGGCCAAGAACCACGAATGAGGCGTAATTCAAGAATTCCAGCAAGGCAGCCTTGACTGGAGAGCGGCCCGGAACCGCGTCTAATCAAGGGTCCTGAAAAGGCCCTCATTCGGAAGATAGACACTATTTACGGAGGTCCTTTTATTGGGGGCCAAACTCGGAATGCCCAGAAAAGCTATACCAAAGAGGCTGAAGGAATCCTAATAACCAATTGGCTCATTAACAGTCGGCCCTCAAGATCAAAAAAGGTAGACCCTATAACCTGCACCGAAGAGGACATGAAGGGTGTTCACTACTCTCACTGCGATGCCCTCGTGGTAAGGGCAGTAGTGGCTCAGAACGGATTGGGAAGAATACTTGTAGACAATGGCAGCTCTGTCAATGTCATCTTCTTGAGCACTTATGAGCTAATGAACATAGATACCCGTTGGAACCATCGACCGAGCCTCTTTACAGATTCATAGGTGATTGCGTAACCCCGAAAGGGATAGTACGCCTCGCCATTACGATGGAAGAAAAGCATTTGGTTGTCCACACTTTTATGGAGTTCTTGGTAATGGATAGAAGGTCAGCCTACCATAGAGTCCTGGGCCGATTGGCCTTGAAAAAACTTTGGGCTGTAACGTCCATTCACCATCTCTGCATGAAATTCCCACCGAGGGAGGCATGGCAACTATACGAGGCAACCAACCCAAGGCTAGGAAATATTATAGAAATGCCTTGAGAAAGGCAAAGAAAAAAGAGATAAAAATATGACGTTCTTAGATGTTGAAATGATGGATGCCTCGAAAGAGACACCGGAGGATACCTTGATGGAAGAAGCGGCGTCCTCCGAGACATCGATCCAAGGGTAACGGAAGTTGACTCTCAGACTTCATCTGTCGAGGAGCTGGAAAGCTTCGCGGTGGATCCTGATAATCCGACAAGGAGGCTCCAAATAGGAAAAGACCTCCCCGAAGAATCCAAGAGGACCCTAAAAAGGTCACTCTGCCACAACTTGATGTTTTCGCATGGAAATACAAGGATATGGTTGGAATCGACTCAAAGGTAAGTTGTCACCACCTCAACGTCGATCCTAAATTTCCGTCACACCGTCAGAAGCGGAGGCTGTTAAACCTAGAAAAATACAAAGCCTTAAAAGAAGAGGTGGGAAAACTCCTACAAAGCAAATTCATACGAGAGGCCCGATGTCCTAGGTGGGTCTCTAATCCGGTCCTAGTGAAAAAATCATGTGGAAAAATAAAGATTTGCATAGATTTCTCCAATCTCAACCAGGCGTGCCCTAAGGATAGCTTTCCACTACCTCGGATCGATCAGCTAGTGGATGCCACTTCTGGGCATGAGCTCCTGAGCTTCATGAATGCCTCATTAGGCTATAATCAAACCCAATGTACCCGCCATACGAGGAGCACACATCGTTTGTGACAGACAAGGGCCTCTATTGCTATAAAGTCATGCCCTTTGGCTTGAAAAATACCGGCAACGTACCAGAGACTCGTCAACAAAATGTTTGTCGACCAGCTCGGTTCTACCATGGAAGTCTATGTTGATGACATGCTAGTAAAAAGCTTGAGAGATGAAGATCATGTGCAACACCTGTAAAAGACTTTTCAGACCCTCCGAGCTTACAGAATGAGGCTTAATCCTCTGAAGTGTGTCTTCGGAGTTGCCTCTGAAAAGTTCCTCAAGTATATGGTGAACCAAAGGGGGATCGAAGCCAACCCAGAAAAGATTAAGGCACTGATAGAAATGAAGTCACCCAGGAGGCCAAAGGATGTGCAGTATCTCACCGGGAGAATGGCAACCCTTAGCAGGTTTGTCTCAAAAGCTACGGATAAGTGCCTCCCTTTTTCAAAATCTTGAAAGGAGGTAATAGATTTGAATGGACAGAGGAATACGAAGCCACCTTCCAGGCCCTAAAGGAACACCTCTGTCATGCTCACCTGCTATCAAAACCTAAGTTAGGAGAGGCTTTAATACTTTACTTAGTTGTATCCTCTGAGTCGGTAAGTTCGGCCCTTGTCAGATAAGAGGAACACCAATTGCCTGTTTACTACGTAAGCAAGGCTCTCTTGGGAGCAGAGACACGCTACCCAGACATGGAGAAGTTAGCATTATCACTTATCACTGCCTCAAGGAAACCGAGGCTGTACTTTTTGCCCATAGCACCCACATCCTGACTAACTTCCTCCCGGGATGGTGATGAGAACACCGCCTTATGGAGGCTATTGAAGTACATGAGCCATTCGACATTGTATTCAAACCCAGAGCATCCATCAAAGGACAACTCCTTGTTGATTTTGTGGCTAAATTTGCCAACACCCCCAAAATAGATACCCCAATGGCACCTATGGAACCTCCTACGTGGTGCCTATTCGTCGATGGGTCCTCGAGAGATATGGGCTCAGGCGCCAGAGTGGTCCTCACTGGCCTCAAGGCCATAGATTGAACTGCGCAATCAAGTTCGACTTTAAAGCCTCGAACAACGTTGCAAAGTATGATGCCCTACTATTTGGCATTTGCTTAGCCAAAGAAATGAAAGTACAGAGACTCTATGTGGCAAGCAATTCCCAACTAGTCGTGAACCAAGTAAACGGGAGCTTCGCCGCTAAGGAGAGAAGTATGGCTTCCTCCCTAAAATTGGTGAGGAATCTCATCCATTGTTTCGAGAAGTTCGAACTAATTCAAGTACCCAGGCCGATAACGCCAATGCTGATGTACTTTCTAAACTGGCAAGCAACAAAGACTTGGAACTCCTTAAGCTAGTTCTCATCGAACATCTCAACAAGCCCTCCATAGAGGCTATCACAAAAGTGATGTAGATCAAGAGACCTCCACTTGGATGGATCCCATCCTTGCATTTTTAAAAGACCAGACACTCCACGCTGATAAAGAAAAGGCTAGAAAGTTGAGGAGGAGGGCAGCACACTTCGTGCTATCTAACAACGTCTTCTACAAACGAGGCTACTCTATGCCACTCCTCAGGTGTGTTAGGATAAATGAGGCTAATTACATCCTCAGAGAAGTTCACGAAGAAATATGTGGCAATCACACAAGAGGCTTGGCCTTGGTCTAAAAGATCCTCAAACAAGGCTACTTATGGTCCTATTTAAATAAAGATTCATTGCTCAACGCAAGGAGATGTGACAAATGCCAACGCTTTACTACAATACCACGACAGCCTCACCAAGAGCTTACCACAGTGTCTAACCCAGGCCCTTTGCCAAATGGAGAATAGATTTTATATGCCATATGCCTTAGGGTAGAGGCAATGCGTGCCACGCCTTAGTCGCCATTGACTATTTCACAAAGTGGGTCAAAGCAGAGCCAATGACGAAGATTACTAGAGGCTAACACCTCCAAATTCATATAGAAAAATATCATCTGCTGACCGATTCGATTCTCCATTCTCTGGTTTCTGATAATGGAAAACAGTTTGACAACAAGAAAGCCAGGAACCTATGTGAGGAGTTCGAAATCGCTAAGCATTTTTCTAGCTCCCATCATCCCCAGGCCAACGGTCAAGTGGAGGTTGTTAACAAAACCATCAAGTACACTCTTAAGCAAAAACTTGAGGCATCAAAAGGGGCATGGGTCGATGAGCTCCCACATGTCCTCTGGGCGATCAGAACCACCGCCAGAACACCAATGGGCGAAACTCCATTTTCAATGGCATATGGATCTGAGGTTGTGAACCCGGTAGAAGTTGGCGTGCTGTCACCTCGCCGATTGCTCTTCAATGAAGTCAACAACGATAACCTCATAAGAGCTGGCCTGGACCTCCTAAAAGAACGATTGGACAACTCACAGGTTAAGCTAGCCTCTTATCAAAAAAGATGGCCTGATATTTCAACAAGAAAATAAAGAAACGGTCATTCCGCATCGACGACCTAGTACTAAAGAGAGTGTTCACATCCTCCAAGGAATCAGAAGTTGGGACCCTAGGCCCCAATTGGGAAGGACCTTATCGGTCGCAAGGAAGTACGCCCCGGTACATACTGTATTGAAGACTTGGATGCTAAGTGACAGCCTCATCCTTGGAATGCTAAACATTTGCGTCGGTATTATCAATAAGAATGTTATTGTCATTTTATCTTATTGTTTATATGCAAAAATGAGAGGCCCATTTTCTTAAGAAGTGCACCATCCTTTTTAACACCGAGCATGTATATCGATACTATTTATGTAGGAAGGCTAGGGTTCTTTTTTTATTATTATCTAGTTTTGTTATCTTTATAAAGAACCTGCTCGTACTAGGAGGGCTAGGGTTCTTTTATTATTATTATTATTATCTAGTTTTGTTATCTTTATAAAGAACCCGTTCGTACTGAAAGCAACTTAAGAAATATCTTCAGAGCAAATTATATTGTCAGTATCATACGTAAATAGATATCTTTGGATTAAATTAATGAAACTAGCTGGTACTTTAAGCAAAAATTTTCTATTAAGCAAGAGAAATACATTACAGCCTCTTCAGATGGATTCTTACAAAATAATATAATCTATACTCTTCGGGAGGGTCTACGATATCTATAGGAGGGAACTTAGCCTCAAAGGAAGAAAGATCGAGATCAGGATGCTCAAACAAAGCACAGTGATGACTTCTTGTTGTCCAACACTCGCAAAATAATTAGAGAAGCTAGTATATGCCTCTGTAAGGTGAAAATTGGCAACAAAATTAGCGTCTGCATCCTGGAGCTTTTTGGCCAGATCTTCCTTCTCGGCCATTATAGAATCCCTAACGGTCTCCACATCCATCTTCTCCTTCAGGCATGCCTCCAAATCAGATTTAAGCTTGGAAATCTTCCACCCTCGCGTGTTCTCTGCGCACCGGTTGACATTTTTTCTCGTTAGCCGCCTCCAATGCCTCCGAGGCGATATTCTGAGCATTTAAGACATCATCAAGATTTTTCGTCAGTATGGCTATTTGGCTCTCAACCTCTACCATATCTAGCCTCGTCTTCTCAAACACCAACTTGGCACTTTCGGCCAATGCCACTATATTGTCGAGGCACTCCTTGATTTGATTGGTCCGGGAGATAACCTCCGAGGCATCAACCATCTTCTTCTTCAACTCCCTCATCGCTACGAAGGACTTCATCTGAGCTGCTGCTGAGCGGAGTGAACAAGCCAAAGACGCTTCCATCCAATCTTCGGCCTCCCATTCACCAAGAAACGCTTTCCACGGCTTGTTCAGGTACTTTTGGAAGTCCTCCACTCCCAAAGCCAGGTAAAACTCCAAGTTCTTAGTTAATGGGCTCGGAGAGCTTCTTCTCCAATTCTCTAATCAATCCAGTAAATAGCCTCTTCAACTTCGACGCAGTAGAAGATGCTTCACCAGCAGAATCTCTTTTTTCGATACACCAACAGGTGCATTGTCCAAAGCTACCCCAGAGGCAGTCACTACCAAATGGCGTTATTTAGGGTCGGAAGGATGAACTGTGAATGTTTCAATCACCTTTATCGATTTCCTCTTGCTGGCCGGCTCTTCCTGACTTAGCACCACTCACGATGCTCTTCAACGTCGACCTCGCACAAATAGGAACGATCGTTTTCTTTTTGACCAACGACTCCTCATTCCCTGAGGACACGACCTCTGTAACTAGGTCAGTAGTAGATTTTTGTGCCTCTTCTCAGGTGGCTTCTCTACTCACATCCTCTATAGCCCTCTTTTGACGGCTATCCTCTGAAGATCCCGGAAGAAGCTCCTTCCTCACCTTAGCCGCCATCACTTTAGCAAGTGGTGGCTTCACCCTCTTGCCTTGCTCGAATTCATCTAATAGGAGCTAACCTCATGTCAGAACAAATAGGCGGATAGGACATACGGAAAATAAGATATATACATTTCCTAGTCATCTGCCCAAGTTCAATTAAATGCCTAGGTACTTTCAAAAGCGCGTCAAACCTCTTCTGTCCTAACGGATGTGTGTAGATCGCGCGATGATGTCAAGCTCCTCCTCCTTTATCTCGCACCGAGAAATGGCGTCTGCAAAAGAAAACATGAAAAATACTTAGTCATATACCCACCACAAAAGCAACCTCACCTCTCCTCCAAACCACTCACTCGTAACTCCATAGAAGCTGGGCACGTTCAAATCAGGCTCCGAGTCATCCAACACCCTCTGTCAGTTCTAGACACCCAACACCAACCCTCATTCCAATGCTTTATAAAGGAAGGGTAGTCCAACATAAATAGCTTATACGACCTCTACGGACCAAAATAATACCACCCCGCTTTCTCTCCCTTATCATTTTTCTTTGACAACTTCTTCGAGAGATAATCTGTTTGAAAGACATGCAGAGGCATCTCAAATTCGAGGGAGTGCCTGAACCACAGATAAAGACTCACCGCCATTTGACTCCAGTCGTTAGGAGCTACCTTGGTCGATGCTAAACCATAGGCTCGAAGAATCTTCCTATAGAATGGATCCAAATGTAGCATTGTACCAGCATTGAAAGACTGAAAGTGCACGGAAGTGTAATCTTTCCTTGGAAGACACACCCCTCGTTAGGCTCCGGAATGTAAATCTCTATATCACTGGGAACTTGGAACATTCTCTTAATGTTCTCTAAATCAACCTCGTTCGCAACTGAAGAGACGTCCATTGCAGCCCATCTACCACTAACAGATGGACCTTCTCCGTTAACTTCACCACTGGAAGGACTAGGAGTCGAGTCATCTCCACTGATGGAATTATAGCCAACTTCTCTCTAGTAATAGTGTTAACACCTTGGATGGGTCTCATCGTGGCTACCGATGGAGAAACTTATGGAGAATTATCGCTTACAGTATTAATCGGATCTCCGGTGGCCTCAGCAACTTCTCCCAATCTAGACATCCTCTCCGCAAACACAAACAAAATTAAAGGGATATAGAAAGAGTTTAATGGGTACCTAAAACTAGAAGTCCTCCCCCAACGTAATGTCACCGAAAAATCTCTTTCACACTGAAAACGCGGTGGCCGAAGTTTCTCTTTTTTCTTGCTTAACACGTACAAACACAATGTCAAGAAAATGTCAATATGAAAGGCTTCCCACTTTTTATAAGAAAAAGCAAGCCAATCCATGGCTGTCGGATCAAAATCAAGATCCATCTTGGCCACTTAAATTGAAGGATCATCTGAGCCTTCAAATTCAAACAGTCGCGTAAATAAACCTAGATCAACGTTCTAGGTTACACGGTAATGCCCACTCGTGCGTGGGCGAACGTCGATCTGTCACACTTATCTCTAAAAATAAGGCGCATTAAATGCATGCCGCCGTCTTTTCAGCATGCCCAATAAGACGTTCCATACTCCTTATACCTAGGTAATCATTACGTCCTTAAGGCTTCGATGACGACGACGGCCTGGTGTTCTGCTTGCGACTCACATTTGCCTTGTCCCTCGTCCTTAAGGCTTCGACAACAATAGCCAGGCGTTCTCGCTTGGGACTCGCCTCTGCCTTGTCTATCATCCTTAAGACTTCGACGAACAACAAGCGTTCTCGCTTGGGACTCGCCTCTGGCTTGTCCCTCGTCCTTAAGACTTCGACGACGACAATAGCCAGGCATTCCCACTTGGGACTCGCCTCTACTTGTCCCTCGTCCTTAAGGCTTCAACAAACAGCCTAGTATGTCAAGCCCAACATCCCACATAAATGACGGATCATGAGCTTGTGGGACTATTATTATTCGAAATAAAAAATACTACGTAGCCGTTTTTTTATTAACAAGTCCAGCACCCCTCATAAATAATAGGGAGCTTAGACTTATGGGACTATTGTTACGCCCCAATCCCACGTGGCACTCTGCATGGGGCCACGTGGTACTCTGCATGGGACAGGGTCAAAGTTAAACTATTTTACTACCTGCCACCTCATCTCCGAGGCTATATCCCTCATTACCGAAGAGGATTGAAGGATAATATAAAGAATTCCTTTTACCAAGGCAGTATGGACAATGGGGCTGTGTATGCCCGACCATTGTTGCGTGCTGAGAAAGTTTTTCTGTCAAACCTACTATTCAGCCATGAAAAGAGGGATGGGACAGCCTGCGAATTTGGCTTGTCACATTCATAGTCTCTTATGTTACGGCTGAAAGAGACTTCTGTATTAAATGCCAATGATGGGACACCCAAGACATGACTCTAGAGCTCTTTGGATCGAGCCACGTGTCATGTATCAAAGGGAGGACAAGTTAGTAGATTTTGCCTATAAATACCCCACTCATTTCTATAAGAAAATGATGTTGAATTTTATTACCCTTAAGAAAAATATATCAAACCCTCTATACTAATGATTATTCAAGTGTTATAACCACCTGGAAAATTGTTAGTTAGGGGTCCTCAAGCTACTTCATCTACCAAAGTGTGTTTCTCTTTATCTATTATTACATATCCACCATGTCCTAGGCTTATTTACGTGGTTGAATAAATCACGTGACGTTCCAAGCAAGAAGGAAAATACATGTAAAAGAGGAGGCGTGGGGTTCCTGTTGGCAGTCATTTTTTGAGATCAACAAAACATTTTCTTCTCCAAGAAGCAAAAACCCAAAATCATCATCGATACACCTCATTTTTTCAGAACCTAAAAACCTTTATTTGGTTTATTTAGAAAATAAAAGAAATCATATGAATTCCAAAATTACATACATGATATTTTCATCAGAAATCAAAACAAAATTTAAATAGTAAATATCAAACCCTCTGCACTGAGCAAAACAAAAACACGGGTACATTGGGGGTGGGGGTAGAGAAGAAGAATATTTTTTAAAATTTTTTTTTTCCTCTTAAGTTTAGGACTTCTATTGTAAAATTTTATTTATAAACAGTAAAATGTCGAAAATACCTTTATGAAATAAAGAGTGTGGAATGTACAAGGAACCATTTGTACAAAAAAAAAGTCAAAACTAATGGTTAAATGTGACGAAAATGGACGGAAAAGATCATTTTCACCAATAAAATTTGAAATATGGACGTTATTGTCAAAAATGAAAAATATGTCCTCAATATGCAATAAGTGCAAAAATAGGGACTATTTGTGCAAAAAGAATTTTGTGTGTGTGTTGGGAGAGAGAGAGAGAGAGAGAGAGAGAGAGAGAGAGTTTCCCAAAAGAAAACGAAAAAAAGAGGAGATTGAGAGAGAGTCGTTGAATTTTCCCAAAAACAAAAAGAAAAAGAAAAAAAAAGGAGGAGAGAGAAAGAGAGAGTCCTAAAAAAGAAAAGGAGTTAGTTTTCTACGTATGCTTTCCCGGGGTTTTTGCCTCCGTTGAAAAATGCAACCATTCATTCCATAAAAAACAAATTGAAAAGACCACAACTTTGTATATCATTTGTACTAATCAAACATGCACCCCACGTTCTATTCTAAACTTGAAAATTAACTATACATCCTCTCAACTACACCATTTTCAGAAAAACCCTTTTTTCCCCCCTTCATTTTTATGATTATTCATTTCCAGCTTCTCTTTCGGGAAGGAGGGTTTTTCTTTCTTTTTCCCCGTTTTCGACACTAAGCTCCATTTCTTGATTGACTCTCTTGTGTCGAACTTATGGCTGAAGTCGATAATGGAAATGGTGGAGAGACTGCCATTGATGAAGGGATACAACTGAGGAGTCAAAGTACAAGATTTTCATCATTAGAAGCTCAACAAATAGGTAGTGTTATTGATAGGTTAACAGATAAAGGCGGCCCTCCTTCAAGATCCAACAAGGATGCTGCAGCTGCAAGATCATCAGGAAATCCTAAAGTAAAAGATAAAGGCCCTCCTTCAGGTACTATATGTTTGAATTATATATATATGAACAACACCTTGTTCTAATTAACTAATGATTTCTAGGACAGAAAATGTTGATATATGCATTCATTCATTTGTTTAAGATATGGAATTGATGAGGGAGAGATTTGCTAAGCTGCTTTTGGGAGAAGACATGTCAGGAGGTGGAAAGGGTGTTTCTTCGGCTCTGGCATTGTCGAATGCCATTACAAATCTTTCTGGTAAGTCTCGATTAGAGATCATATTCGAGAGAGAAAATGAAATACAAAACATTGCTTATGTATTCGTAACGGTGCAGCTTCTGTTTTTGGAGAACAGTCGAAGCTAGAGCCGATGTCTCCAGAGAGGAAAGCGAGGTGGAAAAAAGAGGTTGATTGGCTTTTATCAGTAACAGATTACATTGTTGAATTTGTTCCTTCTCAACAGAAATCCAAGGATGGAACAAGTATGGAGGTAAAAGTTGTTTTTTGATTTCACTCTCATTAAAGGGATCAAAATTAGCACAATGTAAACAAATTATTGTTTTGATTTTGACAGATAATGGTGACACAACAAAGAGTAGACCTCCTTATGAACATACCAGCATTGCGAAAGCTTGATGCAATGCTAATTGTAAGTGATGAACTTTAGTTTTTCGTATATTCTGTCTGTTATGTGTTCTTATGGAATGGCGATTAATAGGGTACACTGGATAACTTCGTAGACCAACACGAATTTTGGTATGTGTCAAGAGATGCAGACGAGTCTGAAAAGGGCGTCCAAAGAAACGACAAGTGGTGGCTACCTACGGTTAAGGTTCCTCCCAGTGGATTATCCGAAGAATCACGACAGTTTCTACAAAAACAAAAGGAAGCTGTAAATCAAGTGTTGAAAGCATCCATGGCTATAAATGCTCAAATACTATCAGATATGGAAATCCCCGAGAACTATATTGAATCCCTACCCAAGGTATCAAGGAAATTTCAAACAAAATCTCTTGATTGTGTTCTTCTACAAACACTCACTTATTATTACAGATTCTTGTTTGTTGTAGAACGGTAGATCGAGCCTCGGTGATTTAATCTACAAAAGCATTACTGTTGAGTTCTTCGATCCTCAGCAATTCCTTTCAACGATGGACTTGTCGTCAGAGCACAAAGTTCTTGACCTAAAGAACAGAATTGAGGCATCTATTGTGATATGGAAAAGGAAGATGCACCACAAGGATGGGAAATCTGGGTGGGGTTCTGCTGTGAGTTTGGAGAAAAGGGAGCTCTTTGAAGAAAGAGCAGAAACAATCTTACTCCTACTCAAACATCGATTCCCAGGAATTCCTCAATCTTCACTCGACATAAGTAAAATCCAATATAACAGGGTACGAAAAGTGACATCAATTCTTCTTTCGTTTTTCTATCTTTGGTACTAAGTTAGCTTGCACATGCGCATGCACGCACACATACTCTTATAATAATGTATGTTTTTCTCGTGACCCTCTAGGATGTAGGACATTCTATCTTGGAGAGCTATTCAAGAGTATTAGAAAGCTTGGCCAACACAGTGACGTCTCGTATTGAGGATGTCCTTTATGCAGATTCTTTGGCTCAAGATCCATCACTTGCAGTAGTTACATGGAAACCGTCGATAGACTCGACCACAACATCACCAACTCTGAGCAACTTCCCAAGTCCCAGAGAAGAGGCAGAGAAAGTGAGTTCTGCTGCAGAGACACCCACTTCAATGACACTGTCTGATTTCATGGGTTGGAACTTAGAGCCTACACAGGACACACATCTTAAACAGAATCATTCAACTGGTAGTTTAGAGTCTTATGTAAAGGATGAAGAAGAAAATATCACGATTAAACCCGCTAATATCAACATCAAGAAGTTTTCATATATCGATAAGATTGAGATAGGTGGGCTAAGAAGTCCAACCGCTCGACATTAATAAGGAACCAAACATAGAAGACAGGGAATCAGAAACAAGCCCAAGTGGTGTGGGACGGTTATAAGAAAGGCACCTATTGAATGAAGATGCCTATTCAAGGAGTCAATTGAGTCTGTATATATTTGACTTGAGCATGCTCCATCTCAATTGCTCATGTAAAATGATTTTTCTGGCATTGTTGGCTAGTTTAGTCATAAGAATTTTGTTTCTTTGAATTTTTATTGTTATTCTTGAAACCTTTTTTCTTAATTCTTGTGCTTTTCGATTGCAAAGTAATAGCAATTAGCTCTGAGTAAATAAATATATGCATATAGAGATCCACCTCATGCTTTAAGCACTTGATAGTAAACAATGATATCAAAGCATTTGATCACCAATTTGTCATGGACTTGACCCTTTTAAGAACCATGCACTTAACTATCATAATTCGTCTTGCTGTTTTAGCTAAGTCAGTCGAAAAGATTAAGTTGTGTTAGCGACAATAGTAGAAAGCTAAGGGGGAAAACAATCATGACCTTTTATACACCACATTCCCAAAGTCCGTGGAGATCTATTAAATCATGCAATGGAAAGACTTTAACATATTTATGACGAAAAATCCCTGAATGGTTCTCTTGACAACATTTTACATCTCCCTAAATTGTTCTGAATAATATACACAAAACTCAATTGTATGTGTGAAGGATGTCTGAATTCAGCCCGAGCTACAAATTGAGGGTAAAAAGAGTAACTTCAAGAATAGTCAATACCCAAAACAGGGCTTGGAGGGCATCAATTTAGCATTGAAACCCAGTTATGATGTCATTATGTAGCCTATGCAAAACAAAGATTTGTGCATCCAAATTGAAAGGTACTTTCAAATAACAATCAATTTATTAATTGTCAGAAAGAAGGACAACATTCATCTCAAATAGCAGCGTTGATACTAAGGAATGCAACAAGTTTCTTATAGTTTGCCAGCTCAAAGAGAAATAAAATGGGACGAAAGCCAGATCAATCCAAGGTCATGCTAAAGTTGAAAATTCCATTGGGATGACTCTTACTGAAAACTAAACCATGTCATAACTGAAGCAAAAATTGCTCGTACGAAGCTTTTTGTGTAATCACCTATGCTACGCTGGAAACAGCAGCATGTATGGCTTCTGTAAGATTAGGGACAGTCCGAGAACTAAGACCTGCCATGCTAATCCTCCTGCAAATACGGTGACAAAGGAAGAGAAGGATAAAGTAGTTAGGATCCAGCATGTCACATTAATTTTCAAGATTCAAAGGAGAAAGAGTTTAATAATCTTTTTTGTTTTATTCATTTCTCTAGTTCTCTAACTACATAACTTTCGTCATATTTCACTCAAAATACATCTAGAAATAGAAGGATGTATTAGACAAATGGTACTGCCTAATTAAATGGATGTCAGCAAATATATATCGAGTGCAAATCCTTTTGGTATCCAAATTATTGTCAAATTGTCAAACAGAAACACTACCCTCTCAACATGACCTAATTACATATTAGTCTGATAATTCAATTGTTGGTGGGTTCTTGTTGTTTTAAAATCTAAAACCTTCATATATCAAAGAGGGAAAAAGGAAACATTAGGATGCAATCGCCATCCTTGACTGACCAAACCAAAATTATAGCAACCATCCACCACCCGGCTTGACTTCCAAATAACCATCACCACCACTACCAAATCAACCTTCAAATAATTTTTTACTCTCCAACACCACGAACAGTGGACTTGAAAACCACCATCATTTCCATAGCACAACATTCAAGCCACCATTATCACTGAATCACCACCATCAACCAACAAGAATATCACCATGTTGCCATACAAAACCAACATATTCATCCTCCAAACCCACATTCTAATTATCCCTTAAAGCCATCACTCTTACAATATATGGAATTTTGAAGGAGATTTATTATTCTTTATGCACATTTGGTACATTTATGTTTCTATAAATTGTTAATATGAGCATTTATTGTGCATAATTTGAGCATGTGCAAACTGAGCATATACACAGAAGACAAAAATCATGAGATCATTGTAAGTAGTTGTTTACAGTTGACAGTGAGTTAAGGAAACTAACTACAATTGTAGTGTGTTGGCCTCCATGGGATGACCCTTGATCTAATATGATGATTGTGATCATGGAAAAATCCATGTGCATGGTAATTCTAATAAAAAGAGATTTATCAAAAGGAGTTATTAAGACATATATTTGAAACTGAATTTCGAAAATAAAACATATATGTCGATGATCACATGACTTGGAATTAATATTCAAAGAAAATTGGAAACACAAAATGTAATATAAGAGGTTATTTATTCCACTAGATATGGATATCCATCATAGAGGCAACATACAATGATCAGTCGGTCATGGACAGAGTATAAACAATTATATTGCATCAATACAATTTTCACATAATCCTAGGGTATCATATTTTTATAGTAGAGAAAATATATGATTAATATGAATTTATGAACCGGAACAAGATTACAGATATTTATGAAACACAAATGATGTATGCACATCATAGAACCCCACCCAGGCTACTAATGGTTAATTCTCATTATTGCATGATGATGAATAAAGGTTCTCATCCTCATTATAATAGAATTTAATTTTATGATTCATTTTTGAATGTTGTAATTTAATCTTGATTAGGTTAACATTTTCAACTTTGATTTATTTATCAGAATCTTATGTAACTATCCTTTGGAAGTACAAAAGATCAATTGCAATAAAGTTTAGATTAGAATAGATTATTAAATAGATTTGTAGAAAATCACAGTTACTGGAAATTTGTGTCATGCACTGTAAAGATGAAAAAAAATTAGGATTACATGAAAATCCAATTATCAAACTCCATAGGTTACTGTGATAGGAACTGAAATCTTAATGTTTGGTGAACAAGTATGAAAATTGAAGACAGAAAAAGTTATCGTAGAACAAATGATTGAATTGAAGATGGTAACTGATATGTTGTGATTACTGGGAATGCTTGCGTATAATAATGTCAAGATTAATACAAGTGCATAGAAAAAGTTTGCATGCAAGAATGAACAAAAAAAAAAAAAATCTAGCACGTAAATTTTGACCAGATGTGCCTAAAATGTCACCAGATTTTGTGCTGGTCGGCGGATGCTGCCCAAGGCTATTTTTGGCCAACCAAGTGGCCAATCGGCAGTACTTCAGTAGTGTCGTTGCTGATTGGCAAGAAAAATGGTTGGTCTAGGATTGGTCAAATTGTACTTGAATTGGCATCCAAATAAATTTTCTTGCCTAAGATTTGCATTCCAAATTTAATTTTGTTTCGATAAGCCCAGATTAAGGGCTATTTTCTAAATAGAAAATCAATAGCCCTTAAGATTTTCTTATATAAGATAAAACAAATTATAAAAAACTTGGATTATTAATTTTTTGTTTCAAATTTTATAGATAAGATCATTGAATAAGAATTTTCTTAGAACATTTATGTGATAGGGTTTTAGTTAGTTACGCAAATACACACACTCCTAATTGTTTTTGTATAACTTTAAAATGTCTATTTGGATTAACTAACCCAAATTTTCAGCTCTTACTGAACTTTTTATAGTAAATTCATATTGTTCATCTCTATGATTTCCAGTAGAAAGAAAGTTTTATTGACCTTTATTGTCTTGATTTTTGTACAATAATTCATCATGTCCATGTTATGTTGGATAGAAATATAATTCTCGAAGCAAAGGTGATTTTGGAATCTGAAAAATGTATTGATGCACATATATTAAGCAACGATGAGAGCAAGAATTGGATGAAAAAGAATCCAATTGCTTAGCAAGTTAAGATTTTCAAACAGTTGGGGAGGAAGAGGAAGGGAGATTGGAACGAAGAAAGGTGGAGAAGTATGAAAGAAATCGAAATTGTAAGTGGATTTCTTCAAAGGAGTGTTATTTTATTTTGTGTAAAATTATCTATAGCACAATGCAAACTAGTTCGGAAACTTTTCAACATGAAACATACAAATTCTAAATGCAAAAATAAAATTGATATTTCAACTGATTTCTAAGATGAACAGGATTAATTACCCAGAAAGAGAAAAACATATTCTGTTCAATCATAAAATTCAAGGAAGTTCCATCAAACATCAGACATTCAGAGTATTGTCTTACCCATCAGACGTCATGTAAATGTGGTACTCTTTTGTCATGAAGGCAACTTGATTAGCATTCAACCCAGTAAACGTGAACATCCCAATTTGCTTGAGAATATGACTCCAGTCACCTGGTGTGCCTGCCAATTCATAGGAAAATTGTACAATAAATTGATATCACACAACTTTCAAAAAGAGAGAAAAAAAGGAAACTTACAAAATAACAAATGAAAATAATAAAAAACGGGGTAGAAATAATATTTGGGTTTCAGTAGTCGTGTCAGAGGCAATAGAACCAAATTTTAAATATTTCCAACTTTTCCGTATTCATGATTGCCATGGATTCTCGAGTAAGATATTAAAGTCATACAAGTATGTCCAAGGATAATACTTTTTTTTACACCAACACAATTTAGAATTGAATAGTCTGCTCCGCTGTCAGAAATATTGAAAAGAATAGTGATAAAAAGCATGTACATACTGGGTTGTCAAAATAACTAGACAACACAAGATGTCTTACCTCTAGCTTGCAAAGCATCATAAAGTTGCTTGCGCATGCTGATAATTCTGTCGGCCATTGCTTTCAGCTCAACTGTCCATTCATTATACAAGTCCCTACATTAATAATTTAAGGAGCTGATGAATTCAGTAAAAGAATCTATGGAAAACAATGGGATTTTCATATCACATTATATTAGGTGAGTAGTAACTGTAAAAAGTATATCCATAACAATAGCTTTGGACAGACTCTATACCTATCTTTGAGTACAGTAGCCACAATAGATGCACCATGAATAGGCGGATTAGAGTACATGGGCCTAATGACCAGTTTTAGCTGGCTTTCAACCCTGCTTGCCACCTCTGCAGTTTTGCATACCTGTAAATTAAAATATTGATCATAAGATTCAACTTATTAGCAGCCAGTATCAAGTAAGTTCATAAGAACTTCAAGTCGTGGACAATCTAGCACTGTCTCTCATTCTTTCTATCCAAAAGCCCCTGAAACGCCTCGCCATCCATCCACCCCCCAGAAAATTGAAAAGAAACAAAGCAAAGAAGGATAAAGTCGTTGGAGTATATCATCAGAAAGCATTGCCAGTGAATTTCAATATAAATCAATTCTTTGGATTTTCAGAACAAAGCATTTATTCTCAGGTTACCAAATTAATATTGTCTTGAAAGAGAAAGGATCTTATACAGCATTTTTGAAAGGAAGTGTTTTATCAAGTAATACGTGCATCCGTAAAAGGTGTTATTGTAATTGATGTACATTTAGGGCCAAAGGTAAATACTAGGTCATTCTCATCATTAAAGGACCAACATATTCGCAACTAAACACAAACCAGCCAAAAAGAAGCTCCAGCAAGATAGGCCAGGCAATGCAAGCTGTATAGTGCAGGAGGGCTCAAATTTTTTGGCCTACTCTTACAGTTTGAATTTCCAGGGACCACTAGTTCTATTGTATTATTTTCCTCTTGACAGAGACAATCAATTGAAGTTGGGAAATTATTTACGACTCACAATACTAAGTGCACCGACGCGTTCACCGTAAAGTCCCATGTTTTTCGCATAACTCTGTGCTGCAAGGCATTCACCTCCATCTGCAACAAACATTCGAACTGATGCTGCATCTGCGTCAAGGTTCCCACTAGCAAAACCCTATATTGTTGAGAAATGTAAGTTAAAGTCAAGATACCATTTGGAGTGGTTATTTAATTGACGTGGTCAGAAGTCCAATTAACGAAAGGAAAATACGTCTAAACAGAGGTCAGTAGTTATATAGAAATTGTCTAACTACCAATCCCATCATCAGCACCTACCTGATAAGCACTGTCAAAAAAGGGCAACAATCCTTTAGATCTCATCAACTGCCTGATTTGCTCCCACTGATCAGAAGTTGGGTCGACACCTGTTGGGTTATGTGCACATGCATGAAGAAGAACTATTGCACCAGCTGGGGCACTGCCAAGATCCTCCAATAGCCCTGCATGTGAAGGTAGCATCAAGAGAAAGTCACTTTAAATATCTTATACTCCAAATTACATAAACATCATTCCAATTGTAGCATGTCACTGAGATACATGGATGATTTCAAGATATGAGTCATCAATCAGTTTTCCGTTAGTAGCTCTGAGCAGCAAGATTTAGATCCCATGAGATATTGGTAATATAAGAACTGATTTCTAGATTCATAACAAGAGATTAATCCAGAAAAAGTTATTTCTATAAAAGAAAAAATAGGGCTATGAAGAATAGAGTCCAAAACCTTGAAAATCCAAGCCTCGTGTATTAGGGCTATAGTAGCGATAAGTCTTGACTGACAACCCTGCTGAAGTAAAAACTTTAGGATGGTTTCCCCATGTTGGCTGCGGAATGTATATAGTGCGCTGGCAAGCAATTATAAACAAATAAATCATCATGCCTCAAATTTTGTTTAGTTTTTGACACAAACTCAGTTAAAAACTAGCTACATACTTCATGATAATGCCGTGCCAAAAATTCTGCTCCAACCCTCAATGCGCCAGTACCAGACAAGCATTGGACAGTAGTCACTCTGTTCTCTTGAATTGCAAGGCTGTATCCAAAGTTGACAAAGCTATGCTCAATGTAAAGATCGTATAGATAACTTTAGAGAGGGCAGGGAGCGGTGGTATTTTAAAAGAAAGTCATTATAAATATCTTATTCCTAGTATTTCTTTTTTCTTTTTTTTTTGTATTCAAATGCAAGGGCAGGGAGAGGGGTATTATAGCTGATACAAAATTGTAAAAAGAGAAAAGAAAAAGGCACGTGTCCTTTTCACCAAAGCATGAATCAGCAGTCTCGGGGTGTTTTTTTTCCTCTTCTCCTTTTGTTGGAGATGGAAAAGGATTTGATTTCATAGGCATAGAACAAACTCAAAAATATTGCTGGCAATTTACTCGGAATTTCTAGTTTATGCCTCAGGTGGTTCAGTTCACATCAACAATCACCTTAAAATGACGAATTTTATTCATGATTCTGAATTTTTCAAAATTTTTATGGGCTTTACTAGAAAAATAGTTAGATAGAAATTGCAAGAACAATATCAAGCCTGATATGATGCACAAGGAAAATAATATACAGATTACAAAGGCGTCTTTACCATAAGCTTGAGTTCATTTTCAACTCAAAAATTTACAGCTGCAACTAAAATGCAGATTTCTTTACCTATCAGCACCAAAAATAAGCTTGGCACTCAATTTGTTAAAATCAGCGAGCCCGGTAATTGGAAGATACTCTTTTACACGAGAACTGTACCACAAGAAAACGTGACATTAGAATTTGCATAATCTAAAACTGCAATAACCATTGTCAAAATAGCATAAATTAGGAAACCTTACGGATCATTAACAAGCAATTGCTCTGCTTTTCTCACCACGTTTAGAACAAGAGGTTTACCTTCCTGCAATTTACCACATGCAGATCAAACAAACATTTTGCATCAGATTACCTGAAGCTTCTCAAGAATTATATAGTCGCCACTTAAATTAACAAATCCTGATTATGTTTCTGCTTATATATCCACATGATCATGTTTTCCAAAAGACTTGTTTATCTCTCTTTTATATGCAGGTAAGTCTCTGAGAAAGGAACAAAACTGACCTCAGTACGATAAGCACCAACGCCCAAATTCAATTTATCTGGGCTTGGATCTTTGTTGTACGCAACAGTGACCTGTTTCATCAGAACAAATCAACAAACAACCCAAAAGCAACACTGCAAGTATAAAATGCCTATGCCCATAAAACAACATCAAATAAGTATCAATATTTGGTAAATAAATAAATAAATAAAACTCAAAACAAACAATTTAAATACCGATACTATAGTAAATAAGATCAACCCATTTATCCATTTTGTCCTAATTTATGCACATTAAACAGAATTCTTCAAAATTGATCATTAATAAAAAAAAAACTAACGACTTATGATCGAATCATCATGCGACGGCATAGACAAATCTATTTATATGATTTAATAATGGAGATATAAAAAAAGAGTGAAAGCGGGTACCCCTAAAATGGGATCTTCAGGAGCTTGAACAACACTGGCGAAAACAGAATTAGCATGATCGGAGGAAGCTGACATTTTACAGATTTTGTGATTTTGACACACAACGTCAGATTATGCGGTGAAACGTAACGTTAAGAAATCCTCTATTATTTGTTTGTTTGTTTGTTTCTGCGCAGAAATGAATACTGGGAGTGGGAGAGTGGAGACAGTGGGCGGTCGAAACCAGGGCTGTGGGCTGCGATTACAGAGGCGACTTTATTCGATCTCCACGTGTCCCAAATATAGTTGTTTCATTCAGAGGCGGCTCAAATCTTAAGCAAAATTCTTTTAAGAGAACTTTTCAACAATAACGTCGCCCAAAAAAAAAAAAAAAAAAAAACAACTGTTCATCATGCTAATATTTTCATATGTGTTTACCTGGGTGTAACATCGTCACTTTTCGAATTAGTCAAACAAAACTTGAAATTTTGAATCATCTATATATATATATATATATATATATATATATATATATATTTCATATGTGAAAATTAGCAACAAATATTGATTTTGGTGGATGATTATTGACCAAATTTTTATCGATAATTACTGACGATGAAAGTGTTAATCATTATTGACGTCTAGTCTAGATGATGTTATTGGGAATGACCTCGACGATTAAGTTTATATTAATGGATGAAAAATTCGTCAACATAATGTCATAATCAATGCAAGTTTACTTTTATTTAATAAGTTGCCGACATTATTTTTTAATAAAATTAAAAATTTCTTGTATTTTCTTAAAACTATGCATGGATAACTTTATCTACCGTGAGGAAGAAAAGAAAATTTGCAATAAAAAAATGGGATAATTGTATATTTGGAAATATGGTCAAACCTTAAAAAATAACACCAGACATCTCTAATATTTGAAAAATTTGGCATGGTATGTCTTTACGACGAAATTGTCTTTCCTTTTAAATAAACAAAAAAAAAAAAAAGAAAAAAAAAAATGATTACAAATTAATCAAATTTACCCCAAAACAAATAAAAAGTAAGAAAGTGGCCATCTTTTTTTTTTTTTTTTTTATCAAACTTCAAAAAAATGAGAGAAAAGTCTCCTTAAAGCGACCATAAACGCGAATTGAACAATCCCAACACGTCCGACAATACTTTCCTGGCCAAACCTTTGTGGCTGTGTACGACCAGAGTCAACGGCGACATCGAAGCCACCACCATCAAATTTTAACACTTTCGATAATTTTAACGGCAAATTTTAATGGATATGGATGATATGGACCTTTTCTACAAAGAAACATTTATTTAGGAGTTCCGATGCCAAGATTCAAACGATAAGAACGTTTTGTACAATGATAGCAAACATTAAAGATGAATTGTACTAATTACCCTAATACTAATTAACAACAGCGTTGTTCAGAAAGGTGGATCAACTCACTCCACTAGTTAGGAGGAGTTCGAGAGCTCAATTTCATGTTTTGGACGAGTTTGAAAGCTCGACTTGCGACGGAGTGTAAAGTCTAATTAAAGACAAATTTGAAAAAAAAAAAGTTTATTTCTTTAAAACATATTGAAGGATTTAATCATTTTCATTTTCTTACCGAACTTTTTTGTCAATCAAAAATTCCTCCATTTTGTTGATACAATAATTTAGAATTCTCAATTTGTTTAAGTTCTATATAAATTATTCTAAAGTCTCCATCTTTCACTTAGAGCATCTTTAATGCAATCGTATATAGTAAAAAAAATTATGCTACGTAAGTAAAATAGGCAATATCTAAAAAAAAAATTCTCTCTAATGCAAGTTGTGAACACTCTGTCAAATTGACGTAGAAAGAAAAAAAATAGATAATGTCTATCTCTCCGTCTAATTTCAAACACTCTATTTAGACATGTTGACTCGGCAATATTTAACTTTCCTATGTAGATTTAAATTTTCTATACATATTTAAATGTAATATAGTATTTATTCTAATAAAATAAAATTCACCTGTATAGCAGTCCATATAATGTATTGGAGACCAAATTTAAACTTGAATATATATTCATTAGACATCAATTCCACGTAGATCGAAAGTCTTCCAATATTTATGCCACATAGATAGTAATTCATAAAATGTATTGAAAATGATCTTAGTGTTTGCCAAATCCAGACCTCCAGTCACAAATTCATCTCTCATTAGCCGTCCCCCAATAAAACATTTACACATCATCAATGACTGCAAATGTGAATGCATTGAATATATCCATAATGATTCTATCATCTATTTTATTTAATGATGTATAATGTTTCTATTGGATGGAAGACTAAAAAGCATTGTTCTAAAAAACGCGCTTAGGCGAAAGCTTGATCTCCACGCTTCGCTTAGGTCTTAGGTGCGCTCTTTTTTGTTCAACTAAATATTTAACTAAAAAGCATGCTCTAGTGTCGCCTAGGCTCGCTTAGTTACGCCTAGATGCACGCTTTTTAGTTAAAAATATTTTTTTTCTCTTTTTTTTTAATATTAAAAATAAGAAAACGTTTTTTCACGTCTCGCTCACGTTTCACCCCCGCCTAAGCCTTGTTTAGGTCCAAAAAGCTTGAAACTTAGTCTCTACGTCTAGCCACGCTTTACGCTTTTTAAAATTTTTCAAAACAAATGTCAACTCTTAATTGTCCAAGAATATAATATCAATCGAAATTAAATATATTGTGAAAATTTCTTAGTCAATTATGATCATAATTACTGATTTGACAAAGAGTATGTTAATTTCACTTACGTATAGGTAAGGAAAAGTTGGTAATTAATTAACGACATATATAATAACCAATATATTATAGGAAAATTGGAACAAATGGTCCCTAATCTTTGTCTAGTGTAGAAATGATTAATAACGTTTATTTTGTGCATAGAAGGCCTTAATCTATATATTTTGGTGCATAATTAATCTTTCTTTGATTAAAAAACAAATATACTCTTATTTTTAATTATAAATTTTTTTAATTAAATTTTTAATCTTTGCAAAAAGTACAAATGGGCTTGGTACATTTATTAAATAATATTTAATTTAGCATCTTAAATATATTATTATTGTCATGTCAATTAAATTTTTTATAAGAGAAATTTGTAGAATTATTGCGCTTTAAGTATATGTAATTGCTATGTGATTTGAAAAAATTGAATAAAAATTAAGTTAAAAATAACAAAATAGTGTATATAATTTTATGGCATTGAATCAATCTTATTATATTTTTTAAACATAAAAATAATAATAATAATTAATTTACACATTATGTGTTTTTTATTTTTAAACGATAAATTAAAATATGAAGAATACAATTAAATCTCTAATATTTGTAGTTAATAAAAGAATAATTCGATTAAATAAAAGTATTTGAGCACAAAATTATTTTCTTTTTATGTTTTAACGATAAAATAAAATTTTAAAATTTAAATAATATAATTACTTAATAAAAATAAATAATTTTATTTAACATATTTAATAATTACGAGCTTAAATTTTAGTTATTTTATAATAATTTGTAAAATATACAAAACAATTTTGTGCATTATCAATTTGGTCAATAAAGTGTTAATTAAAATATAAAAAAAACTCATTAGTTTTCTTTAATTTTCTATAAAAAAATTAAAATTATCGGACCCATTTGCACATTTTGCAAAGATTATGAATCCAATTACAATTTTCTTTAATTAGAACTAAGGGCATATTTGTATTTTTTTTTTATCAAAAAAGGATATATTGTACACTAAAATACATAGTTTAGGATCTTCTATGCCAAAAATAAACATTAGAGATTATTTATGCACTGAAAACAAAGATAATGGACCATTTACACCAATTTTCCTATATTCCTACTATCCTTAGAATAATATAAGAGTTTTAAATTTTTTACTGTAGATTTTTCGTCCAACATGCAGTCGTAGTCGTTTAATTGCATTGTTTCAAATATCATTTAATTGTTTTTCCTTTATATTACCTACTTCGTTTACCTACTTTCTGGACAGCAAAATTTTTTCAAATTTTTCAATATCTTCCATAATTCATAGATTGAAAATTGCTAGCTTAGAGAGGACTCTGGAATTCCAGTGTAAAACAAATTATCTTTATATTTATATATTATTTGTAGATTATTTTACATAAATCTCTCATTATTTGTAAGTTGTTATTTGTCTATAAGTTTTTATTTCTCTCGACTGTGGATTCCAGTCTAAGTTATATGTAAGTTCATATTTTTAGAATTGTAACTTCTAATTTTTAGAACTTATCAAATCTCTTAATTTTTGTACATATGTTTTAGAATATTTTACATAAATATCTTATTATCTGAAAATGAAGCTTAAACTTCTCATGATGATGGTAGTTGAAAATTTGTTATATAAAACAAAATCCAAAATCACCTGACAAATTGAAATATAATTAGGATCAATGGTAGAACGAGTTTTACTTTTCTTTACATCGCGTCGAGTAAGTCAATGGTTGGTCCTCGAGTTAATTAGACAACATGGTTGTCGAGTAGCTCGACAACCAGGTCGTCGTTCAGATTCTTCACCATTGATTTCTTTGTTGCTCGATTTCTCATCTCTCGCCTGTCGAGTTTATGCTTGTAAGTAAAAGATGGGCTAATTATGAGGGTCAAAATCTTGACTTCAGGAACAAAAAAATGATTAATAAATGTATCAATTATCCAACCACCACCACACCACTGAAGCGAAACCCATTTTTATGCCTTTTCAGTTACCACACTAACAACACACATCTCCATCTCAAGACTCAGTAACCAAATTCAAATGTTTGCCCAATCCTAATATCAATAAAAACATTGGCAAACTTTCTTCTTTCTCCCATCCCTCGTGGGAAAGACCAACAAGAAGGCTAGAATAACAACTCTATCGCTTAGATCTCCAGTTCTCGAGTTAACTCGACAACCATGTGCTCTATCGCTTAGATCTCCGTTATATTTAACGACAACCATAATTGTACTACTCGACAAAAAGTGGTTGTCGAGTTATATTTAAATACAACCCAATCATACTATCTGAAAAAGTGGGACAAGAAAAGAGAGAAAGACGGAGGCAAAAAAAATGTAAGCATTTCTGCATTTTTTTTCTTTAATTCCCAAATCGATTTTAATATGTTCATATACAGATTCGTGTTTTAATTTCTGTTAAAAAAGAAGTTTGTCATATTTTAGAATTTTATGTTAACAAAAGAAGTTTTCACAGCCTGAATCCAATTTGACTTTGCTTAATTATCAATTTCTTATTTGAATGGGAAAATTGAGTAGATTAAAATAATGTTGAATCTTTTGTTTACTATTATGCTAAATTTCCAATTTTGAATAATATAGCTAAAAGTTAATTTTCTTTCAATATAGAACCACTATTTTTTGACGTTAATTCCCCGAATTAGACAAATAGAATTTGATTTTTATTATTTATCATATTCTTATTTCAATGGGTGAATAGAATAGCTTGAAATAACGTTGAATTTATTGTTAATTATTGTGCTGAAATTTCCTGTTTGCTTGTTATAGCTCAAAGTTAACTAGACTTCAATTTTATGTGCTTTTTGGTTGATTTTTGATTGCTTTAGGAAAGAAAATCTTAGATTAGTTGTAAGGAAAAAAATCCAAAAGTAAAATGGTTGGTTCTCGAGTTAACTCGACAACCACATGGTTGTCGAGCTACTCGACAACCATTAGGTCGATAACAATTCTCCCTGCTCGAATATCTCGCACACCGCCTCCCGGTCCACACGCCCAATCCAATGCGCATCGCAACGTTTTGTATATCAGTTCCTTCGGTTGCTATACAATACGTTTGATTTGTGGTATCATTAGCCAAGAATGTGCCACTACCCGACACATGAAGCAAGTAAACAAAGGCCGAATTCCCATAAAACAGCCCCCAATGTGCCTCCGAGATAGGAGGAGACCTAAAGTCCCAATTAAACAACTCGATATATGTACACACTAGAAGTGAATTCGTGGTGCAATGGTGGTGTCCCACTTCGATCAAGAATGTGCTTAATCAAATTTGAATTATACATGTTCGAAATTTGAATTATCAATTGTTGCATAAGGCTCCTTTGAATCTCTCTTTGAAGGCCACCCGATTTCGATAACAAGTACCACTACATCGGTGACATTAAGATTCTTCATAGAAAAATACACAAAGATCAACCATGGAATCAAGAACATTAGTGTAATGCAAAGAAGTATTAGAATCGACCATTTCTTTGGAGGGTGTCAAATGTTTGAATAAAGAATTATCCAAAGGTACAACCCCTTTATTTTGCATAAACATAGTAAGGGTACAAGTTCATCATCAAAGGTGATTGGGTTCTTAACAAAAACTACAACAATTGGGAAACCACAGGACTTAAAGTCTGATTAAAAAAAGCTTGGGAATGTGGAAATTAGTCAAGAACAATGGAAAAAGAACTGGGAGTTGAAATCTTGATTTGGGTATGCAAATTTGCGTACCACTAAAGCATCGTCTGAGAGACTCAATTGCCGGCATAAGCAAAGGAGCTGAACTTGGAATAGTGGTCAAGACTTTATCACCTATTGCCACAGCGGTGATGAGTGTTTTCGGGTAGTACACCGCCACATTGCGGCCAATCCAATTGGCGGCGGTGGCGTTGGAGGACCCAATTGCAAGAAGCTGGTTGCAAACCAATTTTTTATTTTTTGGATTGCTTGTCGAGTTGCTCGACAAGAAACCAATTTTTTTTTTTTTTTTTTTTTTTTTGGTGTGTGGGTATTTATTATTTTTTTTGGTAATTGTAGTTTTGGTCCTTAACCTTTTCAATTTATAACAAATCTATCTCTAACCTTTTTTTAGCAATAACTATCCACAACCTTTGAATTTTGTTGCAAATCACGTTTTTTTTACATATTTTGATGGTTTTACCCTCCTCTTTAAATAAATAAAATAAAATAAAAGCTAAAAAAAATTGTAAATGAAATCCTACAGCTTTTAAAAAGTACAAAATAATTTCATCTTTCTCAAAAATCCACACCACGCCACCCCTTTTCATTTTTCCTTTTTCATTTTCAGCAGAATTACATTACTTAGATAAGTGAGAGACGGACAAATTATTGTGGTGTGTGCCAATCACAATTTTTTTTTCTTTAATTTTTTTCCTTATTTGTTTTTCTTTTACACTTTTTCATTCAATTTTTTACTAATCTTTTTTTTTATTTTATCTTATAATATTACAGATTATTCTAAAAAAATGATATTATTTTTTTCCTTAATTTTTTTCTTTTACTATTCACATATTTGTCTAGATTTTCATTCAATTTTTCACCAATTTTTTTATTGCTTTATTTGATGTTATAAGCAAATTGTACACAATTCTTTAATATTTGACTTTTGGGTCATTAGTAAAAAAATTAAAAAACTTGGAACCGAGTTTGAAGAATGAGGGTTTGGTCCTATTTAAATTTTTGAAGTGGTGCAATTGAATAAAAATATAAAAATAGCCATTTTACCACATCACTTTACCAACTTCCAAAGGTTGTTTACAAATCTTAGTTATTTAATTTTTTTGTACAAGTTATTTAATTTTTTTTATACGTGTTTATTTGGTTATGCTTTTCTTAATAAAATTTCAACATTTTACTTAATTAATTGTATTAAATGTTATATTTAAATTTTTTTTTTTCATATTTATTATTTATGTATTATACATTTAATAATTTTTATACTAAATTTTTTTATACATATATATTCAAGCAATGCCTACGCCTTTAGTTAAGCTTTTCTTAATACAATTTCAACATTCTACTTAATTAATTGTATTAAATGGCATGTTTTCATATTTATTATTTACGTATTATACATTTAATATTTTTTATACATATATATTCAAACAATGCATGCATCGTGCAACTTTACGACAACGTGTATGTATCAAAAACTAGTATATATATATATAAGAGTTTTAAATTTTTAGTGTAGATTTTTTTTCGTCCAAAACATTTGCTTTTAGACATATAACACACCCACAATTTTTGACTTTTTTTTTAATTTTAAATTAGGATTTTGGCTTGGTTTGTCGAGTAAAGCCAAGCAAAATTCCGACTTAATAAGCCGCAATTTTTGAATTTTTTATTTTTTATTAGGATTTTGGCTTTGGTTTGTCAACTAACTTGACAAACCAAAGCCAAGCCAAGCAAAATGGGCTTTGACAATATGACTTTTTTTTTTCAAGATTAGAAAGCAATTATATATATTTTTCCTTATTTTTTTTTCTTTTAACATTCGTCAATATTTTCATTCAATTTTTTACCATTTTTTATACTTGATCTTATAAGCGAATTGTACACAATTCTTTTTTCTCTTTTTTTCATTTTTTTTTTTTTTCCTTATTTTTTCTTTCTTTCTTTCTCCAATCCCAATCCAAACAGATTTAATTTTTTTTCCTTAGTTTTGTCGAGCAGCTCAACAAAAGGCCAATTTTTTTATTTTTGTCGAGCAACTCCAAATACCAATTTTTTTTTTCTTAGTTTTGTCAAGCAGCTTGACAAATGCCATTTTTTTTGTCGAGCAGCTCGACACTACCCATATACCATTTTTTTTGGTCGAGTAGGTCGACACTGCCCACATATTAATATATTTTTTTTTTGTCGAGCGGACAAATAGGAGTCTCATTTGTGGAGTAACCCAATTTGTCGAGTTATTCGACAAAGCCAAAAAAAAATTTGTTGAGCCACGCGTCACTGCCCAATTTTTTTTTTTTTTAGATTAAAAAGCCAAGCAATTCCCATTTTGAGAATTATATATATTTTTTCTTTTACTATTCACATATTCGTCTATATAAGCAAACTTTTTTTTATTTGATCTTATAAGAAAATTGTACACAATTTTTTTCTCTTTTTTTCATTTTTTTTCTTTTTTGAGCAACTCGACACTACCCAGATACCTTTTTTTTTAAGTAGCTCCCCGTACCATTTTTTTTTTTTTTTTTTTGTTTGAACGGACAAATAGGAGTCAGTGAAAAATTTTAAAAAATAAACTAAACAATAAGAGGGAAAAAAAATTAAATCTTTGTCGAGTTACTCTCTGTTACTTGACAAACTCTCTGTTGAATAACTCGACAAAGATTTTCTCGAGTTAAAATAAAATAAAAAAATTAAAACTTTGTCGAGTAACTCGACAAACACTCTTTTCACAATTAGATCTAGTTCATTTTTACTGAATTATTTATTATATATTATTCTAAATAAATGCTATTATTTTTTTTCCTTATTTTTTTACTATTCACACATTCGTCCATATTTTCATTCAATTTTTCACAATTTTTTTAATTTTTTATTTGATGTTATAAGTAAATTGTACACAATTTTGTTGAGAAAAAACGTGTGTGTCACCAGAATTGTTTTAAGTTGCTACTTGAAAACACGTTTTCTACCAATGGAAGGAAAGTTCAAGATGAAGACACGTGGAGTCTTTACAACCCTGGGATGAAATATGGCTTCCATAATATGTTTCATTTCACATAAGCTTCTTTCACTTTTCTGGTTAGATTTTTAGGGTTCTTCTTCAGAAAAGCAATACTCCTTTTTGCTCTCTGATGTGTGAAATCTTCATATCATTATTTTTTTTATTTTTTTCTTTCATCCGTTGATGATTCTTGGTAATAGATAAAGAACATATGGTTCTTTATTCTTAGTTTCCGAATCAAACAAATGAATGTTGTGATGTTCTTGCGTGAACAGTAACTGAGGGTTGATTAGATGATTTCTTGAGAGTTAAACCTTGGTGGTTTACTAGAAGTTTGTAATACTCAACAATACTGTACATTTGTTGCCGGTTGGTTGTTATATTGATGCTTGGAGCATATTCTACATTGTGGATGCTCAACAGATGATGTAGATATTAGATCCGGTCACCGAACCTCTGAAGGTTAGGCCGAAACAAATCTTGTGTTATTTACAGTTTTTGCATGGTTTTTACTTAGATTGGTTGAATGTTTAATCTTCTTTGACGTTACTGATGAGTTTTGGACCTTTTAGTGGTATCAGAGCCTGAATCTGGCTTCTTGAAAGATGAACTGTGAAAATATTCAACGTTCTTTACAGATTAAAAAACATTATGGTGAGATCTAACCTTTTCATTTAACTTATGTTGTTAAATAAGTAGGTTTTCTCTTTTGTTTCCCTAAAACTACTCAGTTCACTCTAAACCCCCCTGGAGACTATTCTTTGTCCAAATGCTCCATACGAGGTCTTGAGAATCTGAGATAAATCCAATACGGGAAGTATTCTGGGAGTTCTTTTCTGCTGGAGACAAAAGTTTTTTTTTTTTTGAAATCTGTGTAGTGTGCTTCTTTGCATTCTATGTATATAATATGCTACATGTATTTGTAAATTCTGTAAAACTACTTTGTGTGTTTTATAGTTTACTGAATTTCTAAGTAATTATTACTGTGAATAATTTTGTTCTACTTGAAGTTTTGTTAAAAATGACTTCAACAAGATTTGAACTCAATATTTTTTTATAGAAAAGAGGATATTAATATGTGGGGTCAAAAATTAAAAGCTATTTTGATGCAACAAAAATGTGAAAAGCTCTTAATGATTATTGGCCTGATGATATGCCTGAAGTTAAAAAATTTGAACTGGAAAAAATTGCCTAGAGTATTATCTTTTTACACTTATCTGAAAGTGTGATAAGAATCGTAGGAGAAATGAGTATTGTTGCTGAACTATGGACTAAACTTCAAACACATTATGTGTCAAAAACTATTCCAAACAAATGTTATCTTTTGAAACAATTCTTTTCTTTCAAAATAGACTCTTCCCTTGACTTGGATGAAAATTTAAATAGATTTACAAAATTGTCCCAAGACCTTTCCAATTGTGATGAAAATCTTTCACAAGATCAATTGGATGTGGTTCTGTTAAACTCCATAAGTGATAAGCACAAAGATTTGAAAATGCTCTAAAATATGGAAGGGATACTCTAACCACTAAGATTATAATTAGTGCCCTTAAAAACAAAGATCTAGAGTTAAAATATGAAACCAAAGAGAATCTGAGAGGAGAAACCTTAGTGTTTAAAGGGAAAAATTCAGGTAAATCTAATTTTCACTTCAAAAATGATCAGATTGAGGGAAAAGGGAAAGGTCAGGGTAAAGAAAGAATAAAAATAATGCTAAAGGAAAGAAATGGTATTTATGTGGAAAAATATGGCATTTTATTAAAGATTGTTTCAAAAGACAAAATGAAATAAAAGAAAATGGTACAAAAGAAGGAACTGCAGTCTTAGCTTATAATAATGAAGAATCTGAAAATGGTGTAGTTCTTGTCAACACTGAAAGACACCTAAATCAGGAATGGATTCTTGACTTAGGTTGCACCTTTCATATGTGCCCTAACAGAAATTGGTTCACCAATTATCAAAAAATTGATGGTGGTCATGTTGTTATGGGAAATGACATGACATGTGATATAAAAGGAATAAGCTCAGTTAGTATTGTTTTAGAAAATGAACCAATCTGATCCTTTACAAAACTAGACTTGTTCATGACTTTGAAAGAAACCTAATATCCTTATGTGTCCTTGATGATATGGAGTTTGACATTAGGATTGTAAAGGGACAAATCAATATCTTCAAAGATGGTGATTTAATCATCAATTCTGAGAAGAAACATGGTTTATATTTTCTAAAGACAAAGTCAATCCATAGTTTATCACAAGCTACTTCAAATGAGAAAATTGGTTTTTTCAAAACTATGGCATGAAAGACTTGGTCACATAAGCAATAAAGGGCTTAAATTTTTACAGAAACAATGTGTTTTTGAAAAATTGGATCTGTGTGATATTACTTCTTGTAAAACATGTATATTAGGAAAACAGATACAATGTGTTTTTCTATTGAAAGACTTGGTCACATAGGAACTTTTTACAAACAATGTGTTTTTTGAAAAAATATATTATTTCTTGATTGTTTCTTTTTTCAAAGGAACTCACAAGTCCGAAAAAATACTTGATTATTTGCCCGATTTGCCTCACATCGTGTGTACTCAATATGGATTCGAGATATTATTTGTTAATCATAGATGATTTTTCAAGAAAATCTTGGGTGTTCTTATTAAAAACTAAAGATGAAACGTTTTCTGTTTTTAAGACATGGAAAACCCAAATAGAAAATCAAGTTGATCTTAAAATTAAAATTTTAAGAACAGATAATAGTCTTGAATTCTACAATTATGAGTTTAATGAATTCTGTAATATACATGGAATAATCAGATATAGAACTATAACTTACACTTCTCAGCAAAATAGAGTTGCTGAAAAAATAAATAGAACACTTCTAAATAAAATAAGATGCATGCTTTTAACTTCTGATTTGCTTAAACTGTTTTTGGGTGAAACTATCATAACTGCTGCTTATTTGTGTAATAGAAGTCATTCCAGTGCCTTAAACTTTAAATTCCCTGAACCAGTTTGGTCCAAAAGACCAATTGACTACTCTCATCTTAAAATCTTTGGTTGTGCTGCCTATGCTCATCAAAATATAGGCAAACTTGAGCTTAGGTCTCTTAAGTGTGTTCTCTTAGGATATGGAGAAAACACAAAAAGGGTATAGACTCTGGGTAAAAGAAGAGAGGATTTAAAGTTATAATTAGAATAGGTGTTGTCTTTAATGAGTCTTCAATGTCTTGTTTAAAGGATACCACCTCTAATCTGAAGAAATTGGACGTTAGGATTGAGGTGGAGTCTTCTAATTTGGAGAATACTAGAGATATGGGAGAAAGAGAAATTTTGAATCATCAATCAATTATTTTGCAAAATGAAGAAGAATCTACACAAAACAATAATGATGCTGCAACTCTACCTATTGATGAGTATCAAATTCACAAGAGATAGATAGAGAAGGCAGATCAGACCATCTGCTAGATTCACTGATGATAATTTTGTCTCTTTTCTCACATATCAGGAAGTGATTGAAAATGAACCTCTATCTTATGATGAAGCAATAAAATGTAAAGATTCTTTAAACTGAAAAATTGTAATGGAAGAAGAAATGTCTTCCTTAATGTAAAACAATACTTGGATTTTGATTGAGAAACCTAAAAATCAAAAAGTAGTTGATTATAAATGGATATACAAGATAAAAGAAAGTGAAGGTAGTAAAAACAATGTCAGGTTTAAAGCCAGACTTATAGCTAAGGGTTTTACTCAAAAAGAAGGCGTTGACTATTTTGAAATCTTTTCACCCGTGGTAAAATATACTACTATAAGAATTATCTTATCTTTAATAACTCAATTTGGATGGGAACTGGATCGGTTAGATGTTAAAACTGCCTTTCTTTATGATGAGTTAGATGAAACTATTTATATGAATCAACCTTTAGGTTTTAGGAAAAAAGGTAAGTCTGATTTGGTCTATCTTTTAAAGAAATCTTTGTATGGTCCAAAACAGGCCCTAAACAATGGTACATAAGATTTGACACTTTTATTCAAAATCTGGGTTTTCAGAGGAGCAAATTTGATTATTGTCTTTACTGTAAAGGTAATAGATGAGCCAATTCTCTATATGTGCTTTTGTATGTAGATGATATGTTGCTTGCCAGTCTTGATAAGATGAAATTAAAAGAATAAAAGACAAACTGAATTCTGAGTTTGATATAAAAGACTTAGGTGCTGTAAAAGAGAATCTTAGGTATGTAAATTAAAAGGGATAAAAAGAATGACATGCTTATTTTGAATCAACAATCTTATGTGATAAAGATACTTGAGAAATATGCTATGTCTAATTCAAAGCCTGTTAGTTTACCTCTTGCAAATCATTTTAAATTGTCTTCTGATTACTGTCCTAATTCTAAAGAATAATATGAAAGAATGGAAAATGTCCCTTATGCAAATGTAATTGGATCTGTAATGTATCTGATGATTTGTTCAAGACCTTATCTTGCTTATAACATTAGTGTTCTGAGTAGATTTATGTCTAATCCTGGTGAATGCCATTGGAAAGCTCTTAAGTGGCTTCTCAAATACTTAAAAGGCACTTCAAATTTAGGCCTGATCTTCAGAAAATGCAAAGAAGGTATAATCCTTAAAGGTTATACAGATTCTGACTTCGCAGAAGATAAATATAATAGAAGATCCACATCTGCATATTTCTTTACCTTGTGTGGTACTCTAATCAGTTGGAAATCTCAACTTCAAAAGGTAGTTGCTCTCTCTTCTACTGAAGCTGAATACATTGCAGCTGCTAATGCAATTAAAGAAGGTATATGGCTTGGAGGTTTATTAAAGAAATTTGGTTTTGTAGACGAAAATGCTATTGTGTTCTCTGATAACCAAAGTGCCATACACTTGAGTAAAAATCCCATGTTTCATGATAGATCAAAACATATAGATGTGAAATATCATTTATAAGGGATATCATTTCAAAAGGTATTATGAAACTTGAAAAGATTGCTATTCAGTAAAATCCTTCTGATATGAGAACAAAAGTAATTCCTTTAAATAAATTTAAGAATTGTTTGAAGATTCTTTCAATTGATCAGAATAAATCTAATTAGTTTGTTTTTCCTCCCTTTTAATCTTTTTTAAATTCTTGTAGGTAGAGAGCAATGAAACAGTGAAAAACATGTTTCAAGCATCAAATTAAATGGCCAATTCCTGGTAGCAAAGTGGAGCTATTGAGGAAAAACGTGTGTGCCACAGAATTGTTTTAAGTTTCTACTTGGAAACACATTTTCTGCTAATGGAAGGAAAGCTCAAAATGAAGACACGTGGAGTTTTTACAACCCTAGGATGAAATCTGGCTTCCATAATACGTTTCATTTCACATAAGCTTCTTTCACTTTTCTGGTTAGATTTTCAGGGTTCTTCTTAATAAAAACAATACTCCTTTTTGCTCTCTGATGTGTAAAATCTTCATCTCCTTCTTTTTTTTTTTTTTTTGTTCTTTGATCCGTTGATGATTCTTGGTAATAGATAAAGAACATATGGTTCTTTATTCTTAGTTGCCGAATCAAACAAATGAAGGTTGTGATGTTCTTGCGTGAACAATAATTGAGGATTGATTAGATGATTTCTTGAGAGTTAAACCTCGGTGGTTTACTGGAAGTTTGTAATACTCAACAATATTGTATATTTGTTGCCGGTTGGTTGTTATATTGATGCTTGGAGCATATTCTACATTGTGGATACTCAACAAAGGATGTAGGTGTTAGATCCGGTCACCAAACCTCTGGGGCTTAGGTAGAAACAAATCTTGTGTTATTTACAGTTTCTTGCATGGTTTTTATTTAGATTGGTTGAATGTTTAATCTTCTTTGACGTTAGTGATGAGTTTTGGAACTTACAAATTCTTTAATATTTGGCTTTTGGGTCATTAGTAAAAAAAATTAAAAAAGTTGGAGCCGGGTTTGAAGAATGAGGGTTTGGTCTAATTCAAATTCTCTAAGTGGTACAATTCAATAAAAATATTAAAATAGTCACTTTACCATATCAATGTACCAACATCCAAATGTTGTTACTTAATCTTATTTAATTTTTTTAATTATTTTTTTTTATGCAATTTTGTGTTTATTTGGTTCTACTTTTCTTAATAGAATTTCAACTTAATTAATTGTATTAAATAGTATGTTCAAAAATATATTTTTCATATTTATTATTTACGTATTATATATTTAAAAAATTTTATACGTATATATTCAAGTAATGTCTATGTGCAACGCACGTATCAAAAACTAATATATGATTGAAGAGGTGTGGAGGTGTGGACATCAGTTTACACCGCCTAAAGACCATGTCATAAAATTATTAGTTATTACATCTAAGAATGACGCAGTGTGGACTTCAGTTGGAGTACAATAATACTCTTGACAGTTATTTTTGTTTGAGTTCTTAATTGTTCATGTGTACAAATTGATAGATACAAATTAACTGGATGAACAATATTGTATCAATTTTTCTCCCTTTTTAAGAGGAGTAATAATGTCAAAATGAATGGACATGAGGCAGGTGGATTCAAGCCTAATCCTTCTCGGCCCACAACTCAACTTGATTCACATATGCTTCTTCAATTTTATATTATTAATATTTCCATTAAAATGATTTCTTGAGGGGTCCCGCCTCACCACTTTCTGCCAGGTCGGTTTGTGTCCTCCTAAGAACAGGTTATTTGCACTGTCGCCATAAAAATTATATTTCAACATCTTATGATAGGAGATGATCGAGGAAAAATCCAACAAAAAGATGTTAATAGTGTTCGGGAATAAAATAGACAACACTAATAACAACAATAGTGTGTAGGGTGGGGTTTCGAATTCCATCCTTGTTTCTGCAGCTTGATTAAGTAAATATGGATGGTGATATGTGTTATTACATTTATACTGAAAATGTTGAACTGCATATTATAATAAAAGTGAAGAAGAAACAAATTAAGCCGTATAACTGCAAAATAAAATTTAAACAAGGAAATAGTAGATAGGATTGCAAACTGAAGCCTGTGGGAAGCACAATTTTCTTAAAAAGCAGATTCGCTTTCTCCGTAGGTTCTTGTAGGTAATGAACGCCTACTTACCGGGATACTGACGGAAGAATCGGTAGCCGACGAAGTTGCTATAGCAATGAACCGAGCTACTTGAACAAGTATCACCAAAAGGACACTTGGATATTTTGGAGCAGAAGGAAGAAGTGGAAGACCGAATTTCATGTGTTGGATTGTAAAAATGCGACTATTTTTATAGGCTCCCGGATGACAACTCACATCCTTATCCATTAACAACAGCCTTTAGTAACACAATAAACATTGTTGCCTTTAGGAATTCGAGAGTTTAAGGTAGTTGAAAAGTCATAAATTTAATTACGTAATTAAAAAAAAAAAATTACAAAACGTGGACTTGACTATGTGGCCAATTTTGGTCGTACATTTGTGTATGCAGTCGCACTCACATATGAATTCAATGGCCCGAGGTGTTAATTGGTCCGTGATTCTCTCCCCTACGGACGCAAGCAAGAGAGAGCTTATATGCTACACATGATTACACCTTTCAATAAGGGTACATTATATATATATATATATATATATATATATATATATATATATATATATATATATATATATATATATATATATATATATATATATACACTAGTCTAAGTTTTTCTATTTTTCCGATGTTGGATAGAATTATTTTCTTTCCGTTCAACAATTTCCAACTCCATCTTTGAGCCTCGATTTCTCATTCACCCAAGCATTATTTTGGGCAAGTAAATACATGATTTCGATGTTTTCACGGAGGAGAACATGAATCAATATTTATTTTCATCAAATAGGAAACGGGTCCCGTGCAAGATCATGCTCATTTTTTAATTTTTCCAACAATCCCCCACATGAATGGAAATTGACCGAGACACAAAAGACTCGGTGATATAGTTCAACGTCCGAAGCCTGCATAGGATAGGTAGGTGTTACCCTTTGAACCTTCCCTCGTGAAAGTATATTTACTTTATTAACTGATCAATAAACGCGATGTCCTTGAACTGTTCTACATTTTGTGTAAACGATGATATACCTCACACAGAATTCTTTCTGACATAGTTCAATTCTCATTGTTATGTTCATTTATGACCGTCAACATATGCCTAGTTCTACGAGAGTTTTTAAGAATTACGTCTCACACAATTCTCTTAGAAGCAGCCCCACTTCTCTCTTACATAGGTGATTTCTTATTTAAGAGTAGCCCGCTCTACTCTACGTGTAAAAATTATTAAAAGCCTAGAACTTATCCTTTCCTCTACGGGTATCAACTGTTTCATCATATAAATGGACATAAGATAACCCCCAATGATCCAATTAAGTTTTTACAATTAGGTTGTCCCTTTGAACCTAGATCTTGAGATCTCTAGTCAACTAAGTTGGATTTCTATTGTATTAACATATTCTTCCAAAGGCTTAAGTCTCATTCCTTTCGACTTTCCAACTAACTCTCTATTCAAACATTTACTTAGTAGATCCACAATATTATCCTTTGACATCACATAGTCTTATGGTATTATGTTTACGACGTATGTGTCTAGATTTACCATTATACATGTTACTCTGTGCCCTACCAAATGCAGATTGATTATTACAATGTATGCAAATTGCTACACATGATTACTATTATACATGTTACTTTGTGATTTTTCTCCTCTTCCTGGAGGCGCGCACAAGAAAGAGCATCTATGTCACACACGATTACACCTTTCAATAAGGGTGGCCACATATATACTAGTCCAAGTTTTTCTATTTTTTCGATGTAAGTTATAACCATTTTCTTTCCCTTCAACCATTTCCAACTCCATCTTTAAGCCTCAATTTCTCATCACCCAAGTATCATTTTGGGCAAGTAAATACACGATTTCATCTTCTCACGGAGGAGAACACGAATCAACTTTTATTTTCATGAAATAGAAAATGGGTCCCACGTAAAATCATGCTCATTTTCTATTTTTTTTTTCAACAATACGATAGGGTATGGTGGGGTAAGTGGAGTTTTGATGGAAAAAAAGTACCCGAAGAAAACTTTCCTCGTCTTCAATCCTAAACCCTACCTTACGTTTCTACTATTGTTCGTCTAAAATATAGATGGTAATGGAGATGGGCTAGGAAGAGTTGGAGGTTTTGAGTTTATTTAATTTATAAATTAAAAGATTAAAAAATTATACATTATTTTAAAATATGTACATACATATTGTAATTTTAAAATTATTTTTAAAAGTGTAAGTTGTAGGTATAATTTCCTCTGTTTTAAAATATCAAATTTGCATTTGGTGCCTAAGATACAATCTATTTAAAATGTAACAATTGGCAGGGCGGATGGAGGGGTGGGCTACAATGTGCTTCTGCCCAGTACAGTCCTGGCTCAAATGATATTTTTTGAGTAATTTTTTTTTGTTTTAAACAATAGTTCGACCTAAATAAAAAATAGCTCACTTTTCAAGTGGGTTAAATTAAAATTTAAATTATTTACACATTAAAATTTATTTCATCCCAAAAAAAAAGAAGGAAAAATTCTCCTAAGTCATTTCCACATGATTTGTTTCAAATTAGGTCAAAACATTTTTTAAAATTGTGATTAAGTCATACTTTCAACAATATTTTAAACTAATTCCAAAATCACCCATATAATCCATGTTTTCTATCAATGAGTTTTTCCAACTCCACAAACCGTCTCCACCTCCGGCGTGCAGATTTTTTTTTTTCTCTCGTAGATTTGTGCATATTCTTTTTGATGCTTGTCTGTCTTTCCATGGGCCGATCAAAGATAACTCGTAGTCTCTTAGATTTTTTGAATCGGGAGTTCTTGAGTTTTGTTAGAAAACACCGTCACTGCTAGTGGAGATGGCAGAGCTGGTGGTGCAATAGATAGTTTTTCTAATATAGAAGCTTTGATTGGGTGGACAAAAGAAAGGCTTGCTGAATGAAATAGTAATTTTATTGTCGGACTTGTAAATTACTTAATTTATTTATTTAATTTTTTTTTCATCAATTTAAGTTTGTTCTTAACTAGCAATAGCTGGAAAAAGTGGGAAGAGGTGGTTTGGAGGTAATTTTAAAGGGTTTTGAAGGAGGTAATTTTGATGAAGAAAAGTGGAGGTATGGATAAGAAGATGATAGGAAGCTGGTCATGGAGATGAAAGCAAAAGCTCAAGGGGGTGAGCCAACAAACGACAAGGGCGTGCTCTTGACTATGAGGAGTTAACTGAGGAGGGGTGTAATTGCAGTAAAGAATGCAGCTTGTGAGAGGCAGTTGGATCAGAGGGTAGAGTTAAAAATGAAGTCGAAAAAGTTGAATGACTGCCTAAACCGCTTTCATGGTGCAATGCCCAAGCCACGTGACCAGAAAGAAAGGCCACCATGTATACCTGAGGCTGTCTTAGAAGCTAAAGCTAAGAAAGGTAAGCAAGCTACAGAGAAACAGATCAAGTTGGAGAAGGATCTGGAGGATGAGAATGGAGGTGCAGGTGTATGTCCATGAGTGGCCATGATAGGTGGAGTAAAGTGGCCATGATTTGTTGCTGTAAATAGTAGTTTGAATTTTCTGTAGGGATGGTATTGTATTATAGAAAACAGTATTATAGAAAATAATATCATTATATTAGTTGTGGCCATGATTTGCTTCTGTAAATAGCAGCTTGATATTGAATTAAGTTGGCCATTAGATTATTTCTTTGTGTAGTCATGTGTGTTGTTTGATACTGCATTATACAAAACAGTATCACAATAGAAATGGACATAGAATTCATATAAGTACCCAGAATTTTTATTATAATATGTTTTTGGAATAGTCTCGACGAGCCAGTCAAGACCAGTAACTTTGCTACTATGTACGATAGATTTTAGCCGTTTGAACTCGTCTCTTTAGCTTAAAATGGCAATCTTTAATTTTTCTTATCAAAATAGTATCATACATACTAAAATAGTATTACAGCTAAACGTATCTTAATATATTAGTATTATATATGAAAATATCTTAATAAAATAGTATCACATACACACTTTTCTTGATCTAGTATCTGTCACTCTGTTCGGTTCTTATAGAAGAAACAAATAAAAAAGAGAATGTCCATAAACTTGGTTTAACATCTTACCCAATCCATTTAAATATAATTTCAGGCTTGTGGGTGAAGATGGAACTACTTTAACCTTGAGGTACGGAATTATTTATTTCAATTGCTTTCTTTAGACTCTGCAAAAATTATTAGGCATTTGAACCTTAGGTACAACTCAGAATTGGACAACTAGAGGCTACCTGAAACTTCATAACATAAAGAACTGGACCAAACAATTCTTCCTTAACAACATCAGCATTTGGGAAAATTTCAACTATGGTGGGTTGCACAAAATTTCCTTCGGACTCTATAACATTTCCACTTATAAGTATCTTTCGTCCCTATAACACATTAGTAGGCAATATTTTTGTAAAAGTCATGTACACAATAAAAGGCTAAAGGAAAACACTTTCACTGCTTTTATGTGACTTTATTTATGAGGCAATACAATTATTTAAAGTAATTATATTGTTCTTAAAATGTTCTATTAGTAGTATATCATTGATACTATTTGCATTAAATAACATTATCATAAATTAAAATAGTATCATATGTTGAAACATTATCATAATAAAACAATATCAAAGATAAAAGCATGGTGTAAATGTACCATAGCACATTATTTATATAAAATAATATCATACACAAAACAATATCATATATAAAACTAAGTATATGATGTTTTGTCCAAATTGAAGTAATGGTACTGTTCTTAAAATGCTCCATTAGTAGTACAAGATCATATGTTTAAACATTGTCATAATAAAACAATATCAAAGATAAAATTATGATATAAATATATTAACGTACATTATCTAGATAAAACAGTATCATAAATAAAATAGTATCATAACAAAACAGATCACAATAAAACAATATCACAATTAGCGTTTTTTTTTTTTTACAATTAAAGGTATGTTTGTCTTTTAGCTCTAAAATCGACTTTAATTGAATTAAGTTTTGAATTAAGTTTTGACCATATGACTTTACCCAAAAAAAAAAAATAGTCCATAAGTGCCAAAACAAATTTAAATTATTTACACATTAAAATCCATTACATGCAAAAAAAAAAAGCCCACTTTTATTAAGTGGGCTAAATTAAAATTTAAATCATTGATATATTAGAATTCATCCAATCCCAAACAAAAAAAAAAAATAGTCCATTTTTTAAGTGGGCTAAATTAAAATATAAATCATTTACACATTAAAATCCATCACATCCCAAACATAAAATTAGCCAACTTCTTAAATGGCCAATTCCAAAAGAGCCAAACCCAATTAGATTTATTTGTCTTTTGTCCATTTTTTTCTGTTTATTTCATAATCTATAAATTATAATTTTATATAGATTTTGATTTGTTGTTGAGTAATGAATAATGATTTTTACTTGATTTTGGAAAATTATTTCAAATTTCAATAAGTAGAAAAAGGGAAAAAAAAGTGCTTAGAAATTTTATATGTTTTTTACATAACAATTATTGTTGAGAGAGACTTTGTTAATAAATTTTTTTGTAATGACTTTTTGTAATCTTTTTAGAGATTATGACTTATAAAAAAATTAGATTATTATAAAAATAGTCTAAGTAATTATGATTTTAGATTAAAAAAAAAATTCGGGGGCACTGCTCTCGAACCTACATTTCCTCTTCTTCCAACCCACCCATTTGTCATATCCTAGATTCGCCCCTAGCAATTGGTTCCCAATTCATTATTTTGACAAGACTCGTCCATGTCAGTTGAATTTATAGCACTTAAATCTCCAATAAATTAACGAAAGCTATTTGTTTGATGTTAAAATATTTATATGAAAACCTCACATGACTCAATATTTGGAGTAAAAGGGGTAGCATTTGACATCAATAAAAAAAAAATAACAAAAAGAAAAATAAAAACCACCACTCTCCCAACCACTTGTCACCTACGCTAGCCTCTAGCCACTTTGTCCCGTCGTAAGTAACCACCACAACATGTCAAAGATACCATAGTCGGCCCATCTACTATTCAATGTCCTCCATCCAAACCATCGTTTTCCGTACGACTTGTACAAGTTCAAGTCATCGTCCCATTCAATTTGCTAGAATTTATTACCAAACTTTGATGTTCGTTTTCTAATAAAGAAATTTACCTTAATAGGTCTACTTTGTCATTCTACGCATCAAACTATTTTCTCGATTGGCATTATTGAACCCTTCACGGCTTGAAAATGATTAAGAGACTTTCTAAATAAAAATATATACCTTTCTCTAATATGTTACATACTAAAGATCGAATTCCTCTTCTATTTTCCTTTTTAATGTCTGCAACAAATAAAATAAAAATGTTAAAATAACCATATGTAAGTAAAATTTTCAAGAATCGATTTAAGGTTAATTAATTAAGGCTCAAAAGCTCTGGCAAGGCACAAAAATTGTGATGTGTGTGACATAGAATAAATAGTATGTTTGTCAATGTTTATAAACATTTATAAACATATCAAACATCATTGTTATCCACACATTTCATAGAATCCACAACTTTTAACTACTTTTTATTCACACATTATGTAAGACTCACTGTTTATAATCTAAAAAAAAATCTTTATCCAACATATTCTGAATAAAAACCGATATTTTCTTGAGCAAATTATGATTACATATATGGATCGTACTTGCATAATTTGCTAAATGAAGAAGAATCTACAGAAAACAATACTGATGCTGCAACTCTGCCTATTGATGAGTATCAAATTCACAAGAGATAGACAAAGAAGGCAGATCAGACCACCTGCTAGATTCACTGATGATAATTTTGTCTCTTTTCTCACATATCAGGAAGTGATTGAAAATGAACCTCTATCTTATGATGATGCAATAAAATGTAAAGATTCTTTAAACTAGAAAATTGCAATGGAAGAAGACATGTCTTCCTTAATGCAAAACAATACTTGAATTTTGGTTAAGAAACCTAAAAATCAAAAAGTAGTTGATTATAAATGGATATACAAGATAAAAGAAAGTGAAGATAGTAAAAACAATGTCAGGTTTAAAGCCAGACTTGTAGTTAAGGGTTTTACTCAAAAAAAGGGTGTTGACTATTCTGAAATCTTCTACCCGTGTTAAAACATACTACTATAAGAATTATCTTGTCTTTAGTAACTCAATTTGGATGGGAACTGGATTAGTTAGATGTTAAAACTGCCTTTCTTTATGGTGAGTTAGATGAAACCATTTATATGAATCAACCTTTAGATTTTAAGAAAAAGGTAAAATCGATTTGTCATCTTTTAAAGAAATCTTTGTATGGTTTGAAACAGGTCCTAGACAATGGTACATAAGATTTGACACTTTTATTCAAAATCTGGGTTTTCAGAGGAGCAAATTTGATTATTGTCTTTACTCTAAAGGTAATGGATGTGCCAATTCTCTATATGTGCTTCTGTATGTAGATGATATGTTGCTTGCCAGTCTTGATAAGATGAAATTAAAAGAATAAAAGACAAACTGAATTCTGAGTTTGATATGAAAGATTTAGGTGCTATAAAGAGAATTTTAGGTATGTAAATTAAAAGGGATAAAAAGAATGACATGCTTATTCTGAATCAACAATCTTATGTGATAAAGATACTTGAGAAATATGCTATGTCTAATTCAAAGCCTGTTAGTTTACCTCTTGCAAATCATTTTAAATTGTCTTCTGATTACTGTCCTAATTCTAAAGAAAAATATGAAAGAATGGAAAATGTTCCTTATGCAAATGTAATTGGATATGTGATGTATCTGATGATTTGTTCAAGACCTGATCTTGCTTATAGCATTAGTGTTCTGAGTAGATTTATGTCTAATCCTGGTGAATGCCATTGGAAAGCTCTTAAGTGGCTTCTCAAATACTTAAAAGGCACTTCAAATTTAGGTCTGATCTTCATAAAATGCAAAGAAGGTATAACCCTTAAAGGTTATACAGACTCTGACTTTGCAGGAGATAAAGATAATAGAAGATCCACATCTGCATATTTCTTTACCTTGTGTGGTACTCTAATCAGTTGGAAATCTCAACTTCAAAAGGTAGTTACTCTCTCTTCTACTGAAGTTGAATACATTGTAGCTGCTAATGCAGTTAAAGAAGGTATATGGCTTGGAGGTTTATTAAAGGAATTTGGTTTTGTAGACGAAAATGCTATTGTGTTCTCTGATAACCAAAGTGCTAAACACTTGAGTAAAAATCTCATGTTTCATGATAGATCAAAACATATAGATGTGAAATATCATTTTATAAGGGATATCATTTCAAAAGGTATTATAAAACTTGAAAAGATTGCTATTCAGTACAATCCTTCTGATATGGGAACAAAAGTAATTCCTTTAAATAAATTTAAGAATTGTTTGAAGATTCTTTCAATTGATCAGAATAAATCAGATTAGTTTGTTTTTCCTCACTTTTAATCTTTTTAAAATTCTTGCAAGTACAGAGCAATGAAACAGTGAAAAACATGTTTCAAGCATCAAATTAAATGGCCAATTCCTGGTAGCAAAGTGGAGCTATTGAGGAAAAACGTGTGTGCAACCAGAATTGTTTTAAGTTTCTACTTGGAAACACATTTTCTGCTAATGGAAGGAAAGCTCAAAATGAAGACACGTGGAGTCTTTACAACCCTAGGATGAAATCTGGCTTCCATAATACGTTTCATTTCACATAAGCTTCTTTCACTTTTCTGGTTAGATTTTTAGGGTTCTTCTTCAGAAAAACAATACTCTTTTTTGCTCTCTGATGTGTAAAATCTTCATCTCCTTCTTTTTTTTCTTTTGTTCTTTCATCCGTTGATGATTCTTGGTAATAGATAAAGAACATATAATTCTTTATTCTTAGTTGCCGCACACGATTACACCTTTCAATAAGGGTGGCCACATATATACTAGTCCAAGTTTTTCTATTTTTTCAATGTAGGATATAACCATTTTCTTTCCCTTCAACCATTTCCAACTCCATCTTTGAGCCTCAATTTCTCATTCACCCAAGTATCATTTTGGACAAGTAAATACATGATTTCGATGTTCTCACGGAGGAGAACACGAATCAACTTTTATTTTCATGAAATAGAAAATGGGTCCCACGTAAAATCATGCTCATTTTCTATTTTTTTTTCAACAATACGATAGGGTATGGCGGGGTAAGTGGAGTTTTGATGGAAAAAAAGTACCCGAAGAAAACTTTCCTCGTCTTCAATCCTAAACCCTACCTTACGTTTCTACTATTGTTCGTCTAAAATATAGATGGTAATGGGGATGGGCTAGGAAGAGTTGGAGGTTTTGAGTTTATTTAATTTATAAATTAAAATATTAAAAAATTATACAATATTTTAAAATATGTACATACATATTGTAATTTTAAAATTATTTTTAAAAGTGTAAGTTGTAGGTATAATTTCCTCTGTTTTAAAATATCAAATTTGCATTTGGTGCAAGATACAATCTATTTAAAATGTAACAATTGTCGTATGAGGAGGCGCGAATGTGCTTCTCGCCCAATCTGATCCGGCTCAAATGACATTTTTTAGTAATTTTTTTGTTTTAAACAATAGTTCGACCCAAATAAAAATAGCCCACTTTTCAAGTGGGTTAAATTAAAATTTAAATTATTTACACATTAAAATTTATTTCATCCCAAAAAAAGAAGGAAAAATTCTCTTAAGTCATTTCCACATGACTTGTTTCAAATTAGGTCAAAACATTTTTAAAATTGTGATTAAGTCATACTTTCAACAATATTTTAAACTAATTTCAAAATCACCTCTGTAACCCATGTTTTCTAACAATGAGTTCTTCCAACTCCACAAACCGTCTCCACCTTCTGGCGTCTGATTTTTCTCTCTCGTAGATTTGTGCATATTCTTTTTATGCTTGTCTGTCTTTCCATGGGCCGATCAAAGATAACTCGTAGTCTCGTAGATTTTTCGAATCGGGAGTTCTTGAGTTTTGTTAGAAACACCGCCGCCGCCCGATGGAGACTACAGAGGTGGTGCAATATATAGTTTTCTAATATAGAAGCTTTGATTGGGTGGACAAAAGAAAGGCTTGCTGAATGAAATAGTAATCTTTATTGTCGGACTTGTAAATTGCTTAATTTATTTATTTAATTTGTTTTCATCAATTTAAGTTTGTAAATTGCTAGTTTGTTCTTAACTAGCCATTTAAGTTTTTTCATGTGTTGGATTGTAAAAATGCTGACTATTTTTATAGACTCCCGGATGACAACTCACCTCCTTCTCCATTAACAATGACATTTAGTAACACAATAAACATTGTTGCCTTTAGGAATTCGAGAGTTTAAGGTAGTTGAAAAGCCATAAATTTAATTATGTAATTAAATTAAAAAAATTACAAAACGCGGACTTGACTATGTGGCCAATTTTGGTCCGACATTTGTGTGTATGCAGGTCGCACTCACACATGAATTCAACGGCTGAGGTGTTAATTGGTTCACGATTCTCTCCTCTCTACCAGCGCAAGAGAGAGCTTCTATGCTACACATGATTACACCTTTCAATAAGGGTGGCCATATATATATATATATATATATATATATATATATATATATATATATATATACTAGTCTAAGATTTTCTATTTTTTCGATATTGGATATAATCATTTTCTTTCCGTTGAACAATTTCCAACTCCATCTTTGAGCCTCAATTTCTCATTCACCCAAGCATTATTTTGGGCGAGTAAATACATGGTTTCGATATTTTCACGGAGGAGAACACGAATCAATATTTATTTTCATCAAATAGGAAACGGGTCCCATGCAAAATCATGCTCATTTTTTAATTTTCCAACAATCTCCCACATGAATAGAAATTGACCGAGACACAAAAGACTCGGTGATAAAGTTCAACGTCCGAAGCCTGCATAGAATAGGTAGGTGTTACCCTTTGAACCTTCCATCGTGAAAGTATATTTACTTTATTAACTGATCAATAAACGTGATGTCCTTGAACTGTTCTACATTTTGTGTAAACGATGATATACCTCACACAGAATTCTTTCTGACATAGTTCAATTCTCATTGTTATGTTCATTTATGACCGTCAACATATGCCTGGTTTTACGAGAGTTTTTATGAATTATGCCTCACACATTTCTCTTAGAAGCAGCCCCACTTCTCTCTTACATATGTGATTTCTTATTTAAGAGTAGCTCGCTCTACTCTACGCGTAAAAATTATTAAAAGCCTATAGCTTATCCTTTTCTCTACGGGTATCACTGTTTCATCATATAAATGGACATAAGATAACCCCCACAATGATCTAATTAAGTTTTTACAATTATGTTGTCCCTTTGAACCTAGATCTTGAGATCTCTAGTCAACTAAGTTGGATTTCTATTGTTTTAACTTATTCTTCCAAAGGCTTAAGTCTCATTCTTTTCGACTTTCAACTAACTCTCTATTCAAACCTTTATTTAGTAGATCCACAATATTATCCTTTGACTTCACATAGTCTTATGGTATTATGTCTACGACGTATGTGTCTAGATTTACCATTATATATGTTACTCTGCGCCCTACCAAATGCAGATTTGACTATTACAATGTATGCAAATTGCTACACATGATTACCATTATACATGTTACTCAAGTGATTTCCCCCCTCCTCCTGCAGGGGCACGCAAGAAAGAGCATCCATGCCACACACGATTACACCTTTCAATAAGGGTGGCCACATATATACTAGTCCAAATTTTTCTATTTTTTCGATGTAGGATATAACCATTTTCTTTCCCTTCAACTATTTTCAACTCCATCTTTGAGCCTCAATTTCTTATTCACCCAAGTATCATTTTGGGCAAGTAAATACATGATTTCGATGTTCTCAGGAAGGAGAACACGAATCAACTTTTATTTTCATGAAATAGAAAATGGGTCCCACGTAAAATCATGCTCATTTTCTATTTTTTTTCCAACAATACGATAGGGTATGGCGGGGTAAGTGGAGTTTTGATGGAAAAAAAAGTACACGAAAGAAAACTTTCCTCGCCTTCAATCCTAAACCCTACCTTACGTTTACTGCTATTGTTCGTCTAAAATATAGATGGTAATGGGGATGGGCTAGGAAGAGTTGGAGGTTTTGAGTTTATTTAATTTATAAATTAAAATATTAAAAAATTATACAATATTTTAAAATATGTACATACATATTGTAATTTTAAAATTATTTTTAAAAGTGTAAGTTGTAGGTATAATTTCCTGTGTTATAAAAGATCAAATTTGCATTTGGTGCCTAAGATACAATCTATGTAAAATGTAACAATTGGCGGGCGGATGGAGGGATGGGTACACCGCTATCACTGCTTGAAATACAGTCATGGCTCAAATGACATTTTTTTGAGTAATTTTTTTTTGATTTTAAACAATAGTTCGACCCAAATAAAAAATAGCCCACTTTTTAAGTGGGTTAAATTAAAATTTAAATTATTTACACATTAAAATTTATTTCATCCCAAAAAAATAGAAGGAAAAATTGCCTATAAGTCATCTCCACATGACTTGTTTCAAATTAGGTCAAAACATTTTTTAAAATTGTGATTAAGTCATATTTTCAACAATATTTTAAACTAATTCCAAAATCACCCCTGTAATCCCTGTTTTCTATCAATGAGTTATTCCAACTCCACAAACCGTCTCCACCTCCGACGTGCAGATTTTTTCTCTCTCGTAGATTTGTGCATATTCTTTTTTATGCTTGTCTGTCTTTCCATGGGCCGATCAAAGACAACTTGTAGTCTTTTAGATTTTTCGGATCGGGAGTTCTTGGGTTCTACATTAGAAACACCGTCACTGCTAGTGGAGACGGCAGAGCTGGTGGTGCAATAGATAGTTTTTCTGATATAAAAGCTTTGATTGGGTGGACAAAAGAAAGGCTTGCTGAATGAAATAGTGATCTTTATTGTCGGACTTGTAAATTGCTTAATTTATTTATTTAATTTTTTTCATCAATTTAAGTTTGTTCTTAACTAGCAATAGCTGAAAAAAGAGGGAAGAGGTTGTTTGGAGGTAATTTTAAAGGGTTTTGAAGAAAGTAATTTTGATGAAGAAAAGTGGAGGTATGGATAAGAAGATGATAAGAAGCTGGTCATGGAGATGAAAGCGAAAGCTCGAGGGTGAACCAACAAACGACAAGGCGTGCTCTTGACTATGAGGAGTTAATCGAGGAGGGTGTAATTGCGATGAAAGAATGCAGCTTGTGAGGAGGCGGTTGGATCGGAGGGTAGAGTTAAAATGAAGTCGAAAAAGTTGAATGATTGCCTAAACCGCTTTCATGGTACAATGCCTAAGCCACGTGACCCGAGAAAAGAAAGGCCACCATGTATATCTGAGACTGTCTTAAAAGCTAAAGCCAAGAAAGGTGAGCAAGCTACGAGAGAAACAGATCAAGCTGGAGAAGGATCTGGAGGATGAGAATGGAGGTGCGGTATATGTCCATGAGTGGCCATGATTTGTTGCTGTAAATAGCAGTTTGAATTTTCTGTAGGGATAGTACTATATTATAAAAATGATATCATGAAAATAATATCATTATATTTGTTGTGGCCATGATTTGCTTCTGAAAATAGCAACTTGATATTGTATTATGTTGGCTATTGGATTATTTCTTTGTGTAGTTATGTGTGTTGTTTGATACTGTATTATACAAAATAGTATCACAACAGAAATGGACATAGAATTCACATACGTACTCAGAATTTTTATTATAATATATTTTTAGAATGGTCTCGACGAACCGGTCAAGACTAGTAGCTTTGTTACTGTGTACGATATATTTTAGCCATTTGAAGTCGTCTCTTTAGCTTAAAATGACAATCTTTAATTTTTCTTGTCAAAACAGTATCATACATACTAAAATAGTATTACAATTTAAACGTATCTTAATATATTAGTATTATATATGAAAATATCTTAATAAAACAATTATCACGCGTACACACTTTTCTTGATCTAGTATCCATCCACTGTGTTCGGTTCTTATAGAAGAAACAAATAAAAAGAGAATGCCCATAAACTTGGTTTAACATCTTACCCAATCCATTTGAATACAATTTCGGGGCTTGTGGGTGAAGATGGAACTACTTAAACCTCGAGGTGCGGAATTATTTATTTCAATTGCTTTCTTCAAACTCTGCGCAAAAATTATTAGGCGCTTGAACCTTAGGTACAACTCGAATTTGACAACTAGAGGCTACACGAAACTTCATAACATAAAGAACTGGACCAAACAATTCTTCCTTACCTCGAAACTTCATAACATAAAGAACTGGACCAAACAATTCTTCCTTGACAACATCGACATTTGGGGAAATTTCAACTATGGTGGGTTGCACAAAATTTCCTTCCGACTCTATAACATTTCCACCTGTAAGTATCTTTCGTCCCTATAACACATTAGTAGGCAATATTTTTGTAAAAGTCGTGCACACAATAAAAGGCTAAAGGAAAACAGGTTTCACTTTGCTTTTATGTGACTTCATTTATGAGGCAATACAATTACTTAAAGTAATTATATTGTTCTTAAAATGTTCCATTAGTAGTAAGACCATTGATACTATTTGCATTAAATAACATTATCATAAATTAAAACAGTATCATAGGTTGAAACATTATCATAATAAAACAAAGATAAAAGCATGTTGTAAGTGTACCATAGCACATTATCTGTATAAAATAGTATCATAGACAAAATAATATCATATATAAAACTAAGTACAAGATGTTTTGTCCAAATTGAAGTAATGGTACTGTTCTTAAAATACTCCATTAGTAGTACAAGATCATATGTTTAAACATTGTCATAATAAAATAGTATCAAAGATAAAATTATGGTATAAATATATTAACGTACATTATCTAGATAAAACAGTATCATAGATAAAACAGTATCTCAATAAAACAGTATCACAACAAAATAGTATCACAATTAGCATTTTTTTACAATTAATGGTATGTTGGTCTTTTAGCTCTAAAATACGACTTTAATTGAATTAAGTTTTGCCAATAGTATGACTTTAGAAATCATAAGTCTTAAAACAATGACCGACCTTGAATTTACCACAAAAAAAAAAAGCCAACTTTTTAAGTGGGCTAAATTAAAATTTAAATTATTTACACATTAAAATCCATCATATCCCAAACAAAAAAATGGGCTAAATTAAAATTTAAATCATTGATATATTTACCCCTCGTGTAAATAATACTTATAAAAAAATACCTCTCTTCTATTATATAAATTCTTTTAAAAATACTTATTTATTGCATAGTAGTCTATGTACTTTATATAATATTCACTTTAGTCCATATATTTTAATTAAGTCCTTCAAAAATTACATCTTAGGTCCTTAATATTTTACATTTTTACAATTTGGTCCCCAAATTTTAATTATCTTCGCTTAAGTCCTTCAAAATTGCATCTTAGGTCCTTCAACTTTTTACATATTTACACTTTGGTCCCCAAATTTTAATTATCTTTCGCTTAAGTCTTCCAAAAATTGCATCTTAGGTCCTTCAACTTTTTATATATTTACACTTTGGTCCCCAAATTTTCAATTATCTTTCAGTTAAGTCCTCCAAAAATTGTATCTTTTTTCATTCAACTTTTTATATCTTTACACTTTGGTCCCAAAATTTCAATTATCTTCCAATTAAGTCCTCAAAAATTGTATCTTAGGTGTGGTAACATATGTTACCCGTGTCAAATTGATTTTAATGAAATTGAGAAAGTAACATAGGGTAACAAATACAATAACATATATGTTACACGCGTAAAAATATTGTTTTTAAAAATATAAATTGGAAATATTTGATTTTAGACTAAACTAATGTATTTTTTAAAAAACATTTACATGGAGATAAATCATAAAATAGCAATTGTATTTGTTGATATTAAAATGAAAAAATTAAATATATTATTTTTATTTAACATAATTCGTAATTCAAAAAATTATAGAAGCATATAATTTGCTAAAAATTGATTTTAATGAAATTGAGTAAGTAACATGAGTAAACAAATATGGTAACATATATGTTACCCGATTGTAGAAGAAATTAATGTACTTTTTAAATACATTTACAAGAATATAAATTATACAATAGTAATTGTACAGAAAATGAAGAGTAACATAGGGTAACATATGTGGTAACACATGTGTTACCCGTGTCAAATTGTTGATATTAAAAGTGAAAAATTAAATATATAATTTCTTAATATAATTCGTAATTCAGAAATTGTAGAAAGATATAATTTGCTAAAAATTGATTTTTATGAAATTGAGTAAGTAACATACACAAATACAATAACATATATATTACCCACGTAAAAGTATTGTTTTCAAAAATAAAAATTGGAGATATTTGATTGTAGACAAAATTAATGTATTTTTTAAAAACATTTACAAGAAGATAAATTATAAAATAGCAATTGTATTGTAAATAAAGAAATAACATAGGGTAACACATGTGGTAACATATGTATTACTCGTGTCAAATAGTTGTTTTTAAAAGTGAAAAAATTAAATATATTATTTTAATTTAATATAATTCACAATTCAGAAAATTGTAGAATGATATGATTTGCTAAAAATTGATTTTAATGAAATTGAGGAAGTAACATAGGTTAACAAATACGGTAACGTATATATTACATGCGTAAAATTATTTTTTAAAAAAAATTAAAATTAGAAATATTTGATTTTAGAAAAAATTAATGTATTTTTTAAAAACATTTACAAGAAGATAAATTATAAAATAGGAATTGTATTGAAAATGATGAATTAACATAGGGTAACAAACGCGGTAACATATGTGTTACATGTGAAATTGTTGATATTAAAAGTGAAAAAATTAAATAAATTATTTTTATTTAACATAATTCATAATTCAGAAAATTATAGAAAGATATAATTTGCTAAAAATTGATTTTAATGAAATTGAGGAAGTAACATATGTTAACAAATATGGTAACATATATGTTACCCGCGTAAAAGTATTGTTTTCAAAAATGAAAATTAGAAATATTTGATTTTAGAAGAAATTAATGTATTTTTTAAAAACATTTACAAGAATATAAATTATAAAATAGCAATTGTATTGTAAATGAGGAAGTAACATAGGGTACCACATGTGTTACCTGTGTCAAATAGTTGTTTTTAAAAGTGAAAAAATTAAATATATATTTTTTATTTAATATAATTCGTAATTCAGAAAATTGTAGAAGGATATAATTTGCTAAAAATTGATTTTAATGAAATTGAGGAACTAACATAGATTAACAAATACGGTAACATTATGTTATCCGCGTAAAATTATTTTTAAAAAAATTAAAATTAGAAATAATTGATTTTAGATAAAATTAATGTATTTTTTAAAAACATTTACAAGAAGATAAATTATAAAATAGCAATTGTATTGAAAATGATGAAGTAACATAGGGTAACACATGTGGTAACATATGTGTTACCTGTGAACTTGTTGATATTAAAAGTGAATAAATTTAATATATTATTTTTATTCAACATAATTCATAATTTAGAAAATTATAGAAGGATATAATTTGCTAAAAATTGATTTTAATGAAATTGAGGAAGTAACATAAGTTAACAAATATAGTAACATATATGTTACCCGCGTGAAAGTATTGTTTTCAAAAATAAAAATTGAAAATATTTGATTGTAGACGAAATTAATGTATTTTTAAATACATTTACATGAATATAAATTATAAAATAGTAATTGTATAAAAATTGAGAAGTAACATATGGTAACACATGTGGTAACATATGTGGTAACATATGTGTTACCCGTATCAAATTGTAGATATTAAAAGTGAATAAATTAAATATATTATTTTTATTTAAAATAATTCATAATTCAGAAAATTATAAAAGGATATAATTTGCTAGAAATTGAGTAAGTAACATAGGTTATCAAATATGGTAACATATATTTTACCCGCGTAAAAGTATTGTTTTCAAAAATTAAAATTAGAAATATTTGATTTTAGACGAAATTAATGTATTTTTTAAAAACATTTACAAGAATATAAATTATAAAATAGCAATCGTAAAATGAGCAAGTAACCCATAGTAACATATATGTTACTAGTATAAAAATGTTGTTTTAAATGAAAAATTGAAATATTAATTTTAAATGTAAAGAATGTATTTTTAAAAATTTATAAAAATAGAGAAATGGTAAAATATTGATTTTAATGAAAAATGAGAAAGTAACACCGTGTAAAAAGTTGTTTTAAAACAAAAAAAAATTGAAATATTAATTTTAAAGAAAAATAAAGTATTTTTAAATAATTATAAAATATTGATTTTATTGCAAATGAGCAAGTAACACATAGTAGTAACATATATATGTAACAAGTATAAAAATATTTTTTAAAATGAAAATTTGAAATCTTGATTTTAAATGAAAATAATGTATTTTTAAAAAAAATTATAAAAGTAGAAAATGGTAAAATATTGATTTGAATAAAAATGAGGAAGTAACATGTAAAAACATATATGTTACATGTGTAAAATGTTGTTTTAAAATTAAAAAAATTGAAATATTAATTTTAAAGAAAAATAACGATATTTTAAATAATTATAAAATATTAATTTTATTGCAAGTAACACATATGTTACTAGTATAATAATATTGTTTTAAATGAAAATTTGAAATATTGATTTCAAATGAAAATAATGTATTTTTAAAAATTTATAAAAATAGAGAAATAGTAAAATATTGATTTTAATGAAATATAAGGAAGTAACATATATATTATCCGTAAAAATGTTGTTTTAAATATAAAAAATTGAAATATTAATTTTAAAGAAATATAACGAATTTTTTAAATAATTATAAAATATTGATTTTATTGCAAATGAGCAAGTAACACATATGTTACTAGTATAAAAATGTTGTTTTAAATGAAAATTTGAAATATTGATTTCAAATGAAAATAATGTATTTTTAAAAAATTTATAAAAATAGAGAAATAGTAAAATATTGATTTTAATGAAATATAAGGAAGTAACATATATGTTACCCGTGTAAAAATGTTATTTTAAAATAAAAAAATTGAAATATTAATTTTAAAGAAATATAACAAAATTTTTAAATAATTATAATATATTGATTTTATTGCAAATAAGCAAGTAACACATAGTAACATATATGTTACTGGTATAAAAATATTTTTTTAAAATGAAAAATTGATTTTAAATGAAAATAATTTCTTTTTAAAAAATTTATAAAAATAGAGAAATGGTAAAATATTGATTTTAATGAAATATGATGAAGTAACATATATAGTAACATATATGTTACCCATTAAAAAATATTGTTTTTCAATGAAAAAATAAAGCATTAATTTTAAATGAAAATAATAAAATTAGTAAATTATAAAGTATTAATTTCAATGAAAATGATGAAATAACACATATGTTACTCGTGTAAAAATATTGTTTTTCAAATGAAAAAAATGAAAATATTGATTTTATGAAAATACTGTATTTTTAAACAATTATCAAAGAAAATAAATTGTAAAATAAAATTATTATTATATTTAAAATAGTATACAAATATGATAGTTGGTGGTGGTAACACGTGTTAATCTAATTTAAATTAAAGTAACATATGTGTTACCGTAATTTAAATTAAAGTAACACATGTGTTACCATAATTTAAAATAGTATACAAATATTTATTTTGTTCGTTTAAGTGAAAATTCGAGTGTAAAGTCAAAGATTTAATTGAAAGTCTTACTTATTTTGACCACTAAAATTGTAATTATTTTGGCCACTAAAATCAAGGATTTGGAGAACCAAACTTTGAACATGTATAAAGTTGAAGGACCTAAGATGCAATTTTTAGAGGACTTAATTGAAAAATAATTGAAAACTTGGAGACCAAAGTGTAAAGATGTAAAAAGTTGAAGGACCTAAGATGCAATTTTTGGAGGAGTTAACTGAAAGATAATTAAAAATTTGGGGACTAAAATGTAAAAATATAAAAGATTAAGGACCTATGATGTAATTTTTGGATGACTTAATTGAAATATAATTTAAAATATAAGGACTAAAGTAAATATTATATAAAGTGCATGGACTACCATAAAATAAATAAATGCCACATCATCATGCCAACTCATAATCATAATTTAATTTAAAATATTATTTTTAATAAAATGAGGTATTTTTTAAATCAAACTATGAAAATAAGGTATTTTTGAAAAATTAAAAAAAGAGGTATTTTTCAACTTTTTTACAAAAATTAGGGCTCTTGTCAACTTTGCCCTATTAAAATCCATCATATCCCAAACATAAAAATAGCCAACTTCTTAAATGGCCAATTCAAAAGAGCCAAACCCAATTAGATTTATTTGTCTTTTGTCCATTATTTTCTATTTATTTCATAATCTATAAATTATAATTTATATAGATTTTGATTTGTTGTTGAGTAATGAATAATGATTTTTACTTGATTTTGAGAAATTATTTCAAATTTCAATAAGTAGAAAAAGGAAAAAAAAAATACTTAGAATTTTATATGTTTTTACATAACAATTTTTGTTGAGAGAGAATTTTTGTGTAATGACTTTTGTAAACTTTGTAGAGATTATGATTTTTAAAAAAATTAAATTCTTATAAAAATAGGCTAAGTAATTGTGATTTTAGATTTAAAATTTTTTTTTGGGGGTATTGCCCCTCGAACCCCGTTCCTCTTCTCCCAACCCACCCATTTGTCATATCCTAGATTCGGCCCTGGCAATTGGTTCCCAATTCATTATTTTGACAAGACTCGTCCCCGTCAGTTGAATTTATAGCACTTAAATCTCCAATAAATTAACAAAAGCTATTTGTTTGATGTTAAAATATTTATATGAAAACCTCACATGACTCAATATTTAGAGTAAAAGGGGTAGCATTTGACATCGATAAAAAAAATAACAAAAATAAAAATAAAAACCACCACTCTCCCAACCACTCGTGACCTACACTAGCCTCTAGCCACTTTGTCCCGTCGTAAGTAACCACCACAACGTGTCCGAGTTACCATTGTCGACCCATCTACTATTCAATGTCCTTCATTCAAACCATCGTTTTCTCATACGACTTGTACAAGTTCAAGTCATCGTCCCTTTCAATTTGCTAGAATATATTACCAAACTTTGATGTTCGTTTTCTAATGAAGAAATTTACCCTAATAGGTCTACTTTGTCATTCAACACATCAAACTATTTTCTCGGTTGGCATTATTGAATCCTTCATGGCTTGAAAATGATTAAGAGACTTTCTAAATAAAAATATGTACCATTTCTCTAATATTTTACATACTAAAGATCGAATTCCTCTTATATTTTCCTTTTTAATGTTTGCAACAAATAAAATAAAAATGTTAAAATAACCATATGTAAGTAACATTTTCAAGAATCGATTTAAGGTTAATTAATTAAGGCTCAAAAGCTCCGGCAAGGCACAAAAATTGTGATGTGTGTGACATAGAATTAATAGTATGTTTCTCAGTGTTTATAAACATATCAAACATCATTATTATCCACACATTTCGTAACTACTTTTTATCCACACATTATGTAGGACTCATTGTTTATAATCTGAAAAAATAAATCTTTACCAAACATACTCTAAAAAAAAACTGATATTTTCTTAAGCAAATTATGATTACATATATGGATCGTACTTGCATAATTTGTTAATGCATTTTTACACAAAATACATGATAGAAGATATAAAGTGGGAAAAAAGATTATTAGTTTTTAGATTAAAATTCGTTTATCACGTCGTCGCATGATCCGTGACTTGATTGTTGTGTTGTCCAACACTTTCCAGTTCAGCAGACTACGTTTTACCTTCGGAGCTTTCTGCAGTCACGATATTCAAAGCACATTATGTAACATATAAATAAATTTAGTATACAATATTAAATAAGATTGAACGTAGAAAATTTTAATTTTAATTTTTTGCAATTTATCATCCATATGATATACCTATGTGCTAGTATATATATATATAGGAGAGAAACTAATTATTAATTCACCTGAAACTGAAAATAGGTTTGTTCAGCTTTTGGCAAAATTGATAGGCCATCGCCAACCAACAACCCTACAAAACACCAAGAATATATGGGAATATTAGAATTTTGAGTTTTAAAATATTTTTTTAATTATATAGTAATATTGTTTCGTAATTACCTGGATTTGGAGAACCGTCTGTTTTCCTAGTGCTGATCGATCCATTGTTAACGTGTATCAAATAGAAGAAGAACGTGTCATATGTCAGACTTTCGATTAAAAAAATAAATTTAGTCTAGATATGATGCATGTTTTTAAAGAAAATATAATAAATAAAATTTTGCTAAGACCTCATCTAGGTCAAATTTTGAACAATCTCGTTGATCAACGTATGAAATTAATGGCTAAATATTGGTGGCAATTTTTAGAAAATTAGAATAAAATAATTACAAAATAAACAAATAGGCACAATTTATTTTCTCTTGAAAAAGTTACATAAATAACCTAAAAAATAATTTATTTCTCAAAATACTATCCCTCATTTTTTAAAGGTAAATACCCCAACGTTTGGATGAAAATTAGCACCATTCATTTAACTAGCATATTCCAAAATTAAAAAGGCAAATTTATAAATAATCATTCCATGATTCTTAATTAAAATATTGTAAAATAGAAAATAAAAAAATCATAAAAAAAGAAAAAAGAAAAATAGTCACCTTCTTCCACTGTCACCACTCACCCCCACCCAAACGTTGGGGTATTTATTAGAATTTGAAGTCTCTCTTCAATTGATTATTGAATTAAATAGGAGACATAAATACTTTTTAATTGTAAAAAGAATAGACAGTCTTTTTAATGAAATCATATTTCAAACACACCCATGACCAACGACTCTTTTTCACACAATCTTCATTTCTTACAACACTAATCAGTAATTCCTCATATTGCAGTAAAAGTTCAAACTTGTTTTTAAAATTCAACACAAGCATCTTGTAAATAACTTAGAAGATAACATTTCAACATTTTGTATTGGTAAATTCACTTTCACTTTCATGCATTTCCTTAGTTGGATTTCGTAGTTGTTAAATGATATGTTGCTTATTTTACCATGTTTAAATAAATGAGCAAAAATTATTGGACATATTAGTATTGAATTATTGCAAAAATTTATTATATTAGAAATAAGTATGTTTTTGTGTTGTGTTAAACAGATGGCATGTTAATCAATCGTATATTAACAGATGGTCGATTAACAAACAAGATTTAAACAATCGAGTGTTAACTCACAATCGGTTAATAAATCATAATTGACCGTCTGCTAACAAACCATGTGTTAACCAACCGTCGGTTAACAAACCATATGGGTTAGCATCCATACTTAGATAATTTTAATTTTTTTTTTTTTTTAAATTTTGATGTTGAAAGGCATGTATGGCACTCCTTGCTAAAGGTATCAATCTGGGTCGGTACGCCTTCGATGAAGTCGAGTGACGGTCCACATTAGAAAAAGTCTGTGCCGCGGTGGGTTGCGGGCCTGGTCAACCCAGCCCACGAAAATTGGACTTGAACCCGGCCCACCCGTTGGCCCATCCAAGTCGAGCCGATATGGGCCACGGTTCGGCTTGATTCGACCTATATAAAAAAAAAAAAAATTTTTTGAAATTACTAAAAAAAAATTACTAACTTATTTTACTTTTAAAAAAAATATTTACATCTATAGCAAAAAATGTGTTAAATTACAACACACTTGCACACTTCTTTTTTATTATTTTTTTTTTTCTTAATTTTCTTTTTTTTTTAAAATTTTTAAAAAAATTAAAGCGGGCACGGTTGACGTTGAACCCGAATGTGGTTCAATCATCCGGCTCATGAACCGCCTTACCCATTCTACGGGCCTCCGGATGCGGGTTTGGTGGCCCGCCCGTCTTGACACCTATACTCCTTGCTGTTTGTTACAATATGTTTAGTTATGTCATCCACCCTCTGAACTTCTAGCCTTTCCTGAATCAGAATATTGGCTGCCCTAGCAACAACGTAGCTGGCCTTGAGTAAGACAATTTCTTGGCGTCGTACACACATATAGTAGATTTGGCAAAATCGACCTATGTTGCAAACCAGTCCATTTGTTACTACTAGAATGTACAAATATGTAGAACCCTCCCACTTCTGACTTAATGACGGTGTCTTCCCATACACGTAGTCAAAGAGATAATCTAACATAGTGAAATGATTCTACTCGGCTGCTTTGAGTCTCTACTCATCTACGTGAAGTGTAGAGGTGTCTTGAACATGAAGTCCAAGACAACTCTCCTGACTGTCGAATGATATTGGGTATGTAGGTGCCCAAAGTTACAATAGATATATCATTAGGTCAACGTGCTACAATAACAAAAATAGAACATACATAAAAACATAGAGCATATGAACGTACTTCAACTTAAATTATGCTTACATTGTTTGCAAGTCACTTTTGTCGGTCAATAGTTGTTAAATCATTCATTGACGTCTGTGATTCGAATGTTCTCCAATTGATGAGCGACATTGAAAAAAGAGTGTTAACATGGTGCTGGTTGTGCGTCAACGTCGAGGTAGAACAATGGTGGGGTTTGGGTCACGAAGGTAGTGTAAGGAAGATGAAGTGGTGATCGGATCATTGATATTAGTGGTGGTGGTAGAGCGTGGTGAGATCGGGGATAACGTGGAGTTGGAGATCGGGGATAACTATTGTTCTAGAGGAAGATGACTGTTGTTTTCTAAATAAACAAGGAGCACAAATGTGGAAAGAGTGAAAATTATTCCGTGATAATTTCCACTTTTTTTTTTTTTTAAAATTTTAAAAGTGCCAAATGATTTGTTGAGTAGGCCAATGGCCCAAAGCCACTACCCCTTTCGAGCACGTGGGATTGGTGGCCTGCTTGATTTGCCCCGACCTCGGGTTGATGAATATAGGTCCCAGGTCACCCACAGGGCGAGATTTTACGAGCTAGGTCAGCAAGTGATCCTAGCTCATTGCCAATCGTACGGCTCTAAAATCGATAAATTCAAAATACGTGTAATCTATCATGCCATAAACAAGGAAATACTTGATCTTACCTAGATTCTTGATTCTTTGTTGCTGAATCCGCTGTAGCTGATAGACAAAGATAGGCATAAACAAGATGTGATTTAATATCAGTATGCATAGGTATTATTAGAGAGAAAAATCTAAAAGAATTAAAAATAATATAATAATTACTTGATATATAACGACAGTGATATCTTTGAAAATCTCCATTCCAATAAATGTTTGTTAGAGCAAGCTTGTGCGAGTATTGTTGGCACGTCAAAAGTCTCTGTCAACACCACAAAACATAACAATAAATATAGGGTTAAAAACGACAATGGTCACCAAACTTTTCACAAAATTTCATTTTGTTCTAAATAGATAACTGAACTTTAATATTTGTTACAAATTGGTCCTTCAGTTCGTTTCCGTTAGTTTAACAAACAGATAACCTGATATGACAGTCATATTTCTTCATTAGTCAAACTAATAGACATGAATAAAATGAGCGTGTGTTTGGTTCAGATTATTAAAATAATTTTTTTTTAGTTGTTGATTAAGGATAATTTTGTTATTACACTCTTCAAAAATTTGAAAAGTCAAGAATTGTAGACTCAAAAAAATCCATTTTTTGGAAATAAATTGGACCAAACACATGCTGAGTGAAAAGTTCAAGTTTAACGACCAACTTGAAAAACAACGACGACTTTTGACTGATATGAAATTTTGCAAAAAATTTACAAAACGACGGAAAATTTATAATGTAGAACCAAAAAAAAAAAAATGTTTGAAAAGGTTATTTTGGTAATTGTGTAAAGAGTACTAAACCTGTTTCAAGGTGTCAATTCTAAGTTGTGTTTGAGGAACTGTGTCGGTCTTAGAAAGAGTATATTCAAGATTAGATGATATGCTGCCTAAATGATCAACAATTATAACCACAGCCTTGCATACGTACTCCTTTGTGTTCTCCACCACACTGCATACCAAATTTAAATATAACAATTTTTAATTAATTAATTAATTAATAAACGTATGAAATTAAGAATAAATATAAATATAATAGAATATGTGAGAATAAATTAAAGATAAAGGGTAGGAAAGACTTTACATTCCCTTGTGTTTGGCATTCGAAAAAGTTGATTGGCAATAATCAGCAGCATTATGAAGCTGAGAGCTCAAGTCCTTCAGCTCCTGCAATAAACACAAAATTAATATTAGCATGGAAATTATGATACACACACACACACACATATATATAAATCAGTGTTACATATATAAATCAGTGTTCTAGAAAATATAAAACGTAACTAGACGTAGATACCAAATTTCAAGTTTTTTGTAAAAATCGTTTTCTTATTTTTAATATTATTTTAAATATTTTTAAAAAAGAGAAAGCGCATAGGAGTTATGGCTAGCGCATGTTTTTGGTTAAAAAAGAGAGTCGACTACTTAATTGCTTGCGTGTAACCTAAGTGAGGCGTGGAGGTCGCGCCTAATCTAAGCACGACACTGATATATATATATATATATATAGAAAGAAAGAGAGAGAGAGAGAGAGAGAGACTGACTTGCAGAGAGTTGTTGAATTGTGTTGCATTACCAGCTTGAGCTTCATGCTTGTTGTTCAACACAAGATTGATCAGAGTATTCCATTCTCTATTTCTTGAGACTGAAAGCTTATTGTATGAAATTCCCCTTTATCTTTTCTCGTGTTCTTTTCATATATATACACGCACTGACGCACACATAAATGCGTTTGTAGTGAACGAGAGGAGAGGTGGGGGGTGGAGTGGGGTGGTTGATTGGAGCCTCGTGATTCTTTGGCATGTCTATTTGTGAATTTTGCAATATGAAAGAGAGAAACAACAAAAAACATTTGAATTTTCATTAAAGGAGAATTTGGCAGGTGGAAGAAGACAAACAAATGTCATCCCCGTGATTCTTTTTGCTGTCATTCAAAGTCCATTATTTTCATCTCAATAAATTTTCTTATTTTCTGCTTTTTATTTATTGTCAAAGTATTAAATTTCCAAATTTCTAGAGCTTAATGTGGATTCACTGTAGAGCAATTAGAAAGAGATTCTTTTTATTTAAAAAAAAAAAAAAAAAAAATCTAATAACCTCATAAGTCCATGTTTAGCTAAGCTTAAGTTATAATTGTGTACACATGATTTACTACTCACTTATTATCTACACATTCTATGAGACCTATAACTTATAAGTACTTAAAAAATAATTTCATCAATACCAAACAAAAGTTTCGCTCATGTTTGGCCAAGTTTAAATTATGGAAAAATTGTCAATAAGTCATCTCCACACGACTTGTTTCAAATTAGATCAAAACTTTTTTTTAAATTGTGATTAAGTCATACTTCACAAAGAATATTTTATATTAATTCCAAAATCACCCCTTTTAACCATATTTTTCATTTGGTACAATCTTCCAACTCCACAAACCTCCTCCACCTCCCAAGAACAACCTCCCATGACCTCCCATGAGAGAAGCTTCTACTACAAGCAGTGTCACTTTTCAATGTATGTTCTGCTTCTCCTCGGTATTATGATTGTTCTAAACTAATTCTAGTTGTTCTTGTGTTTAATCTTGTCAACATTGTTCTTGCTTCCCATGGACACCAATTGATTAGAACCGTAAATATGCATTTTTCTCTGTTGTTATGATATTTATCATGTTTACATTGCAGGAATGTATATTGGGGCTTCTGGTTTAAAAAACTGTTATTTATGTCACGCATCAAGTAGAATTTTTACCAGTAGCTCATCTAGTTTTGGTGAGCTGGTTATTTCTTGTTCGTTCCATTTGTCCTAGTGATTCTTCATCCAGGTCACAAAACCTAATTGCTCTATCATCAGGTTATGAAAGATGAAAGGATTATTCAAGCTGGAAAGTACAACGATATTCTAAAATCCGGTAGTGATTTCATGGAACTAGTTGAATGTGCCCCTCTTTACCATTATGTATAAATGGGTGCACGTAAAGAAGCTTTATCGACACTTGATTCCATTGAGCGAGGCGGTGCATTTGGTGAGGATAGCAGCATGGGAAATGCTAAGAATTCTCTGCAAAAAAAGAAATCTCCAACTGATCAAAATGATAAAACAGATAATGCAATGGGGACAAATGAACAGCTTATTCAAGAAGAAGAAAGAGAGAAAGGCCGAGTTGGTTTATCACTGTCTATGTTGTTTTGGCAATCGGAAGTTTATTTTGCATTTTTTCCAGAGCCTTGTTTCTTGTTACGACTAGTTACAAGATAGCTACAATACTTTTCACAAAACAATATCACAAAAACCAATCCTATGATACTATTTTAATCTATGATCTTCGTTTTTAATTATGACAAAGTTTGAAATCGTGATCTTCGTTTGAATGTCTTAATTTTAATCCATGATATCTTGTTTTAATATCTTAGTTTTAATCCATGATAATCTTTTTTAATGTCTTAGTTTTAATTCATGAAACCGTTTAATTATGGCAAGGTTTAATAGGTTGAAACTTTGTCATAATATTTCACTATCATTTGAAACATGTTTTAATCTTGTGATCTTGCTTTTAATCCATGATCTTGCGTTTAATTATGGCAATGTTTGAACATGTGATCTTGTTTGAATGTCTTAGTTTTAATCCATGATCTTGCTTTTACTCATATGATCTTCTTGTTTGAATGTCTTAGTTTTAATCCATGATAATCGCTTTTGTTTAGGTAATGTGCATTAGTATATTTTGATATTGTTTTAATCCATGATCTTGTTTTAATCATATGATATCTTGTTTGAATGTCTTAGTTTTAATCCATGATACTATTTTGTTTAGGTAATGTACATTACTATATTTTGATATTATTTTAATCCATGATCTTCGCTTTTAATCCTATGATACTGTTTTAATCTATGTGGAATGAATTTTATTTATGATACCGTGCTTTTATTTTTGATCTGTTTAATTATGGCAATGTTTGAACTTGTGATACTGTTTGAATGTCTTAGTTTTGCCTATGATAATCGTTTTAATCTATGATAATGTTTTGTATAGGTAATGTGCATTAATATAATGTGATCTTGTTTTAATCCATGTTTTAATCTATGATCTTGTTTTACACAATACAAGATGTTAAAAACATATGACTAATTAAACGATTATCAAATATAAAAGTATGATATCATAGTCATGTGTGTTGTTTGTTACTGTATTATGCAAAACAGTATCACAAAAAACAGTATCACAATAGAAATGAATATAGAATTCACATACGTGCTCAAAATTTTTATTATAATATGTTTTTGGAATGGTCTCGACGAGACGGTCAAGACCAGTGGCTTTGCCATTGCGTGTGATGGATTTTACTCGTTTGAAGTCGTCTCTTTAGCTTAAAAATGCAATCTTTTATTTTTTTTTCAAAACAGTATCACAAATCTTCTAAAACAGTATCACGGATTAATGTACATCCTTTTGCTGCAAATTAAAGCTCTTCTAAGGTATCTCGGGTCCTTAAAAGCAAACACATACTTGAGGCAGCAATGCCAATATGAAGAAAGAAGAACTCCCAATTATTCTCAAGTTAATGGGAAGTTATGCAAATGGTTCTCATCTAAACTATGAACAATGTTTCTAATTCTTCCCTTGAATTAGAACATGTTTGAGATTCAATTAGACATAGATTCTCATTGGATATATAAGTATAAATATATAATGTGTTTAATGGTAGGTAGGCAATTAATCGGTGAGAATTAATTAAGAGAATAATATTGTTCTTAAAATGTTTCATTAGTAGTACAAAATCATAGGGTTTAACAAAGATCACAAAAAACAATATCACAACAAAACAATATCACTAGAAAACAAGATCACAATGAGCGTTTTTACAATTAAGGGTATGTTGGTCTTTTAGTCACCAAAATGTGACTTTAATTGAATTAAGTTTTGAGCATATGACTTTAGAGCCCATGAGTGTCCAAATAGTTACCGGCCCTGAATTTACCCTTAAATTATAATTTAAGAGCCCGTTTGGTATAGTTTATAAACTAGTGTATTTGACCAAAATTGTTTATTTGACCAAAAAGCAGTTTATTTGACCAAAACTTTTTTATTTGACCAAATTTGTGGCCTTGTAGCATGACATTTTTGATCAAAATTGGTCAAATAAACTATTTTGGTCAAATAAATCAATTTATAATCCATGGCAAACGGGCCCTAAGTTGATAAAATATATTTTTTATTCACATATTTCGTAGGACCTATAATTTATAAGTAATTAAAAAATAATTTCGACACTACTAAATATACTATTAATCCACGTGGATTAAACATTTTATATGTGAGGTTTCCAACAATTTGGGAAGAGATAATGTTGGAACGGATGATATTGTTTCTACAGTTTTGTGCATATTGTGCTGTGTGAAAATATGTTACAATTAGTGTGACTTGAGAAAGATTCTTGTGCTTAGGCCTTAGAGTTTTAGATGTTTTTGCCATTGATTCATCATATAAATTATGTAGAAGAGATATGATAAAAATCTATACTTAAATTTTTATGAATACTAGTTTTTGATCCGTACAATACACGTAGTGTATTTAAATACGATATTTAAAATTATTTTGATTATTTTTTTTGTTTTCTTTTTGCTAAATTCCATAATCTGTATTCTAATATGAATTGCAATAAAAATTTATTGGAATATATAAGAAAAATACTATCATGTAAACATGAAATATTAGTACGAAGAAAATTATACGAATAATGAAATAACCATATTTTATAGTATAGTTTTTCATATCAGTCTTCATTTAATATTTGAAACGTGGAGTATTCCTCTTTTTTTCTCAAAAAATATTTATCCAAAATGAGCACAAAAAATTTTTTATAGTAACTTGCAAACTAAAAACGAAATTATTTGATTCAATAAAATATACAAGCAAAAAGAAAAAGAGAACATCCCGGATTTTCTCGTCGAGCCACTGCCACCATCACGTACATCTACCACCACCATGTCGCAGCCATATCTTGTTCTTATCGACCCACTACTCCCTTGCATCTCGAACTACATTCATAATAACAAGATTAGTTCAAGATAAAAAGAACCTTGAATTATTACCTCTTTGCAGCATAACCTGAAAATGGGTTACACAAAATTATTCTAGATTCTTGAAAAATCACAAACCAGAGAAAAATTTAAAACAAAGTTAGAAATGAGAATAATAAGAATCAAAATAGAGCATAATTTGAAATAAAAGATTTCATATAAATACAAAAATTAGTCTAGATTCTTGAAAATCCAAATATTAAATGTTCCTCTTCTCACAACAAACATATTTTGTTTCAAAGAGAACTTGGGATTAGGAATTTAGGATAACCTGAAAAACAATTTAAAAAGCCCTAAAATTGCAATACATCAAAACCATTGCATCTAAAAAAGTGCAGTCCTACTGCCTTAGACATTGCAAGAAAAGACAGAGATATTAAGATTTTCTCTGAAGCATCATTAGTACATGAAGAAAAAGAAAAGTAAAAGAATATGCAATCTTGTGTTATTATCGTTATAGAGATCGAATCTGTAAGAGGAATAAAATAAACTATGATCAACCAAATAATGTGGAGGAAATTTACAATGCAACCAGCTTCAATGCTATTGAGATCTTAACCATATGAACAATCAATTTTGGGACAAGTTGAACTCATTAGGCTGGTGTACTTTTAGGTTCCCAAATATTAATAGTTGTTTTTGCTTGGTAGTACTTGTCTCTTTCGACATATGCTATCGTGTGCTGGTGAACCCACAAACCTAAAATAAAACGTCGGCTAATGTCTCTTAACTTTTGACATGCGTTGCACTTTGATTTCCAATCTTTAAAAGAAGCAATTTAAGTCTTCCAAAATGTTATTTTGAAAGTACTTTCATCTTGAGGGGACAATTCTAGCTTTATTTTTAATTAATACTTCTCTCATGTGATATTATTGTTTTATGTTTACTCGTACATTATTTTTTTCCTAAATATATGGACCCTCAAATACTCGGAATATCAAATTCTGCCTAATCCCTTGAAAAAAATAACATAAGCAAATGATAGTTAATTGAAGTTTGAATTTCTATTGTGGTAAGAGCAAAAATTCAAGATTCAAAAGCCCTAGAACAAACAAGAAGTTGGGCTAGGAGTTTAGTTTACTCCATAGTTATCCGACCCTGACAAGGAGGTGGGCCACCGGGTTGTTGGTTCAACCGGTGATTCGGTGGTTGAACCGATGGATCAATTCATGTCGAACCGATAAATCTATTTTTTTAAATATAACATAGAATTATGAATTATTACACTCTAATAAATAAACATTATATTAATTTTGTTACTAAATATCTCCCTACAAGTCCAAATCAAACAAAAAACTACATATATAATAGAAAATCATCACCATCACAAATGTATTTAGCAAAATAAGTATGAGACTACTAGTATTATCAACTAATTCTTGTAAAAAATAACATAAATTATTATACTTGATTACATTAACATTTTATTAATAGAGTGCAGAAGAAATTGGTGCATCTTTTATGTAGAATAGGATAATAAGAAAAATAAAAAAATTTCATTATGCAATGACCCGGACGGGTCACCGGGTTTGTTAAAAAACCGGCAGTTTTTTCGGGTTATAAACGGTTCGATTGTTGGGCGGTCCAATTAAGAGAATCCGGACCGGTTGGGGCACCGAGTCACCGGTTTTTCGATCGGAACGGCCGGGACGGGTCCGGTTTGATAACTATTGTTTACTCCCTAAAGGAAAAAATATTACATAACAAAAAGATGTCGAGATGCATACTCTTAGTGTATATTTGATGAGCACAATTAGATCCTCTAGATGCTGTAATTGATAAAAATTTAATTTAAATAGAGTAGTATTACATAACAAGGCAGCTAGCGCATGCAACATAACCATTTTTTTTTTTTTTTTTTTTTTTGCAATTTAACAAATTATTGATAATATTAGGCAATATCCATGGCAATAAGAATCACAACATTACTTAAGACAAGATATACTATATGTATCCAAATTTCGTGTTTTTCAGTTTTTAAACAGCACTATATGGCTGGGTTTCACCCATTTAAGGATAGGTCTAGAAATCATGTTAAAGTATTGGAAAGAAAATATAGTACGAGATTCGTCGCAAAAATAAGAAGCGTCATTATTACAAATACACACAATTGTTTATGTTGTTAAGGATGACTCTAAACAGCTATATATACACAATATGACACCGAAAATAAAATTTCAAGGTGAAACCAAAGTCTGAGATGCTTATTCACTTAAATAGAGCATAAAGACACATGTTTATGGTTGAGAGCAAGGTTGAACAATACAGAGCCAACAAGATCTCTATCCGAAAAATTCGCTACAATAGCTGCAGTTATCGTTAGCCCCATACTAATACAATTGTACTGACAAGTGAACTTCCATGAGGAAAAAGAAGAGCACTGACGTGTCACCTAATTAAACTAGTATCTTTTTTTTGGTAGAATCCGATCATTTGTATGAGAAAATGAGATTTGAACCCTTTGTTCGTGATGGACTTTTCATAGACTTTTGATGATGTGAGTTCTGAAAAGTGGTTTTAAAAGATCAAAATCGTGATTAAAAAAAGGAACTTCCATGAGGAAAAAGAAGAGCACTGACGTGTCACCTAATTAAACTAGTATACTGTTTTTCTGCAGTGGAATCCGACCATAGGATGTATGAGAATGGTCATTGAGATTTGAACCCCTTTGTTCGTGATGGACTCTTGATGGACGAAGATGATGATGTGAGTTGCAGTGGTTGTGGTTTTAGGATTGAAGCAGTGATTAGAGCAATGAGAAGATTGTTTGAGGGAGAGTTTCGTCTTTTGTGAGAGCTCAAAAAAGAACTTGACGAGAATTTAAAAGCTCCAAATAATTATGAATGTGGTGAGTATACAGATAGAAAGTCATTCAATATTAAATCCATTGATGAATGTAACAAATTTGTAGCTCAAATTGACTGCATTATCTCAGAGAATTGAATTTCTTAAATTCATTTCGACCTCTTGATAAGCTGTTAATTCATATTCTCACGATTTTAATTTCCCAAGAATTTCAAATTGCAAAGTATGTCTAATTCTAAAAGTTTAAATATTTCCAACCAAACATACATCAAAAAAATAATTATCATAATCCAAAAATAAGGCAATTCAAAAAATTGAACAATCAAAATAAAATAAATATTTGAGAAAAAAAAAACAGCCTTGTTTAATTCCAACCACATGAGTATGAACATAATATAACAATTAACATACCCAACGTAGGACTCATAGCTGTGAGGAGTAAAGAGCAAAATCGATACCAGATCAAAGAATTTCAACAAAAGGTCATGGAGATAACTCTGGTAGGCGGTGAGAGGAGGATAATCGAGGCCCCAATAGCTGAGTCATTGGTTGAGCTATTTCGATACCATTCTTTCACCGGTAGATTGAGGGTGGTCTCCATCCAGTGCCGTTGAGCCTCGTAGTCTTTGAACTTCGGTGGTGTGGCGGCGCCAGAGTACGGGTGGATCGTGACAGCGAGCTAAACCACCACTGCAAAGAGGCTGATACAGAAGAACACGAATGTTTGTGCTATTCTTATTTTACCTCTAATTCAAAAACCCACCCACTCAAATCTCTGTCATTTAATCAATACTCCATCAATTGAATCATTGCAATCAAAGTATGAACAAAACTGATAAGTACAATTTTGTAGTTATGCTCTTGCATGTATTATTAACAATGAAATTTCCTTTATATAGGCATTACATGATTGACTCCAATAAAATAACACCACTAATCTGAAAAATATAAACTAGGAATGCAAAACATTTAAGCCTCAAACTAACCACTAAACAACGTGATCAAATTCCTAAAGATTAGAACAACATTAAAAATAAAATTACTAGAAACTAAAGACCAATTCAATTTCCAACAATCCATACCTTAAACTGATGTTAACAAACAATCAATTTAATCATAATTTTGGTGAGTAGCCCTCCCTCAAACCAGATCCTTCACAGAGCAAACTCTAAGCAATTTTCTTAGTTCCATAAATGAATCCAATTTGAGAGTCTTGGTAAAAATATCTGCAATTCGATCTTCACTCTTGCAGTAAACAAAGCAAGAAATGATATCTTACGTCAATATGCTTGTATCTTCTATGAAGAATGGGATTTTTTTGAAAGCTTGACTGTAGGACTGTTATCACAGAAAATCTAAGTAGATCTTTGTTGCTTCAAATGAAGTTCCTCAAGAATTTTCCTCAACCAAAATGCTTCACATGCACAAGAAGCTGCTGCAACAAACTCAGCCTCGGTGGTTATTAAAGTGACTATTGGTTGCTTCTTTGATGACCATGAAACAGCTGCAGAACTCAACATAAATACATATCCAGATGTGTTTTTTCTGTCATCTAAATCACCATCATAATCACTGTCTGTAAAGCCAAACAATTTTGATTTTCCACCCCTTTTGTAGAAGAGTCCAAATCCTATTATAAAAACCGCATCTGGTTGTCACAATATAATCGCAATGGCCTAGAAATAGAATCTACAATTCTAAGCCCGTAAATGAAACTCTTCACCCATACACCATGTGATGTAGCCTCAAAACATGAAACGAACTCACCTCCATAGTGGAAGTAGCAACAAAGTCTACTTTGCACTCCTCCATGATACACTCCACCGGCAAACATGAAAATGTATCCGGATGTTGATTTTCGTGAATCAACACGACCCAAGAAAGTCTCGAATCGAGTAGCCAACTACTACCAAATTATCGGCCTCGTCTATACATAAGCATGTAATCCTTCGTCCACCTGAAGGTATCTCAAAACTTTCTTTGCGACTTTCCGATTGGTCTATACCGGATTACTCGATATCTCCCCAACATTCCAACAACAAATGCAATGTCGCCTTGTGCAGACTGAGCATACATCGAAGCTTCCAACAATCAAGCATATGGGATGTTTCTCATTTGTTCCTTTTCAAGGTCATTCCTTGGGCATTGATTCAAATGAAACTTATCACCCTTCACTATGGGAGCTATACTTGGTGAACAATCTTTCATTCTAAATCTCTCTAAACTTTTATTGATATATGTTTCTTGAGACAGACCCAAAATGCCTTTATGTCTGTCTCTAAAGATTTTTATGCCAATGACATAAGATGCATTACCCATATCCTTCATGTCAAAATTTATAGAGAGATATTGTTTCACCTCATATAGCATACCCTTATCATTGGTTGCAAGTAAAATATCATCCACATATAGAATAAGAAAACAAATTTTACTCCCACTGATGTTCTGGTATATACATTGATCCATAACGTTCTCTGCGAAACCAAATGAAGAGATAACATCATGAAATTTTAAATACCATTGACGGGAGGCTTGTTTCAATCCATATATGGATTTCTTAAGCTTGCACACCAAATGCTCACCATTACTAGAGGAGAATCCTTCCGGTTGTTTCATGTACACCTCTTCCTCTAGTTCTCCATTGAGGAAAGCAGTTTTCACATCCATCTGTTGCAACTCAAAATCAAAATGTGCAACTATTGCTAAAATAATGCAAAGAGAATCTTTCTTTGATACAGGAGAAAAGGTCTCCTTGTAGTCGATTCCTTCCTTTTGAGTAAATCCTTTGGCTACGAGTCTTGCTTTATATCTTTCAATGTTGCCTAATGAGTCCTTCTTTGTCTTAAAGACCCATTAACACCCTATGGCCTTTGTTCCATTAGACAACTCGACAAGATCCCAGACTCCATTAGATGCCATAGAATTCATCTCATCTTTCATAGCATTATACCATAAATCAGATTCCTTACAACTAATGGCATGTGAAAATGTTTCGGGATCATTTTCAGCTCCAATGTTATAGTCCAATTCTTGTAGATACACGACATAGTCATCTGAAATTGCTGATCTTCTTTCTCTTGTAGATCTTCTTAATATTGGTTCAACATTTTCCTGAAGGTTATGTTGTCCAACTGGTTGTTCAACCATTTCTGGCACTTCCTGAACAACTTGATCTACAAAATCATCATTAGCAGGTTGTGGAACTTCATTGATTTGTTGCACAACACCCGTTTGGGCCTGAGGAGTGTTGTGAACAATAACCAATCTTTCACTTGATGTGGAAGGTTGATCTCTTTCAGAGATTGTGTTCTGAAATTGATCACTCCCACTGGTTAAGTCATTCTCAAGAAACTTTGCATTTCTTGATTCCACAATCCTAGTGCTATGAGATGGACAATAAAATCTGTAACCCTTAGACCTTTTGGCATATCCAATGAAATACCCACTAATGGTCCTTGGGTACAATTTCTTCTCTTGTGGATTATAAACTTTTACTTCAGACGGGCATCCCCAAACGCGCATATGTCGCAAACTCGGCTTCCAACTTTTCCATAATTCAAATGGCGTCCTTGGGACAGCCTTGGTTGGAACCCGGTTCAATATATACACAGCCGTTTTAAGAGCTTCAATCCACAAGGATTTAGGAAGCTTGGAGCTGCTAAGCATACTGCGCACCATGTCCAATAAAGTTCGGTTTCTTCTTTCTGACACACCATTCTGGTCCGGAGAACCAGGCATAGTGTATTGGGCAACTATCCCATGCTCTTCAAGAAACTTTGCAAATGGACCAGGTGCTTGTCCACCATCAGTATATCTACCATAATATTCTCCACCTCTATCTCGTTTCTAACGATCTTTATTTACTTATCACATTGTTTCTCTACTTACGCCTTAAAAGCCTTAAAGGCATCTAGTGCTCGCTTCTTGTTATGAAGCAAGTAGAGATACATGTATCGTGAATAATCATCTATAAAGGAGATGAAGTATTTTGGACCATGTGTGTCCATGTCTCGGACAACAAATGTCTCGAATGTATGATTTCTAAGATATCCAGACTCCTCTTGGTACCTTTCTTTGACTTGTTAGTCTCGCTTTCCCTTAATGCGGTCTACACAAGTTTCAAAATTAGCAAAATCCAAAGTACTAAGTACTCCATCATTTACTAATCTTTTAATTCTATCTATGGAGATATGTCCTAATCTCCGGTGCCACAATATAGAGGAATCCTCATTCATAATACATCGTTTATTACCAGTGTGAACATGCATAACATTATTAGTAACACCATGTTGTAAATTAATAGAGAAAAGACCATCACACAAAATACCATTCCCAACAAGCTCAGATTTATAAAACAAACTAAAAGATGTATCTGAAAAATTAAAGGAATATCCCAAAGGTACAAGTCTTGAAACTGAAACCAAATTTCTAGAAAAACTTGGAATATAAAAGGTCTTTTCCAAATTTAAAACATGGTTATTATTTAAAACTAACTGCATGTTCCAATAGCCTCCACATGTGAACCCATCTTGTTTCCTGAGAAGATGCTTTGCTCACTTCCCACTGGCTTCCTTAGGTTTCGCATACCCTGCAAGGTATTTGAAATATGGATTGTAGCACCAGAATCAATCCACCATGTATTATGATTAACATCAACCATATTAGATTCATAACAAACAAAAGAGATTGATTTACCTTTCTTCTCAAACCAATTCTGAAATTTGGTGCAATCCTTCTTCATGTGTCCCTTCTTTTTATAGAAGAAACACTTATTTTCCTTTTTGATTCCACCTTGGGGTGGTATTTTACCTTTCCCCTTTTGTTTGGTTTGATTCTAATTCTTTCATTGGTTTTGGTCCTTTTCATGTGTTACCAATAATGCACTCTCACCCATTTCCATAACCAGCCTTCCTTCTTCTTGAACACACATGGTCGAGTTCATTGATTGACCATTTGTCTTTATGTGTGTTATAAAGAGATTTTGAAAGGTCCATATTGTTGTGGAAGAGTGTTCAAGATGTAGTGCACAAGGAAGGAATCGAGACATATCAACCTCAAGAGTTTTCAACCGAGCCGCAACGTCCCTCATTTTGCATGATGTCACGCACGCACACCTCTCACACCGGTGAGCTTTAAGGATGAAAACTTCATTATTAGGGTGCTAGCAAGTGATTTATCCGAAGTCACAAAATGTTCATCAATAGCCTTTAGTAATGCCTTGACATCGTCGTGCTTATCGACGTAACCCACGAATACCAAATAGATTTTTGGTCTTTATGAACATCACACTAAGGCGATTAGATCGCTCCCATTGTTCATAAAGAGCCTTTTCTTCTGGAGTCTGGTCATAGTAATGGTCGGTTTGTCTTTCCTGATAGCATAATCAATGTCCATGCATCCCGGATGAAGGAGAATTCTCTCCTTCCATACCTTGTAGTTGTCCCTTTCGCCTCGTGAATTTCACACTTAATATCGAAAAATTCGCAGGCTGCATGACTGCATAAAAAATCAAACATACATGCATATATTACATTAATTTGAGACTAATAAATCCAAATCGTGTTTTACCAATGTAAATCACGTTCCAAAATAAAAAATTAAGAATCTAGTGACATAAAACTTGCCTGTGGGCCAAAGTCCTAATTCAATTAGATTCAAATATATTTATGATAAAACTATCAAATCATGTCCCTTTTCTTAATTCCTGTGGGTCAATTAAGAAATACAATTTGATATTTTACCCTAATTAATCATACCAATATAATAAAAAATTCCTGTGGGATAATTTTTTATAATATCATGTACAATTAATTACAATAAATGTCTATTTTCTTATATATGATTCTAAACCACTTAATATATAATTTTGCATAATTAAAGATGCTGTGGCTAACCTCTAATTATTTAAAACTATATGGATCACTAGACATTTAAAAATTCTTCAAAACTGTTCATATACAAAATTGCATGTAATAATAAGCAATATGAACAAATATTAACAAAATTCGTAATTATGCACTCCAAATATTTTATTCAAATTAGTATGTATAATGAAAAATGAATTATTCATACAGAATAAAATAATCATAGCACATAATAATTTAAAATTCCAATTCATAAAAAAAATGCCAAAATTATGAATGTGACGTTTCATTTGGACAGGAAATAAAATTCTTTGGGCCAAAAGATGTTGGTTTGTACTTGTCAAGTCAAAGGTCTTTGGGCACAAAATGGCAGTAATTGGGCCTTTAATTGAACAAGACTAGAAACAATTATATATAAAATGCCCAAACTGAAATGTCCAAATCGTGAATAAAGGTCCCCCCCCCCTTTTTTTTTATTTGGTTGTCTTCAACCTTCAGACAGTAAACACAGATCCGCCATTTTTCTCAACCTCTCGAAACCAAAAACAGCGTTTCTTTCACATAAATGTTAGAAAATCAATTTACTAATGATTTCTAACATTATTCCTCATAAAAGCTCCAAAAATTTACATCAAAATCTCGGGTATTGTTGATTAAAAAAAAAATTGCAGATTGATAAAGCATCAAGACAGAGGTAAATAATGCTCGATACCAACTCGTAAGCATCCTATATGCTTAAATAGCAATAAACACGATCAAATGCGGAATTTGGATGATCGAAATACCTCCGCCATTGACGACGTAATTTTAAGCTATTTCCAAATTGGCCAAACTTTAATTTTGGACATTCAGAATCAATGCAAATCAATTATTAAGATGTGTTTGGGCCTTCCATGATCAATGGAAGTTTCCTTATCGAAAAAGGAAAGGAATTTCCCTTTACCTTACAAGCAGAATCTAGAAGATGAATCTCACTTGGATGCTCTATAAACTTGCTAATAAGACTTATTGCATGCATAATATGAGGCCGTGTTCATGTCAAATACATGAAACTCCCAACAATTTGCTTATAAAGTGTAGTACCAACCCTTTTTCCTGCTGGATCTTTTACAAGCTTAATACCATTTTCAACTGGAGTAATCACAGAGTTGCAGTTTTTCATGTGAAACCTCTCCAAAATTTCTTGGCCATAATTTTTCTGAGTAACAAAATGCCACCAACAACTTGTATAATCTCTAAGCCAAGAAAGTAATGCATTTTCTAAGATCAGTTATGTCAAATTCTAGCATCATAGACTTCTTAAATTTTCTAAGCTTAACACTATCATTTTCAGTAAATATCAAATTATCTACATATTAGCATACAATAAGCATTTTCCCTCCATCTCCAACTTTTGTGTAAAGAGTATGCTTATATGGACATTTATCAAAACCTTCCTTGTGGAAATAAGCATTTATATGACTATACCAAGCTCTCTAGGTGCTTGTTTTAGTTCATAAATAGCCTTTTTTAATTTATAAACTTTATGTTCAGTACCAATTTTCACATACCAATGAGGTTGATTGATGAATACGTGCTCTTGCAAATCTCCATGTAAAAATGCCGAATTGACATCCAGTTGGAAGATGGACCATGAGTTTTGAGCAGCCAAAGAAATCGCCAATCTGATTGTCTCATGCCTTGCTACATGTGCAAAAACCTCTTTGTAATACACACCGAATTCTTACTTGTAGCCTTTAGCTATTAGACGGGCTTTGTACTTGTCAACTTCACCATTTTCCTTTAACTTTGTCTTCTAAACCCACTTTATACCGATCGTCTTTTGTCCTCTTAGAAGATCTGTTAATTTCCAAGGGTTGTTCTTTTCGATGGCATCAATTTCATCATCCACCGTCTTTTGCCATTTTACTTCTTTTACAGCAGCTTCAAAACTTGTTGGATCACAATATGAAAAAGAGCAAAATTCATGAGTAACTCATCATTTTCATCAGGTTGATTAATTTCTCTAACCACATAATCTCGCATCCACAAAGGCCTTTTTCTAACACGTTGAAAATGAGAACTTGATGCTGCATCATTATGTTCAGATTCTACTCCTGAGGTTTCAGATGTGGTTTTTCGAGTACTGAGACGGCTGGAAGAGGCTGCTGCCTTTCTTCTTTAGTCTCACCATCAAAATCTTCTTGTATTTATTTTTGGGTAATTAGCAAAAATGTCCCTACCTATTGAAGTAATTGTGCAAAACGTCCCTACCTTCTAAATTTTGGCAGTTTTACCCTTACCTACTGGATTTCTTGCGCAAAATGTCCTTCAGTCCAAAAATCAGCCATTAACATAGGGGTAAATTAGTCCAACCATTTTTTTCACATATATATTACTTCTTTTAAAATTGAGAGGCTTCTCATGCAATTTCCAAAATTGCACAAAGAGGCCCCGTCCCCAAATCGCCAAACGACGCAGAAAACCCCTCCATCTCTCATTTCTAGTCCTTTTATTCTTTACCCTTCTCCTCAACACCACCTTATCATAATCAAATGTATGTCATGACAATCCAATCTCCAATAAAATAATTTCCTATAAGTCTCCCTCTCTTAAATTCTTGAATTTTATATGTTTTTCTGTTGTTTATGTTGAAACATTGTACCTAGAATATTTTGTTAGGAGTTTTACTTGGTCGTATTTGAGTTTGATTTTTCTTCTTCTTTCTCTGAGAGAGAATAGGAAGAATCTTTACTGGTCGTGGGTTTTAGGTGGGGAAAAAGAGCAGAATTTTTAAATGGTAGTTATATATTTGAAGATTAGTCATGAAATTTATTGTTTCAAAGGGCTTTCCTTGAAGAATCCTCAATTGGGTATCTCTGAAATTTAAAAATTGATCTTTTGTGCCATGACTCAATTTTTAGTTTTTATGCTCATGGGGGTTTCTTGGAAATTTTCTCGAAAAGGGTTTTTGTTAATAATTCCAAATTTGTAGTTTTAGTGTTTAAATTTGAAATTGAGTTTTGATGTTTAGAATGCAGTCCTTAAATTTGTTTGATTGATTTTACAGAGTGGCGATCCTAACTGCTGAGATGTTAGGGGAAGATAATAAGGATAGGCTTGCTTGAGAGGAGTTGGAAAACATACTCACTAGTCGGTTTAGGTGATCGATCGATCACCTAGAAAGACTAACTCTAGGTCACAATGGAACAAAGAAAGCTCGGGCTTGTTTGCCACCCCTTCACCTCTTTCGGTTACTAGGCCTAGTGGGGAGGAATGGCCGGGTCGGCTCGGATGATATTGGCATATGGCCGAACTCCCTACTCCCGGTGCACAGTTGGATCAACGACGCCTGTGGAAATTCAACTCCGCAACAACCTCCTAGAGAATTTGAATTTAAGAAAGATAAGGTGGTGTTTTGGCAGATTTGGAGATGGGTGACTGCCGTGCAATTTTGGAAATTACATGGGAAGCCCCCCAATTTTAAAAGAAGTAATATATATGTGAAAAAGTGGTTGGACTAATTTACCCCTATGTTAATGGCTGATTTTTGGATTGAAGGACCTTTTGCGCAAGAAATCCAGTAGGTAAGGGTAAAATTGCCAAAATTTAGAAGGTAGGGACGTTTTGCACAATTACTTTAATAGGTAGGGACGTTTTGTGCTAATTACCCTTTATTTTATGACAATGTTTTCATCCCAGCTCCAGGACTTTTCTACATCAAACAATTTTCTTGGTGATGATTGTACAATTTGTATGCTTTTGAGTTCTCACTAACACAAAGAAAAATGTATTTCTCTCCCTTGTTATCAAGTTTTTTTCTCTTCTGATCTAGAATGTGGGTGTAGACTATGCAACCAAAGATTCTAAAGTGTTTGACACATGATCTGCTTCTTCGATGTCATGTTTTGAAAAACAAGTATGGGACTTTTGTTCAAAACGTGAATGCTCCAGATGACTGCTTCAGGCCAAAAGCTTCTTGGAATACGACTTCTTGCCAGAATAGTCCTCACCATGTTTAGGATTGTGCAATTCTTTCTTTCAGAAACTCCGTTTTGCTGTGGTGAATATTCTCATGTAAGTTGGTTTTAAATACCATATGACTCACCGAAATTCACACTCTTGTTAGTTATATTCTCTGTTAGGTATCCAACCCATGTCTTAGGATAGATCAAAGGCCCAAGCCCAATAAATTAGTCCAAATTAAAGAGCCTAATGATAATTAATTTGGTGTAGCAAATACTTCTATTCTAATTGTGATTAGAATAAGGTTTCTTGTATGGATGGAAATTGGAGAAGGAATGTTCATTAGGATTTTATTTGATGCCTTAATTAACATTATAAATTAAGACATTTGGGATTATAATCCATGTGTCTCCATGTGTGAGTGCATGAAGCAGAGAACCCAACTCACCCAAAATAGAGAGAAAATTCGAGAGCAACATTATAACAAATTTGCAGAATTTGGACATCCTGCACAGCAGTAATGAAACGTTAGCATCTCTACGTTCCGTGGTCTAATCATCATGAAATGTGGATAGCAAGTTAACAATTCATTGAAGATCAAATTCAACGGTTAAGATCAAGAACCAATGGTTATTTCGAAAGAAATTATTATCCGAATAGTGACGATCTAGCGAAACACTTTCTTTATTATTTTTGAGTAGTGTTCTTGAGAGAGTTATACTTGGATATATTGTTAGTATTGCTTTTGAGGAGTTCCGTCTTTGATAGACGGTGATTATTTGTATGCCAATAATTGTTTAGTTCTTGATGATTTGGTGTGTCTCTAGTGGTATCTAGAGAATAACATTGTATCCATTATTGTTGATTATAGTGGAAGATTTATTGTTATTGGGTTGTGGACGTAGGCACGTTGCCAAACCACGTTAAATATTGTGTCATTTATTTCGAGTATTATTTAGTTTGGTTATTTTTCTATTTTATTAATTCCAACGAGGTTTACACAAGAAAGAAAAAATCTTTATTCCGCTGCTTTGTTCATAATATATCGTGTTCGATCTTTATTGGTCATTGGTTAAATTTTCTCAACATTCTCCACCATGATCGCTAAGAATAATTTTAATAGGCCTGTCTGCTTCTTTTTCGACTAGCATCTTGAAGCTTTTGAAAGCTGGAAAAGCTTCAAATTTCTCCTACAAAAAATAGACCCAGGTTTTCTGAATACAATCGTTATAAAATAACGTTTACCACCATTTGATGTCGGATTAATGGGCCCGCATATGTCACAATGAATTAACTCCAACACTTTTTTTGCTCTAATGAAAGCTATCATGTGCTTGTTTTCCCAACAAAGCATTCTTCACAAATTTCTATAGGATAATCAAATTGAAGAAGACCCACAACCATCCTCCTTTAATGTAGAGTTTTTAATCCTCCAAAGTTTAGGTGCCGAAATCTGTAATTCCATAGCCATGCTATGTTATTCAATTTTACTATAAAGCAAGAGTGGCCAACATTTTGGAAGTGTAATGGGAACATTCGATTTGCAGTCATGCTGACTTTAGCAACCAACTCATACTTGAAATCTTGAATTTTGCAGATTCCACCTTTAATAATAACCTCAAATCCTTTCTCTTGAAGTTGACCCACACTAAGTAAATTTGTTTTTTAAGTCTAGAACACAAAGAACATCAGAGATAATGTAAATAGATGTGTTTTTTGTTTGAATCTTTACCTTTCCCATTCCCATGACAGAAACTAAAGAATTATCTCCAAGCTTCACAGTTGTGTGGAAAGTTTCATCCTAGTCAGTAAACACATATCTGTCTCCACACATGTGATTGCTATAACCCGTGTCAAGATACCAGATTTTTTTGGGTTTCTTCATTGGGATTGCACGCCATCAACAAAGAAATTGACTCTGCATAGTAAGAATTTTCTCCATGTCCTCCGTTTCTATTCAAATCTGTACGACATTCAGAACGTTAATGACCATATCTATGGCACCGAAAACATTCAATGTTTGATTTGTCTACAGAATGTGGCTTGAACCCATTTGAATTCTGACCATCACGACCTCTCCATTTTCCTTGATAATCAGTGCCTTTATTATCTCCCAGTCAATTGTGTGTGTTCTTGCCTCTCCATCATCTGTTTCCAAGTCCAGTTGCTCTTAGATTTGTATATGCTTGCAATGCTTGTTCTTTCATGTCCTGCTGGGTAATCTTAAGTTCATGAACCAGCAGAGAATTTTGCAACTCATCTATTGAAAGAATAGAACAAATCTCAAAATTAAACTTTGAAGTCATTGAACGAAGAATCTTTTCAATGATGGTGATATCATCAAGCTTCTCTTCGTGAATTCGCATCTTGTTTGCAAATACCATTGTCCTAAAAAAATATTCTAAAACTGGCTCTCCTAACTTCATTTGAAGAACCTCATACTCTTGACGAAGATCTTGGAGCAACACACGCTTCGCCCTTGCATTACTTTGGTACTTTTTCTTCAAGGAGTCCCAAATTTGCTTGAGGGTGTCCTTGCAAAGAATTGTTTCCAAGATTGAATGATCAATTTCTTGGAAAAGATAATACTTTGCCTTCAAATCCTTCAGCTTAAGTGCTTCCGACTCTGTCTTCTGCCTCTCTGTCAACGTCGTATTGTTTGTTGGTTTTGCTATTCCAAAATCAACCACCTTCCAATACTCTTTAGACCTCAAGAAATTCATCATTAGCATGTGCCAATGGTCATAGTGACCATCAAAACAAGAAATAGCTAGTTGTACAAAGTTTTCAGAAGCCATAAATGAACTGCTACTGCAATGAAAGAGAGTTGCTGCTGCACACTATATCTTTCCCATTGGTCCTTCTTGGTGGCTCTGATATCATTTGAGCATCTCCAATACACTCAATGGATTGGGAAAAAACATGTAGCACATAATCAAATAGACAATGTTTATTAAAAATGCTTCTCCAATGCACTATGTGGAGCACTACGTTAGTCTAACGTGGCACCAGAAAAAATAGAAGATGTGAGGTACTCCATCTACATCTAGACATTTTGTGAGACTTGATGAGTCAGCAATTTTTTAATGTTTGACTTAATTTAACTCTGGAAAAGAGGATGTGGGAGAAATTTTTCATGGGAAAATTTCAGCGAAAGAGAAGAAAAAATAGGGAACTTCAGATCTTCACGAAATTAAAATCACTATTGGCCGATTAAATTGGATTTTGGAGCAATTTTTTGCAAACAAATCAAGGTTTGGAGAGAAGATTGAGCAGAAAAAACGAAGTGAAACGAGAAAAATCAAGAGGAGATTTCAAAATCTTCAGTGAAAAAGTAAAAATTGAATAATATTTCAGAGGTAAGTTACCCATGAATCTTTTCTACTCAATCGTTTCATCTTCAAGGTTGTTGATTGGATTTTTTTTTGAAGTTTTTATAAACTCCTTAGGATTAGAAAAATACGATTGTGAAAATGATGAATTTTTAATGATTTATTGGTGGGCTTGCAAGATTGGCTGGGAATCCACGTTTTTATTTGCCCATTTTGTGATCACTATTAATGAGATGTGAGAAGCCCCAATCCTTTAATGTTAATTTTTGGGTAAATTTAACGAACGCTCACCGAACTTTCAACATGTAACTACTTACTTACTGTAATTTAAGATGTCACCATTAACTCACTGAACTTTACATTTTGTCAATTATCCACCATCCGTTATCTTTCCGTGTTAACCTTCAAACGGAACAATCTGACGTGGCTAACGGATGCTGCGTTGTCACCAATCATCTGCCTCATTTCGTCCACGTCAGACGTCGCTCTTCAAATCATCCTCCACGTCATAATTCCCAAAATTCAAAACACGTTTTCATACCAATTAAGCGGCTAAAATCTCCCATTTCTCCCAAATCAAAAATCCAATTTCTTCATCTAGAGCCCTAATTCCCGGATCTGCGAAATCCCATTGTGGCCCACCATTGTGCCCCACTTTTGTATTCACTATGGTAGATAAAGGTGACCCACAAAGGATGGAAATGGACCACTTAGGAGTAGTGGAAGAAGCTTTATTGGAGACAACCGAACAAGGACCACTTGAAGGTATTGAATATTCCATATTTTCGTACTTTGCATTTGTAGTGTTGCTCCTAATTGATGTTCGAAATTGTTAAATGTAATTTCATAAATTTTCATCTTTTCATGTAAATTGAGAGCGACATTGCAAACACGAACTGCCATCGAAATTGTAATTTTCAGTTACAAACTGCCATATACATTGCCACAAAATATTTAATATTTTCAACTTTTTTGTTTGAAATTTTGAAATGTCAGATGATTATTAAAACCATAATTGTATTAAATATATTGCAGAAACGGAGGAATATGATTTGGAGGATCCGGGTGTATAATGTTTTGAGTCCGAGGATGATGTGAATGACGATGATTTTGTGTACGACAGAAATGTGGAAGAGCGCATTGCAGTAGGGTTGAACTCTGACCCTGTCGTGGAAGAGCGACATGTAGATGCAATTAGAGAGGACTCCGACTCTGACCATTCGTATGATCCAACGGCTGAGGATTTGAACACTGATTACTCCTCCGATGAGGAGAGCAATGCAAGGTACCCTTCGTTTAATGAAGAGAAGGAAATGTGGGATCCTCAGTTGAAGTAGGAAAGACATTTGTAGACGTATCGAACTTTAGGAAAGCGATAAGAAGTCACGGAGTAGCTACGGAGTGTAACTTGAGGATGAAAACTAATGACAATAAAAGAGCACAAGCAGTGTGTCAAGTTGGGTGCAAGTGGAGGATATGGGCATCCGAGAATAAGAAGTTGAATTGCATCCAGATAAAGTCATACAATCCGAACCACAATTGTATTAGAGATGGTTCGAATAGGCATTGTACAGCCAAGTATATAGTCGAGAGATATTTGGACACATTTAGAGTTGATCCCAGCTGGAAACCTAGTGCAATTAGACATAGAGTGTTGCAGGATTTGAAAATTAATATTGCACGCCAAACTGCGTGGAGGGCTAGGAAGAATGGGTAGGATATTGATTGAGGGTACTGATGAGCATCAGTTTGGGTTGCTTTGGAGTTATGCCGTTGAGTTGTTGAGGACAAATCCAGGCTCCACTTGTAGAATAGTTGTACATGAGTCAAAATTTCAGAGGATATATGTGTGCGTAGATGCTTGCAAGAAAGGATTTTTAGCAGGTTGTCGGCAATTTGTGGGCCTTGACGGTTGCTTTTTAAAGGGTACATTTGGTGGTCAGATGTTGGTTGCGGTTAGTTTAGATGCGAATGACTGCATTTACCCACTCGCATTTGCAATTGTAGAGAAAGAGAACACATCCAGCTTGGAGATGGTTCATGAGCAATTTGGGTGGGGACTTGAGGATCGCGAATAGCAATGATTGGACTTTCATGAGTGATAGATGTAAAGGATTGCTTTGAATGTGATTGAGGAAATGTATCCAGCGGCCGAGCATAGACTTTGTGTGCGCCATATGTACACAAACTTCTTTAGATCGGAGTTTAGAGGTTTGGCTATGAAAGAAATTCTGTGGAAGGCGGCAAAATCTACTACTGTTGCGGACTTCATGTTTTGGATGAAGGAGATGGAAAAGCAAAACAAGCCCGCTTACTATTGGTTAGTGAAGAGGGATCCAAAGGAGTGGAGTAAGTCCCATTTTCTAACGAATGTGAAGAGTGACATATTGTTGAATAATATGTGTGAGTGTTTCAACAAAGTCCTTCTAGAGGAGAGGGGAAAATCAATTGTCACGATGTTGATTGATATGCACATTAGTTGTATGAAAAGGATCCAAACTAGAAGGGATAAGATGAAGAGAGTCGTTGGACCACTATGTCCTAAAATCTATGCGAAGTTGGCCACAAATGTAGACATGGCAGCTGGAAGTGTAGTTGATTGGTCTGGGGGCCAACAATGGTACGTACGGAGCATGGATGGTGAGTTTGTTGTTGATCTTCATTGCCGCATGTGCACTTGCAGAAAGTGGGACCTCACAGGCATTCGATGTGCACATGGTTGTGCTGCAATTCTAGAAAAAAGGGACCAGCCGTTGCATTACGTACATGATTGTTACAAAGTAAGCACCTACCTCGCGTGCTATGAAAATATTGTGATGCCCCTAAATGGAAAAAAGATGTGGCCTCCAGTTGATAAAGCCCCTCTTAGACCACCTACCTGACATGTAGCTCGCAGAGGTAGACGGCAAAAGAAAAGGAGATTGCAAGCCGAAGAAAGTGTCGTTAAGCACAAGAGTGGGACAAACAAAATGAAGAGACATGGAACGGTTACTATGACTTGTAGTATATGTGGTTTAACCGGACATAATAAGCGATATCATGACACACGTGATGCAACACAACATGTTCAATTCCTATTTGCATATGTATAAATTATGTACTAATTTCATTTTCATTAATTCAATGGTATGTGTGCCATGTTTTACAGGAGTGGTATGGAGATGATGTGGTCCAAACTGATGTTGCAAGTCAGAATTCCAACCAATGCCAAGCTGTTGTTACCAAGGGTAAACTTCAGCCTAGAAGATCCCATCAGTTAGTTGCAAATGCTACTTCCAAGCCTTCATCATCTGAGTTCCATTTTATTCCTACTCCTGGAATTGTCCCACGCAATGACAATCTGTGTAATGCTGTTAGACCTCCAGCCGTTGCAGTGGGTTCAGAAATTCTTAGTCAAAGCTTCTCAGTGGACAGCATGGTTGATGATTTGCAGCAGATGGAAGAAAATGAACAAGCTATGATGAAATCTAAGAGAGCCAAAAATAGAAGAATTGCAAAGAGATAGCTTGTGTAATAGTTCAACTTGAATTAAGTAGATGCTGTAGGGTTGCTGAGATTTTTTGAGCCATATTGCACATGGTTTTTGTTTTTGTGGACATGTGAAAAATAGCCAGCTCATTTTCTTTAGTTCAGTTCCAAAAGTCATGTATTTTTAGTTGGATATGTATCCTTTTACTATGAATGAAGATGTCACCTTTTGGTTGATGATCATTTCCAATGATAGTAAATTGCCAACTGATATTAGAAATTTGGTTTTTTTTTTTTTTTTTTTTTTTACCAATCCCCTATCTGCAACTGATATTAGAAATGTGGTTTAACTGCCATTGGTGTTTGAGTACTTTTAATTCTAGGCAGTCAGTGGAAAATGACTGCCATTCCTTTGTAAAATATTTGGTGCAACAGACATGGTTGGAGCTCATAACAGCCAACTGATGTTCAAGTTGATTTCCTCATTTCCCATTTGATTCCAGCTGATGTTCATTTCAGCTATCAAAGTCGATGAAGGATTCCAACTGATGAACCTATGAAGGATTCCAACTGATGTTCATTTCCCATCTGATAATATGCTATCCAAGATGTTTAATTCCCAGCAAAAACATAGCCAAATTATGTACAAATAATTACATTGCTGTGGACCAAAAGATGCACACAACTGATGTTCATTTTCCATCTGATAATATGCTATCCAAGATGTTTAATTCCCAACAAAAACAGCCAACTTATGTACAAATTAATTACATTGCTGTGGACCAAAAAAATGTACAAGATACTGATCACGAGTTCAATGACATTGCTGATGTTCAATTCCCATTTCATTCCCAATAACTGATCACCACTTCAAATACATTGCTGAAAATGAAGTGGTAAATGTCATTGGGATAAACTTCAAATGCAGTAAAACTATCAAGACAAATTGAATACCTATAAGGGCACATAAATTGAACTTCACATTATCACAAAAAGAATTACACTTTCAGTTCAATTTACAACCTGAACTTCAACTACTGCATATGAAATGCAACTTACAGCAACCAAACATACATACATTGCACCTATTGCATAACCTCAAATTGCCTAACATACATAGCACCAGCAACAAATAACACTACAAATTACATCCCATCAAAGTACACAACGAACCAAAACTACCATGACTACCATTGCCAACACAATCCGGTGGTAAATCAACTTCCTCTGCAACTTCTTCACCAACTCATCTTTTTGGTTACCATTCCTCAAAAGCCCGTTGATGATTATCTTATTACGTGTTTGGACAAGAGGATCCACCCATTTGAAGTAGTCACAAGCATCTGGACGTCCGTAGAAACTGCACCCCAAGAATCTCCTACCTGGGTTGTTCTCCATCCAAGCTGTCCTCATAGTTGCGCTCCTTCCACACATACACAAGGTCTGCTCAGTTATTTGAGCATTTCCATCCACATATTCTGTCGCCATTTCAGTCAATGGTGGGCCACAATGGGTTTCGCAGATTCGGGAATTAGGGCTCCAGATGAAGAAATTGGATTTTTGATTTGGGAGAAATGGGAGAGTTCAGCCGCTTAATTGGTATGAAAACGTGTTTTGAATTTTGGGAATTATGACGTGGAGGATGATTTGAAGAGCGACGTCTGACGTGGACGAAATGAGGCAGATGATTGGTGACAATGCAGCGTCCGTTAGCCACGTCAAATTGTTCCGTTTGAAGGTTAACACGGAAAGATAACGGATGGTGGATGGTTGACAAAATGTAAAGTTCAGTGAGTTAATGGTGACAGCTTAAAGTACAATGAGTAAGTAGTTACATGTTGAAAGTTCGGTGAGCATTCGTTAAATTTACCCGTTAATTTTTTGAGGAATTTCACATACGCTGTGTAATGATTCTCGGAAATTGGATTTTACTAATGGATCAGATGTTTATTGTATATTTTAGTGATGAAATGCATATCTTCTTGCTAAAGATATTTGACCAAGAACATAGGAAGATAATTCAGCATTAGTTGCTAGGAGTTAGGCTCAATATCTGAGTTTTTAGGAGTATATTCCTTTTGGTTTTTGAAAACATACTCAATATCATAGTTTTTTAGCATATTCAGTTTATGAAGATGTGGAAAACAACAGCAACAATATATATTTGAAGGAGAATCAAATTCCTGACACAAAAGATCAAATTTTCTTTTCAAAATTTAAAATATAATGACAGCTCAAAATAAGTAAGAGATGACTTACAGAGGATAAAGCACAGAAACCACATGCCTCATGAGTGAAAAAAGAATCTGAGTTATAACTAAAACACAAAATTCTAAAGTCAAATAAACCTAAATTTATTTTTAAAAAAACACTGCAAGAAATCTTATAGTAATATAATATCATATAGATCATTTATAAATTAGTACATTGCAAGAACATCAATATTCTTTGCCACAATAGCAAAGACATTATCTCCATAGCCCATCTGAAGTTTCTCTTTTCAGTTACTTAAAATTATAACTTGAATATGATCTTACAAAGTTGCAAGATTTTGGAATTGGTAATTATCTGTATTCTGAGTGAAATGATGAACGGGAAAGATCAAAAGAGACTGGCATTCTTCAAGTCTAGTTGAATGTATTTTGGCAGCAATCGAGAATCTAAAAAACGTAAAGCGTGGCTAGGCGTAGAGGCCAAGTTTTAAGTTTCACGAGCCTAGGCGAAGTCTAAGAGTAAAAAAGCGTTTTTTTATTTTTAATATTATTTTGAATTTTTTATCATTTTAAAAGTCATTAAATAGTTAAAATAATACATACCAAACATCTAAAATTACATAATACTATATTTACTTAATAATTCCTATAATTATGCAATTTTCAAGTTTTCAAAAGGCAAAAACTAGATGATTTTTCATATTTTCAATTACACAAGTCTTACTTAATAGATTTATAGGAACTTCATACATACTTTCGAAATTTCCAACAAAAAGAGAAGTCTCAAAATCATAATTACATTGAAGATAGCATCATAGCTTAAATCTTATCTAACTCTTTATCGGACTCTAATTCAATATCTTATTCTTCATCTAGTTCGTCTTCCGTGTCATCAGATACAAAATCATTTTCCTTGAGCTCTCTTATTTCAATTTCAGCATTTCTACTACATCTTCTAGGTTGTAAGATATCAATCTCCTCCTTCTCATCATCACACTCCTCTACAATCCAAGATTGTGCATTACTAACATCACTTGCTAATAGAGTCTCTATTGTGTTACCCTTCCTCCTCTTCTTGTTCATCAACCTTGCATTAAATTGGACATAAACAAGATTGTTCATCCTTGTGGTGTCAAGTCTATTCATTTTCTTGGCGTGTATCTATAATAAAAGAAAAGAAAAAAAAAGATATGTATGTTAGCATCACAAATGTTTATAAAATATAAATAATGAAACAACCTAATTAGTAATTGATAATTACCCCTGAACTCCAATTTCTTTCACAATCCGATGAACTAATAGTCAAACCGAGGATCATTTTTGCCATTGTCTTTAAATTTGGTATTTCATTGCCATAGAAGTGGGACCAACTCACTAATAAATATAAATGAAAGAGAAAAAAATGTTAAATATATAATCATATATAAAATATAATAAATTAATAAGTTAATATCATGAAGAAAAAGAGAATAAGGTTAACATACCCGGATTGTAATTTACACCATTGTTTTCACATCCACTTGTTGCTATCTTTCTTCCAAATGAACCTTCTTTTTGAACATATCTTTGTAACTCGGTATTTATCACATGATGTTGCATTTGATCGTTGGGAAAGAATTTCTCAACAAAAACAATCAAATTATTTGTCATCAATTCATCATCTTTGATACGTGGATTCTTGAAGAAATAGAACAGATTAAAAAAATAAGTCGTTGTATGAAGTGGACTATCGACCCTTGCTTTTTGTATCAATAATGTCTAAGATTGGCATATAGTCCCACTCCCTCTTCACTGTCTTTTTGATTTCATCCTTTGCCTTTAATAGCTCTCCATAAACAAAGCCCATTGAAGGCTTTTCTTCTCCATCAACAAGTGTAAGCACTTTCACTAGTGGGGTGAATACCCTCAAACACAACTCTATGGAGTTCTAAAAATCGTTTGGAACAACAATATTAAATGTCTCTTTTCCCTTTTTGCTCCTAGACCATTTCGTGTGATCTCATTCATTGATAGTCATCATATTTCTCAACTTTTGTTTTTTATCAAGCAAACTTTGCAATGTTAAGAAAGAGGTTGCAAATCTAGTGACTCCCGATCTAACTATCTCCTTTTTTGTGAACTTTCTCATCAATGCTAAAGTCTTATGATGTGCATAGATGAAAATAGTGAAAGATTTTGCCTTGTTAATTACTCCCTTGAAGTTAGGAAGTTTAGAGATTCCTTCAAGTGTAAGATTTAAGGTGTGAGTGCCACAAGATGTCCAAAATATATTAGGCTTTTGTAATTCTAACAATTTCGCGGCGGCCATATCGTTGGAAGCATTATCGGTTACAATTTGAACCACATTTTCAACCCCAACATCTTTAATACATTCATTGACATTGTCAAATATGTATTGACCGGTATGAGCATCATTTGAAGCTTCCTTTGATGAAATAAATGTGGTCCCCAATTTACAATTCACACACAAATTCAAGATACATCTTCTTTTTCTATCACTCCAAGCATTGGTCATGATTGAACACCCATTATTTTTCCACTCTTCTTCTTGCTTCGTTAGAGTTTCTTTTGTTCTCTCTATCTCTCCCTTCAAAAGTGGCTCCCTTAGTTGATATTGGGAAGGAAGAGTGTAACCCAGACCATATTGACCAAGAAATTCAACAAATTGTTTAAAACTATCATTGTCAATGGCATTAAAAGAATTCCGGCTTCATATACCCATCTTGCCAAATATTGATGAACCTCTAATAACCTTTTCTTAGAAATTGCATCGTTCACATTTTGTTGTCTAAATTTCTTGTTTGCACCCATAGACGCATTATTGACCTTGGTAGACCTTGCAAATTCATCTATAGGACCCACATTAATAGGCCTTCTCCTAGTTCATCTTTCAATAATAGAAATTTCATCTTCTTCTTCCTCATCTAATGTAGGCAAAGATTTAGCCACATCTTCCATCAACTTAGCATCTTTCACTAGCTTCTCTACTTTTTTAGACTTATTTTCTTTAATCGTGTCAACACACTTGGCTTTTTGTTCTTCACTTGCTCTAGGACATGGTGCCACACCTCTTCTCTTGATTCTCGCTACGCGGATTTTATGCCTATAAATTCTTCCCTAGTAACTTTATCACATAATATGCATTTCACATTATTAAGATTCTTAGGATCTACCAAAACTGCAGTTTCCCATCCAACAACTCCGGAATCTCTTTTTAGTTGACTCACATTGGTTTTAGATGCCATGGAAGAATCATCTTGTTCCATTTCTTCCTAAAAAAATTGAAACAATATAAAATTTATAAACATTAGGGTTTAATTATTTCATTTATGCTTGGAATGACATATAATAATCATGAATAAATCACTATTAAACACTTAACAAATAATGAAACATAAATAATCTCTTTCACACATTTTATCAAACACTTGGAAAGCTAGAATACAATATCACAAACTCAAAATAAAAATAAACTTCTATACAATATCACAATACAATTTATTATTCATAAATTATACCAAATGTCCAATAATAACAAATTATTATGAAAATCAAATAAACAATAAAAAGAAAAACAAAGAATTTTTTTTATGAAACATAAATAATAATTAGAAATTAGAAACATACGTACCATAGGTGATTAATGGAAGAGCCCAAATTGTCTTCATCTTTTAATTTTCACCAAGAACTCAAACAAAAACCCAATTTTTGACAATAGGAATTCAAAAGTTGAAAATCCAAAAGTCTGGTTAATTGTTCACGCAGCAGTAGGTGGCAAATTGGTTTTAACTTTTAGATGGTGTTCTTTTTGTGTTTGAGTTTTGTGTTTTGAGTTTTGAATTTATTTTGTGTTTTGTGTTTTGAGTGTTTGTTTTGAGATTTTTGAAAATACATTTTTTTTTTTTTTTTGAAAATTGTTTCTAAAAACAGAAAACTCGAAAACACGTTTACTTGAAATTTTTTAGAAATTTGGACTTACTTGGAATTAAAAATAATTATTGTTGGAATTAAAAACAATTAAAAACCTAGAATTATTTGGATTTAAAAAAATTATTAATTAAAAATATTTAAAAACAATTAAAAACAATTAATATGTCAATTATTGTTGGAATTAAAAATAATTAAAAACAATTAATTATTTGAAATTAAAAACAATTATTAATTTAAAAGCAATTAAAAACAATTATTGTTGGAATTAAAAACAATTAAAAATATTTAAAAACAATTATTGTTGGAATGAAAAATATTTAAAAATAATTAAAAACTTGAAATTATTTGGAATTAAAATAATTATTAATTAAAAACAATTATGTTTTGAATTAAAAACAAACAATTATGTTTTGAATTAAAAACAATTTATGTTTTGAATAATTTGAAATTCAAAACAATTATATTAATTCAAAACAATTAAAAAATAGCCGCGCATGCTTGACTCGAACCCCTGACCACCAATTGAAAAATCGCGCACTTGGCCATTTTGGAAAGGAGTTGCATTTTGTAAAGAAAACGCGGAAACATGGTTAAATCATCATTCTTTTGCCCAGCGTAAAATGAGGAAAAAAAAAAAAGGCCATTGCTGGACTCAAAACGCGGACCTCCAACACCAAAATGCGAGTTTTGGCCGTTTTGAAAAATGTCCGTGTTTTATAAAGAAAACGCCTAAAACAATGAAATCATTGTTTTCCATTTCCTTTGTAATTTTTTTGTGTTTTGAAAAATGCATTTTCAAAAATGGCAAAGAGAACATATTTTCACTATTTTCAAAAGCAGAAAACAGAAAATAGGTTGAAAATGGCAAAGAGAACAAGCCCTTAGTGTTTTACACTTTCATTTTCCCTATTTTTTATTATATTATTTGTCTCTTTTGGTCCAAAAGTTTTGAAAGCCTACAATTTTTAACTTTTAAGTTTTAGTTTTGGACTTTTATATGTGTAGAAAAAAAATATAATAAAGTGCGACTAACGCGCGACTCAGCGGTCATACGAAACAGTTGACCGCTTAATTCAAGCTTATCACCTAAGCGGGTGTTTTTGTTCACGCTTTGCGTCTAGCGCTTTTTAGAACACTGGCAGCAACAAATTACGTTTTAGCATTTTATGTTTAGTGGTATACGTGAGAAAAAATTGTTAAATTTTTTTACTCCCGTTAAACAGGATATCTAATTAATATAATTTTATAAATTTTTCTGCTACTTGAACATATGATTGATTCAAGTATTTCACATTCTACCATTGAATTATATAACTGATGTATCATGCTGATCCATCGTGTATGGTTGCATAAGATTTTAAAACCAATTAATAATTGATATGTAGTCATTATATTATAATACACAACACACATAATAAATTAAAGAACTCCTTAAAGTTCTTTAGAAATGATTTCTTTCTTTGGTTTTGTTTTCTGTAGGCCTAATTGTAAAGAAACTTTTGTATACACGAGTCTAATGATTGTCTTATTTTGCAGATGTTTGAAATGTATATTTTCAATTAGGTGGGCAGCTTTCTTCCCCATGGAAATTCTTTTTAAGGGGTGCATATTTTATCAGTAAAATGATGAGATTACCTGTTGGAACTCTAGAGAATCTATATTTGCTAGCGTGTAATACATATGCATGCTAATAATATTATTGATGTTTTGTACTTATTCCTTTTAGTTGCTGGAGTGTAAAATATCTTCTAAATAGCTTATAAATTTGTTGTGTATATTTATTTTGCTCCCATCAGTGTTAAAGTAATCAATTTTCCTGCAAGCATATTCAATTTGATGGCTATAGATATGGAAACTTACTTCCTTTCCCCCGACATGCTTCTGGTGAAGCCCATATGTGAAGCTTTTTTATTTTATGTTCATCACTTTCCAATTTCATAATTTTGTGTAGGCATAACTTTTAAATGGATTCACAAAACTCTCATGTTTCACCTTCGTAAAAACATTCAAATGACACTATCCCAACTCAATCTCCAAACCTAGTTGCTTTATTCAACATGCCATTTAAGCCCTGATTTTCTTACTTTCACACATTAGCCACCCATTCGGTTCAAGATTTTCTTATCATGCTCTATTGAACAATCCTAATATTCCATTTGATAATACTAAAACTTGTACTCCACCCAAATGACGAAAAAATAAAGTGAGGAATACCCAAAAGTCCAACTCTCAAACTTCTTGTGCCAACCCAAACTAGTCGAAGGCCGAAGATATTGATTGCACTTACAAAGGCATGGCTATACATCTCGATTGACGTTGATGTTGGCAACAGTAAAAAAAATACAACAATATGGAATCGTATTTTTGAAACTTGGACGGACAATATGTGGCTGAAATGTAACGATTTCTGAAATACCAACAGCTTAGGATGTTGCTGGCAAAAAATACAACAAGATGTTAGCAAATTCCATGGATTATATGAACGACTAGAAAGACATCTACGAAGTGGAACAACTCCGGGGGATATTGTAAGCCTTTCTTTTTACTATTATATTATAGCACACTTAATTTTGATTTTGCATAACACACTATAGGATTCGAAAAAGAGATTTAACTATATGCTTGAACAAAAATTTTAATCTAATTTTTTTTTTTGTAGAAAAGAGAAGCAATGCGAATGTTTGAGAATTGTAATGACAGCAAACCATTTAAATTTGAACATTGCTGGGAGATCTTGAAAAGCAATGCGAAATGGTGTACAACTTAGCTTACCAAGATGAATGAATCTAACAAGCACCAATCCAACAACAGTAATATACCAACAACTCATGAGAATGTTGCCAATCTAGGTAATGAATTTATGACATCATATGGTATCAACTCTGATGTGGTTGAATGTTCCCAAGGAAGAAAATGTTGTAAAGAGAAAAAGAGAAGGTTAAATGATGAGAATGGTGTAGTGGATGCGTTGAAGAAGTTACAGTGCACTCTAGAAAAATAGATTGAAGCTAATCAAAAAGAGTTGGAGCTAAAAAAAGAGAAAGATATGAAACAATTTGAAATGCGAGAACAAACACTGAGAAAAGATTTAGAACTCAAAGATATCGCACAAAAATTGAAAATCAAAGATCAAGAATTGAGTGAGGGAGCTCAAAAGAGGCAAGAGCAACACCGTATTATGAACCAAGATCTCAACAAACTTACACCAGCACTGCGGAAGACTTATGAAATCTACCATGCTAAAAAATATTAGAGGAATGGGAGAATGGTGACCTTTGTTTGGGATCTCGGGTGCTAGAAATTAAATTTCGAGACTCTATCGTTACAAGATTCAAAGATTTGAGATATCTAGTGCTATTTACTCTAGTTATAATTATAGTTCCAAATTTATTGAAATCTGTTAAAATCTATCAATTAATGAAATATTTAGAAATCCACTAGTTATCGGGGACACCTAGATTTCTAAAGAATATGTTTAAATTCAAGTTGAGGACACCTAAATTTCAATGAAATCTATTAAAATTTGAGTTGAGAATACCCCATAAACCAAGTCTCATATACCAGCTATAAATGCTCTAATTAATATTAACATCGTAGAAGGACAATCCATTAAATATTATATCTGGTATATTAATGGCACGTTTGAAGCATGATGACAGTTGATTTCAAAACAAAAATTCTCAAATTAAAAATATAGCCAATTGTAAAGATGATTCCATTAAGGAAGCGTATACTTTTGGATAGTATATAGACATAAATAAATGTAAAATCCCAGAAGAGGTTCAAGTACCCGAAGTAATGAAAATGAAGTGATCTCAATAAATTATGTCGTTATGGGAAAGAAATTGAATAAAAAATAAAATGTTGTTGACAACACTTTTGTACATAATGTAGCGCTTCATATTATGAAAGGTATCGAGGATATTTAAGAAAATATGTCAATTAATTAATTGGTCAAATAAAATGATGCAATCCAAGTAAATTAAACTTACTAAAGAAAACTGAAGTTTCTGGACCTACAGTTCGAATACCTAAAGGTATATACTTATGCGGAAAAAAAATGAGAAAAATGAAGTTGTAACATGTAATGCACGACTTTTAACATTATGAATTCTGTAAAGATTTGTATAAAGTAATCACAAGTCGATATCTTGTTAGCATGTTAATACATGACACTTGATATGCGTATAATGAATATGGTTATAACCAATTCATCTAACATGACTAATAATACTATGTATATAAATCTCTAGAGGATTTAATATGCCTGAAGCATATAGTACATATCTTAATCGATCAAAGTACAGATATAAAGTGATATTATAATAAAAGGGAGTAAATACACGTTGTACTCTTTTTCTTGACCGAGATTTTGTCTCATTGGATCTTCCTGATAAAGTTTTTAACGAGACAACTTTCGTAGCGTATTCAAAGGAATAATATACTATTTTTCCTTGACTATAATTTTTTCCACATGATTTTTTCTTGTAAGGTTTTAACGAGCCATATTATTTGCGTAAAGGACATCTAATGAGAAATACTATAAATATTATAGTTATGGATGTCTACGTGTTACAATATATTTACCCTCAATATAACTCTATCATTATACTCTCGTGTTACAAATTGTATACGAGACATCTGAAGGGAACAACAACAAGATCTATGTTTTTAATATAATTGCATCAGACCATCATGCTAACTACAGTCAACTAGAAATAGAGTATGAATATGATATTGCTTGGAAGTTATAACGTAGAGTACATTCACCAGAATTGTTTTATACAAGTTTTAAAAAAATGGTAGCATTGAAGATATTGACGCACAAGATATGGATAGCTCGATACAAAGATTTTCATTGTTTGAAATCAGGGAAATTAGCTTTACTCTTCTTCCTTCATTCAGGTTTTGTCCCGTTGAATTTTTCTGACAAGATTTTAATGAGGTAATACTTGATTACCCCAAAATTTTTGATAATTATTATTTTTATTTCGTTTGGTATTTTGTTCCATTGAATTTTTACCAAACAAAGTTTTTAAAGAGGTAGTTATTGTACTATTGGTTATCAAATGAAGGGTGTTGTAAAATTATGGAAAACAATATTGATGACCATATTTAGAATTTCTTACATATTGTATAAGTCTTTCAAACCCTATATATATGAGTCCATCATTATAACGAAATACACAATTTCTCTCTATTCTCTTCTATTATTCTCTCTATTTTATAACAATAATGATATTCTTTTATATTATTATTATATTTGGTAATATTGTAAAATTATTTTTACTTTTATAATAGTATATAATATTATCAGAGATTTTTTAAGACAATAGATTCATTATAGTTATATTAAAATAAAGAATAATAATATCTATTAAATCTCAAAATTTATAAAATTACAAAATAAAAGCATAGTTCATATAGTAGAAAATGAATCAATTTAGTTGTTTGGTATTTTGATTGTAAATAATTAGATAAGTTAAAAGCAGAATCTAAGCTACAATTTTAATACCTTTCAAAATCTGTTGTCACATAATACATATTCTTTTATAATCAGTTTGTTCTTAAATTTAACAAACGCTCAAAACAATTTGTGATTCTTTGACAATCAGAAATTGGGTCTAAAATCAATCACAAATGATGCCCAAGTCTAAAATATTTTTTATAATTACTTCCATTATTATATGACATGTAGTTACTATATATTCTTTCTATTTATATTTATTTGTAACCTATAATGTAATTATTTTATTTGTTATACTAGTTAGTCTTTTGATGTAAATAAATTAAGATTTTAGTTGATTTGCTTTTACCCTTAATTACATTTTATCATGAGTAAAATAACATTAAAGATCTCCCACCTATTTGTGGCGTTATAAGTTGTTGGGCTTCCAGTGTAACACATTCGACTTAGCTTAATGCTAAAAAAGAAGTCAAAGGCTTATCTTGTCGTCAACCCCATAAAGCTGACATAGGCTATAGCATAAGCGTGCCTTGTCCTTTATACCGTAGTCATTTCGATTGCAAAGCAACATTGGTTTTCAGTTGTGGGCGAGGGTGTTGGACGGTGGTGCATGATTACATTATGCTTAGCATGGGTTGCAAGCATCAATTGCGGGTATGGCATGGAGGCCGGAAGTTGAAGTTGGCAGCAAGGCATGGACAGATTTCACCTAGCTGCCCAGCTAACCCTTGTCTACAAATTCGTGTGCGCAAAGGCATAACATGTTTGGCACATGAACGACAATTATTTCATGGTTCTCGACAGTTGATGGCAATTGACTTGGTGGTCAGTTTCCAAGTAGTTTTAGTTGATAGGTGTCAGCTTTTTTCTTTTGTAGTGGGGTGTCAACTGTATACGATTTTGTATATTTAGGAATGCTTTTATTGAGACACAAGAAGAAGGTGGTGATCTTTCAAACATCCATTTGTGTGTATTCTCTTATATTGTGGAGTAATAAAAGAGTTGAGAGTGATTTCCGTAAATACTGTGTTTCGGTCCTTTTCATTTACACAAACCGTACATATATTGTGTGATTGCATTACAACAACTTGGGATGGGTTGACCAAGGCCAATCTCAATGCCATCATCTCTTTTTAGCATGGTCGAATAACCTAATAAATAATAATATTTTAAATACAAATTCAATAAACTTTTGGCAAAAAATATATAGTTTACATACTTGCTCCAGAAGTGTCAAACCCAACATCATCACATTGTCCAGCCATGCACACGAAACACCTCTTATGTATATCGAAAAATTACTTTTATTATTTAAAGCTAATTACACGTGATAATCTAATTATAAAACTTCCACAAACTCATAATAAACGCGACCACTTTTTATTGTCATTTACTAACTTTCTCTTAGATTAGATGTCCATTACCCAAGCAATCCTTACAATATATAAGAGTCAGTTTGGAAATTTACTGTTCACGCTATCGACAAAAATGATGTCGTTTTTATTTTTGGTGAAACGACATCGTTTTGTGTCAAAGTATAAAAGAATCCTAGATTTTTCTTCTCTGTGGAAAAACATTACACTCTATGTTTCCTCCTCTAACTAACAAACAGATCCAACATTTGCTCTTTGGTGTGCGATTTTCTTCGAATCACAATTTATTTGTTGGTGTTTGAGGTAAATTTTGATTTCAATTTTTCTTCTTTGTTCCATTTTTTTATTTTTTCTTCGAATTTCTTAGGTTTTTGTTGTCGATTTTAAACCTGCAAGTGGACGAATCATTAACAAGTAATGAAGTGATAAAAAAAGTATCGAACCCACGAGGACTATCAATTAATTGCCCAATATATTTGTATTTCTATTATTATCCTATTCTAATTCAACTAATGTCCAAATTATCACGCAAACAAAAATAGATTAATTATCAAATTCTAGTTTTACAAGTACTAAGATTCATAAATCCACCACCACGTTTCAACAATCAATTATCCGTCACTTGTCTTCGCAAATTATCGTCTTAGGTTGAAAATCAATTATCCTACAATAATCAAAAGACTCTCTCGACCGTCAATCAATTCTATATCGATATGTAAACCCAACTATCTGTAGTTAAGTTTCGAACATAAAAATATGCATTTAATTACAAAGATCATGTGGAATGATTTCGTAAAGTATAATAGTAATATTGATATATTATTAGACCCTATGTTATTTATTACCACGCTCATCTAAATTGAATCTCTCAAAAATAATCTAGACCACAAAACGTTTTAACGGCGATCAAACGTCAAAATGGAAATAAACAATAATAAATAATCAACCCGAAATCAACAATTTTACAAAAAATGAATAAATTTTAATTAATCATAAACGTGAAGTTTCATCGTTCATCATAGATATAAGTAGTTTAGTCGGACAAGATTTCGCAAATTAATACAAGATACGAATCAATCACGTTCCAAGGAAGAAATGAGAAAAAGTAAATACAACCCGTGATTCTTCGTAAAAAATCTTCAATGCTTATCTCTCAATCTTCATCTCTTGAATTGTATTCTCCTCCTTGATTGCGTGTCGCGCGATATGTGTTCTCTTCCTTTTATATGACTCCAAATTTGCCCTAAAAACATCCTACAAGTCGTGTATCAATCTGTTACGAATAAGAGTTATGTTTCCGTAAAGAAATATAATTTTCTTAACCCGTTACAATCATGCGATCGCATGGTAGCCAATGGTTCCAATCTGGTTTGGTTTTAGGGATCTTGCGATCGCATGGTTTGATCAACTTCCCACTTTGCAGCTCAGCCCATGGTTATTTATACAACAAGTCCTCTCTCTTTTATATTTTCCAATTTAGCCCTCAAATTTCTTCCTTCATTTCAATTCAATCCATTTTTTTATTTGTAACCCATGTCCTTTTTCTTTCATGAGTTTACATATTGGTCTCCAATTCCACTCTTTCGTACATTTTCAATCCTTTTCACTTAATTTGCTTTCTTTTCATCCAATCACCATCTAGACTTGGGTTTTTTCTAAAAAGATTAAATCAACATGCAATTACATGAAAAACATAATTACAATTACTCATAATTGTCTATTTTTGTAAGCTTCGATAAGTACAAAATTGTGCTTATCAATTTGTTTATCGTTTGATTGCAGCAATTTGGAGTACTGATTAAATGACAAAGAGATTTGAGTGAGTGGGCTTTTGAATTTGAGGTAAACTAACAATAGCACAAAATCCGTTTTCCTCCACATCAGCCTCTTTGCAGTGGTGGTTCGCCTTGTTGGAAATTGAATTGGTCTTTGATTTCTAGTAATTTGATTTTTGGTGTTGTCCTAGTCTTTAGGAATGTGATCACGTTGTTTAGTGGTTAGTTTGAGACTTAAATATTTTGCATTCCTAGTTCCTATTTTTCATATTAATGGTGTTATTTTGTTGGAGTCAATCATATAGTGCCTATATAAAGGCAACTTCATTGTTAATAATATATGCAATATTTTTCCTTCATACACAACTATTTTCTCTTCCAGCTATTTGTTCTCTGTCTCTGTTAAGAGCATCTCCAATGCACTCAATGAATTGTGGCTGACGTGGCAATTAAATAGATGGATTTCTATATTACATGGAATGAATAGACGGTGAAGTCCAAAAATTACTCTCCAATGGGTTCCTTCTACAATCCAATAATGTTGATTATGTGACATTTAATTTTTTAAATTAAAAAATAATAAAACTAACTCACTTAACATAATTTAAATTCCAACTCTATTTCTTTTCTCAAGAAACTATTGTCCCTATATCTCATTCTTCTCAATGGAAAATCTAATCTACCAAAATTGTATGTTATCCACACAATAGGTTCTTTACGCCTCGAATTCACCACATATGTATCTTTTAGCGTGCAAGCTTCGACTTCAATCTTACCAGGTTTGAAATAATTTTTGTGAAAGGGCTTAATTATGATTTTTGATTGAATAGAAATCATCACAGCCCAATAATTGTTATTACTGAATTCAAGAGACCCACAATTGCCCATTTTGTGATTGATGAATATTGGATAATTAGATTAAAGACAAAGTATTTTCATGGATTCCATCTGATCAATTTTGCCATTGGATATTTATTATGTACTCGATTTTTTTCATGGATTCCATCTTAACCTCTTTTTGTGATGATATATTTTGATTTGTATGTCTCTTGAAAATAGACTTATTTACTTTCATTGTTAACAAAAAAAAATTTATATAGTGTCTATGTTAATTTGGATGGAAAATAATGCAAGAAATTTTCAATGGCATCTATATGTCAGTGAGATGTTAATATTTATTTATTGGTTTAATATGTGTGATTATAAACCATGTTGTCATCAAGTTATGAATCAGACTCCAACAGTTCATCGTCAAGCAATGACTCATCTTCACTGCCTAAACAACTATTAAAAGAAGAATTGATGGAGGAAAGGTCGTGTGTTGAAATGTCTCATAATGTGATTCAAACCATTGCAATTCATGTTCCTACGATACTTTTCACAACAATGATCAACCAAAACTGTCCTCATGGTGGCTCGATGCCTAGTAGGTGCTATATTCTTTGTGATAGGAAAAAATGTCATGATTTAATTGTTAATGACTACTTCAAAGGTGAGAACTCAAAGTATACGCCAGAGCATCTCCGGCGTCGATTTTTTTGAATGGATCTAGAATTATTCAAACGTATTTTACAAGAAATTGAAAATTATTATTATTATTTTACCCAAAAGGTTGATGTAGTTGGAAAGAACGGGTTGAGTCATTTACAGAAAATAATAGCAGCAACACACATGCTTGTATACAGTTGTCCTGCAGATCTACTCGACGAATATGTTCAAATTGGAGAGAACACTGCAATTGAAAGCTTAAAGCCTTTCTATGATGCTGTTATAGGATTGTTTGAAGAATAATATTTAAGAAAACCAAACAAAGATGATATTGCAAGGTTGCTAAAAGAAGGTGAGGGTCGAGAATTTCCAGGTATGCTCGGTAGTCTAGATTGTATGCATTGGCATTGAAAAAATTGTCCTACAGAGCTTGGCATGGCACACAAAGTAATAGTTTTAAAAGAGTTTCTACTATCATTTTAAAGATTGTGGCTTCACAAATTTTATAGATTTGGCATGGCTGGCACGAATAATGACATTAATGGTTTAGATACATCTCTCTTATTTGATGATCTTATTAATGATGATGCACCCCCATGCAACTTTATTGTACAAGGTCATTACTATGATATGGACGAATGGAATTTACCCACAGTATGCATCTTTAATTCAAACAATCTCTCAATTATCTTCTATTAAGGAGAAATTATTTGCTAAGCATCAAGAAGCTGTGAGAAATGACATAGAACGAGCATTTGGAGTGTTACAAAGTCGGTGGTTTATTGTGAAAGGCCCAGTACGTATGTGGAATGCAAATGATCTAGGAAAGATAATGAAGACATGCATCATCTTTCATAATATGATCATTGAGAATAAGCACAGTCAAGGGATCGATCTTGAAAATTGGCAACCTCACGGAGTAGAAACGGTGAAAGATATCGACGTAGAACATGATTTACCTTTCTAGTGTCGAAGATGATTAACCGAACGAAACAAGTCCAAGACAAAAAGGTGCACAAAGATTTAAAGAGTGATCTTATCAATCACTTATGGGAAAGATGTGGTGATCATCAAGCAATTTGATGTTTATGTTAATGTTTGCTTTTTTGATGTAATGGTTTAATTTCATTAGATAGGGAAAAATAAAAGTTCTCAATGTATTGAACAATCTGGGTTTTTTTTGGCTTACTGAAACATTTTCAGAATTAATAGTGGCAGGCAGAAAAAAGAAAAAAGTTGATTCGAACAAATTGTAAATATTCAACTTTACAAGATTTTATTTCTTTCTATATTTCTTTTGTGTTGTTTTGAATTCCTTCTTATGAGAGAACTGAAAGCTTTTTTCTGGATTCAAAGAAACTGAAAGCTACATGTAATATAAAATCACGACTACAATAGAAAATGCATTAACATAAATTTTTCGATGAAAAAAAAATAAAGGCAACAAGTCTATGATTTGTCATTCTAACGTTCTTAACTATGCTAGTCTTTAGCCGCTCGTTAAAATGAGGAAAGCCGCACAAATGTACTTGAACTTGGCTACAATTGCTGAACAAAACAAAAAAAAAACCAATGAAGAAAAAGTCAGTATGGAAGAGAGGTTGAAGGCAATATTAAGACATAACATAAAGTCAATAGTAATTACTTACTATATCATTAAACATTTGTGCATGAGGTCCTTTTGTGACAGAAGAAAATGTCAACCGACCATTAAATGATTAATTTTTTATTGAAATGACAGTTCTACCCTTTATTTAATTTACAAAAATAGCAATGGAAGTCCTTAACCTTTAAACCTTGTGACAATGAGGTCCCAAATCTTTATTTGTAATATTTAAAAGGTAAATTATATGTATCAATATATTATGAATTAGTTATCTTTTTTTCTTTTTTTCTTTTTTTCTTTTTTGACTATTAGTCTAGTTTTTTAAAAAATAAAATTGTGCGATTTTATAGAGAGTTGACTTGTCAATATTAATTTTAAAGCAATTTTCTCCTCAAGACATAATTTGGTTTGAAAAGAAAAAAAATAGACTTGAAATGGTATTAAAGTTTTTTCAAAAGTTAAGGTTGACAAGTTTCTTTTAAGAATTGAGGAGATACAAATATAATTTTTAATAAAACGACCACAGATCTATTAAAATCAATGAAATCCACGAGAATAGAAATGTATTGAAATCTTATGAAATTTGTCAAATACTATTAAAATTCATGAAATATATAAGAATTTATAAATATTAAAAAATCTATTAAAATCTGAGTTAGGGAGAGCCATGTTAATCTCTTTGGTCAGTAAATGCATCTGTCAATTGTATAACTTACAAATAAATTATATGTCGAACTTTTAGTTCGTATTGTCTTATGCGATGATCTAGAAAATATAATATACTGTGTTTTTATGTATTCTTTCCAGCTAATTAATTTTTCCTTCTAATATTGAAAAAACTGTTTTATGAAAATGACAATCGTCAAATCGTCTTATAAAATATCACTATTTAGGATTTAATATATTTTATAAAAGTTTAAACTAAACATGTATTCTCAACATCCTTTAATGTTCATCTCAGTGTATTATGTTGTACCGATTTCATATATATTACACTATCAAAAAATCATTAGATGGTTAATATTAAGCTATGACCATAAGTCAACTATAGTGGAGATAAATTTGATATTGACATGATGTATATAAGTGTTACTGCATGTAAAATAGCATTCCTCTGACAAAAATAGAAAGTATTTTGTTCTCAATAGTAATGATTCAGAAATTATTGGAAGTGTTTAACAAACAATAGTGCAAAACTATTTATCTTCATTTCAACTAACATTTATTAAAAGTTTGAAATTTAGACTCACTAGCATTGTAAGACACACCATCGTCTCGGTTGTATAATCTGAAAATTTTACTCATAATTCAAAATATGAATAAGTAATCTCGCAAATTTCAAGTTGCGAATATATAATAACATCATACAACCATCTAGTATATGTATCTATTAAATACAAATAATATCTAGATGGTCAACATGGAGTGTGACGAAGATCTATAAATCACCTTAAATCATTTTTAGAAATGCAGGGAATTTAGTCTCGATTTTAGCTAGTAAAAGTCTATTGGTTTATATATAATGAGAACAAGTATCACGTGAGAATTCAATATAATTAAAAAAAATCTGATTTTCAATAGATATTTTCATTAATAATTCGTATCATATTGATTCGGGATGGTCTAACCAATAATGTCAATCAATAAAATTGAGTTATTGAACTTTTGATTCAATACAATATAGCAAGTCCGTTTTTTCTCTAAGACAATCAATTCAACAACTAAATCATTGATTTGATTGTTGATAAGTAAATTAATTTAATAACCTATATCAAATCAAATAAACAAAAGGATATGGTAACCTAGAAACAAAGTTCCTTATCTTACAAGAATGTCGAATTGAAATAAATTTCATAAAATTTTCGTATCAATCATATCTTTTTATACGCTTAAGTGATATGAGATTCTTCAAGAATTATCACATCTGAAATAGTAAAATGTTGAAGTTGTACTTCTTTGAGAGTTTCAATACTCTAATATTACACAACATTAATATTTTGAAATTGTAAATGTGTGCTTATTCAAGAGTAACAACACAATATTTTTCTAAAATATTGATATGCACAAATTTATGCTTCTTCAAAAGCAATCACATAATATTCGTTTAATTAAGACGCGCTTATTCGGGAGCAACAACAAAATATTTTTCTAGAATATTTATATACTTAAGTTGTGTTTTATTTTTTTTCTTTCAAATACAACAACATAATATTCCTCTAAAATATTGATAGAATTGTAAAATTGTGTTTGTTAAAAAAAAAAAAAATACATAATTAACAAAAATCTTATAATGTACACTCATCAAGAGCAATAACACAATATTGTTATAGAATATTCGTATATATAAAATTTATGACTCTTCAAGAGCTACAACATGATATTCTTTAAGAATATCAATATATTATTTGTTTAAAAATATTTTCTTCAATAACAACACAATATCTCCAATAGTATTGGTATACATAAGAAAAAATATTTCTTTAATAACATTAACCAAATTTTATAGAATTTTGATGTATATAAATTTTTATCTTCTAATGGAGAACGCCGTGATATTCTTTAAAATATTATTTTATGTAATATTGCACTTCTCAAAAGCAACAAAACAATATTCTTTTAGAATGTTGGTATGTAACAATAAATAATATTCAAAAATATATTTCTGTCATTAATTATTTTAGACCACTACATAATCAAATAGAATAATCTATATCGATTTCTTTCGTAGGCACAATCATCAATGTTAACATAACATAAGTTGTATGAATTTTTTCGGGGATAAGTATTCGTTCATAATTTACGCATATTTATCACAAATTTTTTTCATCATTTAATTAGATGGTATGGTATTTTTCGAGACATGTGCTTCTTCGAAAGTACAATAAAATATTATTTAAATTAATGCTTCTTGAGGAGCAATAGCTCAATATTCTTCTAGAATATTGAAATTGTTATGTCATACACTTCACAAACAAGTAAAATTATGTCAGAATATGAATATAACGTTTTGCTTCTTCAGAAGCTAACACCAAATTATTATTTAGAATATTGAACTATATAGAAATTTGTTTATTTAGGAGCAATATTATAATATTCTTATAAGATATTAAATTTATAAAATTAAACTATTTGGGAGGAATAACATAATATTATATTTTATAAATTACGATCTTTGAGAGCAATTAATATTCTATTGAAGTATTAATATAATGATGTGCTACTTCAGGATCAACAACATATTGTTATTTAGGAATATTAGATTATATAAGAATCTACTCACCGGGAGCAAAAAAACAATAGACATTTAGATCTTATACAATTATACTCTTTGGGAGCAAGTAATATTCTAATAGAATATTAATATTTACAAAGTTGTGATTCTTTCAAAATATTATACAATATTCTTCTAGAATATTGGTTGTTAGTAATATATAATTCTTCAAGAATAACGATATAATTTTTTTCAATAATATCGATACAAGATTCTTCTCAAATATTAAATTTGTAATATCATGCTATTTAAGAACAAGTAACATTCTTTTAAAATAGTAATATAATGTTGCGCTTCTTCAGAGACATTAACATATTTATCAGACTTAGTTTTATAAAGTTAATTTTCAAGACTAACATAATATTCTTCTAGAATATTGATTTGTATAAAATATTAATTTCTTCAAGAATAACAAAATAATATTCTTCTCAAATATTTATATAGTTCAACATTAACAAAATTTTGTTTAATACTATTCATATAAAGTTTTGCTTCTTCAAAAAGCATTTAATTTGTTAAAATAAAATATTTAACCGACCAAAAATAAAAACTTTACAAATCATATAAATATAATCAAAAGATTTATAAGAATAAACTTAATTAGAATAAAAATCACGGTCTTCTAACTAATTCAAAATTTACTATTGTTCATGTAGTAATTTCTTATTAATGAAGCGTCGGATCTTCATTGTAACCGTTGGATAGTAAAAATAATGAATTTTGAACTTGTTTTCTAGATTTCAAGAAGATCGTTCCGTGGACCATTAGTATATCAATGTTTGATAACAGATGCGCATACTTCCCAAATTCTTCCAATGAATTCAAAATTCGTACTTCACTAATAAATCATAGATGTTGATCTTAACTATTAGATTTGAAGAACAACAAATTCTGAACTTTTTATCCAAATTTCAAAATGATCGAACCACGGAGCGTTGAAATATTAATGTTTGATATTAGTTGTGCAGGTTGCCCAGATTTTGCGAAATTTCTAATATATTGCTATCAGATTTTCTCTCTATTTTGGGTGGGCTTTTTCATGCTGATAACGTGTTATCAACTAGAAAGAATAGTACAAAAAATAGAGAGAAACTTTGTATTTCATTATAATTATGGACCCCATATTTATAGGGATTGAAAGACTTAGAGTGTGTTTGGATTGACTTTTTTGAAGTTCAAAAGTACTTTTTAAAGAGCAATAATGCTTTTGGTTATAATTATGATTGATTGGCTAAAGTTAATAGCACTTTTTGATTGAAAAAATAACTTAAAATTTTAGAAAAACCCAAAATTCGAGCTTCTCTCAAAAGTTCTAATTGAACTTCGACGGGAAGTTGCAATTAACATTTAATGAAACTTAAAAATTAACAAGATTATAATTGATACATTAAAAAAATATTAAATTATTTGTTACATTAATTACTCATTACAAATTATCATTTCATATATTTATATAAAGTAAAAAACATATGTTGACATGTTGACTAATATAATAGAAATTATACTTTGATTTAAATAAATTAATTTTAAGTAATATGAAATATACTAAAATAATTGTGTTATCATAATTTAATTAAGATAATAATTTTAATAGTTATTATGGGATATTAAAAAATATTATTTATTATAAAAAATAATAATAAAAGATATATAATAATTAATTAATGTTTAGTAAAATAAGTATAAAATTTATACAAAAGTACTTTTATAGTTATGCAGTCAAACACTCAATTTAATATTTATTGTAGAGTCAAACAGACAATAGATTTTTAACAAAAGCTCTCTAATAAGAGCTCTACTATTAAAAGCCTTATTTGCAACAGCTGTGTCGAATGGATTCTTATAGACTAGGTAAGAAATTTTTAAATTTGGTCATCAATATTTTTTTCATAATTTTACAAAAATTATAATTAATGTCTATTTTAATAATTCTATATATGTACAACAATAAATTAATTTTTTTTTTTTTTTTTTTTTACCAAATGTTAAAATGCATAACTATACAATAATTCAAAAACAAACGTTTACCAAACACTTAATTAATTCTTTTTGCAGTTAATTTTTTCTTTAACACAACAAAAACTAATTCTTTTAAAGCTACATCAATACTAAGCTAAGGTTTGGTATTGCGGTGAGAATGAGCTTTTGCTTTGCTGTAAAAAGAATCAACTATATGATCACATAAGTGTTTGGTAAACTGTTGTTTCAAAATTGCTGCATGTTTCAAAATCAGCATTTAAGCGTTTGGTAAACAAACGTAATTTATTGCTGTGACTGTATAAAATTACTAAAATAAACATTGATTATAATAATATCTGTTGTATTATTATTATCATGAGTAGTATTTTTACTTTTATAACAATATGTAATATTATCAAATATTTTTCAATACAATGTATTCACCATGATTATTTTAAAATAAAAATATAAACATCTATTAAATCTCAAAATTTATGAAATTTATAAAATAAAAACATAGTCATATTGTACAAAAAAAAATTAATTTAAATTTAAATTATTTATAGAGATGCATTATAATTAGAATACTAATAAAGTTAGGACATAAAAAGAATTACTTTAATCAAATAATGTCAAAATTAGTATTTTAATATTAGATAGGTGGAAAAGCCAAAAGCAGAATTTGAGAAGCTACCATTTTCCTGCTTCTTAAAATCTGTTTTAGATAATACAAATTCTTTTAGAATCAATTTTTCTAATTTTATCAAGGGCATAAAACAACATCTAATTATTTGATAATTAGAAGTTGGACTTCAAAATCAATCTCAAACGAACCATAAGTCTTAACCAAACATAATCTAACTAACAAAGCCTTTCTTAGCCATCATATTATAAGAATTTCAAAACCTTTTTTTAGCAATCATAATATACAAGTTTGCAAAATTGAGGTATAGTTTAGACAGTATTTTCTTTTTTAAAATTAAATCAATTCTACTTAAAGGATCCATTTGATTTGTAAATAAAACTGTTTATCTGGGTAACAGATATCATAATATGTTTATCATTATTCTGTTTATTTCAGTTAGGTATAAAAATGAATAAATTCACTATTAAAAAGTCAATTTTTCTTTTTTCTTTTATAAATAAAAAGACAATTCTACCCCAGCAATTAGCCTCTTATTGTTAGGATCTCTCTAAACTTTGACTATTCTACCCTTCCCACCTATCAATTACCAAGTCTCCCTCCCCTAATTTAAGATTAATTTCATTTTCTTCCGTTCTAAACAAATCCAATCAAAATCTACGGATGTCTACCAGTTTGACATTGACCCTAAACTCATCTATCAGTAAAAGGAGATTTCTACAAACAACATATCAATTACCTTCAATATTATAAGATTATTTTTATATTATAATCATTTTTCATTGTTTAAACCATCCCAATATTAATATATTAGTTTATTTTTATTAATTTGTTATAGGTACCAAAATATTTTATTAAACTAACAAAATTTTAAACAATTCAATCGTGAAAAGCACCTTTAATCTATTAAATTAAAGTGATAATTGCATCAAAGGTTCCCCAACGTTTCAAAATTGTTGAAGATATACCCCTAACCTAAAATAATAGCACCAAACATCCCCAACGTATGAAACAATTGGCATCGTAGGTCCCTCTTCACACTTTTCATCAATTTTCTCCATTAAAAATCAAAATTGCAGTACACGCGCTATATTTCTCCAAATTAAGCACGTGGAATGTTTCCAAGCAAGGGAGAGACATTTCCATCACCATTGATGATGAGATTCTTGAGTAGCAAGAACAATTATGGGAGCAGAAGTAGAGGCCGGAAGTAGAAACAATGTCTCACAACTTTATATCCGAAAGTAGAGAACAATCAGCTCCAATAATGTACACACGACTAGTGCCTTTACTGAGAAATCTGGCCATATTGAAGAAGATCTTAAATATGTGGCAGCTCTAGTGGAAGCAAAGCTTAGTGCATCAACATCTTCGCCGAGATGTTGTGGCGTTCGTTCCTCCTTATTCACACCATCCCTCTTTCTCTTTCTCTTTCTCTTACCAAATTTGTTCTTACATATAATCTACATTTTCGAGTTTTCCTTTCACACAAGATCCATGTATAAATCCAAAATTTACAAAATCCAGATGTTGTACTTCGTGCTACATTGCTTGTACCTTCCCACTTCCCAGTCCCACCGCCATTATGATTCCATTACATGTTAGCAAATTTAGCTCCAAACTTTATTTCTCTAGAATTTTCTGATTTCTTCTCTCTTTATGATCTACCAGTTTTTGAATTTTCCTTTTTCATTTTCCCCCCCTTTCCATTCACAATGCAATTGCAGAAAATACCACCACCAGATCCAACTATGTGATGTGGGCTGTAGTGGGTCCAAGGCGGACTACTTTCCACTGGTAGTCCGCTATCGGGAGCGAATGGAGCTCATTAGAGCCACTGCTGACCATCGCTTCGGCCCACGTTTCATACTTCAAGTCCATCAAGGAAGTAGGCCAATCTCTCAAGAAATTCATCTGCATAAAAAATCCATCATTTTTATCATTTCCATCGAGAAGAAGAAGCGGGTAGGCTTGCCAAGAGCCAACACTTTTTTCATCATTTCCTTAACATCGCTAGTTGTAGGATTACCAATTTCTATAATTGTTTGAATCTGATTATGAAGCTGCTTGAACAATCTTGTTGCATTTCTTTGTTCATCTACAAGCTGAGATGGCTGAATCTTGTTCATTATTGACAGCATCCCAGTTGCTAAAAGATACATGATGGTGGACGAAAGCTTTAAGGCCACTACTGGAGCACCACCACTGAAGGAAAGTTTACAGTGGAATTACTTTTTTACCCCTGTCATTCACAGTCGTGTTTTTTAAGAAAATATAGCACGTGCAGTCCAAATTTTGGTTTTAACGGAGAAAATTGACGAAAAGTGTGAAGAGGGACCTACGATGCATATTTCTTCATACGTTGGGGACATTTAGTGCTATTATTTTAGGTTAGGGATATATCTCCAACGATTTTGAAACATTGGGGACCTTTGATGCAATTATCCCTAAATTAAATAATATTGACTTCTTTCGAAGATAAACTAACACTGTATGTAAAATTGGGTTAATTTCACTAACTATCACTACAAGTTTTGCTAAATTTTAAATTGGTCATTAAAGTATTTTTTTTACTCTATTAGTCATTGAAATTATTAATAGTGTCACAATGATCACTCACTTAGTTAATCTAATAAAAAATACCATCTTTTCACACTTCAATACCGACACTTTATTTTTTTAGTAATATTATTCTCAACCTTTCATTTTTTGCCGCCCTTAACTTGCTAATAATAGTTTAGGAAGTGTTAAAAGGTGAATTTACCCACAAGTTTAAATATAAAAAAATAAAAAGGCAGAAAATTGTAAAAAGAAAAAGAAAAAGAAAAATGGATAATTCTTTCTCATCCACAAAACTTCAATTTCAACACAAGAACAAACCATCATAACAAGCAACTAACTACCACCGCAGTCTCATGTTAGCAACCAGCTACCATCTCTGTGCACCACCAGAACTCCCACGCACGACAACAACAACCACCATTGCTCTTCTATACTAGTATAGCAACCACCAGCAACCACCAGTTTATGTTAGCACCAAAGTCCAATTAAGAATTAGTAAAAGAAAATGTAAGGTAAAATAAAAATTAAATATAAAACCAATTTTATGAAGAAATTATGAATTTGATAAGTGGTAGTCAGTATTAAGAAAAAAATGTCTTACCCTCTATCCCGACGACGACACCACCAGTTTAAGGTAAATTAATTTCATTTTTCTTATATTTTTTAGTTGTTCTCCTTTTATGAATATATCTTCTTTATATAAACTCAATGGTATATTCGTCTTCTGAACACCCACTTTATATAATTTTTTGACATAACTGTCATAAAGATTGATGGTGCTAACAAATTAAAAGTTAATCAAAAGACTGTCAAGAAATAAAGGTTCAGGACAATAGTACTAAAATTGATAAATTTTGAGGATGACAGTAGCAGTTTTTTTACAATCTAATGTATATCTTGAGTAACCATTTTTGAAATTGAGTGACTATTTATGAAATGATGCATAACTTCAGTTACTGATAAAATAAAATAAAATATTTTAATGACTAATTTAAAATTTTACACAAACTTCATAATTAATGAAATTAACCCATGTAAAATGTCATTAAACAAAACTTTGAAGACAACAATCACATTTTCATTCAACCGAGAAGTTTCTCAATTTTTATCTTTATGTTTATAAAGAAATGTGATCGAGTGCCACATGTTGACAGTCATGCAAATACACAAACCACTTACCCTTTTTTTTTTTGGCTGGTCCCCACCCCTTGTGTATTTGTCCGACTGTCGACATGTGGCAATCGAGCACATGATATGTTGTTCGATTCGGGCAACATATCATTTCTCTATGTTTATATTCCTTTGGACAGTTGAAACAATTCTACACTGAAGACAAACCCCTTCTCATGTTCCTTTCATCCAATTGTTTTGTAAAACTAGTGATATGTTGTTAAATTTTTTATAGATTATAAACAATGAGTCTTACAAAATGTGTGGATAAAAATTGTGAATTTTACGAAATATGTAGATAAAAATAAGAAGGAATTGGACAAATTGCCATATTCCAGATGTGTATTTTGAAATATATCTATTTTTTTTTATAAAATTTGATGAATTGACCAAATTCTAAAAATTTGGACAAAATTACTCCTAGATGACCAATTAAATATCTGTTATATCTTTTCTATTATCTTCCCACTCTCACTCTCTCTAACTTAAACACTCTCCCTCCTCACTTCTTCCACCATTACCGCCGCCCCTGAGTTCCATGTCCTACTCCCATTTATTTTTTTTTGTGACCGAACTTTCTCATTCTTATCATAGATTCAAATACATTATCAGATCTGTCACCAATTTTTGAACCATCAATTTGAAATTTTTGAAATCAGTTATAAACCATTAAAAATTGAGAAAATTAGTGAATTTTTAGTGTAGATTATATGAAACTTAAATTGATATAATGTATCTCTATTTTTTGTCGATATATTTTATGTTGTTTGGTAAATTTTTGTCAATTAGTTTGTATATTAACGAATTGTATTAGATATTAAGTTTAATTTACAAATTTTATCGATCTAATTTGTTGGTATATTTTGTTGTCGATGTATGTAGAATGAAATTGATTACATTGGGTCGAAAACGAGCCACAAATGGACACAAAACAGTGGGTAAAATAGAACTCGTCTCTTCGTCGACAAAATATACGACTATTTTGTCATTATAAAAATGGATTATCCACAAAATAATGGGCACCAATTTGGTGCCCAAAATTTGGTGTGTGTCTATTTTGTCGATATCATCGACAAAAAATTGGTGGACATCAATGTCTGTCCACAAACTTTTTGTAGATGTCCACCAAATTTTTGATATCGAAATATTTGCTATGAGATAAAAGTTTTTTTTTTATGTTCAGTTTAAATTAGCAACATCCAAATCAGCATTCAGTAATTAAAAGTTGAAATTAAATAAGTGTCTAGATTAAGTGATATACATTTGTGTATATCATCGTACTATAAAAAAAATTCAAATATTGATTTTTTAGACCCGTCTCTCTATTTTCTTTAACAAAAAAATCAACTGTCATTTTTTGTACTGATTTGTAAATTTTTGAATTGATAACTTTTCTTAGAAGTTATTATATGACTGTCAACTACCATTAAATTTTAATCACACAAAAAATAGTCAATTTTACAAAATGATGTATTTGAAATTCCACATCTAAAAAATAACATACTTCAATCCATTATTTATTTTAGGTACATTTCAAAATTCTCCTAAAAATAAATGGCACACCACAATATGCCCCCACACACGTTTTTCTTCGTCATTTAATAAATACAAACAATATATATATATATATATATATATATATATATATATATATATATATATATATATATATATATATATATATATATATATATATATAGATGTTTAAAAATATTTACTTATAATCTCTAAAAGCTATTCCGAACAAACACTAAATTTTTAAAATAAGTTTTTATTTACTTTCTATGTAAGTATTTTTTATTTTGTGAGCTAAACAAACAGAAATTATAATATTATATTAATATCACATTTTTTATAATGCACTATATTTTAATTGTACTAAATATTTTTAACTCTTATTTATTCTCACATTTATGTCTTTAATTTTTTTTAATCGCATTTTTATCTTTAACTTTTTATTAATTAGCATTTTTTGTCTATAATATCGTTTTTTGTCCAAAAATTCTATTAGCGTGGTCGCAAATTTGTATTTCTATTTTTTTCTACTTATTTAAAAGTATGAGGGGTAAACATGTCTTTTTACTCTCTCTTAACAAAAATTTTAGACGAAAACAATCATTTGTTGAAGGTAAAAAATTGATGAAAAATATTGAGGACACAAGTGTGATAATGAGTAAAGATTATGAACATTTAATGTAATTATAATGTGGTGTCTAGTCTAAATTTAAAATATTTTATTTACAAGTTTAAAATAAATTAAAATTAAAATTATTTCATAAGCAACTAAAAATAATAACTTTTAAAATTGTCGATTTAGCGTGTGTTTGTGTATATTTATAAGCATTTATAAATCGGTCAAACATTATTTTTATCCACAATTTTTTTCACCCATTTCGTAGAACCTACTACTTAGAGCATCTCCAATGCACTCTGTCTATAACTTTTTGAATGTGCCACGTAAACACATATAGACGAAGTTATAAAAACCCTCTCCAATGCATGATAATGAGGACTCCGTCTAACTGACGTGGCACGCCAAAAAATAGACTCCGTCTAACCCATGTAAGACACCAAAAATAGACTCAGCCTAAATTTAGGCAATTTCTAGAGCGAGAGTGGGTCAACAAATTTAAATCCCCATCATTATGTGGGGCATTTTTATTATTATTTTATAAAAAAATTAATCCACATAAGCGGTAGTATTAGTTTTAAACGGAATCCATTGGAAATAAATTTTAATTTGATCGCTCATTCTATGTATCGCGTATCTACACGAAATTGTAAGTCAAAATCTATTTTACCTTGTCACGTAGATCGTAATGTATGCAGAATATATTGAAAATCGCCTTATAAGCTTTCAAATTTTTTTACCAAACATACCTTAAAAAAACAACTATTCAAACAAAGCTTCAAATTAAAATCTCTTGTACCCAAACACGCTCGCCGCCACCACCCCACCCCCCCGGGGCCCCAACCCCCCAAGTCGAAGCATTAAAAGTCATTTGACTAATTTCCTACTCAACTGGATTCCCTATTTATTGTATTCAGGCCTCCTTTTGCGCTACTTCATTTTTCACTTCGGTAGAGAAATAACACCCTGAGATCTCGTTTGCTAAAGAAAGATGGCGGTGGCTAGAGTGACCATGGAGGTGGAAAACGACGGCGTCGCTGTCATCACCATCTCCAACCCTCCCGTTAACGCTCTCGCGCTTCCTAGTAAGCTGCTACATGAATATATAAATATGTATATGTATGTATGGTAACGGTATGAAGTGATTGATTGAGTTGTTTTGTGTACTTGCAGTTTTTGAAGGGTTAAAGCAAAAGTTTACTGAGGCTATGAGAAGAAGTGATGTCAAAGCTATTGTTCTCACGGGTACTTGTCATTTTCAGCATTTTTCCTCAGCTTTGTTGTTACGTTTTGCTTCGGTTTTGTTTATTATTGTAAAAGTAACCGGATTTTGAGTGATCATTGCTTTAGTTTTCCGCCGAAGTGTTTGTTGCAAGAGAGATCACTTCTGGTTTCAATGGAGTAATACTAGTATACCGTTTTTCTATGCGGTGGAATCCTACCGTAGAAGATTTTAATGGATTGAGGAGTTGAGAAGAATGAGTGAGAGAGAGTTTTGTTTGAGGGGAGTTTGATTTTGATGAATATGGAGAAAAATATGAAGAAATTGAGGAATTGAGAGAGAGAGATATGTTGGTTTTGGTTTGAGAGGATGAAGACGTAGTGACGGACAAAGAAGTTCTTTTTTTGTGTGCTTATAGAGGTTAAACCACCGGTTGGTGATAAGTTAATCAATCTGATAGTTGCTGATTCGAGAAGTTCAGATTATTTCAATTTTTATTTTTCCTTCTTTTGTGTATGCTTGAAAGTTCTCCTGATATGAAAGGCGACCTGAATTTTTGTATGACGTTACTGGAAACTTGGTGCAGATACGTTACTGGTATTGTTTTAGTAACATGGGGAGTTCAGTGAATTACATATATTGATTACGATTCAAACTTAGTCAAAAGTTCCTGCTTGTTTGGAAATTCTCCATTTTGGTTCAGTGCAAGAGAACTTTTGTACTAGGGATTATGGTTGCTCTCAGGTACACTCTAAGACAATAAGAGGGTACAGCATTAGCAACGCATCTATTTATTTGAAGTCACAAGATATTCACAATCTACAACTATGCTAGTTATATTAGGTTACCGTTACTTATTTATTGGTTTCTGTAAATTTGAGGGCAACATTGGTGCCATCTTATTTAGATGGAGAATATTTTCTGCTTCCTGGAGTTAAGTGTTAACATCTGATTTTTTTTTTTCTTTACTTTGTTTTGAAGGCAAGGACGGGAAGTTCTCTGGTGGCTTTGACATCAATGTCTTTGAAATGGTACACAAAACCGGTGCGTGCAATATATTTGTGTGTTTCATTGGGTTGTGTTTGTAGAATCTGCACCGCATGCTTCAGAATTAATGATATTATGTTCATTTGCAGGAGATCTTTCTATCTTACCCGATGTATCTGTTGATCTTCTAGTCAACGTAATAGAAGGTCCTCCTTGACTAGTCTTCAATTGTTTGATTATGTAAATTGCACTCAGTATTTTTGAGGTTATATGTAGTTCTGTTTTGCACTTTTTTCAAAATTAAACGTGTCTTGAAAGTGTCGAACGCTTTTCCCTAAAATTATTTCGGTTCACTCCTTGTCTTCATCAGATGCAAAGAAACCTACTGTTGCTGCCATAGCGGGACTTGCACTTGGAGGTGGCTTAGAGCTGGCTCTGGTATGTGATCCCTTTGCATAATGACCACTTCCTGGAACACGTGAGAAGTTTTCCGCAATTCATCATATTACTTTACATTATGCAGGGTTGCCATGCACGCATCGCCGTGCCTAAAGCACAACTTGGTCTGCCAGAACTAAGCCTTGGAGTTATTCCTGGGTCTGGTGGTAAGATTGCCATTTACTATCATTGATCACCTGCAATGTTAGATTGAAGTAGAGAAATCTCTTTATTATCAATTAACATGACCAATCAATAACCACGTTTCTTTGTCAAGGTACACAGCGTCTTCCAAGGCTTGTAGGGTTGTCAAAAGCTGTTGAAATGATGCTGGTGAGGCTTCCTTTCTTTAAGTTGATAATAAGGATAAAAAATTTGGAAACATATGTTTCAAATACCAAACTGTTTCTAATTACATTATCAGGTAAAAATATCAAAATATTATCAACTATTTACTTTTTTACTTCATATCTTGTTTTCTTTCTTTTCTTCATAATTATTTGGTTCAATTGATTAGCACCAATATTATCAGAGGCCCTTGAATCTCAGTTTTACATCATGCATAATATTAGGTTAAAATGAAAATTCATTCTTCCCGTTATTGAATATATTTCCTTCTTGTTTGCACTTTGTGTCTTTTTTCTAGTACTTGACTAGTTATGCACGTAATTTCTCTTTCTCGTTTCTCGTTTCTCGTTTCTCATTCATGCTTTTTTTTTTTTTGTCCACATTTAGTTCTGACTAAGTATGCTTGTATTTTCTCTTTCTAGTTTCTCATTCCTGCCTGTTTCTTTGGTCCACATTCAGTTTTCCAACCCGGAATAGATTTCTTTTAGTTTGTGTTCTGGCATGTTAAGGTTTTTCTAAGAAAAAGAGAGGATGAGTGGTACGTATTTGATTAAAGTTGAAGTTGCTGATGGAAGAAATTGAAAAAAAAAAAAGGCAAATACTTCTCCATTCTGTTAGTAGATTGTTTAGCAGATCAGTGTAACTTTTATTTATGAAAGTAGCGCTCTCGCCAACATGTAACTGCTTGGACATTGAGTGTTCCTCCCTTAATCTGAAGCATGGATTTCTCATCCGATTTAGGGAGCTTTTGATTTCGAATTAGATCAAATGCAGTTAACGTCCAGCCTCATACTTCATTTCTACAATCATCAACGAACCCTGCCTATGCGCCATATATTTGTTATCCTTGAAACAGCAAGATACCATTATCAATTGTAACTTCAATCCTTAGTAATAAGAAACGTATGTGCAACTCTGTTCTGTTGTTTGCACAAGACCTCTGTAGTTTTTCATGGTCTAAAATCTAAATGCATGTACCCTTAAATAAATCAAAAGAGCTGTCTCTTTTAATGAAGTTTCCTTGTATCTGCTGTTCTTTCACTAGAATAATGGCCATTTGTTGATGACCTCATTATGTTGGCATTGTATTAATGTCAACTTGATCATCTGTACTTTTTACAGTCATCTAGACCAATAATGTCAGAAGAAGGAAAGGAGCTAGGTCTCATTGATGCTGTTGTACCTTTTGAAGAATTGCTGAAAGTATCTAGGCAATGGGCGTTAGACATGGCAGGGAGGCGCAAACCGTGGATACGCTCTCTTCATATAATGGACAAACTCGGCTCTTTGCCTGAAGCGCATGACGTAATAAAGATGGCCAGACAACAAGCCAAACAGACTGCCAAAAATATGCCTCAGCACCTAGCATGCCTTGATGTGATTGAAGAAGGAGTTATTCATGGAGGATATACTGGAGTCTTAAAGGTAATTGTAATTTGGAAACTTGGTTTGTTTTGTCTTAAGTTGTATTTTTGGGGAAGAAATTTTTGAAGTAGTTCTTTCTTTTCTTTTTCTTCTTTTTGTAGAATGACATCTATATTGTTGGTCGTTTGTCTTGTATAACGTCCTTGGTTTTTTTCCATAAATCATAGTTAACAATTGTGAGAAAAAGCACCGTAGTCGGTGAGCTCGTTAACATTCTTGGACAGTGAATATTTGTTTAGTTTCATCTTTATGCTCAAAAAATGAAAAAATGGTTTTAGTATTGTTTTTATGCTATAGTCAAATATAAAGTTAAAAAATTAAATTAAAAAATTTAATTGACGTATCGGCGTGTGTCGGTGTCGGTACTTTTTCGCGAAATCGGCGACGATCCGATTCATAGATAATAGAACAATTGGCACCATTGACATCTTAACAATAGTTTCATATGCTCATTGGCTTCAAATATTAATGCTGATAGTCACCATACATCTTAACAAGTCATTATTATTGTTCTCATCATAGTCATCGTCATCGTCATTGTTGCTAGTATTCTTGATTTCTTCCCTTCTATTCTTTTGCAGGAGGCAAAAGTGTTTAAAGAGCTTGTCGCATCAGTCACTTCAAAAGCTCTTGTTCATGTTTTTTTTGCCCAAAGGGCAACGGCAAAGGTAAAAATTGACTCAACAGAAAAATAATGCACTTTTAGTCACTAATATTAGCAACAACCCCCTTTATCCCATCCCTCTGCAGAAAATTAATCAACAAATAAAAGAAGAGAGTTTAGAGAGAGGTAGAAAGAGAGTGGGTCAGAGGCAAAGAGAATGGGTGAGAGGACAGAGAGGTTGATGAACTCCCCTCTCCTCCTTCCCACACCGAGGATTGATAATAGCAAGGGGAAGTTTTGGAAGAAATGGTTTTAAAATATGCTCATTTTGGGTAAACAGGACATTACACTGAAATATCATAAAGTGGAACCGAAGGATTTCCTTGAAATGGGCGGAGTACCTGATATATGAATTTCTTTCTCTTTATGTTTCTTCTTATTCCCAGATTAGGAATACTGGGAGCAAGTTATGATGCTGTAGGAATTTAAAATAGAACTAACTGGTTGTCTTTCTAGTAAAAAAGTTGAGCTCATCTCCTGCAATTATATTAGAAAAAATGGTATTGATGGTATCGGATCCACCAGCAGTTTTCTTAGTGCCTCTTCAAATTTCAACACGAGGATTTTGGTTTCATTCGTCTGACCGTGGTTTTGGATATGTTGGCTGCACAAATAATAGCTTTTATTCTATACATGCAGACAGGTAGTTTTATTATGAGTATACTTGTTTAACATAAGTACTGTGGTTCATTTTTTTTCTTAGAGAGTGATTGTGCATATACCTGTTTTCTGTTTTACTTTTACCATGATGGCGTTGAGATAATTCAAACCCCAGTTTTAAGATGTCTTGTCATGGCTCCAATGCTGCACATCAGATAGTTTTTCCGCTATAATTATCTGTTTTTGCCTTCAGTTATTAATTAGTATTAGTCATATTTGATGTGCCCAGGAACTTCTCTGTAGCGTTTAATTGCAGCTGCAGTTTTGATGGCTTTGATTTTGTGGAGAACTTTATGATTAGATATTAAATGAAGGAAATTTCCCTTTTTTATTTTTTTATTTTTTTTTAACAATAAGCAACTTAAATCTTTTCCACATGAAAATCTCAAAACCTAATTATGGCAGGTACCTAATGTTACTGATATTGGACTCAAACCAAGAATGACAAAGAAAGTTGCTGTAATTGGTGGAGGGCTAATGGGTTCTGGCATAGCTACAGCCCTTATTTTGAGCAATATTTACGTTGTTCTCAAAGAAATCAATTCTGAGTATCTTCTCAGGGGGATAAAGATAATAGAAGGTTAGTTATGATTTGATTTTGATTGGTGTCTGAACTTTCAGTGTTCCAATCCAACCAAGAGAAGTACATATTGAACTATTTGATGATAAATTAATAGCAAGCTAGGGGTTTGGTGAGCTTAGAGCATCTCCAACAATGCTCTTTATTTTAAAGAGCATTTCGAAGAATATTTAAAAATGAGTAGAAGTTTTTATACAAGTCCAACAACACTCTTTTTATTTAATCTTTATTTTGATTTTTTCCATGAGCAATTATGACTCAACCATTTCCCCACTTTTTTTTACCTTGCTTCCCTCTTTTTTATTTTATTATTTTTTCTCTAATTTGAAAGAGATGCGTGGGGAATTGTAAAATAATAAATGAAAACACTAAAAGTTTTATATAGAGAGTGGATTTGGCTCTCTACGTTTGGAGAGTCAAACCCACTCTTTATTTTAAATTTTAGATTTTAGATATAAAGAGTATTGGATTTCTAAAAAATGGAGACTCTCTAAAATATAGAGTATGAGGTTAAGAAAGCATTCTGGAGATGCTCTTAGGTGTTCTGGTATAGTTTATCAATATTTTGTATGAACTCTTTATATCTGTGCTTGTATTGCAGTGAATATCCGAGGTCTGGTATCAAGAAAAAGGTTGACACAGGATAATGCGGAGAAAGCCCTTTCGATGCTAAAAGGCGTCCTAGACTACTCTGAGTTTAAGGATGTAGATTTGGTCATTGAGGTGGGTTGGGAGATGGTACTTCTAATTATTTGAATATTTCTAGCGAAGGTAGGGTGATGGATTCCAAATGAATTTCCAGCCAAGGAAATCTAAGTACTTGGATTTATTCCTTCCCTTGACTTCTTTTTCTCGTTCACATATTAGAAAGATCTTATGCCACAGTTCTGGAAAAGCAAACTTAAACAGCAAAAAAAAAGAATTTTTTTTTTTTACATAGTACAGGCTCCAAGTCTGTCCTTAATTGATTGCATATTGGACTCTTTGATAGTTAGCTTTGATTTGATTTTTCCTCAGAAGTCTTTTGGGTCCCTGAAAATTTGGAATTACTGGAAAATCTATAGTTTATAGAAACTCTGTGGCGGTTTGCTTTTACTAATTGGACGAGTCATTGCTCCTCTTTTATTAGTTTTCTAACTAAAGTCATATATTTTGGTATGGAGGGTAACTGACCTAGTTTCTGGGCCAGAATTTGCATCTTACTAGGTGTAGGATTTCTTGAAGCCCATACAAAGGTATTCAGTGCATTGAATTCATTATTAGAGAGAAATATAACAGAATTTCCAGCAATTTGCCTAACCCCACCAAAGCACTTTGTGCTCTAGACTTTTACTTACCCTTCCCATCTATCAACCATAGAATCCTATAGTTCTGTATCACAAAATCATTTCCATAATTGCAAAGTTCACTAACTAGAACGGGTTCGAGAAAGATCCAATGGTTTCCTACATCATCTTCTCTGTGGGTTTATGGTTGATAAAATTGGTAGAATTTGTTGTTCTCTGCTAGTTTGGTAAGTTTGTTATATGGTTTTGTCTCAATTGCAGGCTGTTATTGAAGATGTTCCACTAAAACAGAAAATATTTAGTGAAATTGAGAAGGCATGCCCTCCACACTGTATTTTGGCTTCGAACACGTCTACTATTGATCTCAATATAGTAGGAGAAAAGACCAGATCTCAAGATCGAATTGTGGGTGCACATTTTTTCAGGTTATATAACTTCTCTTGGATGAATTAAAAATTCGATTCCATAATTTTTGTCATTAGCTGGAAGAAAAGTGTATGTTAATGAAAAATTGAAAATAAAACCTTTATACTCTGTTCTCAGACTGGATGGGGAGTTTGACAAGCAGTAGCACTAATTGGAAGTCTTTTAAATTACTTTGTCCTGTTTAAATCTTACCCACTTCCTTGGAAATTCAATAATGAGAATGGGTTTGAAAAATGAGGTATTCTCTCTATGATTAGGTCATATTTTGTATGAAGAGGAACCTGTGATCAAACTAGAAATGAGAATCTTAGAACATCATGTTGAATTGATGAAACATACATGGAAGGAAATAGGTAAAAGAAATCTTTCCATTGTGGGAACTAGAAAGAGAAATGGGTTTTCTTTGATGTGATTCTTCATTTCCTTCCAATTTCAGGGTGTGGACAGCATTTAGAATTTTGAAGTTGCAAACACTTGCATTGCTTGTCTATCTCAATCCCTTCCTCCTCCTCTTTTTAGTACCCTTTCCATCCTAGTTGAATGCTTAATTGAGAAACATAGTGGTTAGGCTGATAGACATGTGCTTGTCTGATATTCTTGCATTTTATGCTTATACTGTAGCAATATATGGTTGTAATTAATGTGAAGTTTATTTTAGTTACATTGTTTGAGAATGTCATTTGGAACTGGGAGATGGTAAATACTGGCAGTTAATTTTGTTTAGGAGTGCAATAGATAATATTTGTTACTAACTGCTCATTTGATTTAACTTTTGACAGTCCTGCCCATGTAATGCCTCTCCTGGAGATTGTGCGGACAGAGAAGACCTCTCCTCAAGCAATTCTTGACCTAATGACGGTTGGGAAGACCATAAAGAAAGTTCCTGTCGTGGTTGGAAACTGTACTGGCTTCGCTGTTAATAGAACTTTCTTCCCATACTCTCAGGGTGCACATATTTTGGTTAACTTGGGGGTGGACGTATTCAAAATCGACCGGCTCATTGCCGATTTTGGCCTTCCTTTGGGCCCATTCCAGTAAGTTCATTGCCTCTGTATCATACCTAAAGATTTCATGTTCATTGCCTCTGTATCATAACCTCTGTCCTGGTTAATTTGGAATTATTTCAACAGGCTTCAGGATCTAGCAGGATATGGAGTAGCTGTTGCAACAACCAAAGAATTTTCTTCTTACTTTCCTGATCGCACATTCCACTCTCCATTGGTTGAACTTCTTATGAAAAATGGGAGAAATGGTAATGATGGAATTCACCGCCTATATTTTAACTTACGCAAGTTTAATCTTCACACCATACTTATTTCTGCTTATGGTGTTGCAGGTAAAAATAATGGGAAAGGGTACTATATTTATGAGAAAGGAAGCAAGCCAAAACCTGATCCTTTGGTATTACCAATAGTAGAGGAATCTAGGAGGCTCACCAATATAATGCCTGGTGGAAAGGTGTACAACAGACTCTACTACAGCACTTGACATGACTATCATCCATTTGTTAAATATTGTGTTGGGCTGTTAAATCCCACACTTATTTTATAAAATACACACATTTAAAAATTTTGTTTACTGATCTCTGCTGGAAATTTCTATGCAGCCTATAACTGTCACTGACCAGGAAATTATCGAGATGATACTTTTTCCAGTGGTGAATGAGGCATGTCGTGTTTTGGATGAGGGAATAGTAGTCCGAGCATCGGATCTTGATGTTGCATCTGTTCTTGGCATGAGTTTCCCTTCTTATCGGTGAGTTCCTCCATGATTATCCTTTGCCTGTAAATTTAAATATTACCTCCTTTTCCAGTTTACCGCATGGTTATGGCCATTTCCCGGAACTATTTGAAATAACTTTATTGTGCATTGTTCTTATCTCCATGATATTTCGTTGAGAAAGTAATATAAACATGTTAGGGAGCATGTATGAATTCAGTTTTATGTCTAGCATTTTCTGTATCTGCACACAGGCACATTTATTGGAGAGAGAAAATTAAACAGAAAAATGCCCAAAGCTTAACCAGAACTTAACTAGGTAAAAAACGGAAAATAAATGAACTAGAAAAACACAATGTAAGTTCTGTGTTCACGGGTAAAAGATTAGACAGCTGGAAGGGAAGGAGCTGGGTCAGGCGGTGAGAGAGGGGTGGGACTTGAACAGGTTATGTATTATCCATTGTTTTGCTGAATATTCATGAGATGTATATATTTTGAAGATGTCAAATATTTGTATGACCATTTTTACTATTTCCTTTGTGTATGGGTGATTCTTCTGAAGATCTCACAAACTATTTATTTCATAAAAGCCCACTGAGGAAGTATGTCTTTGTGGCAGAGGTGGTATTGTTTTCTGGGCAGACACCGTTGGGGTTGACCATGTATATAGAAGTCTCAAGAAGTGGTCACAAGTATATGGTAACTTCTATAAACCGTCACGGTTTTTAGAAGAAAGAGCATTGAGGGGCATTCCATTGGTAAATATTCCTCTAAACCTTACTATTACAACATGATACTCTCCATCAGTGATCAACTGGTTTAATTACGTAGTTCTTTAATACCATTTTTTGTTCATGCATGATTGAAGATTTTTATTCCCCCACCCCCTGGAGGGGTTTTTTCTCATTGGAAATTTAATACCATAACTTACTTTAAAAAGAAAGCAAAAAATTATGATGTTCAAGTAGAAGTGGATTACACTTATTTAACATTCATTTTTTATATCTCTCTAAATATAAACAATGTCGAAGTAAGAATTGAACTGAGTCTTTGGGGATAATTGTTAATAACATTTTTAAGTTTGCCTTAATATTTTATACTGTATTTAGTTAATTTGAAAATCTATTCATTTTCTATGCTTTTATGTTCTGAGAGAGCAAACACTTGCACCAGTACAATTATTAAAAAGAAACCCATGAAATGTGGGAGGTATGTCAATTGGGATATGGTAAATCAAAGACACATAAATTTAGCATGTTATTTTCTGTTGACAAGAGTGATGCAATCCCAGTAGAACTCCTTAGAAGAGGGAGACGAAGACCAAAACTAATAGTTCTTGGCGATGCAAATGATTTGATTGTACTAGACATTCAGTAAATGTAGTGATGGACAGAAATGAGGATGAAAAGGAATTTATACACCCAAGCCCATATTTATTGAAAATAAATGGGAGTTTATTAGTTGTTGAAGTAAAAACCAAATGAGCAGACTATAAAAACAAAGAAAGAGTAAAAAGTTAGTGTGGAAAAGAGGGTTGATTGAGAGAAGAATGAAGCATTCTTTAACTTAAAGCTATCCAGGATACTCATGGTCCAAACTTTGATCAAAGCCTCCAAATGTAACCAAGTTGCTGGACGATGTTGTCTGTGTGCTTGCGTGCGTGTGCTTGTGCTTGTGTGCTTGTGCGCTCTGTTTTGTTGTATGCCCAAATGATTAAGGTTAATTTATGCTGGTTCATGGTCTCCTATTTTCCTGCAGAGTGCACCGGTTTCGACACCTTCAGCATCAAGGTCTCGCATGTAGGCAGTACATATCCAAAGGTTTAGCTCAAATACAGAGGATGAAATAAATCTCTACCATTTGCCCAATTAAGTGAATAAAACTTTTCCAGCAACACTGATGAACGCTTGAACGAACGCAAATCTCTCTCTCTCTCTCTCTCCATATTTCTCAAAGATGTGATTCAACCTTGTTCTAGTTTTGTGATGAGTAACGATATTGGCTTCTAGGAATTAAAACTGCATATTTGGTGCATGGTATGAGATGGAAAACAGTAAACCCGGGCAATTGTTTCACCCGACCGTTGAATAATATATATATTTTTCATAATACTGTCATTACTATAAGGTTAACCTTACGAATAAGGTTAGTCTTGACATGTTTGGCTTCCACAAGGGAACACTTGTATAGCACTTTTAAGGAAATTTATCATTTCCCAGTGTTATTTCCAGATTAACTCTTGATTAAGTCATCCAAATATTTGTGAAGAGCTGTGTGTTGCCACAACCAAATGAATACTTCATGTTTCATTGCCACCCTCAGTTGCATGAAGAAATAAATGGATAAGTTTAAATATTTCTTTGGTTTAATCAAAAATTAACAAGGCTTATAGTAATTTTTTTTTTCTTTTGCATTTACTTTAAATCTAGTCTTGTTAAGGAGAAATGTCAGTATAGCGGGCCAAGGTGAAGAATTTCCACTGTATAAATTTTCTGTTCAAAAGCCTTTTTTTTTTCTAAAAAAAAAATGTCTAATGTGTATTTAACCTTATCAAAAATGATTTTCACGATCGTCTTCCCTGTCCCCTACTTTACCCTGACTTCCCTTGCCACTAGAAATCATAAATCCTTCTTTTATTATAAATGAAATAAATAATCTAATATTTAAGATTTGAGTTATTCTTTTTTAACAAAATTGACTTTTTACGTTCATCTTTGATTATAGTTTAATTTTAACGATTAGATGTTTCAACATGATTGTATTTATCTATTGTACTATTCAATTGTGTGTAAGTAATAAAGTTCAACTAGATTTTTGTACTATAAATATAATAATAATTAAACAACAAAATTGTGGTTGGTTTCTTGAAAACCATTTAATTCACTTTTAACCTTAATATTGTATTAGAGCATGTAAAGTTCTGAGATCAAATCTCACAATCACCAATTTAATGAATTTGTGCACGTGTTAAGACTTTGATTTAAAAAAAAAAAAAAAAAAAACTCTACTTTTATGTGAAGGAATGTGTTGAAGACGTGATTTACATAATAATATACATATAGTCTTGTTTATCAACTTAAAACTTTTAAAACTTTTAAATCAAGAGTTCAACAATGCTGAAGCGGCCATTGCAAAGCCATTCAGCTAAACCATGAAGTAAACAGTTTATCTCCATGTTATCCAGCATATAAGGGGGAATTATCTGGCAGTATTAGTATTTGTTTTCAGGAGCATGTGATCCAAAGAATTAAGTCAATCCATTGATAAAAAAATTTCCTGTTTAGCTGTCGTTGCACAATACAAAATTCCAAAACAAAGAACACGTATTTAGTGGCCTTGTTCAATATTGACTTCAAATGATTCCCTCTCTCAGCATTTTAAGCAAATATTTGAGAAAATTTTGTCATTTGTTTTCAGTTTGAAGGGTCCCAACCATGTACCAAAAATAATTAATGAACATCAAAAAACTCCCATAGCAATAATTTGGGGAGTCCCCATTTATGTATACTTAATATCATGTGCTTAGATTCTCCTCCTCATAGAGACAACCTTGGACCAACAGCCCCAAGCAAATATGGAGGAATCCAAAGGCAAACGAAAGAGCTCTTTCTGCATGCCCAGGCTTAGAGGTATTAGCTACACAAGAAAAAACAATCGCTTGTCACCAATGTCATTGCTTGATCGTTTTCGAGAGGCTGTTTTTCGATTGATCATGTTTTCTGCTTTCTCTAAAGCTCAACATGATACTCGATCATCCACAAATGTGCAAATGCCTTATTACACAGTACATGATCCTCAATACAGTGAAGCTGTTGCAGATTGTATAGAGTTCATTAAAAAATCTGCAATCACGAGCGACTTTGACTCCGGTGCCACCAATTCCTGATCCTGCTACTCAACTCGTCGTAATGTAACCTTATTGTGATCATCAATTATCTAGTAATCTGATTTTCATTTTGTTTCTTTCTTCTTTTCTGTTGTTTTCTTGGGTGTTCAAGGGATGGCTCAAATGCAAATTTTCAGCATGTAAATTGCATGTAAATTGCAAAATTGATTTATTGTTCAGAAGAAATTTCGTTCTCTTTTGAACCAAGCATACAAACAAGATATTATATAATGTATTGTAGCGAGACCTGAACGTCGGATGAATCAGTCTGAATATTTCAATACCCGGACCACCCATTATACTTTAGATATTTTGTAAATAGAACCATCCGAGTCCATATAATTATTGGAACCAAACCGAACTCAATTAAAAAAAAGGCTCAAGACCACCCAAGCACGAGCCTTAGGTAGGCATGAGTTTTGTGGCAGTTCGAGACCAAGTCTAGTTCACCAATTTTCTTGGAGGTCCATCTCGAGGTGGGCCTACAGGCCCATCTCCCATAGAGCTGTTGCAGCATAATTTTTTCTGGCCACTGCAGGCTCGGACTACAAGCTAGGCGCGGCTTGCCTTCAAAGGTGGACCAGCCGCCCCAACCCTATGTCAAATTTCAAGCTAGTCATACGTGTCTAGGCAACCTAACCCACTTTAACACCACTACTGTATTGTAGTGGTTAAATCCGACCTGGATGCTGCTATATCAATAAAATTAGCTCATGTGGAGACCTCAGTCCAAGCCATCTAGACTGCACAAACTACCTTGAACTAGCACCGGGCTGAAAAAGAAAAAAAAAAAGATTTTTATTGATGAGAATGTGAAAAAATGTAACAAAGAGCTGTATGTAATTTCACCACTGCACCAAAGCCTAATCAACAATGGCAAAATATTACAGAGATGCAGCAGCATATTTTGGGTCCTCAAAACTCTTTTAAACCTCTCTTTCAGTTTGTAAATTTACACCCACATTTTCAGAAGGAGATGATATTTTCAAATTGGTGTCATTATAGGGAGATGATACTGCAGTAGTCATTGGAGATGTCTTGAGTGGCATGACAGTAATTTTTGCAACACCATTGTTAGTAGGCTGTATAGTCCTGCTTTCGGTCCTCACATTTATAGTGTCGTTGCTGGTTACTTCTGTTTCATCTGGTCGAGCCAGCAAAGAATACTTCGTTTCTGCACAAGAATTGATGATTCAGTACTCAAATTATGAAATAAAAGCAAAGTACATTGAATTTGTAAGAAACAATCAAATCATACCAGACCTCATTGACCCTCATGCTGTCATGCAACATTTGAGCACCAAGCATCATAAAGTGTGGTTCGTACTCAGTAGTGGACTGGACTTGACAGTTTGATCTTTAATGAACGAGATTTTAGCTTCTTTTCCTTTCTTATTAATGTTGAGTACTATATAATCCTCTTTACCAAACATGCCTATTTTGATACATTGGACTTCATGAGTAAGCTCAGCAGTAGAAGGTTAGGAAAAGATTTCTATTCATGGCTTGATCCTTTACAGCCAAGTGAAGGGAGAAAATGATTTCTCGTGTATCCAGTTACAGTTTCATTAGTCAAACTTGACTCCAACAAATATGCTCATAAATTCAAAATAAAGGTACAAGAAGGAGATAGAACTTACCTTTTATTTCTCCTAATGTGATGAGCCGGTTAAGACAATCACGGAATTTTGTCAAAACAATTCTTTCTTGTTCTGAATAGGCTTCAGTCAGGCCTTGCCCTTGCGACAACTGGGAAGATACTGTAGTATGATCCGCTAATCCATTAAGAGAAGCAGCAGTGGTAAACATCATATCTTGTTCATCACACATCAGTGCTAATGTACTGGGAGACATTGGCCTTCCTTTTGATACATCAGCTTCATCTGAAACAGATGCTTCGGGGCTAGTCTTCTTGGCCTGGTTTCCACTTGAGACATCATCAGTCAAAGGTTTCATAGTCCCATGATCCTTCTGGCTTTGATGGGTATCTTGTGTTGATGAAGGGAGTGAGCTTTCGTTGCAATCCTCTGCCCGCTTCTCTGCTGTATGTCTTTCCTCTGGAAGTAACACCATAAGTTAGCAGATTAGATTCATATACTGAAAGAGGGAAACGTAAACATTTGTCACTAGGCTGGCCCAAATGGTAGTGCTAAGCACATCCATGACAAGTGATAAACATTTAAGAGCATTTACAGTGAATTTGGTATACTTCATTGTGGGTCGTGACTACGAATTAATCCTGTTTTAGAAGCCATATTATTAATACTTACACTGAAAGTTAATACCCTAAGTAATCTTCTGTGCTACATTACTTGGACTGTTGAAAATGCTTTTAATTGCTCATACAGAAACCTGACAGTTGGACAAGATATGTGAAGTTTAGTGAAAAAGGGATATGGGGTGTGTGATATTTTTCTGTTCATAAGATCAGAAAGCATATCAAAGATGTTCGATATGTTCCCTAGTTATTTAACAATGGATGGGGAATTCGAATAGTTGAAATTACTTTGGATACACTTTAAGAGTCTTCAGGCTTTTACTCTTAATTTTCTCGGAGATTGGCACCAAGTCATTGAACTGTTTAACTAGACGCAAGAATGAACTGACAAATAATTTGGCATAATATGGTAAATTTCAAAGCACTTAAATTTTAAGGTCTGCCACTATAAGAGAAAAATAGGATAAAAGGTCTTTCATTGGAGATGAATTGCGTACAAAAATCAATTCTAGAAGAAAATGACTTAATAAATGTCCACTCGTGGTGAAGATATCTGAATCACGTTGTTCTTATATATCCATAACCCAGAAAAGAAAAAGTTCCCAAAGAAATAGGAAAGGGAAATGAAATAAATACAACCAAGATATTTTTAATTAGTAACAATAGCATTGGAAAGAGAACTCATTGACAAGCAGATGTATTAATTTAGAATTTTAATGCACTCAAGTAATTGGAAGTTTTTCATTTTAATTATGGACGAATAACATTCTATCCTTCCATATAATTTAGTGGAGACAAACATCTATATAAAAGGTGATTCCCTGATATATTATCTGGGTTCCAAACATCATATAATTTTCTATTAGACAAACATAACATGTAATAATTCTCAAACCTATTGAAGGGACTACAAAACAACTTACAAAATTTTTTGTAGATATTCTTCAAGTTAATTACCACAATAATAGTGTGTTTGGAAAGACATTTTTGAGGTACAAAAGCACTTTTTAAAGAGTAAAAGTACTTTTTGTTATATTTATGATTGTTTGGCAAAAGTCAACAAGCACTTTTTGACTAAAAAAACTGCTTAAAAAACACTTTTAGAGAAGTCCAAATTTTGATCTTCTCTAAAAAGCTCTAATTGAACATTTACGAAAAGTTGTAATTAAGATTTAATGAACTTAAAAATTAACAAAATTATCATAATACATAAAAAAAAAATATTTATTTATCACATTAATTACTTATAACAAATTGTCACTTCATATATTTATATAAAGTGAAAAATATATATTGGCATATTAAGTAATATAATACAAATTAAACATAATATGATAATATGTTTGATTTAAATAATTAATTAATTTTAAGTAATATAATATATACTAAAATAATTGTGTTAATATAATTAAATCAATATATTAAGTTTAATAGTTATTATAGGATATAAGAAAATATTATTTATTTTAAAAATAATAATATGAGATATATAATAATTAATTACTATTTAGTCAAATTACTAAAATAATTGTGTTATTATAATTAAATTAGTATATTAATTTTAATAGTTATAGGATATAAAAATTTATTTATTTTAAAAAATAATATGAGATATATAATAATTAATTATTGCTTAGTCAAATAAATATAAAGTTTATACAAAAGTACTTTTATATTTATGTAAATAAACATTCAATTTAATATTCAAAACACTTTTTGAATTTATATATAAAAGAGTGAACAGTTTTTAACAAAAGTTCTATTGCCAAAAGCTCCACTACCAAAAGCTATACCCATTACCAAAAGATCTACTCACAACACAGCTGTAGATCCTAAGTGATGAACATACTAGGTATTTAACAAACTCCACAAAACTATCTGCAAATTAACTGAACTTCTCAATCTTTTTTATTAATACTTGCAGGAATTTAAACAATGTCATTGCTAGCTAGTTATATTAATATGAACATCGTGTATGGAAAGCTTTCGTGTTAACGAATTGAAGTATAAATCTCTAAATGGCTAAAAGATACAGTAACCAAGATATTTAGATAATTTAGGAACACTACTAATCTGAGCAATTTGGGAATCCTTACATAGCCATAAATACCTGCAAGCATTTTGCCTTATTACACAGTACATGATCCTCAATACAGTGAAGCTGTTGCAGATTGTATAGAGTTCATTAAAAAATCTGCAATCACGAGCGACTTTGACTCCAGTGCCACCAATTCCATTGATCCTGCTACTCAACTCGTCGTAATGTAACCTTGTTGTGATCATCAATTATCTTGTAATCTGATTTTCATTTTGTTTCTTTCTTCTTTCTGTTGTTTTCTTGGGTGTTCAAGGGATGGCTCAAATGCAAATTTTCAGCATGTAAATTGCATGTAAATTGCAAAATTGATTTATTCTTCAGAAGGCATTTCGTTCTCTCTTTTGAACCAAGCGTACAAACAAGATATTATATAATGTATTGTAGCGAGACACGAATCGTCGGATGAATCGATCTGAATATTTCAATCTGGACCACCCATTATACTTTAGATATTTTGTAAATAGAACCATCCGAGTCCATATAATTATTGGAACCAAACCCAACTCAATTAAAAAAAAGGCTCAAGACCACCCAAGCACGAGCCTTAGGTAGGCATGAGTTTTGTGGCAGTTCGAGACCAAGTCTAGTTCACCAATTTTCTTGGAGGTCCATCTCGAGGTGGGCCTACAGGCCCATCTCCCACAGAGCTGTTGCACCATAATTTTTCTGGCCACTGCAGGCTCGAACTACGAGCTAGGCGCGGCTTGCCTTCAAGGTGGACCAGCCGCCCCAACCCTATGTCAAATTTCAAGCTAGTCATACGTGTCTGGCAACCTAACCCACTTTAACACCACTACTGTATTGTAGTGGTTAAATCCGACCTGGATGCTGCTATATCAATAAAATTAGCTCATGTGGAGACCTCAGTCCAAGCCATCTAGACTGCACAAACTACCTTGAACTAGCACCGGGCTGAAAAAAAAAAAAAAAAAGATTTTTTATTGATGAGAATGTGAAAAAATGTAACAAAGAGCTGTATGTAATTTCACCACTGCACCAAAGCCTAATCAACAATGGCAAAATATTACAGAGATGCAGCAGCATATTTTGGGTCCTCAAAACTCTTTTTAAACCTCTCTTTCAGTTTGTAAATTTACACCCACATTTTCAGAAGGAGATGATATTTTCAAATTGGTGTCATTATAGGAGATGATACTGCAGTAGTCATTGGAGATGTCTTGAGTGGCATGACAGTAATTTTGCAACACCATTGTTAGTAGGCTGTATAGTCCTGCTTTCGGTCCTCACATTTATAGTGTCGTTGCTGGTTACTTCTGTTTCATCTGGTCGAGCCAGCAAAGAATACTTCGTTTCTGCACAAGAATTGATGATTCAGTACTCAAATTATGAAATAAAAGCAAAGTACATTGAATTTGTAAGAGACAATCAAATCATACCAGACCTCATTGACCCTCATGCTGTCATGCAACATTTGAGCACCAAGCATCATAAAGTGTGGTTCGTACTCAGTAGTGGACTGGACTTGACAGTTTGATCTTTAATGAACGAGATTTTAGCTTCTTTTCCTTTCTTATTAATGTTGAGTACTATATAATCCTCTTTACCAAACATGCCTATTTTGATACATTGGACTTCATGAGTAAGCTCAGCAGTAGAAGGTTAGGAAAAGATTTCTATTCATGGCTTGATCCTTTACAGCCAAGTGAAGGGAGAAATGATTTCGTGTGTATCCAGTTACAGTTTCATTAGTCAAACTTGACTCCAACAAATATGCTCATAAATTCAAATTAAAGCTACAAGGAGATAGAACTTACCTTTATTTCTCCCAATGTGATGAGCCGGTTAAGACAATCAGCGAATTTTGTCAAAACAATTCTTTCTTGTTCTGAATAGGCTTCAGTCAGGCGTTGCCCTTGCGACAACTGGGAAGATACTGTAGTATGATCCGCTAATCCATTAAGAGAAGCAGCGGTGGTAAACATCATATCTTGTTCATCACACATCAGTGCTAATGTACTGGGAGACATTGGCCTTCCTTTTTGATACATCAGCTTCATCTGAAACAGATGCTTGAGGCTAGTCTTCTTGGCCTGGTTTCCACTTGAGACATCATCAGTCAAAGGTTTCAAAGTCCCATGATCCTTCTGGCTTTGATGGGTATCTTGTGTTGATGAAGGGAGTGAGCTTTTCGTTGCAATCCTCTGCCCGCTTCTCTGCTGTATGTCTTTCCTCTGGAAGTAACACCATAAGTTAGCAGATTAGATTCATATACCGAAAGAGGAAGCGTAAACATTTGTCACTAGGCTGGCCCAAATGGTAGTGCTAAGCACATCCATGACAAGTGATAAACATTTAAGAGCATTTACAGTGAATTTGGTATACTTCATTGTGGGTCGTGACTACTGAATTAATCCTGTTTTAGAAGCCATATAATTAATACTTACACTGAAAGTAAATACCTAAGTAATCCTCTGTGCTACATTACTTGGACTGTTGAAAATGCTTTTAATTGCCCACACAGAAACCTGACAGTTGGACAAGATTATGTGAAGTTTAGTGAAAAAGGGATATGGGGTGTGTGATATTTTGCTGGTCATAAGATCAGAAAGCATATCAAAGATGTTCAATATGTTCCCTAGTTATTTAACAATGGATGTGGAATTCGAATAGTTGAAATTACTTTGGATACACTTTAAGAGTGTCTTCAGGCTTTTACTCTTAATTTTCTCAGAGATTGGCACCAAGTCATTGAACTGTTTAACTAGACGTCAAGAATGAACTGACAAATAATTTGGCATAATATGGTAAATTTCAAAGCACTTAAATTTTAAGGTCTGCCACTATAAGAGAAAAATAGGAAAAAAGGTCTTTCATTGGAGATGAATTGCGTACAAAAATCAATTCTAGAAGAAAATGACTTGATAAATGTCCACTCGTGGTGAAGATATCTGAATCACGTTGTTACATATCCATAACCCAGAAAAGAAAAAGTTCCCAAAGAAATAGGAAAGGGAAATGAAATAAATACAACCAAGATATTTTTAATTAGTAACAATAGCATTGGAAAGAGAACTCATTGACAAGCAGATGTATTAATTGTAGAATTTTAATGCACTCACGTAATTGGAAGTTTTTCATTTTAATTATGGACGAATAACATTCTATCCTTACATATAATTTAGTGGAGACAAACATCTATATAAAAGGTGATTCCCTGATATATTATCTGGGTTCTGCTTGCTCAAATCTATTGAAAGGACTACAAAACAACTTGAAATTTTTTTGTAGATATTCAAGTTAATTACCACAATAATAGTGTGTTTGGAAAGACATTTTTGAGGTACAAAAGCACTTTTTAAAGAGTAAAAGTACTTTTTGTTATATTTATGGTTGTTTGGCAAAAGTCAACAAGCACTTTTTGACTAAAAAAACGACTTATAAAATATTTTAGAGAAGTCCAAATTTTGAACTTCTCTAAAAAGCTCTAATTGAACTTTTATGGAAAGTTGTACTTAAGATTTAATGAACTTAAAATTAACAAAATTATCATAATACATCAAAAAAAAAATATTTATTTATCACATTAATTACTTATAACAAATTGTCACTTCATATATTTATATAAAGTGAAAAATATATATTGGCATATTAAGTAATATAATACAAATTAAACGTAATATGATAATATGTTTGATTTAAATAATTAATTAATTTTAAGTAATATAATATATACTAAAATAATTGTGTTAATATAATTAAATCAATATATTAAGTTTAATAGTTATTATAGGATATAAGAAAATATTATTTATTTTAAAATAATAATATGAGATATATAATAATTAATTACTATTTAGTCAAATTTACTAAAATAATTGTGTTATTATAATTAAATTAGGCTATTAATTTTAATAGTTATAGGATATAAAAATGTATTTATTTTAAAAAAATAATATGAGATATATAATAATTAATTACTGCTTAGTCAAATAAATATAAAGTTTATACAAAAGTACTTTTATATTTATGTAACTAAACATTCAATTTAATATTCAAAACACTTTTTGAATTTATATATAAACAGTGAACAGTTTTTTAACAAAAGTTCTATTGCCAAAAGCTCCACTACCAAAAGCTCTACTCACAACAGTTGTGCCAAACAGACCCTAAATGATGAGCATACTAGGTATTTAACAAACTCCACAAAACTATCTGCAAATTAACTGAACTTCTCAATCTTTTTTATTAATACTTGCAGGAATTTAAACAATGTCATTGCTAGCTAGTTATATTAATATGAACATCGTGTATGGAAAGCTTTCGTGCTTAACGAATTGAAGTATAAATCTCCTAAATGGCTAAAAAGATACAGTAACCAAGATATTTAGATAATTTAGGGAACACTACTAATCTGAGCAATTTGGGAATCCTTACATAGCCATAAATACCTGCAAGCATTTTGGCAGCCTCTCCTGAATATACCACTAACACTGAGCAAAGTTCCTTCAAGTCCTGGGGCTGGATGATGTCAGCTAAGAGAGACCTTCAGGCATAATGAAATAGTTAGTAAGTTGTCTGAACAAGTACTGCTGAATAATTCTTCAGAAGGTCAAAATACCTGTACGTAAATTTTGAAGGGCCCAACGCCGACCCATTACCAGGACGAGCACCAGGAAGTGAAGACAAGGAAGAGGAGGGTACGGAATCCTTGATTTGGTTAACCTGTAAATGGAGAAAAATATTCTTAGGGACTCTTGCACATAGAAGTCAAAGGTAACTATAGATTGTTTCTTAGTCAGTGCTTTTTTTAAAAGGCTCAATTGGACATTGAAGCGCTTTACCTCCGTGAAAAGAGGTGTAAGCCCCAAAGAAAGCCAATAAAACAATTTAAAAGCTATAAAATTTACAAAAATAGAATTGTAATAAATCGTAAACCATGTTGAAGATCCTAACCAAACAATTTAGCAAAATTTAAAGCCTACTTGCAACCAAACCTAAAATAGATCAATATTTTAGTAATCACATAAAAAAATAATAATAATTCACTAATAAATTAGAGAAGGCCTAAAAGCCTTCCATAAACTATCATCATATTTGATTCCCCTATTATCGTCCTCGTTACTGTAAATTTTTCCATTCTATTTCTCATTTTCCACTTGCAATGTTGCATTACCTTCCCCCTCCTTTGCCCCCTTCCTAAAAATGCCAAAAACAAGAAAATATAAATACAGAGACAACAAAGAAAATATATAAAAGAAATAAAAGAGTGAATTTTTCATAGATCTCTTATCTTTGTTTGTTTGCTTGCTGCTGAAAAGTTGCAATTTCGCTTGGGAGAGGGGCTTGTTGCATTTCACTTGCTCTCCTCTCCAATTCCTTTTTCCAGTTTTTAGGTTTAGGTTGTGTTTAAAATACCCCAAAATCCTTAAAATGATTTGGACTATAGCAAACCAGTTCAAAAAACTGAGGCCAGTAATAAAAAGACCAGGAACAAGACAAAAGCATGTGTACTTCAGCCATCCCGACGCTAGTGCCTTGACGGGTGCACCTCGATAAGCTAAGCTAGTGCCTTGACCAATGGCAATAGTCTCATGTGAGATGCGCCTCAAGGCGTAACCCTCAAGCACTTGTTAAACATTGGCTCCAGATGCTGAGATACAAAAGAAATACAGTTTGAAGGAAAGTAGAGTAAACAAAATGTTAACGAAGACATAATTGAAATAAGTTTTAACCCACCATTCCAAATTCCAAGTACAACTAGCAGTTTTTAACTAGTCCAAGTTCATTTGTCTCAGCAACCAAGTTCATTTGTCTCAGCAACCATATAAGGTTAATAGGAATATAATCATTGAAAATACTCAATCTGGGATTTTTTAACAACTGCCAACAGTATGCCAATTTTAGAGGACAAGAATATTGTTTACCTGTTGGAACTGTCCAACCCTATGCACAGGATCTTTCACTGTTGATCCAAAGAAGAGCTCCTGACCTTTTCTTTTCTTGTTCAAAGGAGGGGATCCATAACCAGAGGATCCAATAGCACCTGTGATGGCAGCATTTGCAGCTTGCTGGATATACACCATGTTGTTGGCATGATCTCCATGAAAGAGAGCCTGCCTCTCTTCACTTCCTTCATAATTTTTGCAGTCCATGCATTTACAATTATCAGAACAAAGAATATTTGCTTGGAAGCACTCGCAGTACTTCTTAAGGCATCCCGATTTCTTGCAGTGGCATCCTTTGTTATGCTTACCCAAGATTAAATCCCCAGCCTCCTCCTGCATAAATTTCATGTCAACTCAGACATTGTCATAGAAACAAACAAAACTGAAAAAAGAAAGCTTCGAATATAGTAAAATATTCTGTAGCGTTGGTTACTTCACCAAAGTAAGTTTTTCTTTATTAGAAGAAATTAATAAATTTTCAATTCATATAGGATTTCATCACTTGGAAAGAAATTGTGTTCATGTTCAATCACAGATAAAGTATTCGCAGAAAAGAAAATTACTTGTCAAAACAACAGTGTTGAGAAATCAATAATAGTTAATAAGTTAATATAAAACAACAATGTGACGTAGAAAATGCTACTACAAACTTAGAAGTGGGGCAAAATATATAGTGTAAATGTGATATATCATCCAAACATTACTGAGAAAAAAGAGAAGAACAAGCAGATACACACTAAAAATGGCTCATTCTTTTATAAAGTAAATTTCATTAATGAATCGCTATGGACATTGTTGGGAAAATAGTGTCAGCCCAGCATTCAATTACTTTTGAGTTAGTGATAATTATAAGATACACTTGATGTCTTTCATGAGCAGGATAGCACCACAAACAAACTAAGAATGATCCTGAAAGAAGGATAGCACCATAATCAAACGAAGAATGTTCCAGAAGATTTTCAGGCCATGTTAGATTAGTCACTGAAATCAGTTCATGGAGCCAGTGAGAAGGTTACTCATCTGGAATCCTGATAAAAGCGTTATTGTTCAAGAATCCACAGGAGTAAATTAGAAGCGTACTGGACATCTTTTATGGAACTGTTTCAGACACAGTATTCAAATACAAAATGCAATATGTTACATGGACATTTCTGACCTTGCAGGGAAATTTGCTTAACTTTTGGCCAAGAGTGATATTATGCAAATTTGAGGATTCCAGTACCAGATTCTAATGCATACACAATATGAAGCAAAGGAGTGGACTTGGAAAATTTATTTTACAACATCTTCCGAGGTACCTGACGTGTCAAGCCTCTTTCCTTCCCTTTTTCCTCTCTTTCTTTCTAGCTTTCTTTTATTACTTCATCTTCTAAAGAGGGAGAGGAGAAGAGAAGCATGATCTCCATTATCCTGAAAACAGGTTTGTTCTTGACAATAAATGATTTTGGAAGCATATCATATTGGGACCTTACACGCCAGCTTAGCAATCGTACACTGAAATTGCCAGGTTACAAAGAAACATATCATGTAAGGTTTCTTTTTGGAGAACCACTTCATAAAATGAAAATATATGTCGGCATAAGCTCTTAGAGAGGACTACATATATATTATTTAAATCTTGTCTTCAACAAGGCGCCTCGCGTGTGCCGGGGTCCATGTTTTCTTATCAAAGCCTAACACATGCACAATTTTATTAAATGGTGGCGTCGAGACTTGAACCCAAGACCTTTGTTTGCTCTAGTACCATGTTGAACCACTTATATAAAAGTTTAAGCTATCGAGAGAGACTAAGTGTATATAATTTAAATCTTGTCTTTTATATAACTATTTTCTTTGTTACATAAAAAGATTGCAACTTCTTAAACATATACCTCAAAGCACCAAGTGTTGGTTTGGATTTGATCTTGTCATGGTAATTAGCACAACAAAACAAATATTTAAGGGGTGTTGTTGGAAATATTCAATATTCCTATTTTAGAATGTAATGATTTGTGTATAATCGTAAATAGATTATGTATTTATGTGTGATAGGTTTAATCCCCAATATTTAGCAGTTAAGAGGTGTAATCCCAAGTTTGTAAGGATTGATAACTTTATTTTTCTTTGACGTTCTATGTAATCCTAGATCATAAATTAAGTTTGTACTATTGGTTGGATTAGGAATGTAAATACCATTTTTCTCCACATGGCACCAGAGCACCAAAACCGTGGGACTCTGATATCTTTTCATAGGCCTTCATTGCCATTTACAAAGAAAAAAATCGCAGACCTTCATTTCTAAAATTTGTGGTTTGCTAAAGTTTACTGCTTTCATTGCTGAGGTCTTTTTATCGATTATTCTAAAAGGCGCGCTGCGAAAAGTCGAGGTATTTTTATCAGTATTCTAAAAGGCCCGCCTAGATTTCACCTAGGCGCGCCTAAGCTCGATTCATTTGCAAAATGCGTCGCATCGAGGGTATGAGCGTAAAAATGCGGTCAACTCTTTTTGTTGACCGCCTAAGCGCAAATAGACGAGAATATACAAGAATAAACGCGATTAGGAGCGAATAATCACACATTAAAGCAAGCAAATCTCTTTAAATTTATTTTCAGATTGGGCCAAAATAAATATTTTTTAAATATACAAGAGGTGCTAGAAATACTTAAGATGAAATAAGGGAGCCCAACGAAAATAATTTTGTATCGGATGGCACAGAAGATGAGTTAGATGAAGAAGACGAGCTTGACTTAGAATTCGATAAAGAGTTAAACAAAAGTTAAGCTATGTTGATATGTAATCAAATTGTAGAAAATTATTGAGTAATTTGTATTTATGTTTGTCGTAGTCTTATAATTTTGATTTTGAACCACATTGAATGTGATATGTCCAACTATGATATGTGCCTTAATATAAATCTAATTTTTCTTCATTGTACGTGTATCTAATTTTAAAAACTCATATATTTTTTTTTTGTATTTTAAAAACTAGGCCTGTAATTTTGTAATCTAAATCGATATATTCTGACTATGTTGTTAAAATTTAAAATTGAGCATTAAAAAATTAAAATTCAAAAATGCATTTTGACGCTTAGACTTACGCATAGCGCCGCTTAGGCTATTATTCTTGAAGCTTTTACCTCGCTTGCATCATCACGCATTCGTATTTTAGAACCTTGCTTGTTATCGCCTCTTTTGTGATTCCACCATGTCTAATGCTTCTAGATTTCCATCATAAACTCCGCCATCCATTAATAAAGTATTCTCTATTATTCAAGCCCAAGAAGGAAGGAGAGGAGTTATGGTTGAGAGTCAACCCATTGATAGTTCAACCCTACTATGGCAAAACAGAGATATGGTGATTTCAAAAGTTCAAACCAAGGACAAAGACAAGGTTAAGGTGATAATAATGATAGTGCCAAACCTGCATAATTTAATACTACAATAGAAAATTCGGAAGAAGAACCACCTAGTTATAAAGGTGCCTAAACTGCAGAATTTAGTAAAGAAGAGATTGAAAGGCTGAAAATTTTTATGTGTTTGTTAGAGAAGCCCATGGGTACTTGTTCTCTCACACATTCTCGTAAGTTTCTCTTCTCTCGTGCACTAAGTGCTTCAGCTATTTCCCTTTCGAGTTCTTGGGTCATTAACTCAAGAGCTACTGATTATATGACACATTCTTCACAAAAATTCAGCACTTGTAGTCCAAACTACAAACATATCTACTGCTGATGGGTCTCTAGCCACAGTTGCAAGTCAATGAATTGTCAACATAAATTCAACTTTTAATCTTAAAATTGTTTTACATGTACCCAAGCTTTCTATCAACCTTGTGTCTATTCGTCAACTTACAAAAGACTTGAATTGCAATGTTATTTTTTTCTTGTGTTTTGCAGGACCAAGTTACGGGGAAGACGATTGGGCATACTAGGGAAAAAGACAGGATTTATACTTTGAAACAAGAGGTGGCATTGTGAGCGACGGTAACCAACTACCTTTTTCATATATATCCAAGTCATCTCCTTGAATATAGGCCAAATTTGGCTTCACGTCTTGGTCATCCGTTGTTTAATGTTCTTAGGCTCATGTTTTCTTTGTTATTAAAAAATATTGATGTAAACACATTTCATTGTGACACTTGTGAATTTGCCAAGCATCATCATGTTTCATTTCCAATCTTCAATTCCAATTGCCTTAATTCACAAATATTTGGGGATCATCATAGGTTTCTAACATTTCGGGAGCTCAATGAATTGTCTCTTTTATTGATGATTGCACTCTTGTATCTTAGGTCTTTCTTTTAACACAAATCTGATGTGAGCAATGTTTTCCCTAATTGCCACAATATGGTCAAAAAGGGTTAGGACTGAAATGCAAGAGATTATTTCAATCAAATACTTTCACCCTATTTTCAAAAGGAGGGATTTATTCACAAGTCCTCTTGTGTCAATTTACCCCAACAAATTGGAGTAGCCGGCGAAAAATGGTCATTTACTAAATGTCACTAGGGCTTTTGTTTCAAATGAATGTGTCGAAAATCTACTAGGAGGAGGCTATTCTTACTGCCACCTATTTGATAAATAGAGTTGCTTCTCGGGTCTTAGGATCAAAAGTCCCATCGAAGTTTTTCCTATATTTTTCCGTCACTTCAACACATCAAGCAAAATTTCTCCTTGAGTGTTTTGATGTCTGGTGTTTGTCTATTCATGGTCACAATCGGAGAAAATTAGATCCAAGAGCATTAAAGGATATCTTTGTGGGGTATTCATCTACACAAAAAGAGTATAAATGTTTCCATCCTCCCACCAAGAAAATTGTCACTTTTGTTGAAATAAAGGAGTATTTTTTAGATCTTCGAGAGACCGACTATGGGAGATAAGGACATGTTTTTGCTTGATCTTCTTCCTTCTCAAGCCAGACCTCCCAATGAAACACCAATAGTGGCTGAATTACATGAAACAGCCAGAACAGCAGTCAATGAAACATAAACTTCACCTACCTTGGATGTTGGAACAAAAGGAAAAGAGTCAGAACCTATTGCTACAAAACCATTGCAAGTGTATTCAACGGAGCAATCGAACTTGAACCCGCAAGTTCAAGCAACCGAACCAACACACAGGAATGAGATAAGCAATTATATTGTTCCTTTAACTCGTGTGATGATATGAATCTTTCAATTGCCTTTGGAAAAGGAACACACGCATGAAGTGCACACAACATCCATCATCCTCTTTTCGGTCGTTTGAAAAATTCTAACCTATCTCATAAAGCTTTTTTGCACACTCCTACATAACATACCCATTCCACAAACCTTGCTGCGAAGCATTGGTAACGAGGAATGTTAACAAGCCAAGAAAGGCGAGATGGAAGCATTGGAAAAGAATGGGACTTGGAAATTGTGGAGCTCCCAAAAGGCAAGAAAACAATGGGTTGCAAATGGGTATTTACGATGAAATATAATGTTGATGGATCTCTTGAATGATATAAGGTTAGGCCGGTTGCAAAGGGATATACACAAACATATAGAGTGGACTATCAAGAAACTTTTGCACCAATAGCGAACATGAACACCGTAAGAGTTTTACTCTCTTTGGCTGCTCATTTTAACTAGAATTTGCAACAATTTGATGTAAAAAAATGTCTTTCTTCGTGGTGAGATTCATGAAGAAATTTACATGGAAGTTCCTCATGGTTTTGGCTTATGTTTGGGGGAAAATAAAGTATGTAGATTGAAAAAGGCTTTGTATGGTTTAAAACAATTTCGTAGAGCGTGATTTGGAAGGTTTGCAAAGATTATGTTGACCACGGGATTTAGGTAAAGTCAAGGGATCATACTTTATTCATTAAAAATTCCAATTCAAAGGGAGGTACAACTTTATTGGTATATGTTGACAATATAATTGTAGGTGGGAATGATCCAAGACAACAAGTATTGCTTCTCGAACGTCTTGCAAAGGACTTTGAAATAAAAGATTTGGGCAAGCAGCCTCCTCCTGCATAAATTTCATGTAAACTCATACATTGTCATAGAAACAAACAAAACTGAAAAAGAATGCTTCAATATAGTAAAATATTCTGTAGCGTTGGTTACTTCACCAAAGCAAGTTTTTCTTTATTAGAAGAAATTAATAAATTTTCAATTCATATAGGATTTCATCACTTGGAAAGAAATTGTGTTCATGTTCAATCACAGATAAAGTATTTGCAGAAAATAAAATTACTTGTCAAAACAACAATGTTGAGAAAGCAATAATAGTTAATAAGTTAATATAAAACAACAATGTGACGTAGAAAATGCTACTACAAACTTAGAAGTGGGGCAAAATATATAGTCTAAATGTGATATATCATCCAAACATTACTGAGAAAAAAGAGAAGAACAAGCAAATACATACTAAAAATGGCTCATTCTTTTATAAAGTAAATTTCATTAATGAATCACTATGGACATCGTTGGGAAAATAGTGTCAGCCCAGCATTCAATTACTTTTGAGTTAGTGATAATTATAAGATACACTTGATGTCTTTCATGAGCAGGATAGCACCACAATCAAACTAAGAATGATCCTGAAAGAAGGATAGCACCATATTCAAACGAAGAATGTTCCAGAAGATTTTCAGGCCATGTTAGATTAGTCACTGAAATCAGTTCAAGGAGCCAGTGAGCAGGTTACTCATCTGCAATCCTGATAAAAGCGTTATTGTTCAAGAATCCACAGGAGTAAATTAGAAGCGCATTGGACATCTTTTATGGAACTGTTTCAGACACAGTATTCAAATACAAAATGCAATATGTTACATGGACATTTCTGACCTCGTGAGGAAATTTGCTTAACTTTTGGCCAAGAGTGATATTATGCAAATTTGAGGATTCCAGTACCAGATTCTAATGCATACACAATATGAAGCAAAGGAGTGGACTTGGAAAATTTATTTTACAACATCTTCCGAGGTACCTGACGTCAAGCCTCTTTCCTTCCCTTTTTCCTCTCTTTCTTTGTAGCTTTCTTTTATTACTTCATCTTCTGAAGAGGGAGAGGAGAAGAGAAGCACGATCTCCATTATCCTGAAAACAGGTTTGTTCTTGACGATAAATGATTTTGGAAGCATATCATATTGGGACCTTACATGCCAGCTTAGCAATCGTACACTTAAAATGCCAGGTTATGAAGAAACATATCATGTAAGGTTTCTTTTTGGAGAACCACTTCATAAAATGAAAATATATGTCGGTATAAGCTCTTAGAGAGGACTACATATATATTATTTAAATCTTGTCTTCAACAAGACGCCTCGCACGTAAGCGGGGTCCATGTTTTCTTATCAAAGCCTAACACATGCACAATTTCATTCAATGGTGGCGTCGAGACTTGAACTCAAGACCTTTGTTTGCTCTACTACCATGTTGAACCACTTATATAAAAGCTTAAGCTATTAGAGAGGACTAAGTGTATATAATTTAAATCTTGTCTTCTATATAACTATTTTTCTTTGTTACATAAAAGATTGCAACTTCTTAAACATATACCTCAAAGCACCAAGTGTTGGTTTGGATTTGATCTTGTCATGGTAATTAGCACAACAAAACAAATATTTAAGGGCTGTTGTTGGAAATATTCAATATTCCTATTTTAGAATGTACTGATTTGTGTATAACTGTAAATAGATTACGTATTTATGTGTGATAGGTTTAATCCCCAATATTTAGCAGTTAAGAGGTGTAATCCCAGGTTTGTAGGGATTGATAACTTTATGTTTCTTTGACATTCTATGTAATCCTAGATCATAAATTAAGTTTGCACTACTGGTTGGATTAGGAATGTGAATACCATTTTTCTCCACATGGTACCAGAGCACCAAAACCGTGGGACTCTGATTTCTTTTCATAGGCCTTCATTGCCATTTATAAAGAAAAAAATTTCAGCCTTCATTTCTAAAATTTGTGGTTTGCTAAAGGTCTTTTTATCAGTATTCTAAAAGGCGCGCCTAGGCGAAAGCTGAGGTCTTTTTATCAGTATTCTAAAAGGCCCGCCTAGACTTCACCTAGGCGCGCCTAAGCTCAATACGTTTGCAAAATGCGTCACATTGAGAGTATGAGCGTAAAAATGCGGTCAACTCTTTTTGTTGACCGCCTAGACGCGAATAGACGAGAATATGCAAGAATAAACGCGATCAAGTGCGAATAATCGCGCATAACACACATTAAAGCAAGCAAACCTCTTTTAAAATTTATTTTCAGATTGAGCCAAAATAAATATTTTTAAATCTACAAAAAATACTAGAAATGCTTAAGATGAAATAAAGGAGCCCGATTTAAAATAATTTTGTATCAAATGGCACAGAAGATGAATTAGATGAAGAAGAAGAGCTTGACTTAGAATTCGATAAAAAGTTAAACAAAAGTTAAGCTATGTTGATATGTAATCAAATTGTAGAAAATTATCGAGTAATTTGTATTTATGTTTGTTGTAGTTGTAATTTACTAACTTTTGAAAACTATTATGTCGGGATGTTATTTTGTAATCTAGTTGTAGGCCGTGATATTAAAATTAATCTTATAATTTTCGATTTTGAACCACGTTGAATATGATATGTTCAACCACGATATGCTTTTAATATAAATTTAATTTTTCTTCATTGTACAAAGTGTATCTAATTTTGAAAACTCGTATTTTTTTTTTTTTTTTGAAAACTAGGCTGTAATTTTGTAATCTAATTATAGGCTATGTTGTTAAAATTTAAAATTGAGCATTAAAAAATTAAAATTTGAAACGATTTTGCCTTCCTAGCTTCTCAGACAGTACACTTAGGCCATATTCTCGATGCTTTACCTCGCCACGTCATTCACAAGATTACACATTTTAGAACCCTCGCTTGTTATCGCCTTTTTGCGATTCCACCACGACTAATGTTTCTAGATGTCCATCATAGCTAATGCAACTTCAAGAAACTCGCTATCCATTAATAAAGTATTTTCTATTATTCAAGCCCAAGAAGGAAGGAGATGAGTTATGGTTGAGAGTCAACCCATTGATAGTTCAACCCTACTATGGCAAAACAGAGATATGGTGATTTCAAAAGTTCAAACCAAGGACAAGGACAAGGTCTAGGTGATAATAATGATAGTGCCAAACCTGCAGAATTTAATACTACAACAGAAAATTCGAGAGAAGAACCACCTAATTATAAAAGTGCCTAAACTGCAGAATTTAGTAAAGAAGAGATTGAAAGGCTGAAAATTTTTCTGTGTTTGTTAGAGAAGCCTATGGGTACTTGTTCTCTCACACATTCAGGTAAGTTTCTCTTCTCTCCTGCACTAAGTGCTTCGGCTATTTCCTTTTCGAGATCTTGGGTCATTAACTCAAGAGCTACTCGTTATATGACACATTCTTCACAAAAATTCAGCACTTGTAGTCCAAGCAATACAAACATATCTATTGATGATGGGTCTTTAGCCACAGTTGCAAGTCATTGAATTGTCAACATAAATTCATTTTTTAATCTTAAAATTGTTTTACATGTACCCAAGCTTTCTACCAACCTTGTGTTTTACATGTACCCAAGCTTTCTACCAACCTTGTGTCCATTCGTCAACTTACAAAAGACTTAAATTGCAATATTATTTTTCCCTACTCATCAGTGTTTTGCGGGACCAAGTTACGGGAAGACGATTGGGCATACTAGGAAAAAAGACGAGATTTATACCTTGGAACAAGAGGGTATGCATTGTGCTATTGGTAACCAACTACCTTTTTCATATATATCCAAGTCATCTCCTTAAATGTAGACTAAATTTGGCTTCACGTCTTGGTCATCCGTTGTTTAATGTTCTTAGGCTCATGTTTCCTTTGTTATTAAAAATATTGATGTAAACGCACATCATCGCGACGCTTTAATTTTGCCAAGATCATCATGTTTCATTTCCAATCTTCAATTCCATTCGCCTTTAATTCACGTGAATATTTGGGGATCATCACAAGTTTCTAACATTTCAAGAGCTCGATGATTTGTCTCTTTTATCGATGATCGCACTCAGATCTTAGATCTTTCTTTAAAAACAAAAATCTGATGTGAGCAATGTTTTCCTAATCGCCACAATATGGTCAAAAAGTGGTTGGGACCGAAATGCAAGAGATTATTTCAATCAAATACTTTCACCCTATTTTCAAAAGGAGGGATTTATTCACGAGTCCTCTTGTAGTCAATTTACCCCAACAAATTGGAGTAGCCGTGAAAAATGGTCATTTACTAAATGTCACTAGGGCCTTTTGTTTCAAATGAATGTGTCGAAAATCTACAAAGGGAGGCTATTCTTATCGCCACCTATTTGATAAATAGAGTCGCTTCTGGGTCTTGGGATCAAAAGTCCCATCAAGTTTTCCTATATTTTTCCGCCACTTCAACACATCAAACAAAATTTCTCCTCGAGTGTTTTGATGTCCGTGTTTGTTCATTCATGGTCACAATCGAGAAAATTAGATCCAAGAGCATTAAAGGATATCTTTGTGGGTATTCATCTTCACAAAAGTGTATAAATGTTTCCATCCTCCCACCAAGAAAATGGTCACTTTTGTTGAAATAGAGGAGTATTTTTTAGATCTTCTACCTTCAAAGTAGAGGCAATCGACTACGGGAGATAAGGACATATTTTTGCTTGATCTTTTTCCTTCTCAAGCCAGACCTCCCAATGAAACACCAATAGTGGCCGAATTATACGAAACAAACGTATCAAAGAAATAATGAAATGTAAACTTTACCTACCTTAGATGTTGGAACAAAAGAAAAGAGTCAGAACCTATTGCTACAAAACCATTGCAAGTGTATTCAACGGAGCAATCGAACTTGAACCCGTGCAAGTTCAAGCAACCGAACCAACACCTGGGAATGAGATAAGCAATTATATTGTTCCCTTTAACTCGTGTGATGATATGAATCTTTCAATTTCCTTTAGAAAAGGAACACACGCAAGTGCACACAACATCCATTGTCCTATTTTGTGTCATTTGAAAAATTCTAACCTATCTCATAAGGCTTTTCGCACACTCCTACATAACATACCCATTCCACAAACCTTAAGCGAAGCATTTGGTAACTAGGAATGTTAACAAGCCAAGAAAGGCGAGATGGAAGCATTGGAAAAGAATGGGACTTGAAAATTGTGGAGCTCCCAAAAGGCAAGAAAACAATGGGTTGTAAATGGGTATTTACAATGAAATATAATGTTGATGGATCTCTTGAACGATATAAGGTTAGGCTGGTTGCAAAGGGATATACTCAAACATATAGAGTAGACTATCAAGAAACTTTTAAAATAGCGAAAATGAACACCGTAAGAGTTTTACTCTCTTCGGCTGCTCATTTTAACTAGAATTTGCAACAATTTGATGTAAAAATGTCTTTTTCGCAAGTGAGATTCATGAAGAAATTTACATGGAAGTTCCTCGTGGTTTCGCTTATGTTCGGGGAAATAAAGTATGTAGATTGAAAAAGGCTTTGTATGGTTTAAAACAATTTCGTAGAGCGTGGTTTGGAAGGTTTGCAAAGATTATGTTGACCATGGATTTAGGTAAAGTCAAGGGAATCATACTTTATTCATTAAACATTCCAATTCGAGGGAGGTACAACTTTATCGTATATGTCGATTTATATAATTGTAGCCGAATGATCCAAGACAACAAGTATTGCTTTCTCCAATATCTTGCAAATGACTTTGAAATAAAAGATTTGGGCAAGTGCAAGTAGTTTTAGGAATTGAAGTGGCATGATCAAAAGAGAGAATTTTTATTTCACAGAATAAATGTCCTTGACTTGCTTAGAGAGACGGAAAACTTGGATGTAAACCGGTGGAAACTCCAATGGAACTAAATCATAAACTAGGGAAGCATTGGAGGATAAAGAAGTAGATCGAGGCAAATATCAAAATTAGTGGGAAGATTGATTTATTTATTACATACAAGACCAGATATTGCATATATTGCAAGTGTACTAAGCCAATTCATGCACAATTTGAGGAGATACACCTACAAGCTATGTATAGGATTTTACACATCCTTAAAGGAAGCTTGAAAATATGGAATTCTTTTCAGGAACAAAAAATTTACTTCTTGAAGCCTATATAGATGCCAACTATGCGGGATCAGTGGTAAACACGAAATTGATATCGAGTTACTGTACATTTCTTGGGGAGATCCGGTGACATGGAGGAGCAAAAAACAGCCCGTTGTAGCTAGATCAAGTGCGGAAGCAGTGTTTAGAGCTATGGCACACAAAATTTGTGAATTATTATGGCTTAAAATAATTCTAGAAGATCTAAGAATTATAATGGGAAGAATTAATGAGATTGTACTGCAACAACAAATCAGCCATAAACATCGCTCATAATCCAGTACAACATGACCGGACTAAACATGTAGAGGTTGATAGACATTTCATAAAGGAGATATTGGAAAGTGGTTTGATTTGCACCCCATACATGACGTCGAGAGGATAACTTGCTGATTTTCTAAGGAATTGGCGAGCACAACATTTCAGGCAGTTATAAGCTGAAACTAGATAATATCTATTTACCAGCTTAAGGGGAAATGCTGGAAATATTCAATTTTCATTTTAGAATATAATAATTTGTCTATAACTGTAAATAGATAATGTATTTGTGTTATAATCCTTAATGTTTGGCAGTTAATAGGTGTAATCCCTGAATTATAGGGATTGACAACTTTATTTTTCTTTCAATCGAATTTGTGAAAGTTGTGTGTTTGGCTAACTTTCTATGCATCCAAGATTATATATTAGGTTTGTAGTACTGATTGGATTATGAATACGAATACCATTTTTCTTCACAAGTGTAAATAGGAAAAAAAATCAAACAGAGTTCTTCACTTCACAAAATTGAACCTATGGATTGGTGGGGTTGCATGGGCCAACCTCGTTTCAATCAATATGTGATTTTTGCAAATTTAGTGCAACGTACGAATTTAGATGGATTCCAAAAATGGAGAGTTGTCGTTAGGATAAGTGGATAACATACAATTAAGAGGCAAGTTCTACATGACTATTACTAGACCAACTGGGTGTGTAATATTAAATGATAAAATGTCCAAAAGATAAACATAGTAGCAATAAGGATGCTAAGATGGATGTGCAATTATACTAGAATAGTTATGTAATAAATAAGAATATATGCTAAGAAGTGGAAGCTACACCAATGGAGTATAAATTAAGGGAATTATGACTTATATTATTGAGAATGTCTTGTATAGATCATAAAGCCCCCCATTCATAAGACCTAACATTATACCTCTTAAACATGCTAGAATAAAGAGAGGTAGACTAAAATTGAAACAAGCATATTTGGTGCAGCAGCAGAATTTATATATTGTAGAAACAAAGAGAAAAGCTTAAGAAGGTTAAGATCTAAGAAAATATGTATCAATTCCTAAAAGTATCCCTAAATTTAGAAAAAATAACTAACATCTCCTAATCCTAATAGAACTACAAATTCTATCGACAAAATAACATAACTAAAATAAAATAAAAAGTCCTAATAACTATTGACAAAATAAAATACTAAAATTCTCAAAAAGTCTATTAACTTTCATAAAGAAAACTTCATCCTCTTGTTGGTCTCCAGAAGATAAATCAAACTCATCCTCTTGTTGGACGGGAGAAGAGAATATCAAAGAATCAGAATGAAAATACTCAAAATAATTTGCTAGACTTTTAATCTGCTCCAGAATAGAGCCATGACATGGTGTCATGCACGATTATTTTGATGTAGGTGTTCTATTTATTCTCATCTTCAATTTTCTCTTTTTGAATGGTCGTGCTCGACTCTTCGAGAAATATGAGTAATAATAGTCAACTATTCTTGACCGGCTTTGACCAAATGCCCTTTATGTTTCACAACTTTTCAGTTCTTTAATTAATTTTCTATTGCTCTCGATGTTATTACTATCAAATGAAACCATTGAGAGAAATTTGAGTGATCGATTTGTTATTGTTCCTCCAAAAGATATAGAGCCAATAATGTGAGTATCCATTTTCTTATCTGGTTGCAGACTTGAACTCTTTTATTTCAAGATTCTCCTCCCGCAGAAGTTGCTCCAAGCCACATTCTTGGACTAGAGTTCAATAGGTACTTCATTTTCTAAAGGTGCATCAAATGTCCCTTTAGACACTGATGACATTTTTGTATAATTAGTTCCATATCGTGTCTCTAATGCATCATAAATCTCTGGAAAGTTTTAATCCTTCAGTCTCACTCTCACCAAAAGCTTCTACTGCCAAATCTATGTTGATGGGAATATTTTGATACAAATGAGAGCATTCATTTGGATTAGCTATGGCATCTTCAATTTTGACTTCAAGCAGCGCCAATGGCCAATTTCATCATCTGTCTCATAAATCTATGCAAAGTCCTTTATAAGACTTGCTTCTTACTCCATGTAACACTGATAGTCATTATCATTGTACCGCTGTGGATAATCTGGGAGATGGATGTTGTTACGATGAATTAGATTTTCGTGTTGCAATAGACAATCATGTCAAAACAAATTATTACACATACGTAGACCATTGTGTTGAATGAAGTTGATGTTCCTGTGACTGTTTGGCAGATGGAAATTGTCACATCGAAATACGCCAATGATGGTTCGACCAATGAAAATCATCACATCAGAGTAAGCTACGATACAGTAAGTATTCAAATATAGTTGGGCATCGAGGCAAATCTCTAGCCTACAAGTTCTAGCCCATCTATTTGCTAGTCTTTGCCTGCCATCGTCTAAGTAGCTGCCAGCCAGAGATGGCTGCCACCCTTTGAGTTAGTGTCTGACTTCGATGACAAACACAGCTAACATCTACCGACCATTATAGAACATGCAGGAAGTTAAGGCTTGTCTATAGTTGCATTCGTCGAGCTCCTTTTTCTCTCATCTCTGTATCAGTGGCGAAGTATTTCTTCGACCCTGTCTAGTTATTGCTCGATAATTTCAAACCTCGAGTCATTGGTTGCTAGTTCGTTTCTGCTGGTACCATCCTTTGCCATCAACCCAGGTAAAAATCATCATTCTACCAATTTAGTGCAACAAATTTTTGATTTTGTAGAAAAAAGACAATTTTAAAAATCTTAAGAATCTTAATAGAATAACAAGAATGTATTGAATTTGGTGTTTACAGCGCATGCCTAGCCCTCTCTTTATTTAGGCAAAAGAAGAGAGACAATATCCTAATTGTAGTAAGCTAAGAAAATAAATACTTTCCCATTAAGAAAAGAAAACTAATAGCATATTCTTAATAGAACTAGGAACCTAATAACTAGCAAAGTAGGAACACTACTTGCATTGTCCTACATCACTATTCTTTGATGATGAATGATTTTTGTAGAGAGGCTATACCAGGATCTAGATACCAGTTTAGCAATCAAAAACTTAAATTGCAATATTATGCAGAAACACTTTATGTAAGCTCTTCTTTCATTAGCAGTTGGAAATTCCAGAGCCACTGAGGTGTTAGCAGGAACCATAATATACCAGAGGTGTCAGTGGAAGAATAACTTTCCATTCAATCCGCACCCTTTACTAGGAATGTCCTGACTGTTGCAATCCAAGTCTACAACTTTGTTTAAGAGAGCTCGCTCATAAGAGTTCCCTAACAAGTCTCGAAGCCATCTACCATCACAAAGCAGTTAAATAATGAAATTTAAAATGACAGAGTATCAGACATTTAATTTCCTAAATAAGAAGCATAATGGTTTATATTGACACCGATATTAAGCATGGAAAATTCCTCAAGAAAATCAACCATAACTAGAGGATATTAAAATTTAGAACATGTAAAGGATCATAAATGGCAATAAACCCCAATTTAATGTTTAAAATTTTTAAAATGCAATTTTTATAATATGCCATTTGAAGTTTTGGTTGTACCCTTATATCCTGAGTTCCATGAGGACTGCTAGCAATTTTTGGCCTGAAAGCATTTGGATTACGCTCCAGTGTAGCTTCAACTGCTTCGCTTCTAGCAGCTTCATTTTCAACATTGTTGTGACAATTCACACAGTTGCATCCATCACAATATATTCCAGATGCAAAGCATTCACAATATCTGACCATGAAATATGACAGAATACAATCATAGTCCATACCCGCTAAATGCAGTTTTCACACACACACACCCACGCATGCATGCACACACAATAGAGGGAGATAATTCAAATGTTAAACGGTCAAGAGATTCGACTGCGACGTCTAGAAACCCAAAAGGTTTGCACAATTCACATACACGTCATTTTATCTAGTGAGAGAATCAAAAATATACCACAACCAAAGGAAATTTCAAATTATTAGTTGCGACCGATGTACAGTATGATGAGTCAGAAACCCAAAAGGAGTGCATCCTAGTTACAAGAATCTTGGAGGGAATGTAAAGCACTTCTCTCATTCGCATGTGCCACCCTAAATTTGATAGTGGTCAATTAATGAACATTTGCCTAAGTTGCCTTCAGCCATTTGTTGTGTAATAAGTGGCATATGCATCTGAAATATTTTCACACAACAAATGTTGCTAAGTAAAGATATAATTTAGCCCAAGTGAATAAATCTGTATAGCTGATTAAGTTTTTCTTATGCTATAATGGTACAATATCTCATCTATATCTGCTCCACACATCCGTATTAAATTTACGTACAATTAATGGCGAGTTGAAAGATCTGATTCAGGAAAGTCTGTTTCCAGACTTTAGCCAATAAAATGTTGGATTTAATTACAAAGTAGTATGCCAGTTATATAGTCTCATTCCTAATAGTTTGAATGCAAAAAAGTAGCGACTCCTGCAAGCACCAATAAATTTGAAAAGGCCATTCCTTTTTCATCCCCCCCACCCCAACCAAAACAAAAGGCAAAAAACGAGAAAAGCAAGGCAGGAAAAGAATAGAACAGGCTTGTGAAAGAAAGAGATTATATATTGACATTGTCCTGTGTAGTAAAAATGATTGCCACTGTACTAATTCCTTCATTTTGTTTCCTTTTTCACTATTGTATTTGCTGTTGATTAAGATTTAAGATGCAAAATATACTCCGTGAATTTCACAAAAAGTAAAATGCATGAAACGTGGTAACTACTTACAACTTTAAACATCGTGAGTGTTTGCAATTACACTGCTTTTGCTTCTTTGGAGTACCATCTTTTACTTCATTTACGTTCTGTCTTGACCTTGCTCTTGGGGATTCAGGTTTCCTGAGGAACAAGTATCAATTATGATACAATAGCAAAAGAATTGTCAATCCAAACAATGTTTTGCACATGAAAGTGTCTTACTATGTATATCATACAGGTATATATAAGCACTGGCATGAACCATTAGTCAGCCAATCAGGCAAATTGAGGTGTTTTCCTTTTGAAATGTGAAATTAAAAGAAAATACATGAACAACAATTTAGACTTTACTATTGTCTTTTGATCTACATATGATGTAGACTGACAAGCATATTCTCATGTGCGTGAGCAGATAATTATCTATCTCCGATGGGAATGGAAACATGGATATCCAACAATCATTAAAGGAAGCTCTCCCTTTGTGTGTGTGTGTGTGTGTGTGTGTGTGTGTGTGTGTGGGGGGGGGGGGGTGGGGTGGGGGGTAGCCAAGTTTAGGCAGAACTATTTAATGACACAGAAAGAACACAAAATATGAAGATGGAAACAAACAATAACAATAAATGCCCAAATTTAACACAATTCAATACATAAAAAACAAGCTCATCAACTGACTTAACAAACAGTCAAATGTCATAGATTTGACAGAATTGTACAACCTACCCAGCTAAAACCGGAAAGTGCCTGAAACATTGTTGAAACAAATTACAACCATACACGTGGAATTATTTCACTTTTAAATTCTGAGCCAAATAATAATTAAATTATACATTTGAGGTCCATTAACCACTCCTACTCCATACATTTTGAACCAATAATAGTTAAATTGTCCATTCGAGGTCCATTAACCACTCCCACTCCCTCTGTCAGCCGGGGGAGAGGAGAGAGAAGTTGAGGACATCGTTCTCAAAATCATGTAGTCTCTCAATGTTATATCATTCAAATGGTGAAGTATGATCCATTAAGGCATGGAAGATCGAAAATTCGTAATCAAAGTGAAAGAATTAATCAACAAACCCCTATGAGTCACAGATTTGTAAACCTCAGCTCCCAAAGGTTGAATTTCTCCCTAAAAAATTTAAATTATTCAATGACATTCAAAATTGGATTAGAGACTCACACAACAGGCCTCGCTGAAGGATGAGGTGGTGGCGGAGGTTGTTGCATAGCCATAAATAGCATCTCTGGCTGCAGCTGTGGTGGCTTCGGAAGCTGTCTCGGCTTCACTAACTGTGGCTGCTGCAGTGGCTGACTCGGATGGCTCGGCTTCGATATTTGCTGTGGCTGATGGTGCTCCGTCATCACCACGCTCGCTGATGTCAATGCGCCACCACTGAAATCCAGCTGCCTGGCCGGCTTCCTCGCCGGAATATCCGTTGCCGTCTCTGCCGGAGAAGCGTCCAATTGTGCTGAAATTTTTGGAGGGAACTCACCTCCCTCTCTTTGCTCCATTCAAAAAATTGAAAACAACAACTAAAATAAAACCACCAAATAACAAACTTCTATAAGAAATCCAATAAATAAAACTCGAATTTTACTGGGTTCGTCACTATAATTCCCCAAATTGAATGAATTTGACACAGAAATCTCATAAAATCAGGAAATTTGAACGAAACACACTTTAATTACTCACGCAGCTCAGATTCAAACGAAAAATGTGTCACAAAATCTCGCTACTACTTAACCTCAATCAAAAAGCCATTCGATCCATATACATATACATATACGTATATTTGTGTATGTATAGGACAAGAGGGAGTGGAGAGGGGTTGGTGGGTTTGAGACACTCCTCCCTCTCTAGCTGGGTTTTGAAATTAAATTGTGTAAATTTTGGACGGTGAGATTATCGTTATTATGTCATCGTACGGTCAATTTCGAAAATTTGATTTAACGGCTGATATTTTTAGAATTTCATGATATAGGGGTTTTAGCGGTAGGATTATGGACGCCTTGTTTTTTCCGGGAATTTGTTGCAAGAAATGGCTAGCGGTGAAGAATTATCAGGTGTAGTCAAGTCCAATTTAAAGATATTTTGAAAATAACATGTGAGAACGTTTATGAGCAGTCCAGATTTTCTCCAAGGAATATACGGATGAGATTGATTTGAATTGGTACTGTGCGGACCGCGGATAGAAACATATGAAGCTACTTGTTGACTTCAAATTCGTGTCCACCCCTTGTATGTCAAACTTATATCTTTAATTTTTTTTAAAAATTTTAGCTTAAAAAAAATTAATAAGTTACTTTTACTTTTATATGTGTTATTTCATTTATACTTTGTATTTATTTTAAAAATTGATGAAATGCAGAAAATGGAGAAAAAAAAATAAAACTTACTCTGTATTTAAATTCTAGAGATTACAATTCTTATATAGAACTTGGCAGCTTTGTTAACTATGAAAAATGAAAACAATAAGGGAAATATAATAAATGGAAAATATACAATGAAGATAATTGACCACATGATTAAGAAATCAAATAAAAGAATTAATGGTAACAGGAGCATATGATGACAATGAATTGAGGAGAGGAATATTGGAAGCCAATCAATATTCTTAACGCTCCTCCTCAAAATGGCTTGTGAAGATTCTGAACACCCATCTTGACAAATAAATCATGGAACAAGTGTGCTCCAAGTGCTTTGGTAAAATATCAACCAATTGTTGTTTAGAACGAACAAAGCTAGTATGAACTACTCCTTGCTCGATCCTTTTACGAATCAAATGACAATCTATCTCGATGTGTTTGATACGTTCATGAAAAGATGGGTTGGCTGCAATATGTAATGCAGCTTTGTTGTCACAATTATGATAAGCTGGCTGTGAGTGATGAATTCCAAAGTCTTTAAGCAAATATAATAGCCAACTAACTTCACAACAGGTCGTCGCCATTGTCCTATACTCCGCTTCAGCGGAAAAGTGGAAAACAGTTGATTGCTTCTTTGATTTCCATGAAATGGGAGAGCTTACTAGCAAAACACAATACCATGTTGTCAAACGATGAGAATCGGGACAACTTACCCAATCTGAATCGCAGTAGGCATGAAGTTGCAGCGAACTAGATGCTAAAAGAAGAATTCTTTGGCTGGGACAACTCTTTAAATAACGCAAAACTCGTATTGTAGCAAGATAGTATGGTTAAAAAGGTTGCCTAAGAAACTGGCTAAGAATTTGAACATAATAAGTAATGTCTGGTCGTGTGACTATGAGATAAAGCAAACGGCCAACCAAACACCTATAAGATGCTCATTCAAAGATTTGTTCCATTGGGATCATTGAAGAACGTGTGCCGAGGAGACTAAGCTCTTCAAGTAACTCAAAAGCATATTTTTGTTAGCTTAGATAAATACCCAGTTTTGATCGAGCAATATATATACCAAGAAAATATTTGAGAGCACCAAGATTTTGCACTTTGAAATGACTTTGAATGGTCGCCTTTATGCTTTTAATCTCATCAAGATTATCACCTGCGATAATAATGTCATCAACGTATACAAGGATAATAGTAAGAGAATTGTTGGCTCATTTTGTATACAGGGAATAGTCCTCTTTTGACTGTTGGTAACCGGTTCCCAACACCTTACTAGAAAGCTTGGCAAACCATTGGTTGGAAGCCTGCTTGAGAACATGGAGGGACTTTCGAAGCTTACAAACGACATTGCCAGTGCCATGATGTTGAAAACCTTGTGGAAGCTGCATATAAACATCCTCATCCAGGTCACTATAAAGAAAAAGCATTACTAATGTCAAGTTGATAGAGGTGCCAACTTTGAACAACTGCAATGGCTAATAAACATCGCATGTTGTGAGTTTGGCTACTAGTGCAAAGGTTTCTTGATAATCGAGTCCTTCTTGCTTATTGTTTCCTTTCGCAACTCATCGAGCTCTGTACTGCTCAATGGTTCCATCTGGTTGGTACTTGAACATCCAATGGCTTGTTTCTCAGGTGATAGTGGCATAACCTCACAAGTTCGATTAACCTCCAAGGCTTTATTTTCCTCACATCAAGCATTGCTTGTTTGAATGTCTATGGTTCCTGGCTAGAATATATGGAAGCTAAAAAAGAACGATACATTGGAGAGAACTTTTCATAAGACAAGAAATTTTGTAGTGGATAATAGGTACTTACAGGATTTGAAGAAGACATTGGTACTAGCATATCACATGTGGCGAATTGACAATAATAGTCCTTGAGGTAAGAAAGAGGGCGAGACTCACGATTAGATCGTCAAATTGGTGGTGAAGAATGTTCTCGTGTTGTAATAACAGGGTCTTGGTTATCTTGTGTTTCAAGTGATGTTTCAACTTGTGGAGGAGAGACAGTTTCATTATTAGTCTCATTGATATAACACGAAAAACAAGTGGGGGGCATTTTTGTTTCTTGATGGAATGGGAAAACATTTTTTCTGAATTGAATATCTTGAGAAACAAAGATTATGTTGGTTTCAAGATTATAAAGCTTGTATCCCTTTTAGCCGTAAGGATAACCAAGGAAGATGTAACGAGATGTTCTAGAGTCAAACTTTGTCTTTGAACCACTTGTATTTGTTGCAAAACACAAGCTACCGAAGACCTTTAAATGTGAGAATGAGGGAACTGATTTAAATAACCATTGATATAGTGTCTTACCAGATAACAAATGAGTGGGAGTATGACTGATAAGATAAGCTACAATTATCACACATTCACCCCAAAATTTTATAGGGAGTCCTGCTTGGAAATCAAAGCACGACCAACATTGAATAGGTGCCCATGTTTCCTTTCCACCACACCATTTTGTTGTGGTGTGTGTACACAACTTGTCTAATGCATAATCCCTTTAGAATTATAGAAATCTTTCATGTCGAATTTCAATCCATTATCAGAATGTAATATTTTTATCTTTTTATTGAATTACATTTCAACATAAAAATAGAAAGATTGTAAAAGTAAGTGAGTCTCATTCTTACATTGCATAAGAAAAACCCAAGTACAACGGGAAAAATAGTGAGAAAATAATGAGCACCTGATAGAGAAGCAGTAAAAAATTTACCCCAAATATCACAATAGATTAAATCAAAAGGTTGAATAGAGCTTTTATTACTCAGAGGAAAAGGAGTTCAAGTTTGTTTGGCTAGAGGACAAATCTCACAACTTTCATGTTGAGCAGAAGAACTTAAAGGTGAAATGTAATGTGAAAACAACTTACAACCACTATGCCCAAGGTGTCCAAGACGTTGGTGCCTTAAATTATGTATTGAGGAAGACACAACTTGAGAACATCTGGGATTGGTTGTTGGCAATTGAAGGAGATAAAGACCATCATGTAATCTACCCGCTCCAATCATTTTCTTCGAAGATGGGTCCTACATGTAACATGAATCGGAAAGAAAGGTTACAAAGCATTTTGTATAATGGATGAGTTTGACAACAGAAATTAAATTAAAATGAAAGTTTGGAACACATAAGACATTTTTTAAAATAATATTAGGTGTCTAGTGAACATCACCAATATGTGTAATTGGAACGTTTTCTCCATTTAGAAGTTTAACTATTCTATGACATGTAGATCATGAGAGAAAAATAAGGGAGAGCTAACAATAAGATGGGTAGCTCCAAAATCAATTATCCAAGAAGTTGAATGAATAGAATGGATGGCATTAAGAGCAATACCTGTCAGATTATCTTGGTAGGTATTGTTACCAACAAAATTTGATTTGGGTTGGGTACCAATCAATGCTAAAATATGTTGGTATTATTCTAGAGTGAAAGGAAAACTATGTCACTGAAGAAGAGGCTAAAATATGATTTGCAGAAGCTTGGCTTGATGTAAGCTGGTTTGGACCCTTGTGCAACTTGTGACCAGGAGGATAGCCATGCAATTTATAACACTTATCCTTGTCATGTCTTGTTCTTCCACAGAAATCACATCTATTTTTAGAATTATTGGAATAATTTTGACGATGATTTTTACCTCAATTGTCACTCTCATTGGCAACTAGTGCAACAGATTCCATCGTGGGACGTGAAATGGCCATACCACGTTGTCGTTCTTCTTGAATGAGTAACAAGAAGACCTTACTCACTGTCGAAATGGGATTCATCGGTAATATTTGACCACGTGCAGTTGTATAGCTTTCGTTCAAACCCATCAAGAATTGCATGGTACGATCTCTATCTCTATATCCCTCCAAGGTATTGTTAGAATCACAAGTGCAAGGAGATACAGGGAATAAACATCCAATTCATCCCACAACCCTTTCAATTTTGAATAGTAAATCGTGATGGAATCCTGACCTTGTGATATAGAGGTTATATGTTGTTGGAGTTCAAAATTTGCGGGCCTTTGTCCTGAGAAAACCTTTCTTCAAGATCCAACCAGATGTCTCTAGCTGTTTCTGCATAAATGGCATCACTTGCAAGTTCTCGGATGATAGCATTCACGATCCAAGATGCCATGGTGGCATCATATTTCTTCCAATCTCCAAAATATGCATCTTTTTGTGATAGCTTTAGGATTGCTCCATTAACAAAACTAGACTTGTTTTTTGCACTAAAAGCCTTCAACATAGCTTTGCTCTATATGGTATAATTGTCTCCATTCAACAAAGAAGACACTAAAACAGCCCATGGGTTATCCGATAGATGAATGGTATAATTGTATCCCATTGCAAACAAATATTAAGCAGAGTAACTTATTTAGAAGAAAAGAGAAATAATCTCAAAAACAATATGGCTCTAATACTATGATAAAATGCAGAGAATTGAGAAGAAGAAATCAAACTCTCTATATTTAAACTTTAGAGATTACAACCCTTATATACAACTTGGCAGCTTTGTTAACTATAAAAAATAAAAACAATAAGATAAATACAATAAATAGAAAATATACAATGGAAGATAATTGACCACATGATTAATAAATCAAATAAAAGAATTAATGATAAGACGTAATAACAGACAAAAAAAGATTTGGTCTTTCAGCATCTAATGGCGGGTGAATTGAAAATAAAAATGGAAGATAATTGACAAGTCAATCAAATATTCTTAACAAAAATAATTCTTACTTTTAAAATAAATAATTTGTTTATTTTCAATTTTAACCAATAAAAAAATTACTTATTTTAACACTTGTGTATTTACTTATAGTGCGAATATTTGACTACTACACACGAATTCCAATAGGATGATTGCCTAAATGAAAGTAGCATATCAAACAACGTCGAGATGGCAAAGAACACTTAAATGCAAATTGAGATAGTGGCATATCCTAGCAAGTCCTTTTATAGTAAAAAACAAAAAACAAATGCCATTAATGACCCACAATCTAACATAAAAGCATATACCAACAAAACGTTGGGCACATAGATCATGACTTCGACAACATATAACGACATCATATGTGTGTAACAATCCGCCAAGTCCAAGTAAATGTCAAGAGCGAAAGCTCAACATTTCAAGTTCGAACCAAGCTGAAGGTGCCACGTCAGATCAAAGATTGTTCATACCTGCAAGTGCACAGTTTTCTAGAATAAGGTAACCAATATACCATCCCATATATATGGCAAGAAATGAGATCTGGATTAAATAAGAATATCATATACTTCCATTTATTATATTATATTTTCAGTATATTAACAAAATTAAAGGGGGTGTATTTAATTAAGAGTTTGATGGATTTTAAAAGTTTAGATGTATTTAATTAAGACTTTTTAATCTCCATAGAAATATTGGGGTATTCAATATAGATTTGTAAAGACTTTTAAAAAATCTTTTAAAATCACGCGTTGTTCAATTTAGAATTTTTAAAATCTTACGAAATTTAGGAATATTCAATTTGTCAATAATTTTAATAGAAATTGGTATATGCTAGACTTTGATAGACTTTTTAGTGGTAAATATAAATAGCAAAATTATTTATTTCTCTCTTTTTACCCTAAAACCTTTGAAAGACTTTTTTTTTCCTCTCTGTCTTCAAAAACACCGCAAAAACACCACATGACCCCATTCCCTTTCACCGCTTTCCGGTGAGTTTTTCACTTTGCTTTCCGATGAGTTTCAACTACCTTCAATGTCGATCTCTCATTTCCTTTGAAGAATGTGTATTTCCATGATAGGCAAATTTTCATTAAATATTGAATGTTGAATATTTGAAGATGTTGACATATAATACATAAAATTAATTTGTGAAATCAATTGATATTTGCTTTTTATTGCTCTGCGGATGAGAAAATAACTGGGAAGTTATTCGTCTGAAAAATAAACATTATTTCTAAAGGTCTGATACTGATTTGCATTGATCTAGGAAATTGATGACCATTTTACGCTTAAGCCTATAGAGGAAGAGAACTTTAGGGATACGAAAGAAGTTATTTGTCATGAGATGAGAAATAAAATAAACCTTGTTCAAGGTGATTCTCCTAGATTTGAGCTCATGTTCCAAAGGCCTAAGAAATCAATGTATTTTGAGACGTACTTAAATTCGAAAAAACTAACAAAGAATGGCATACATGAGAAATATTTAAGCATTTGTACCAAAGAATTTTTGTGCCCCGTAGTATATGTTTGTTGCATCAACATCAAGATAGATACCCTCTCAAGACATTTTTGCAAAGGTCCAAATGGTATCTCGCCAATCATAAGTCGTGAACTTCAAATTCAAGGTTTTGTTGGATAACAAACAGGACACTAAAAGCAAACTAGTAAAGAAATGCTACATGGAAACCAAGGAAAAAAAAGCAAGCATAATGAAAACATTAGGATATTGTACCTTGTATCAACCCTTGAAGATCTTTTCACTTTGTGACAAAAAAAAAAAATCAGAACTTTAATTTTTCCAAAACCTTTTCTTTGTCCAGTGAGCAACTTTAGTATAAAATGTTAAAAACAATGAAGTTTTTCCTTGTTCAAGACAAGCATGGTTTTTTTGTTGTTTCCATATTTAGGAGATTTAATCCGCTTCCAACATGTTATCGAGCTAGTCACCATCCTGCATTAAGCCAAACCAAGTTACACTTGCGTCCTTGTGCCTCTCGTCAACTTCACCTCTGTAGTAGGTGCTTTCTGGACTCAAATTCTTATTAAAATTTCAGCATTCCCTTCCAACATGGCAGATGCAAAATTGAAGCACTGATTTCTTGCTTCCTCGGGAGCTACAAGCAAATAGGCGTCAATTGTGTTGGTAGTCCTTGCCGTGCCTCGTCTTTTTGCCATTTTATTTGGATCGTGATTTATCTTCTTGTTGTTGGTCTTTTTGCTTCTTGAATTTTGTACTGAATTTAGTTTATTGGTGGCCTAAATATTCCTTGACCGTTAGTGGCTTTAAGGATGATTTCAAAATATGTCATAAGATGTCCTTTCCCACCTTGTATTTTCAGATTATGTGGCTATTCTTTAGAGGATTGTTCGGTTTGGTGGAAATGAATATTATTCTCTTATTTGGTGAGGGTTGATTTATGCATTACTCGAATCAGGTTTTTAACAGTTAGAAATTTTAAAGTTTTTGGGTTTGATATGTTGAAAGGGGGATACTATTCATCTTTCGTGTTTACCAAATTGTGATCTGTTTTTCCATGTCATTTGATTTGAATTAAATAGCTGTTTTTTTATTGAGTTGCTTGAAAAAAGATCAAAGAATAGCTGAAAGCTAGCAATCATGCTGTACTTTTTTTTTTCTTTTTACAAAGAATAGAGGTGTTGGGTAATTACTCTCTTTAAAAGCATTTTTTTTTCCAAAATCCCGTTGAATGCTATCCTGGTAAATACTTAAGATCAGCCTTTTAAATTCTCTTCTAATAAATGTTTGCTACAAACTTACATGTTTGGTATGGAGCATATTTGATGATGATAAATTCTTATTTTAGCTTGTGACATTAGGATGGACAATAACAAGGAAACTGGAGATTCACACCAAGGAAAATATAAAGTATGGACAGTGGAAGAGAGCAATGAGTTGCTAAACATCTTGGTTGATGCTGCCAATTGTGGGTGGCGTGATAGTAATGGCTCATTTAGCAAGTTAACTGTGATAAATAAGATACTTCCCGCCCTTAACGGAAAACTTGGATGTCAAAGGACTTTTTCCCAATATCAAAGCCGTATGAAATGGTTTAAGAATCGGTACAGTTTGAGTTTAAAGGATGATAGTGCTCGTTTCAAGGCCCTTGACTTGCTTAATACCAGAGGAAAGAAGTTTGAGTTCATGAAAATGACACCTGAAGAGTGTTCTAAATGGATAACTCATAAATTGATGCACTGAGTGATTTTATGGTATATGACTAATAATGAACTCTATAGTACTAGGATTGTTATTTCTAGTGTTTTTGAAATTTTTAAATTTTATATCAATAATGAATTCTACAATATTGAGAATATTAATTTATTGTTTTTGGATACTTTTTGTATTTTAAATTAGTAATAAATGTTACAGTTTTGAGATTGTTTATTAATTATTGTTATTGATTGTATTTTGAATGAGTAGTGCTTGGGTTTGTTTGCATTAACTTTATTGTTAACTTTTCAGGCGCTCTATTTATATAATATCTAGTATCAACATGCATGAAGATGAGGTAGATAGTGAAGAGATGGAAGAAGTAGAAAGGAGAGAAAAATTGATTGAAACCATTACATATACATTGATGGCAATTCAAGCAATTCAATGTATGCTTAATGAGCAATAGTGAATGTGTACCATGAACGTGTTCAACTTCCTCTAAATAGACGACCAAAAACTTCATGTGGATACAATTATGTCAATCAGTAATTTATGTCACTTATATTTTTTTTTTATGATTATACATGTTATACATTGCTTACTAATTCTACAACTATTATATAATCAGGTAAATATTGTTTGGTGGATTGCGGATTTCCAAATCGACGTCAATTTTTAGCTACATTTCGAGGCACCCGCTATCATCTTCAAGATTTTGTTGGTCAAGGCCGTGATCCTGAAAATGCAAAAGAGTTGTTCAATCTTCGACACGCATCCTTAAGAAACGTAATTGAAAGGATTTTTGGTATATTCAAATCGAGATTTACAATTTTCAAAACAGCTCCTCCATTTCCATATGATACACAAGCAGAGTTAATGTTAGCTTGTGCGAGATTACATAATTTTCTTCGCAAGGAGTGTCGTTCGATGAGTTTCCAGGTTGAACCAGATAATGAAGTTTTATCATCTTCATCGGTTAAATGATCAAGAGGACAACTTTGGACCATTTTACGAAAGTCAAGAACAACAAAGAGAGTGCTAATGAGTGGAGGGCTACTATAGCTACTTGATATATGCAGTAATGATGGGCAAATTAATAATATTGACCATTAGTAATTTCTCTTTTATTTTATAAAATAGTACTTGATTGTTTTAAAATAATTGGTACTTTGGTTATTTATCTATGTAATTGAGATAACTTATAATTGGATAAAAAAATTTGTGGAATTTTTTTTTTAAAAATAATTGCATGCCATTTTTTTGAATATATTTACGTTCAATTTGAAATTTCGTAGTTTACCCAAAAGAACAAAAAAGAAAAGAAAAGAGCGAGCAAATAATTTGTGTCATTGACTTTTGAAGTAGTTTACTTGTACTAAATAAATAGAACATTATAAATTCATTTTTTTTATGAATTTAATAATATTAATGTAATTAAATAACTTATTAATAAACTTTTCTTCTGCGATAATTTTTATTTTTATTTTATGTAATCGTAGAACATTATATTTTTATATCAAGATGTTTAATTAAAAAATATAAAAATTTATAAAAGTCCATAAAAATTCATAAAAAATATATGAAAGTCTTTTACAATGAAATTCATAAAAGTCCATAAAAGTCTATTAAAATCAATAAAAATTAGTAAAATCCATTAAAATCAATTACTTAAAAAATCTCAATCAAACTCTTTCAAAATCTTAATTAAATACACTCCCTAAATAATTATCCTCTAGTAGTAACATAACTAATAAGAGTGGAGGAAGGCTTCATAATCGACTTCGACATTTGGCATTTTTCTAGAGATTTGATATGACACTGAATCAAGAGTGAAAACGATGTCATTGATTCTCCATTTTCTATTATAAAACATTGGACAACAAAGTATCGACGCACGACAGTATTAAATAATCATCACACAATTGCTAATTATAATACACAATTAACTAAAGCAATTAGCTAAGGCACATTCAAAAAGAGCTCTCAATAACAAATCAATGCATGCAGAGAATGCTAGAGTTACCATACAACGGCTTGGACTATAATATAATAAATGCACAAAATTGTCGAGCAAAAATTTTGATCCTCTGAACACGAACATACTGAACAGTAGTAATCAAGACTTTAAAATGACATGATTCTTAGCTAAACTCTCAACACAAAGTACATGCAACTTTAGGCGAAAAGAAAACAACATAAAAAGTACTTGTGCAACAACCCTCTCTAAATATCTCAACATACAGATATCTGTTAGGCTTCAAAACCACCAGCTAAAATGCCGCCCGTCCCATGCCACGCCGATCATCCCGTCCACGATCCATATATATGTCACGATGGTAATCTTTAGGTGGTGGCCCACCTCTAACAGGAGACCTGCTTCTCTCCCTAATATCTCGAGCCCATTGGCCACGAGCTGGTGCTGCTGGAGGTGGAGAAATTGGTCGCCTCTCATACCCCCTCTCCTTTCATTAATGAAGCTATCCCTTCCACGATCTCTAGGGCCAAAATCTAGTGGTACTGCTCTATCAAACCTGTATCTATCCCTGAAGTCATTTACAGGGAAATCTGGTTCATCTCTACGGATTGGAGGCTCAGGGAATCTGCCTTCATTTCTGGGAGGGCCGGCAGCTCTTAAATCTCTAGGACCATCTCTGGCCCAACCACGAGGAGGGGACCTATAGCCATTCATGATCCTTCCCGGAGAACGATCCATTGGAGGACCAGGAAAACGACGAGTGGGAGGAGGCGTGGGACCAGGATAACCCCTCCTAGGACTCCCAGCAGGTGCATAACGGAACCTGTTGCAGTTGTTGCAGTGCTCACGCCTAGCAAAATTCAAGTTTTTACATCTGGGACATCAAAGGAACTGCTTTAGACACAGGCAAATAGGTTGCTAATTTTAGAGAAACAAACTTTGGGAATATGAAAAGAATAGCACAAATACAAAACCCCACAGCACAGTTCCATTTCCCTGTCACCACATTTCAAATGCTAAGAAAAAATCTCTCTTTTTGCCTCCCCCAGTTTTAACTCAATATGAACCCAACAGCGAATGCTGGAGACATTCCCTCCTCCCACCAAGCACACGCATGCAAATAAAAAAAGAAAAGATCCCCTTTTAAAAGATCAGTAAGTAGGGGTCATCAACTCCAGTTGAATGAGAACTTAATGGTCCTCTTGAACAAAAAGGAACTTCATGCTGGAGAAAGACCAGTTGCAGAATACCAAATCATAAATGCACATCATGTATGGCCAGCAGATAGTTTTTTATTTTTTATTCTATTCATATTTTATTTTTATTTTGTCAGTGCGTGTGGGGGTACATTGAAAAAAATGTTTGATAACTTGAGGGATACATCCCATACAAATGTGCGCACAAAGCTCTGTGGCATACGTGTACAACTTATTTCCATATGTAAGTGTAATGCTCCAAATTAATAGTGGATTAAATGGATCTGCAGACATATCTTCCAACAAAAAAATTCACAAGGATTTAGTTCAAATATGTTAATTTGCCAATACAAAAGCATAATAAGAAAAAGCCTAGTAAGATCATGTCAAAAGGCAGGGGTAAACAAGTACATAGAGAACGAAGGGAGAAAGAAAAGGACTTACAAGGGATCTGGGCAAACCCAATCTCCTTCTCTTGGACGCACATTAGGATTATTTCTTGACAAACCTTCACCTCTGAATGGTCCAGGACCATATCCAGGACCATCATTCACTCTACCAAACCTGCCACCACCCCTCCCACGGCCAAAAGGTGGGGAGTGTTCACGATATCTACCAAGATCTCTCCCACTTCCAAATCCACGACCACGTGGTGGAGCACCAGAATGATCAAAACCAGGACTATAGCGACGATCTGCATCCCTACGTCGCACAGGAGAAACAGAGCCTGCACGTATTCTATAACCTGAAAAAAGCCAGTGAAGCCCAAAGCTATAAACACCCAATCACGTGAGTACAAGTCACCTAAGAATAGCGTCCTATACAAGCCAATGTGCAACCCAAGAAATTCCAAGGACAAATTCAAGTATGTCAAGAAACAGTTACCACAACTGGGAGCATCTCCTTGTCAAAAATACTATAGAAATAAGAGACTAGTTTAGAAGAGCGTAAAAAACCAGCCAACAACTTCCCTTGAAATTGCTTCCCAAGTAACATGTTGATGTTAACAAGAAACACTGTAAATATCCACACCTCAGAAGATCAGGATTCAAGATCCTTGGGTCAAAAACGAGCTAAGTTTTGCTAAATTGGATGGCACAATCAAATATGACAACCATTAAGCACTACAAATTAGTTATCTCTAGATACCCTGAAATATAAAGCCAAAACTCACTGATGGTAACCAAGCCAATACTTGGTCATACACCAAGGTGACATTCAGATAGAAACTTCTTTCGCTGTTCCAATTGCAGAAACAGTGTTTACAGGCACTCATTCAAAGGCACACCGTTGATAACATCCCAAAATATCTACATCTGAGATCCTTGGTTATAGATACCCGACAAACAAGTGAGATTGAACAACCATGCAGACCCGAAAACAGATAACAAAATCATACCAAATATTAATAACAAAATGAATGAAATATCTGTTCAACACCCATTTAACCAATCCTTGCCAATACGCCAACAGATTTATGATTCCATTTGACAAATACAATTCAGAACCTAGGTCAATCCAGCAGATACTGTACAAATAATGTGATCCATGCAGTCACGATTCTGTCTGCTCTAGCATAACTTCTGCTTTTAAACAGCCCAATTAATCCACAATTAACCATTCAAACATTTTAGTTTTGAACTTTAACCCAAACTTCATCAGACTATAAATTTACCACTTACCTAATTTTCAAGGAATAGCATTTCCAATACTAAGAATCCAACTCAAATTTCCGTTGACGGAATCTCTCCATATGAACCTTTCTATGCCCGACGCACTTACCAAGTTCCTAAACTTCGGGATACCTAAACACCTACTTCATTTGAAAGGTTCAATTCCCTGGATATGTCCTTCGACCTGGGCAAGATCCTCAGACCATACTGAGCTCCCCGACCAAACTGCTTAGTTTGTAAAGTGTGGTAAGAAAGCAGCCGATGTATCAGTAATTATTTCCCCTCTTTCTTCCCCTTCCATTCTACTCCCTAGATGCCTCTGCCTGGCCTTCGCATAAAAGTGATCTGAACAGTAACAATTCACACGTAGCATGACCCATGACACGGCACCCATCCCCTGCACTCGAACGGGCCTACTAACCATTCCGGTCTATAGATTCATTAAGAGAACTTAAACACATGCAGGAATAAGCACATAGACCATAGGGAGGGAAGAGTGAAATTTCATTCATGCGCTTCTCACCAGTTAAATCAGATACAAAGCAACCAATATCTGCTTTTATGTGGCAATTGCATTCCTCACCCCTCATCAATCATTAAATGGTTTCCCAACTTACCACAGAATTTAACAACTGTCATATTTACTGTTAGTTGTATCTGAGTGCTCAGACCAAGCAACACATCTTCTTAGAAAACATTTACATGACCATCACACCTTACTTCCAAATGAGATGCATGGCTGGTCAAATTTAATCCGACGAAAAGAAAACAACATATACCACACTCACCATAACCTTAGAGCTTCAAACATATTCGTAACCACATGGCTTGGCAACGAAGTAATACCATTAGTTCAAAAATCATTTGCCACATATTCATGTTATCATTTAAAAACCACACCAACATGCCTTCCTCAAGACCCAATTTCTTGCACCAGGCAACATTCATGGCTGAAAAAAAAAATAGCAAAACTCATTCACCATTCAATAGTCCATAAGTGACATTGCTTTGATGCACTACACAAGGCAATGGCAAAGAGGGTTGCAAGCACCAATCCTTGAAAATGAGGAAACAGACTACTAAACATATAAAGCATGTCGAAGCAAACGTCATAAGTTGAATTTAATTTCTCCCAAACAATTCAGACTCATAAAATTTGTAATAAATGTCATAATTTACCGGATATTAAACGGGAGAAGAAACTCATAAAGGAATATGGTATGAAAAAGACAAACCTGTTAATGTATGCCTATTTACTCATAAATGACATGAAACTTAATTAAATGCTATTTTAGCCTAATCAGTAATAGGCCGCTGCATTGTGTTATGACAAAGATTCCTAGATCCTAGAAAATTATTATCTTATGTTTCAGAATCATATGCAACGATGAGAGTAGTTTAGTGACAATTCAAAAACACGTGTTTGCATAAGCTAGACACTTCACCTGCGAAACAATGACATTCAGATACATTCTTTCCCTTAATAGCACACGCCATCATGCTCATAGATAAAATCCCCAAGAAACAACTATTTTTCTGCCATTTTAATCCAAAAGAATTTCAAATAAAATAAATGAAATTCCATATAAAGGTACCAACATGTAACTCTGATAATGTCGGAAAGTCCACAGATTTCTTCTCAATATAACATAGACAAAATAAAACACACACAATTGGTAAAATCACCAAAACTTGACTGTTAGGCATTGTAGAACAGGATTATTTCACAAGTATAATAAAGCTACATTCACTTTACTATGAATATAAGGACATCACTACAGTTCCATTTTACCGAGATCAAATGTCAGAATTATGTTGCTTTCCTAGAAAGATCATTAGTCAATATCTTCTTCTTGTTGTTGATATTCAAAGCAAGCTTGAGCTTGCTTGTTTATCTGAGATGAGAAAAGCCACGAGCTTTAAAAGTTTTTAGTATGAGTTGCTCGAGGCTGAATGGAGCTACAGACTTGAAATTGAACTCAAGCTTGAGTAGCTCGCATATTCCTCAGTAGACCTAATTCCTTATAGTTGTTTCAAAATTTCACATGTATGGTACTTGCATATTACGATACAAATAACTATCATCAACGACTCAAATACAAATTAATTTTTATATACTAACAAAGTTTTATTGAATCCCGAAGCTCAAAATACAACAAAATAAGAGTAAAAAAATACGAAAATTAGGGTTAGGATTCTGGAAATCATCCGGTTAACAAAAACGCTAAAAAATTAAGCAAAACCAAGTAATAATAAAAGGAGAGAAACTAACCACGGTCATCGGAGGGATATCGATCGGAACGAGAGTACGGAGGCGGATCACGACGCACCTCGCCGGGTTCGTAGTCACTGCCAGCACCACCGCCACCGGGGGCACCTCCTCCGCCAACGCTGTCGGTGGGACGTACAACGAGGCTGCTCAACAGTGGATGGTGCGACGTCGTTTGGTCCTTCTCTCGTGACCCCATCCTTTTTCTCCCTGTGTTTTCCGCCGTGATTTTCTGTGTACCCTAGCGAATGTTGTCAAAAGGTCGAGTCACACCTTAATATGGTACGTGGATTCTGGGACTGGGTGGAAGTATCAATTTTTGTTAGCGTTTTACTTTGGGCACGCTCAATTTTTTGTTAGCGTTTGACTTTGAGCACGCTGAATTTGGGGGCGGGGAAATAGCAACCGTTGTATTCAATTTATTACTCGAGTTGCATTTTCATCTCAATATTTAAGCTGAAGAGGTCTTATTTTTTTAAAGATATAATTTGTTAAGACACTTAAAAAATAAATAAATACAGATCCTCTCTATTAAACTCTCCACCAACTACCAAAACTATCGAAACACAGCCATATTATCTATCTACTTTTGAGCTTCCAAACACCTTGTTCTCTTGAGATTACTCTAGAAAGAGTATGTGTTCTATTAATTGTGAGCACTTTCATCATTTAGAGCTTGATTGATCATTGGATGGCATTTTTCATCCTACCATCTAAGTTAACATCATAAGTCGTATCTTATATTACCGCATTATACTTCACTCGTGCATTAAGTGACATAGAAAATGTCTCGTACCTTTATTGACAAATAACTTAGAAAAAATTTCAATGTGTTGTGTCTATCAATTTTAAAAATTAACAAACTCTTCGACGAGAGTCAGGGCAATCATAGTTACTATTTATTAAAATGTTTAGACATCCATAAAAAATATTATTCTCTTCGTCCCAAAAGATAAACTTGCTTTCTTTTTTCATCCGTATCAAATTATATGTCACTTTCCTTGATAAGAGAATAGTTGATTTATTAGTTTTCCAATATATCTCTATTTAATGTATCTTGTTATTAACAAAATATAAATCAGTTTTAATAAAGTAATGATATTAATATATGGGTATGTTAGGAAAAAAATTAGTAAAAATTTACAACTACAATAAGTACATTCTCTTAATCTATGTGAAAATAGAAACAAGTCTATGTTTTTTGACGAGGGAGTAACAACTAACTCATCCAACCTACTTTCAAATTGTATATCATATGGTGATTGTTCAACTCAATTGTATACATAATTTTAAATGTCAAAACGTTTTAAATAATGTTCAGAATATAAACAAATGTTTGTATCAGATTGTTTAAACATTAGTTCGTGGATAAGACATGTAGTGACTTAAAATAAAGTTTGGATAATGAACACAACATTTAAGGTGGTAAAATCCCATTGGAGAACATCCTCTGAAAAAATCCACTAAAAAAATGAAAGTTACAATCAAACATCATAAACATAATCACAAGATAATAAAACTCTTTGTTTTTATCTCCACCACAGTAGGAATGGAACATAGACCTCTAATCTTGATTTTTCCACTACTCCGATTGTAACTCCAATTCACGATCGTGAACTAGAACATGATTCATGTCTCTACTTGTTATGTCTGCCATTCTTATAGATTATGCAAGGTCCTCAGCCCACACCTTTATCACCAACAAATCACAACTTGAGCAACAAAAAGGGTCTAACAAAAACCAAGAGAAAATCTTGATGTTTGCAACTTCAAGAATTGTTTTTGACCATAAACAACCCTTGTACGGAATCTTAGCGATTCAATATCAAATCAGATTGATTTAGGTTCCATGATCTCCCCTTAATGAATAATATTTTATGTTGAGAATCTAAGGAAAAAAGTAACATTGTGTCTATGCCTAAATATGTCATAAAAGAATCTGCGTGTTTCTATCTCAACCCTCTAAGAACATCGAGTTCATAATATATAGACAACACATCAAAACTCTATATCACCAAGAACTCAAATTTTCCAAGATAGAATTTGTGGGCATGTTAGCAAATAATATTGCTTGAAAATCTTTAGCAATATAAACACAATAAGAAGAAGATTACATATTAAAAGATCGTGTCATCGCACTTGTAACTTTTAAACATCATTTTACAGGACAAAGTTCACATTATATAGAATAACGAAACATATATAATCTCTACACATTAAAGAATGTCGTAGAATATATTTATTCTCCTAAAGTCAGAATTTTTGAGAATGTGTTTTCAAAATGTAAACATCTTTCAAGTATTTTACCCGTCATTAAATTCAACCAAGAAAAGTCAATTATTATTGTAATTAAGAAAGTCAATAAAAATAAAAGAAAATTCGTTCACACCATTTTTCTTTTACAAATGGCTTTGTCATACAAAAAAAATATATATTTGGCTTGTTCATGAGCTTGGTCAAAGTGAAGTTTAGCTTGTTCATATGCATTCATTTTGAATTGTTTTCACTAAGTTGTATAAGTTGATAGAGGTTTGGGTACAATATGGTCTTGAGTTGCATTATCAATTGGAGCTCCATAAACTTGCACCTCTTTTAAGTTGTTCGCCATGCTTAAAATTAGTACAATATGATAATTGAGTTGCATCATCATTTTATTAAATTTTATTAACATTTTGTCACTTTTTCACATGGCTTCATTAGTTCTCTAACTATACCTTAACAGATTGTTCAAGACATAATTGGGTAAAGATGTCTAGGCTCTTAAGGGCCATGCTCGCGGTCTTGACATGTCCAATTTATATTTATACTAGAGTGGTTGTGTATTATCTAAATGAGCTAGAATGGGTATTTAATGTGCACGTTTAGTCTACTAAGAATCGACCAAATAAATAAGCTCACTTATTAAATTCAAATATATTTTATTAAATAATTGAAATTACACTCATTATTTACACGATCATTCCAATTATAATAAATCTCATTTCAAGTGTCAACAAAACTTGCAATATTAATTATTTGCTTGACACCCTTTTGTAATATCAAATTAAATTGTTTATGTATCTCATCAATATAATGTTATTGTTGCTTTAATAGTTTTATCAAAAATCTTTAATCTACTCTTGAATTTCAAAAATATATTTAGTACTGAGACTTAGAGAATTTTTACAAGGGTTATTTTCACTCATTATCATTGAAGTTTGTGCAAAATTTCAAATTGATTGTTAAAGTATTATTCTTACCATATCAGTCATTGAAGTTATTCATAATTTCATAAATGGTCACTCAGTTTCTTAAATGGTCACTCAGGTTTTGTGTTAGATTTAAGAAAAATTGCATCTGTCATCCCAATCTTTACTCACATTTGCACCATTGTTCTAAACTTTTATTTCTTGACAATCTTATATGTCTAATATTTAATTTGTAGGCGCCTCTAGTCTTTATTGACAGTTATATCAATATTCTACTGATTGAATGTTTAGAAGACAAGTCTAAACCATATTAATGAAAGAAGAAGAACTAAAAAATATTAAAAATAAATTAATTCACACTAATTTCTCACAAAATTACAAAACCCCACTTTGTCTTCTTTACCAAACTTGTCCAAGCCCCCCACACATACAACTACACTCTTACTTACCACTGAAGCACCCCCACCATATCCTAACTACCGAAAGTCCTTACTATCGCAAGCTCCCACCAATGGACTGTCTTCTAAATCTACCGCAAGTTCTTATACCTACTAATAGTCAATACCCAAACTAGCTCAACTATCTACTACCCTTACACTGTGGGCTTCAATCCCTAACCACACCTTCTATCTTGACGCGTACTAACTAGTTCTCCTATTGTTCTCTTTTTTCTCTTCTATGAATAGTAAAGATAACGAGGGGAGGGGTTTAAAAGAGATGTGGAAATTAGAGAAAATGTTACTAAAATTTAACCTGATAGCTGAAGAATTTGTATGGGCCAATATTCGTCGGCCACCATAAGTTGGTAGTGGTGCTACCGGGATAGAAACTAAGACATTTTGTTCTTAATATTTTTCTCAATACCTCTGATCACATTTATAGTTTCTTATTAAAAATGATTTTGTATCTAATTCTTATTTTGCCTAATATTTTTCTCTACTAATTCTTAATTGGAGTTTGATGCTAACATAAACTACATAAACTGATGATTGCTACAGTAGTATATAAGAGCAATGATGGTTATTTGTTGTAGTGTGTGGGGTTGTGGTGGTGTGTGAAGATGGTAGATGTTTGCTAGCATAGAGATGTGGACATGTGGTGGTAGTTGGTTGTTGTGGACTATAGTGTATTGGTTGTGGTGGTTTATTTTTGAGTGAGGATCTGAGTTTGGATAAATAAGAATTGTTAAATTTTATTTTTAACATTTTCTTTTATTTATTTATATGTTTTTTCTTTATTTAAATATATGGGCAAATTCATCTTTTGACACTTCAGAAACTATTATTAGGGGTTAAGAACATCAAAAAATAAATGGTTGTGAATAAAATTGCCAAGAAATAAATGGTAGGGATAGAAATGCGAAAGAAGGTAAATGTTGGAGACAACAACTGCAATTTTACCTTAGATTTTCCAACCGAATGATTATTTGTGAAATCATTAATAACTTCAATAACTAATAGGGTAAGAAAAATAATTTAATGACCAAATTGAAAATTAACAAAAACTTCAGTGACAATTAGTAAAATTAACTCATTTTTATAATTCAAACTTGAAGTTGTCGAATGAATGTTCCTCATACAAATTTTTTAATTAATAAGTTATTATTTCACTATTTGATCATAAATATCATCGTATCAAGATTTGAGTGGGCTTATAAACTGGTCAAACTAGCTTATAAGCTCAAGATTACCCAAACATGCGTGTCTTAAAAATGAGATGGCTTATTTTTAAGGCCAAAACTGAATAAGCAATAAGCTCGGCCCATGTTACATATCTAGTTTATTTTTTTTAGGATGAAAATCTGTTTTTTTTTTTCTAAATATCTATGTAATTATCATGTTATTTCCAACCATTTTTTGTTAATATCATTTTCGTAAGAAAGAAATGTGTTCGTCCTTTTAGTTACAATTAGGGTATTCTATAGCGTGAACTCTTCAAGTCTGATCCTCTTGAATACAATCCATCGCCCATAATAAGGTAAGGCAAATAAGCACTTTCAGAACCTGGCAAATAAGCACTTTCAGAACCTAGCAAAAAGAGTTCATTCTCTAAAGAGGAATTCTCGGCCACCATAGTGAAATTCTTTCACATTTCATATATGTGCTATTCATCAAGAGTTTTCTTCTTACCGAGGAAGTCTCAAACGGAAGGGCGCTCAACCTTCTCTTATGTTGTGCAGAAGGCCGAGTGACAAAATGAAATGGCATAAGCAAGGCAAAATTCTAAGTAAGATTTTTTACATTATTGTTAAAGTGGCTTTGGCTAAGATTGTTGAATATTTCCGTTTATACTTTGATTTGAAAATAATATCGTTTTGGGGGCAAGATTTTTAGGACTATGTTTGATTTTATGCAAGCTCGTACCCTCTGTTAATACTGGTTTCATAGTCGTGGCATATAAATTATGTTACTAAACTACTTGGTTTAAATGTTATGTAATAGTCATAAAGTTTGATTTGTTTTTAGTAAATTATTATGGATGTTCGTTGTAGTACAATACTCATGGGAACTTCTAGCGGAAGTGCGAAATGGGAGGATTTTGTCTGTGTGAAGATTGTTGAATAATTTGTTTAAGGATGGTAAATGGGTTCGTCATCTTGGCCCTTGAAAGCTCGGCCCATATTGGGCTCGGGCTCGTCTAGGGATGAGCACGAATTATGGCCGAGCCCGTTCAACTCAACCACAATACGAGTATGAGCTCGTGGGCTCGTGCCCACTAGCTAAAGTGCACGAACCACGAGCCGAGCGGTTCATGGCTCGTGCTAACGGTCACATTTTCATAATTGTTGGCCAGCTTTTTAATTTTTTTAAAAAAATTTAATTATTTTCCTATAAATATCCCATTCTAAACTCATTTTTTTACACTTCAATCTCTCGATCTATTATATATTCAATTCAATAACAATTTTTAAATTTCAATCTCTCAATATTAGTATTATAATTAGTATCTCATATCTCATTATCTAGATGTTACCACCCGATTTTGATAGGGCTTCCACGTGAGCAAAAGCCCAACGAGCCCCCTATATAGGCCCAGTAAGGACCTCGTAAATTCTAAAAGGGGCCTCAGAGGCCCATCAAACATCTTAGTCTTCTGCAGCTAGAATACCGCGAGGTCCATGGAAGGCCTCGACACTCACGGCTGAGCCATAGGGCCTCGCAGGGCTTTGTATCAACCCTAACTAGCAGGTAGCACGATATTCTGGAATGATCAGAGAGATAATTAAAGACAGATTGCGTTGGATTGGCGCATGGATCCTCACAAGGAAACCGAATCATAATCTCCTAAAATCATACAACGTGATAAGCTCAAATAAGGAAGATAATCTTGGAGATTGTCTGGGTAATGAATGATCCCTATCCCATAAGGAAGAAGGATCCGATCGGGTATCTGATTGATTTGTTTCCTAAATCAACAGGACTCCTGCGTTATAAATACAACGTCTCCGGTTGTTCCAAGGTACGCTCTTTTTGCACTTAAAATTCCACCCTAAACTCTGCTCAAATCTCTGCCTGCTTGTCTCTCCCAATTATTTTTGTCTCCCGTGTATTACTCTGATACCGACAGTTGACTTGATCGTCGGAGTACCAACAATCACCGGATCTTTTTTCTCCGGAGATCTTGGTGCCTAACGATTATCTGAGTGTGCAGGTAACATACAAGTTGGCAGAGGAGTGACTAGAGATTTGTTGGCACGTGGACATTGCAGGTTCCGACATCAACATATTCGCACCGCCTGTGGGAAACGAAAAACGTTACACAACCAGAAACTTGTGGTAAAAACGTATTTTCTACCAGGAGGAGCATGGCAACCGAGCATTCTATGGAGGAAGAAGTAGAGTCTCACCATACTGACTTGCGACAGGAGAGCGTTCAGGACCTACAGAATGTGACCCGCCGCAAGAGGAGAAGACAACGGCAAAGGTGGACGGTTGAGCAGGAGAACCTGGATCAGAAGCTGGACAATGCCCGGATGAAGGCTGCGCTTGAACTGTTGAAAAATCAATCCCTCCAACATAGACCCAAGCGTAATCGTGCCTGAAGGAGCCCTTCACGGTCCGGTTCACTAGAAAGCCACCGTTCCCAAGAGGAATCGCCCATCTCAAACAGCTGGAACCTTCGTAACTTCGCCTCGAAGCCCTCGTAGGATGACCAGAGAATGAGACCTTTCCCAGTGTGGGAAAACTGCCCTGTTCCTGCTGCTAGCGTGTTTGACAGGTTGGAGGTGGGGTCTTCCATAGAACCACCCCTATCCGCACACAACAGGCGTAGCGAGTACAGTGAGGCCCACACGAAAAAGAAGAAGGACCCAAAGAGCCACGTAAAGCCCGAGGAGGAGAAAGAGATGCTAGAATGTTACGAGGATGACGATGACGAGAATCTCCTGTTTACCAACTACATGAAGGCAATGGAGATACCCGTAAACTTTCGAATGCCTCTCATGGACAAATATAAGGGAGAGGCGACCCTACGGATCATATAAATACATATAAGACGAAGCTCCAAAGCTAGTCCCCTGTGGTGAAGTGTCAGAACTTCCATACCACACTCGCGTCTGACGCAAAGAGGTGGTACAATAAGCTGAAACCGAGAAGCATCCGAAGCTGGCCTCAACTCAAAAAATAGTTCGTCAATGCCTTCATCGGCAATCGAACGATGATAACTGACATTGCCCAGCTCAACGACATTCAGCAGAAGGAAGGAGAAACCGTCAAGAGCTACTTCAAGAGGTTCAGTAACGTTATCAACAAAATCGAGACTGTGACTGATGAAAAAGCCTTGGATGCACTCGTAACTAGACTGCACATGCGCACTCCCTTCTGGAGGGATGTACAGAACAGTCAACCAAAGACCTATAGTCAGTTGGTGGACTTGGTCCAGTGTGAAATTTGATCAGATGAGAAGATCGAGAACAGAGAGAAGACCAAAAGAGAGAGATGAGATCGCTATAGAAGAGAGGGACAACGCTCTCCCAAACTTCGTTTCTCTCGCTTTCAAAGAAGGATCTCTCCCGGATCGCCAAACAACCATTACAGGAGGTTCAATCAGACGGAGGTAGCTCCTGTCCCCATCTCAGAGTGCCCATAGTGGCTCTCTTACCAGCCACAACACTGACTAAGTTCTATCGTATACACAAGACTAGGGTGCATAATACGGAGGATTGCCCGGACGTGAATAAATTGATCAATCGAGGGAACTACGGGCAGGGAGAGGAGAATTGACCTGTACGAAGACGTCGAAGGTCGCCCACACAGGGGCGAAGACCTCCTCCTCGACGCTAGAACAATGAACCCCACCATGATGGAGGAGAAAATGACAGAAACAGGGACCCACCGAGAGTGGAGGGACTTGCAGGAGTCCCCCATGTCCGAGAGATAAACACGATCATAGGAAGACCCTATTTCGGAGGGCACACGATGAACTCACGGCACAACTACGCAAAGGCGGCAAGGGAAGAACCCATGGAGAGTTGGCAGGTCCACGGACACTGATCAAGAGCACCGTAAATCTCGTTCACTGAGGAAGATGAGGTGGGCATACACTACCATCACTGCGATGCCCTGGTAGTCTGCACCATCGTTGCCAAAAACGGCCTAGGACGGATGCTGGTCGATGATGGGAGCAGCGTGAACATCCTGTTCGACAGTGTCTTCGACTAAATGGACGTGGATCATGAACTAATGGCCATTTCAGAGCGCTATTCAGTTTCACAGGAGATAGCCTCGTCCCACGAGGAAGGATTACTCTCGCGGTAGATTTCGGAGAACCTCCGTGCCACCTCAAGAAGTTCATGGAGTTTTTGATAGTGGATACCCGCTTCACCTACCATGGAGTCTTCGGAAGGCCTGCATTGAAGGATTTGCAGGCAGTCACGTCTATACACCATTTGTCAATGAAGTTTTCGACGCTCGGAGGGGTGGCCAAGATCCACAGCAATCAGACGAAGGCGAGGGCATGCTATATGAACGTATTGCAGAAAGTCACAAAATACGAGGATATCGCCCCAGCAGTGATGACCATACATTCGAAACCAATGGGCGTTGACCACGAGAAGATGGACGAAGAATTGATACTAGACGAGGGTTTGGACCCTCGGATCATAGGCTCAGACTCTCTTGCCTCCCCGGCCGAGGAGCTGGAAGCATTTTCGGTGAATCCCTCAGAACCAACCCAGGTGTTGCAGGTGGTAGAAAAACTCGAGGAAAAAATAAAGGAGGAATTGAAGCAGTTCCTCCAGGAGAACAGTGACGTCTTCGCATGGAAGCACAACAATATGGTTGGGATCGAACCGTTTGTGGCGTGCCACGCCCTAAAAGTGGATCCGAAGGTACGCCCCAAGATTCAAAAAAGAAGACATTTGAGTGTCGAAAGGTATAGTACCTTGAAAGAGGAGGTTGACAAGCTGTTAGCCAACGGGTTCATCAAGGAGGCAGTTTACCCCCAATGGGTATCTAACCCAGTGCTGGTAAGGAAGAGTACCAAGAAATGGAGGGTATACATAGACTTCTCGGATCTAAACCAAGCATGCCCTAAAGACAGCTTCATGTTACCGCGCATCGACCAGCTGGTCGATGCGATTGTCGGCCACAAGCTACTTAGCTTTATGGACGCATACTTGGGCTACAACCAGATCCCTATGTTTGCAGGAGATGAGGATCACACTTCGTTTATCACGGACTGAGGGTTATACTGCTATAGGATGATGCCATTCGGCTTGAAGAACGCAGGAGCCACGTATCAGCAGTTGGTAAACCACATGTTCACAGGACAGATCGGGAACACCATGAAGGTATACGTCAACGATATGCTTATAAAGAGCGTGAACGTCGAGGACCACATAGGGCTTAAGAGGGATGTTCGGAGTCCTTCACAAGTATTGCATGAAGCTTAACCCCTTGAAGTGCGCATTTGGAGTCGCGTTCGGAAAGTTCCTCAGCTACATGGTCAACCAGTGCGGGATAGAGGCTAATCCCGAGAAGATTAAGGCACTCATTGAGATGCGGTCACCATGTTCCTCCAAGGAAGTCCAAAGCCTAACGGGAAGGTTAGCGGCCCTGAATCGATTCATATCCAAGGCGGCCGACCGTTGCCAGCCTTTCTTTTATACCATCAAGGAGGAGAAGAGGTTTGAGTGGACCGAGGAGTGCGAGAAAGCCTTCCAGGACCTCAAGGTCCTCCTCGGAAAGTCCACGCTGCTGTCCAAAACAAAAAATATAGAGACGTTGCTCGTTTACCTCGCCGTGTCCGAAAAGGCAGTTAGTTCGGTCTTAATCTGAGAAGAAGGCCCGGTGCAGCTTCCTGTCTACTACGTAAGCAAAGCCCTACAAGACGCAGAAACGATATACCTAGACATGGAAAAGCTGCCCTATCTTTGATCATCGCCTCTCGAAAACTCCAGCCGTACTTCCAGTTCCATAGCATAGATGTCTTGATGAACTTTCTTCTGAAACAGATACTCCAAAAATTGGACACATCAGAGAGGCTGATGAAATGGTCGATCGAACTCAGCCAGTTCGATATCAACTACAAGCCAAGACCCTCTATAAAAGAACAGGCTTTAGCAGATTTTGTAGCTGAATTCGCCCACATCCCTGAGGGTTCGCTCGAAGCCCGACCCCAGGAGGTACCAACATAGAAGTTATATGTTGACGGATCCTCGGGTGAGGCCGGAGCTGGAGCTGGGATCTTGCTAGTTAGCCCTAACGGCCACAATCTCAACTGTGCGCTTCACCTGGAGTTCAAAGCCTCCAACAACGCTGTGGAATATGAGGCACTCCTAGCAAGCTTGAGGCTGGCACAATAGATGAGGGCGAGGAAACTCTAGATTCATAGCGATTCACAGCTGGTCGTCAGTCAAGTTAATGGGACCTTCATGGCACGCGAGCAATCCATGGTGGCATACCTGACAAAGGCCAGAGACCTGTTGTCCCACTTTGAGGCATACAAGCTCCTACAGATTCCACGGGTGGAAAATGGTTATGTGGACACCCTCTCGAAATTGGCAAGCAGCAGAGACTCCGACTTGATGAAGGCTATCCCGGTTGAGAGGCTCAACCGGCCCTCCATCGACGAGTCTTCCACACCCACTGTCCTGACGATATCTGAATCTCCTAGGTTGATGAAGGAGATCATTGCATACTTGACCAACCAAATACTGCCCAGCGACAGATAAGAAGCACAAAAACTCCGCAGAAAGGCCTTGAAGTTCGTACTACAAGACGCGATCCTATATAAGAGGGGCTTCAGCCACTCCCTTTTACGCTGTTTGACACAGAAGGAAGCAGTGTACGTGATGAAAGAGATACACTAGGGGATATGCGGTAACCATTCAGGAGGAATGGCCCTGGCACAGAAAGCCTTGAAATAGGGGTACTATTGGCCAACCATGAAGAAAGATTCCCACAATTACGCAAAGAAGTGCGTCAGATGCCAAAAATTCACCACTATACCGAAGCTCTCGGCTCAGAACCTTACCCCGGTCACCAGTCCTTGGTCTTTCGCCAAGTGGAGAATCGACTTCATAGGTCTCCTCCCGACAAGAAGGGGTGGGGTCAAATTCACGATTGTAACGGTGGATTATTTCACCAAGTGGTGTGAAGTCGAGCTTTTGGCCAAGATCACGGAGGAAAACGCATGAAATTTGTGTGAAAAAATATTGTCTGCCGCTTCGGGATTTTCCACTCTCTAGTCTCCGACAATGGCACACAGTTCGCAGGAAAGAAGTTCAACTCGAATTGTGAGAACCTTAGTATTCGAAGGGACTTTTCCACCCCCTACTACCCCCAATCTAATGGCCAGATAGAAACTGTGAACAAGATCATCAAGCATACCCTTAAACGAAAATTAGAATCTGCAAAAGGAAGATGGGCTGAAGAACTATCCAAGACCCTATGGTCCTATCGGACCACTTCTCGGACGGCTACTGGTGAAACCCCTTTCTCCATGGCATACGGAGCGGAGGTAATGATTCCCGTCGAAGTAAGGATACCCTCTTCCAGGCACCTGCACTTCGACGAGGTGACCAATGAGGGTTTGCACAGGGCAAACTTCGATTTACAAGATAAGAGACATGCGGACTTGCAGCTCGATCTTGCAGTTTACCAGCGGAAGATGGCCAGATACTACAACTCCAAAGTCAGGGGCAGGAGTTTCCACATCAACGATTTCGTCCTGAAGAAGGTATTCCAAGCTAATAGAGAGGTGGGACTAGAACCCTCGGGCCCACCTGGGAAGGACCTTACAAAGTCATCGAAGAAATCTGTCCCAGAACTTACAGATTGGAAGATTCGGAAGGCAGGGAGACGAGGCACCCTTGGAACATCGCCCATTTGCGGCCGTCTCATTAGTAGTTTTATTTTACACTATTCAATTTTCCAGTATTTTGTCCAACGCCTCAAGACACCGCGCTTTTAATAAAATTCATCGTTTTATGAATCAAAAGTGTTTCTCGTACAACCATAGCAAGTAAAAGCGATTCGACAGTGAGGGATGTGGTTTGCGGTCAACTCTTTCAACTCGCTAGATAAACATTCAACGCGTAATCAAGCAAGTAAAAGTGATTCGACAGCGAGTGAGTGTGGTTCGCAGCCAACTCTTTCAACTCGCTGGATAAACATTCAATGCGCAATCAAGCAAGTAAAAGTGATTCAGCAGCGATGGAGTGTGGTTCGCGGCCAACTCTTTCAACTCGCTAGATAAACATTCAACGCGTAATCAAGCAAGTAAAAGTGATTCAGCAACGAGAGAGTGTGGTTCACGACCAACTCTTTCAACTCACTGAATAAACATTCAACGTGTAATCATGTAAGTAAAAGCGATTCGGCAGCGAGGAAGTCTGGCTCGCGGCCAACTCTGTAAACTCGCTGAATAAACATTCAATGCGTATTTAAACAAATAAAGATGATGCATTTCCATTAGCCCACATTGTCAGGTAAGACAATCTAAGATGATACATTTTCAATGACCTACATTTACAAATCAAAATGCAACACTGGAAAGAACAAAGAGGGTCCTTTAATCCCGGTCGGGCCCTCTAGATATGCACAACCCAAGTCTTCGAGTTTAGCCAGTAGACCCTGGGCCTTCGACAACTCGGTCAGCGCTCTGTTTAATTCTTTATCTTTGGCATAGATCATGTCCTGACAAGATTTCAGCTGTGACTCTGCCGTTTTCTAAGCATCGGCACATGCCCTCTAGATTGTCCTCTTCAGAGAATGCGAGTTGCTCCCAAAGATCTTTGTTTTCCACGCGCAACGCCTCAACATCCTCATCTCTCCCAGCAGTAGAGCACAATTCGTCAATCTTCATCTCCAACAATTTATACAACTCGCAGTTAAGCACGTGACTGCGAGAGGAATACATTTCAGCTAGTTTCAACAACTCCGTCAGTTCTGCATTATCTACCGTCCTCCCAAAGGCAGAAGTCCAATACTTATGAACTGATGCTGCCACGTTGGCAGCCAGAGGTGGAAGCTTTCCTAAGACTGTTGGGTCCATCTTGTCCTGGAGGGACCCGATGTTGATATATTCGTACTTGCCAGGAGGAGGAGAAGAGGGGCCCGGAATGCCTCTTCTCCACTATTGGCGCCTGCCTTTCTCTTACTCGATTGTCTGGCACTTCTTGACGAAGGCACAGGTCTCACGGAAGATGAGGCAGGAGGCACTTTCGATGTCATCTCCAGCGACTAGAGGGTTAAAGGAAGGGCTACCCACCATTATCTCCGACGTTTGCAAAACAGTAACCCTGGGATCAGATGCCGCGGAAGGTACTGAATGGGGAGGGAGAATGTCATCCACAACCTCTCCACGCCTTATCTTAAGCTTTGGGACACTAGAAAAATAAAAGCCCGACATGACTAGCAACAACCAGGATCTGAATATGACAGTAGAAGAGTAAAGATGGAAAATATAAAGCACAGTCTTGCAAACACATATATAACCGCGACAGAATACTAACCGCCAGATAAACGAGCGTGTGGAGAGGGAATGAATACACCTCAAATAAACCCTAGGAAGACGTAAAGGGTGTGTGAAAATACATACTTTGCGAATTGTACGAACACCATTGCAGGGTTGACGAGGACATCTTGTCCCATAAAGCCTCGCAAATGCATTGTGTCAAAGGCCTGCCGAACGATAGAACTTTGGTGTGCCACCCAACGCATTGGCTGTTCATTGCCAGCTACCGAGGTACCGCGATGCACAATGTATGCTGTCGCTCAAAGCGTAGTTGTCGACTCTAAATTGTACACGTGGCTTCGTAGGCGCCGCATGGTGTCAAAGAAGTCAGAAGCCTAGACACCCCAAGCAATCCACACAAATGAAACAACCATGGGAATTTCGGTACAATCGTATTTTATTCAACATAATTCAGAATACAGGGCAGAAACAAATACGCATGATAATTATCCTACTACCCCGCCGCCTCTTTGGGTTGGCACATGTTGGGATATTAGATCTACTAAGCCTATTCTCTGGTCTTCGTCACCCCGAGCATCATCAGGAGTTAGGGATCTGATTCCACCATGATTGGGAGTCTTCCAAAACCAACATGAGTTGATTTGGTGACTAATTAGGCCACACTGCTCAAAAAATATCGTTGACACCTTTTGGCAGTAGGCCTCCAGTCCTATCACCCAAATCAGGGACGCGCCGTTCGGGGCATGGTCAGGCTAGGGCTGCTAGGCCCAACCCCTTCTCCCGTCCCCGCCCTCGTCCCCGTCCCTGTATGTTTGGTCTCCTGAACATTGATTAGCTGGGCGTTTGGTCCTCTGAATGTTGATTCTCCAATTGGTAGACATTTTGAACGCCGTTTCTTTATTCGTACCTCCATAGCTATGGTCACACGACTCAAGAGTAATTACGCTGTTAAAAGCTAACTCACGTAAATTGCTGGAGCTGCGTACACATGAGGAGCACATGAAGGGCCCTCAATCTTACTTTTGTCATATATATATATATATATATATATATATATATATATATATATATATATATATATATATATATATATATATATATATATATATATATATATATATATACATAGGGTACTTGGTACAAGGCAAGAATGCAACCCGCCTGGGGTATTTGAACGCCATACCACGACGGTGCTACCCCCCTATATACTGGGACATTAAAGACGTTGACCCTTTGGATTCCACAAAAAGTTGGCGCTGTTAATGCCCAATGGAGTGATTCCTAGGCTCCAGGAGCTACTCCCCATGCGCAATCATTCATAAAAGTGAAATACAGAATCTGAGATAGACAAATTTAATGGCTAGTTCTGGAACATACGCGAAAGAAAATGACAAGGTTTAAAGTTCAGATGCCCCACCGCCCCTCTAAGGGTCGGCACATTGCGGGCCTTTCCCTACAACCGGTGGGAGATTTGATCATTGGCTTCATCGGGAACGGTTTCAGGCACCAAAGCCTCGGTAGGAGCCTACTGAAGGAAAGAGATGTCCCACTCTGGGTGGATTTCCGCGATCCGCTCCACCAACTATTCGCCCCCAATAGTCATCAAGTGATGAGCGAGGTCCTGATACTCAGGCATGTCCACGAACGCATCCTGATATGCCTCCACCACCCTGGCCTCGGCACCTGCACATTCGGCCCGGACTCTTTCCAACTCCTGTTTCACCTCGGTCAACGACTTATCCTTTTCCGTGATGACGATCTCTACCCTGCTGTTGGAAGCGGCTAGCGCAGTCTCAGCCGCAAGGGTCTGGTCTTCAGCCAGCTTCTGAGCCTCCTCGACGCGCTTCTAAAAAACTTCGGCAGCTCTTTTCTGATCTCGGGCTTGTTTTAAACTCTCTTTGGCGGCCTTCAGCTCAATCTCATACTTGCTCTTCATGTTTGCCTCCTTCGTTACAACCAAGTCCAGCTTGAACTGAAGACCCCTTTTTTCAGACTTTAGCTGCGCCTTCTCGAGGCTCATGGCCTTCAGCTCTTCGGCCAACCTAACGAACTTGGCCTCTTCCTTGCTACACTGGCCATCAAAGCTTTCCAAGGTGCTGAATAATTCCTTGGTCATAACCAATCCCCGTATCAAGTTCATCTTCGCCATCTGCAGCCGCTCGCGAACAGTGGCTTCTTCGACTACCTTTTCCCACTTTTGGGTCCAGTATTTGTGCACGCTCGCTGCCATCATTGCATGGTGAGCAGGGAGCATTTCCATGATGGAGGTTTCCAGTTCTCCATTGTCCTGAGAAATGCAGACAGGACTCTCCTGCCCAGCCGAGGAGCCAGAATTCCTTGCACCCTCAGCCTGACTCGATTTGCGGGCATCCTTCATAAACCCTTCCGCAGTTGTAGGAGCCTTTCTCTTTCACGAGACCGCATCACCTGTGTCCTCGACAATTTTCTTTTCTTTATCCTTGGATATGACAGGGCTAGGTGGAGGGCAGGAGGACGAAGGCAGGGGCGGAGGAGGAACGCTCAGCTAGAAACGGAGGATCGGCCGGTGGGTGGATTTGGACCTTAACCAAGCACAAAGATCCTGGACCTCATGCAATGGACCGGACGCCTCCCTCGGCGGAGCCTAAGCCGAAGAACCCTCTCCGCTGGATGGACGGGCGAGGCAAAGCGCAGGAATCTCTTTAAACCTGAAAGCTGTTGACACGAACACCAATATGCAACTCATTCAGACAACTTTTCATAGCAAAACCAATATTTCACAATTTACGAGACTCACCCATCAGTCTACAGCTGGCCAATAAGTTGTCGTCCTTTAACAAGTTGCTGAGACTCCTGAAGTCGCTGCTGAGAGCTCGTACCTTATTCCACTTCGACCTAAGCTATCCTTGGTCCCTCTTCGGGATGGGTGGCTTCCCGCAGTCTGCAAAAGTAAGCAATACATTTAGTCAGGAACTATAGTCAAAATCCCCACAAATGCAGCGGTATATACCAAGTTCTTCGAATTGACGAGGAACGGACACATGGAGAAGAGGGTCCTTCGGCATAAATTTCCAATCCCCGCCTACAAAAATGAACCTCTCCTTCCAGTTGTGCACTTTGTTGGGACTGTCGGTGGCTGTCCTCCATTTTTGTCCTGGCCGATGAGAAATGTTGTACCAGCTCGCGGATCGGCAGGACCGGTATACAAACTCAAACTTCCTCAGAGTCAGGTTTCTTCCAACCTCGGCAATGTCCCACAATAGGTACGAGGCCACCATCTGCCCTCAGCCATTCGGTGTTATCTGGCAAGGGGCCAGATTCCAGTATCTCAGGACCTCGCGAAAGAAATGATACATGGGTAGGCGAATGCCCTGCTGCATCACATGTTCGTAAATCACGACAAATCCTTTGGAGGATCGTCAGCGCGTTCCTCTGGGCCCAGAGCCCTAAGTATTACGGACGGGGAATATCATAGGATAACCGCATATCCTCCAACTCTCCCTCGGCAATCCTCGAACGAGCCATGGACGCTTCGGTGGCCGACCGCTTGAGCTCCTCGTCAAGAACCTTGGCTACCGGGACATCACTCTTATCAAGCGATCCCCTCATCTCAGGTACCCCGGTGGTTGGGCAAGCCCCCCTCCCACTTGTGGACGGAGTCAACGGGCGTACGTCAGAGGGGGCTTGATTAACTCCTCCATTACCTTAGAGGAGGAAGATGATGAGGCAGATGTTGATGACTCACCCCGAATACTAGGGTTTGTCTGGGCGTCCGATTGATTCTGTGAGTCGTCATTTTCGGACTACATTACAAACCCTTCTCGGACGGAGGAAGATGATCAGGCAGATGTTGATGACTCTACCCTAGAAATTGATGCTCCTATTGTCGTCAGAACGCGCAACAAGGTATAATCCCCAAACTACGGAATCAAGAAATAATCACAAAAGCAACCAATGAAACAAATCACAGCAACTCTCGGTGCGCTTACCTCGGAAATGCAGTTGCAACGACGTCCACACTTGGATTTTCTCGATTATCGGCAGAGCATCCGCAACATTCACAATGGGCACAAAAGCAAGAAGAAGTTGTAATGAAGGAGGGCGCCAAACTTTATAGATTAAGGCATTCCAATCCCCACCGTCCAACTTCTAAGTATTACATCTGAGCCGTTGGATGGTGGACGCGTGTCTAAAATTGGGCAACAAGCGGGAAACGGAACCCCAAGCGTTTAGTACAACAAGAACGCACGCGTCTCACGCGTGCCACCGTTATCCGCCACGCGCCATTGCATTAAATACATACATCCTCTCACTTATGATTGCCTGGCGATAGAATGACACCCTTGATTGACAGTATCACACCAACTGCAGACACGTCACCAAAGGCCTGTACCTCTGAAGCCCTCACCCGTCATGAATGTTGGGCCTCGGACTTGGGAGACTATATTGGATAAGAACCTAATTTGCGAGGACCATACGCGAAGACCACACTCTGCGTTTTCTGCTGAAATTCAAAATTTTTTGTCAGAAATTTCTCCTCTCAATCTCAAAGTCCCACGCCTATTATGAATAATAGACTTGGACTTGGGAGACTATTATTACCACCCGATTTTGATAGGGCTTCCACATCAGCAAAAGCCCAACGAGCTCCCTATATAGGCCCAATAAGGGCCTCGTAAATTCTAAAAAGGGCATCGGAGGCCTATCAGACATCTTAGCCTTCTGCAGCTAGAATACTGCGAGGCCCATGGAAGGTTTTGACACTCACGGCCGAGCCATAGGGCCTCGCAGGGCTTCGTATCAACACTAACTAGCAGGCAGCACGATATTCTGGAATGACCAGAGAGACAATTGAAGATAGATTGCGTTGGATTGGTGCATAGATCCTCACAAGGAAACCGAATCATAATCTCCTAAAATCATGTAACGTGATAAGCTCAAATAAGGAAGATAATCTTGGAGATTGCCTGGGTAATGAATGATCCTTATCCCATAAGGAAGGAGGATCCGATCGGGTATCTGATTGATTTGTTTCCAAAATCAATCAGGACTCCTGCGTTATAAATACAACGTCTCTGGTTGTTCCATGGTACGCTCTTTTTGCACTTAAAATTCCATCCTAAACTCTGCTCAAATCTCTGCCTGCTTGTCTCTCTCACACCTAATTACTTTTGCCCCCCGTGTATTACTCTGATACCGACAGTTGACTTGATCGTCGCGAGTACCAACAATCGCCGGACTCTTTTTCTCCGAAGATCTTGGTGCCTAACGATTGTCCGAGTGTGCAGGTAACATACAAGTTAGTAGAGGAGTGACTGGAGATCTGTTGGCACGTGGACATTGCAGGTTCTGACGTCAATACTAGATACTACTCTAAAATTTTAAGTTTGAATTTTTTACTTCTTCTAGTAATTCTCTACATTTCTATTTTCCAATACATCTCCATCTTCATCTTCTACTCTTATCTTTATTATTTGATTCCAAATAGCCTACAATCAAAGTAATGATGATTTTATTGGTCTTAATGACATTCCAATTCCCAACGATATTATTGATCAGTTTAGAAGTAACACTGGTACAATTGATTTGGATGACGTTCAATAAGATGTCGATACATAAAGAACCATCAGTTCTAGCACTAAACGAAAAGCCATCAAACAAAAGGCTAGGTGCTGGCAGTATTTTGAGTTGGTGCCGACTGATAAACTAGTGGTAGGAGTCCTTGAGCACAAAGCACAGTGTAAACACTGTAATAAGAAGTTAGCATGGCAAAAGGAATAGACACTACCCATCTAAATAGACACTTCAAAAAGTGTCAATTCAAACACGAAAATTTTGATTATTGTAAATAGACACTTCAAAAAGTGTCAATTCAAATACAGAGGTTTGGAATCAAATCAGGCACAACAATAGTTTGGATCTCTCAGAGCCAGGTCCAGTAGTAATCACAATCTCAACAATTGGGTATATTTACAAGATATCATGCACCGTGAAGAACTACCGAAATTGATGGCAAATGTGGAGTTTCCACTGAACTTGGTGAAAAATTCTCATTTCACGAACTTCATTGAAAAATATCTTTTAACCAAAGTATGTTAATGTTTCTAGAAATACTCTTAAAGACATTATTGTTTTGTATAATAAAAAAAAAGCTATTATAAATTATATTAATAATTATAATGGTGTTTTATCATTTACGTCAGACTTATAAAGATGTAATAACAAAAAAAGATATATGGCTGCAATTGCACACTATATTGATAGTAATTGGATAATGCATACAAAATTAACACCGTTTAGACAAATCGACTATCCTCATAATGAAGTTAATATTTATCATATTTTATTAGGTGTGTTACGTAAATTTAAATATGATTCTAAGATTCGTAGTTTTACATTTAATAATACAGGCCCCAACAATATAGTAATTGAAAAATTAATTCAACATTTTAGTCTAGAATTTGATGATATTTTTTTTTATATTCGCTGTGTATGTCATGTGTTTAATTTAATTATGCAAGATGTATTAAAATTTATACAAAAACAATTAGAAAAAATTAGATATGCTATTAATTATAGTACAGTCTCACCAGCAAGAAAACAAGTTTTTGCTGCTTTATGTATTGAAAATGGGCTGCAATCAAAATGTTTTTGTACAGATGTGGGTCATAGATGAAATTCAACATATCTCATACTTGAATCTTGTGAATGTTACGAAGATTGTATTACTGTATATTATAATGGTCGACACTCACACGGCTCATAATATGATTTGGAAACATATGACTGAAAAATATGTGCTCATGTTAGAAAAATTTTGAAAGTTTTTTACGATGCAACAAATGCATGTTTTGATATATATTATCCAACTATTCCACTTGTTTTAAATTATTTCTATTATATTGCTAACAATTTTAATTGGTATAAGGATTTTACTCTTTTTTCTAATATTATACATGTCATGGAAACTAAAATTTGAAAATATTGAGAACAATTGCCTATGTTATTTCAATTAGTATGCATTATGGATCCTAAACTTAACTTAGAGGGTACGAAAGTAACAATAATGGCAATTTCACAAAAATTAACTTACGAGAATCCACTAACGTGTCAAAATGTATGAGGTCTATGCTGAAAAGGTCGGTACGAACATTGTACGATCTCCTTGTTCTAACATGTACTTCGTCATCAACTGATGACATTGACTTGTGGAGTTACGTGAGTTCACATAGTTATGGTCAAGGTCAACATTCAGTTGGTTCTTCTTCTGTTTATTTCCTTTCCCGTTTTAGTGATACACCTGTAGAGTAAGTTAGGTATTTCGTGCATGACATACTCAGTATTTTAGATGACGAAGAGATAAATTTTTTTGATATACTATAATGGTGGAGACAACATCAACATCAATACTCAATTCTTTCAAAAAATGCACGTGGTCTACTAAGACCTCTGGTCTCAATTGTAGCATCGGAGTCTACTTTTAGTACAAGTGGCAGGGTTCTATCTGATTTTAGGTAAAGACTCAAAGTCAATATTTTAGAAAGCTTACTGTGTATAAAGGATTAAGATGACTCCAAACTTCTAATCGAAGACAAATTGGACAGAATGATGTCCGAAGAGCTTGAAGATTTGAATATGGATTATTTGGATTTGTAGTAAGTATTATTTTGTATTAGTATTTGATATTTTTCTGTTTTATTTTAATAAAAAAATTGTACACGTAACAACTTGTTCGTGTACAATTTTAACTCTACCTACTTTCAAAGTAGTTTGTCCCAAGCCCAAAAAAAGAGAATGATTTTCAACGTTGAATTTTTAACATTAAACATTTTCGATATTTTCTTTCTTTTTTCATTTTAAAATTATTCAAAAAAAAATCAGGGCTGAGCCGAGCTCGTAGGTAGCTCATCTCGGCTCGTTCGGACCATGAGCTCGTGGGTCGAACTAAGCGCACGTTTCAGAGACGAGTCATGGGCAAGTCGAGCTCGTCTTCAATGTGTCGAATTGCCACCCCTAAATTTGTGAACAAGAGCTCGATAGAAAACGAAAATAAGGCTGGTGGATACTTTTCAATGGATGGTTCAAAAAACATATTAGAGAAGTTTTGTAACGCCACATGTCCATTTACATAATTATTATAGTTTATTATGATGCTCTTATTAATTCTACAATTAATTCTTAATTAATGAGTTTACGTTTTGTAACTAACTATTTTTTGCAGTGGAATGTACTATGGACGCTCTAGATGATCAACGTGCCTCTTGATTTAATAATAAAATACTTATAATCTTATTAATGTTAGATTAAATTATATAATATCTTTATTTTATTATGTGCTTATATCTTCGGTTTGAACGTAGTTATTGATAAGTGTAATTTATACACTTATATTAACTCCTTAATAAAGAGTTTTCGTCTAATTCTAAGTATTTTTGAATCGATATCTATTGAGATTTTGTTCATTTTTGTAATTGTAGGACAAAATCACCGAACGTAAGTCACATTGGTGAAATCGATGAGTAAATGAGAAGAAATTGAGTTTTTGAAGTGAATATCAAGAGCCAAACATTGGAGGATGAGAAAGAAAATAAAATCAATAATTTTAAAGTGTGTTGGAGTAATAATGAAGAGTTGAAGTAAATGATCAAACACCAAAAAATCGAATAAGCGAATTGAGAAACTACAACCGAAACATGTGGGGGAAATTAGAGCATAGAATTTGGTAGAAAAATCTCTATAAGGCAAATGATATACCATTAGAAAGATAATTGAATTACGGTTCCAATGCCTTTTACGAATCATAATTCAAAGTTTTCTAAAAAAAGTTATGACAGTTTGAAACATAGTCGCACAGCGGATGGCGGACACAGCTCTGTCCGCTAGAGCAGACCATCAACCAAAAAATGGTCGTTTATGTCCGCTCAAGCGGACGGTCCCATGGCCAAACCTTTATTTGAGTTAAAATTCTATTTTTGGCATATTTTTGGAGACTTAGGACACGAATTGAACCCTTTATAAATAGTAGAACTCTTACAACGATTAGAGAGTGGAATTTTAGAGAGAATAAGAAGGCAAAACACAATATCTTTACAAGAATTTTTTCATCTGGGCAAGATTATTAGGATTTCAAGCCAGAGAAACTTGGGATTCTTGGGCAATCCATTGAAAACATTCAAGGAGGCCAAATTAATCATCAAAGTTCTTCTTGCAATCAAATATTTCGGGTGATGAATCTCCATTTATTATGTATTTTTGTAAATCAATGATGATGGACAAAACTCTTTATGCTAAGGATGATAATGTAAACCATATATTGAAGTTTCAATTTAAGGATTCCCGTTTCTATTCTTAATTTGTGTTTGTTTGATTTATGTTATAGTTTTAATATCCGTTTGAATGATTCATCACCGTTTGAACGTTTTTGTGATTTATTTTTGTTTCAAGAAGGTTAAAAATAGATTAGCTCATTATGATTTTAAACACTAAGTTCTATAGAAATTAGGAATAATTTCATATGCTTGAAAATGTTTTTGTATAATCGAATTCAAATAGGAATATTTTGAAACATACATGAAAATATGTTTAATTCTACTCAAAAGAGATTTTTAGATAACTTAGAATTATCGATTTTCAATTTGAACATAAATTGTATTAGAACGTGGAATTTTGAGGATTAAAATAGATACTAATGGTGGAGTCGGATTCCTAGTATAACTTTTTTACTTGAATTTTTTTCCAAAAACCATTCTTGATCGTAGTTTAAATCATAGTCATAATATATGCATAGTTATAATACTTCATTCGATTATTTATTGTGTGTATACGATTTAAACTCAAATTGGTCCAAATTAAGCTCAAGTCTAAATCTTCGTGGGAACGATACTCTTTTACTCACTTTTACTATTACTTGTCAACGAACCCGTACGCTTGTGAGATTTCACCGAACAAATTTTTGGCGTCGTTGCCGAGGATTAAGATATTTAGCTTAAATTTTATTAATTTTAACTTGAATTTGATTTTTTTTTCTTTTTTGTAGTCTAGTGCTTCTTTTTGCTCTTTACAGGCAGTTGCAGTCGATGTTTGCAAAATTTAGAAGATCTCGACCTTTTGCCATTTGATCCCGATATCAAAAGAACATTCTGCATCGAAGAAGATGACAGATAGAAACACATAAAAAACAACAACACAAGATGGCAGGCCTTGAAATTGATGAAGACGACACATGTGACATGCTTTATGAAGATTTCATCACAATGCGCCAGGATAATATAACAAGATATGATGCAACTTCTGAAATTGATGAGGATTGCTTGCTCTTGGGAGATATATGAGAACTATTGTTCACACAAAGTTTTTGTCCCTACGACTACTCTTGGTACAACAACCAAGGTCAGACAAGAATATCATGAGAGATGAAATGAAGATGAGAAGAGGCTCTCACTCAGTTGGCAAATAATCCACATCAAGAAAAAACTAATTGATCCATAAAAGAATTAGGACAGAGACAAGATGCAACTTTGAAAAATATAGAGAATGAACTTAGGCAGATGATAAAGGTGTTGACGGAGAGTCCACAAGGCACCTTCTGAAGTGACACTAAAGCCAACTCAATAGAACACATGCCAAGCATTACGACAATGAGTGGAGAGCAACTATCTGAGATTTTGGGTAATAGACCTCATCCAACCCGAAGAAGAACTAGTTAAAGAAGAATATTATGTGGAGAATGAGAAGTTGATCCTAAATGGGCAAAATGAAAAAGTGACATTTAATGATGTTGCACTTATCAAGCAATTCTCCGACTCTCAACTTTCTTCTAAAATTAATTTTGTAATCAAGGTTGATGATGAAGTTGAAGTTTTCATAGTTGAGTTCGAACAAGGTGCTAAACTAAAATCATATTTTTATGAAGAGTGCAAATTCAAAATTTGGAAAATAAACAAAAAATGGTGTAAATTTGATAGATGCAAGCAAAGCAAGTACTCCAAAACACTATTTAAAGTGCAGTGAAACGATTGTTACAAAGTCAAGCTAACGACTCTAAATAAGCGCTAATTGGGAGGCAACTCAATTTCTAACCCTTTTATTTACTTACTTTTTAGGTAATAGTTTTAAATATATTTTTTCATTTAGGTTGTTGTCATCCTTTTGTATGAAACTCCTCATGCATCACATAATATATCTCTTGATTTTGTAGACCACTCACTATGTGGTCGATGAAATACTTCAACTAGAAAAATGCTCCAAAGCAATTGGAAGAATTACTACAAGTTTGGGAGAAATATCATGGTCGGTTCAAAGTGCTCAAATACTCTATCAATAAAAAAAAATACTATGGGAGTATCATGATCCTTTTCTTTACTTTCATAATTTGTCTTCGACTTACATTGAGACAATGTTGATTTATATTTGGGGGTGGAGTCGACTTGTTGAGTCAAGTTTTTATTATTATTTATTTTTTTATTTATTTGAAGTTTGTAGCGTAAAAAAATTAAAAAAAAAAAGTCAAAAATAATTTCTATTTAACATAGTTGGATAACTTGCTAGCTTATGATGATTTTTGTTTGGTCTAAGATTAATTGTCAAAAAATAATTGTTTATTACTACAATGTGCTTAGTTTTGTTAAAACTCTTTATTTTTTGTGAGTTTTAAGATTACTTTGAGCACATAGCTATGTTGCTTAAGCTTGAAGACGGGTTATGTGATGTAAATGAAGAGTTGAGTTTAAGACTTTAGATAGTGATTTTGATTTCCAAGTACCCGGTTGAAAAAAAAATCACTTAACCAACATTTGAGAATAAGTATATGGATGATTGAGCTGTTAACGGTGACAGTTTAGAGAAATGATCAGCCTTTATTGAGAAATTTTATAATTAGTTAAAGTTAACGGGTTGAAACTAGGCATTGACTGTTTTCTAGAATTCTTATCCCAACTTTCGATCCCAATGAAAGACATTGCACTGGTCAAGACACGTCGAGTAGGAAAAAGTTGTCTATATTGATGTGTGAAAGCTAACCTTGAGTAACCTGGCTCTATGTATCAACCATACATAGGAGACGATCAACCATGGAATATGGCTACCTCAGTATTAGAGTGAAAACTACCTACTGTGGTGAATAATATATATATAAAAGCAGTAGCAAGAAATGAAATAAAAGTATTGCAATTGCTTGACTAAGTCTTGGACAAGAAATGAGATTTAGATGCCTAGTTAGTTTGACTTGCTTAGTGAAAACCTAGAGACTAGAACGCTTGACATCGTGGAGAATCTATCTAAACTTCGCCTTAATCAGTTACATCCTTCTAGTTTGGATGAAGATTAAAGTGTGTTAGTCTAGCCTTGGTTGAAAGCCATCGGAGAAAAGTGATACATACTTGAATATGGCGTGAAATTTACGAAAGGAGAAATGAAAATATGACCATTGAGGTTTGGGGTTGAAAAGGCTTAAGAATCTATTTAATTGCATAACTTTATCCAAATTAATGTAATGACTAAAATAGCTATTAACACATACAAGTCGAGTATTGAATAAGTGTTAAAGTCTTTTATGTAGCAATACTTGGATATTTTTCTTGAATAAAATGCTTAGATCTATACTAGAGGCAAAAATGGTAAGAATTCCAAAAGTGTGCAAAAATTTTTATTTGTATGTATTTGAGTCTTTGTTTTGTCTTGTTTTTGCTCAGGACTAGCAAAATTTCAAGTTTGGGAGTTTGATAAGTGTAATTTATACACTTATATTGACTCCTTAATGAAGAGTTTTTCTTATAATTCTAAGTATTTTCGAGTCGGTATCTATTGAGATTTTGCTTGTTTTTGTGATTGTAGGACAAAATCTCCGAACTCAAGTCGCATTGGTGAAATCGACGAGTAAATGAGAAAAAATTGAGTTTTCGAAGTGAATATCAAGAGCCAAACATTGAAGATGAAAAAGAAAAGAAAATAAATAATTTTAAAATGTGTTGGAGTAACAATGAAGAGTTGAAGTGAATGATCAAACACCAGAATGTCGAAGAAGCGAATTGAGAAACTATAACCAGAACATGTGGAGAAATTAGAGCATAGAATTTGGTACAAAAATCTCTATAAGGAAAATGATATATCATTGAAAATATCATTGAATTATGGTTCCAATTCTTTTTACGAATCACAATTCGGAATTTTTTATAAGAAGTTTTGGTGGTTTGAAATGATAGCCCAAGAATAACTAACTAAGAGGGAAGTGAATTGGTTTTCTCAAACTTTTTCGTAAATATTCTCAAAATAAGAAATTTAAGAAATAAAAATCAATCCACAAAATATGAGCACAATGTAAATAAATAAAAAGGATAGAGAGAGTGCAAACAATATTTTCATGAAAGTTCGATCCAACCAATAATCTACGTCCCCCATTACCAAGCTCTCCAAAATGAGCACGGCCTTTCCACTATCTTGGTTGACTTATAGTGCAATCCAAACCCTTACAATGTATCCGGTGACTTACAAACAAGGAGCACTGATTCTTATACAATATTGAGCTTTCAAGAGAGACCTCAAAATGACCCAAAGATATAAAAAAATAGATTTGAGAATGTATTTCTCTCTTGATGATGATAAATACAAGTTTGGTTCTAAAAGAGACTCACACTTTAATAAATAGCAATAGATGAGAAAGTTCAAGTGTTAGAAGAAAACTTTGTTGATAATGATGAATCAAAAGTTTGATTTGATCAAGTAAAGTTTTTCAATGAGTGATATTGAAAATATAAATGCAATAAAGCTTTAAATGAATTTTCTTAATATGATTCTCTCTATAAATGCTCTTGTAAGTGTTGTTGAATGATAATAAATGAAGAGGTATTTATAGATATGAATTTTCACAGCTTTCTGTTGAAACGGATGTCCAGACGATTGACCGATCAAATGGTCAGAACTAGCTGTTGGAACTGCAAAAAATCAGAACGGACTCTATTTGAAAAATGACAGCTAGACGGACAATCGGTTCACCCAAACGGTCGACCGTTTCTACACTTTGAAAAATTGCTTTGTGGCTTTAATAAAAGTATTTTATGCAAGTGATATTATCATAGGTTTTGTGCATAAAAATATTTTTGAGCTTTCATTCATTTAATTGCTAAAAAACGAAGAGTTAATACCTTTACAATTTTATCTAGAAATCTATTCTTCGATTTTTATCTTCGAATCTTGAAATTTCGGATATTGAGATACTTGAACTCTTATATTGATTTGGCTTTGATCTTGACATTACAAGAGAGTTTGATTTGTAGCGTTACGAATATTACTTGAAAATAGATTGTTAGTAAACACAACTAATTTGTTTGTTATAATCAAAACATTAAGGTTTAAAGTTAACCATAGATCTACATGAAAAACAGGCGCGCGATAGACACAGCTCTGTCCGCTCAAGCGGGCAAGAGGCTCGCTTGAGCGGGCCATTAGCCAAAAAATGGTCGTTTCTGTTCGCTCGAGCTGACGGTCCCACAACTAAACCTTTATTTGAGTTAAAATTCTATTTTTGGCACATTTTTGGGGACTTAGGGCACGAATTGAACCCTTTGTAAATAGTAGAACTCTTATAACAATTAGAGAGTGAAATTTTGGAGAGAATAAGAAGGCAAAACACAAGATCTTTACAAGAATTTTTTCATTTGGGCAAGATTACTGGGATTTCAAGCAAGAAAAAATTGAAATTCTTGAGCAATCCATTGAAAACATTCAAGAGGGCCAAATTAATCATCAAAGTTCTTCTTGCAATCAAATTTTCTGAGTGATGAATTCTCCATTTATTATGTATTTTTGTAAATAAATGATGATGGGCTAAACTCTTTATGCTAAAGACGATGATGTAAACCATATGTTGAAGTTTTAATTTAAAGATTCCCATTTTTAATCTTAATTTGTGTTTGTTTGATTTATGTCATGGTTTTAATATCTGTTTGAATGATTGATCACCGTTTTAATGTGTTTGTGATTTATTTTCGTTTCCAGAAGGTTCAAAATATATTAGCTCATTGTGGTTTTAAACATTAAGTCCTATAGAAATTAGAATAATTTTCTATGCTTGATGCAATCAAATTTGATAATCTTGATATTGAAAGCGTTTTTGTGTATTCGAATTCAAAATATGAATATTTTGGAACATATATGAAAATAGGTTTAATTTTACTCGAAAGAGATTATTAGATAACTCATGATTATCGATTTTCAATTTGAACATAAATTGGAGAACGTGAGATTTTGAGGATTAAAATAGATACTAACGGTGGAGTTGGATTCCTAGCATAATCCCTTTATTTGATTTTCTCCAAAAACCATACTTGATCATAGTTTAAATCATAGTCATAATACTTAATTAGATTATTTATTGTGTGTATTCGATTTAAGCTCGAATTGGTCGAAATTAAGCTGAATTCTAAATCCTCGTGGGAACAACTCTTTTACTCGCTTTTATTATTATTTGTCAATGAACTCGTACACTTGTAGAATTTCACCGAACAATCGAGTTGGAAGATTTTCTATTCTTATTAAGTATATATTTGTGTAAATTGATATTATTAATAATTGAAATCTCGCAAGCTAATGGAACTAATTTAAGAATTAAATAGGTTAATATAGGTGAATAAGGGACCTCATTACTTAATTAGCACAAATTACACCTAAATAAACATCATTAGGTGAGAAGTCAACAATTTGCCTATTTTATATACCTCCTAGCAAGTTATGTTAGGCCTTCACCACAATCCCAAAATTCTCAATGTCTTTGTCAGTCTCTTGAATTCGATGCTTGCACTTCATCACAAGGTAAGTAATAAGATTCTTCTACTACTTTGCCATTGTTATGGATTGAATTTAAATTTCATGTCATAACGAGCCCAATAAATTCTTTTTGAAACATAGAAAATAATGGTTAGCTTTGGCATATGCATACATGTGTGTGTGAATATATATATAAATATATGTGCGTGTGTGTGTTTATACGTTCTTATGATATTGTCCATTTATTCATTTAGAACCCCATTACTCATATATTGAATTTGAGCACTACACGCATCATTAATGGTTCACAAATAATTCAAGTTCTACTAATTTTCTATTGTTAAAATTTTTAGCCGTGTTTATTTGGCCCTTGTGTGAATCTGCTCCATCATATTAGTAATTTTTTTGTAGTATTTTATCCCTAAAAGAGTAATAAATAAATTGAAGTTGTATAATTACTTATTGATCTCTAACTTCTATCTCTTCTTATATAGAAAGAGAAATTTAACTACTTTTGGTTATAAATATTGAGACTAGAACTTTTTTAATAGATTGTGTTGACGTTAAAAAATGACACTGCACTTCCTAAGATAACTTAATGTTAAGAATTTAGGTTGGACGTGGCCGAACTGAACTAGATACGAGAATTGTAATAGAAGACATGTTCGTAAGCTCTTTTCGAGTATGCTGTTTATTATCAGCTATTGAATGTCCAAACTGTTGGATATTTATGTCTCCTATTTATAGGAAGGTATGTGATGATTACATGCATTTAATGCCAAGCTCGACATTAAATACCTAAAAGACATCTCATTTTTGAGTATTTAATGTGATGTGACATCTCTATGATGGGCGGTTGATCTGACATCTGACATGTGAGAAGACATGCTATACTGGTGACGTGAGCTTAACCGTAAGACCTAGATGGAAATGATCTCTGACCTGTAGTAAGACCTAGATGGGAATGAGGTCGGACCTGGAGTAAGACTCGCCTTGGGATGAGGTCCGACCTGGAGTAAGACCTAGATGGAAATGAGGTCAGACCTGAAGTAAGACCTACCTTAGGATGAGGTCCGACCTAGAGTAAGACCCATATGGGAATGAGGTCCGACCTAGAGTAAGACCCGCTTGGGAATGAAGTCTGACCTGGAGTAAGACCTAAATAGGAATGAGGTCCGACCTGGAGTAAGACCGATATTGGGATGAGGTCCGACCTGAGTAAGACCCGTCTGGGAGTGAGGTCTGACTTGGAATAAGACCTAGATGAGAATGAGATCCAACCTGGAGTAAGACCCACATTGGGATGAGGTCCGACCTGGAGTAAGACCTGCCTGGGAATGAGGTCCGACCTGTTTTTGTAGCGCCGGTGAAGAATTACTCAGCTGATGTAACATATCAAATTGGATATCAACAATTACCTCCCAAGGCCTGCTCTTGACTTCAGTCATGAGTGTCCTTCAGTTCATACCATAGCTCTGGGCCGTTTTGATCTATTTTGCGTGTGCACACGTAGCCGACGTGATACTACTGACAGTCTGTATCTTTGGTTGAAAAGTGGCACATCAATTGAAATAAAAAAAGGGTGAAGGTAAGAGTCCTCAATAAACCTCATTTCTCTCTATTTATAGAGAAGTGTGTGAAGAGGCAGCACAATAAAAGCTGCAATAATGACATGATGGTGCAATGATGATGTTCCATTAAAACACATCATCGAGATCCTCTTCGTAGATGTTAGGTAGGACCTCTCTCGTGGAGGTTGGGTAGGATCTGAGATATTGAAGTATAACCTGATATATTGATGTAGGACCTCTTGGACAATAGTGTCCCTCTTCGTGCAGGTTAGGTAGGGCCTCCCTCGTAGAGGTTGGGTAGGACTTGAGATATCGAGGTAGCACCTAATATATTGAGGTAAGACCTTTTAGATGATAGTGTTCTTTTTCGTGGAGGTTAGATTGGACCTCCTTCGTGGAAGTAGGACCTGAGATATCGAGTTAGGACCTGATATATTGAGGTAGGACCTCCTGGACGATAGTGTCTCTCTTCGTGGAGGTTCAATAGCACCTCACTCTTGGGAGTTGGGTAGAACTTGAAGGGGTAGGACATCCTTAACGATGAAACGCCATCTCTATAGAGGTTGAGTAGGACCTGTTATATATAGGACTTCCTTTGTGTGATTTGGTAGGACCTCCTTCTTGTGATTTGGTATGACCTGAATGGGTAGGACCCCCCTGATGAGTGAACCTCCTCTCTGTAGAGGTTAGGTAGGACCTCCTTCGTATTATTCGATAGGACTTCCCTGAAGGAACCTCCTCTACATAGAGATTGGGTAGGACCTGTTATAGGTAGGACCTGTTATAGGTAGGACCTCTTTAGTATCGGTAGGACCTTTTTGGCGAAGGAACCCCCTCTCCATAGAGGTTGTAGGTAGGACCTCATTTGTGTGATTCGGTAGGACTTGAAAGAGTAGGACCTGAGATATCGAGGTAGCATATGATATATTGAGGTAGAACTTTTTGGACGATAGTGTCCTTCTTCGTGGAGGTTAGGTTAGACTTGAGATATCGTTGTAGGACCTGACATATTGAGGTAGAACCTCTTGGACGATAGTGTCCTTCTTTATGGAGGTTAGGTAGCACCTCACTCTTGGGAGTTGGGTAGGACCTGAAGTAGTAGGACCTCTCTAACGATAGAACCCCCTCTTTATAGAGGTTGGGTAGGACCTCTTGCTCTTGACTTCGGTCAAGTGTGGCCTTTATTTTGTACTATTGCTCTGATCCATTTTGAAGATTCTCACATAGATGATATAACATTACTTGGCAAACTTCGAGAGGATGAAGGAAGAAGGTATGAAGGCTATAGCTGACCTAGATGAGAAAATAAGGCTCCATTCTGAGGTCGTAGAGGAACTGGAGAGAAAAGATGAAGAGCTTGCTGCGAATGAGTCTGAGCTCAGGCTTTAGCACGCCAAGTGGAAGAAGAGACGATGAGGAAATTCGAGCTTGAGTCTTCATTGGAAAGGAGCCAAGAAGACCTCCGATCTTTCCTAGAGAGGTCGGTGGACAAAGAAGAAGTCGTGGCCGAGTTCAGGTCCTCAGATATAGACTTGGCCAACTAGGAGAAAGTTTACTTCCTCACCATGGATGAGCCATTTGGAATCCAGACTGAGATGTCCAGTTATTGAAGGATGAGCTAGATGAGGTCAAGAAAAACTCCAAGTTCAATCCTTATTCTTCTAGAGAGGAAGATCAGCCTGAAGGCCAGGACTGAGATTGGCCTCTCTTAGCTTTAGACGATCATGTAATCTTTTGGCATTTCAAAACTTTCCTTTGTACTATATGAACTACTTTATTAATGAAAATTTCTTTTATTATAGCTTTGTCTTTTATTTTTTGATCTGTTTAAATGATTCGTTTGACCTTAGAGTATAACTAACCTCAAACTTTGGCTATTTGATCTCTAACTTCTGACCCAAATTTTGATGATCTTACTTTCTTAAAGCTCCTAGCTTGTTCAATAGCCGAGATGTTCACTGAAGGTGTGCACATAAGACTTATTTCATAATTTTGGTTGGCTTCAAGGCTGAGCTCTATACATTTGGTGGAGGCCATTTCTGAGTTTTCATTGTTATGTCGACCTTTTTAGACTTACGTTGGACCACAACAAATATAATGTCTGGAGTGGAGTCCGAGTTGTGTGGGACCTTTGTGTCTAAAGATTCGTGACATTGGTCACATCCTCAGTTTGGACGTTGGCTTCTTGAGCTGATGTCAGTAGTACAACACTTATGTTGATTAACGTGGGTTCGAGCACTGTGGGAACTTTGTGTCTAGAGATTTGTGACCTTGGTCACATCCTCAATTCAGACGTTGATTTTTGAGCTGATGTCGGTAGTGCAGCATTTATGCTGTCCGGCGTGGGTTCGAGCTGTATGGGACCTTTGTGTCTAGAGGTTCGTAACCTTGGTCACATCTTCAGTTCAGACATTGGCTTCTTGAACTGATGTCGACAGCGTAGCATTAATGCTGTCCAGCGTGGATCAGAGCTGTGTGAGACCTTTGTGTCTAGAGGTTCATAACCTTGGTCACATCCTAAGTTCAGACATTGGCTTCTTGAGATGATGTCAACAGCGTAGCACTTACGCTGATTGACGTGGGTCTGAGCTGTGTAGGACCTTTGTGTCCAAAGGTTTGTGACATTGGTCACATCCTCAGTTCGGACGTTGGCTTCTTGAGTTGATGTCAGCAGTACAATACTTACGCTAATTGACGTGGGTTTGAGCTGTGTGGGACCTTTGTGTCCAGAAGTTTATGACCTTGGTCACATCCTCAGTTCGGACGTTGGTTAAATTTACTAACTTTGTAGCTGTTCCAAGAGTGTGGGAATAAGAAGTCCTCCATGTTCTGGAGCTAATAAGCCACATTCTTCAAGACTGTGGTAATTTTTTAAGGACCTTTCCAATTCTGGGCTCTACTCTGAAGGCTAGTGAGAAAGACGTCTCTCTCGTGCTAGAACGAGAAGTTGTGCGATAAGACCAAAGTATATTCAGAAGTTCTTCTGCCTAGGCACCCTTGAGTTCATCCAATTGTGTCTTTAAGGTGTGTTTGATGTTTTTCAGTTCTTCACCAAACGACCTCAACCTTGGCCAATGGTTCTGCTTTTGCTCATTTGGTGAAGTAGCCAGCATTGACTATGGAAAATTTGGTCCCGTCTTTTCTCATGGGCTTTTGACCGATTAGATCAATCCTTTATTTAAAAAAAAAAAAGCCATTGGCTGAGGACTGAGGTCAGCTCTTCTGGGATAGATCTGGTGATGGGGGCAAACTTCTGGCACTTGTTGTATTTTTGGACAAACTCAATAGAGTCCTTAATTAGTGATGGCCAGAAGTATCCCTACCTCAAAGTTTTATATGCTAGATATTACCCCCAACATGATTGCCTCATACTCTTTCATGAACTTTGTTGAGGGCGTATTTGCCCTTCGTCTTCCCTTAAACATTTGAGTAGTGGAAGTGAAAAGCTTTTTTTGAATAGGATGTTGTCAGTGATTTTCTGGCCTCCGCACTATCTAGGGACACCCTACCATTCTTAAAAATTGGATGATTTTGTCCATTCAGTTGGGGTTGACTTCTGCGTGGTGAGCATGGGCTCAAGTTGGGTGATTGTTGGACTGCTAATTCTTTTGATCGAGATGCTCTCTAGTTCTTTTTTTCCTTTACCGGTAGTGAATCGAGCTACTGCATCAACGATGCTATTTTGTGTCTTCGAAGTTTTCTTTTGCTTGGCCTCTAGCTTGACTAGGCGTTGTTTAGCCCAGCGATCTTCAGGTCGGTTCCGGGTTGGCGATTGCTTGTGAGTTTGAGATGTATCTAGAGGTGGCTTAATTCTTTTCAAGCCATTCGATAACGTGAGTTAGGTACTCCAACATTTGTAGGATTGTTTTCCTTACGGGGGCATAGGCTGGAGCGAGGTTTCTATGGGATGTCTTCGGTGGAAGCCTAGTAGGAGATCAATATGTTGACTCCATTTTCTTCTGTGATTGTGAGTTCTTGAGTCATGACTATGACTCATGTTGAATGTGTTTTAGAGATTAAGTGTTTAGGTGTGGAGGGAGAGATTTACTTTGTGGAAATCAAATGCTAATCTTTTTTTGTGAGCTTCAGGAATATGAGGAGCCTTTTTAGGAGGAGGCCCCTCCTTCTAGCGCCAAACTGTTGACGTTGGAAAATGACACTGCACTTCCCAAGACAACTTAATGTTAAGAATTTAAGTTGGATGTGGCCGAACTAAACTAGATACGAGAATTGTAATAGAAGACATGTTCGTAAGCTCTTTTCGAGTATGCTATTTATTGTTAGCCATTGAATGTCTGAACTGTTGGACATTTATGTCTCCTATTTATAGGAAGATATGTGATGATTACATGCATTTAATACCAAGCTCAGCAAAAGACATCTCTTTTTTGGATATTTAATATAAAGTGACATCTCTGTGATGGGTGGCTGATCTGACGTCTGACACGTGAGAAGACACGTCATACTGGTGACGTGAGCTTAATCGTAAGACCTTGATGTAAATGATCTCTGACCTGTAGTAAGACCTAGATGGGAATGAGGTCCGACCTGGAGTAAGACCCGCCTTGGGATGAGGTCCAACCTGGAGTAAGACCTAGATGGAAATGAGGTTCGACCTGGAGTAAGAACTATATTGGGATGATGTCCGACCTGGAGTAAGACCCGCCTGGGAATGAAGTCCGACCTGGAGTAAGACCTAGATGGGAATCAGGTCCAACCTGGAATAAGACCCACATTGGAATGAGGTTCGACCTGGAGTAAGACCCGTCTGGGAGTGAGGTCCGACATGGAGTAAGACCTAGATGAGAATGAGGTCAGACCTGGAGTAAGACGTACCTTGGGACAAGGTCCGACCTGGAGTAAACCCATCTGGGAATGAGGTCCGACCTGTTTTTGTAGTGCCGGTGAAGAATTACTTAGCTGATGTAACAGATCGAATTGGATATCAACAGATTGTATAAACTTTTAGTTTAAAATAGTATTGTTAATACGTGTAAATACTTATATTTTATTTGTCAATAATATCACTTAGATAAAATATAGCTTATATTAAGCATGTCATAAGAATTATGGCATACATATAATGCTTGTCATTATTAAAGATTTTAAATATTTGCTTACCAATAAACTTTTATGAGTAGCCAAGCATGCCAAAGTCATATTGGTTTTTACCTTGTACATCATATATAAATATGTAGACACATGATGGATGGTTTTGCCTCTTTTAATTATTGGCAACTTTATATAAATGGTACAAATGTGGTCTCTTGGATATTATTTTCGTGATTATCATCCATTTTAAGGATGTTCTTCAATTTATAATGTTAAAGTGGTACTTACAATAGGTTAGTACATAGTCGGACTGTTATAACAATAAAAATAAATGATATATAGAATTTATTTTAATCAATAGAAATGACTTACGATTTTTGGCACGTTGACTTCGTGGGTGGCCAAAGACAGCTCCACTTTTCTTTCCAAAAGTAAATTTCTACATATTCAAGGTAAGTAAATATCTCCTAGAATTTCTGGAACGACATTCATATTCATAAATTTTTAGGTATTTATTTAATACCGAAAACGAAAATATCTTTGTGATTCTTTTGTTTTCTTTTGTTGTATTTGGCAAATCATTTGGTCGATGAAGCATTTTAAGGATTTTTGGAGGTTTGTTGTGCTTGATTTGTGGTCTCTCATGTGTAGCTTGCTTATTGTTGCTACTCATTTGGCTTGTGATGTCTTAATTACAGGTATGTCATTGATGAAATATTATTTAATTATATTTTCGCTGTTTTGTAGACAATGCATTCATATCCTCAACATATGTCTTTATTCTATTCAACAGACTATACGAATATATATATATATATATATATATATTTCTTCCCAAAGAGTAATTACTTATATATTCTGTTTAATTTCATGAGTTCCTTTTATAGGCATCATCGAAGTAGCTATTGACATCAAGCCAAAACGGCTTATCCAAACTCGTTTAGGGACTTAGTCATGCATACAAGATATAATCTTTGTTAATCAAAGGTATACATGAATTAATTTACATAACAGATAACTTGATTCACTTATATATCCAACACTTGTTTTCTTCCACAAATCTTTCATTACAGCTAATATATTTTATTCCTTCATCAATCAGATTTGAAACAGCTTTGTTGACTATGTGGGACCAATTTATGGGGAAAAAAATGCACCTACATATTAGATAACTTAAATAAAAAACCAATCATTGTCGCCAGCCATCTTAAAGTTTCATCCTTGAGTGGTGAACGCCAACTACAAACTAAATCCTATTTATTTAACAAAGCTATCAATTATTGGTTCATGTTTGTACTTCTTTAGCATCTATTATGCTTTGGTAAAAGTTCAATCTTTATTTAATCTCTTTTATATTACATGTTTACTTATTTGATTTGTAGGCGTCTCAATCTCCACAAAAGCTAACAACACCTTCAATTTCAATGCTCTAATTGAACAAGCTATTCAACTTCACAGCTCGTAAATAATACTTAAGATATATATATGCAACTTCACATTAATATTTATATAGAGAATGATATACTCATACAACCTACTTCATGAATTAAAGGGTACAAGAAAACAATGAAAAATTAAATTAGATGTTCATAAAGAAGAATTATCTTGCTACAACACTAAGAAGATTGTCTTTTCCAGGCAAAGACAAAGTAACTCAAATAAAAAATATCCAAGGCCTACTAGTGGTGGTTAGTACTATCACCTTTTACATTTTCAAAAATACATAGACCAACACTTTATAACTTCGTTTACATTTCTCACTCTTAATAACATATATCACAATGCCCAAATACTTGCCTTACTAACTATACACTAATGATTATGAATACAACAAAACTACTTTTGGATAGACGCAAGGGCTTATATAAGAGTTTTCGACCAATATTTTTGGTATATAGCTTGTGACATATGCAACAAAATTTCGATTGCAAGCTTCGGTGAAATATATGATTGTATATTTTGTAAATCTCCCCATGCACGTGCAACTGCAAGATAACAACTATTTTTAATAGCATGCAATACAATTTTTTCCTTTAGTATAGTCCACGTAACTTCTTCTTTTTTCCTCCACGTAATCATTAATTTTATGTTTTCTTATTGTCTTATTAATACACATATATCTGCATAGAGCAAGAGTCTTTGTTGAACTCAAAGACTCAATGACATCAATTAATGGTACAATGATTGGGAAGCCGACATAAAAGATAGTGCAATGCTTAGCCCACAGATTGATGGAGCTATCTTCTTTAGTAAGTATCCAACACATCACCACTACTATTAGATATAAATGTGGTCATCTTCATAATAGTAACACAAATGTTCTTTTTCCATAGGACAACCAACTTCAAGTCTTGGATGAAATTCGAATTATAGTCGAAGAGAGCCATTTATTTTATCTAAATGCTGCTAAAAAAGATGGTCATATAGATTAATAGAAGTATGATATTATTTTCATGATCAATTCATCAGCAGTGACAAAGAACATACACGAAGTGCTTCACCCTCAAGATTCAAGTTCTACATCTGAAACACGAAACTTTGTACCACAACCATTGCATTCATCACCAAACGAATGCTCTTTGAATTCTCACCCATTTCAACCTCAAACCAAAGACTCACTAAAGAAAACCATCTTCATGGCACTACTGAAAATGCAATTCTCAAGTTGTCTGATAGAACTGCATCTACCATAAAAGACAAAGAGAATGGTCTAGCAATACATTGAGTTGAAATGGCATGCTCTCTTTTGGCTCAATTTTTTTGTTGTTTTTGTTGTTTTTTGCTGCAAATATTGTCCATCTTGTACAGTTCCAGTAGTTTTTAAAAATGTTAATAATAGTCTTTTATCCACACCACAAGCAAACTCTTACTAATTTTATATTAGAAAGAGAATTTCACTTTCACAATTTTCATAATATATTTTTCTCTTTTGTAATAGGAAAACCATATTAAGAATTCCAAGCACAATTTGTATATGCATATGAATGATGTTGGGCTAATTTTTTGTTCTTTCAATCCCTCTTCTCCTGATTCTTGTTCCAACTCAATGGTTAATTAGTGCTAAGGTGTTGGAGTGATTCTCTCTGTTATTTCAATCTCAGCTGGTATATGTACAAATTTTATTTAATCATATTTCATTCATTTGATCTAATGACAACTACAAATCTAACGACAGCCACAAAACGTGCAACGCACCTGCCAATATATATATATATATACACACACACACACACACACACACACACACACACACACACACACACACACACACACACACACACACACACACACACACCTGCCCATATGGTATTTTTTTATTTCCTTGAATTTTATTGGTCTTTGTGTTAAGAATAATGCTATCTATTATTAGTAGAGATCATCATCAGTCTATGTGTCAACGTAGCTCCTGATTTATTATCCAATGCATTAAAAATAAAATACATCACAACTTCATTGGAGAATGAATCAAGTAACCCACACCACATAGATTGATGATGTTGTCTACTAATGATAGATAACATTTGGATAGAAAAAGTTCTTTAATTAACATTTAACATTTAACAAGCAATAGATGTTAACGTTATTCTCAATGAATTGACCACAAAGAAGAACAAACTCTATTATGAAAGATCAATAAACATACAATGGGTTGGTGCAATCCTCAACGTTAATATATAAGGCATGTGTAAACCAAATGAAGCAACTAGCCTTTCATAGAAGACTCGTCATTCAAATGAATTTTTTGATTGGTATTGCCTTCAATTTGAGGAGTAATCATATGGTTGGGCATTAAATTGTAGGATATTTTAGGTCGTAGTTAATACAAACAGTGGACATATAGATTATTTTTTTAAATGAACAATAAAAGAGAGTGTGGGTGAACTTGCATAATTTCTTTGTAACGTGCTTCTTTTACGAGATAAATGATGGTAATGAATCAAATATAATTGATAATGTCGCAACACGAAGTCGATAAGAAAATGTGGTTAGAGTTCAATAAGTTAGCGATGTGTGTGGTGGGCAATATTATTATTCTCAATAATTAAAAAATTGGGGAAAATTCAATTATTGGCCACTGAACTTTAGCCAAATTACTACTTAACCACCAAACTTTGAAAGGTATCTCAATACCCACTATTCTTTCTACTATGTTACTCATCCATCACCTAACGTCTAACACTCCGCAATTCTTAACGGAACGTCCGACGTGGCAAGTAAAATTCTGACATGGCTTGTTGACATCATTAAATCTCATCCAATCATAAAAACGCATTACCAAAACACGCCCTTATATCATAGAATTGCAACACGACTTCAACCATTGAAAAACGATTTTCGAATTAGGGCTTGGAATGGGTAAAATATGATTGCACAAATGGATTTGGAGGAAGAAGATTGGGTTATGCTTCAATTTTGGAAGAGGAAAGGCGCGTTTGGGATGTGCTATTTTGTTGAGTCGATCGGAGTTCACACTGTCAGCCTACCACGTCAGAAAACCATCTGCCAGGTTAGATTCTCGGTTACAAATTGGCACAGGTTGGTTAATGGGTGGTGGATGGGTAACATATTGGAAAGAATAGTGGATATTGAGATACTTTTCAAAATTGGGTAGTTAAATAGTAACCTAGTTAAAATTCAGTTGTCAATGCTTGATTTTACCCTAAAAAATTGGCCTATTGTATTAAAAAGTCATTAAATACCATAAGGGGAATTTCGACACATGACAAAAGCCTATATATAAATAAGCACAACTTATCCAAATGTATGTGCGTAATTACTATTAATTTTACTAGCACTAATTCAAATAAAGAAATATTCATAAATTTGGATTCATAATTAACCCAAAATACTACGTAAATTATATTTATGAGATTTAATTAATTAATTTTTATAGGTCCAGTGTAACCTAGTCATGTCATTGATATCTTCACCAATCTAGACAAATTACCAATTCAATAAAATAGTCATGATATGCTAGTGACAAAAATTAAGTTGCCTACTCCTAGGTAACTTGCCACGTCATGTAAATTTGTCCAAATAAACTATGGCAACCTCATTAAATGAATTGGACCACAAAACCTTGAGAATAATGCTAAATGATCAGATGACTCGGTAAATTTTTTTAAATAGCCGTTAACCCATTTTGGTCTGCAAATTATCAAATATAATACTACATTCCCTTCCCCACTTATTACATTTCAAATGATTTCAAATTCATTTGTTGTTGTCTGCTGAAAAAGAGAAGATTTCTAAATTAGAATTTAACTCATTTCAAGATTAGAATCCAACTTATTCATTTATGTAAGAAATCTCATTTCAAATTATAAATACATCTCTCTATCTTCTTCTTCTAATTCACATTAGAAATTGTGAATTTTATGATATAAATCATGAAAATATATATGCATCAGAGTATTAATTGTGATTTTTCCTTTAAATTTCTATAGATCTGAGTTCATTTGAAGTATGTTAATTGAAAAATCAGTTTAAAATGTGTAAATTCACCTTAACAGACTAATGGTCTGTAAAGATTTGGTCTGTTAACATACCTTAACAAAAGTCTGTTAACAAACTTATAATCTGTTAACTGACATCAAATCTGTTAATGGTTTGTTAACAGACATTATTGAGGACATTTAAGTCTTTTTTTATGTAAAAGAAGCATTTTCAACTTAAATCATATAAGTTAAGCGCTTTTCGATTCAGCTTGTTTGACATGGCCTTTTAGCCAAACCGGCCCCACAAAACCTCATTCTCAATCCCTCAATTCCCATCTCCTCCAACAGAGAACCCAAAAACTTCATTTCCCATCCTCCACCCCATCGACAAAGAACCCACCAACGCCGGACCACCACCACACCAACGACAAACCCACTACGTCAGACCACCACCTCCACGTCAACAGCCCTTTTAATAAAGTCTTTTCTCTCCACTTTCCTAGATCAAGTCTACCACAACCACCACGCCATACAAAAAAAAATCCCATTACCAAAGGCAACAACAAAACTCAAGTTAATTACTCTGATCCATGGGCACCCCTGATATACCAACACCTTTTCCGCTATACCAAATGTAGTTAAAACCAAAAAATTTCAAGACTTTCAAATATCTACTCTAAAATTCAATAATCGGATATTGTAAAAAAAAACTCAGAACATGTGAAGTGAAGGGACTCAGATTTGGTACCCAAATGATCAAAATTCCAAAATTGCCTCAGATTTTTCATTCAAGCCTTGTTCGGAAGTGAATGGACTCAGATCTAGCGGCCAACTCCTCCGCCTCCTCTCTCTTCCCACCGCCAACCACCAGGTAAAAAAACCAATTGGAAGCTGCATTGGACGGCTATGTTTGTAGGAAATACTGCTTGAAGAAGTGAACAATAAGCTCTTTGGATCCGTAGCGGCGGATGACCCCGCATATGTTTAGGAGATGTGGAGAGAGAGAGAGAGAGAGAGAGAGAGAAGACTTTAGTGTTGTTGAAATTATTTTTTAAGTACTTATATTATAAATTGTAGGTGAATTTATGGATACAAAGTGAGTTGTAAGTTGTGGGTCCCGTAAAATATGTGGATAAAAAATATATTTTGACTAGTTTGACCTGCTTTGAAATTATAATTTAAATAATGACAAACATGTGCTTAGTGTGGCTGTTGGGGTGGAGTGGGGTTGAGGTTTTGTAGCCCAATTTAGTGAATGAGGCGGCATAGCTTATTTGGAGAATTTTGAGTGACGTGGCAAGCCATGGTTTAGTATTGTTGTGCTTTTAAGAGAATTAGTTGTTGCTATGCTGCAGAAAGAATTAACTGTGGAAAGAATTAGATAAGTGTTTGGTAAACTCTTGTTTTATAATTGTTGTATGTTTCAAAATCAGTATTTAAACGTTTGGTAAACAAAAGTGATTTATTGCTATGATCGTATAAAATTACTAAAATAGATATTGATTATAATAATTTTATTTTGTATTATTATTATTATTATTATTATTCTTATTATTATTATCATCTAATTCATAAGTAGTATTGTAAAATTTATTTTAATTCTATAATAATATGTAATATTATCAAATATTTTTTCAAGACAATGCATTTACCATAATTATTTTAAAATTAAAATAATATATATCTATTAAATCTCAAAATTTATAAAAAATAAAAAATAAAAAATAGTAATATTATATAAAAATTAATTAAAATTATTTATGGAGATGCATTATAATTAGAATACTAATAAATTTGTGATATAAAATGAATTACTTTAATTAATTAAAGTTAAAATTGGTATTTTAATAATAGATAGATAAATAAGTTAAAAGCAGAATCAATATTTTATAATTATTTAAAAAATACGTTATTTTTCTTTAAAATAAATATTTCAATTGTTTTTTATTTTAAAACAACATTTTTACATGGGTAACATATAAGTTACTATATATGTTACTATATGTTACTTTCTCATTTTTCCCTATAATCAATATTTTACCATTTCTCTATTTTTATAAATTTTTTGAAAATACGTTCTTTTCAATTAAAATAAATATTTCAATTTTTCATTTTAAAAAAATATTTTTATACAAGTAACATATATGTTAATATGTGTTACTTGCTCATTTGCAATAAAATCAATACTTTATAATTATTTAAAAAATACGTTATTTTTCTTTAAAATTAATATTTCAATTTTTTTTTATTTTAAAAAAATATTTTACACAGATAACATACATGTTACTATATAGTAACATATATGTTACTATATGTTACTTTCTCATTTTTAATTAAAATCAATATTTTACCATTTCTCTATTTTTATAAATTTTTGAAAATTACATTCTTTTTATTTAAAATCAATATTTCAATTTTTAATTTAAAAAAAATATTTTTATACTAGTAACATATATGTTACTATGTGTTACTTGCTCATTTGCAATAAAATATTTAAAAAGACGTTATTTTTCTTTAAAATTAATATTTCAATTTTTTTTTATTTTAAAACAATATTTTTACACAGGTAACATATATGTTACTCTATGTTACTTTCTCAATTTTTCATTAAAATCAATATTTTACCATTTCTATTTTTATAAATTTTTTAAAAATACATTCTTTTCATTTAAAATCAATTTTTCAATTTTTCCTTTAAAAACAACATTTTTATACTAGTAACATACATGTTATTATGTGTTATTTGCCCATTTGCAATAAAATCAATAATTTATAATTATTTAAAATATAAGTTATTTTTCTTTAAAATTATTATTTCAATTTTTTAATTTTGAAAAAATATTTTTACACAGTTAACATATATGTTACTATATGTTACTTCCTCAATTTTCCATTAAAATCAATATTTTACCATTTTTCTATTTTTATAAATTTCTTAAAAATATATTATTTTCATTTAAAATCAATTTTCATTTTTTCATTTTATAAACATATATTTTTATACTTGCTCATTTGCAATAAATATATTTTATAATTATTTGTTAAATTTATTTCAATTTTTTTATTTCTCATTTTTTACACAGTAAAAAAGGTAACAATATATTACTATAATCATTTAAAAAATCAATTATTTTTTTTTAAAATTAATATTTCAATTTTTTCAATTTTTCATTTATTTTATACTAAATAATTTGCTCATTTTACTTTATAATCATTTAAAAATACGTTATTTTTGTTTAAAATTAATATTTCAATTTTTATTTATTTTAAAATAACATTTTTACACAGGTAACATACATGTTACTATATGTTATTATATAGTAACATATATGTTACTATATGTTACTTCCTCATTTTTCATTAAAATCAATATTTTACCATTTCTCTATTTTTATAAATTTTTGAAAAATACATTCTTTTCATTTAAAATCAATATTTTAATTTTTCATTTAAAAATAATATTTTTTTACTAGTAACATATATGTTACTATGTGTTACTTGCTCATTTGTAATAAAATCAATACTTTATAATTATTTAAAAATACGTTATTTTTCTTTAAAATTAATATTTCAATTTTTTTTAAAAATACTTTTACACGGATAACATATATGTTACTATATGTTTCTATATGTTACTTCCTCATTTTTCATTAAAATCAACATTTTACCATTTCTCTATTTTTATAAATTTTTTAAAAATACATTCTTTTCATTTAAAATCAATATTTCAATATTTCATTTCAAAATAATTATATAAAAAATACGTTATTTTCCTTTAAAATTAATATTTCAATTTTTTATTTTATAACAATATTTTTACACGGGTAGCATATATGTTACTATATGTTATTTCTTCATTTTTATTAAAATCAGTATTTTACAATTTATCTCTTTTTATAATTTTTGAAAAATATATTATTTTCATTTAAAATCAAATTTTCAATTTTTTCAGTTGGAAATATTTCAACACGTGTAACATATACGTTACCATATTTGTTACCCTATGTTACTTCCCCATTTTTATTAAAATCAATATTTTATCATTTATCTCCTTTTATAGTTTATAAAAATACATTATTGAAATTTAAAATCTATTTTTCATTTGAAAACAAAATTTTACAAAGGTAACATATGTGTTACCATTACCAATCGCATTTCACCATCCCCAACTGAGGCTAGATCTGCAATCACTATATACAATCATAATCATCTTAACCACAAATGGGGTAATACATGTATTACCTTAATTTAAATTATGGTAACACAAAGTTACATATGCGTTACCATCACCACATCTTTCCCCACTACTACCACCATCTACAACCAATAAGCAACTCCACAACTCCACCACATGTGGTCTCCACCAACAATCCAATCATCACCACCAACATCAAATGCCATAAACTACAACCATCAAGTCCAACCACCTCTATTAATTCATCACCCCAAAATCACGACATTTTTGCAGGGTAACATATGTGTTACCATCACTACCATCTTTCTCCACCGCACAGCTCCAGCACCACTACCAACACTGCTCTACCTAAATTATGATAACACATGTGTTACCATCACCACTATCTTTTCCCACTACAAATATTGCTTTACCATTACCACGACTAGTAAGGTACACATAGTTTGTTACTCAATTCGAAACTCTAATAGTAACACATATAGTAACACACATGTTTTAAAATAGAATAACTATGATTCATGCTTTTTTAATATATAATAATAACATTGCTTTAACTATGATTTTTTTAATAACTATTTCCAATGATAAAAACTTTTTCTAGTGTCCGGTGATATCAGATTATCAAGTGATGATAACAATGATATTGTGATGATAAAGACCATAAATTCTCAAATATATACTAAAATTCTGATGAAATTACTGCTAAGCTTATGTAAAAAAAATAAAAATAAAAAAGTAATGTTAGATTAAGAAATTAAGTCAAGCCAGATTGAGTGTTCGTCTCTCATTGCATTACAATGATCAAATACATTTGGTGTGATCAGTTTTCTTATTCAATTCAAAGCGCTCTTGCTTCCACCTTATGTCTATGAATTTGATTAATATAGAGAATGGAGTAGAACAAATACCGAACATCACCAATCGCTAAAAAACACGAATCGAAAAATCGGACATAGAAGCTTATGCTCAACAGATTTTTCCGCGATTTCTCGAATGATTTGGAGCGATTCATCTCTCATGAGTTCATCTCTCATGAACTCTATCAACATTTTCTCGTTCCTCAAAGTTTTCTTCCCAATGTTTACTCATCTTCGTTCTATTTCCAAAAGTAGATGTCTTCCTCTTCGACCTTTTGGAATTAATGCCTATTTCAAGCTCAATATTAACATATTGACCTTTTGATTTCACCATTTTTCAAATTGAGATGAAGAAATTTTGATTGTATAAACAATGATGAAGAAATTTCAAACCGAAGATAAAGAAACTCTTAAACTGAGATGAAGAAATTTCGATTTCGAATTAAAGAGTAAGAAATTTTGAACTGAGATGAAGAAATATGAACAGAAATTTTGATTTAAAATTGAATGTAAATGAAGATTTCTAGAAAAGGGATTTTTGCTTTCTGTTGCAAGAGGTTTCCTATTGCAAGTGGGTGGGTATGGGAGTTTGTGCGTGTGGGTGGGTGTACAGATGCCTTGGGGCGTGGGGTAGGTCTTGTTATTTACAAACCAGTCCTTATAAAATTATAGGTAAAATTGTTAACAAAATTATTAAAGAAAGGTAAAAATTAAAAAGTACAAATTGAGGGTATATTTCAACATTTTTCAAAAAAAAAAAAAGAGAGTACTGTAGCTAATTATCCCTTTTAAAAATTTATCAAACGGCTAAGACAATAAGAAGTTGGGCTCCAAAATCAATCCCAAACAGACCCATAGCCCACTATGGGTTGGAGATCAGTCTGTTCAACAAGATACTACAAAAACTAATTGGTTTTGCTAAAAGTTAACTTTTTAAAGGTTAGTTTAATATCAATTAAGATTTTTTAAAAAGCTGAAATTAAGGTCAACAATTAATTTTAACTACAAATATGAAACCCACAATTTTTTACAACTTTACAACTACACATTTTATCAACTTTTAAAAAAAATCTGATTTAAATCAAAATAAAACACACCTTAAATAATATTTAATAAAAAATGATAAAATACGTAATTGAAAAGTAATAAAAGTTGAGAATTCAATAAAATTTATAGTTAAAATTAATTGTTGACTTTAACTTAAAATTTTATCTATTTTTTATGCAAAACTAAGCAAATGGAAAATATCAAACTTTATTTATTGACCTTGAGCCTCTTTAATTAGTTATAAGTTATAACATAACTTGTATTTTTATGTACTGTGAATCTTCTTCTTGCTCAATTTTTACATCTCGTTGGAGCGAATGCCGTTTTCTTCATTACATATAAAAGAGGGTTTAAAAATATTATATTTAAGAATTGAGATTACCAATAAAGACCTCGAGGACTATTTTATCAAAAGTTTAAAATTAAAGGACCAAAATGTTAACCCTAGTAACACCTGCCCCATTTTCCCTGGACCTCTGTCGCGCGTTACAGACCATTAGATTCAGTAGAATAAAATCACGTGTAGTCAAAGTTCGCATGTTAACTCTAACCGGACAGGTGTCTTCAAAGGAATGAAGAATCTAAATTATCAAACACTTCAGCCCTTATATTGCTACTAATATTACAGATGTACCATCCCCATTCCATTGCATCGTGGCATCGTCGTACAACTCTCATGTCGCAATCTCAGACAGATTTTTTTTTTTTATAAAATTTATTAAATTTAACAAAAATAAATAAATTGTTTATTAGGAAAGATTGCACCATTAGTCTCAATCAGTTGTCCTATTAACCAGGGGCGGAGCCAAGATATGGCAAAGGGATGGGCCGGAGAAAGGGAAACCACGCGGGGGTTCGGAGGCAGCGCCCCCGAAAATTTTTTGAGCTCATTTTAATGAGAATATAATAATTTTCAAATACAAAAAATGAAAAATAAATACAAAAAAACGAAAATAGAGATAAAAAAAATTGCAATTTTAAACTACAAAAACCACCTCAAACAGCAAAAATCTGGTCACAAACAGAGTGAATAACTCTTATCTTTTGGGTCACTTTTGTAATTTCAGACATGTCCCAAGGTATTATTCGCGTCAAATATTCAAGTGTGAACAAATAGAATAATAGGAATTCAACTGTTGTCAAATACACACATAGAGGAGAGAGAGGAGAGAGGCTATGGCGTGCAAAGCTCATACCTTTTAGTAAAGCTCTAAGATTCTCTGGAATTTTAACGACTGCCCTTTTTTTTCACCTCTCTTCTCTGTAAGTTTTTCATCTGTTTCCTCTGTGATTTAGATTTTTTAAAATATATTCTAGAAGGTGATGATGAAAAAGAGAGAATATTTAGGTGAGTCAACGGAGAGAAAAATAAGGAGAGCCCAGATGACAAGATGGAGTTTCAAGAAAAGGGTATTAATTTTCTTGCAGAAAACTCACAGAATAAAATTATAATGATGGGTGGTTTCGAATTTGCGAAGACTTCGAACAAATTAGGGCAGAAGCTAATGATTTCAAATTGGGTAAACGTGAAAATGGCTGATTTGAACCAGAAAGGGAACAAGAAAGTGGCATATTTGAACTAGAAGGGCTACTGAATTTTTTTGGGCTGGGCCGTTGGTTTTTATGACTGGGCCTTAATTTTTTTTTTTTTTAAGGATATATAACTTATAGTCCAGAACAAGGCTGGGTCGGGGCCCAGTGAGGCTCAACCCTAAATCCGCCCCTTCTATTAACATGTTGGTTCCAAACTTTTCATTATACTTGAAAAATAAGTTCTTAATTATATGAGGTGTCCGAAACTCGTTAAATTGTCATTTCACCTTCATAGATACATCTCACTTCAAAATTTTGAATCACAACCAATGTTGAGAAACCAAGCTTAGCTTTAAAACTGGACATACGAGGACTATACAATGATTGAGCTCAAATTTGCTGTTGTCCACTTCTTTCAATATAATTTTAACATATCGATACATCACATTCTATTAACAAATGAGAATATGCTAACACATTTGTTGATGCCTCGGCAAATACACCTTGACATCTTCCTGTTTACTAAGATGATGTATTGTTCTAATGGTCAAAAACATAGGGAGATAATAGGTTCCAAACAACAAATCCAAAGTGCGAATCGTAGTTGGAAGTTGATTGTGCAACTATAACAAAAAATTGAAGACTAAATTGCTATTTTTAAATATATTAGACCAACTTGTTACTCAATCAGCAGATTAAGGATCAATGGACTACTCTCAAAAGATCAATGCATACAAAAGACTATTGCAAAAGAGGAGCGTGACATCCAAAACTCCACTTGATGTACACTAACTCTCTATCTCTCTTTCTCTCATACAACTTCTTGAAAATTCGAGTCATTTTCTCTCTGTGAATTTTGATTAATGATTTGTGTACGCATTGTCGGTACGAGATAGGTTGATGAATTTTAAACCGTCTTGATATTAGTTTTCAGTTTCATGGATCTATTGGAATTTGATTTTTTTTTAATTATTATTAAGCAATTTTATTTGTTTGTTCTGCATAGTAATTTAGCTTTTAGATTCATTTACGTGTATTTATACTACAATTTTTAATAAATGTTGGTGCTGAATTATAAATATTGAATGAAATTTATGCCTTGTTATATGTGTGTATTCTATGCAGTCAAGATATGAGATCATTGTTTTTAAATTTTTAGGTGGTGTTGTTTTTGTGTTTGTATTTGTGTTTTGTGTTTTGTGTTTTGAATTCATTTTGTGTTTTGTGTTTTGAGTGTTTATTTTGAGATTTTTGAAAATGCATTCTTTTTGAAATTTTCAAAAATTGTTTATAAAAACAGAAAACTCGAAAACGCGTTTTCTTGAATTTTTTTTTAAAAATTTAGACTTACTTGAAATTAAAAATAATTATTAATTAAAAACAATTAAAAATAATTATTGTTAGAATTAAAAACAATAAAAAAATTGAAATTATTTGGAAATAAAAATAATTATTCATTAAAAACATTTAAAAACAACAATTATTTTTAGAATTAAAAACATTTGAAAATAATTATTGTTGGAATTAAAAATACTTAAAAATATTTAAAAACAATGAAAAACTTGGAATTATTTGGAATTAAAAATAATTATTAATTAAAAACAATTATGTTTGGAATTAAAAACAATTAAGAACAATTATATTTTGAATTATTTGAAATTTAAAACAATAAAAAAGAATTCAACCAAAAAACAATTAAGCCGCGCATGCTGGGAATTGAACCACTGACCAACCAAAGGAAAATCGCGCCCATTGCCATTTTGGACAAGAGCTGCATATTCGTAAATAAAACGCGAAAATTGGTTAAATCATTATTGTTTTGCCCAACAGAAATGAAAAAAAAAAAAATAGAAACGCCGAATGAATGACTCGAAATGGGGACCTCCACGGCCAAAACGATCGTTTTGGCCGTTTTAAAAAATGCCCAAGTTTTGTAAATGAAATGCAAAAATGGCTAAAATGTCGTTTTCTATTTCATTTGTAATTTTTTGGGTATTTTCAAGAATGCATTTTCAGAAATAGCAAAAAGAACACGTTTTGACTATTTTCAAAAACACAAAATGGTAAACGGGTTGAAAACACCAAAGAGAACAGGGTTTCGAAAATGCATCTTTGAAAACACTTGAAAATTTGCAAAGGAAACACAAAATGACATTTTAGCCGTTTTTGCATTTTCTTAACAAAACTCGGGTGTTTTCCAAAACGACTAAAATGCGCGTTTTGGCCGCGGAGGTCCCCGTTTCGAATCTTGGTTGCGCCTTTTTTTTTTTTTTTTTTTTCCATTTTACGCTGGTCAAAATAATCATCATTTAACCATTTTTCGCGTTTTTTTTAACAATATGCGGTTTTTTTGCAAAGTGGTCATAAGCGTGATTTTCCAAGCAGCACGTCATGTGTTCGATTCCCCTCTCCTTTCCAAGCGGGTCGTGTAAATGGTTTTTAAATGTTTTTAATGGTTTTTAAATATTTTTAATTCCATAATTAAATGTTTTTCATTCCATAATTAAATATTTTTAAATGTTTTTAATTGTTTTTAAATATTTTTCATTGTTTTTAAATATTTTTAATTCCATAATTAAATATTTTTAATTCTTTTTAAATGTTTTTAATTATTTTTAATTCCATAATTAAATAATTTTAATTCTTTTTAAATATTTTTAATTGTTTTTCATTTTTTTAATTCCATAATTAAATATTTTTAATTATTTTTAATATTATTTAATGGTTTTTAAATGTTTTTACTTCCATAATTATATGTTTTTATTTCTTTTTAAATCTTTTTAATTTTTTTAATGGTTTTTTAATGTTTTTAATTCCATAATTAAATGTTTTTAAATATTTTTAATTCCATAATTAAATGTTTTAATTGTTTTTAAATATTTTTAATGGTTTTTAAATATTTTTAATTCCATAATTAAATGTTTTTCATTGTTTTTAATTGTGTTTAAATGTTTTTAATTCCAAGTTTAAATTATTTTTAATTGCTTTTGATTCCAAGTAAGTCTAAATTTCTAAAAAAATTCATGTTAACGTGTTTTCGAGTTTTCTGTTTTCAGAAACAATTTTTGAAAATTTTAAAAAGAACGCACTTTCAAAAATCTCAAAACAAACACTCAAAACACAAAACACAAAATGAATTCAAAACTCAAACGCAAAAAGAATATCACCTTAATTTTTCACTGTCTAGATTTGTTATTGAAGTAGTTTTGTTGCTGTGACTTGAGAGGAGATTACTTTATCCAATAAATCAATATTTAATTGATAAAAAATACTAAAATACAAAACTATGTATTGAACATTTTTCCATAATTTTGAAGAGTCAAACATTGAAGTCCACATCAACATTAATGTAACTTGTTTTGTTGTTTAACACGCTCTTGAAAAATGCATTTGTTTTAATATGTTTTTTTAAAGGTTGAACCTCAATCTTGAGTGGCCCCACTGCCTCTACCTTGGAGTCTTGGTGGAGGATGTAAATTGCAGGATATGCTTCAGTAGAGCTGGGTTGAGAGCTGATTTTTAATTGCGCTTACAAGGGGTCAAATCCATACCAAAAGCAAGACTCGAACCCCCACACTGCAGTTGTCAGCGAAGCCGAGACTACCTCACTCCCGTCGTTTCAACCACTGAGCTATGCCCTATGGGCACTTAATATGTTCTTTTTATATCTTATGTATATGTTGTTCAAACTTATTATCTATATATATACTAATTCTAAAAGGCCATAGAGAGAGAGAGAAACAATTTTGGACTATTTTACCCTCATATATTACAACTTTAGACTATTTTACCCTCCTACATTAAATTTAAAAATTCAAAACCCTTTCATCTCCCGGACTATTTTACCATCATACATTAAATTAAAAAATTCAAAACACTTTCATCTCCTACCATTATTGAACAAAATAAGTTGTTGGATCATAAAAATGAGATTATTTTAACCTCCTATATCTAATCTATATCGGGTAATTAGCACGTTTCGTCCCTATCCTTTGGGTCTATTGTGCAAATCGTCCATATCATTTGAATTTTGGTATTTGGATCCTTAAATTACCCATTCTTTGCGCAAAACGTCCCTACTGTCCAAATCTGTCAATTTTTGCCGTTAACTTAGCACGTACAGTGCACTCTCTCAATATCTGAAGGGCAATTTCGTCAAATCATAAATTTTACTATTCCCCACCACTACCACCAAAAAACCCACACTTCCAACACTTCACCCTTAACGTGAGCACTATCACTACTGTTTATCCTGCGCACCACCATTGAAGATGAAACCGGTGTCGGAAGATACAGAAGGTGGGCCCCAATAGCAAGAAAAGGAAAAAGCTTAGTGAACTCATATTCAAAAATGGACGGCCACAAGAGCCAGGCAAAGCTTACTAGGACCCAATCTTCTCTTCTTCGGACATCCCCGACCGTTCGATCATCAATGCATATCTTATCTTCTGTGTGTGAGATCAAGCCTGATCGAGAAATAAAGGACCTTGAGGAGCAGAAGCCACATGGAAAGCCAAGTTTGCCACCGGTTCGACCCGGTTCGAGATCCGAGTTGGCTCCATTTGTTGTAATTCTTTTACTCTCTGTGTACACCATTTTCGCCTTTATCAACAGGGATGATATTCATACCTCAGAAAACTTGCTTCTAGTCCTGATTTTTGTGGCGGTTTTGCTTTTTTTCGCCTAAAAAAACATGGCTTTAATTCACCAAAGCTTCGATACCTGCAAGCAATTGAGTGATGAGTATGCAAAAAGAGTTGGGCTTTCTTGTTTTGCCTAAAAAAAATTCAAAATCGGTGCAGTGGTTCATTGGTGATCCTAACCTGGGCAAAAAAGAAAGAAAGGGAACAGTAGTGGTGGGAAGAGTAGAAGTTTTGATTTGACAAAATTGTTCTTCAGAAATTGAGGGAGTGCACTGTACGCGCTAATTTAACAGCAAAAATTGATAGATTTGGACGGTAGGGACGTTTTGCACAAAGAATTGGTGATTTAAGGACTCAAATGCCAAAATTCAAACGATAGGGACGATTTGCACAATAGGCCCAAAGGTAGGGACGAAACGTGCTAATTACCCAATCTATATCTATACTACATCTAAAAAGTTCTAAAAGGAAGAAACTTTTTAAGACTATTTTATCCTTACTAAAATTTTAAAATTCCATATTCACTCTTAGTATTCATTAATTAATGTATAATTATTTTTTAGTATTTTATCTATTACTCTTTTATTGTTTATTATTATTGTACATTAAATTTTCAACAATTTATTAAATGTACAATTAAATTTTTTTAACATTTAATCTATTAAATTAATTATGATGGTGAAAAAATGATCTCAAATTTTATTTATTTTTTGTATTATGTAGATGAAAGGAATGAGAAATAAGTTTCAACCAAAAAAAATAAAAAATGAATGAGATAAGTTGTAACTTTGTTTATTACCGAATTAAAATTCAAATCATGATTGTTAAAACTGCAATGGAGGATAAAAGCTTATTTTTAATACATTAGATTATAGTGATTATGAGCATGTTTGGTTTAGTTTTTGTGACGACTCAGGTCTACTGAAGGCTCTTAATAGCTTCAAGCTGAATTAGAAAATTAACTTTTAAATAATACAGGACATGTATTTTTTCTTTATGCATCAGGGTTGAAAGTTTCTAATACCTTCGAGTTGAGTTAGAAAATCAGTTTTTGATGAATACTAGTATCCTTATATCGGTCTTAAATCAAACGTGCCCACGTCCATTATCTTAAAATTATAACATACGATTTTTAAGACTTTAATACTGAAACTAGAAATAAAACTTTAAGGATGTAAATAACGAAATTCTAAAATCTTAAAAATTTAAAATCGACATAAGCGTAGTAACAAGATTTCATTTCTTTACATATATCGGGTTTCTATACTTTACAAAATTAAGCATCCTGATTTCTATCACAACAAAACAACATCATTCTTTTCTATTCATCCTTATGATGATATCAAGGAAATTACAAAATAGATTAAAATACTACAACCGATCATTTTTCATGAGATGAACATGAGAGTTATCAAATGTTCTAACGTTATAGCATGGTAGATGCAAACCGTTTGGTACGTTCTTTCGTTGATATATAAATCCGGCCATAAGGGATGGTGAGTCCATACGTCCCTCTTAGTGATAACATGATACTCGTGTCCATCGTTTGATGTTCTATTCCACGTTCTTATCATGTCGGTGTATACTCGATCTATTTTCTACAAAAGTCATAAAACGACTTATAAGCGGTGAAGCTTAGCGAGTAAAACAACAATTAAGGCACATAAAATACATTTCATGAATACTACTTCTTGGCATTAGCTTATAATCTCATACGTTCTAAATGAATTTCAACGCATAAACATCCAAAATCATAAGAGAACATCATATTCAAATTAATCACCACATTTATATATACATGTGTGAGGAAAACATAAGTTTGCCTTTAATAAAATATGCATTCTTGAAGTAAAAAGTTTAGTTCACATAATTCATCTATGAACCAATTATGTAATCGACTATAGAATGCATATGCAACCAAATTTTATATTGTCTTTGGACCTGTCCCATACATAGAAACTTGTACACCGAGCGCTCAAACATTGTGCTTAAAATAGCACTAAGGTCACAATACATTCTTAGAGCAACTCTTTGCTCATTTGGAATTCCAAAGGCCCTATGTGTTGACCTATAGTTAACTTTAAACCTTAATGTTTTGATTATAACAAACAAAATAGTTGTGTTTTTTAACAATCTATTTTTCAAGCAATATTCAAAGCGCTACAAATTGGACACTCATGCAATGTTAAGATCAACTCAAAATCAATACAAAAGTTCAAGTATCTGAAAATCCAAAATTCAAAGATTCAAAGATCAAGATCAAAGAATAGATTTCTAGATAAAAATTGTAAAGGTATTAACTCTTTAATTTTTAGTAATTAAATGAATGAAAGCTCAAAATATTTTTATGCACAAAATGTATGTCATTATCACTTGCATAAAATATTTTTATCAAAGCTAAAAATCAAAATTTCAAAACTGTGGAAACGGTCATCCGTTTGATGAACCGGTTGAACCGGTCGACCGTCTGAACTGTCACTTTCTAAAAAGTGCCTATTTTGATTTTTTCTGTTCCGACGGCTAGCTCTGATCGTCTGACCGATCGACCGTTTGGTCATCCGTTTAGTCCCGTTTGGTCAAAAAGTGATGAAAATTGATCTCTATAAATACCTCTTCATTTATTATCATTAATAACACTTACAAGAGCATTTATAGAGAGAATCATATTGATAAAATTCATTCAAAGCTTTATTGTATTTATATCTTCAATATTTCTTATTGAAAAAATTTGGTTGATCAAATCAAACTTTTGATTCATCATTATCAACAAAGTTTTCTTCTAACACTTGAGATTTCTCATCTTTTGCTATTCATTAAAGTGTTAATCTCTCTTAAAACCAAACTTGTATTTATCATTCTTCAAGCGAGAAATACATTCTCAAATCTATTTCTTTATATCTTTGGATCGTATTGAGGTCCTTTGAAAGTTCAATATTGTATAAGGATCGGTGCTCCTTGTATGTAAGTCACCAGATACATTGTAAGGGTTTGGATTGCACCATAAGTCAATCAAGATAGTGGAAAGACCGTGCTCGTGTTGGAGAGCTTGGTAACGGGGGACGTAGATCATTGGTTGGATCGAACCTCTATAAAAATATCGTTTGCACTCTCTCTACCTTTTTATTTATTTTGATTGTGCTCATATTTTTGTGGATTAATTTTTATTTCTTAGATTTCTTATTTTGAGAATATTTTACGAAAAAGTTTGAGAAAACTAATTCACCCTCCTATTAGTTAGTTATTCTTGGGCTATCAATTGGTATCAGAGAGAGGTGCTTATTTTTTTTAAAAGAATTATACAATCTTGAGTAATGGCTAACCAAAATATTCAAAACCTCGAGGGTCACTCTACAAATCGTCTTCCCTTCTTTAATGGCACCCATTACAACTACTGAAAAACTAGAATGATGATTTATATTTAATCAATTAATTATAACATTTGGGAAGTCATTGAGTTTGGTCCATATGTGCCTATAAAAATTATTAAAGTTGATGATAAACCGGACCAAACTACTCCTAACCCTAGAAAAGAATATGATGAAGAGGATAAAAGAAAATTGTCTTTGAATGCTAGAGCAAAAAACTTACTATATTGTGCTTTAGATAAAAATGAGTTTAATCGTATTAGCACATGTGATTCCGCATATGATATTTGGTATGCATTAGAGATAACTCACTTAGGTACTAATAAGGTTAAAAAAATTAAAATAAATCTATTGACAAAAGATTTTGAAAATTTCTTTATGAAGCAAGATGAACATATTGTAGATATGATTACTCGCTTTACCGATATTATTAATAGCCTTAAGAGCTTTGATCGAAAATTTACTAACGGTGAACTTGTAAGTAAAATGCTTAGATCACTTTCGAAAGATTGGAACTCTTTGAGGATGTTGATAGAGAATACAAAAGATGTCAACACTTATCCATTGGAGGAGCTATATGGAACGTTGATGACGTATGAGCTCAACAATGTCGAAACGAAGGAGAAAACAAGAAAAAACAAAGAAGAGATGAAGGAGCCTCCCAAGAAGCAAATTGTATTGAAATCAACAAACGATGAAGGATCCTCCAACACGAACATGAGGATGAAGAACTTGATGATCTAGTTCTTCTTGTCAAGAAGTGGAGAGGGTTTCAAAATAACTAGCGATTTCAAAATAAAGAAGACAAAAGTGAAGAGAGAAACAAAAAGATCATATGCTATGATTGTAACAAACCCAGTCACAAGATGACCAATTGTCCAAACAAGAAGAAGTTCACCAAAAAGAAAGTACTTCAAGCTACATGAGATGATAGTGATGAAGATGATCTCGAAGAAGATGAAGTTCAAGAAGAGATTGCCAATATGTGCTTCATGGCTATTGAAGATGAGGTACCACGAAAGGTCAAGAGCAATTGGTTCTTGGATAGTGGTTGTTCAAAACACATGACCGGAGATCGATCATTACTATCAAGTCTCAAAAGAAAAGATGGAGGTCATGTGACTTTTGGAGACAATGCTAAAGGAAAAATCATAGGCATTGGAAATATTGGTAATCATTCATCTCCTTCCATTGAAAATGTTTTATTAGTTGATAATCTTAAACATAACTTGCTTAGTATAAGTCAATCATGTGATAAATGTTATCTCATTAAATTTGATTCTTCAAAATACCTCATTGAAGATGCTATATCTAAAGAGGTATTGTTCATGGGGAGCCGAAGTAAGGATGTTTACATCATAACTATTGAATTTGAACTTGAAAAAGAAACAAAATGTCTTTCAAGTATAAATGATGATTCTTGGTTATGGTATAGAAGATTAGATCATATTAGCATAGACTTACTTTAAAAAATCTCCAAAAATAACTTCGTAAAAGGTCTACGAAATATAAAGTTTGAAAAAGATAAAATTTGTGATGCTTGTCAATTTAGAAAACAAGTAAAAAGCTCTTTTAAACTTAAACAATTCTCCTCTACTTCAAGACATTTACAACTTCTCCACATGGATTTGTTTGGACCTTCTAGAACCGCTAGCTTAAGTGAAAAACATTATGCATTTGTTATCGTTGATGATTTTTCAAGATTCACATGTGTCATTTTTTTAAATTTAAAAGATGAAGCTTTAAATGCATTTAAATATTTTTGTAAAAGAGTTCAAAATGAAAAAAGATACACCATTACCACAATTAGGAGTGATCACTGTGGAGAATTTGAAAATATAGCTTTTAATGAGTTTTGTAAATCAAATATGAATATAATTTTTCGGCTTCTAGAACTCTTCAACAAAATTGTGTAGTGGAAAAGAAGAATTGAACATTGCAAAAAATAGCTCGGACCATGTTAAATGAAAACAATTTACCAAAATATATTTGGGCCGAAGCCGTAAATACTTATTATTATATTTTAAATAGAGTTTTGGTTAGTTGAAAGAAAACCAAAACTCCATATGAGCTTTGAAAAAATAAAATTCATAATATCGGATATTTTAAAGTTTTTGGATGTAAATGCTTTATATTAAACACAAAAGAAAATTTGGGAAAATTTGATCCAAAATCCGATATTGGAATTTTTCTTGGATATTCATCTACTAGCAAAACTTATAGAGTTTTTAACAAAAGAATTTTAGTAGTTGAAGAATCCATGCATGTTGTCTTTGATGAAACTATTTTTAACAAAAGAAATTTAGTAGTTGAAGAATTCATGCATGTTGTCTTTGATGAAACTAACTCTATTGAACAAGAAAAAGTAATTGATGATGAAGATTTGGAAATCCCATTTGAACAACTAAGTGTTCAAAATCTAGACAAAGTGAATCCAAGTAATGTTGAAATTCAACATGAGGAGGAAACAATTATGGAGAAAAATGAAAAGAGCCTCATGAAGATCCTAACACTTCATCATTACCTAAAGAATGGAGATTTGTCCCTTCTCACCCAAAAGATCTCATAATTGGTGAGCCATAAAAAAGGGTAAGCACTAGAAACTCTTATAAAATTTTTCTTAACAATTGTGCTTTTCTTTCACAATTCGAGCCAAAGAATTTTAAAAAAGCCGAGTTTGATAAATTTTATATTCTAGCTATGCAAGATGAATTAAATCAATTTGAAAGAATCATGTTTGAGATTTAGTTGCTAGACCAAGTTCACAAACCGTAATTGGTACAAAATGAATTTTTCGAAACAAACGAGATGAAAATAGTATAATTATGCGTAATAAAGCTAGATTAGTGGTTCAAGATTACAATCAAGAAGAATGTATTAATTTCAAAGAAACATTTGCACCGGTTGCTAGATTAGAGTCAATTCGCATGCTTCTTGTTTTTGCTTGTCATAAGAATTTCACTATTTTTCAAATGGATGTCAAAAGTGCATTCTTGAATGGAGTCATTCAAGAAAAAGTTTTTGTTGAGCAACTGTCCGGCTTAAAAATCATAAATATTCGGACAAAGTTTTCAAACTTAGAAAAGTCCTTTACGGATTAAAACAAGCTCCTAGAGCATGATATGAAAGATTGAGCAAACCTTTACGGATTAAAGCAAGCTCCTAGAGCATGATATGAAAGATTGAGCAAATTTCTCTTATCAAATGAGTTTTCAATGGGTAAGGCGGATACTACACTATTTATAAAAACAAAAAAGAATGATATGATTGTTGTTCAAATCTATGTTGATGATATCATTTTTGGTGCTACTAACATCTCCCTATGTGAAAAATTTTCTAAGTGTATGAGCAGAAAATTTGAGATGAGTATGATGGGTGAACTCAAGTTCTTTCTTGGGCTTCAAATCAAACAAACTAATGATGGAATATTCATTAGTCAAACCAAGTATATCATAGACATGCTTAAAAAATTTGAAATGGAAAAACTGAAGCCAATGAATACTCCAATGAGCTCATCAATCAAATTGGATAAAGATTAACAAGGTACTTCCGTTGATATAACAAAATATCGAAGTATGATCTGATCTCTTCGTTATTTAACCGCTAGTAGGCCCGATATTATGTTTAGTGTATGCTTATGTGCTAGATATCAATCTAATCCTAAGAATTCTCATCTTAGTGCCGTAAAACGCATTTTTCGTTATCTTAGTCGAACTAGATCCTTAGGTCTTTGGTATCTTAAAGAGACTCATTTTGATTTACTTAATTATTCGGATGCCAATTGGACCGGTTGCACAATTAATCGTAAAAGTACTAGCGGAGCTTGTCATTTTCTAGGCTTTGCTTTAGTTTCTTGGTTTAGTAAGAAACAAAATTTCGTAGCTTTATCAACCGCCGAATCCGAATATATCTTAGCCGCTAGTTGTTGTGTTCAAATCCAATGGATGAAACAAACTCTTCATAATTATCACCTATCTTTTGAAAATGTTCCTATTATGTGTGATAACACTAGTGCCATCAACTTATCTAAAAATCCCGTTTTGCATTCTCGTACCAAATACATCGCGATTAGACATCATTTCCTATGAGACCGTGCACAAAAGAGAGATATAACTTTAGAGTTTGTAAACACCGAAAAATAATTGGCCGATATATTTACAAAACCATTAGCATTTGAAAGATTTGCTTATATTCGACGAAATCTTGGCATTATTGATGAAGATGAAGTTTATGGCTAACTCTTTATGTTTCCTATAATTGATTGCATTTCATGTAATAAACGTGTTTTAAAGTTTTTATCAAAGGATCAAATCGTTGAAAATGCATGATTTTTCTAAAAATCCGTTGAAGCGGACGACCATATCCCCAAACGGACGTCCGTGTGAAGGAAAACGGATGACACTTTGTTCATCCGTTTAAGTAGAGACTTTTGTAAAATTTGAAAAATTGAAACGTTTGACCGCTTCATCAAAACAGTCGTCCATTTAAGCTCACACGAACAAAACTTATATCATCCGTTTTCGTTAAAATGGTCGACCGCCTAATCGTCCACTTCATCATCGGTCTAAGAAGAGAGTTATGTAAAAATTGAAAAGTTCATACGGTCGACCGCGTCAGAAAACGGTCGTCCGCTTAGGCTCAAACGGATAATCCGCCTATGAATCTGTTTGAACAGAAACTTAATTTTGAAATTTTAAGTTCAAACGGTCGACCGTTTGATTTTAATCGATTGACCGTATCAGCAGAAATCAGGGTTTTAATCCCATAATTTTTCAAATTTCTTCATTCCAACTTCGCGCGACCCACGATTCTTCTCTCCCAATTTCTTCCCATTCATCAAATCTCTCTCAAATTCTTTAAATTTGTGTTTAAATTCAAAAATCCATATCATTTCCACACTCTTATTCAAAAAATACCCAATTTCTATTTCACAAAAATCGTGAAAAACCACTCAAATGGACGCACCCAAACCCTAGGCTCTAAAATTCGTTTCCACTACAATGCCGCGAGTTAAAATGGTTGCCAAGTGATCTAGGAGGAAAATGCCACCTTCCTCATCCTCCGAAGAAGATGGACCTCAAGCAACTCGGATCGACCGTTGTCCCGTCCTCATTGGTAAAAACGTAAACCTTGCCTCTTTAACTTTTGAAGCCCCCTCCTTCTACATAGAGGATCTTTTATAAATATGGGTTGGGTTAGTATTCTCATGATCAATGATAAAGTTTATCCTTCTATTGTCAAAGAATTCTATTCGAAGATGACTTCTTCTCAGGGGACGGGTATCTCATGTCTTGTTAGAAATAGGCGAATAAGAGTCACTCAAAAACTTATTCGATCAATTCTTCATCTTGAGGATGGTGGTATCCGTCTATACACCACCAAAACCATTCCTTATCTTGAGGGTTACGATCCCATTGAGGCTTGTCGTCGTGTCACCAAGAAATACTTTGACGCTCTCGCACGACTAAGTACCAATCAACTAACCCTCACTTGTCGTGTTCTAGACAATATCATCGCCCACATCTTAGTCCTTCGAAAAGGTCATCTTGATGAAGTTAATCACTATGACGTTTTTCTTCTTGATTCTATCTTAGTTGGCCGTAAACTAGATTTTTCTTATATTATGCTAAATCACATGGACACCGTTCTTAGCGGTACTAGGACTAAGGCCTTACCGTACAGCATGATCCTTACTAAAATTTTTCAACATTTTGAGGTTTCATTCCGTGACGCGGTCGCCTTTCTTCCAAAATCCACCGACACTATCAATACTCTTACTCTTCGCCGAATGAAAATATTTAAAGATGATGGGCAATGGGTGGCAAAATCTACGGGTTTTAACGATGAGTCAGGCCCTTCTACCTTGCCATTTGAGGGTGGCGAAGAAATGGACGAAGGACATGATGACGAAGATGCTCCTCCTCCGTCTCAACCTTGACCATGATCACATCGGCCGTCGTCCTCCACCTCCGTCTTCAACGAGGACAATTACAATCTTCTTGATGGCCAGATCGACTCACTCACATCTACTGTAGATGGCCTACAACATGCCGTGAGTGACTTACAAAATACGATTAGCATACAAAATACGGTTGGAGGGTTACAAAACTCGGTAGACGGCATCACGTCAATGCTCCAACAAGTGCTTGCTTCCCAACAAGCACTTCATTCTCATCTCGGCACTAGATTTCCTCCACCTCCTCCATCGGACGCTTAGGTTTTTTTTATGCTTTTTTGAAATACTTTCAAGTCTAGTTTTATACTCTAGTTTTTGTTTATGAAATATATTTGTCTATAACTTTCAAATTCTATCAATGAATGTCATGTTTTGTTTACCTTAATATTTCGATTTCGCCTTTTTGTTTATGCCAAAAAGGGGAAAATATGATGATGGCATAAATATGAATATGTGATGATATGATGACATTTGATATGTGATGAAATTGGTAAATCAAATATGATGAAAATTTGATAATGTTTGACAAACGACTTGGACATTTGATATGTGATGAAATTGGTAAATCAAATGAAAATGGTATCATACTACAAATTCATCAAACCATGCTTACTTGAAAAATAAAGGAGGAATGTATATACTTTATTTTATCTCTATATTATCACATTGTTTGTCATAATCAAAAAGGGAAAAATTGTTGACCTATAGTTAACTTTAAACCTTAATATTTTGATTATAACAAACAAAATAGTTGCGTTTTCTAACAATCTATTTTTCAAGTAATATTTAAAGCGCTACAAATCGGACTCTCATGCAATGTCAAGATCAAGTCAAAATCAATACAAGAGTTTAAGTATCTCAAGATCCAAAATTCAACGATTCAAAGATCAAGATCGAAGAATAGATTTCTAGATAAAAATTGTAAAGATATTAACTCTTTGATAATTAGCAATTAAATGAATGAAAACTCAAAATATTTTTATGTGCAAAATGTATGTCATTATCACTTGTATAAAATATTTTTATCAAAGCCAAAAATCAATTTTTCAAAACTGTGGAAACAGTCATTCGTTTGATGAACCGGTTGACCGTCTGAACTGTCACTTTTCAAAAAGTGTCCGTTCTAATTTTTTCTGTTCCAACAGCTAGTTCTGATCGTCTGACCGGTCGACCATTTGGTCATCTGTTTGGTCAGAAAGTAACGAAAATTGATCTCTATAAATACCTCTTTATTTATTATCATTCATAACACTTACAAGAGCATTTATAGAGAGAATCATATTGATAAAATTCATTCAAAGCTTTATTGCATTTATATCTTCAATATCTCTTATTAAAAATTTTGGTTGATCAAATCAAATTTTTGATTATCATTATCAACAAAGTTTTCTTCTAACACTTGAGATTTCTCATCTATTGCTATTCATTAAAGTGTTAGTCTCTCTTAGAACCAAACTTGTATTTATCATTCTTCAAGAGAGAAATACATTCTCAAATCTATTTCTTTATATCTTTGGGTTGTATTGAGGTCCTTTGAAAGCTCAATATTGTATAAGGATAGGTGCTCATTGTGTGTAAGTCACCGGATACATTGTATGGGTTTGGATTGCACCATAAGTCAATCAAGATAGTGGAAAGGCCGTACTCGTGTGTGAGAGCTTGGTAACGGGGGACGTAGATCATTGGTTGGATTGAACCTCTATAAAAATATCGTTTGCACTCTCTCAAATGTTCTAACGTTATTGTATGGTAGATGTTCTTTCTTTGATATATAAGTTCTTCCCTCTTAGTGATAACATGATACTCGTGTCCATCGTTTGATGTTCTACTCCACGTTCTTACCATGTCGGTGTATACTCGATCTATTTTATACAAAAGTCATAAAACGACTTATAAGCGGTGAAACTTAGCGAGTAAAACAATAATTAAGGCACATAGAATACATTTCATGAATACTACTTCTTGGCATTAGCTTATAATCTCATACGTTCTAAATGAAAATCAACACATAAACATCCAAAATCATAAGATAACATCATATTCAAATTAATCACCACATTTATATATACATATGTAAGGAAAACATAAGGTTGACTTTAATAAAATCTGCATTCTTGAAGTAAAAAGTTTAGTTCACATAATTCATCTATGAACCAATTATGTAATCGAATATAGAATACATATGCAACCAAATTTTATCCTGTCTTTGGGCCTATCCCATACATAGAAACTTGTACATCAAGCACTCAAACATTGTGCTTAAAATAGCACTAATGTCACAATACATTCTTAGAACAATTCTTTGCTCATTTGGGATCCAAAAGGTCCTATGGCCCTAATTCTTCAAATAGCCATATGACTTGGAGTTTATAAACAGTCCTATGGCCTTAACATTCATATGGCTCTGTAGTTTGTGACCTTAACTAATTGGACCTTATGGTCCATGAGGCAATCAACCTCTATTTGTGTACATCTATGTAGGAAACTTAATTATGATTCATGATTCATTTTATTTATTCATTACTCATAAATTAAGACTTCTTAATGATCATGAATCCACATAAATATCTCAAATCTTGTCAAGCATGTTTTCATTTCAATTAAACATAAGAATCATTCTTGAATGAAAAAAATAATTAGAATATAACATATGAATAATTTCTATATGTTGTTCTGTGATAGGGCTATTAGAAGCACACATCCAGAATACCAGAAGCATGAATACAGGATACTAGAAGCACGAATCCACGGAACAGCATGCACTAGATCATCTTATTGTAATTTATCATTTTAATCATATAAATTTTTATGGTCTCAAATAAGAGAGATTTGAGTTGCTCAATGTAAAATATTCAACTTAACTAATTCAAAAAGTTATATTTAGGTCATATAAAACTTTGGGACATTTGAATACATTAAATTTCAATAAAAGATACAACAAAAGAAATTTATTACTTCTAAAATTAAACTTCATGAATTACATACATATATACCACTAAACTACTCTTTTAGAACCTTACAACTTTCTGTAATTGAGTAACTTACTATAATAAGTGAACAATATCATGTTGGAATAAGAAAAACCACTATTAGAAGTCTCAAAACTGTAACTTTAACCCAGAAAACAGTAACTTATCCGTAAGAAAAGGCATAGCTCAATTATAAGAAAGAAAGCTTACAAATAAATAGAGATTTCTAAAAGAAATTTCTTGATTCTAACATAGTTTAAACAGGATTCTAAAATTCCAACATAAACATCATAAATAAGGAAATCAATATGATCAAAATATGAATTAATGCAGAATTATGAACACATAAATGTTTTACTCACATTTTTTTGCTGTAAATTCTTTAAAGGCTAAAGTGCTCTATTTATAGGAAAAGTTAAAAGAGCCTTAGGGTTTGTTTGTTATTTCTTATTTTCACGATTCTACTTATTTAATGTTTGGTTGCTCAAAACCTCGTTATTTCATACGAATATAGTATAGTGTTATAGGATATATTTATTTTTTGATTTTAAGTTCTGCCAAACAGTCCCTAAGAAGTAATGATTACCTTTTGACAAGTGTCCCAAAATACATTATTTTTATAGAAAAATAGACAGATTTTCATGTTTGAGATGCCATGTTTGTGTCAGTATTTGAGGGTCTTAATGAGATCCAAATCGAGAGAACTTTATATCATTGCGAAGTTATAGTTACAAGCTTCGCAACGCCTACACATGCAACAAGAATGGATCATCCGACTGCTCGTACGACTTACTTAAAGTAGGCTGCTTGACCACAGAATTTTACACTTAGCCAAAATTCCAAATTTCACTTAACTTTGGTTCAATTTTAGTTCAATTTTCTGTGCTTGTCCCGACTCGAAAAAACTACAAATTTGATACCAAAACGAAGGTCTTGGCATGAACTTCGAGGTGGTATGACATGCATCACCCATACTTTATCGTGCTATTCAAGAAATGCTTATAAAGTATGCTCGAACACAATGACAAAATTATAATTTATTCAAATTTTCTAGATTTCCAGATTTTGGTTGATGCCTTCAATTATTAAAGTATGACTAAGTTGGTCTTAATATTTCAACTTCAATTTACTCAAATTTGATCGTTAAAACTTAATTTACACATTTATCTCTATTTTTTAACATCATACACCAAAGAAAATTTCTAATTCTTAAAGAAATTGATCTTTTGAACTTAAAGTATATTAATATACGATAAAATTTAGACATAAAATTTTTGGGACGTTACAACTTTTATCAACAACATATTTTGTAGGACATACAACTTTTATCAATTTTTCAACAACGCATTTTACTAAATATTTTTCAAAATATTTAAATCCCACCAAACATATACTATAGTTTAGAACTAACTTGTGAAGCTTTTTTCATTTTTAATTTAATATATAATTTTGTTCTCATCTTATTTCTGTCACTCAGTATTATTCTCACAACATAGGTAAGTATTGACACTTCTTTAATTTTTGTTTCTTACTTACATTTATGACGTTTTCATTTACGTCGCCAAATCATACACGTCTAATAAAAAGAGAACATACACAGAGAATATTGTTCACAAGGAAATCATACTCTAACAAATGTATAATATTATGAGTGGTCATACTCTAACAAATCATACACGTCTAATAAAAAGAGAACATACACAGAGAATATTGTTCACAAGGAAATCATACTCTAACAAATGTATAATATTATGTGGTCAATTAATACATTCTCTCACAATAAAATTAGTAATTATTAATTTTATTCTTCGTAAAATGCAGTCATGGAGATCATTAATTCCATAAGATTTATTATCAAAGTTTGTCAATCATCAAAGTTTAAATCACTAAATGGTCTTCAATGGGTTCAAATTATTGTTGATATTATCATCATATAAAACTCATCTCTGATTGTAATTGTACTTGGATAAATGTAATTATCTTTTAATATTTATTTATTACTTTTTTATTGTTCATTATTATCATATATTAAATTTTTAACAATTTATTAAATGTACAATTAAAATTTGTAAACATTTAATATATTAAATTAAATATGAAGGTGAAAAGATGATCTCAATTTTTTTTTTTTTTGCATTACGTGGATGAAAGAAATAAGAAATGAATTTAAAAAATGATGAAAAAATTGTAACTTTTTTTATTACCGTATTAAAATTCAAATCATGATTGTCAAAATTGAAATGGAGATAAAATATTGTTTTTAATACATTGGTTTACAGTGATTATAGTTCAAAACTAACATTTAAAACTTTGTTAATTTTTAATTTAATTTAATTAATAATTATATTTCACACACACACACACACACACAGAGAGAGAGAGAGAGAGAGAGAGAGAGAGAGAGAGAGAGAGCATGAACACTTCTTTAATTTTTGTTTCTTACTTACATTTTTCTTGTTTTCGTTTACATCGTCAAATTAGAAACGCTTAACTAAAAGAGAATATATACAAAGAATATTGATTACACGGAGTACTACTCCAACAAATGTACAATATTATATAATCAATCATTACATTCTCTCACAGTAAAATTAATAATTATTATTTTCTTTTCGTAAAATACAACCCTGAAGATCCCTATTAATATATCATTAATTTCATACAATTTGATATCAATAATTCGTCAATCATTAAAGCTCAAATCACTTAAATCTCTTCACTATGTTCAAGTTAATATTCGTATTATTACTATATAAAATTCATTTTTGATTGCAATCGTACTTCTATGAATATAAATAAAATATCAATATTGAACAATACAATACAATATGTTATCAATAACCGTACTTTTTATCTTTATTGCCATTACTATTTTAATATTTTAATTATTAACAATTAAAAAATAAAAATATAAAAAAATTGACAATATAATTATAAAAATACGTGCAACACACGCATGCCTAACTAGTAAATATAAAATAAGCAAAGTAGAATCTCATAAATTGAAATGTATATTTATGGCACATGTATTGGTATGCCCTGACAATGACATATAAATTGTTGTAACACTGTGGTTGGAAGTCTCTCCAAGTTAGTAATTTAGAAGAACTTTTGAGTTTTGGTATGTTTGGAAATTTCTATGTCGGTTCCATAAATAAAATCTTAATTTTCTTTTTAAATTTCAAATAATTTTACTAACAGAATTTTTGAATCATATTTTTATTGTCGATAATTATTAAAATTTTATTTTAATAAATTTAATTATATCAATAAATAAATTAATAAAAATTAAATGTAAATATTACTAACTGAAAAGTCCGTAGATAACAAAATAATAATTAGAGATTATTAATAGAGCTTTTCGTGGATAATAATTTACAAAATGTCCTAATAAATTTAATTTATAGATAGAATTTTTATTGTGTAAAATCCGAAAAAAGTAATTAAAAAAAATTAAAGATAGTTGAAGAAAATTATGTCGGTAAATTAATACAAATTAGAAATAGTATAATATTACGAAGGAATTTTCATTTAGTAATATTAGAAATATAAATAGTTTAACAAATTTAATTTACCAAGAAAAATTTCGTCAATAAATAAAATAATTAAAAAACTATATCGAAATTTAAATCAATACTTTATTGACCAAATTGATAATACATTTATGTTTTAACAATAAAATAAAAGTTTAAAGTATAAATAATATAATTGCTTAATAAAAAAAAATATTTTTGTTTAACATGTTTGTTAATAATTATGAGCTTAAATTTTAATTATTTTATACTAGTTTGTAAAATATACAAAATAATTTAATATATTATCAATTTGATGAATAAATTGTTAATTTTTTTAAAAATTCATTACAGTTTCTTTTAATTTTTTATAAAAAATAAAAGTATCGGACCTATTTGCACTTTTTACAAATGTTAGAAATCCTATTACAATTTTTTCTAATTAAAATTAAGGGCATATTTATCTTTTTATCAAATAAGGACCAATTATGCACCAAAACACATAGTTTAAGGACTTTTATGCCAAAAAAAATGTTAGAGGCCGTTTTCACACTGAAAACAAAGGTTATCGACCATTTGGGCCAATTTTCCTTTCTTTATTGATAGTGAATATCTTTAGTGCTTGTTTGGAGATGTTTAAATTATAATTTCAATTTGTCAGTTTGATTAAACATACTTTTATTCACTTATTTCATAGGATCCATAATTTACAATTCACTTTTTATCTATAATTCTATATAACCTATAACTTATAAATAATTAAAAAATAATTTCAACATTACCAAATATACTCTTAGATATAAATATAACTTGTGTTAATGTATAATGTGAATATCGTTTCAATTTAAATAAATGTAATTAATTGAATTATTATTCAAAGAAATGTACACAAAAATAATATAAAAACATATTACTTTACAGGTATATTCTTGATAACTTAGACCGCCATTAATGATTCAAATGAAAGTGATTTTGAATCCACACTTTACAATTTCAATTTTTTTAATATTCCGTGCTATTAATGTTCTAAAAAACTCGTCTAAACTTCGTTTAAACTCTATCTAGACGTGAAACTTGGCCTCTACACCTAGTCACGCTTCAAGCATCATCCTCGCTTTGTCCTTGTCTCGTTCTCGGCTTAAGTCCGAAAAGTTTGAATCTCGACATCGACATCGACATCTAGTCACGCTTTACGATTTTTAGAACATTGTTACCATACATGTGAAAAATATTTTCTTCATTGCATTGTAAGTAAAGGGGTTTAAAAATATTACTTTTAAGAATGGAGCTTAATTTTCAACCAATAAAAATCTTGAGGACTCTTTTATCAATTTTTTTAAATTAAAGGATCAGAATGTAGGGGAATGATCTATTACCCTTAGTGGTAGTAAATAAGTCTCTCTTGAATCATGTCTAATGATATCAAGATGAAAAAAAGACCCAATAAACATTTTTTATTTAACTCACTAAAAATATTAGATCATACTCCGCTTAGTGCAAACACTTAACCCGACTAACACCTTCCCCATTTTCCTTGGACCTCTGTCGCGTTAGGACTATTGAAATTTAACGCGTTAGATTCAGCGGAAAAAAAATCATGTGCAGTCAAAGTTCGCAAGTTAGCTCCAACTGGACAGGTTTCTTCAAAGGAATGAAGAATCTAAAAGTCCCTCACAATTCTACTATTATTAAGAATGTACCAACCCCATTTCACGGCATCTGTTGCACGTGGCATCATCTACCACACGCAATCTCTGATATGATGTAAAAAAATAATTTTTCAATTACAATATTGCACCACCAGTCTTCAATCTATTGTCCTATTAACGTATTGGTTCCAAACTTTTCAACACTTAAGTCCTTAATTATAAGAGGTGTCCAAAACTTCGTTAAATTGTAACTTCCACCCTCACATGTACGTGTCACTTCAAAATTTTGAACCACAACTCAGGTTGAGAAACCAAGCCCAGTTATATAAAACTAGACATACGAGGAAGGGCTACATGATAATTGAGCTTAGATATGTGTCTCAAACTTGCTTTTAACTCCTCCTAATACATTTTTAACACATCGATACATCACATTTTCAGAACAAATGAAAAAATGTTTTGTCATCTCGATATGTTACACATTGACGTCTTCTCATTTGTTGACGATGTGATGTGTTAAAGATAAAAAAAACTTACCGAGGGACAACAAATGTCAATTCCGATGATTTGACAGAGATTTATATAGTTTTCTAATTAGTAACTGATTGTGCAACTATAATAAAAGATTGAAGACTTGTTTTTTTATCACCGATAGTAAAGAGATTTTCTCCGCTACATAGATAAGAAAAATACTCTGTGTGTCACTACGTCTTCACTATTATCTCCTCCAAAATTTACTATTCAACCATCATCTTCAATAAACGATCTTTAAAATCTTCTGTTCAATCATCTTTTTTAACATACCATTTCTAAAATCTGCTCATCTTTTCAATTCATCCTCCTGATCATCTCCCTCCACAGATCATCTCCAAAATCTGTTCATCACTTTAATATATTATCATAATAGAATCTACGGTAGGATTCTACCACAAAAGAAGCGTATACTAGTTAAAGATATCATAGCAATTTGTTACTCACACAATAGATTGAGGACCAATGGTGCATATTTACCACTCATCTTTTTTAACTGTACGTCATATAAAAGGCCAATGAAGAAGGGGAGAGTGTCATCCAAAACCCCAGCGGCCATACATTAGCTCTCTCTCTCTCTCTCTGCTTCGTGAAGTTTCGAGTCATTTCCTCTCTCTATGAATTTTGATTAGTGTATTTTACGCATCGTTGGATGATCGGGATACGAGATAAGGTAATGAAGTTTAAACCATCTTGATATAGCTTTCAGTTTTATGAATTTATTGGAATTTGATTTTTTAATTATTAAGCATTTTTTTGCTTGTTCTGCATAGTAATTTAGCTTTCAGATTCATTTATATGTATTTATATGATTTTTTTAGTAAATGTTGATGTTGAATTATAAATATTGAATAAAATTTATGCCTCATTATATGTGTGTACACTTTGCAGTCAAGATCTGAGTATCATTGTTTTTACATCTTTACTATCTAGACTTGTTGTTGATTTTTTTTTTTTTTTTTTGCTGTTGTGAGTTGACAGAAGAAAACCTATTCAATAAATCAAAATTGAATTGAAAAAAAATAGAATAAATAAAAACTGTGCATTAACATTTTTCAGTATTTTTACAAGTGTTCACGAAAAATGAAACGTTGAAGTCAACATCAACATTACTTTAACTTGTTTTGCTGCCGAGCATATTCTGGAAAAATGCATTCCTTGTTTTAATCTGTACTTTTATATCTATATGCTGTCTAAACTTGAACGTGCTGCATTAGAAATATAAATGTGCAAAGTAGAATTGCATAAATTGAAATATATTTTGATGGTACACTGTACATGAATTGGTTTACCCTTGACAATGACATGGAACTAAATCGTTATGACATTGTGGGTAGAAGTCTCTCCAAGTTAGGTAATTTGGAAGACCTTTTGATTTTTGGTATGTTGGGAAACTTGCAAGTCTCTTCCTCGATCCATAAGAGGATGACTGCACCGAGGGACTACATTGATTCAAATGACTTGGAAGATAGTTCAGGTAAACTTTATTCCTTGATCTTGTCTTTGGAATTTGGAAACTCAATAGTATCTACATCCTCGTGGAGCTAATTTCAACAACTTTAGCTTTTGGGATCATCTGGCTTTTCCTGATGATCACGATACAATAGATTTCATTGCAATTCTTCCCTATTTGGCAATTACGTCTTATCTCTATATTTAAATACTAAAATGGATGATTGATAGAATACATTAGAAAAAGGGAATAACACTGGGTACTTCCAAGATAATGCATGTCAAATTTACATATTGTTGGGTTGAATTCTTCTATACTCCCTGTGATGATCTCGTCTGAATTCAGTATGTCTTTCAGAGCGATTACTAAGTGATTTGGAGCAAGAGACTACTGTTCCTTCTTGGAAGCTTTCTATTCCGCACGTACTTGCAGCAACTATAGTTTCCTTCTTATTTGGCTACCATCTTGGGTTTGTTTTTGGAATTACTTTTTCTGTTTACTTAATCTTATTTCTGTCTTACATTTCCGTTCATTTTGCTGACTAAGTTCTGTTCTCTCTCCACAGAGTTGTTAATGAACCACTTGAAAGGATTTCTGTTGATCTTGGTTTCCATGGGAATACGTTGGCAGAAGGTGAATTGCACATTCTATTTCTTTAATAATTTATAATTTACTATTTTAATTTCCATCTTTGATATTGTGAACTGAAGGCTTGGTGGTAAGTACTCTTCTCGCTGGTGCTTTTGTTGGATCCCTGTTCAGTGGTTGGATCGCGGATGAAGTTGGGCATCGTAGGACTTTTCAATTGTGTGCATTGCCAATGCTCGTGGGTGGTGTCCTATGGTAACTTCAAACTCTTTTACTTTGTAATCTCCCAATTTTAACCCCGGTTAGTGACACATTAATTCTTTTACCCCATCCATTTACATTTTAGGATACATTTATCTGTCTGTTCGTGAAATAGTGAAATAGTTGACAGCAATTGCATTAAAGTGATTATTAAATATTAAACTTTTCTTTAACGAATATTATATGTATAAGTTAGAATTTTTCCTGCTGTTGCACTGTGCGGAAGTCCCAAGATTGGGATTTTAGGCAAAACATATATGAGAGAACGAACACAAGGAATTGACATGGTTCGGCACTAGGCCTATGTACATGGGCATAGACAAGAAGAACTTCACTAAATGAAAGGGGAAAATGCAAAAGAATACCATGTTACTCAAAGCATTTCTTTCAATTTGCTATTTCCTCGCGCGTGTTTTATAGAAACCTACAGTTATATATGCAGTTTCTAACCTTTTAAGCTAGCTTTAGAATTCTTTCTCTCTGTGGTTTTATTTTCAATAGATGATCGTCAAGCACCTGAAAAAAGTGCACCCTTTGTGGATAATTGATGGATGATAAAGCATACGCTTATGCATAGCAATGTATAATCAGTTACGGGATTTAGAATTCTTCGGAAGGGCTTGAGAGTTATTATGGTGGTCAAATCATCATCATGAACTAAAATAATTTATGATTAACTGAATTTACTGAGTGTTAAGAAAATTGGCAGTGGGAATTAGGGGTGGGCACGGTACGGTTTGGTCTTGTTCCAAAGAGAACCGAACCAAACCAAAAATTAATGGGTATCTTGTAAATGGAATCGTATTCGCCGGTTCCAATTTTAATTACCGGAACCAAACCGAAGTTCGATAGGTAAATTTTTATAATTCCAACAACTATTTTCAATCTCCTAATGTTTGAAACAACACGAATAATTATAACTTCCAAACTTTAATCCATTCACAAAAGAACAACATATTGAGTTTTGAATACTAGATTCTATTTAACACAAAATAGCAAGTCTAGTCCAAATTTAAAAATACAAAAACAAGTTATTTAATACAAATCATCCACTAACGTAGTTCGGTTCCTAATTCAGTTCTGGGCCTAAACCGGTAACCGAATCATAACTAACTAGTCGGTTTTCATTTCTAATACACGCTACCCATTTTAAATTTAAGAAGAACCGAACCGAGGTACTTTTGTCCACCTCTAATGGAAATCCATCCTCACAGTTTATTGTGTAAATCCCTCCTGGTTGTATTTCATCGGCAATTCAACGCTCACAAATTCTCCTTCTAGTATCCATATATAGTAATACTAACCTGCTTCCTTTATGTTGCTGGAGGTCCTTTAAGCAGTACTTTACATTCCTTCTATTTTGTTGGCCTTACGCTATTTGACAATTCTTTTGTGTCTGTTATTTTTTATTTTAATTTATGCAATTTATTTACTTCTCATCATCCAACCCTTGAGACTTCTTGTGTAAAATGGGTATGATCTCTAAGTTGCATTGATATGTGACCAGTATAAATAAAATTGTAGGAAACTCTACTCCTTTCTCACCCCTTACCAGGGTGATTGATTGTTCTAATTAAAAAAGAAATTGCAGTGGCATGAAGTTAGCAAGAAAACTATCATTCTCTTCTCGCCATGGAGACTATCATCTGAACAACTGTACAGTAACATTATAAATTAGACTACAATATGGAACATCTCACTTTAGTGTTTTCTTTTCCTGTCCCTTTATAAATGTTTGAAGAATTAGATGTAAGATTAGAGGTATTATCTAATCACTCCAGTGAAGTTGGTTCTTCTTAGCTGTGGAGACTTGTGCTACAATTTCATATAATATAACATTATTGAAATACCTCATTTAGCTGATACCATATGTTGAAAGACATGAAAACGAGATTAGAGTATCTTCTTTCATTTGCTTAAAATTGTCCTTTCCCCCCTGTTTTTGGTCCATATTTTGAATGATAGAGTTTTTTGCTATTTGTAACAATTTTCTCACGGTCAATAAAACTATTCAATTCTTTGATAGTCTGATAAAATCTTACAGCTCGCGTGTAATGGCATATAATATTTTTTTGCAACCTTTTATTGTTCATTTTTTATCTTTGAAATTGAAAGAGGTGCTAATACATGTATTTCCAGTGCAACTACTAAAAATTTGGCAGGCATGCTTCTCGGGAGGTTTATAGTGGGGACAGGCTTGGGTGTGGGTCCCCCAGTTGCATCTCTTTACGTGTCAGAGGTAGAGTAATTTCAAATGTTCGCCACGGAACTGTGCTATTGAATACATAGAAGATTTTCTTTTTCAATTTTCTAGTCTAAGAAGGTTGGGTTCTTACATGATTCACTTTTGTACTTTCAAGTAGATTTCTCCTGCTCATGTGAGGGGTACTTACGGGAGCTTTATTCAGATAGCAACATGTCTTGGGCTGATGGGGGCTCTCTTAATTGGGATTCCCGTCACGAGCATTGTTGGCTGGTAAGGAAAATCAGCTAAAGATGAGCTAGCAAAATTAAAGGAATTTATAAATTTCTTTCTAGTAAAATACAGTTGGATACGAGCTCATATATGTGCTCTCGACTTGTGTGCTTGCTCAGGTGGCGCATCTGTTTTTGGATATCTACAATTCCCGCTGCTGTACTGATTTTTGCAATGATGTTTTGTGCTGAGTCTCCCCACTGGCTATACAAGGTTTTTAAATCTAGTAATATGATTTTTTCCGTTGTGTGCTTCCTTCCTTCCTTCCTTTTATTGCCTTTTTCTTGAATGAATGATGGCCTTGTGAAGGTAAAGTACACGCATGTGAATTTTTATTGGTAAAACAGGTAACTGAAATTTTCCCTTCTCGTGCAGTACCTGTTAATAATATTATTGCCCTCATACATCCTTTTACAAGTGCTTCATTTAGTATTAAACAGCAGGCCTATGTCCTCTGGCAAAAATTCTCTGTGTTCTCCCCTCCCCCCGGTCCATGTTAGCAATTTTTCTGAAGAAAGAAAATATAAATTATGTTTCTCTATTTTGGTTCTCCTTTCTCATGTTATCTCTGCATCTTTCATTCAAAACATGTGTAGTCATCACTCATCATCTATGGGTTCGAATCTTGACTGTGTTACTTTATGTTTATGAAGGCATGTGCTTTATTGCTAAGTATTTATGCCCGTATCTTCCTGCTCTTGACCAGTAGTTATCTCTCACTTCCTCACCCTTCTCCGTCTTCTTCTAATTAAAACTAGAATTCTGCATTAAATGAAAATTTGTTAGTAGTGCATTTGATTTTCTTTATGAGATGAAACAGTTTTAGTATTTTTTCTTAAATGCAACCCTGTGTGTGATCATCCCATCTGACATAATATGACAAGACTATTGTACTGTATGGATTGACTGATTTGATTACTAGAATTTATTGACTGAAAAATAATTTTGTTTTTCCAATGTGATAGAGAGGAAGAAGTTCCGAGGCAGAAGCTGAATTTGAGAAGCTTCTTGGAGGTTCTCATGTCCAAGCTGCAATGGCTGAGCTGTCGAAGACAGACAGAGGGGATGAAACTGATTCTGTAAAGCTTTCAGAATTGCTCTATGGTCGGCACTCTAGAGGTAGATATAATCAAGTTGCTGTATCATATTTTCAAGGGTGTATTTTGTTTATTCCTCCTATCTATTAGTTATCCTGCTGTCTGCCTGATTCTGCTGCTGCAGAATCTTCCCTCTATTGGTTTTCTACTCGAAGAAATGCTTTGTTATTCACTCAATCCTTTTGCAGTTGTTTTTATTGGATCAACCCTATTTGCTTTACAACAGCTATCTGGAATAAATGCTGTGTTTTATTTCTCTTCAACTGTATTTAGACGTGCTGGAGTTTCCTCGAACCTGGCAAATGGTCTTGTGGGGATTGCAAATTTAATAGGCAAGTATTCACTCCATCTTTATCTGTATTTTTTGTTGTTGTTAATTTCCCTTCTTTCCCCCTTTGCCCTTTCCATAGTGTCACTTGATTTTGTTTCTTAATTTATGTCGTTGAATATATCTTCCCATCTCCCTTTTTCCTTTAAGTTACATGTACTTTTCTTCAGGTTCTATAATTGCATTGACACTGATTGAAAAACTAGGAAGGAAGGTCCTCCTCCTCTGGAGCTTCATTGGCATGGTAAAGTTCTTCGCCTGAAACTGTGATATTAGGAAAACATTACTGTGCTTCTAAAGTGATTCAACTTCTTCAAATTTTCAAGAATAAAAAAATTACATAAATGTAAAACAACTTTGCAATAGAGATGGCAACAGGGAGGGCACAGATCACGGCTTATGTCCCGTTTTGCTAATCAAAAGCCAGACGACGCCCCACTCCACCCTGTTCTCTCTTGTCACAGGTTTCAACCCGCTGTCCTACCAGACCTCGTTTCTTGCCCCTACCCTTGTTTAATGGATATATCAGTTGTTTAATCATTATGCTACACAACCTTGTTGATAGAAAAAATTGAAAATGTATCCCCCACTTGTTCTCTCGATACTGTATTGTTCCAGGGTGGGGTGGGTGGGTTGCATCCTCAAAAATCTCATTCAGATTGCAATGCTTGCTTCATTTTGTATATGTCCAAATGCTTACAATCCTTATTGCTAGAGTACGAGATGTTTGTTATTACTAATTAGTATACACTTTTGAAAAAAAGGTGTTCCTTTGACTATTCACTTTTACTTTCTATCCATTCAGGCTGTATCAATGGCTCTTCAAGTTCTTACAGCTGGCTTATTCGCTTCGAGTTCTGGATCTTTTTACTTAACTATTGCTAGCATGCTTCTGTAAGTGTTCATTTTGGATTCCGTTCCTAAATAATTAATAAATCGCATAAACAGATCCATTAAGAAAAAGTTTGAGCTGGCATCCAGTTATCAAATTAATATCTGGAAAGTAAATCTCCATGCTAGAAGAGTTCTCGTTATTAATATTTACGGTTTTTCTTTTGTAGAATAACTTAACATTGATCTGCTGTTGATTTCTAGTATTCAGCGTTTACCTTGCATCCTTTTCCAAAAATATGAACAAGAAAATCTATTTAACATGGATGACCTACTCTACCCCCTCAATTCCCCACAACCCCACAACACACCCAAAAAAAAAAAAAAAAAAAAAATGAAGAATAAAAGAATAAAAATGGGAAAAAAGTCCACCCCTCTTACAATAGTAGCCTGCCCAAAAGTTGGAGGTGAATTCAATAGCCCCCTTTACTTTTCCAATTCATTTCAAGCAACATGTCACCTAAGTGGAGTCTACTCAGATTCGGTGGGGAGAAAAATTATTGACTGCCAAAATGCTTCATGTTTTCTTTCTGCATATTATAAATGAAAGAGGTCCAAAATAATGGTCAAGAACAAATAAATACCAAGGCTTGTAATATTGAATCACACTGGATTGACAATTTGGAGCAACTTTATGCAGGTTTGTCTTAACATTTGCAACTGGGGCTGGTCCAGTTCCCGCTCTCTTACTCGCAGAAATATTCCCCAGCCGGATTAGGGCTAAAGCAATGGCATTTTGTATGTCAGTGCATTGGGTAATTAATTTCTATTCATTCATGTTCTAACAATTAAATTTTGTCCTTCGGTCTGAGTCTATAGTCACTACATATACGCGTGCTGCTGAATATTTGGAAATAAAGATGAAAAATGGGAATGTAAATAATTTTTGTTACTTACAATTTTATCTTCTGCTCGTTTTGCTTCTCAGGTGTTGAATTTCTTAGTTGGGTTGATGTTTCTGCGTTTGCTTGAGCAATTTGGTCCTGCGCTCTTGTACTCTATGTTTTGTACCTTCTGTTTGGTGGCAGTGGTCTTTGTAAAGAGGAATGTGACGGAAACCAAAGGAAAATCACTTCAAGAAATCGAGATTGCTCTCCTCCCTCAAGAGTAGGGGAGAAAAGTTTGCATGGTTAGGCCGAAAGTTTACATAAGAAAACATAGCCAATACTATTTTGTGACGGAAAGTTGTGTTGAATCTTTGGTTCACAAGTCTGTCTCTGGCGGCAGGAAATATATCAGGTATCGTGTTGAAGCCCGAGTACACCATAAGAACTCTAGTAGATATACTTAAGCTTAACATTGTGCAAACCATTACCGTTTCAACTGTTACTGCAAATCTTTGTATTGTTTGGTTTCTGTTATTTAGGTAGAAATTGTATTCACGCATCATCCCGGATTTTGGATAGATAATATTGAAATTGTAGCTTTGTGATCTTCCAAATGTTCGACAAGTGATTAAAAATAAAGCATCCTCAATAAGCATAAATCATGTGGAGAAATCAGAATTTAACATGATTTTACAACTTCATATGTCAAAAGGTTTTAATCCAGTCAAAATGCTAGGGTTACTGCAATTGTCCCCTTGTTAAATTTGATGTAGAGAAGATAAAAACCGTGTCTGCTTTGAGGGTGATTAACTAACTTTCCGGTCTGTCTCTATTCCTTTCAAAAACATTATATTTGTTGGGATGAATGTCTAAATAGTAGAATTTTGTTGTGATGAAATAACAGTTTATATTCAATAAGGGGTTTGTATTTATTTATTATTATTGCATTTGTTTAATATTAAGCATGTAAATTAAGGGACAATGATCACTTGTAATAATATAAGTTGGGTGCTTGCGTTGAGAAGCATAGTGTGATACAACTTATATTTTGATCATTAATAAAATTGTTCACAATAAGGGTTGACGCTTTGTACAAGAAGGTTGTAGTGTTGACTATTTAATTATTTAGATTTGTGATTTGTCTTTATTGCAGAAATGGATTAATGGTGACACTAGTACGCTTGGATTGTATTGAACGGATTATGTGTCGAATTTAATTATATAGTATGACCGTGCTAATAATTAAATTTTATTTGATCACTGAGTATTTCATCTAAATCCCTTTGACATGATTATGTGTATCTTTTCGTTAGTTTGATGGTTCTTTGATTCACTAATGGATGAGATCAATTTAATTGATCAAATATCTCAGTGAGTTGGGAGCTTGAGAATGAGCGAAGTAGAGAACTTGAATATGTGTTGGAAACTGTCGTCGTGAAAAATGGGTCGAGTGACAACTTAAATATATTCTGTTGAATGGTTATAAATCTAAGTTCAATATTTAGCGACAGCTAAACTTCGACATCTGTTAATTAGTTTACAGGACCATTGAAGAAAATGTAACTTAAAGTTAGCGAGGATAATTAGAAGGGCAAAACAGTTATTTATGCTTGTACCTATTTATTGGATCTCAAACGGGGATGAAATATATATACAGTAGGTCAGAAGAAAGTATTACAACTTCTATAATCTTATATATTTCGAGAGTGTAGTCTCTTGCCTTTAGTGGAAAAAACAAAAGACTAATGATTAGATCGATGGGTCTAGGGTCGACTAAATATAATCTAATTATTGGAGTTTGGAAAATATATGTCCGGACAGGTCCGTGTGGTAGTTCTATAACGTTTTGGGCTTAATCATAGTTACTATGAAAATTTTGGACTTGATTGTAATTGTGATATAAGTTCAGGGATTACATATGTAATTAAATCAATCTTAAACTAATTGGACTTGGATGCAATCAGGACTCTTGTCATTATTTGCAATCAGAACGCTTGTCGTGTTTATATCAAATTGCTTGTGACATAAATGAATTCGAACAACTCCAACGATTAAGAAAAGAGAAGAGAGAAATATTCTTAAGTCTTGTTTGATTTAAATTTTATCTTCTTGGTTTTCTAAATCAGACCATTCCAGAAATTAGTTTTTGATTCAATTAAAAGGTGCCCACACGCCGATGTACTTTATACTTGAGAGAATACCATAGAAGACTTGAATGTTGGGAGCACCAAATTTGTGAATCAAAAGTAGGAAGTTCGTTAATCAGATTGAAGACTAATATCGATTATCGATTAATATATAATACTAAATCATTAGTATTTAATTATAATAAATACGTGAGCGTTTGGCAAAGATCTTGGTTTTATTGAATTAAAGAAAATTTTATTTTTTGGCTAATTCTCGTGCCAGTTTTCAACAAGTGGTATCAGAGCAGTCTAGATTGCTCACGTGTTTGTTATATTATCTAGATCTGATAATTGCATGTTCTAGTCGAGTGATGTATAGAATTATTTGTTTATATGTTGATTGAATAATTGATATTATTTTAAACTGTGATCCAATTATTTTGTGGCCCCATTTGTTCATTGTATTTAGTTATTTCGAGTTTATAACAAGATCGGTAGATTACAATTCCATCATCTTGATTTAATTTTTAATTGCAAAATAGATTCAAATTTTGAGCCCTAAAACGAGACTAGTTGATTTTTGTAACATTTGAATATTGACGATCAGACCGGCAAAGAAAAAGAAAAGAAAAAAAAAAAATGGGTAAAAGACAGACGGGACCGCCACATAGATCGTCGGGTCTATGCAGAGGCGAGGCCTCACAGATCACGAATCTGTGCGACCAGACGGATTTGCGCGCCGCCCGCTCCCTCTGCACATCCAGTCCAGTGTCTGGCACGGCGGCCGACTAGATCTCAGACTGCGTGGCTGGCGCTCCACACATATCTAAGATTTGTAGCGTCTCTCTAGCGGTGGTCTTCTTTCCGAACGGCAATGGTGGTTTGAGGAAGAGAACCCAAGGTAGAAGATGACAATTATTTGGTTGCTGGGATTGTTCATGTTTGGTGCCATGGCTTAGTGGTTGTTTGGACAAGAAGATAACTCATGGAAGAAGAAGACCATCGATTGTTTGCTGGCAACAAGTTCAAGTTCTTGGGTGTATGGTTTTCATTGTTTTTGGGTTTCTTTGGCTGTTGGAGCAAAGTTTTAGGCTCAAGATTTAAAGTTAAATATTGGGTTTAGGCCCAATTAGTTTTAAATTTATTTCTTGAGTCATGTCTTGGAATATAAATAATTGTTAATTTATTGCTAATGTATGCTTTAAATATTTGTTTGAAATATTGTTATTCTGTAAATCATGTTATATAGAATTAATTTTGGTATCGCTCGTGAAACTTAGAATATAATGCATTTCATTAAAATATTTGTTTTCTCTTGATTAATTTAATTTAAATTAAATTTTTGTTGAAAGGAAAGTCCGTAATAATTAAACTGTATGTTAATTTGATTAATGTGAATAGTTGATAATTATTTTAAATTAAAATTCATTATTTTAAAATATTGAGTGGGAGATGGTATTTATTTAAATAAAAATCAATGGTCTCTTTTTTGTCAATCTATAAGCAACAGAATGTGTTTGCCTCGTGTCAGTAACGCAACGCACTCCATATAGGAGGGCTACGTAATTCGGGTTACTTGATTGGATTCTTATTTGGTAAGATCGTCTAAATAGAATATAATTTGAGATCATCCTATAGATGACAAGATTATTTTTCGAGTATTTATTAGAGATCTAGACAAATGTTATACACTCAAATCGAGATCATCTACGAACCTCCTATAGAGGCTCTCGTTTATGATTTTGGTGACCAAATAAAGCGATACTGAATTTATTTAGATATTTATTGTCAAGATATAATTTGTCTGGTGGGAGGGTCCCAGCTTAATTAGTGGACACAGTGACCTTTCTTATAGAGAGGCATGTTGGATCACAATGATTAAATAGTCGTTACATTATTGTAGTTTTATGAATCTACATGTGCATTCATGCATCATATATTAAATTCGCTACTCAATTTTAATATGCAATAATTTTGTTATTTTTCAGCAAAATGTCTCTCAGTCCATTTTCTGTTATTCTAAAACAAAACCAACTTACTGGAGAAAATTATGTGGATTGGAAACGTAACCTAATGATTGTTCTCACCGTTGAGAAAATTGATTTTGTGCTTGAAGAAGATTGTCCTGAGCAACCCACTGAGACTACAAGCAAGGACAAGACAGATTCTTATAATAAGTGGGTGGCTGCAGACAAGTTGGCTCGCTGTTACATTTTGGCATCGATGTTGAATGTGTTACAGCAGAAGCATGACAGTCTTGAAACCTCTTATGACATAATGAAAAGCCTCAAGAACATGTTTGCACACCAAAATAGGAGAGCTCAGTTCGAAGTAATATCCGTATGAAACTCAGAACGCCAGTGAAGGACCATGTGTTGACCATGATTGGACACTTTAATGTGGCGGAGAATCTGGGTGCAATTATTGATCAATATACTCAGGTTGATATGGTATTGAACTATTTACTTGATATGTTTTCACAGTTTATTGTGGACTATCATTTACACAAGATGGATATGCCATTGACTGAGCTGATGAATGAGTTGCAAAATGTGGAAAGTGGTCTTAAATCAAAAAGTAGCGATGCTTATGCAGCAATTGGTAGCTCCCCTGTTTCCAAGCCGAAAGGCGGAGATGGAAAGAAAAAGAAGAAAGCTAACAAGAAATAGGAATGCAATAAGACCAACGCAGATGGAAAGTCGAAAGGCAAGTGTTTCAAATGCGGTCAGAAAGGACACTTGAAGAAAGATTGTCTTGATGCACTAGCTAAAAAGGAGCAAGGTGCTGATGATTCAGGAGAGCAGAAAATTCAGTGAAGACCAATTTACTATTATAGTCGGCACATGAGCAATAGTTTCGACGAGAGCTGTAGGAGTAGTTTATTTTATTTCAATAGTGGTAGGTGTTTAATTCTTAAAGACTGTTACTATGTCCCACAGATAAAGTGGAATATAATTCCCATTTTCTTGTTAATAAGACAAGGTTATTCTCTTATTTTGCGCTAACGCGCTTAAATTTTGATGAAAAAGCTCTTATTTGTGCCAGATATTTGGTGTGTCTTTATATATTAAACTATTCCATAAATAAAAATAATAATACTTCTACAAACCATAATAAAACAAAATGCATACCATACTAGTAATACATATCTATGGCTTTTACACTTGGACGCATCAACCTTAACATGATACAAAAACTGACAAAGAATGGTACCCTCAACTCAATTGAGGTCGAACCATTGCCAGTCTCTGTGATTCTTGTTTGAAAGAAAAGATAACTAAGAAGTTCTTTTTTTTTAGTAAATGAACATAGAGCCAAAGAAGTATTGGAACTAGCTTATTCTGATGTGTGTGGACCCATGAGTACACCTATGAGAGGGGGCTATGAGTATTTTATCACATTTACAGATGATTACTCTATATTCGTATACATTTACTTGATGACTCAAAAGTCGGAGGCTTTTGAGAAATTCAAAGCATATTAGACTAAGGTCGAGAAATATTTGGGTAAAAGTATAAAGACATTTCGATCACAACGATGTGGCGAATATCCCTCAGGAGAATTCAGGGATTACTTAATTGAAAATGATATAGTTTCTCAATTGAGTGCGCCTGGTAGACCCCAACGGAACGGCATTTCAGAAAGAAGAAACAAGAAATTGTTAGATATGGTTAAGTCAATGATGGGTTTTTCAACTTTACCTATTTCACTTTTGGGATATACATTAGAGACATATATTCTTAACTTAGTTTTATTTAAGTCTATTCCCAAGACTCTACTGGAATTGTGGAATGTGCGCAAACCAAATTTGCATCACATCCGAATTTAGGAATGTCCAGCTATGTGCTGAAAGGAAAGACAGAAAAGTTGGAGTCTAGGTCAGAAATATGCATGTGTGTGGGATATCCTAAAGGTGCCAGGGAATACTAATTTTTATAGTCTTCTAGATAGAAAGACTTTTTTGTCAGTACAAACACAACATTTCTAGAGGATAAGTAATTAATAAATGTTAGTCTAAGAGTATGGTTGTTTTGGAATAAATGAGTGGGAACGATTCCACAACATTAATTCTTGAAAAACAATCTAGTGACATACGACCCATGGTATCGCAAACACCTAGGGAACGTTATCTGAGTGGGAGAAATGATTCGTCATCTAATCCCATAGATCAACAAAATGTTCAAGGTAATGAGGAGGTATTTGTATTACCTGGAGGTGATACCAACATTGATGAAAATGTTATGATTCAAGATCCATCGTCTATTAGGTAAAGTCAGAGGATCATCAAAAACTTTCTAGGTACTTGTTAGTAGGAGAATCCAAATAGGCGATCTCCGTATAACAAGTAAATGATTCGACTTCATATAAGAAGGTTATGGACAAAATGATAATTTTCATGGTGCTTTATGTGGATAATATTCTACTAATAGAAAATTATGTGGAAATGTCATCATTTACGAAAGCGTGGTTTGCCCAACAATTTTCATATGAAGGATTTGGACAAAGTTAATTATGTTCTAGAGATTCAGATCTTAAGAGATCGAATAGAACAAGTTGATAGTTTTGTCCCAAACTATATATATTGACAAGATGCTTGTCAGACTGCCGTACAAGATTCTAAGAAAGACAATTTGTCATTCAGACATAGAATCTAATTATCTAAGGAGCATTCTCAAAGAAACTCCTGAAGAGATATGGGACATGAGTAGAATACCTTTGCATTTGCAATGAGTAGTCTCATGTATGTTATGTTATGCACTAGACCTTACATTTGTTATGTTGTTGGTATGATAACTCGTTATCAGTCTAGCCGAACTAGAACATTGGGTGATTGTAAAGCATATCCTTAAGTACCTTCGGAGAACAAGAAACTATATGCTTGTTTACTCTTCACCATTGGGGTATATGGATTTTAGGATTATACTATAGGGCAAGTGGGTGATTTGTTGGGATATATGCCCAAATAGTATAATTTTGTTGTGATGAAATAACAATTTATATTGAATAAAACTTTGGTTTGTATTCATTTATTATTATTGTATTCATTTAATATTGAATATGTAAATAAATTGCCAATTATCACTTGTAATAATATAAGTTGGGTGCTTGCATTGAGAAGCATAGTGTGACACAACTTATATTTTGATCATTAATTCACAACTAATGTATAAAGGTTGGCGCCCTGTACCAGAAGGTTGTAGTGTTGACTATTTAATTATTCGGGTTTGCGATTTGTCCTTATCGCAAAAATAGATTAATGGTGACACTAGTACACTTGGAGTGTATTAAACGGACAACATGTTGAATTTAATTATATAGCATGACCGTGCGAATAATTAAATTCCACTTGATCACCGAGTATTTAATCTAAATCCCTTTGACAAGATTGTGTATATCTTTTCGTTAGTTTGATGGTTCTTTGATTCAACAATGAGTGAGATCAATTTATTTGATCAAATATCTCAGTAAGTTGGGAGCTTGAGAATGAGCGAAGTAGAGAACTCGAATTCATGTCGGAAACTGTCGCCTTAAAAAATGGGTCGAGTGATAATTTAAGTATTTTATGTTGAACGGTTAGAAATCTGAGCTCAGTGTTTAGCGACGGCTAAAATTCGACATTTGTGAATTATTTCACATGACCGTTAAAAAAATGTAACTTAAAGTTAGTGAGGATAATTATAAGGGCAAAACGGTTATTTATGCTTAAACCTAATTATCGGATCTCAGACAGTAATGAAATATATATACGGTATGTCAAAAGAAAGTATTACAAATTCTGTAATTTTATATATTTCGAGAGTGCAGTCTATTGCCTTTAGTGAAAAAAGCAAAAGACTAATAATTAGATCGAGGGGTCTAGGGTCGACTAGACAGAATCTAATTATTGGAGCTTGGAAAATATATGTCCGAACAGGTTCTGTGGTAACTCTATAAAGTTTTGGGCTTAATCATAGTTACTATGAAAGTTTTAGACTTGATTGTAATTGTGATATAAGTTCAGGGATTACATGTGTAATTAAATCAATCTTAAACTAATTGGACTTGGATGCAATCAGGACTCTTGTCATTATTTGCAAACAGAACGCTTGTCGTATTTATATCAAATTGCTTGTGACATAAATGAATTCGAACAACTCCAACGATTAAGAAAAGAGAAGAGAGAAAAATTCTTTAGTGTTGTTTGACTTGAATTTTATTTTCTTGGTCTTCTAAATCAGACTAGTCTAGAAATTAGTTTTTGATTCAATTAAAAAGTGCCCACACGCCGGTGTAATCTATACTTGAGAGAATACCATAGAAGACTTGAACGTTGGGAGCACCAAGTTCGTGAATCAAATACAGGAAGTTCGTGAATCAGATTGAAGACTAATATCATTTATCGATTCAGGTATAATACTAAATCATTAGTATTTAATTATAATAAATACGTGAACACCTAGCAAATATCATAGTTTTATTGAATTAAAGAAAATTTTATTTTCTGACTAATTCTCGTGCCAGTTTCCAACAATATTACCCTTGCTTATTTCAACTTAAGCCAAGGTAAACCCATGAAGAACGTTTGGTAAAGCTAAAATAAAAGCAAGTTTGCTTATAAATAATTTGTAAGCTTGGACTTACTTTTAGTTAGAATTTTCTTAAAGAACCAATAGGTTCTGTGGGAGAGAGAATTGAATCGATTTGAACTCTTCTATTTTGGTTCGATGCACTTGAGTTTTTCACAATTAAATTTTGCTAAAATATTAGCATGATCTTCTTTACTTTTTTTAAAAAAAAGCTAAATTTACATTTTTTTTTAGCTTAGCCAAACACGCTCCATTCAGTGGTGCAGCTACACGGAGATGGTTATCACACAAATTAAACCAAACTGTTTTTAGTTTGAATTTTCTTAAAGAACCAATAGGTTCTGTGAGAGAGAGAATTGAATCGATTTGAACTCTCTTCTATTTTGGTTCGATGCAAAGTTTTTTCACAATTAAATTTGGTTTTTTAAGATGAAACGTGTTGTTTAATGTTTACAACATGTTCATTACAAAATCTGTAAGTAAACATGATGACCATTATACATGCATATTCCCATAATCTATAAAATGCAACTAAACGTGTCTAAACTCATGAAATTTGGGTGTGTTTAATTTGGATTAAAATTAGATTTTTTTTTTTTTGTAAAAGTTGATTAAAGTTGTGGTTAAAAAGTTGTGGGTCCACACATCTAAAATTAATTGTTGATTTTGATTTCAACTTTTTTGCAAAATTTGAAATGATATCAAACAAGTCAACCTAGTTAGTATTTGTTCGGTAGTGTTTAAAAGTAATTTTTTTAAGAGATTTTAAAAAAAAATTGGTGAAATGTGCAATTGAAAAACTGTGGATATTATATAATTAAAAATGAGTTTGGGATAAAAGGAATTTAAAAAAAAAAAAAAAACACTCTTCCACACGTTCACTTAATGACTAGCATTTCAAATAATGGAAAAAGACAAACAAACAAATTATAATAGCAAGATATTTTTAATATGCAATATAAAATTATTAATTATATTAGAAGTAAATGGTTCGAGGGCCAAGACATCTTTAGATTTCACATTTCAGTGTACAGTTTGACCCTTAAAAATTTCACTTCAGTTTTTCTTCAGACAAATCTTACTTTACTAACAACATAAATTGGTATAACACAACCTTAAAGTTGCATAACCATTTCTTTCAAAATTATAATACGAAAAATAAGGTTTATTCGGAACATCCTGGACAATATATATGTATCAACAGATTCAAGATAGTTATGCACTTATCAACCTCAAGGAAACCGAATTGAAAAACCATTTCCAGTGGTTGTAACATCAAATTGGCCAATACCATCAAAGTCAGAATCCGAGTCAAGATCCCTGTAGTCACCCCCCCATTCATTAGAAGAATCCTCATCTTGACTCCCGTGTTTAGAAGGAATCCTCAACTCAGATACCGGTATGGGTAGAGGTTCTTCATTCAAATACTTGTCGTGTAGCAATTCCATGGCAGTAGCTCTACTAGATGGATCGAAACATAGTAGTTTCTTGATAAGAAGCACTTCAATGGGAGAGCATTTACACAGACATGTTTCCAAACCGACTGGATTTTCTACTTTACCAAATGAAATTATTTCATAATCAGGAAGTTCTGTGCAACCAGGCCAAACTTTTTCAGATAAGTTCCCCAACACACTAAAAATTCTGCCCAGCTGATCAATATCTGAATTGCCTGGAAAAAGTGGTTCGAGACTCAAAAGTTCAGCAAAAATACAACCCAGTGACCACAAATCAATCTCCAACCCATAGTTCGTGGAACCATAAAGCAGCTCGGGAGCTTTGAACCATCGAGTTCCAACACAGGAGGTAAGGGAACCATCCCCATTGTCTCCAGCCTCAGCCTCATAACAGAAGGAAAGTCGGGAAGGAACTTCTTCTCTATCACTCGTGGTGCATGTAGCAATATTGGATGCATCTCCATCATGAGTAATACTGTCTTTATCAATTTCATTCGGGAAGTCACTAATTCTGAGCTCATCTGGCCCAACAGTGCATTCTTCTTTGCCTGAAGATCCTTGCTCTTGAATTAATTTGCTTCCTTGATGAACATCGTCCAGTACTTGAACAACTTCAGGTGGTTGACCCAAAGTAGCTTCATTTGGGGAAGCCTGCTGATAAATCTGGGTATTATCATTAACAGCAGCAAATCCAGACCCCAGAAGTATCCTAGCCTGCATATAGAAATACAAGGCATTTTATAATCTCATATACAAAACTTTAAACGACCTCTATGTGGAAATATTTATAATCAAGATAGAAGTCAACTAAAACCTAATTCTAGTATTTATGCAACATAACCTCTATAATAACAGTATATTTTTCCTCACTCTGTTGGTGATCTCATCCCTGAACTTCACAAAATTGCCTCTCTTATATTTATGTTATTGTACTTGCTTCCATTCAAGGTATCAGCAAGCAACCATACAGGTTTTCCCAAAATAACAAATTTCATCAACATGAACATGGACCCAGACTTGCATACCAGCTACAAACACTATTAATTAGACAATTCCCTTCGTTGGAATCTTCAACTAAGTTCATGTACATTTATTCACCAAGCAGTGTGTTCACTATGATCTTGGCTTATGATTCAAGTAACGCACATTTGACAGATGAGCCTCAAACTTCACATAATTGCAAATTTAAAAAGAGAGTCTGAAATTTTCACACGAGTCCTTAATGAAAATTACGCACAAACTATGCAAAATGAATGCACTCTGCTCACTCGATGAAAGACATCATTTGGGACTTGAGAAATGAAAATTCCATTCACCATAGTTGAGAGTAAGTAACAGAGTACAGAAAACTAAATTTTAAGAAGCTACTGAAGAATTAAAAGCTCCAATAGTATAGTTCAAGCGAAGCCCTTACCTAATCTTCATCTCATCACAGCTCAACAAAGCATTATTCACATTTGTAGTGATTGGCTACATATATCCTTTTTTTTTACACTCTACTCTGTCAAATATTATATCCAAAATTAAACCACAAAGTATGCATCATTGCTAATTACCTCATTTCATGTGATTTTAAGTCAACATTTTCTTTAAGTTCACTATTAACACTACTCCCATCCATTTCCCTAATTGGTACATCTGTGGTTGTCATTGACTATGCCCAAACCATCACTGTGGACATTTAATCATCATAACTGACATTATATTCTATTGTCCCATTCATAAGTAAATTATTTAAATATTAAAAAAGTGAGGCAAGACATTTTCTTCTATTTGTGCTTATCCTTCATATCTCAGTCCAAATTCTTATAACATGTCTACAGAAGGTTAGCAGCTTAGCAGTTACTACCTCATTCCCGGACCCCCCTTACCTAACCCAAATAAGGCAGCGTGAATACAAACAGAATTTTTACTAAAAGAGGAAGAATGTTTGTTACATAAGCCAGAGGAATTTAGCCCAGAAAGCTCTTACCACATTATCAAAAAGGAAATAACTAAAAGGAAATAAATGTTTTGGGGAGTCTTCTATATTGGAGACTGCCAACAGCTGTCAATCAACATCTGATTGTGGGTGAAAGCTTCACCATTTTCAGGGCATTCAGATGTCAAAGAAGAAAAAGAAAAACGAACAAATGAACATTTGCTATATCTCAGAATTTTGTTGAATGCTTCCATTAGAACATGTACGTTAGAAGAATGTGAAGATGACATTTCATGTTGACCATGGTGTAGGCAGAGAAACTAGAGAAGAGCCATCACACCTCCAGTCTGACAACTATGACAATTATTATGGCATCTCTAATTCAAAGATGTTGATTTAGAGGTTTCATCTCTCCACTCATTGACAACTGCTAAACCCATCACCTCCTCCATCTCCTTCTCTTGCTGTTATTGGCAACTGAAACAACAGAAGGCACATAGCTTGATCAGCCTTCCTTGAGCAGTAGCTGCAGCCCAACCTTGCAACCCCTTTACCAACCACCCCTCTTTCTATCCCACCTAAACTCATAAAAATGTGAATCAAAAGAGAATACAACTTAATCATAGAGAAATTCAAAAACTAAGCAGGGCATACATACTCATGTACCAAACATGCTAATCAGTCTGGGGTTATAGAAATTTGTTCAAGTGTTTTTTAGGTGTTAACATGATTAGACTTGGATCCCTAAATATTATTGCCAAATAAGACAAGCCAAGTGCCTTTTTGTGCAAACCATGGGTATGCTGTTTTTATTCAAGAAGTGAATAAGATTCATGCAGTGAAATTTCCAAATCGGGATCTGGATCGGTCAGAGGGATTCAAAGAAGCCATAGGAGGAGGAGCCGAGGAGGGGATGAAAGTGGGCCAGTGTAGCAGTGGAGATAGGAAGCATGGGTTTAGTACAATAAAAAATGGAGGCAGTGATAGTAATGGTAGGATCATTAGCAGAGAGGGGGAAGAGAGATGCCCCAGATCTTATTCCTTTTCTTTGAGCACCCAGATCTTCTTCCTTTTCTTTGAGCACCCAGATCTTCTTCCTTTCTATTTTAAATATGTTATTAACTTGGTGATTAGCAGTAAGAGTATTCTAGTGACCCGGTTTTGATTATATATGAAACAAAAATGGTTAGATCTTGATCCAACAGTTCTTAAAAACAGAGACCAATAAGTACTACCGCAACAGTGCCAGACCATGCACCTTTGAAAGCTCAATTACATGAACCACCTAAGACAAAGGACATGGTCCCCAAATTCCTTTGTGTTTGATTCTGCCAAATAATACCACTAAGCATCACCTTCTCTACATATTATGGGCCGGCCATAGACTATCTTTCTACACAGATTGTCAGCAATAAAGTAAAAATTTCTAAGAAACTTTAACTGCAGAAGCCAGTGAACAGGGCAGGACTCAAAGCATGTACCACGGGATCTCCAGATGCATTCCAGCATCAATCAATTCTGAACACCTATAAAGGGGATATACTTAGCCTTGAGATGCTGAGTCAATACTCGCACCAATTGTGGTCTGCCCTTCTCAATCTCTCCATCTGCAAAATGTACAATGACAGCTTCGACGTCCCAATTTTTCCACGAGATCATGCCAAAAACAACATTGCAACCACTTGGTAGTACAACAGCCACAGCCATCCTTATAAAATCTATCCATTCATAGATTTCAATCTCTTTAATATGCCTGAATGCTACAACCAGTTTCTGGAAATCACTTATCAAGGAATGGAAAACCTGTGACGAGCCCATATTAGCAAGAGCATTCCAAAATGCAGCGGGCTATACAACACTGTATACCTTATCTCTTACCAACGAACTTTAGAACCCAATCTTTCTATTTCTCTGTCTTTACGTACGCGTGTACAGAAAATTCAGAAAGTCCAAAATGTCTAAAATTACGACCTTCATGTTAACCAGTTCATTTAAAAATTAAGCGGTTAGAAAGAGGCACAAGTATTTATTTAAATATTCTCCCACGTGCAGACCATAAGCAACCATAGTTCAAACCGAAAAACAAGATAAAAAATGAACAACCAGAAAAAAGATGAACCTGGCCAAAATCAGCGAGCTTGAGAACCCCATCAGCTGAGATCAGCAAATTGGAAGGCTTCAAATCCCTATGAACGATTGAATTCCGGTGACACGCATCCACCCCGCACAGAATCTGCACCATCCACCGTTTTATCTCCCCGTGACTCAATCCATCTTCCCACTCTTTCTTCGCAGCCTTTATCACGGCCCCCAAATCAGTGGGCAAAAACTCGAGCACGAGCACTGCATCCTCATCCTCGCTCCAGAAGTACTCGTGCAAAACGACGATGTTCGGGCAATTCTGCAGCGTCTGGAGGGCCTCGATTTCCCGGTAGGCCGACTGGTAGTCGTGGATTTCCTTGAGGGCGACTATGAGGGAATCGGACAGGCGGCGAGCCTTATAAACGTCGGAGTACGCGCCGGAACCCACGCGCTCATGGATTTCGTACTTGCTGGTGATTTCCCGGCGCGTGTGGATGCTCCAGCTCTTCGACGGCGGGTGTGGGTCCATTTTGGAATTGGAGGAAAATGGAAGGGTTACTTTGCTAAATAAATTATTGGTTTTTCGTAGTTTTAGGGAAATTTGCAGCTGGGGTCTCAAATCTTTCAAAATAAATATATTAAAGTCCTATACCTTTTATGTTTTTCACCGTCAGCCGGCTTGAAAGTTTTGGGTAGCAGTTATGGAGTTTTTAAAAGTACCGATTTAATGCGTTAATGAGAAGTCTAATTTCGGGAGTTTTTTAGTTGTGATTTTTAAAATAGTCCAAAACATACTTATGAGTTCATTATTTAGCAGTTTTGAATTTTTTTTATTAGAACAAAATTAAAAGAAATTTTGAAAAACGTCCAAATACCACCGATTTGGTAGGTTGTAAAATATACTCCAAAATTACACCAATATCTCAAAAAATTAACAAACACGATTTTTTTAACTTTTCATAAATATTGCCACCCAAAAAAAGTCAAAATCATTTGGTGGGGGGCCAAAAAAAAAAAAAAAAAAAAAAAATCCTCCCAAGCATACCCTAAAATATATGCAAGGGCATTTGGATGGGATCCATCCAAAAATCCAAAAATAGACAGAAATATGTAGTCCTTTTTCACCAGTTGGCTATTTTTTAGAATGTCAAAATAATAACTTCACATTTAACGATATAACATAATAAAAATAATTATACAAACATAAATAAAAACAAAAAGTAATAAATTTTTTTAAAAATAATTCAAGTAAAAAGAATTAAAAAATAATACCTTCATCTTCTTCTCCCACCCCTACAATCTTACCCGAACCCACCACTGCACTACGCGCCCACCCGCCACTGCCAACGCTAATGCGGCAGCACTTCCACCACCACCAGTCAAATTTTGGTGAGCATATATTTTATTTTCCGAGCAATTGTTTCAAGAGAATTATTTTTAGATTGGAATAAAACACATTGACTAAAACTTTCCATGGAAAAGACTAAAAGCAAACCATGCCAAAATCCAAAAACTCCATTACCATGAAAATAATTCTCTGTATTTGTTATGGATTGAACTCAATCAATGATGAATTCAAACCAAAACCAGCTAAACAAGAATGGGCTTAAGAAATTAAGCTGAAATTAAAGCTTAATTACAACACTCAAACCCAAATTAATAAAATGGGATAAAATTGAAAGAAGAACAGAAAGGTGAAAATAGAAGGAATCTACTATGAATTCAGTTAAACATTTATACATTTATCTCTCTTAGCCACGTATATATATAAGTAAAGTAAGGAAAAAGCATTTCTATTCTTTACAACTTCAAAAAATGTAAAACACTATATTTAATTCTAATTATCCTAAATGAATCAAACGGTGTCGTTTTCCACTAATTTGAAATTTAGTTAATTTCTGTTGCTTACGTGATTCCTCAGCTCTCTTCTTTCCCACTGTAATTACTCCATAGCTGTTGGTTCTTCATCGTAATAACCTATTGCTTATCTAAACCTTGTCCACAAGGTTTAAATGTTGGATATTGCTTCTGGATTCCTTCTGAGTCTTCCCGGGCTTTTTTTTTAGATTGACCCTCCCATTGTATTAGCCATTGGGCCCCGTCTTTCTTTTTTTTGTTGAAGATTCTAGCCTGGATAATTCTGACAGGTTGTCTGTTTGAACTCTTTATGTATATTGTAGTAGGTAGCTCTGTCACTATCACTGCTTTATCTCTTACCTTCTTCTTTAGTAGTGAAACATGGAAAATTGAATGTATTTTTGTCCCCATTGGAAAGGTCAGCTTATATGACACTTCTCCAATCTTCTCCTCTACTTAGTATGGGCCATAATACTTAGGACTTAATTTCTAGTTTGTTCTCTTAGCTACTTACTATTGATAGTAGGGGTGAGGTTTCAAATAGACCCTCATCCACCTGAAAACAACTCTCTTTTCTGTGCTTATCTGTATAGAGTTCCATCCAGGCTCTAGCTTGTGCTCAGCTTTCTTTGAGTTGATGATCCATTTTGTACCTTTCTTGTAACATCTCATCCACATCAGCTAAGTTGGTCTGCTGGTAAGGTCCCAAGGCTAAGTGTGGATGAGGGATGCCATGTAAAGCTTCAAAAGGAGTCTTATGAATTGCAGTATGGTAGGTGGTGTTATACCACCATTCAACTAGTGGAATCCACCTTGCCTAGGCTTTAGGTTTATCATGAGTCATACATCTAAGATACATCTCCAAGCACTGGTTTAACATCTCAGTCTGCCCATCAGATTGGGGATGGTAAGATGTACTCATATGTAGATTGGTTTTCATCAACTTAAACAATTCCTGCCAAAATAAACTTGTAAATACGTTGTCCCTATCTGAAACAATTGATTGTGGGAGCCCATGTAACCTACTGATATTATCCAGAAATACTTGAACCACTTTATTTGCTGTAAAAGGATGAGACAAGGTAAGGAAATGTCCATATTTGGTGAATCTATCCACCACCACCACCACCATTATTGTATCATTCCCTTCAGATTTGGGTAGCCCTTCAATGAAGTCCATAGAGATGTGACTCCAGGAATGCTGGAGAATTGGTAAAGGTTGCAGAAGACCAGGGTAAGGAATATGTTCCACTTTACACCTTTGACACATATCACATTACAGAACCTCCATCCTTATATATAGTGACATGTCTGCAAAAAAAAAAAAATCGTTTAGCCCTCATGATGCTGGCTTTGACTCCAGAATATCCCCCATATTGAGATGAATGAATACATTGTATCATTTTCTTTCTAATATCCCCTCCACTACTAATATATTGCTTGCCTTTGTATCTAAGTACCCCATTGACATATTGGTATGATTGGTTAGCTGATGGATCAATCACTAAGGACTGGATTTTCTCTTGTTGCCACACCGTCATCCTTGTGGCTGTTTATCACTTCTTGTATCCATGCAGGTGTGATTTGAGTCAATGCACTACATTTTCCCTCTTCTTTCCTTGATAAAGAATATGCCCCCACATTTTCCACACCTCTCATATACTATACTTCATAATCCAAGCCCATCACTTTAGTAAGTCATTTCTGCTGCAATAGAGTAGTGATCCTCTGCTATGAAGCACCGACACGTTCTTGGTGCCGGCGTGTCGGTGTCCGACGCGTGTCGGACACCGACACGACACCGACACCCCATGGATACGTGTCGGAGTTGCAATGTGGCGTATCTTCATATTCCTAGACCTTTTCAGCCATTGGACACTCGGTGACACGTTTCGACACGCCATCTGACACATCGGACTTAGAAAAGGAGAAAAAAATTACTAAAACAAAAAAAAAAAAAACTAACCTTTTTTTCAATGTTTGACTGCAGATTAATATGGGCTATCTTGATAAGAGATGTATTTCATCACAGCTGGTCTCCTATTGACCGATTTTCGACAGCCATGGACGGAGAAGAGAAGCTCTGCGAACACAGAAATTATGTTGTATCTTTTCAGTTTTCACGTTTTTATTTAATGGACTAAAATGCCTTTTGTATTGTTCTCTGTTAATGAATGGCCTACACACTTTTTAAATGGAATGCAGTGGAATGTATTTTTTAATATATATATTGGTCTAATAATTTAGTATTTGTTGACCCATTACTCACCTTCTCCAACAAGCCACGTTTTAGCCTCACTATTTATCTTCTCCAAGAAGCCAAGATATAAGCCAAGTATTATATAAGTCAGGGAAGTGAAAAAATTAAAACCCATTTCATTTCACCGATTCTGGAACATCCGGCTGAGCAAAATCCATTTCAAATCAATTTATTTTTCTTCAAAGTGATAATACTCTTCATAAATATCGAGTAATATCACTCTTTATTTGATCTTTTTAGATTCTTTTATCTTTTGAAATTATGAGTAACACTTCTACCATAGATGATTTATCCAAACCTCTTTGAAAATTTGTAACAAAACTTGATAAATTAAATGAAGGGGGTGGTAATGTACTTTGGCAATGTAATTTTTGTAATACAACTAAGAATAGTTCATATACTCGAGTTAGGTCACATTTGTTAAAAATGCCGGATTATGGTATTGGGGCTTGTCCTAGTGTGACACAAAGAGATATGAATGAAATGCAAAAATTAGAAGATGAGGCTATGTTGAGAATGAAACAAAAAGAACCAAAAAAAGTACCATTGCCATCGGAGGGTTATACGACTTCAACGGATTATTATGTATTGGGAGAAAAGAAAAAAAAGAGTAGTGCAATTGAAAAAGTCTTTAACATGACATCCCGTGATCAATTAGATTCCGAAATTGCAAGAATGTATTATTCAAGTGGCTTGCCCTTTACTCGTGCAAGAAATCCCTATTATATTAGTTCTTATACTTTAGCCTCGAATAGTCGATTGTCGGGATATAAGCCTCCCGGTTACAATAGTTTGAGAACTACCCTTTTTCAAAAAGAGAGAAGAAATGTTGAGAGATTACTACAACCTATTGAGAGCATATGGGCGGATAAAGGAGTGACTATTGTGAGTGATGGTTAGAGTGACCCACAAAGAAGGCCACTAATTAATTTCATGGCGGTGATCGAAAGTGGACCTATGTTTTTAAGGGCGGTTGATTGCTCGGGTGAGATCAAGGATAAATATTTTATTGCTAACTTGATAAAAGAGGTTATAGAGGAAGTTGGTTAGGAAAAAGTTGTTCAAGTTATTATCGAAAATGTTGCAAATTGTAAGGGTGCGGGGCAAATAATTGAATCGGACTATCCTCACATTTTTTGGACACTATGTGTTGTACACACTCTTTGTTTTGAAAAATATTTGTGCCGCAAAGAATGTTGAGGATAACTTGATTACTTATGAAGAATGTAGTTGGATCACTCATCTTTATGAAGAAGTAATGGCCATTAAATTTTTTTATCATGAACCATTTCCATGAGAAGAGCAATGTTTAATGAATTTGTGCCCATGAAGCAGTTATCTGTGGTCGATACGCGATTTGCTTCCATTATTGTTATGATGAAAAGATTTAAACTTATCAAGCGTGGGCTTCAAAATATGGTTATTGATGAAAAATGGTCAATTTATCGGAAAGATGATGTGCAAAGGGCAAGTTTTGTGAAGTTGAAATTACTTGATGATCTTTGGTGGGATTCTATAGATTATGTACTTTCCTTCACTTCGCCTATATATGACATGATTAGATTTTGTGATACGGATAAGCATTGTCTTCACTTGATCTATGACATGTGGGATACAATGATAGAGAAAGTGAAATGGGTGATTTATAGGCATGAAGGAAAGCGTCTAGAAGATGTATCATCATTTTATAATGCCATACACAAAATACTTGTTAATCGTTGGAACAAGAATAACACTCATCTTCATTGCTTGTCTCATTCTCTAAATCCAAGGTAATTCTAATTTATATGTTTATTATTTATTTACATTTTTCTATTCATTATATTTTTAGAAAGTTACTAATTATTATTTGTGTTTTTTTTAAGGTACTATAGTGCAGAATGGCTTAATGATGGTCCTACTCGTGTTCCTCCACATAGAGATTTCAAGTTTCTTGAGAAAGAATAAAATGTTTGAAAAGTTACTTGTTGTCAAATGAGGAACGCACTAGAGTGAATATGGAGTATTCAAAATTCTCGACAATGGAATAAGACTTTGGTGATATTGATTCTATCCATGATCGTTACAACTTGAATCCAAAGACTTGGTGGGTCATTCATGGCGCTTGTGCACCAAATCTTCAAGCTTTTGCCTTGAAGTTGTTGGCGCAACCATCTTCTTCATCTGTTGTGAATGAAATTGGAGTATTTATTCCTTTTTGCACTCTCTTAAATGGAATAAGTTAACTCCAAAACGTGTGTCGAGAATTTAGTATTCGTTCATAATAATCTTCGTCTCTTGTCAAGAAAGAGCCCACAATATTTACAAGGAGAGACTAAGATGTGGGATATCGGTGGTGATGCATTTGATTCTTTTGAAGATGTTGGAGCACTTGAAGTAGCTAAGGCTATTAGCTCATTCTCATAGATGGACATCTATAAACTTCTTTGCCGATAGATTTGCTGAGATAAGATAGAGGTCTTTTGTTTTGCACAAGTACAACTCATATTCCTCCATAACTGGCATTAGTCTCTATGATAAAGGCTTGAGTGAAATCTGGTAAAGCAAGCACATTGGTGGAGCTCATGGCCATTTTTAGGTTGTTGAAAGCTGCCTCTGTCCACAGGAAGCTGTCATTCTTTAAAAGATTGGTTAGTGGCCTAGCCAATGTCCCATATCCCTTTACAAATCTTTTGTAATAATTAGTTAATCCCAATAATTTCTTCAGTTATTTGAGATTAGTTGAGGAAGGCCATGATTGCATAGCTTCAACTTTTTTGGGATCTGCTGACACTCCTTGCTGGTCTATGATGTGCCCCAAGTATTCCACCATGGTTTATCCAAAATTGAACTTGCTGAGTTTGGCATATAACTGGTGTTCTTTCAATAGTTGTAACACGGCTCCCAAGTGCTCAGTGTGACTGGGCATATCTCCACTAAATATTAGAATATCATAAAAAAATACCAGAACATATTTCCTCAACTGATCCCAGAATATTTCATTCATTAAACTCTGAAATTTTGCTGGTGCACTGGTTAATCCAAATGGCATCACCTTAAACTCATACAAGCTTTGGTGTGTCTTAAATGCAGTTTTATATACATTCTCTAGTTTCACCCTTATCTGATGGTAGCCAGCTCTGAGGTCTATCTTGGAAAAGTACTAGGCACCATTCAACTCATCAATTAACTCATCAATCAGTGGCATGGGTATTTATATTTAACAGTTAGGCTATTAAGCTGCCTATAGTCAACACAAAACCTCCAGTTTCCATTCTTTTTCTTCACCAATAACACTAGGAAATCAAAATGGCTGTTGCTGGTTTGAATTAGTCCAGTTGATAGTATCTTATTGACCAACCTCTTTACTTCAGTCTTTTAGATAAATGGGCACCTATATGGTCTGAGTTTGAAAATATGTACTTCTTCTTTGAGTGGGATGTGGTGGTCATGTGACCTAGTTGGAGGTAAACATTTTGGCTTCTCAAAGACATCACTAAAGTTTGCCAGGATTGGTTTCAACTCTTCTGTAGTGGCTGTCAGGTCTCCATTCGATATTGCACACAGCTGTCCCATTATTCAATATGCCTGCTTATCCATTAAAGACCTCATCTCTGATCCAGTGATCATTTCAAATTTTCTGTTATTGGTTTTACTCCTTGGTGTCACCTTCTTTTTCTCACTAATAAAATTGATGTGCCATTGATTAAAGTCATAAGTCACTGGCCCAAATTGGCTAAGTCAGTTAACTCCTAACACCATATCACTTCCTCCAAGCTTCAATGATCTTAACTTAAACTCAAATTCCATTCCTTGCATTTGCCAAGTCATTGGAGGGTATACTGGTCTACTTTCCAGCTTGTGTCCATTAGCCACAGTCACAATTAGTGGTTTGGTATGATCATTCTGGTAACCCAAGGACTTAATCAACCTTTCATCAATGAAAATGTGGGTCTATTAAAATGGATATCTTATTGCCCTTGATCTATCTTCGTATCCTGATGGTTTTATGTTGCATACTCCCAATCAAACCATCAAGAGAGATATGCATGATTTTTTTCCCTTCCTCATGAGTCCCCTCATTCTCTAGTCCTTCAATAACTCTATCTTCCTCCTCAACCACCATATAATTCAACATTCTATTTTTGCAGACATATCCTATGGTGTATTTCTCATCACCCCTAAAACAAAGGCCTAAGTTCCTTTTAGTCTGTATATCAGTTGGGGTAATTATTTTGTATGGGAAGAGTTGTGTCTTTTTATAGGTTGTGACGGATGTCTCAAGTGATTTTTGAGGGTCATATGAGTTTTTGGAGGTGGGGATAAATTTATTTGGTTTGTGGGTTTTGTTTAAAGCTCAAATAGTGGTCTCTTGTGGCAAGGCTATCTCAAAGGCTTGGGTTAATGATGTGGGCTTGATCATCTTCACCTTAGACCTAATCTCTCTTTTCAATCCACCGGTGAACACACTGATATAGTATGATACAGGTAAATTGGGTAATGTTTGCATAGTTTGGGCTTTAAGATCCTCAAACCTCTCCATATAATCAGCGACTCCACCATCCTGCTTGATTTTACTAAAGGTTTCTACTACCTCTTCTTCAGTTGTTTCAACAAACCTCCTACATATCTTAGTGGTGAGTAAGTGTCATCTTGCATTTGGGCTACTAGATAGAAATCCATGGAACCGTATGTTAGCCCTCTCCTTCAAATACATTTTAGCTATGCCAATCTTCAGATCTTCGGGTACTTGGTGAAGTTTTAAATATTTATTGGCTTTTCTCACCCATTCTCTCGGGTTATCCCCTCCAAAATTTGGGAAATCAATTTTTGAAAATTTAGTATAAACTCCCCATTCTCCAAATCCCCTATGGCTATTAGTAACTCTATTTCCAATATCACTACTATTTAATTCAGTCCTACTGTTGGCACACTCAATTTGTTTATTCCTCTGATCATTATGGGCCACATTAAATCTGACCATCATAGCTACCAGATATTCATATTTGGAGTTCATGTCTTGCAGTAATTCTTCAACTCTATCCTGTTTACAACACATATTCTTGAGGATCTAATCAAATGAGTCAACCTTAACAGCTATAATTGAATAAGCAAGGCCCAAGTCACTGATATCCTTATCCAACTTCTTGAGGTGCTTATATGTTGCTTTCTGTTAAGTTTCCATGGTTTCGGTTCCCATAAAATTTCACTTCTCTGATACCAATTTGTTATGGATTAAACTCAATCAATGATGAATTCAACCCAAAACCAGCAGAACAAGAATGGGCTTAAGAAATTAAGCTGAAATTACAGCTTAATTACAACACTTTCGAACTCAATTTAATAAAATGGGATAAAATTGAAAGAAGAAGACGAAGAACAGAAATGTGAAAATCGAAGGAATCCACTGTGAATTTAGTTAAACATTCATACATTTTCTCTCTCTTAATCACGTGTGTGTGTGTGTGTGTGTGTGTGTGTGTGTGTAAATTAAAGAAAACGCATTTATGTTATTTACAACTTCTTCTGTTATTTACTACTTCAAAAAACGTAAAACACTATATTTAATGCTAATTATCCTAAATGAATCAAGCGGTGTTGTTTTCCACTGATTTGAAAATCAGTTAATTTTTGTTGCTCCAGTGATTCCTCAACTTTCTTCTTCTCCACTGTAATTGCTCCATAGCTGTTGGTTATTCATCGTTACAATATTTTTTATTCAAAGATCTGTCCATGGTGTTCATCCCACCATTAAAGCATATATTTGGAGAATATGAAGAAGATTTTTGAAATTTTTTTGAAATTTTATTTGGAGAATGTTGAGAAAATTTTAGATCTAGTTTTGTGGTAGTGCTGTCGGTTGGAGTGGCAATGGATTTTCAATTTGAATTCAGAAGAACGAGATTGTCCCGGCCAGGTATGTCTCATCAGATTAGAAATGACCATTGACAATGATGGTGCATGTCAACATAAAAGGAACAAAAAATTTTGACTTGTGGTGTTGGTTGTGGTGGAAGGGCCAAACGATAGTGGTAATGGCGAGATGGGATGGAAGATGGTGCTATGACCAGTGGCGAATCTAGGGTTGAAATTCAGCTAGGGCGGACATTGACTGGTCAACTGTCAAATATTGACCGTTGATTAGTCAACGGACGATGCTTGTGAAAAAATAATGTGAAAATATTTTTAATAAATACGTAACTTATAAAGCAATAAAAAAAATCATATAATAGTGAAATATAATTCGATACAAACCGTAATAATTCCTGTTTGATAACTAGTTACAGTGTCTTAGTCAAAATGGGAACGAACAAGAACTACAAATTTAGTTGTTTAAATAACTTACCTTCCTCGAATGAAGCTTCTCCTTCTCTTTCTCTTTCTCTTTGAGCTCTGAAAATGCCTACCGACAAAACGATAATCATTCATTAGCATGATAAAATACACGTCATACACGATAGCCAACACCAGGGGCGAACCCATGATAATGGTTCAGTGGAGGCGATAAAGATTTACATAAAAAATAATTTAAAATAAGACAATAACGATAATAAAATACTTAAAATAAAGTCAAATCTATGGCAAAAAAAAAAAGAGCAAAAGTTTTGATAAATACTTTCTATATTCTTCAATTTTGACCACTCCTTTTCAAATTATACAATTATCATATTAAAGAGAAATAATAAATTCTTTATTTGAGGATTTATTCATGCAATTATCTTATTTTTTTAATTTCTCAAAGTTCAAGAACCACAAATGAAAATTTTGAATTTAAAATATACATTCTCTCTCTCTCTCTCTCTCTCTCTCTCACACACACACACACACACACACACACACACACACACACACACACACACACACACACACACACACCGTCTTCAACCCAAAATTTTTATATATACAACATATACATACACTACACGTAGTGACGCAAGGAAAAAAATTGATGAAGCCACCACTATTTTTCTGCAAAATTTCAGCACGGGCGGACGCGGGGTCTCGCCATGTGCTAGATCTGCCTCTGGCTATAACGTTTGTGATGGGTTGAGTTGGGTTGGAGGTGGGAGGATGAAGTTTTTTTTTCTTTTGTTTATTTCTTTTTAAAATTATTTTAATTAAATGTGAAAAGATAATTTTTTCATTCTTAAAAATAGTTAATTGAAGGTCAACGGTGCATATTTAGGCTTAATTTGGTATTGTTATGATTTTAAAAGAATCAATTTTTGTTGTGTTGAAGAAAGAATTAGTTGTGGGAAGAATCAGTTAAGGGACGTGTCTTCAATTTATATTTGAATAGATTTTAAAAATTCATATAAATTTTAGTGTCTCCAATTCAGATTTTAATATATTCATTTGAAATTTAGGTCTCTTCAACTAAAATTTAAATGGATTCTATAGAAATTTATGTGTCCTCAATTACTAATGGATTTATTAAGATTTCATTAATTAGAAGATTTAAACAAATTTCCATTGATTTCAAGCTCATAAATATGAATACCAAATTCTTTGAGAATTCTATCCCCACCTTCAATCTAACTATTTTCTTACGCATCTCTCCTTCTCACATCTCTCATCAATTTGTCCCACAAGTTTTTGTAGTAAAATCTTGTTCTTGATTTTCAAATCATATTAGCATGGAGATTTATTGAATTTTTCATTATTTTATTTTTATATTTCTTGGCACAATTGTCAAACATCCTCTTTAAATTTTTATTCTTGATAGTCCATGATTAAACCAAACAATTTGGCTGAAAAATATAAATAATATATTGGTAAATATTAATTATATAATTAGTCTAATACCATATGAGACAATTAGATATTGAAATGTAAAATCAATATAGCACTAAAAATTTTTTTTTTGAACTTGAAAAGATTTACTCGTCAACTGCGACATATGTAAATTATCTTTTTAAACCATAAAATAACTTTTTTATACAAGATGGTTAAACAACTGATTTTGGAAGAGAATGAATCCTAAATATCCATCATCTAGTCTCGGATATAAAAGAGAAAATTTTATAAAAAAAAATAAGTAGAAATAAAGTGAAAATTAAACTTTATTTCAATTTTTGTTTTTCAAGAAGCGTTGTTGTTTAATCAATTTTTTTTTTAATAATTCAAAACCAAGGAAATTGATAATAGTAATGTGAATCCTTCAAACAATAGATCTAATTGCACTTCGATTTTAGAGATTACAGATGACATATTTATTAGTTTATTCTCTAGAAGCTTAGCTGACACAGCTGTCGTATTGGTCTACCTTTCAATTTATCGGATCATTCACCTATTTGACTGTAATATTTATATTTCAAGATTGTTCTCTTTTCAAAATTCTACTCAAAATATTTGTTTATGTTGGGCAGTCAATTGAACTAATTGGAATAAAAATAATGTAAAATTACTATTTTTAATAAAACGACTACATATTCATGAAAATTCATAGAAATCTATATGAATATATTGAAATTTATAATATAGAGTTGTGTTGAAACCTTATAAATTCTGTGGAATTCTATTCAAATTCATAAATATTAACAAATCTTTTAAAATCTGAGTTGATGACACACTTGATAAATTTTTGTTTCAAAATTATTATGTATTTCAAAATCAGCAATTCAGCGTTTGGTAAACAAAAGTGATTTATTAATATTCCTGTATATATTTACTAAAATGGACATTGATTATAATTATATCATTTTGTATTACTATTATCATTATTTTACTTTTACAACAATATGTAATATTATCAAATATTTTTCAATGATTTTTTTTTCTATAATTATTTTAAAATAAAAATAATTAATATCTATTAAATTCCAAATTTTATAAAATAAAAAAAATAAAAGCATAATCAATATAGTAGAAAAAGAATTATTTAATTAATAAAGGGTTAAAATTGATATTTTGATTATAGATAATTAGATATGCTAAAAGCATAATATGAGAAGTTACAATTTTGCTGTTTTTCAAAATTTGCTATTAGATAGTACATATTAAGTTTACCAAACACTTAAAACATTTTTTAATTGTTTGACAATCATAAGTTGGATTCTAAATTAATCCCAAACAGCTCCTTAGTCAACTAATGGATTTCGACGGATTTTATCCAAAGATCCTTACATTGTATATTTTTGCAAACGTTTGGGATTGTAGTGCCAAAGATTAGGAACCTCTATGTACTTTTTTTGGAAAGTTTGAGACAATTTCCCTTTTATTTATGGTTGTAAAAATAGGAAATTGATATATGGATCAAATGCGTTTTTGCGTTGTTCGTTATTTTGATTTCTTTTTTCTTTATTATTTTGTTAGCAAAAATGAAAATATAGTCTTTTTAGTAAAATTTGGACCTTTTAAAAGAAAATTGGACATATTCAATATATTTGCTCTGTTTTATTGATATGCATAAACAATTGAATTAGATAGATATTCCATAACGTAATTGAAAGTATCATAAATACATACAAAATTGCATACAGTACTCAAGTGTCTTGTAGAAAATAGATTTTAATTTGAAGAATGCATAACCACATCGACTGTAACGATACAATCCCCTAACCATGAATCACTAGATTCGACATTCATCTCGACATAGTCTATGCAGGATTCGATCTATCACACTATTACGGATTGTCTACGGAAGATTGAACTCTAAAATTGATTTAATTCGTGTCCTGAGCTATTCGAATCTAAGATCTCATCTTTAAGAAGGACTTAAGTTTAATGCTGGTACGTGAATAATTACATTGCTCTTCCTACAAACTTTAGATTGAGAACATGCGAATGTACGTAGAATAAACAAGCCTTTGCTCCCACTTGAGGTTTTCCACTTCCACCCGAGAGATATCTTGCACAATTCTGCCAAGTCTTGTAAAAAGACCCAATAGATTCACCCGAATGATGGTCCATTGCCTGATTATTTCTTCCTCAAGTAACAAAATACCCAAATTTGATTGACCCGACCCAATATACTGACCTGCCTTGAGAAGATAATGATCGTTGGGTGAATTCTGGATCAATGGTTGGCAGCTGTGGTATTTATATCTCCTTAAGTTTCCCTAATCGATCAGAATGAGTCCTGCAGTCGTTGAGAGAGAGACAGAGAGAGAATTTGAGAGCGATTCCTTTCTGGTGCTATTCCTTTCATTTTCTTCTCTGATATTCTTTAAAACTTCTAGTTTTAGAGTTTTCTGCTTCTTCTTACCTTCTACGGTGAAGGTTTTTTGAGTGAACTATTTAAGAGAGTAGTGTTTTGTGTGGTCCCTGGTTTTTATCGTTTCTTTGAGTTACTGTAGCAACTCAGTCAAATTAGTGGGTTCTGGGTTTTCCTTTGGGTCTGGTTCTTGGGTTGAAACTAAGGGTACAATATTTTTTAGCCCTAAATCTTTTGGTTGAATCACGGTCTGTAGGATTTGAACCTATGACATCGAGTTTTGGAGACCCACGTTTACTCTTTGGTGTTTCAACATTCAACTGTGTTCTTTGTTTATGTAAAAAGATCTTGGTTTCAACAATATTATTATTAGTAAGATAGGTTGTCTTGGATCCTTAACATGGTTCAAACCTGAATTTTCATAAATATTGAACCCCATACACTAGATTTAAGTGAACTGAAATTGTCCTTTTCCCGAATGGATTTAAGTATAAAAGGCCCAACCAAAGAGTGAATATTTCTTTGGTTTTCACGAGTATCGCCATGCGTTTTAATTCTGATCACTCTCTTCGAAATATAACACAATAATAGAATGAATCCGTAAAAAAAAACTCAATCACGAATGACGAATTCCATCTGGACCAAATGGTACCATACATACCAAATCTTGCACAGATGATGTCGGGAGCGAAATGGACGAATTCAGTAAGCCACGGTCGAGGATTGTAAAAAAAAAAAAAAATCCTCGTTATTTTAAACTTGCATGTAACTATAATTAAGCTTGGATGGAAGTGGACGGATGTGCGTGCGGGCAGATCATGCATCATGTTCACCGTATTGGCATTAAGTGTCGAAATTTTAATTCTAGACAGTTAGTTCCAAGTTTGGGTTTTATAGTTGGATTTCGTAATTTCTTTGTTGATTTAATTGAATTTGATGATAATTTAACTTTATATGATGAATTTGGGATTTTTAGTCGTTCGCAGTGTCAATTGAATGAATTTTTAGTAATTTGCTCGAAGTGAATGTAATTTCCTAGATTCTGCCCCATTTCAAAAATAAAAACTTTCCCAAATTGAATTCTTGAGTTTTGTGATGTGGTGAGTGGGGTTTGATAGCACTACAAGTTATCTAATCGAAGAATTTGGAATCACGTGGATCCACGGTTTGTAAATCTAATTACGGTATTTTCCGTAATCGCGACCAGTTGTATATGAGAGCAGCAACGTGTTGAATTAGAGAATTTTTTTGAATGACTTATCGTTAGAGTTAAGGTTTAGTTTTCGAATATGCTGTGTACGCCAACGTGTTATATGTTGTTCAAATTTCATGATTTTTGGAGTCTGTTTCTATGGTAGAAATTTTTTTGGCGACAAACTACCATGCTTGAAAAACAGATTTCAAGCATGCTTTTAAAACCACTTTATGCGAGTTTTAAAGTTCAATATAATTTTTGTCTAAAGACTGCCAGGTCTGCCCCTTACCTGAGAATACATTCAAGTAGCCTCAAGTTTCACTTTATTTGAACAATTTAGGCTTGACGATAAATTGTAATTTTTGGGTTGAGGACTATGAGGTAGACAAAACCTATAGCACGTGGCCTAACATATAGAAGTTCGAACGAGGAGACTGAGGCAAAGATTGTAGGGCACAAGATTACCTCGATCAAGACAATGAATAACCTAATAGACAAGCTACCATCCCAATGGGGGAACATTGGCATATTGGTTAGAGATGAGAATGAGATGCTGTACATTACCCAATCAGAGCACCCAGATAGGATTGAGTTTGAGGAGTATTGCTACACCCTATCGCGAGGTGGATGGACAATCTTGATGACGCAGCCTTGTAGCCAGAGTATGAACCCGAGTATGAGTAGAGAGTTTATTAAGAAAGGACATTGCCTCGGCACCATAAGGTAATATAGAACTTCAAAAAAAAAAAATTGGACTTAATCTTGGTTGGACTCTATATTGAAGAGTTTGATATATAAACTAGTATACCGCTTACATGTGGTGGATCCGACCGTAGAATTCCAATTCAATAACAAATGAATATCATGAAGCAGAAGAATAAGATGAATTTAAAAATCTGATTTGAGAAGATGAGATTGATGAATGAAGGAGATATGATGAAGAAATTAATTTTTACTTTATTTTTTTGAAGATAGAATACATTTTAGCGTGAGAATACATTTTATCGAGGTTGAAGATGGAGATGAAAAGTATTATTAAGTACTCATGATTAATTATTGATATCACTAAAGTTGAAGATAATATGATTATTAAGAGTATTATTAAGTACTCATGATTAAGTCCCTAAACTTTATAGATATCACTAAAGTGTCTTAACTAGACTTTTTTTTGCAAATAATAAATTTCAACATTATTATTTGCACTCTAATAATATTCTCTCAACTAACGAGAAAGTCTTGCTATTTTACACTTAGTAAATTAAATAAAGTTGCTAATAGACCTACGAACAACTTAAATTTTCCACCATATGTTCTATTTATCATATTCTATAAATTTTGAGATATTACATAGACAAACTCACACCAACCCGTTAATTTGAGATTTAATTTTCATTTTCATTTTGAGGTATCGAAAAGATTTGGAAAATAACACAAATGATTTATATCGAAGAAAGATTATCTCTTGGTTTAAACATTGTACATTGTACGTATAGTATAGGATGCTTTTTGAAGAATAAGAAAAAATCAAAGCTATCATTTTCTTCTCCACCCATCCAATACTTTCATTCGAAGTAAAAACCCAAGCCCAAATTTGTAATACTATCAAAAACAAATTCATTCCGTCTCTGAATAAATCTCATTTTTCACACGACCATTTCGAAATGGAGGAGATTTCACAAAATATCCACTCTTTAATGCGAGTTTAGAATATGTCTAATTTTGAGAAATTTGACCAAATTGTCAAAAAGAAATTTAAAAAAAGAGACGAAAATATCCTCAACAAATAATCAAAAATTTTCAATTTTATTATCTTATGTCTCTAACTTTAATATATTAATTCTCTATGCAACTTTACCATTTCACACCACATGTCTCTCTTTTGTTTCTCTTTATCAGATTCTACCATTATTGTCACCACAATCAAACAAATTGCAAGATACATCATCCGTCACCCGCTTTAACTGCCATTGTGACGTTGCCATTGCTCTACTCGAGTACTCATCCGACAATTTTCTCACCACCATTCTACCGAATTTTGGACCAATAAATTTTTTTTTTTACTTTTTTTTTTTTATTTTTTGCATTTATTTTGTCAATTTTCATATATTCACTTTGCTAAATTTTTGAATATTTGTTATGACCCATTTGACATGATATTTGATCATTGTACTTAATCGCAAAAATGATTAAAATGACAAGTTGATGAAATATTTGTAAAACGCGGAGCCATAACAAATTAGCTACTCATTTGCTAGTGAACAAAAATGTTATTTTACAATTAACTTAATGAACTAAAAAGTTCAGTTGCGTTATCGTTATTATTATTATTGTTGTTATTATTATTATTATTATTATTTTTTTGAAATCGACAGTTAGCTTGGTGAATTGTCAAATTGACAGTTCAAAAACATTTTTTTAATCGATAATTACCTTGGTGAACTGTTGATTATTTTCAACAATTCAATTAAAATTGACATTTTTTTTTAAATCAACATTTACCTATTGAACTATCAATTTTTTTATTGTTCAAACTTTGAAAATTGATAGTTCATTTATTTTGTCTCACAATAATTGAATTTTCACTTTTTGTTTTAGTTTAATTATAAAAAAATATTATAAAAATGAGATGTCTTTTAACCATAAGTTAATTCACATATCTTGTGTAATAACATTATAGTGTATATAATTTCAAAATTCACTTATTGTATGAATTTGAAGTACCATCAAATCTTAACTAGTTTTATTTTTACAAAGAGATATATCAAACATTTTGCATGGTCTAAAAATAACCACGTATACAAATGTTATCAAAACATCTTTGGGTTAATTTATTTTCAATTAAAATTTTGTTAAAAATTGAAATCAAAGTCAACAATTAATTTTAACCAAACATTTCATGGACCTATAACTTTTTACATTTTTTCAACAACACATTTCATCAACTTTTCAAAAAAATTTGATTTTAATTAAAATCAAACACACCCTTACTTTTAAACACTTTTACAAATTCCCCATCGAAGTATTACATTACGTTCACATTAATGTCTTTTGCGGTTAAATCTGTTTTAAGGCTGGGTATCCAAACAGTGCTCACTTTCTAACTGGACATGTAATGCACAAAGCCCCCTTCACAATTGGTTTAGCAGGTTTTAATGTCGTCTTGACCTAATTTAATCATACCCGATGAAGATAGTAAAATCCAAGGATAGTAGCCATCACTAATATCCTCTTTACCAAAAAAAGAATATAATAATAATAATATCATCATTTCTGTTTGTCAATGCCAACAGTTCTTAATTTGAAACATAAAATTAGTTTTGTGCCTGGGCTAAATTCAAAATGAATTTCATTTTTGATAATTTTACATTCAAAGCAATATTAATTGAACTCTTCAAATTTGGCACCATTTTATTTTTTTTAAAACTATTATTTTGTCCACTAGACAACATATTAACTTGTACACTAAAAATAGGCTGCTATAAAACCATTGGGGGCATTTTGTAGAGAGTCCATGAATATACTGCCCATTCACGTCAGTATGTATAATTCCTTTAATATAGAAATCTATTTGAACCGTGGTTTCGACACCATTCGTGCTATTTTATTATTTCCTAATTTATTTAAATCACATAGGGCACAAGTTTAGTAGGTACGAATGCCTTAAGTTGATCTATTTTATTTTTCGATTTTTATTCACAGAAACTCACGAGGTTTTTGTTCTTACCTCTTGAGGGGCCAAAGAGTTTTGACACTTCAATTGATCAATTGAAAGTGAACTCTCGTCCGAACCAGAATCTGAGTTGCTCGATCTGTAATTCTTACCTGTATCGAATATCCCAACAGCAGTAAGGACCATCAAATCTTGATCCTTGCAGAACACGCTAGTTAACTCCATCACGAGACAATAGCAGTTGGCCCGACCAAAATTAACCAAGCACAACATTAAAGTACTGCCCCTGGCCTGCAGTTTTAACCTACACCACAGTAATTTTATCTTCTAGGAAATCCAGTTCTTAACAGTATTAAAGAAGAAATGAAACAAAAGTTTTGATACTTGTGCTGCTGACCAATCCTATCCAGCGTCCCAAACATTTTTGACAAATACTCAACATCCAGCATATTAGCACAAGCAGAGATCACGATGATTGAACCACCAAAACTGCTCAACATACCTTTCCTGATGCTGATGCGGGGGGTGTTGGCAAAGATGCCATTCCCCACAATTATTTTACATAGATTTCCAACAGCAACAGAGGGAATCACCAACAGAAGGTAAAATCCTCATTATTTTCACCGGCTTACCAATCTGTAACAGTCAGGAAAAGATCCTAAAAGTACTACAAAGAGCAGCATCGATATCAAACACCAGGAATTGATAAAATATAACTGATCTTTTTATCAACCCAAACTGTATGCAGATCACCATTATTTTGCAATTTTATTGTTGGCCTTCAAATCAATAATAATGTCATACCATAAAGAGCTCATTACGACCTAGTTGGCACTCCACTCCAGCTAATACTTTTCTCTAGTTTGATTGACGTGAATCTCACAGCGATTATACACTGACCTGGAAGTCTCCTCCTATCTTCTGCAGCTGTTGCCGTTTTTCTTGTGGAAAATATTTACATCATTTCATGTAAAATGAGATGGCAATATACCAGCTTTAGTTCTTCAGATCACAACTTAGGCCTATAAGCTTGGTTCATTTTCTGCAATCATTGATGAGTTGCCACATTATAATCCATGTTAGAAAGCCATACTCACATAACTTGGGATGTGGCCTTTAAAGCAATCCAGAAGACCTTGTGTATTTTATGCAGAATGACATATACAGGCCACAATACACTCAACAGATTGCCTCCCTTTGATGAATCCCTTATAAGTATTTGCTTAACCAAAAGTGGGGTGCTTCCAGTTCATTTGAAAACACATTGCAATGTCTCAAAATTAACAAGATGAACCCAAATCCAGCTTCTTTTGTTACTGACCATAGAAAAGACAAGACTTATCTCACAGAAGCTGCACCGGCCCAGTGGGGATACCAGCTTCAATAATATTTCTCTGCCTCGTTCTTCCCACAGTAACATATAGGTGGAAAGAGCAAATCCTGCAATTTGCAAATGTATGAACTCATAATTGATAAATAATCTAAAATAACTTTAAAATAAAGTAGTTGGTAAGCTGCATCATTTAAATAAGCTGCTCTGAATCGAAAGGATAGACCATAAGTAGACTTGCTAAGTAAGTTAAGGAGGTAAAATCATTAAAAGAAGGAACAAAAGACTAAAACGAGAGCCCAACCATGTGGAAACTAGAGGAAGTATGACAGAAGTTTGAGAAAAATAAATTCAACAAAGACAGGAAGTCATTATTATCACTTTTATGATATAGGACACTACACAAAAGGAGGTAAAAGAGATAAAAGCATTGGCAGATTCAACCAGTTCACAAGAAGATAGAAAGTAAATCGAAAGCAGCAATATTATATTTCTCCATTTTTCAGTGAGATAATATTATATCCCTGATAGAAAGGTCATATATTCACACAACAGCTAAGACGACCCAGCAGTGTAACCAAATAGTAAGGCCGTCAAGCATACAACAACAAAAGCAAAGCCTTAGATCCAAATAATGAAATAAATTTGAGATCGGTTACATGAATCCTTCTTTGCCACCCCATTCAAATCACTGCTACATCTAGTGAAAGTCTAGATCATCAACCACAAGCCATGTTATTTTTTGACCTGCCCCTCCATATTCTAAACTTGTTCTGATGGATCGCATCAATCTTAGAACAATAGTCTCTTCCCAACCACCTAAGTCGTTCTTCCATTGATTTATCCTCAATTGCTCCACCTCCATGCGTATATTTTCAGTTCATAGCTTTGTCCATTTTAGAATGACCACACATCCATCGTCGTAAGACCTCAAGCATAACTTCACTTAAATAGGAAGTCATTTATGGAAGATTCTTTCCTTATAACAAACTAAATAAACAAGGAATCATAAAATATTGGCTTTTAAATATGAAGATTCTATGTTTACAATCCAGTCATGTTCTCAATAGATTTCCCATAATGAGGGGGTTCTTGTCACCAAAGTATCTAAAGGCATATAGTTCACAACGTAAGCAAGTAAGCAAGCAACCAATTTGATGAAGCACATGAAAACGTTTAAAAACCACCATATGCACAATAGGACTGTGATCTGTCAACAGAGAAAATAGCTGAACATATTGTTCCTCTTACAATGAACAAAAAACCAAAACAGTAGCAACTAATTTGTTGCATCAATATGTCTGGGAAGCTGAGATTTGATCTGAGTACCAATCAACCAATGTGTTCAGTAATCATCTCAAGGACATCTAACCAGGGCCTCCAACACATAGGAACAGTAACTTCAATGTAGATGTACATCATCATATCTCATCAAAAATGAAACCGAAGGTCTTCATACAATGATCAGCCACACACTACTTACAACCTTGTAACCATGGCACTCAGTAAGTCCAAATCCACTGCATGTGCACTGCTTCAGCTTGGTGTCTACCTGAAAACAGAAAAGTATATAAGCAACTGAACATGGTATGTTAACATGCATCCATTACTTAAAAGAGAGAGAGAGAGAGAGAGAGAGAGAGAGAGAGGGACAACATTACCATATCAGTCACTTGGCAGAAGAAATACGGCGCAGAGAAGATATCCAACTACTTGAAGGACCAGTATTGTCGCCATTTCCATTACCAGCACTTGCTTCAGTAGATAATATAGGTTTTGGGCCATTCCCTTTCCCCATGACAGCAGAAGCAAATGAAGTAGATGGCATGTGTGCATTGCTCATCATCTACAGAATTAAGTAAAATAAGCGTACAATCTGCTGATGGATAAATACAAATACATAAATCTGATTGCTCATTAAGAATGACAAGATCAGACAACATTATTCATAGTGCCATAAAAAAACCAAAGAATTTATTCATGTAAGAAATAAAAGGGGAAAACGTGGATAATAAAAGTTGATGTCATTTCTCCTCTCATTCAACAAAAAAGGATTGACATACGTTTCTATTAAGAGGATTCTCGGATGTCAAATTTCGATTTGTTGACGATTTAAATTCCATACGGATGCCAGAACTAGCAGCTGCATTGTTTGATCTCATTCGTTCACCCAAGTCAGCTAAATAAGAAGCATTATTGCCTGCAGACATCAAATTAAAAAATGTAACTGTTCAGTTACTTAAAGATATATGAAATCAATTAACCAAGAAAAGTAGAAAACTGACAGGCTGGACATTCATTACTGGCATATTTAATCTAATCTTGATATCATTCTTTCTATTTTATTTGATTATTTAGTTTTTGGTTTCAGTTTCAACATCGATCCCAGCATGAACTAGGCACTAAGAACCATTACAGAATAATTAGGCTGCCAATGATTAACTTAATCTGTGTAATTTCAAAAGTACAGATGCACTGTACAAAATACAAAGGCAGCAAAACTTCCTCCTCTGCCTGTATGTCGAATGAATATGATTAAGCGAAATGAAAATTCTCCAAACACAATTTAATCTTCCAACAAAAACTTGAATTGGATAAATAATTTTTTGTTACACTTTACTTATCCTGTTAAGCAAAGAACACCAGAAAAATCTAACCTTGTTGCTTTTCCATATCCATTGGAACCGGACGACTGCTCTCTCCAGCAATTGGCTGTCAAATAATTTATACATTAAATTTTGACAAAAAGATGATAATGATGGGTATCTCACACAAAGAAAACACACTGATGATTAAAGATTCAAAATTATATGCAAGCTGGCAAATATAGACCGATCAAATAAGCATAAAAAACAATGAGCACTCTCTATCAACAAAATGAAGGAAATATGAGAAAGAAATTACTGATACCCGTTGTTGTGTTTTACTTATTTGTGCTTGCTGATATTTCAGAATGGTCCAGTCAAATATGTAATCAAATTCATATCCTGCAAGAGAGAGAAACTTTTTAGTTGATAATTCAAGCCAGTATTAAGACATGGAAACTGAGACATCATATCAATCTTGTGCTCATCCCAAATGCAGATTAATCAACTGACAAACCCAAGGATTAATAACTATTCTTTGACACGAACTTGTTGCATGCACACCAACTGGGCAACAGACTTAACAATACCTTCGCGAGTAAACAGTTCACGAAAGAGGCGTTTCAGGAATCCATAATCAGGCCGTTGGTCAAATGTTAATGAATGACAGTAGTGGAAATACGATGCAAATTCCACTGGATGGGACTTGCACAACACCTTCAGGGAGGAAAAAAATAAGTACAAAGGAGAAAAGATATTTGAAAGAAAATATGAGACTAGAAAAAAGGAATAACTATTGATACACGTGCCCACCTCAATAGGAGTGGATAATTTTTTCTCACATATTTTGTCATATTTTTGCTTCTTTGTGGCAGCTTTCAAACCCTGCCATGGAAGGCTATACACAAACAAATGGTTGGTTAAAGAGAAGCCAACTTGAATCATCTTTCGAAAAACCTAGGAAGCACCAACATGTATACGCAACACTGACACAAGATGACACAAACACACCAATGCAATTTTTCAGAAAAGTACAACACAACACATTGTGACACTTCGATTAAAATAATATCTTATTATAGTGTAAAACAAATAGAACATTGTATATTTGCTCAATTTTCAAAAGGGTAAGTGATGTTAAAGCAAAGAGAACACATCCGTAAATGTATATCTTCAATTTTCAAAAAGGTAAGAAAAGGGTCAAAATCTGATGTTTAATGGTGTAAAAGTCGTGCCTGCAAGTTTTAATTATAATCAGATAGTGATCTGAGTTAAAAATAAATGTGGTTTATTAACTAAATGTCTAAATCATATTTTGAGTAATATTAAAAACTTGCCTATTTTTTAACCTAAAATTGTGCCTACCTTTTTAGCTAAAACCGTGTTCATTTTCAATTAATTGGTGTTTAAGAAACACAACACATTGGGGTTTCAGACCCTTTCAGCAAGCGCCGCTCACCCCTCTTCAACTCCCTTCCACCCACTTCAACATCTAAATTCCACCCACCACCAATTATTTCATTTAACCAGAATCGTTTGTTCCAGCTCCAACTCCAGGTCAGCTTTTTATAAGCGCCAATCATTTGCTTCTCTCCTCCAGACAGGTTAGTATCTTCTTTTTTCTTCCGTTTTTGTTTCTATTATTTTAATGTCGTAGCACCATATCTGATTGTGAAAAACAAAAGAAAGACATGCCACATCTCAGTGTCCAGCACGCTACGGGGGCGTGTCAGTGCTTCCTGGTCAGAAACTGAAAAATTAAAACTATACTAAAGAAAGAAGAACTAAAAAAACTGCTTACCTTCCTCTCAAGAAATACAAAAGTACATATCCAAGGGATTCTAAATCATCCCGCCGACTTTGCTCTACAAAACAAAGGAAAGTATAATTGAATGATCATAACGGCCCCTGAAGACTTCCCGTCCTCTTCTCCATGGCTAAAACAACAGGAATGAAAGATTACATATTTAAAAAGGGACAATAAGTATCTCTCCACTTACCAATCCCAAGATGAGTATTACAACTTGCATACCGAGCAGTCCCTGTCAGATTTTTATTTTCCCTGAACAAATGAGAAGTAAAGCAATATTATGTATGGATCGGAGAGATGTAAGAAGGAAGCTATTACCGAAAAATGGACAAAGGAAAATGATGAAGCAAATCCCAACATGGGCCAAGAATTGCCAAATTTTGTTATCCAAATTTAATCCCACAAGAATATGTTTTACCTAACCAAACAAAGTAATCTTTACGTCTTTTTATATTAGTGAACTAGAATTATGACTGATCAAATGAATAAAAGATTGAAGGAAAATAAACACCAAACAAGGAGAGAGTATACAATTAAAAAAATCCTGGAAGTTATACAACAGAAAGTGCACCTATAGGGGATATGCCGATTTGTTGTTGAATCCCGATATCTTTTGGCAAGACCAAAATCAATAATGTAAACCTGAAAAGCACAATATCATATGCGAATCATGAATAGAACAATTATTTATTTATTTATTTTTTTGTGCGGGGGTGGTGGGGGTGTTGCAGGAGTTAAGGAAATGAGTACAAAAGATATAGAATAGCAGTTACGATTACCTGATTTGCTTTTCGTCCAAGGCCCATGAGAAAGTTATCCGGCTTAATATCCCGATGCAGAAACCCTTTAGAATGTACAAATTCTATTCTAGTTATCTGCATAAACAATTTAGATTTAAGAATCGCAACAAGCATGAAATAAAAGAAGAATGCAGAGTCTGAGATTTTGAGGGCAAATATAATTGCTTATAAATTCTTACCATTTGATCAGCCAACATCAAGACAGTTTTCAGCGAGAACTTCCTACCGCAGTACACGAAAAGATCCTCAAGGCTTGGTCCCAGCAAATCAAGGACAAGGACGTTATCATCCCCATCCACGCCAGACCATTTTATACCAGGTATACCACCTAGTGAATGAATAGAGGTAAAATACTTTAAACTTAAAAATAACAAACACAAATGCAAACAATTAAAGTTCCTAATAGATTAGTCATACAGTCTTCTGCGCTATGCCATCTCTCAATGTATGGATAGCTAAGACATGTGGACTTGGAATACAACACATCAGAGACACATGCGTGTGTTTCACGCCGCCAGATCTTATACCCATCATCTCAATAAATATGGCCATATGAAAAAGACATTGCTCAAACATAAGGATAGATAATTTCTCTTATCTTTTCAACATTCTTCTATTACAATTTTGACTATGTTCGTTTAGATAGAAGAAGAAAAAACTTACTGAATATTATCAATTATAATGCAAGAGAATTGCCAATTTTCACACTCAATCATAGAGCTGCGACGTACAAGTGCATGATGACAGTTTGAGAATTGTACAACACTTATATCAACTTTTGACTTCTTTTTTACTTTTAGACACGGTTGAAGAAGCACTAGACACATTTAAGAGCATTTGACAAATCTTGGCATCTGACACTTATCCTGAGACTGTTGTTTTCGTAGTGGAAAATAATAAATGCACTTATTTATTTCCCGGCAAAGGTGAATTAACATGAGACTGATGATGGTATAAATCAAATTTTTTCCTAATATATCATTTAGATAGCAGACGCATACAGAAAATGTGCATCATTTGCATTTGAAAAAACTTTGGAATTAATTGGTACGTACTTCCTCCTTGAATAATATTATACAACTTGGCCTCATAAAGAAGTTGTGGGTGCTTTGTTTTATTATTTTCCTGCAGAGAAAAAATAAATACAAAGGATTGAGTTTATTATCAAAAAATCAAAAACAGTAATACATTGATATTAACTATTCTCTATGCCTGAAAATTTTGCCGCGCAGCTTCAACAACAGACCAATCTTTCACTTCGTGCTCAAATGATATCAATAGAAAACCATATGCAGAAGGCTAACAACATTAAATCATTTACCTCAGTAGTTCTTATCAATCATTAAGTAATAAAGTTAAGTTAAAAACTTCTACATGATTACTTGCGCATACAAACCCACACATAACATCGGACCATGTGCATACAGCTATCTGATTCTAGATTTGCATTTTCAATTCGGATAAAAGCCAAAAAAAGGGAAGAAGTAATTGATAACCATCAAACCTACATGCAACAATTTTATGAAATTAACAGAATTGTTTTTATTAAATTCAAAACTTACGATCTTCACGGCAACGATCTCAAAAGTATCAATATGTGTAGCTGCAAAATTGAAAAAAAAAAAAAAAAATTCCAATAAATTTAGTACAACTTAATCACCCAAACAAAGAAATTCAGCTAATAAAAAATGTTTAAATGAGCACAAACAACTTACCTATAAATATTTCGCCGAAGGATCCGCTGCCGATCTTACGGCCGAGTTTAAATTTACCTCCGACGATCCTTTCCATCAGCGTTTTCAGATCCACAGCTCGGATCGAATCTCAATTATCATCTAACGAAACTTATATAAAACTACAAATGAGAAACAGAAGCCAGAAACACACAGTTCGTGAAAATCGAGAAGACGAGCGTAGGGCTTTGAAGGCTTGTCCACTCTGTATTTACGTTATAATTCACGAGAGTGGGCAAAACAGGAAATGAGGATAGGGTTCCCACGTGGAAAGGAGAGAGAGTGGGGTGGGGTAGGGGTAGTTTTGGAATCTCAGCAGCTCATATTGGTCGGCTTTTGTGACTTGTTGACTTCATTGTACAACAAGAATAATTGTTGGTACCTCGTAGAGGTACGTTTGTTGAGCTTTAAAAATGTGAAAGTTAGCCTTACTTAAACTTTGGAAAAATTTTCAATATTTTAAAAAAGGTAATTAGCACGTTCGTCTCTATTCTTTGGGTCTATTGCAAAAATTATTCTTATCGTTTGAATTTCGACATTTAAGTCCTTAAATCACCAATTCTTTACACAAATCGTCCTTACCGTCTAATTCTGTCAAATTAAGTCGTTAAGTCAACACGTCTTCTGCAGTCTCTCATTATTTGAAGGACAATTTTGTCTACTCACCCAATTTCATCTTCTAAATAATTTCTTCACAACCGCCTCAGGCTCCGAATTCCTCACCATTAATTGCAATAAAGCATAAGAAGAAGAAGATGAGAGTTGGTTTGAGTACTATTCAACAAACCCTGACATCGAAGGCGGCTAACGTTCTGAACCATTCCATAACGGAGGTGGGCCAGCAGAACCACGGCCAGACTACGCCGTTGCACGTGGCGGTGACGCTCTTGTCTTCCCCATCGGATTTCTTTCAGTGTTGAATACTAGAGCTATACTTGAGCGTGGCCCTAGAACGCCTTCCTACGGCGTAAAACATGGCTCCGGGATGAACCCCGATCTCTAATGCACTCATGGCGCTCTCAGCGCGCCCAGGCGCGCATCGAGAGGAAGGTGCCCCGAATAGCAATAGCAACCACTACTCGTGGTGAAGGTGGAGCTAGAGCATCTTATTATCTCGATACTAGATTGAGTCGGTGATGCGCGAGGCAAGCTTCTCGAGCCCCTACGATCAAGGCCACAATTAAACAGGTCCTTGAATTCCAACGCTGCATGCTAATCATCATCTTTGGTGCTAGAAATGTGAATTTGGGAGGAACTTTTGGAAGGATTTCACCTATGATGCTTTCTCTCGAAACTCAATTATCTACACCACCAATAAAACAACACCATCAACCGCTAGTGAGAAGAAGGCGTTTGTCCTTCAAATTTGATGAGAGATTAGACTATAAGGACGTCTTGAGCAAAGAATGAGTGATTTAAGGACCCAAATGCTAAAATTAAACGATAAAAGACGATTTGAGCAATAGATCCAAAGATATAGAGTGTGCTTTAAGGACCTTTTAAAAATATAAAAAATATATCCATAATCTTTAAAAATATTACTGAATGTTTTCAACGTTCGAGAAAATAGACATAGTAGGTCTTGATAACGTCATCCGTAATTTTCTCATTAAAATATAAAAATATATTTCATAATCTTTGAAAAATAAACACTTGAAATCATAGGAATAAAGGCGCCATATCACTAAAAGCGCTTAACATTCAGAAAAAAGAAAAAAATGAAAAATATTTAAAAACAATAAGGTAGTGTTATCTTGATAACAGTTTTGTGTTTTGAGTTTTGAATTCATTTTGTATTTTGTGTTTTGAGTGTTTGTTTTGAGATTTGTGAAAATCGTTCTTTTTGTGTTTTGAAAATTGTTTATGAAAATAAAAACTAAAACGCTTACTTGAAATTTTGAGAAATTTGAATTTGGAATTAAAACAATTATAAACAATTAAAAGCAATTCAACCTAGGAATTAAAACATTTAAACACAACTAAAAATTTAATTGTAGAATTAAAAACAATAAAAAACATGTAAAAATAATTAAAAATATGTAATTATGGAATTAAAAACAATTTAAACTTTTTGGCTTTTGTCTTCCCAAAACGCATTTTCAAATCAGTACCACCGGTCAGCCGCTTCCCTCCACCACTCATCCCAATTCTGCTGGACAATCAATGAGTTCATATATGAAAACAAAGATAGAGACAAGATTGTAGATATGGATTCTGCCCCCTTTCTTATCATCCTAACCACCATTAACACACTATTTTACTCTCACCCTTCTGCCTACCTCACTAAGGAAATCTCACCCCAAAATGGATCATTTTCAACTCAAACAGCAAAATCAAAGAATGAGAAAGAAGACCAAAATTCTTTACTATTAGAGATGCAAAATGGATTCTGTTGGAAGCTCCATACCTTTAGAATCAGAATCCAATAGAATAGCTTCATTTTTTGTTAGGAAGCCAAATGACATGATTTGTCGGCAGCGTTAGGACTCGCTTTAATAGCTTTGGACTTGGTGGATGTAGAGGGTAACCAGAGTATTAAGATGATGTTTTTCATTGAGGATGAAGAGATTGGTAGTGATGGTGTGTCTATTGGAAAGAAGCCATAGAAACCAATTGTGGACGGGAAAGAAATAAATGTTTTCGGATGGCAGTGGCAACGTGATGGCGATCGGGGCTCGTGTCTGTGTATACAACACACTTAATTCCTAAAAAAATTCTTCAAATTCAGCAGAACCCAGATCTACAACATTGTCATTATCTTTGTTTTTAGATCTACACTCATTGATTGTCCAGCAGAATTGAGATGGGTGGTGAAGGAAGACGGCCGCCGGTGGTAGTGGTTACGGTGGGTAGTGATTGGGAAAGACAAAGCTATTCTTATTTTAATAATTTTTATTTTTTTCTTCTGAATTTTAAGTGTTTTTAATGATCTGACAATTTTACCCAATTTTACGTGATTTCAAATGCTTAATTTTGGGTCAAACAACATGTGAATTCTACTTGAGTCAGATAAAAAAAAATTGACAAATTTTGTCATTAGAGATATATCATGCCCATTTTCTTAAACGTTGAACATGTTCAATACTATTTTTAAAGATTAATAGAATAACTTTACATTTTTTAAAGGTTAAAAATCAAATGCGCTATTTTTTTTTTTTTTTTTTTTTTAAGAACATGTTTACATTATTGAAAATGATCAATTGCTATGCTAGATACATATATAGAATATTGGTTTTGGCCCGTACGTTAGACGTAGCGTATTCGTAATATTGTATTTTTAATTATTTTGATTTTGTCTTTATAGTAAATTCTATATAATTAGTGTAATGCAGATGAGAAATTTTTTCTCTAAACATGAAAGTTTACTTTTTAAGGTAATTGTACTCAAAATTTAGTAAGCATTTTTCAATACTTAATATCAAAAATACAAAATATTTATTGGTAAAACATCATTTGGACTGAATTGCACAATACCATGTTAGTAGGCTTTGGTATATAGTTGATAAGAACGACATTCATTAATATGAATATAACTTCTTATATGATCATTTGAACGATAGGAGACTTTCAAGTTTGACTATTTTTGACAATTAACATTCTGACATTTGACCTTACAAGTTCACGAGCTTGGCAATCTCAACTATGGTCAAAATCCAAACTTATTACCAATTTAATAATTTCTTTCTGGACTTGTACTTGATGATGAATTTTCTATTTGACCAATTTTATGTTTAGAATTGTACTTGATAAATTTTCTATTTGACCAATTCATGTTTAGACCAGTACTTATACAGTATCCCACTTCAGATTCATGTTTTGATAAACATGCTAGATTAGCATGGGAAAATACATTAACGGATTTAATTAGCACCACATAGTATTTAATATTTACAATATGCATTATTGTTGATAAAATGATTACATAAAGTTAAACCTCTTTTGATAAAGCTATTGCATTTGTTAGGCAATGAATCTATCTAAAATGCAATTTATCCAGCATTAGACGAGTAAGAAATACATAAGATTTTAATATTTAATTTTTAAAGATATAATAGTGTTTTATTTTTTCGACTAGTGTGTAAATTGAAATTACTTATTATTTGCACTATGTATTGTAAAACAAATATGATCATAATTCTGGCTATAAGTCACTTTCTCCAATGCAACAAAATATGAAAATTCCTAGCTTTCAAATTCCCAACCTGTACAATTTATCTAATCAGCATCAATAGAAAATCTGTAGAAAATTGAAACAAAGAATCAAGTTGGACATGGAGACCAAGAATGACAATATGAAAAAACAATCTTAAAGTGCCCTCTCAAACTATTCAATGACACAATAATCGAAGATGTCAAAAATAGGTGAAAATAAGCTAAAAAGTAACATTTCAAAAGATTCTTTGAGCGGGGGTGAAGAAATAGGGTTTTGCACCTTTATCAAATTAAGATTGTATTGTTTTCTATAAGAAAGAAAGAATGTTAAAAATGAAATAGTTTAAATACACTTTGAGCACATACAAGACATATAAATGAAAAACAAATGAAAACCAAGCAAAGAAGCAAAGCAACTCACTATGTGAAGATTCTTAGTTATTCCAAAGATGGTTTTGTTGTTCTTGATTATCAAATGCAATAAAGGAAGAAGATGAAAATTGAAATTAATTTAACAACCATGGCACATCACATCATTGAGCTTGTGAATGGATTAGTCTATTCTTCATGTGTTATTACATTCTTTTTGCATTATTTGCAACATATATTTTTATCTTTTATTGAAACATGACAGATGAGCTTGTGGCTTTTCCAGACTAATAGAGAAAAGAAAATTAAACAATTACAAAATGAAAAGAAAATTAAACAATTAGAAAATTTCATTCTATACATAAACTTTTCTAACAAATGTGTCAGAAATATATATCCTTTATACAGATTATAAATGTTCATGTGTGCGATGGAATGATAAAGGTAGTTGGACTCGCAGCATTTATGCCACAAGTTAAAATATACTCAAACAAACTTATTATAGATAGCACACTGGATAAAATAAAGGTCTTACACTTGAGTGATTTGCCGACTTTTATGATTTCCTCTAAGAATTGTGATTCTATATGTTTAACGAACTTTCAAAGCCACCTAAAGTGTGACAGTCTCCACTTAGTAGTATCCACAATTTGCATTACACAAATATTGGAATGGAATAATGGAATGTCACACTACCATTTATGGTAAGTGATAAGTGTAATTTATACACTTATATTGACTCTTTAATAAATATTTTTTATATAATTCTAAGTATTTTATAGTCGATATCTATTGAGTTTTTGTTCATTTTTGTGATTGTAGGACAAAATCTCCGAACTTAAGTCATATTGGTGAAATCGACGAATAAATGAAAAGAAATTGAGTTTTTAAAGTGAATATCAAGAGTCAAACATTATAGGATGAGAAAGAAGATAAAATCAATAAGTTTAAGGTGTGTTGGAGTTACAATAAAGAGTTGAAGTGAAAGATGAAACACCCAAAAGTCGAAGAAGCGGATTGACAAACTACAACTGGAATATGTGGGGTAATTAGAGCATAAAATTTGGTATAAAAATCTCCATAAGGCAAATGATATACCATTGGAAATGTTATGCCTCTTAATAACGCGTCCACATGGCACCCTACGTGTAACTTTAGTCGCCAACTCAGCCCTGCATAAGACATATCACATAGGCGGCATCTGGAAGATGATTTAATCTCAATCGGACTGCCTTTGTCAAGTAGTCTGGGGCTTAATGAATATTGGACCACCATGACTATTGATGGGACATGAGTAATATAGCTCTATTAAACTGACATAGAGAAAGAGTATAAATGGGATAAAGTGACTGCCCACAAACTCCAAAGTCAAACGCAAAAGATGACTGCGACAATGACAACTTGATGGGACACTAGTCAATCACACAGGCAATGGGCGAATTTACTCATACCAATTGATTTTAGATATAAATAGGGGGAAGAGTGCCAGAGAGAAGGTAAGTACTTTTAACCCAACTCAATAATAGCATATTTTACAAGTTAAAGCAGTCCGGCTAAGACATGATTTTTGATTTGGGCGTCGAGCACATACGGTGGCCTACCCAGCCTATGTCAGCTGACTCTTTGGTGTTTAGTGTGCAGGATCAATACAACTGGAAAGAAGGATAACATTTTGGTGTTGACTTGGAATCCAGTTAGGATTTGTGGTCAACATTTTGGCGCCATCTATGGAAAACGATACGGTAAACCACAAGGAAACACGTGAAAAAGCTTTGACAGATCTAAAAGAGTGGTTGTGCTACCAAACAAGATCTAAAAATGATCTTTTATCTACTGAAAAAGTGTGAAAAATAAGTTTGAAAATGGTTGTTCAAGATCTGAAAATGATCTTTTATCCACTGAAAAAGTGTGAGAAATAAGCCTGAAAATAGTTGTTCAAGATCTGAAAATGATCTTTTATCCACTGAAAATTTGTGAAAAATAAGCCTAAAAATAGTTGTTCATGATCTGAGAAAATTGTACAAAACTAAACCTGAAAAATGGTGATAGAATAACGGATGTAAAAATAGAAATTTTCTGGACAGAAAGGGTTGAAGAAACCCGATCAAGAAAATAGCGATGAAATATCTATATCTGAAAAAGATTAACCAGCTAAAAGTTAAATTCGCCACGAAAATAGCTGATAGAAACAATCTGGAAAAGAGTGGAGACATCACTATTGGGCCTTTCTTTTGTGTTATGCTGAATTGAGCTTAGAGATTTATTTTGTCTCTTGTCCTATTGACCATCTGATCATCTAAAGCAGGGCTAATAACTAGTTAGCCTGCACACCAAGACCATTAAGTAAAATATATGTGTATATTTGGAGATTAAGCGTGGGGGCAGCTTGCAAATTTTGAAGAACGCACTTTGACACTCTTCTAAGTGACACACACTCCGACGCTCTCCTAGAGATACAATCAAGTATATCTACTTGAAAGGGTTATCACCCATTCAAACAAAGACCCAAGTGTCCATCCAAATAAAATGCGAACCCAGTGTCCAAACAAAACAAGGACCCAAATATCCAACTTTATTGAAACACAGGCCCATAGTGCTCTACAATATACAGAAGTCCGGAGTAGTCATACTTGGAACAAATTTACATCATACAATGTGTAAAGCAGAAGAAACAATAACAAAGCAACTTGATAAGCACGAAAAGTGTTCATATTTTCCGCTTTGACGATGCCTCACAATACGAGATGTGTTCCTATTTTTTTGCTTTGGCGATGCCTTGCAATGCGAGATATGTTCCTATTTTTCCGCTTAGGTGGGGTCTCGCCACGCGAGAAGTGTTACTAGATTTTTTCACTCTGACGATGTCTCTCTATGAAAGATGACCATCTGGGACTCAGCACTGGCAACAAGCTCTTTGCAGAGAAGTACTTTCTCTGACATATTAGCCATTATTATCAAGGATAGGTACTGCCAAAATTTTGGTAGACCTTATTTTGTCGACTGAGGCCAATAGTGAGCCCTTGCTCAATTGATAATTCACATTTTCACATCCGACTTGTACATAAATATACAACTCAGACTTGGAGAACTAGTGTTATGCCCACAAATTATGTAATGCACACGTGGTAGGTGATGTCCCCATGATCGGTAACTAGACTCAACTTCATTAAATATATTGGGCCCAATTAAACCAAATTACTCTTATTGGGCTTGGACTCTTCACATTAGGCCCATCTCGGCCAATAATGGCGTGGACCTACCACGTAGGTGGCAAGAAAATCACAAGCCAGGGCTAATCTCCATTTTCCCGAGTACTCATATCCGGACTAGTTAACATTATCTGGAGTGCATATATCCGGAGTGTTTTGTCCGGAGTACTAATTGGACCCACTTATAACGTTTAGTTTGTATATTTTTCTAAAGTACGTGAGCCCGGGGCCCTTTATTATCTAAGCATGTAGCCATCCGGACTGATGTCAAATAAAAAGTCCAGACAAGAGGTGTTTAATAATGAGTCTGGTTTCTTATTTGATTGATTGATATGACATTTACAATGATGTTTTGATAGCGTATTATGCACAAAGCATGAGGTAGTGTATAAAGTGATGTGAGCAGAAAAATGACTGATATGTAAGAAAGTGGTCTAATGGCTTGCATAAAGCCTACATGGACCGGCCATTTAGACTAACCACATTAAACATGTTTTGTCTATAAATAGCTTATACTAATCATCTTTAAATTCTTTCAGAAACCATGTATTAGCCAACGAACATGAATTTTAACGATTATTACACGAAATTAGGAGCATGTGTCATTCTCTCAATACGGGTTAAATCAACTAAACTGGTTAGCAATCATGAAGTTCAGAATCATATGAATGATTAATTGTCGGAGTGCCTGAACTTGTTAAGATTGATAAGAGATACATGAATTAAAGATAACACACTCAAGATTAAGAAAGTACCTTACACTAGTCTTGATTGTCCAATTGCTCCAGCGTGTATCTCATTTATTACTCTTATACCGAAGTACTTATACTTTGGAAGATATGGCGATCTACTAACATTATCTTGCTAAGGAAGAATATTGAGTTAAGCTAAAATACAGAGTTCAGCAAACAGAGCGTAAACAATGTGCAAGATCCAGGGCATGCGCATTGGAAAATAAAATTAATATTCATTCATTTAATGACCAAGCAGTACATTGCTTTACTTAAAGAAATGAAAGAGCAAGAGTCCTATCCTATGCTTCAGGTGGGGGTTGGGCTGCCTCATCCCCAGCTTCTTTTGGAACTGGGTATAGATGTGTCAATTCGGGTCAGGCGGGTCGGGTCGGCCCACCTCTGATAAAACCCGGTGAAGGCCTGCATTAGAAAAAGCCCACGCCATAGCGAGTTGTGGATCGGATCAACCCAGCCCACAAAAATTGAATACGAACCCGGCCCATCCGAGTTGAGCCCATGTGGGCTGCGTTCAATCGGTTCGGCCTGTATGAATAAAAAATAAATTTTTTTTGAAATTATTAAAAAAATTTAGTTACCTATTGTAATTAAAAAAAATGTTTACATATGTAGCAAAAAATATGTTAAATTACTAAATAAAAAATAAATAACAACGATAAATTTACATTTTTTAATTTTTTAATTCAATTTCTATTTTTTTAAATATATTTAAAGACTAAAACGACACATATCTATCACATCTTTCACTTTATGGATATGGATGGTACATACCCTGGGCAGATATGGATGGTACAAGAGTGGCTTGTTTGGGTCTGCGGGGATGACGTTTGCTCTGAGGACTTTATGCTCAGATCGGCCAACTCATTCTTCTAATTTTTATCAGCTTCTTTCCCTATCACTACTGGAAGAATTTTCTTAGCTGTTAAACCAGCCAAGCCAATCTTTGGCAAAGTATTCGAGCCCAAAGAACAAACAAATATTCAAATAACCCAGCATAACCGTAGTGAAGAAGATAAAACCATAAGCTTAAGTGAAAACCTTGGCATTTAGGAAAACCCAGTCAAGATATACCTTGTCTTTTCATTAGGCCGTGCTTTACGAACATGTGATCGGAATAGATGATGGAGAAAAAATCTTCCTTGTAGGTGTATGGCTTACTTAGAACTTCAAAGTCGTTTTCCGTCAGCAAGTGACTGGGCACCTCTCCTGCAGGATGGATAAATTCAATTAGATAGGTTAGAAGTATAAACACGTTAGCATGCATAAGTAAGCTGTTAAACTCACATCGATGAGACAGGTCCAGAGGACTGTAATCTCCGGACCTGATCATTAGATGAGCATTGCCATTCTCCAACGACCCATAACCATTGAGTCATCTAGTGTTTGATAGAAGAGGGATGGTCGGTGATGATGGGGCTATGTATTCTTCTAGGTGTGAGATAATACCAACCTTTCACTCACTCCTTAAGTTCTCTATCCTTTTTAGCGCACTTGTTTAATTTAAAAAGAGTGTAGAAGACATAAAGAGGCATAGGGTAACATGGACTTATTTCTTGCCATAAAAGCCAAGTACCTACGGCTTGGGTCCAGAAGTTGGGAGACATTTGGTATAGGCACACATTATAACTCCTAAGTAGGGCTTAAAAAAAGAGTGTAGGGACAGTTTCATCCCGAACTCGAAGACATTACTCATTATGGCTATTTGACCTTCAAGAGGGTCACAAGGCGTCTGCCTTCAAAGGAAAGATAAGCTCTAATCATTTACTCCTAACTTTCGTGAAAGTCGACGCGTGCTCGGTTCGGTGGGTACTTGCTACAAGCCCAATGAATCGGGGTCGGACTTGAATCCTCTACTCGGTCCACCTTCTCTGGTGCTAACCCAAGGTTCACCCTGTGGGTCCTAGGACTGATTCTACCTCTCTATCTTGGATTCATCACCTTGGTGGGTCAGCCACCCCTTTGCCTTTCTTCTACCTTGAGCCTTCTTCCTTTTGCCTTTGCAAATCAGCAGTTTCCTCCGGCGTTAATTTGGCCATCATAAGTGTAGTATTCTCTGCTTCGCTGTGAGAATCACCCAAATTTATTACTCTGGTGAATTGTTCAACCCTCTTTTTCCTAACCAACCTAAAATAGTTGGCATTGAATGCCATTTTTGAAATAGCACAGATGGCCCTAATAGGCTCTGCCATAACTACCATCTCGCCCGGAGCAGTCCACTCAGTCTCTTCCAAACTACTACCGCCACTATCATCCATCTTATGGTGTTGAAAAGTTGTACTTCTTTTTGAAATAAAGGAAATAGATAACAATTAAAAAAAAAACGAATACAAAATAGCAAGAGAAGTATGTAAATAAACACACCCACTTGCACGCATGGAAGTGTACCTTTCAAAGATTAGCGAGATTTCGTCCAATAGTTTTGGATGCAAAGGATAACGTCGCCTGAAAGCACGATAGAAACTGGAAAAGGGACAAGTGGGTCTCCTTGGCTGAAAAATGTTTTCTTTTCTCTGGCTTCAAGACAAGCTGAAACTCTTTTTTGAATACACTTGGGTTTTAGAATGAATGTGAAAAAGTTGGGCGTAGCTTGCCTTAAGCTTTTTGTAGGACGTTGCAGTCCATTTCCACCGTTTAGATCCTTGCCCAACAGGTTTGGGGTGTTTACATGTCCTCTAAACTAAACCATACAAAGTGAAGAGCGGAAAAACCCAAGGGCATTAGCACTCTGGATCTTCTAGTTCATTACACGCACACACGTAGAGGCGTCAGTTGCAAACTTGTTAAATAACACAGCTCTCATCATTACCTACCCACGTCCCAAGGCTATCATTGCCATCATTTCGTAACATGAAAATCCAAAACACTAAGCCAACTTGTAACCCACCAAACCACTTAACGGTCAACTCTGAACAAATCAGATTAGTATCCTACAAGTGTCCATGCTCTGGATCTTTATCTTGGCTCCATAGCTTTAGAATAGTATTACTCCATTGCATAATGATGGATCGAATCATTCAATGGTCGCACCAAGAACTATCCCAGCACGTATCCCGTCCTTCTAACCGCAGGAAGACTCAGTGCTTTGGTGCATGACTCAATAAGCCTATGAACTTACATAAATGATTGAGTTTTGGACTTCTGGGACTAATGTTAAGCTTCTTAATAGCGCGTCCACATGGCACCCTACGTGTAACTTTAGTTGCCAACTTAGCCCTACATAAGACATATCACATAGGTGACATCTGGAAGATACTTTAATCTCAGTCGGATTGCCTTTGTCAAGCAATCCGGGGGCTTAATAATCGGACCACAATGACTATTGATGGGACAGAGTAATACGACTACATTAATGCAACCACGAGAGAAAATGTGTAATGGGATAAAATGACTACCCGCAAACTCCAAAGTTAGACACAAAAGGTGACGACGATAGTAACAACTTGATGGGATGCTGGTCAATTACACAGGCAGGGGGCGAATTCACTTATACCAATTGATTTCAGATATGAATAGGAGGACGAGTGCCAGAGAAAAGGTAATTATTTTTAACCCAACTCAATAATAGCATATTTTACAAGTTAAAGCAGTCTGCCAAAGACTTGATTTCTGACTTGGGCATCGGAGCACGATAATGGTGGCCTATCCAAATTTATGTCACCGACCGCCAGTGTTTAGTGTGCGGGATCAATATAGTTGGAAAGAAGGATAACATTTTGGTGTTGACTTAGAATCTAGTTATGATTCGTGGTCAACATGAAATATAATTGAATTATGGTTCCAATGCTTTTTACAAATCGTAATTCAGAGTTTTCTACAAAAGTTATGACCATATGAATATCAATAGCCCGGGTAGAGCACACTCTGTCCACTTGAGCCTGGACGCCCGCTCGAGCGGATCATTAACCAAAAATCCACCAGTTCAGTCTGTTCGAACGGCCTTGGCACTTGCTCAGGTGGACAGATCTACTAGTTGATCGTCAATTAGGTTAAAAATCTATTTTTGAAAGAATTTGGGGGACTTTGGACACGAAATTTAATCCTAATTGGACTCTAATAAATAGTAAAACTCTTAGACTTAAGAAGAGTCAAATTTTGGAGAAAACAAGGAGGAAAAACACAAGATGTTTATAAGAATTTCTTCATCCGGACAAGATTATTAGGATTTCAAGCAAGAAAAAGTTGATATTCTTGGACAATCCATTGAGAACATTCAAGGGGGCCAAATTAATCTTCAAAGTTCTTCTTGCAATCAAATATTTTGGGTGATGAATTCTCCATTTATTATGTGTTTTTGTAAATCAAACATGATGGGCTAAACTCTTTGTACTATGGATGATGATGTAAATCATATGTTGAAATTATAATTCAAGGATTCCCATTTCTAATCTTAATTTGTATTTGATTGATTTATGCCATGATTTTAATATCCGTTTGAATGATTGATCACCGTTTGAACGTTTAATCACCGTTTGAACATATTTGTGATTTATGTTTGTTTTCGGAGGTTCAAAATAAATTAGCTCATTATAGTTTTAAACACAAAGTCCTATATGAGTTATGCATAATCTTCTATACTTTGTGCAATCGAATTTGATAATCTTGATATTAAATACGTTTTTATATATTCGAATTTGAAATAGGAAATATTTTGGACTGTATAAAAATAGGTTTAATTCTACTCGAAAGGGATTATTAGATAACTTAGGATTATCGATTGTTAATTTAAACATAAAATGGATTAAAAGTAGGATTTTGAGAATTATAATTGATTCTAATGGTGGAGTCGGTTTTCTAGCATAATTCATTTACTTGATTTTTTCTCCAATAACTATATTTGCTCGTAGTTTAAATTATAGTCATAATATAGGCATAGTTAAAGTCATTTCATTAAATTATTTATTGTGTGTATTTGATTTAAACTCGAATTGGTTGAAAGTAAGATAAAGTCAAAATCTTCGTGAGAACGATACTATTTTACTCACTTTTACTATTACTTATCAACGATCCCGTACGCTTGTAGAATTTCACCGAACAAGAATAATCAACAAAAACATACAAATTGCACCTTTAACTTCAAAGACTTTACCATTATAAGAAGGAACAACTATGAATTAGATGTCTATCAAAAGTCATTGAGACTTGCGCAGCTGACTTCAAGTAAGCTTAGTTTCTAGGCAAAGTAAATTGATGGATTTTCTGAGGGCTATAAAATGACTAATAAAGAAACCTCTCGCAAAGTCGAGTTCCAATTAGCATACATAACATTTTTCTTAACATAACATTTGTCTTAACCCTGTCGACGTTATATACAAACAGTGGTGACATCATTATATGTAATGCCGATAAAATCGAACATCTTTCACAGCTATTTTGTTAGCATCATGATAACGTGGTATGCAGTTCCATCAAAACATTACGCAAGCAAAAATAAGACATAAATAGTATTCATTCATTAAAATTTATTCACGGTATGCAGTTCCATCAAAACATTACGCAAGCAAAAGTAAGACATAAATAGTATTCATTCATTAAAATTTATTCACGATTCCTCAATCAGGGATCAACTTTCTTGCATATCCTTGGCCTTATTACATCTCGCCTTAAAACATATTAGATAATTCAGCAGTTCACTCGGTCCTCGTTTTTAGAAGTGAAAGTCGTTAATTTTCAAGCTATATTCCAATTGCTAATAACTAAAAAAAGAATCTGAAAAAGTAGAAAGTTCAATTACTAAGCTTGTGTGAGACAAACTAAATATTCAGCTATGTAATCACCTTTTATTCATATTTTTAGTCAAATTAAAAAGAAAGATAATAACTAAAAAGAATCGAAAAGTAGAAAGTTCAATTACTAAGCTTGTGTGAGACAAACAAAATATTCAGCTATGTAATCACCTTTTATTCATATTTTTAGTCAAATTAAAGTAATAGATCTTGACAAAAATATAAGTAGGCATCACTTTGCAATACCCAAGAAACAATTCAGACATTTTTAAATAAATCAATTCTCCACTTTCTCTTTAACAACGAATTAAAGAATAGTTCTTGTTTCCAATAAAACAATCACCAAAATAAAATAATTATACATTAATGAATCCATTTCATCAATAACTAACTAAAAGATTCCATCAGACATGGATTAGAAATCGTATTTTATTCCCAAAAAATACTCAAAAATCCTAGAAACTCACCAACATAGTCTCCCATGAAGAGGTAATTGGTGTCAGGAACGTTGCTGCCTATCCCAAAAAAGCTCGATCAGATCATAGAACTGGCCACGTGTGAGGTTCACACAGTAACATGACATTTTGCCGGTTGAACATTCCATTCCTCCACCAGACATCTATCTAAGTAATAAAACAACATGAATAATACTTAAGAATAAACGAATAATTTTACATTTATTTTGTTTTCAGGCCAAGTATATATTTATTTACAGACTGATGAGTATGAAGTTAGGAGATGGAATAATTAGTGAAATTTAGTTTAGATAAATCCATCTAGTAATGAAAATATGATGAATCTATAAAAATTGCATTGTTAAAGAATTAAATGTTTTACCTTAGCAACCTAAATTTTAGAGTCAGAACTTTAATTTTTGTTTAAAAGCTAAATAATCTATATATATATATATATATATATATATATATATATATATAAATGTATGCCTCAAAATCCATTTTCCCTCCCAAATGTACTTTCTAATTTAGAAATTGCTTTTATTTCTCGGTTTCCGAAAATTGATTTTGAACGACCATTAAATGTTAAATGTGAAATGAATAAATTGCTTTTATTTCTCGGTTCAAAAATTGATTTTGAACAGCCATTAAATGTTAAATGTGAAATGAATTTTTTAAATTGCCATTAAACATTAAATTGTACAATACATGTTGGTTTTTGGTACAATACATGTTTTTAAATCTGCATTCACTACAAGGGAAAGTCCCATGAATTAACATGTTTTCTCAGCATTAAGTTCCTGATTAAGTTCGGTAATACTTTTTTAAATGTTAAATTTGAAATAATTTTTTTTTAATACCAATTAAATGTTAAATGTATTGGCCTATGTTAAATGGTACAAAAACGAGGCGTCCATTATAACAAATTTTCTTCAACAATAAGTTCATGGTTGTGGTTTGTTATCTTATATTCTATCTATAAATTCCTCTAATATTTCTCCATTCACATTTTATTTTTCCATTGGAGTCCCTTCATTTACCTTCTCCATTGCACTAACATTTCTACAGCGTCAAAGGCTTCATTTGCAATAACTTAAGTGTAGATGGCATCGATATTTGATCTTGTGCGAGATATCGACACCATGAAAACTAGCTGGGCAATTAAGGTACGCGTTGTCCGAGTATACGAGCATATGAGGTACACAAATCCGAAGAAAATGTTCAGCTTGGACTTTGTTTCACATGACAAAGAGGTGAGTTTATTATCTCTTTTCCAATTTTGTTTTACGTTAGCGTTACATGTACTTTTTTTTTTAGTCGGACAGAATTAGTGAAGTCAATTAAGGATATTTGATATTTAGCTGAATTGAAAGTATAATGTGTTTGTAAGTGCAACATATTGGTAATGCATAGCAACTCCGTTGTCCTCCCCAGCATTTCATGTGTGTAAGGCTCTGACTGAGGATTAAAAGTTCCGATCATTTCTCTTGTGCTGTCAACTGAAGACAAGGTTTGTGAAAATAATAATGCAAACTTGAAATATCTTATTGTAAATTAACAAATTAACAAACACAAGTACTAGATGGTAAAGAACCTTTGATGCCTATTTTCCAAACCGTGTTCCTGTACTTGAGACCTGATACAATGTTGTTGCTAACTGGGAAAGTGAATTTAAGGTTGTATCGGCTTCCTCTTTCAATTTAAACCATGGGCCTTTGGATTTTCAAGCCTTGGGGATTAGAAGAAAAATATCAGGCATTTCAACCTTTGGTAATGCATAGAAACTCCGTTATCTTCTGTTGCCCAGTTGATGTCAAATTGAGAACCAAAATTAATAGTTTTCCTTAGCATCAAGATGTTGATGACAAGGACATGCCTCCTGTACAGTTGTATGCAAGATGTTCTAAACTAGCAAATACGGAGGAAATCTTTATTGGTCTTAAATGATAGAGGCAATATGAAACATTTGAATTCATTAATGCTAGAAGTTAGTTAAAAAATTCTTTAGGCTCTGTTTGTTTTCACTTCTTAAACATTAATTCTTTAATTTACTTCCATCTCAATTATAGTTTTGAGTTAACGTTAAAGGAAGTTCATAATAATGGACTAAGCATAACATTGTTTGAATGGTTTTATAATTAGTTTAAAATCCTTAAACATTAATTCTTTAATTTACTTCCATCTCAATTTTAGTTTTGAGTTAACGCTAAAGGAAGTTCATAATGATTGACTAAGTATCACATTGTTTGTATGGTTTTATAGTTACTTTGTGATTTTTTTATTTTTTATTTTTTTACATTTATACTATAATTGAAAAACATCATTGTAAGCTTTAATGTAGGGTGATCGGGTACATGGGACTATTAAGAGTTCTCTGATAAAGACGTACAAGCCGTTGATCAAAGAAGGAATATTATATGTAATTCGACATTTCATTGTTGGCACCAACAACATGCCATTCAAGACTACGTCTCACAAGTACAAATTAACTTCCTGACTAAGACTCACGTTTTTGAGATCTTCGATGACAATTTTCCAAAGCATATCTATGTCTTCAAGCCTCTCAATGATATTTTGAATGCAACCAATGTTAACAAAACTGAGTTGTTCGATAATACTTTTTTTCCGAATTTAATTTTTCCTTCATGTTTTTAGTTTGTTTATGTTTTAAAAAAATGAATTTCTTAAATCCATTTTCTTATTTGTTTTTTCATTTTTTGTTTAATTTGATGCACTCAGACATTATAGGAGCAGTAGTTGGTAGAGATGTGCTAAAGACTAAGGAAGTATCCGGGCGAATGTCAAAGCTCATTGACATTGAGATCATGGACCTTGAGTACGGATGTTTTATTTTTTGAAAATTCGTAGCAAACCAATGCACTACGTAGCGTATATATTTTTTAATGAGTATCTTATGCTTTTTAAGAGGAATCGGCTGCCCTGTACCTTATGGGGTGATTTGGTTGATGAGATTGATGCTAAATTAGATGTACAAACTGGAGAGCCTGCCATTTAATTGCTACTGATGTGTGTCGTACAAAGGATTTGAATGGTATTGCAATTCCTACATTCACTTATTATATACAATCTTGAAGGAATTGTTCGTTTTCATTGACTAACTTGAAGGGAATTTTTTTAATACAGGGGTTTATAGAGTTTGCAACACATTTTATGTAACTAAGATGATAATCAACAGTGACTCTGATGATGTTAAAGATTTTCGTTGCAAATAGTTTCCAATGCCTATACTTTTCATGTGCTTTAGTCTTCTACTTTGGGAAAATATTTTTTTAACAGTGTGTTTCCTTAAAGGTTGTCGCTTGGAATGGAGATAACCTCTCAGAGAATCAGTATGTTGTCTTTATCTACTATTTACATAGTGTCATGTGATCCTGAAAGTGGGAATACTGAGTTTAGAACCATATATGAACTAATTTCTGGTGGGGAGGTATACAATGTTATCATCATACAATTTTGCACATGCTTATGTTTGTAATTGTACAACAGACTTTGTTATATTGTTTCGTTTTGCTATTTTGCATGCCTAGGTTGGTAGTTTTTGGGTATTAGCTAAAGTGTGTTCACTCAAGATTGAAGGGAAATGGTGGTATTTGGCTTGCAAAAGGTGTCCTAAAAAAGTCAACTGTGTGGGGACGAGATTTTACTGTGAAAAATGTGAGACCTTTGTGTGGACCTTTGTATGGAAAACTTTGTGGACCTTTGTTTATGGTTATGGAGGTACATGGAAGACCTTTGTATGGAAATTGTGTTGAATGTAGCCTCAAGCGGTATAGCATCACTACTTTTTCTTGGTGGTAGAACTGCGCATTCAAGGTTTGCTATACCTCTTAACCCGAATGAAGATTCCACATGCAACATTAAGCAGGGTAGTCTTCTCGCGGACTTAATTGTTAGTTGCAAGCTTATAATTTGGGATGAGGCGCCTATGATGAACAGATATTGCTTCGAGGCTTTGGATAGAAGCATGAGAGATATTTTGAGATTTAGCAATCCAATGAGTATGGAACTACCTTTCGGGAGAAAAATAGTTGTTTTTGGAGGAGATTTTTGACAGATCTTGCATGTGATCCCAAAAGGAAGTAGATAGGATATAGTGCTTGCAGCTATCAATTCATCATATTTATGGAAAAATTGTAAGTTTTGAGATTGACCAAAAACATGAGACTACAAAATAACGACATTTGTAGTTGAATTTATTTTGCAACACGGAGAATTTGTCGCATCAACATTTGTGTAACACTCTATAATTTTTGTGCAATTTATTTTGTAATTATATATATATATATATATATATATATATATATATACATATATATATATATATATATATATATATATAAATCAATGATTCTATTTCACAACATATGAATATTATTTTGTGACAATATGAATTTTTATTGCATAATACTTTCAACAACAATAATTTTTCAATATCTTGTATTACAGTAGAATTGTTACAAAGATACACATTTATTTGAAAAATGTAACTTACAGCATTAAAGTTTGTACAATTAATCAAATATAAATAATATTATTGTCTTAAAATTGTAATACTAAAGCTTGTGAAGATAGTGCCACAGTAATTTTCAATCTCTTATCGACTTTTAGTAAATACATTATCTGTGTTGGAATCTACATAGAAAAGAGAAAATATATAAATAATTATTAAAATTCAAAATAGAAAGACATTCCATAATTAAAAAAATAGAAAAAGTTGTGGAGAATACTGTTAAGAAAGTGAAGAGAACATTGTGTGATGATCATGAAGTAGAACTCTAATGCATCTTCTGGGATTTATTTGATAGTTTATCAAAATGATGTAGCAATGTGTGAACTATGGGAGATGTACACGTTGAACTATGCAGGCCTTAAATATGTCCTTTGTGTTTACATACTAAACATGCTTTTATTGTGTAGAATGTGCATGACCATATGTAAAAACAAAGTAAAATGTGATACCCAAATATAGAAAAATGAAATTGGGAAACTATGCTCAAATCAATGATAAAACATCACCAAATTCCAATCCCATGGTGAAAAGGCAAACAATAAATAATGGTTTTTGGCACAGGAAGATTTGTGACAAATTTATTTTTTATATCACTACTATTCTGCACTATATTTGAAGTATTCAATGAAAATAGAAATGGAAGAAATCGAGAAACTACAAAGCTTCCTTCACCATATCAACCACCCATGGACCCTGCCAAATTGTGGATTTGGCATAAATTTGCAGTCACAAGGCGAAAAGTATTAGCAAGTAGAACTTGGCATGTAAAAGACACGATGATAGCATGACCTACAAAAATTTGTTCAGTAGATGTTTGTAAACCACACAAGAAATTTATTCACATTTCTTAGAAACAAATGTTACCTAAGTTACATGGAAAGAACTGGTCGTCATGAAAACGACGTCTTCCGGGACTTCAAATTTTCTCTAAATAAAAACTTTGGACAAGAGGCATCCTATAACCAGGAACTACAAATCTTGGTGCTTTGGACTCGAAATTTTCATCTATCATTAATACAATCACTTATCCGACTAGAAATAGATCAAAGCAATCCCATAATTCCATTACTTCTATGATTTTGGATGTCTCCAAAGATATCAATTTCTTCAATCTAACATTTAGAAACTATAGCTTATGCAAGGGTATTACACGGACCGACTGTCGCCTTCCCAAACAGAAAATGTTTATTATTTTCCTTATGAAGATACTCACAGATGACATGAATGTGATAGAGAACCATTTAATGTAATTCACACATTGTGAAAACCTGGAAAACAATATGCATCCTCAAAAATGTATGGATGAACAACATGTTCTAAGTATTCTAATTTTCAGCATAAGGTTGAGTAATCATGGAAAAATCACTTTTTTGGTAGAATATTAAAAGTTAATGTGAATGATACATTTTAGTTAATGCACAGAGCACGCACCTGAGAATAACTTGATAGTTAGGCAAAGTTGATACCTTATTGGTCACTGATCAAGGTAAAAATCCATTGTCGAAAATAAATACTCACAATCATGGGGATTTTGTTTTCCTTTTCCTTTCATGATTCTTTATTTGGCTTTGTCACTTTTTCCTTGTTTTGGTTTGAGGCGGCCTTGTGATCTACCATAGCACTAGATTTCTCGTACAATTTACCCTTTTTAATTCCCGTGCTTTGGTCGATTGTTGATATGGTTGCATTTGCTTATCCTTAGGTCTGTCTTAGCCTAATGATGGTAAAAGATTGTTGCCTAATGTCACAAGTTATTTTATTTATAGGTGTCTATAACTAATGGATTCTGCAAATTCGTTAGCGGGACGCTTGTTTGCTTGTGGATTGTTATGTCAAAATATGTAAAGGATTTTTTTTTCTATGCGATAATGGCACATCGAACAAGCTTGGGAAAAAAAAGTGTTATTGCCACATCCAATTAGATGCTTTCAGAATTTTCCTCATCAAAAGCATCATGCAAGGGTCCATTATCCCAAACAAGTCCTCAAGCTATGATCCGTGATTCATTGTCCCAGACTACTAATCTTTAGGTTCATACTCCATTACTTCAGCCTCTCTCACATTCCTACCCCATTATCTCAGCCTCAGACTCAGGCTCCATCTCAACTTATTTTTTCACATGAAACAACATTGGCACCTGAAACCATTCTCAATTCCGTCGGTATTAATTTATCTAAATATTTATGATATAAAATAATGTTATAGTATACTTTTAATTGATATTATCTCATTTTTTATTTATAGGTTCTGATCCTTTGAGTATTTTATTTTTAGATTTTCATTTTTTGAAGAGGAAAGGACGTGGTCGTACAAAAGGCAAGGGCACTGATGATATCGTCACTGCAGTGGAGAAAATATCATTAGATATTTCTAAAAAGTTAGGAAGAGCTATTAGAAATTAGCAACCACATTTGGCTAGTCAGTGTGGCTACATAATTCGATCATTTGCTCCACTCCACTACAAAAGGTGGATTTTCATACCTAAAAAAGAAAAAATTAAATTATATGACCGAGTTTTGGTAAGTTCAAATCAAAGTCTTTTTTACATAATTTTGGTGAGTAGTCATTTGTTTCCTATGTTATTATAAATAATTTATTAATATATATACTTTTTTTTCTTTTTTAAGGCCAAATTCAAGCTTGATTTGGCTATAGAATATGTCCTTAAATGTGTGAACAATACTTTAGAGAGGCGATATCTTGATTACCGATGTAGAATCAAAGAAAAATACTTTAATGGAAAATCATTGAATGATGCAATAAAGAAGTGTCCAACTGATGTGAACCAAGTAGATTGGGACTGGTTATGCCAATATTGGTCTACTCCCTGAATTTTATGTAATTTCTATTAAATATATTATTATTTTAAGTAATTTTATAATTATTAATTTCAGGTAATTTAGGACAATATAATATATATATATATATATAATTCTAAAATAATGAATATAGTTTAAAACAATAATAAAAAATAATAATAAGAGAGTTAATTAAATTGATATAATAATTAATTGCAGGTATTAATTACGCGCAATTTGTCAAGCCACAACTGTATTAAATATAATCATTGTGGTGGATCGAAATCCTTTGTTGTGCATCTTGAAGAAAAGGTAATTTTTCGTGTTTAATTTATAAAAATAAAGATATTTATATAACATAATGTATATTATTTCAAACAAAGTGTAATTACTAAAGACCACGCACAAGGAGAAACAAACCTTTATTACGAGATTTATTACAGCGTGAACAAAGAATGAGTAAATGATGAGGCACAAACAAGATATGTAAGTATATTAATCATTTTTATTCTTCTTCATTGACATTTAGCATATTTTTTGGTGTTAATATAGTATTCTCCTTTTATTTTGACCAATATCTAGGAGAGAATGATTGAGATTAAAGAGCAACTGTTCCTGAGGGATCTCAAGCCCCCATTGAATTTGAGATCATATACGATGTTTTAGGAAAATGTGGAGGTTACATTAGAGGACTTGGACATGGTCCAAAACCTGCCTAGAGTGACATCTCTTGATATTGAGTGAATAGCTCTTCGCGAGCAAATAGAGAAGCATGAGCAAGAATTAGTAGACATGCCTACTAGACTATCTCAATTTGAGTCACTAATACAGAAGATTGTATCGGGTCAAGTTGGCACGTCTTCACAGGAACTGAACTATCAACAATCTTCAACATGCCACCGCCTGACTCACCATATATAGATGTCATAAATTTGCTTATTTATTTGCTTAAAGTATTGAGACAGTTATTTCCCGTTTTATGGATTGATAGATTCTAGTTAGACATTTACCATTTATTTGTTCTCTTTTTATGTTTACCGATTTTTTTTTTGTCAATGTATGAAGATTCTAGTTTGACTGACTTCATGTTATACTTCTGCAAAAATCATAGACCAAATCATCTTATGTTACTTTCCTTACAAGATTTTTATCTCTCTTCCTTCATCTACTTATTCTAAATTTTTCTATGTCAATGTATAAAATGTATGAAGACTTTTGATCTTTGGTCTTTTCCTTGCTTCATTCTTAATTCTTTTTCACATATTCACTTTCAGATTTAGCAAACAAGCTAGTAAAAATTGTTAAAATCAATATACTTAAAACTTAGTAGTACCTATTAAAAGACCAGTTTGAACTAAATCAATTTATGAAGTTCATTGTGAATTCATCACATAGGTTGTGATTTATCATGATTTTTGACTTTTTCTTTCTACTTTAAATCACCTAAGATAAATGGTTTAGATGGAATACTCTTTCAAGTATGGGTATACTTGGGTGCCCAATTAAGATTTATCGGTCACCCTTAAACCTAATTTAAACTTTATATTATTCTTCTAACTTATCAGTTCATCAATGCCACTTATTTATGATACCATTTTCGAGATACTACCATACCAGACAACAAGCTTTCCTACTTATGTCGATTAATGAGTTGGGTATTGCTATAGTTGGACTTGTTTATCTTAATATGAACTATTTGTAAAAAATTTGACGGCTCTTCCTTCATCTTTTTGCATATCAAATTTAAATATTTTGAAATTTTTACGATTCACACGTTATACACAAGAAAATAGTTTAATAAATAAATTCGTATTGAAAAAATAAAACACAAATTGCATGTTTATGCATACTTATTAATAATTTACTATGTATTTGTTAATTAATTGAAATATTTATTTATGAACAATAGTATAATAGACTTGTGAGAAATAGTGTTAATTACAAAGACTAATAGGCGACGAATGTGGATATCACGACTTATTTTTCACTATGCCTACAAGCTAGAGCAATAACAAATATAGGTAGGTGTCGCAAATTTTTTCCTCAATCCTAGAATTTTTAGCAACAAATATTCCTTGTCGCCAAAAGTAGATCTATTCTATCACAAGAAACCCTGTTGCAAGAAATCAAATTTTGTCGCCAAAAGTTTTCTACCAAAAATATTTTGGCGCCATGTTTCCCATTATGTTTTTGGAGACAATTTTTATTACTTATCGTATATTTTGACATTTCACGTCAACTTTTTATGTCGTCTTATATTTTTTTTCTACTTATTTTTGCAACACAATTTTTGCGGCAAACTATAAAAACATGTCGCGCTAAATCACTAATTGCAACAAATTTATGTATATTGCAAAATATATTATCATGAAATAGAGATTTTTTTGTAGTGTCTTGATAATCTAGCATGATGATCTTGGGTTCTCTAATTATTTAATTATAGTTATGTTTAAAGATCTAACAAGTGGTATCAGAGAAGAAATCATGTTAAATTATTATGATTTTTTTATACATATCTTGATTTTGAATAAATATGCCTATAAGGAATTTTTTAGAGTAAAAATCTTTATGTATATGAATTTTTTACTTGGTTTGTTGAGAAAAATAAAGATCGAAAGAAATAAAGAATTAAAGATTTTTTTTTAAAAAAAATAGCGTAAACGGCCTCGGGGTTCTGATGGGAATAAACGGCAGCGCCGTCGCCATGAGCTCTACTAGAAGGAGCAGTAGCAACGCTCTGGCGACAATCTTTGGATGGAGTAGTGCCCGCATATAGCATGCTATTATTATTGCAGCCACTACCTTCGGCGACTGCCGCGCCACTTCCACAAAGTTTGGAGGTGGCGGCGGCAATGGCTGGCGGCTAGGGTTTCAAACCTTAGCTAATTTTTTTTGTTGGAGAATGGGACCTTATATGTAAAATTGATTAATTCAAGGATTAGGGTACAATTTTTAATTCAGGTTTTAAAATCTTGGGCCTTAAAATTTGGGGTTTAGAAATTAAGCCCTTAATGTTTTGAATTTTAAGATTTAGTCCTTAAGGTTTTGGATTTTAAATCTTATGTCCTTCAAGTTTTAAGATTTTAAAATCTTGGGCCTTAAAGTTTTGGAGTTTTGAAATTAAGCTCTCAAATTTTTGGATTTTAAGATTTAGTCTTTAAAGTTTTGGATTTTGAGTCTTAGGCCTTTAAAGTTTGGAATTTTCAAATTTAATCCATAAAATATATTCAGATCCTTGAATTAATCATCTTATATCCTTGAATTAATCATCTTATATTTCAAAATAAATAAATTGAAACGATATGTTACCAAAGTAACCTCTATCGCGTATTGTTCATTTTGGAATATTAAGATGTGTGTGTCTGTTGTTTATGCGAATAATGACCAGCCCAAATTAATGTTAATGTTTAACCAAATGACATATATACCTGTGGTAATAAATATATGACAATTATAAAGTTTTCATGTGGACAATAAGTCGGTCCAAAGAAAGGATTATTGTTTGACAGATTAATTATCAATATTTGATTACTACACAAAGTGTACATGATCGTTAATAGTGAGCTTGTTATATTATCTTGTTTTCAGTTTATGGTTCTACTTCTATAATATCTACCATCATTAATTTTATCCTTGTGCTTAATGGCACAAATTTCAAGAATAGGAAAAGAACGTTTTGATTATTCTCAGTTGCATGGATCTTGACCTTGCGCTTTGGACAGATGGACCTTTTACTCCTATTGATAAAAGGTCCACTGAGGATAAAAGAGACTTGATAAAATAGGATCGTTCTAACCGCATGAGTCTTATAATCATGAAACGTTCAATTCTAGAAACATTTAGGGACGTTGTGTCTGAGGAGAAAAATGTTAAAATGTTCCTCAAAGAAATTGAAAAGTATTTTGCCAAAAACGAAAAGGCCGAAACAAGTACTCTTTTGGATCACCTTGTTCCAATAAGGTATAAAGGAAAAAAAGAACATAAGGGAGTACATTATAGAAATGTCTAATCTCACTTCCAAACTAAAGACGCTAAAGTTAGAGCTGTCTGAGAACTTGCTCATACATTTGGTTTTGATTTTTCTTCATGCACAATATGATCAATTTAAAGTGAGTTACAATACCCAAAAGGATAAATAGACTCTTAATGAGCTCATATCTCACTGTGTGCAAGAAGAGAAAAGAATTAAGCGTGAGAGGACTGAAAATACTAACTTATCAACCACTCCTCAAGATAAGAAAAGAAAAGGAAAAACGGAAGCTACAGTTGGGGCACCACAACATAAAAAGCAAAAAAATAGAATAAGGAGTTCACGTGTTACTTTTCCAAGAAGGGTGGACACATGAAAAAAGAATGTCCTAGTTACGCTGCATGGCCTATGCTTCTTGCTACGATTTGTTATGAAGTTAATTTAGCTTATGTACCTAGACACACTTGGTGGATGGATTTTGGTGCTACCACTCATATAAGTGTGTCTATGAAGGATTTCCTGTGGGGCCGACAATCAAGTGATGCTGAAAGATTCATCTATATGGGCGACGACAAAACAGTTGCAGTTGAGGCTATATGGGCTTTTAGGTTATTATTAAGGACACCATAAGAAGCATGATTAGTCATTCTTCTTTACCAAAATCCCTATGGAGAGAAGCACTAAAGAATGCAGCATACATCTTTAATAGGGTTCTAAGTAAATTAATACTAAAACCCCTTATGAACTTTGGACAAGCAAGAAGCCTAATATTAGGCACATGCATATTTGGGGTTGTCTAGCTGAGGCAAGGCCTTACAGGCCGAATGAAAAGAAACTAGACTCAAGAACCGTAAGTTGCTACTTTGTTGGGTACCCTGAATGGTCAATGAGTTACAAATTCTATGATTCCTCGACTATGTCCTTTTTCGAGATGAGAAATGCAAAATTCTTTGAAGATGCTGAGCTTGGGATGAGAGATAATATTAGGAACATTGTCTTTGAAAAGTAATTCATTTCTCTTCCTGCTGTTACTATTGACAATGATCGACTCCAATTTTTGACATTGTTCAATATGCGAATCCAGATTATCACAATGTTGATGAGTTCCCTACCCAAAATGAAGGAGTTTTTCCTGATGAGCAAGCTAAACAACCTCAAAAACAAATGTCATTGAGAAGATCCAATAGAGAAATGAGAAGTGCAGTTTTGGATGACTATATCGTCTTTCTCCAAGAACATGAGGCTAACATAGAAGTGGTGGAAGATGATCCAATCAACTTCCATCAAGCCAAACAGAGTTCTAATTCTCAAAAGTAGATCGATGCCATAGAAGATGAGATGAAATCCAGAAAGACAATGACGTTTGGGATCTCGTCAAATTGCCTAAAGGTGTGAAGTCCATTGGTTGCAAATGGATATTTAAGACCAAGAGGTATTCAAAAGGCAATGTTGAAAGATATAAGGTTCATCTTGTTGCCAAGGGTTTCACTCAAAAAAAGGCATTGATTATGAAGAGACTTTCTCCGATTTCTTCAAAAGACTCTTTTAGGACCATAATGGTACTTATAGCTCATTTTGATTTGAAACTACATCAGATGGATGTAAAGACTGTGTTTCTCAATGGTAACATTGATGAAATGATATATATGGTGCAACCAGAAACTTTGTGAGCGACGATAAAAAAAAAATGGTATGTAGACTAAAGAAATCTATATATGGTCTCAAGCAAGCTTCCCATCAATAGTATTACAAATTTTATCAAGTCATTATCTCGTTTGAATTTGAGGTAAATGCAGTTGATGATTGTATGTACCATAAGTTCAGTGAGAGTAAATATATATTCCTAGTATTATATGTCGATATACTGTTAGCTAGCAGCGATATAAGTTTATTGCACAAAACCAAGATATTTCTAACCAAGAATTTTGAGATGAAAGATCTTGGGGATGCCTCTTTTGTACTAGGCAAACAGATACATTGAGATTGCTCTCGGGGTATCATTGGGTTATCACAAAAGAGCTATATCGAAAGGGTACTTAGCAGATTCGACATGAAAGATTGTGGACCAAGAAATATGCCCATTGCTAAAGAGACAAGTTCACCCTCAGTCAATGCCCCAAGAATGAGGTTGAGGTGAAAGAAATGCAAAAGATTCCATATGCGTCGGCTATAGGAAGTCTTATGTATGCTCAAGTATGTACGCGTCTGGATATAACGTTCATAGTAGGATTATTAAGAAGATATTTGAATAACCCTATGATGGATCATTGGATAGTAGCCAAAAGGGTTATATGCTATTTTACAGAGAACAAAATATTTCATGCTTACCTATCGAAAGTCAGATTGTTTAGAGATCGTTAGTTATTCTGATTCTGATTTTGTTGGATGCCAAGATAGTAAGAGATCCACATCGAGCTATATTTATTTACTACTGGATGGAGGAGCTATATCTTGGAAGAGTGTTAAGCAGACGCTCATAGCTTCATCCACTATGGCAGCTGAGTTCATAGCATGTTATAGGGCGTCTAATCATGGGATATGGTTGCGAAACTTTGTCACTGGGCTGCGTGTTGTTGATGGTATTGAAAGACCATTGAAGATATATTGTGATAATAAATTAGATGTGCTATATTCCAACAACCATAGAAACTCTATGAAGTCGAAGCACATAGACATTAAGTTTCTTGTTGTTAAATAGGGAGTTCAAAGTAGTCAGGTGTCTATAGAACATATTGGCACAAATTCCATGATTGCGGATCTACTCACCAAGGGTTTGTCGTCCAAGGTGTTTCACGAGCGTACATCTCATATGGGTGTTGTATTGTTTGATGATGTACTGGTTTAGTGAGAGTTTGTATTTTGATACTTTTTTCAGTAGTAGACACACTTTATGATTATTTTCTGCAGAATAAAGTATATTAGTTCTTACCAATCTCTACATTTGGTCTTTCCATTTGTGGTTTAACATTAAAATTGGAAAACTTTGGTATGATCTCACTAAAGAATAAAATTGGACCAGTTGGAAATATGCATGTTTCACATCACATTGCATATAATTTTCATGCTACATAACCATACTTGATCTATGTCGTTGAATATGTTAGTGTGGTGACCATTGATTGGTCCAGTTACCAATATGTGTGCAATGAAAGCCGTTTTGATCTCATGTTGATCTCATGCTGACATAATAGATGAACCAAATGTAACTTAAGAAATGTTTCAAGGCAAGATAGTATTTTTGTGTACACATAAGGTTATATGATATAATTTTTTCCGATAACGTATGTAGTCTAAGTGGAAGATTGTTGGAATTTATTTCTTATGTGGGCTATATATTTAAAATACAATTATATTATAAGCTATCTAATTTAATAGAACCATATAAGTGATCAATTATTTGGACTCTAGAAACATATACCGGTATGGACTATGTAATGTGTAGAGACTTAATACTAGTCTAATTAGGGTTGATGGAAATCTAATTAGCTAGTATATAAAGAATATCATATGGTTAGGTCCCCAAGGTCAAATCATTAATTAGCTCATAGATTTTCTCCTCTATCCCCATCATGGAGCGAGAACCCGTTGAGCATTGAAGAAATTTAGATGCGGAAGATCCTAAACATCTTAATTTCAAAGTGGTGGATTCATGTATTCTTCCTCAACACCTATTCTTGATAATCTAGCATGATGATCTTGGGTTATCTAATTATTTAATTATAGTTAGAGATTTATATTTAAAGATCTAACAAGTGGTATCAGAGAAGAAATTATGTCAAATTATTATGACTTTTTTTTTATACGTATTTTGATTTTGAATGAATATGCCTATGAGGAATTTTTTAGAGTAAAAATATTTACGTGTATAAATTTTTGGCTTGATTTAGTGAGCAAAATAAAGATCTAAATAAATAAAGAATTAAAGAGTTTTTTTTAGAAAAAAAAAAGGTAAACAAGTCGTTGCTAGGAGGAAACGCTGCTGCTGGATGGAGTAGCAGCGCCCACTGGCACTGCTGCGAGAAGGCGTCATCGCCTCTACCAGATCTGGAGGCGGCAGTGGTTGACAGTGGTGGCTAACATGTGGCATGATGATTAGAGGATATTATTATCGGATTATGACTTGCTTTCATAATTGTCACTTGACACGAGAGTGCCAATTTCGGTTCTTTAGTAGAATGAACCAGAATTAATAGATAAGTCATAATTGGTCAAGAATTGACTAATTTGGCGACATTGTCTATTAGAGCTCTAGTCTTGTGAGTTCGGTTTGGCCACTCTCTTGGCTCCAAGATAGATGGAAGATTTTATTGATCTACTACAATAAGTTTAAGAAAAAATGGTGCATTACACTAGGGGCATTAGTGGAGTTTGACCTTCTTAAGTGTTGCCCTAATTAATTATGGTGTGTTTATAGGTCACACTTTAGGGTTGAGAGTTTTTACGCATCATCTTTTTCCTAAAATTCCATCTAAGGAGATACGAAGAAGAAGGCTAAAGAGTTGAATGAATGATTGTTTTATTGCTTAGGAAGCAATTTAAAACAAGCTTCTCAAGTAATTTCCTTAAACTAGTTATGTGTAGATTTAAGTAATTAATTCATTAATTTAATAGAGTTCATAATGTTGCATTTTCAAGAAGCTGTTAAGATAGCTTGAGCTTGAGAATGCATGATATGTCATTTTTATTAGAAGGGGCGAATATGTATAGTCGAGGGGACAAAATGTTTACACATTTATGATCGAATTTACGATAGTATAGAAGTGATACAATTTGTACATTTTATTCTCTTTGAAGGAATACATATGCTAATAATAATTATTATAATAATTAAAATAGGGTATCTCTACAAATTCATATTCTTTGAACTCTTCTTCATTATTTTATATTCCTACAAACTTTTTAATAATATATTTAGTAAATTTTTTTTTAGATTATAAATAGTAGATCTTACGAAATGTATAAAAAAAAGTGGATAAAATTTGTGAATAGTATAAAATGTATAAATAAATATGATATTTGACCAACTTATAAATATTTATAAATATTAACAAAGTTATTTATTCAATTAATTAATCTACAGTTGCTTTCTTGATAGGATTGAATATTTGAATGATTGGAGGTGGTTTGCCGTTGGAAACACGATTCTTTTTTTCTTTTGAAAACGCAATGATAAATTATTTGATATATATATCTACGTTTTTCTTACAATCATAAATCTAAAACACCAATTTATGATTGCAAGAAAGTGTGGTGTTTATTTTTTATTTTTTATTCGCACTAATTAAATATGAAGACAACCCTAACCTAATTATTATTATTTTTTTTTCGTGCTATTTTTTTTTTATAGATATGGTGTCGTGCCTCTGTTTTTTTTTTTTTTTTTTTAAAATATGATCGAAACTCGAAAGACTACAAAATAATAGTTGAAAAGAATTTGAAATAATAAATTCTTATGAAGTTAAATTTATCCAATCAAATACCCCTTATGCAACCCTTAAGATCATGACTGAAACAACTAATTTTTTATTTTTTATTTATTTTTAAATAAATATTATCATTCATAATAAAGTACTTCACACTTCACATACAAAGGTTCATAATTTATAGTACACACTAGGACAATTGTTTTTTTTCTTCTTTGCTTTATTTTAAATTTCATGATGGAAAAAAGCATTCAAGACTTTGTTATATGATGAATCTCGACATCTACCGTAATATCTATGTAATAAGCCAACCAAGAAATTGGGTGCGGAACATCTTCACTTATCATCTCGTACTCCAAAGTCCATGTAACATGGTCGATCCCATCTTTTGTTTCAACATGGACAGTTATAGTGAATGTCTTGTAGAATTCCATCACATCTCCTTCAAGAACCTTAAAAACCAATGCCTTTTTCTCTTCATCAATGGCGTCGAGTACCATTTTTGCACTCTGCTCTTTTCCATCTATTCAATTAATATCACAAATATTTAATCCACACAAATAAAAGTGTAGATGCCAAGAAAACTAAATACCTTTTTTACAAACTTAGTGCTTATTTGGTGGAGCTTATAAATCTGTTAAAAATTTGAAAGTCAAAGTCAACAATTAATTTTAACTACACGTGTCATAAGATCCACAACTTTTATTAATTTTTCAACCACAGATTTCATCAACTTTTTATCAAAATCTCTTAAAATACTTCACCAAACAAGCGCTTAATTAGACGATGATATGAAAAACTAAATCATAAACAATTCTTAAAAATACATGATAAACACAAGTAGAACCAAATTCACAGGGTTTTTCAGAAACCTAAATATTCGTAATGTCGCTTGCGTTAAATCTTAGAGTATTATTAGAGATAACAGAAGATGAGAGGACACAACTAATTTTGTTTTTTATCTGGTCCAACATACTAAACGTGGTAAATATCGAGTTACCTTGAGAGTATTTGAAAAACACGACGCAGCCCTCATTTCCGAATTCCCCTTCAACCAAGTCACAAGCATGTACCTTTCCAACACAGGCTTCAGTTAACTGGTGTGGCTTGTGCCTGAAGAATTCATGAAACACGTCTCCACCAGCCTTGAACTCTAATTGAGCAATTAACTTACCAGTTAGTCCCATATATTTTTCTTGATTATTTGATGTAAAAAAAAAAAAACGAAGTTCAAGATATGAACTAAATGCAATTAACTCTTGTGATTTTATATCCTCATTTTTCATAAATTTTATTTGATTAGTTGGGTGGTCGATCTTATCCAGGTGGACGAATGGCTATCTGCCCCATCAATGGTCCCAATTAATTAAATCAAAGGTTTTGATTCAGATTTTAACACATGAATCAAGTATTCTACAATTTCACTAATTTTGTTTTTCAGTATTTTCTCCGCTTGTTGAGATCTAAACTTTCTTTTCATTGTTTATTTCATACTTTGTAGTATCTATTTAGTAGATAACAAGCCGTACGTTGTTAAACCAAAAATAGTTGAGTTATTGATGATATTGTGAACCTAGATCTAGACGAACAATGTAATCCCACTACTTGTTAGTTTAATGTCCTTAGATTAGAATTTATAACGATATTATTGTTGGCGGATTTTGTTCAAGTGATTGAAAATTGAGAAAGCCGAATCAAAATATGAAATGCAAGTCGAGGCAAGTGTTGAATACTTTGTCCTTAAGTCAAATTTGTCCCGCAAATGATGCCTATAGTTTATGGCAATTGACTCCCAAGATACAACGACTTCTACTTGTGTTTGTAGCACTTCCAAAACACAAGCACAACAAACTAAAATTGGTTTTGTACTCCAAATGATGAAAATGAAAAAGAAAAACCAAAATTCCATGTAACAAATGCAAGAATTTTGGTTCAAAGATGAATATATGAGTTTAGTGTGTTTGCATATTAATTCTGTATTGAATAGGACGTCCAGATGGTCCTTTTTATAGAGGATGAAAAGTTGGAAATGAAATGGTGTGGAGCCAAATCGTGTAATACTTCAAAAGGACATGTATGTTCACGCTTAGACCCATGCGATCGCATGGTTCAAATAGTCTCTGCGATCGTAAGGTCTATTTTTGAAGACAGAGTTTCATCAAGTCTAACTATGCGATCGCATGGCTTTGTTCCCTGCGATCGCATGGTAGGACCTAAAAACATTCTGCTGAAAAATTCAGCCAGTTGCAATCGTAGAGTAAAATACTCATACGATCGCAAGGCCAAAAAATGACCCAAAATTGTTCTTTTCGTAATTTCTTATTCATTCGATATTGGTTTCGAGATATCAAATATACCATTCAACACATGTAGAGAAGTGGCGAAGTGGCAAACTATTTTGCCTAAACAGATTGGGTCGGGTCTGTATATTTTGGCCAAGTTGACACGAAGCCACTTAGTCAATTTCTCGAATTCTTTAAACCAATTTCCAACAATTATAAATTTTAAATCGATTTTATCGTTTACTCACTTATTTAATTTGATGATCATACATGATGTTCGAGTATAGTAAAACACAATTGGTGACATGATCAAAATTATAATGTTTACAATCGGTAGTTAAAGTTGGATACTTTATCTTGATTAGATTTTATTGTTCTTATTGGGATTTGTCTAGACCGGAAAATAAGAACAATGATGTGTTCGGTGCATATTGATCCTCGTAGACGACTTATTCGTGACTTCTAGAAATAAAACTCTACGTGATTATCGAACAAGTCACTTAATTAAATCCTGAGTGGGTAATGTACCTTTAATTACTAGCTCAAATTCTTTTAGGTACCAATGAGTGAAATCTTGATTGGAAGATGGATTTCGGTATTTTGAGAATCGTGGCAAAACAATTTCAGATCATTTACTTGCAAAAGGAATCAGTTAATCATTTAGTTGAGACAATCATCATTTCGAGGAATTTTCTAGTAGGCAATCAAATCTGAGCTCAGTAGTCTGACGACGGGATTGTTGGACTCTATGTTGTGATGCGTTCACAACAAATTTTCCTTATGAAAATGGGACTCGGAGGTCTATACATATTGAAAGGTAATTCGATCATTTTGGAGGCTCTAATATATTGATGGTCAAACATGAGTTGACTTGTGGCATGATGATTGAATGATATTATTATCAAATCATGACTTACTTTTATAATTGTCACTTGACACAAGAGTGCCAATTTCGATTCTTTAGTACAATGAACCAGAGTTAATATGCAAGTCATAATTGGTCAAGAGTTGACTAATTTGGTGATAGTGTCTATCGAAGCTCTAGTCTTGGGAGTCCGGTTTGACCCCTCTCTCTCGGCTCCAAGATAGATGGAGGACTTTATTGATCTACTACAATAAATTCAAGAAAAAACGGTGCATTACACTAGGGGCATTAGTGTAATTTGACATTCTTAAGTGTTGTCCTAATTATGGTTTATTTATAGGTCACTTACACACTTTACGGTTGAGAGGTTTTTTCGAATCATCTTTTTCCTAAAATTCCATCTAAGGAGATACAAAGAGAAGGCTAAGGAGTTGAATGAATGATTGTTTTATTGCTTAGGAAGCAATTTAAAGCACGTTTCTTAGGTAATTTCCTTAAACTAGTTATGTATAGATTTAAGTCATTTTTTCATTAATTTAATAGAGTACATAATGTTTCATCCTTTTTTGGCTATTTCTTTCAACGGAAATTAATTTTTATTGGGATTTATAGTCACAATCCAACACTACTATTATTATTATATAGTAGAAAATTGATTCAGAGTTGGTCGTGTGAACATGGAAATATTGTTGAATCTCGTAAATCTTGTATATTATTTCTTTTGTCTTTACTTAATCACATAAAGATTCATTACGCGACTTTCTCAACATGATTTTACTTTAATTTTTGGAAGATGATATAATTAAGTGCATTTCACGAAATGGGTGAACAATAATGATTGAGGGTTTCTTACATTGTACCCACATAAAATGACAAGTGATTTGCAGACAAGGATTGAACATAGAATTTCTACATGTAATTGGTAGGTTTTCATGGTAACTATTGCTAGTGGTGACAAATTTTCATAAATAAATGACAGCTAGATTTAACCTATATTTTTGTTTGTTTTAATATGATATTAATGTATCTTATCTAAAAAAAAATAATCAAAGATTACTTCATATCGATGGTCCTCAACAATTTGCACACAAGAAGCGGTTTAGATAGCTTGAGAATGCATGATATGTCATTTTTATTAGAAGGGGACGAATATGTACGGTCGAGGGAACAAAATGTTCACACATTTATGATCGAATTTATGATAGTACAGAAGTGATACAATTTTTACATTTTCTTCTCTTTGAAGGAATGCATACGCTAATAATAATTATAATAATTAAAATAGAGTATCTCTACATATTCATATTCTTTGAACTCTTCTTCTTTATTTTATATTCCTAAAAACTTTTTTAATAATTTATTTAGTAAGTAGATCTTACGAAATATATGAAAAAATTAAATAAAAGTTGTGGGTTTCTACGAAATGTGTAGATAGAAATGATATTTGATCAATTTATTAGTGCTTATAAGCATTAACAAACTTGCTTATTCAATTAATTAATCTACAGTCGCTTTCTTGATAGGATTGGATGTTTGAATGATTGGTTTGCGGTTTGAACACTTTTTTTTTTTTTTTTTTTCTTTTTTCTTTTTGAAAATGCAATGATAAATTATTTGATATATATAATATAACCACGTTTTTCTTGCAATCATAAATCTAAAACACCGATTTATGATTGCAAGAAAGTGTGATGTTTATTTAATTAATTTTTTTATTCTCGCTATTTTTTTATAGCAAAAGATATGGTGTCTTTGTTTTATTTATTTATTTATTAATTATTTAAATATGACCGAAACTCGAAAGACTACAAAATAATCGTTCGAAAGAATTTGAAATAATAAATTCTTATGAAGTAAAATTTATCCAACCGAATACCCCTTATGCAACCCTTAAGATCATGACTGAAACAACTAATTTTTTATTTTTTATTTGTTTGAAATAAATATTATCATTCATAATAAAGTACTTCACACTTCACATACAAAGGTTCATAATTTATAGTACACACTAGGACAATTGTCTTTTTTTCTTCCATGCTTTATTTTAAATTTCATAATGGAATAAAGCATTCAAGACTTTGTGATATGATGAGTCTCGACATCTACCGTAATATCTATGTAATAAGCCAACCACGAAATTGGGTGCGGAACATCTTCGCTTATCATCTCGTACTCCAAAGTCCATGTAACATGGTCGATCCCATCTTTTGTTTCAACATGGACACTTATAGTAAATGTCTTGTAGAATTCCATCACATCTCCTTCGAGGACCTTGACAACCAATGCCTTTTTCTCTTCATCAATGGCGTCGAGTACCATTTTTGCACTCTGCTCTTTTCCATCTATTATAATATCACAAATATTTAATCCACAAATAAAAGTGTAGATGCCTAGAAAACTAAATACTCTGTACAAACTTAGTGCTTGTTTGGTAGAGCTTGTAAATCTATTAAAAAGTTGAAGTCAAAGTTAACAATTAAGTTTCATCATGGTACCCACAACTTTTAATGAATTTTCAACCTCATATTTCATCAATTTTGTATTATCAAAATATGTTAAAAAACTTCACCAAACAAGCGCCTTATTAGATGATGATACGAAAAACTAAATCGTAAACAATTCTTGAAAATACATGATAAGCAGAGTTAGGGTTATTCAGAAACCTAAGTATTCATAATGTCACTTGCTCGACTCATCGAAAAATATTTGGTATGACGTTAAATCTTAGGAGTATTGTTAGAGATAAGCACACAACTAATTTCGTTTCTTGTTTGGTCCAAAATACTAAACTTGGTAAATATCGGGTTACCTTGAGAGTATTTGAAAAACACGACGCAGCCCTCATTTCCGAATTCCCCTTCAACCAAGTCACAAGCATGTACCTTTCCAACACAGGCATCAGTTAACTGGTGTGGCTTGTGCCTGAAGAATTCATGAAACACATCTCCACCAGCCTTGAACTCTAACTGAGCAATTAACTTACCAGTTAGTCCCATATCTTTTTCTTGATAATTATTTGATGTAACAAAATACAAAGTTGATATGAACCAAATGTGAGATATTGTGATGCTGATTTATAGACTCATTTTCATAGATTTTATTTTTTCTTTTACGAAGATGATAAAATTTATTAGTACATTGCAGGAAACGAGTGAACACCATTGTTTTCCTATATTGGTACCCACAGAAAACTGAAAATGACAACTGATCTAGTGCATTGCAGCTAAGGGATTGTACATAGTGGTCTTTCAATAGATAATTAGATTCTACTCGGGGATTTGATGGTATCTTTTGCAAGTGGTTACCAACTATGCGTTGAACTAGTTCATTTGAAAACTTCGACTAGATTCATTTCTTTTTGTCAAAGGGCTTAAAAACATGCAAGCGACTAGCGACGGAACTTGAACTCATCACGTATGTCTATTCTGATATCAAATTGAATCACGTCATTTGAAAACTTATACAGTATGGATGAATTATATTTTTTAAATTTAATCTCCAAAAGTTATTTTGATCAATGACCCCCAAAATTTGCAGGCAAGGACTGTTATAGCTGGAGAATGCATCATGACATATGGTCTTTTCAACAAAAGGAGGAGACATCGTACAGAGGTGACAGATTGTCCAACCATTTATGTTACAGAAAAATAGGAAAGGAAAAGGAAAGAGGGATACAGATTTTAATAATAATAATTCATACTTGTCGTCCTAAAAATAGATATTCTTTGATGTTTTCTTCATTCTTTTTTTAAAATTCCTACAAACTTTTTTATGGTTTGTACCTTAATCTACAGTCGCTTTCTTCATAATTGAATATTTGAATTGTGGTTGGAGGTGGTTCAGGGTTGCTGGGTTGGAAACACATTTTCATAATGATATATATATATATATATATATTCTCCTACCCACCATGGGTAGAAGAGACCGTAGAAAAGCCTAAATCTAAACTTCGTTTTGAACTCAAATCCCGCCTGAAGTTAAGTACACCACGCACCACCTTCCCCGCTTTTCTTTTGTCTTGCTCTCGCCTAAGCTTCTCTTAAGTTCGAAAAGTTTGAAGCTCGACCTCCACGCCTAGCTACACTTTATACTTTTTAGAACATTGGTAGGAGCTAGCCATCCTAATCATTGTTGATGTGGCAATAGATGATTGGCAATTGCAGTATTTAAGAAAGAAAATTATTTAATCATGTTTAATATATGCTGTATACAAAATATACACTGTTGTAATCTCGAAAATCATGGTTATCAGAGACGGATTCATACAGGGGCTAAAAATTTTTAAACCTAACTAATATATGAAAAAAATAAAATTTCTATAAAAATTTTTCCCTATACTAAATATATATATTTTTTGAGCCAAACTCTTGTATCCGCTCCTCCGCTCCCGATGGTTAATTACCTAATCAAAGAATACATTGTTTGCGATGTAACCCTAAAGGGCATGCAACCGAAACCTTCAATTTTTAGTATGCCTATTCCAAAATCTATTCAATCATTAACCTCTCTATAAACATTTTTGTTACTGAACTTTAATGTGAACACAAAATATTTATATCTCAATCAATTTTTCTCATGGTCCCATGATACATCTAGTCATCTACTATACCGGTGGCACATTGAATAGCATTGATTGAATGAATTAATATCATGATACTAAAGTTTGTGGTAAATCCTTATTCTATCCAAAACCGCACCCTTACCTAAATCATCAAGCATTGTGTGTAATGTGTAAAGCTCTAATTATAAGGGTTACAATTGTTTCATCAATGCTCAAGTGTGGTTTCCATTATAGAAGTTGTTGTTTTCAGTGTTTCGAAAGAGAAATTAAGATTTTTGGATGTGTAATTTTGTTCGACATGTGCCCATGGTGGTACCCATTTCATAAAAGAAAGCCCCGATTGGTTTATTTCAAGTCTAACGTATGACTTTTATGTGGCGCGTTGTTACTTTGTCACTTGTTTAGTTGTTTCCAAATTCATGCAAACCATGGCACACCCCGACCCATTGGACCAAGTGTCCCAATAGTTGTCTAGCAGTTATCAGCACTATTGGCACACTTGTTACACTTCACCAAGCTATTTCTATATCTATCATTCATATTTATTTGTACTAACTGTTGGGAATTTGCATTAAATGTCAAAAGTAAAGGGACTCATTTGTAAATACGAAATAGAATCTTATGATGAATGGATCGAAACCCATCTTTTCGAATTGGTTGTCATTTGATTTATTTGGAAGCAGATTTGAAGCTTTTGAAAAGAAAATTTTGGCATCAATCACGTGTCTCTGTCGAATTATAAAACAATTTTTTTTTTGGAGGATATGGGTTTGTAAAATTTTATATGATTGGGTAGGAAAACGTGACCCTTGTTATTATATTTTATCTATTTTTTATCTATTTTTTTTTATTTTTTATGTCGTTATTTTCTTTTCAACAAGAATCTTGTGAGCAGTAGAAAAATTGGTCTCAATTCTCGACACTAACAATCACATTTTTTCCCCTTTGCTTTATTCAGAGTTTGTTCGGGAGACATTTTTAACAAATTTTGATAAAAAAATTGATAAAATGTGTAATTCAAAAGTTAATAAAAGTTGTAGATCCCATAAAATTTATATTTAAAATTAATTATTGACTTTTGACCACAAATTTTTAACAACTTTTAATCCGAACCAATCAAACACTCAATAAAATATAATTTATTGATGATATAGACAACTCAACTTTTTGATATGAAGAGAGTATGATCAACATCTATTGTGATGTTAATGTAATAGGCCAACCCATTTCATGGGAGGGGGTTCACTTAAAGCATCTTTTACTCCAAAGTCCATTTAACAAGGTTCACATAGGGATGAGAAGGAAGGAGTTGCCACGTGTCACTGCGAATAAGTGCATCAAATTCCTTGACCTGGCCTCTCTCCACTTTGAAATATTTAAGACTTGTGAAACACATTTAGCTTTAGTAGAAGAACTAGTCGAGAATTGGAGATACGTGTTTAAAATTTTGATGTTGAGCTCTTGTGACGATATTTGTGTAAGGGTATAGAATGATGTACATGTGGTAAATCATTCAAGTTGTTCTGAGTAATAATTAAGAGTCGTGTTAGATTATTATCGAGTAAAAGTACGAAAATATGATTTCAAGAAAATCATTATGTTCGGGATCTAAAACCACATTTAGAAATAAATATTATCTTTTATTAGAGCAAACTTCAAGGAATAATAAAGTAGTTAACATTTCACTTACATAAACACACTAAGAAAAATACGTGAAAGTAGCATCTTCATGCATCTTCTTCGACACGAGAACAAACTTCACCAAGCCATCTCTCTATCGACGACAACTTCATATGAAAAAACACACCACAATTTTATTTTTTTTATTTTTTATCTAATATAATTCAATACACCGGAGATCCAATAGAGAATTCAATACTTCCCGATATGATGAGTCTCAACATCTACGGTGATATCAATGTAGTATGCCAACCATGAAATTGGATGCGGAACATCTTCACTTAACATCTCGTACTCCAAAGTCCATGTGACATGGTCGATCTCATCCTTCGTTTCAACATGAACAGTTATGGTGAATGTCTTGTAGAATTCCATCACATCTCCTTCAAGAACCTTTACAACCAATGCCTGTTTCTCTTCATCAATGGCGTCGAGCACCATTTTTGCACTCTGCTCTTTTCCATCTATACAAAAGTGAACAATTAGACAACTCAAAATTATTGTTTAAACTTATTATTACATGCTCTAATTAGAAACACACTAGTTATATGTAAGTTCACCTATAGTAAAAGGAAATAACTAACTTTTAAAAAAAAAAAAAAAAAAAAAAAAGGTTTCACGCTTGTTAGAGTGAGTTAGGAGGTTGTTATCGCCTAGTCCTTACCGAAACTATGAAGAACGCTCACTAGGGACCCATTATAATGGGTTCTATGCTTGTTCTCCTCTTAGGTCATGCCTATATTTAAGGCTTATTTCAACTGCTGCATGCTTCTTTTGAGCCCAATGCAGAAAGAAAAAGGAGGTCCATACAGTATCTCAGAAGTGAACTAGAGAGGAAGGCAGCTCTTGCCCCGGAGGGATTTATAGTTGGAGTAGCAGTATATAGTTGCGATCAAGAAAGCGTTAGAGAGCTCTAATTAAAAGTCATGAAAGGACTCTATTTAGCTCTCTAACTAGAGGTAGCATGCACAAGCTATAGAGGTATTAAGATCTTTTTAAGGGCATTAAGGGGTCTAAAGGAGTTAAAAAGTCTCTACTAGAAAGAAGAAGTCCAGAGCTTAGAATCTCAAAACAATAGCCACAACTCCTTGACTTATTAAAAAGTAACATATCTAATAACGTTAAGAATGCAACTTACGTACCTTGAGTATATCTGAAAATGACGACGCAACCGACATTTCCGAATTCTCCTTCAACCAAGTCACAAGAATGTACCTTTCCAGCACAGGCGACAGATAACTGGTGTGGCTTATGCCTGAAAAATTCATGAAACACATCTCCACCAGCTTCAAACTCTAATTGTGCAATTAACTTACCAGTTAATCCCATTCTTGATTATTTTAAGCAAAGAAATGAAATTCTAAATGTGGGATAGAGTTGCGTTCAAACCCTCTAGTGATTTTATAGCCTCATTTTTTTGTCTTTTTATTTTTTTTTAAAGTTGACAAATGAGGCACTAAAAGGGTTACATGTCAATAATTAGAGTTTTTATTCTATACCCAATAAAAATATTCTAGGTTGCACCAAATTTCAAAAGGTTAAAATATTCGTGAATAGTAACGGACGAGATTCAAAAATTGAAACTCTTTTAATACTTAGGAAACCTTATTTGAAAGGAAAATTGGTACAAATGGTCCCTAATATTTGTCTTTATTGTACAAATGGTCCCTAATTTTTATTTTTTAGCGTAGCAGTCCCTAACATATGTGTTTTGGTGCGCAATTGGTCCTTATTTGATAAAAAAGATAAATATACCCTTATTTTTAATTAGAAAAATTTTTAATTAGATTCCTAACCTCTGCAAAAAGTACAAATGTGTCCGATACTTTTATTATTTTATAAAAATTAAAAAAATTAACAAATTGATAATATATTAAATTATTTTGTATATTTTACGAACTATTATAAAATAAATAAAATTTAAGCTCACAATTATTAACAATCGTGTTAATTAAAATTATTTTATTATTATCAAGTAATCATTAAAATTTGAACTTTAATTTATCATTACAATATATAAAAAATAATTTTGTAACAAACTTGATACTCAAATATTATTATTTAATTGAGCTATTCGTTTATTAACTACAAATATTAGAACTCAAATTGTATTCTTCATATTTTAATTTATATTTTATTATCGTTCAAAAATAAAGAACACAAAATGTGCAAATTAATTTTTGTTAGTATTTTTATGTTAAAAAAATAATAAAATTGTTTCAATGTCATAAACTTATATACGCCATTTTGTTATTTATTTAACTTAATTTTTATTCAAGTTTTTCACATCACATAACAATTATATATACCTAAAGCGCAATAATTTTATATTTTTCTCTTATGAAATATTTAATTGACACGACTATAGTGATATATTTAATATAATAAATTAAATATTATTTAATAAATGTATTGAACTTATTTACACATTTTGCAAATGTTAGAAATCTAATTATAATTTTTTAAACTAAAACTAAGAGTATTTTTATCTTTTTTTATCAAATAAGGATCAATTACGCACCAAAATACATGAATAATGCTACTTGTACATCCTCACTTACACCCATATTTACAGTTGCTTATGTGGCAAAATAAAATAATGACAAGAAAATTTAAAGTAATGTTTTGGTCAAATATTTCCCCCTAAATCATACTGCCACATGAGAATGTACAAGTAGCATTACTCAAAATACATAGGTTAGAGATTGATGCGCAAAAAAATAAAAGTTAGGAACCATTTGCGCAATAAGTGCAAAGGTTAAGGACCATTTACTCCTAGTGATGGCAACAGAGCAAATCGGCCTGATCTAAATCTGTCCCGCGATCCGTCATTTTTCGGGGCAGATCGGATACGGATCAGGGCGGATCAGAGCCTTGATCTATATATTGATCCGTTTTTTATTTTTTATTTTTTCACCATCAACAAGGTTGTAAGGCAAAGATTTCTGCTACTTCTTTATCATTCCCACGTGACCATGTCCATTAACCCTAATCAAACACGGAAGAATCAAATTCCCACCTCAAAGAAGAATCCAATTCCCACCTCTAAAAACCACCTCAATCCAGTACACTAAAATCCTCAAAAGGATCCGAACCCACCTCAGAGAAGCTAAAAAAATCAAAAACATTGAAGAAAAATGACGACACCGATGAAGAAGAAGAAGAGGATGAGCAAGAACAATGCGTTATTCCAGAAATCGTTACCAACCGATTACAAAGGCAAATAAACAAATTGAAATAAAGAACCAAAATATACCCAAAAAGAAAGAAAATAGAAATAGAAAAAAATTAAACCAAAAAAAAAAAAGTTAATTTTTTACTGCCAAAGAAGAACGAAAATGGACGGCTGTTGTTTTTCTTTCTTCTTCTTTTCTCCTTCTTTTATCTGCTTTCTCGGATGTAAGGATGTTCTTCTTCCGTTCATCGGTAGGTGGTAGACTGGTGGTGGGTGAGCGGCTGCCGACTGATATGATTTTGTGGGTTTGATTGTGAATTGTGGGCAAGACAATATAATTTAGGTATAGGTAATTTTGAATTGCACTTTCAGCCCCTGCCCCAAATCTTTGAACTTTTGTAAATTTAATTCCTATATTTTTTTTTTTTAAACGGGGCGGATCGCCCCGATCCGTCCTGATATTCTCGGCGGATCACAAATATCTGTCTTGATCCGTCTTGCTGATGTGCGGATCGAGAATTTTTTGTTTCATTCAAATCGAATATCTATCAAATTTGGAACGGATGAGATATTTTTGACATCCCTATTTACTCCAATTTCCCTATTTGAAACATTGAAAACAAAGTATTTTATAATGTTGATCAATCAAAAATATAATAAATTAAAATGACTGTATAAACTTTTCACAATTTTATATTATTTTTGTTATACGGGACTTTATAGCCCAAACAAAGACTGTTTATAATAATAAATTAGGTTCAACTAGGTAGACATGACACTTTTGATTGTGCAATATATTTAATTCTCCACTTTCACTACGATTGACACTTAACTCTAAACCTTCGACTAAAAAACTATTAACGTACTTTTGCTAGAATTTAATAATTTTAAACTATTTTAGTAATGAAAATTGAGTCGGCAAGGAAGATTAATTGACAGGGAAACTAAATCCAATAATAGATCGTATTCATGAAGATATGAGCAACATGAGACTGCGTTTCCCTACTTTTTTGCACTAGGTCCGGGTTTGCACTTAAGGTAGGAGTTGATACCTCTGTTCTTATCTCTCGAGAGTTTTGTCTATCCAAGTCATGCTTTTGGATATATATGTTGGACAATATTGACGAGAGATTATATTTAATAGAGTTGATTTATGGACAAAATTTGATTAACTCTGACGAGAATAGTGATTATGAGAGTGACATGGAGCTAACAAAACAACAGCGAAATTGACAAGCATTGGCGGAGCTAGTGGTGGGCCTTCGAGGTCATGTGACCTCAAAAAAAAAAAAAAAAAAAAAAAAAAAAAAAATCCATCTTTTTTTTTTTTTTTCAGTATAGTATAAAGCAAAAATTAAGTATTTGTTTATTTGTGATTTTTGCCCCAATTGTCAAGCATTCAATGGATGGATTTATTTTTTAATTTACAATTTAATTTTGACATAATATCAATTTAATGGATGGCAATTGAATCCATTCACCTAATATAAATTTAATATAAGACAATTGGACATGTTGACCTAATAAAATTAATAATACAAAATTACAAATGATTGACACATTCCTCAAATGATAATACAAAATTAATAAATGCACTTTGTTTGTTAATACTTATTGTGTTCAATTGATTTTTTTCTTTTTTCTTTTGAATTTGAGTAATAGTTAATTTAATCTGTGAACTAGATCTTACTATTTTGGAGGATAATTTTATATAAAACAACGTGAATAAAAAGAGTTTGACTAGTTTTAGATCTTGAATATTTTTGTGCAATGACTTATTGTAATTTTTTAAAGATTATGACTTATAAAAAAATATTAGATTCTTATAAAAATGAGCTTAGTAATTATGGTTTTAGAAACAAAAAAAAAAATGGGCATCGCTTGCCCCCTTGCGTAAGGTTTTCCCCTCTCCTCCGACCCGCCCTATAGGTGACCCCCTAACTTAAAATGTCTAGCTCCGCCACTGTTGACAAGAGATTAAATTTACTAGAGTCGGGTTATGGACAAACTTTGATGTACTCCGACCAGATTTGTGAGTACGAGAGTGGTCTTGAACTAACAAAACATTACATACAGTGCATGATGTCGAGAATTAAGACAAGGGTTCATGGGCACATAGATATTGTTCTTTTACTCTTTATCTCCAATGAAAGTTAATTTTTTATTTTTTATTTTTGGTATTGAATCTACATTAATGATTGGAGGTAGCTAGGTCTAATGTCCCTTTTCCAAATTTGTATTTCTTTTTAGTAACAATAAATACTCCACCCTAGTATTTCTTTTTAATATAGATAACGAATGTTAGGATGTAAATTAATTTGAAGTAAACTAACTCGAGAACTTGAAATGAACCTTTTTGGAATCATATGATTATTCAACTTATCATTAATTATTTTTATTAACTAATTAATTAAGTATATATATTCTAAAAATTACAAATCAAAATAACTTTTCGAGGAAAGAATGTCCAATCGTTAATTGGAATCACTACTTTTGTAAAAGAAAACATAAACATGTTTTACTTTAATAAAGAAATACATCAAATCCATCAAAGCATCAAATCTTTTGCTTTTGATTAAAGCTTGGTAGGATAAACATTGTGGCAATACCTGCATTTATAAACTAATTAATTTCAACCTTTTTCTTTAATATACAAGGAAAGGTTGAAAGATTTAAGGCTACATACATAAAGATTACGCTTGGTACACGATATTGGAAAGAATTTGACAATATTATTTATAAATTAACTTTGCTTTATTCCTAACAGTATTCAGTATCAATCCATTTTACCAAACGAACCATTTGAAAAATTCCTCATGTCTTCTTTGTTGACATTTGAGATATCTCTCAGTGTTTTTTATCTTTAATAGAATTGGACGGAAAACTTTGAATTAATCCTTGGGGACACGAACCTAAGAATATAAATATATTAAAGAAACGCGACTTACATTATTAAATTTGGAAGAATGTACTTTAATCGTCCGTTTGATTTAATTTAAAAAGTTGCTAAAAATCAACAATTTATAAGTTTAACCACGTATTTTATAGGATCCACAACTTTGATCAATTTTTCAATCACATATTTCATCAACTTTTATCAAAATTTACTAAAATTTTTATAAAAAATTTTGTCAAACAACTTTAAAACTAATAAATGGACCGACATCGTACTATGAGCTAAGAAGGGAAAAATGTGCTAATAACAATATTAAAATGGGGCATCCATAGGGAAGTAATTTTCAATTAAATTTTGCTTCTATATTGTTTTCTATTTCAACAAAGTTTTTAATGATTTTAGACCTAAGTCTCTTCAAAATATTCCTCCGAAGAATTTCGAACAAAGTGTTTAAAATAAAGGAAGCATGCAAACACATGTATTGACTTGTTTAGTGTAAGTTAAAAATCTGTCAAAAAGTTGAAGTTAAATCATCAATTAATTTTAACCACATATTTTACGGAACTCACAATTTTTATCAATTTTTCAACTATATATATTTAACATCAAAATTCACTAAAAAAAACTTCAATGATAGTTGTGTTACTGAGAGACAATGGTAATAAAAGCAAATTCCAACATAATCAATGTAAAATCACTTGAAATTTAAAAAAAAAAAAAAAAAAAAAAGGGCATAAACTATTTACTTGTGATAAGAATGATCTAGGAGAAACCGATAACTCAAAAAGTGGAATAAGAGAGAGTTTTGTAAATGTTAAAAAGGAATAAGTTTAAGCACTTTCATAATTGGGAAATTTGTAATTTTCGTCTCCAAATTTTTCAATATGTTACTAATCTATCTCCAACTAATTTTTATAGTATCAGACATTCTCAACATTTCGATTAATTATAAATCATGTCCCTAATGACAGACAATGACAAATTTTTCCTCCTCTTTAAATAAACAAAAATAAAAAAAAAAGGTTAAAAAACAAAAAAATAAAAAATAAAATTGCATAAAAAGTCTCATAACTTTTCAACGAGTAGAGAGTATATTTTTCCTTACACACCCTACACCCACTCACCACAACAAAAAAGATGGGATAATAAGGAAGAGCACCATTTCAAAATTCATATAGTTTAAAATTTTTAAAAACGCACATTGAGAAAATTAAAGATTTTCATAAGAATCTTTCAAGAAATTAACCTCGAGAGCAAGCTTTATGTAAGCTTTCTTGACATAAGATTCAGAAGCATCAAAGCGAATCTTAAGATTTTTTCATGGATCACTTACAGCAAAAGATGAATAAACACATGAAACTCTAAATCTTTTTTACACATTCTTTTTTTAATCGGATAATCTGATGTAGAACCATACCCCACAACAGCAACCATTAAGAATAATAATTCTTCAACATTTTGAAAACTCGCAATGCAAAAATAAGAATTAATGTTTATCTTTATGTAAATCTTGGATTGAAGTGAAAATGTAATGTAAAAGAAAGAAACTCATCTCACCATTTCTAGTTACAGTGAAAATGTGAGCAATAGAGAAATTAGTCTCAATTCCTGACGCTTACAATCACATTGTTTCCCCTTGCTTTACCCAGAGTTTGTTTGAGAGAGATTTTTAACCAAAAAAGAAAAAAAGAAAAAATTGATGAAATGTGTAGTTCAAAAGTTTACAAAAGTTATAAGTCTTATAAAATTTATGTTTAAAATTAATTATTAACTTTCGACCACATTTTTTTAACAAATTTTAATCCGATCCAATCAAACACTTAATAAAATATAATTTATTGATGAAATAGACAACTCAACTTTTTGACATGAAGAGTATGATCAACATCTATTGTGATGTTAATGTAATACGCCAACCCATGAAATGGGAGGGGGTTCACTTAAAGCATCTTTTACTCCAAAGTCCAATTAACAAGGTTCGCATATGGATAAAAAGGAATGAGTGCCACGTGTCACTGCAAATAAGTGCATCAAATTCCTTGACGTGGCCTCTCTCCACTCTGAAATATTTTAAACTTATGAAACACATTTAGCTTTAGTAGAAGAACTAGTCGATAAATGGAGATATGTGTTTAAAATTTTGATGTTGAGCTCTTGTAACGATATTTGTGTAAGAGTATAGAAGGATGTAAATTGGTAAATCACACGAGTGATTCAAGTTGTTCTGAGTAATAATTAAGAGTCGTGTCAAATTATTATCGAGTAAAAAGTACGAAAATATAATTTCAAGAAAATTATTATGTTGGGATCTAAAACCACATTTAAAAATAAATATTATCTTTTATTAGAGGAAACTTCAAGGAATAATAAAGTAGTTAACATTTCACTTACATAAACACAACAACAAAAATACATGAAAGTAGCATCTTCATGCATCTTCTTCGATACGAGAACGAACTTCACCAAGCGTCCATCTCTCTATGGACGACAACTTTATATGAAAAAACACACCACAAATTTCTTTTTATCCAATATAATTCAATACACCGGCAATCAATAGAAAATTCAATACTTCCCGAGATGATGAGTCTCAACATCTACGGTGATATCAATGTAGTATGCCAACCATGAAATTGGATGCAAAACATCTTCTCTCAACATCTCGTACTCCAAAGTCCATGTGACATGGTCGATCTCATCCTTCGTTTCAACATGAACAGTTATGGTGAATGTCTTGTAGAATTCCATCACATCTACTTGAAGAACCTTTATGATGATTATATGTTTTCTTCTCCTCCAAGTGCAACGGCATCAGTGGTGGAGACCTGCAAAAGGTGGTGGGGCTTTGTCCTCCGTTTCCACTCCGACGTGATAATTAGTATGAGATAAACTCAAATATGCAGAATAACAATATTGAGTATGTATGTTGTGTTTTTATTTGGAGGATTGATCTCCTATTTATAGGAATGACCCGCAGCTGTAACCTTTAATAGTCATTAGTGGCGGGTGCCTCTTCATTTCCTTCATAATTAGGAATTAATGAGGGACGTTTCGTCTTTCTCAATTGATGGCGTTTCATATTCCCAATGGACGTGTGTAAATGCTGTTCTATAGATAGCTTGTTTGATTCATTTGATGGCAACTAGATTTTGGTTGTCTATCTGCTGTAGGCTAGCATATGAGAACAGTGAGGCGAGCGGACCGATGAGGCGGGCAGACACTTAAGACAAGCGTCCCAAGGAGAACAGCAGTCATCTACTAAAGTGTAATCATATATGTCATCACTTTACAACCAATGCCTGTTTCTCTTCATCAACGACGTCAAGCACCATTTTTGCACTTAGATATTTTCCATCTATACAAAAAGTGAACAATTAGAAAACTCAAAATTACTGTTTAAACTTATTATTACATGCTCTAATTAGGAACACGCTAGTTATAAGTAAGTTCACCAATAGTAAAAGGAAATAACTAAATTTAAAAAAAAAAAAAAAAGCCACTTGTTAGAGTTAGTTAAGAGGTTTTTATCTCTATTCCTTATCGAAACTCTGGAGAAAGCTCGCTAGGGACCCGTCAAAATGGGTCCTACGCTTGCTCTTCTCTTAGGTTATTCCTATTAAACAAGGCTTCTTTCAACTAATGCAGGCTTCTTTTGAGCCTAATGCAGAAAGAAAAAGGAGGTCCATACAGTATCTCAGAAGTGAACTAGAGATGGAGGCAGCCCTCACCCCTAAGGGACCTAGTAGGAGCAACAATATATAGATGCGATGAGGAAGCGTTAGAGAGCATCTAATTAAAGGTCCTAAAAGGACTTTATTTAGTTCTCTAACAAGAGATAGCATCCACAAGCTATAGAGGTATTAAGATCTCTTTTAAGGGCCTTAGCGGTCTAAAAAGAGTTAAAAAAGTCTATGGCCATAATGAGAAAGAAGAAGTCTAGATCTAGGGATCTCAAAACAATAGCCACTTGACTCAATTAATTTATTAAAAAGTAGGGTAATTTGCATCTTTGGTCTTTAACCTTCACAATTTGTGTTAATATACCCTCAACTAATTTTTATAGCATCAGACATCTCAAACCTTTCATTTAATTGTAAATCACCCATTGATTGATTTCGACGGATTTTCTCTTCTCTTTAAATAAACAAAAAAAGAAGAAGAAGCTAAAAACAACAAAAAATTGCAAATGAACTCTCATAACTTTTAAAAAGTACAAAATAACTTCCTCTCCCACCCCCACCATACTATAGTCACAACCTCTATACCACCACCACCAGCAGCACCAGCAGCAGCAGAATGAGGCCCAACACCTTGAAAAACGAAATCTTGATGTTTTTTGGAACAAAATGAGACCCAACACCTTGAAAAAAAACTTCTTCTGCATAAAATTTCAGGCCCTTTAAGAAAATCTAAATATGGATTTGGGGACAAGACAAGAACAAATGGAATTCCTAAATTTGGAAGGTTTAAAGTTCTTCTAGAAGGTCATGAGCTAGAGAAAAAGATAGTACTTGATCTTGAAAGTGAACTTGTCTTGAAATGGAACAGAATTTTCTTGTTCTCTTGTTTGTTAGCACTCTTTGTTGATCCATTGTTTTTCTATCTTCCTTCAAGGGAATTCATCATGTATGCAAACTGATTTGAATTTGGGAATAATTGTTACCTATTTTCGGACCGTGGCAGATATATTCTGGTGGCGGTGGTGTATAGGTTGTAGCTATGGCGAGATGAGTTGGGGTGGGATGGTGTGGATGGATGAAAAAGTTATTTTGTATTTTTTAAAAGTAATCGAACTTCATTTGCAATTTTATTTTATTTTTTGCTTATTTAAATAAGAGGACAAATTCATCAAAATCTATCAAGGGCAAAGTTGACAAGAGCCCTACTTTTTGTAAAAAAATTGAAAAATACCTCTTTTTTTAATTTTTCAAAAAATACCTTATTTTCATTGTTTGATTTAAAAAATACCTCATTTTATTAAAAACAATATTTTAAATTATGATGATGACGTGGCATTTATTTTAAATAAAATTATAATTATGAGTTGGCATGATGATGTGGTATTTATTTATTTTATGGTAGTCCATGTACTTTATATAATATTCACTTTAGTCCTTATATTTTAAATTATATTTCAATTAATCCAAAAATTACATCATAGGTCCTTAATCTTTTATATTTTTATACTTTAGTCCCCAAATTTTTAATCATCTTTCAATTAAGTCCTCCAAAATTTGTATCTTAGGTCCTTCAACTTTTTACATCTTTACACTTTGATCTCCAAATTTTCAATTATTTTTCAGTTAAGTCCTCTAAAAATTGCATCTTAGGTCCTTCAACTTTATACATGTTCAAAGTTTGGTCCTCCAAATCCTTGATTTTAGTGGCCAAAATAATTACAATTTTAGTGGTCAAAATAAGTGCATTTTCAATTAAATATTTGACTTTACACTCGAATTTTCACGAGTAACATATGTGTCATTTCATCATTTTCATTGAAATTAATACTTTATAATTTACTCATTTTATTATTTTTTAAAAAATATATTATTTTTATTTAAAATTAATATTTTAATTTTTCATTGAAAAACAATATTTTTTAATGGGTAACATATATGTTACTATATATGTTACTTCCTCATATTTCATTAAAATCAATATTTTACTATTTCTCTATTTTTATAAATTTTTGAAAAATACATTATTTTCATTTAAAATTAATATTTCAATGTTTCATTTTAAAAAAATATTTTTTTAATGGGTAACATATATGTTACTATATATGTTACCTCCTCATATTTCATTAAAATCAATATTTTACCATTTCTCTATTTTTATAAATTTTTTAAAAATACATTATTTTCATTTAAAATCAATATTTCAATTTTTCATTTTAAAAAAATATTTTTATACCAGTAACATATATGTTACTATGTGTTACTTGATCATTTGCAATAAAATGAATATTTTATAATTATTTAAAAAATTCGTTATATTTCTTTAAAATTAATATTTCAATTTTTTTATTTTAAAACAACATTTTTACACGGGTAACATATATGTTACTTCCTTATATTTCATTAAAATCAATATTTTACTATTTCTCTATTTTTATAAATTTTTTAAAAATACATTATTTTCATTTGAAATCAATATTTCAAATTTTCATTTAAAACAACATTTTTATACTAGTAACATATATGTTACTATGTGTTACTTGCTCATTTGCAATAAAATCAATACTTTATAATTATTTAAAAATACGTTATTTTTCTTTAAAATTAATATTTCAATTTTTTTTTAAATTTTAAAACAACATTTTTAAACATGTAACATATATGTTTTTACATGTTATTTCCTCATTTTTTTTATTAAAATCAATATTTTACCATTTCTCTACTTTTATAAATTTTTTAAAAAGATATTATTATCATTTAAAATCAATATTTCAAATTTTCATTTAAAAAAAATATTTTTATACTTGTTACATATATGTTACTACTATGTGTTACTTGCTCATTTGCAATAAAATCAATATTTTATAATTATTTAAAAAATACGTTATTTTTCTTTAAAATTTATATTTCAAATTTTTTTTTTGTTTTAAAACAACTTTTTTACACGGGTAACATATATGTTACTATATGTTACTTCCTTATTTTTCATTAAAATCAATATTTTACCATTTCTCTATTTTTATAAATTTTTTAAAAATACAATCTTTACATTTAAAATTAATATTTCAATTTTTCATTTAAAAACAACATTTTTATACTAGTAACATATGTGTTGCTATGTGTTACTTGCTCATTTACAATTGCTATTTTATAATTTATATTCTTGTAAATGTTTTTAAAAAATACATTAATTTCGTCTAAAATCAAATATTTCTAATTTTCATTTTTGAAAACAATACTTTTACGCGGGTAAGATATATGTTACCATATTTGATAACCTATGTTACTTCCTCAATTTCATTAAAATCAATTTCTAGCAAATTATATCATTCTATAATTTTTTTAATTATGAATTATTTTAAATGAAAATCATATATTTAATTTATTCACTTTTAATATCAACAATTTGACACGGGTAACATATATGTTACCACATGTGTTACCATATGTTACTCCTCAATTTCTATATAATTGCTATTTTATAATTTATATTCATGTAAATATATTTAAAAATACATTAATTTCGTCTACAATCAAATATTTTCAATTTTTATTTTTGAAAACAATACTTTTACGCGGGTAACATATATGTTACTATATTTGTTAACCTATATTACTTCCTCAATTTCATTAAAATCAATTTTTAGCAAATTATATCCTTCTATAATTTTCTGAATTATGAATTATGTTGAATAAAAATAATATATTAAATTTATTCACTTTTAATATTAACAATTTCACAGGTAACACATATGTTACCACATGTGTTACCTTATGTTATTTCATCATTTTTAATATAATTGCTATTTTATAATTTATCTTCTTGTAAATATTTTTAAAAAATACATTAATTTTGTCTAAAATCAAATATTTCTAATTTTAATTTTTTAAAATAATTTTACGCAAGTAACATATATGTTACCGTATTTGTTAACCTATGTTACTTCCTCAATTTCATTAAAATCAATTTTTAGCAAATTATATCCTTCTACAATTTTCTAAATTACGAATTATATTAAATAAAAATAATATATTTAATTTTTTCACTTTTAAAAACAACTATTTGACACAGGTAACACATATGTTACCACATGTTACCTCCTCATTTACAATACAATTGCTATTTTATAATTTATATTCTTGTAAATGTTTTTAAAAAATACATTAATTTCTTCTAAAATCAAATATTTCCAATTTTCATTTTTGAAAACAATACTTTTTACGCTGGGTAACATATATATGTATTTATTTGTTAACCTATGTTACTTCCTCAATTTCATTAAAATCAATTTTAGCAAATTAAATCTTTCTATAATTTTCTCGAATTATGAATTATGTTAAATAAAAATAATATATTTAATTTATTCACTTTTAATATCAACAATTTCACAGGTAACACATATGTTACCCCGTCTGTTACCCTATGTTAATTCTTCATTTTCAATACAATTCGTATTTTATAATTTATCTTCTTCTAAATGTTTTTAAAAAATACATTAATTTTTTCAAAATTAAATATTTCTAATTTTAATTCTTTTTTTAAATAATTTTACACGGGTAACATATATGTTACCGTATTTGTTAACCTATGTTACTTTCTCAATTTCATTAAAATCAATTTTTAGCAAATTATATCATTCTACAATTTTTTGAATTATGAATTATATTAAATAAAAATAATATATTTAATTTTTTCACTTTTAAAAACAACTATTTGACACGGGAAACACATATGTTACCACATGTGTTACCCTATGTTATTTCCTTATTTACAATACAATTGCTATTTTATAATTTATCTTCTTGTAAATGTTTTTAAAAAATATATTAATTTCGTTTACAATCAAATATCTCCAATTTTTATTTTTGAAAACAATACTTTTACGCGGGTAACATATATGTTATTGTATTTGTTAAACTATGTTACTTACTCAATTTCGTAAAAATCAATTTTTAGCAAATTATATCCTTCTACAATTTTCTGAATTACGAATTATATTAAAAATATATATATATATATATATTTAATCTTTTCACTTTTAATATCAACAATTTGACACAGGTAACACATGTGTTACCATATGTTATTTCTTCATTTTCTGTATAATTACTATTGTATAATTTATATTCTTGTAAATGTATTTAAAAAGTACATTAATTTCGTCTACAATCGGGTAATATATATATTACCTTATTTATTAACCTATGTTACTTACTCAATTTCATTAAAATCAATTTTTAGCAAATTATATCTTTCTATAATTTTCTGAATTACAAATTATGTTAAATAAAAATAATATATTTAATTTTTTCATTTTTAATATCAACAAATACAATTGCTATTTTATGATATATCTCCATGTAAATGTTTTTTTAAAAATACATTAGTTTGGTCTAAAATCAAATATTTCCAATTTATATTTTTTAAAAACAATATTTTTACGCTTGTAACATATATGTTATTTTATTTGTTACCCTATGTTACTTCTTCAATTTTATTAAAATCAATTTGACACGAGTAACATATATGTTACCACACCTAAGATGCAATTTTTGAGAACTTAATTAAAAGATAATTGAAATTTTGGGACCAAAGTGTAAAGATATAAAAAGTTGAAGGACATAAGATATAATTTTTGGAGGATTTAACTGAAAGATAATTAAAAATTTGGGGACCAAAGTGTAAAGATGTAAAAAATTGAAGGACCTAATATACAATTTTTGGAGAACTTAACTGAAAGATAATTGAAATTTGGGGACTAAAGTGTAAATATATAAAAAGTTGAAGGACCTAAGATGCAATTTTTGAAAGACTTAACTAAAAGATAATTAAAAATTTGGGGACCAAATTGTAAAGATGTAAAAATTAAGGACCTAAGATACAATTTTTGAAGGACTTAATTGAAATATATGGACTAAAGTGAATATTATATAAAGTACATAGATTACCATACAATAAATAAATATTTTTAAAAGAGTTTATATAATAGAGGAGAGATATTTTTTATAAGTATTATTTACACGTGGGGTAAAAATAAAAAATTAAAAAAAGTGGGTATATTTCAACTTTTTATTAAAAAAAGGGTGTATGAGCTAATTATCTCATCTATCAATGGAGACATGATTAGAGATTTGTGAAATGGATCAGGATAAATTTGGCCTCGTTCAAAATTGACTGGCCACACAAAAAATAAGTTTGGGCTAGCCCTGACCCAATTTTACATGGGTTGGTATGGTTGAAATTTAGCGACCAATTTTTACATGGGGGGTATTCTTTGGACCAACCAAAATTTCAATTTTGAGCTACATAGCTAATGGGCCAGTCCAACCTTAATTTTTAACTTATTTATCTAAAACAATTATTTATAAGGAAAAATTTTGGGCGGTCATCACATTCTTTGCTAAATTGGGCTAAAAAGTCATATACTAATCTTAATTCAACTAAAGTCATACTTTAGTGCTAAAAGTCCAATATGCCCTCCAATTACACCAACCGCCATTTAAACACGTCTGACACTTTGAAAACCTCCGATTTATTTCTGCACACTTCATCTTCTTCGTGATTGATTCTTCCCACCGAAAATCCTAACCGCATACATTGATGGCGAAGGTAATTTCTTCGATAAATTTTTTGATAATGTATTTTCCGTGGGTTAGTTTTTTTTCTGTCGTAACAAGTGATGTAGGGCTTTGAAATATGTGATAATCTTATAAAATATGTTGATGTTTTGGTGATTTTTTTATTTTTTTCGTTAGAACGTGCTATTTAACCATGCAAAATGCTTGATACTCCTTCGATCTATGATAGTGTTTCTATTTTTAATGAATTTTTCCTTGTTTCTATGATCTTGTTTTTCGTTAGAACGTGCTATTTAACCATGCAAAATGCTTGATACTCCTTCGATCTATGATAGTGTTTCTATTTTGCTTAATTTTTCCTTGTTTCTAGGATCTTTGTTTTTTGTTAGCACGTGTTATTTAACCATGCAAAATGTTTGATACTCTTAGTTTGAACACCGTGATCTTGTTTCAACGTCTTCGTTTTCATCCGTGATCTTGTTTTGTTTATGTGATCTTGTTTTAATCTCTTAGTTGATGTGCATTAGTATATAATGATCTTGTTTTTAATCTCTTAGTTTGAACACGTGATCTTGTTTAAATATGGCAAGGTTTGAACACTGTGATCTTGTTTCAACGTCTTCATTTTCATCCGCGATCTTGTTTTGTTCATGTGATCTTGTTTTAATATCTTAGTTGATGTGCATTAGTATATAATAATCTTGTTTGATACTCTTAGTTTGAACTCGTGATCTTGTTTAAATATGGCGAGGTTTGAACACGTGATCTTTGTTTCAACGTCTTCGTTTCATCCGTGATCTTGTTTTGTTCATGTGATCTTGTTTTAATCTCTTAGTTGATGTGCATTAGTATATAATGATCTTGTTTGATACTCTTAGTTTGAACTCGTGATATCTTTGTTTAAATATGGCGAGGTTTGAACTCGTGATCTTCGTTTCAACGTCTTCGTTTTCATCCGTGATCTTGTTTTGTTCATGTGATATTGTTTTAATCTCTTAGTTGATGTGCATTAGTATATAATGATCTTTGTTTGATACTCTTAGTTTGAACTCGTGATATCTTTGTTTAAATATGGCGAGGTTTGAACACGCGTGATCTTGTTCAACGTCTTCGTTTTCATCCGTGATCTTGTTTTGTTCATGTGATCTTGTTTTAATCTCTTAGTTGATGTGCATTAGTATATAATGATCTTTGTTTGATACTCTTAGTTTGAACACGCGATCTTTGTTTAAATATGGCGAGGTTTGAACACCGTGATCTTGTTTCAACGTCTTCGTTTTCATCCGTGATCTTGTTTTGTTCATGTGATCTTGTTTTTTAATCTCTTAGTTGATGTGCATTAGTATATAATGATCTTGTTTGATACTGTTTTTGTTTATGATGCAGCAAAGCAAAAATACTTCTGGGTACAAAACAATTGGTTATAAATCAATGGGAAAAAGGAAGTCTATTCCCATACGAAAAAAAGTAACTGTGGATAAAAAGCCTTACCCACCGTACCGTTCTAACCTCCAAGAAGTAATCAGGGAGGTGAAAGGTTTGTCACTAACAAAACCACAAACAGATGGGTTGAAAAAATTACCGTTTTCAATCTTATCAATTTGATCTTTGGGCGACAAGATTGGCGAGACATTGTTGTCGTCAGTGATATGGATCTGCACAAGATCATCGAGTGCTTGACAAGTCAAACAAGGATTTTTGATAAACAACTCCGTCTAAAGTTCAAGATGGACGATGTAAAGGGTATTTTGGTATCGTCGAAGGTAAAACTTTGATGGAGGTTGAAAAACAAAGCCAAACATCGATTTCGATTTTCTCCCAACGAAGGTTCGAGAGGCGTCGTGAGATTGACCAAAACAATAATATCTACACGGTTGAGAGCTGCAACAAATGGGAACAAAAAGAAGACATCGATGATGTTTCTAGGTTAATGATACTCTTCACGATGGCATCGTTCTTTGTGCCAAATAAATCCACGACTTTGAGTGGAGATATATCAAGTATGTTGAAGATCTCGACAAGATCAAAACCTACAATTGGTCGAAGCACATCTTGAATATCTAATTTCTTCCCTATGCAAAAATGAAGACCCGATCGATGTAACAGTGCGTGTCATGGTTTTAGTCGTAAGCTATTTGATTTCTATATACTGTTTTATTTGTTGATACTGTTTTGCATTAAATATGATATTCGCACTAATAAGTTTTTATTTATGAAAATTCAGTATTGGTTGTTGGAAAATCTTCAAGTCTGCAAACCATTGAAGAAGAATGCAGAACCCAAATGCATCAAATGGGATTTAAGAGATCTCACTTGTATTCTAAAATCTCTGACGATACACAAACTAGCAAAAGAAAGGTAATAGCAGGTATCACCAATTCACAAAGATATCAATTATCTTACATGAAGATTTATTCAACATACAAACATCCGAATATTTATTATTCAACTACACCATTGCGGGTTGTTGAAGAAGTCGATGAAGATGAAGAATCTAATGAAAGTGAAAAATCTCATCAAGATGATGAATCGGATGGAGATGGAGAATCGATAAAGTTGATACGAAAAAGGAAGAAAGTGATGACAATCGAATAGAGGATAACATTTCAACGAAGAAAACAAAGATGAACAAAGTGAGAAAGACAACGTCAATGAAGTAGAACATGGAGGTTTTGAAGAGGAGGATGATAGTTGGCTACACTTGCCCTTGAGTCGTCGTGGCGAAAATTGCAATCAAGGATTCATCGGAGAAGAAAGCCATAACTAGTTCATCTAGACTCAAGTGATGAATTACATGACTCTAGAGAAAAGGCGCATCTTGCAAGTTGCGTTGGATGAAAGCGTCTCATGAGAATGAAAGGTACTAATATATATTTATATGATCTTGTTTTATTTTAAAAGCGATATGATCTTGTTTTTATCTATGCCATTGTTTTCTTGTGATCTTGTTTTATTGAGATACCATTGTCTACGATCTTTGTTTTGTTGTGATCTTGTTTTATTGAGATACCATTGTCTCGATCTTGTTTTTGTTGTGATCTTGTTTAATTAAGATCTTGATAATAATATGATTTTAATACTTTGATCTTTGATAATTAATGCTTTTGATACTTTGCAAATTGAAAGGAATATACGAGGAGCTCAACGAGATGAGCACAAGAATCGAAATTATAGAAGACCCGACTACAAAAGTCAATGGCTCTACATGCGGCGGTTTGGAGGAAAAGAATAACAACTTCTTGAACAACTCGGAAAAGCTGCAACAAACTTTGGAATCTCTTACAAGTGAAAATAAATCATTGGAAAAGAGAATACCTCACTTGTAAATGAGTTGATGAAAAGGTAGTGCATGAAGTCACTCAAGCTTTGAATGACGAGAGAGGTCGAAAAAAACAAAGGATGCAACAAAGCAAACTTCAATGGTGAAAAGAATAAAAGAAAAAGAAAAGAAAAGAAAGAGGATGATGATTTTACCTACTACTTTCTACGAAAAAAGAGTCACAAAGGATAAAAAGGAGCAAGTAGAAGAGGATGACAATACAATCATCAATGTTGAGGACCTTCCCGATCTTCCAATGAGGAAATAAAAAAGAGTACCAACGAAAATCAATGCAAAATGGTTAACGACAAAACATTTAACTGCGGATGACGGGAAGAAGATCACAAAGATCGGAAAAATCCACGACCCATCGTAAGTATCTTCACTCTGATGAATTGTTGATGTTTTAATTCATGATCTTGTTTTCAAGTATTGTGATCTTGTTTCAATTCTTGAATGTTTTACTTATAATATTGTGATCTTGTTTTCGAGATAAAAAGCAGTATCATGGATTAAAACTAAGACATTTGTGATCTTGTTTTAAAAAATTGTGATCTCTTGTTTCAACTATTGAATGTTTTACTTGTGATATTGTGATCTTGTTTCATTGCTTTAAAGGTTGTTTTTGCTATTGCAGAGCGACGATTTACATGCCAACGGGAGCGCGAGTCGCATTTTGTGACATTGGGGGATTTATTTGATATTCTTAGCGACCGAGCAATATCAAATCTGATGAAGATTGTAAAATCAAAAATGTATTCCTAAATTATAAACTTATACAAAACATAACTTTGATACTTTATATGCGGTGTAATTGATGCATATGGGAACTTCTAAATGCCAAAGACCCAATTGTAGACAACACTTACAACAAAAGATTTTTCATTTTGATTCTTTGTGCTAGGTAAATTATTCAATTTCAACATAAACATTTCAATTACAAACTTAGGTCTAACAACAAAATAATTTCTTATCTTGATATTATACTTGAATCTGCAGACTATATGTCACAAATCCTCAAATGGCAATTCCAAGAACTCAAAAATCGACATAGTGTTGGAGCACCTCCACAACACCGGCGACCTCGACTTTTCTTTGTTCCCAATGAACTCAAAGCGGAGGAAGAGGATCGGCGTAGTTCCAAACCATTGGACACTTGCTCACATTCGATTTTGAGGCGGTCAATGGACACATTACAACGATAATTTGCCGAGAGATGGGACTTCAAGCGGATATATGGACGATGCTATAATATTGGTAAGATAATGAGTTGTTCAAAGATACCATATCTTGTTTTTTTTTACAGTGAGTTTAAAAATACAAATCTAACATTTTACATTGTTGTTTTTTTCCAAATACGTGTAGAAAGAATATGTAGAGAGCAAACAAAAGAACTATTTATGAAATCTCCGTTACAAATCTTGTTGTATACAAAGAAGAAGAATTCAATCATCCATTGATCTCCTACGAGAAATGTCCGCAACAACACATTGGGACGTGAAAGCAACTAATCCTTCAAACTCTCTATTTGTATTATCTTGTGTTTAAATGGCTATGCAGCACACCGACATTTACTACATGTTTTTGAATTTTGTTTTGCAGTGTCGATTGTGGAATACACGTTTGCCATCTGATGGAAAGACTGGCAAAGAATGAAGAGATAGAAGAAACCATGACAATGAAGGAAGTTAGACAATATAAAGCAAACATGGTTTCTCAATTCATCAAGGATTTTGTTGTAGATGAATAAATGGATGAATAGATTTTCTTCATTCTAGATGAATAGATTTCCTAGTTGCGGATTTTGTTTGATACTGTAAATTGTACTTGAAATTTTGTTTTTGATACTGAATACAATTTGTGATACTGTATTGTGAACATACTGCTGTTAATTAATGAAATACTGTTTGTGATACTGTGTTGTTAAACTATTTGTGATACTGTTTTGTTAATCTATTTACAGTATCAAACAAATGTTTATTAAGATAAACATTCTGTGATACTGTTTTGTAATTGTACTTGAAATTTTGTTTTTGATACTGAATACAATTTGTGATACTGTATTGTGAACATACTGCTGTTAATTAATGAAATACTGTTTGTGATACTGTTTTGTTAATCTATTTACAGTATCAAACAAATGTTTATTAAGATAAACGATTCTGTGATCTTTGTTTTGTAAAATAAATGTTTCTTTCATTAATTCAACCAACAAATAATATCTCTCCATCAAAAACTTAAAAAGAAACAATAATATCTTTCACACGAACAGATAACTCTCAAAAACACCGGGGATTATAGTAAATTGTGATCTCAGTATTGCAATGTAATGTTCTTAATGAGATCTTATTGTGATAATCTTTTTTGTTAATTTTTGTGATCTTGTTTTGTGAAAATAAACATTTTGTGATCTTGTTTTGTGAAAATAAATGTTGCTTTCATTAATTCAACCAACAAATCATTACAACACAACCGTGTTCGTACATATTTAAAAAGAATGAATAATATCCTTCATTGGAACAATCTTTTAGACCAATGACTCCTTACAGTCTTCTTATTGTGATTACCCAACTTTCCACACCTACCACAACGTATCATCCTCACTTGTTCACCCTTGATCTAATTAAGCCTCTTTTAGGTCTTCCGGGTTGTCTCTTTGTAGGTGGAGGCAAAATGTCAAAATTGGCGAGAATTTTCATATTCCAACCTCATTGGCGTAGGGATGGGATGTATAGCTTCTTCATAGGACTTGCGGAATCTTGCAACATGAAAATAATAATCAACAAATTCATCAATGCGCCTTCGGATCTATTAATTGCGACAATCGCATGCACACATGGGAACCCATTCAATACTTGTTTGGAAACAAGAACATGTGCTTTTGCAAATATCCACACAAACCGATGGATCTGAAAAAACTTCAAAATTGTATCGGAAGACCGCTTGATATTCCATAATCGACTTTCATCTCCATATCCACCGCAACTTCTCTATCATCTTGGGACGAGACAACCCCGTCCACTCACCTACATCGGTATCATATAGAAAATAAAACGATGATCACATCCAAAATAAAACAAGATCACGGTGAAAATAAAACAAGCGATTACCATGCGAGAAAAAAAACAAAGATTATCACGGTGAAAATAAAACAATTATCATGCGACGAAAATAAAACAGTATCATAACATTACCAGAATCAGTTCTTCTTGTAACAAACATGTTCATCAGCTTTATCCTCAACATGTCAACCATTCGGGTTATGGGCAAACTCCTACAGTCAACTATCCATGCATTAAAAGACTCAATTTGCATTTGATGACATCTCTCCATATCGACATCCAACACTATGAGCATTCGACCAATTTTCAAATAGTAACCCATCTAGAAACCTTTGAACAATAGCTCCCCTCACGTTTCAATACCTCCAACTTCTGGTTAAATAATGCAATTGTTGGAGCATGTGCACATTCCCGAACAACCGGACCATCGCTCTCTATAAGCTGTTTGAGAAGCCACCACCACCGAATTTATCCCTCAAATTTCCTTTAAGGTGTTGTAAATGGAAAAAATGATTCGATGTAGGGAATGCCTTGAGCAACGCTTCCATTAACCCAACATTCCGATCGAGACACAAATGTAAGCTCTCGAGTACTTTGAATAATACTACATAATTGTTCCAAGAACCACAACCAATTATCGTAGTTCTCGAGAATCTACAACAAAGATAAGCCAATGGATATAAGCTACACAAAATAACGAAAACGATGATCACAAAAATAAAGCGATGATCACAAAAATAACGACAATATCACAAAAGAGCGGAAAATCGATAACAATAACGAAACAATGATCACAAAAATAAAACAATTATCACAAAAATAACGAAAAATCAAGATTCTAACCTTGGTTGCCATTCTTAGCGATTCTGCAGACAACAAGATACCTTTGAACCTTCCTTTCAAAAATGTTCCATCGATAAACAACATGGGACGACAATGATTAAACCCATGAATGCACGCATGGTAAGAAACAAACAATTTTGGAATCTTTTAGAAACTTGGTCCACCTCTAAATCAATATGACTTCCATGATTAAATGACCTTGCGACCTCAATATACCAATGTAATCGCTTGAAAGATTCGGATCGTCGCCAAAAATCAATCCTTCGCTCTCTCCAACGCATTCCAAGCCTTCTCATAGCTTATCGTGTAACCGTAGTTTGTTAAAAGTGTGAAACAACATCATTAGAACACAATGTTGGTTTCTCCCCAATATATCAACAATCAAACCGAGAAATTACCTTACAACTTAATCTCTCACTTTTTCTTTCCTCAACACTATAGGGCAACTATGCTCATTCACAAGCTTTCAGTATGTAACAAAAACCACTAACCTTTGATCTTGTCGCACAAACATACCACCTACAATCATCGAATATCTGTTTGAACATTGAGCCTCTACCCTACCATTGTTATTTCTCATGTAATCAAACTTAAATCCTCTCTCAATCGAAAATTTGCATAAAGCATCTCTAAATTCAGCTACACCTCTCTCAACCTCCATCCAACATGAGTGATTATGCTTGACCAACTTGATGAAAGTAATGCCCTACTATTTGTTGAAGAACAATATGTAGTTATGGCGAGATCCTTCATTCCCGAAAACAAGATATCACAATCATGTGATCTTGTTTTATAATCAAGTGATCTTTGTTTTAGAGTGCAAAACACTAATATCAACAAATTTCAATTCAAAAGCGAAAATCAAGGAAATCATGTTCCTAAATTCTTCCTCATTCCTTAGAAAACACCTATCATGTCCGGGGAATACAATAACGTAATAAAATAGTGTCGACTTCTAATGAATTCCAATTATCACATAATTTTACGCAAAACACCATTAAAATCTCCACCGGAAGAAACTTTTATGAGAAGTGTGTCTGAAATATACTTACAAAAAGTAAAATTAGGCCACCTTCCATGATTGAGAAGAAAACATAACGAAAAACCATAAAATTCATGAAATAAGCAATTGCAAAAACAAAACAAGGTTTTTAGAGTGTGGCGGCTCACATAACGTCGACTACGAGGTTGCCGCCGGTGATGTGATCGTCGACGGGAGATCTGGAGAAGAAAGTTGTTAATGGCGACTTGAATAAGAATTGTGAATTGATGAAATCTGGTTTAAAGTGGTTTAACAGATTACGGGGGGTAATTATGGTATTAGATAAATTCATATGACTTATTCACAATTTTGGAAAGTGTTTGGACCTAATTAGAAACAAGTCACCTATGGATGACTTATTAGCAATTTTCCTATTTATAATTTAAAAAATAAAATAAAATCTATCATATTTCTCCAAATACCCCACCCAATTTGAGAACGCGACCAAGGGAGGGGAAATTTCTCCCACCTTGGTCGCCGATTGGGTGGATGAAGTGGGGGTGGGGACTTGGACAAAAAAAATTTATCGGGCTAGCCCAGATTCAGCTCGATTGGCCCAATTGATTTGTTGTACCAGGTTAAATTGACCCAATTTTTATTTAGTCAACTTTTTAATGGGTCATTGAATCACCAGTTAAGATTCCATATCTGGCAAGCCCTTGGGCTGGTTGGTATATTTGCCACCTCTAGACGAAATCTGCAATTAAATGAAAGGTTGTGGATGTCCGGTGGTATAAAAATTGGTTGAGAGTAGATTAGTAACAAACTAAAAAAGTTGGGGACCAAAAGTGCAAATTTCCCTAAAAAGTAACATATCTAATAACATTAAGAATGCAACTTACGTACCTTGAGTGTAACTGAAAATGACGACGCAGCCAACAATTCCGAATTCTCCTTCAACTAAGTCACAAGAATGTACCTTTCCAGCTCAGGCGACGGATAATTGGTGTGGCTTATGCCTGAAAAATTCATGGAACACATCTCCACCAGCCTCAAACTCTAATTGCGCAATTAACTTACCAGTAAGCAAAGAAAATGAAATTCAAAATGTGAGATAGAGTTGCTTTCAAACCCTCTAGTGATTTTATAGCCTCATTTTTTTGCCTTTTATTTTATTTTTTCATTTTTCTTTATTTTTGAAGTTGACAAGTGAGACACGAAAAGGATTACATGTCAATAATTAGAGTTTTTATTGGATACCCAATAAAAATATTCTAAGTTGCACCAAATTTCAAAAGGTTATAATATTCGTGATTAGTAAGTAGTAACGGAAGAGATTCAAAAATTGAAACTCTTTTAAAACTTTGGAAACCTTATTTGAAACATGGAAAACAAAGTATTTTTAAATGTTAATCAGTCAAAAATATATAAAACAAAGTTAAAATGACTGTATAAATTTCCACTATTTTATATTATTTTTGTTACACGGACTTTATAGCCCAAATAAAGATTGCAGTTTATAATAATAAATTAAATACAACTAGGTAGACATGACACTTTTGATTGGGGAATATATTTAATTCTCCACTTTCACTACTATGGAGACTTATGGGCAAGGTCCGCAAGGAAACTAATCAGACGGTGACTAGTATTCCAATAATAGATCGTATCCAATAATCAGACGGTGACTAGTAATGAGACGAGAGATTCGATTTACTCGAGTTGGGTGATGCACAAATTTTGATGTACTCCGACAAGATTAGTGAGTACGAGACTGACCTTGAACTAACAAAACATTACACACATGAGATTAGATTTACTAGAGTTGAGTTATGGACAAACTTTGATTAATTGACTATGGGAGTGACTTTGAGTTAACAAAACATCAGCGATATTGACGAGAGATTAGATTTACTCGAGTTGGGTTATGGACAAATTTTGATGTACTCCGACAAGATTAGTGAGTACGAGAGTGATCTTGAGCTAACAAAACATTACACACATTGCACGATGTCGAGAATTAGTTTTTTTTTTTTTTTTTTTTTGAATCTACATTGATGATTGGAGGTAGGTCTAAATTTGTATTTCTTTTTAGTACGAATAAATACGCAACCATTGTATTTCTTTTTATTATAGATAACAATTGTTAGGATGTAAATGAATTTGAAGTAAACTAACTTGAGAACTTGAAATGAACACTTTTTGGTTGGTTAGATATTTATTTATTTATTTGTTATGAATAAAATATTTATAAGATTGCATAACATACTGAAATCTTCTGATTGAAATAAAATATTAGTCGAAATCATATGATCAAGGGTGATCTCCTGCCCCTCAAGGGGCAGGATAAACCACCCAACTACTGAGGTCTCTGCTGCCCCTTGAGGGGTAGGAGATCATTAGCGATCATATGATTATTCAACTAATCATTACTTATTTTTATTAACTTATTAATTAAGATTATATTTAAAAAAGTACAAATCTAAATAACTTTTCGAGGAAAGAATGCCCAAACGTTAATTGGAATCACTACTTTTGTAAAAGAAAACATAATTTATCTTTTACTTTAATAAAGAAATACATCAAATCCATCAAAGCATCGAATCTTTTGCTTTTGATTAGAGCTTGGTAGGACAAACATTGTGGTTTCTTTAATATACAATGAAAGATTGAAAGAATTAAGGTTACATGCATAAAGATTACATTTGGTACATGATATTGGAAAGAAATTGATAATATTATAAATAAATTAACTTTTTTTTTTGTTAACATTATTCAGTATCAATCCACTTTATCAAACGAGTCATTTGGAAAATTCCTCGTGTCTTTTTTGTTGACATTTTAGATATCTCTCAGTATTTTTTTTTCCGTCTTTGATAGAATTGGACGGCAAACTATGAATTAATCCTTGGGGATATGAAACTAAGAATATAAATATATTAAAGAAATGCGACTTACATTACTAAATTTGGAAGAATGTACTTTAATTGTCCGTTTGGTTTAATTTAAAAAGTTGCTAAAAATCAACAATTTATAATTTTAACCACATATTTTATAAGATCCACAACTTTGATCAATTTTTCAATCACATATTTTATCAACTTTTATCAAAATCTATTAAAATTTTTATAAAAATTTTTGTCAAACAGCTTTAAAACTAATAAATGGACCGACATCTTACTATGAGCTAAGAAAGGAAAAATATGCTAATAACAATATTAAAATAGGGTATCCATAGGGAAGTAATTTTCAATTAAAATTTTCTTCTTTATTGTTTTCTATTTCAACAAAGTTTTTAATGATTATCTCATTCTCTTCTAAATATTCTTCCGAAGAATTTCGATCAAAGTGTTTAAAATAAAGATAGTATGCAAACACATGTATTGACTTATTTGGTGTAAGTTAAAAATCTACTAAAAAGTTGAAATCAAATCATCAATTAATTTTAACCACATATTTTACAGGACTTACAATTTTTATCAATTTATACTATATATTTTATTAATTTTTTTTAATATCAAAATTCACTAAAAAAAACTTCAATGGTAATTGTGTTACTGAGAGACAGTGGTAATAAAAGCAAATTCCAGCATTATCAATGTAAAATCACTTGAAATAAAAAGAAAAAAATGGGCATAAACTATTTACTTGTGATAAGAATGATCAAGGAGAAACCGATAACTCAAAAAGTGGAATAAGAGAGATTTTTGTAAATGTTAAAAAGGAATAAGTATAAGCACTTTCTTAATTGAGAAATTTATAATTTTCGTCTCCAATTTTTTTCAATATGTTACTAATCTATCTCCAACTAATTTTTATAGTATCAGACATTCTCAACATTTCGATTAATTACAAATCATATCCCTAATGATAGACAATGACAAATTTTCTCCACTCTTTAAATAAACAAAAATAAAAGAAAAAATAAAATTGCATAAAAAGTCTCATAACTTTTCCACGGGTACAAAATATCTTTTTCCTCACACACCCGACACCCACCCACCACAAAAAAAAAAAAAGGGATAATAAGAAAGAGCACCATTTCAAAATCCATAGTTTAAAAAATTTAAAACGCACATTGAGAAAATTAAAGATTATCATAAAAATCTTTCAAGAAATTAACCTGGAGAGCAAGCTTTATGTAAGCTTTCTTGACCTAAGAATCAGAAGCATCAATGCGAATCCTAATATTTTTTTTTTTCATGGATCACTTACAGCAGAAGATGAATAAACACATGAGACTCTTGTTGACGTTGGAACCTGCACCGTTCACGTGTCAACAGATCTCCAGTCACTCCTCTACCAACTTGTATGTTTCTTGCACACTCGGATAATCGTTAGGTACCAAGATCTCCGGAGAAAAAGAATCTGACGATCGTTGGTACTCCAACGATCAAGTCAATTGCGGTATAAGAGTAATACACGGGAGGTGAAAGTAATTAGGTGTGAGAGGGGCAAGGAGGCAGATATTTGAGCAGAGTTTAGGGTAGAATTGAAGTACAAAAAAGAGCATACCTTAGAACAACCGGAGATGTTGTATTTATAGTACAAAAGCCCTAATTGATTTAGGAAACAAATCAATTAGATACCCGATCGGATCCTCCTTCCTTATAGGATAGAGATGATTGATTGTCAGGGCAATCTCCAATATTATCTACCTTATTTGAGTTTATCATGATGTCTAATCTTTAAGAGATTACGATTTGGTTTTCTTGTGAGGATCCGTGTGCCAATCCAACGTAATCTGTCTTCAATTATCTTTGGTCATTCCAAAATATCGTGCTGCTTGCTAGTTATAATAAATACGAAGCTCGGCGAGCCCCTATGGGTCGGCCATGAATGTTAAGATGTTTGATGGGCCTCCGATGCCCTCTTAAAATTTACGAGGCCCTTGTTGGGCTTATATAGGACTTCCGTTGGGCATTTTGCTGATGTGGAGGCCCTATCAAAATCAGGTGGTAACAACTCTAAATCTTTTTTACACATTCTTTTTTGAATCCAATAATCTGATGCAGAACCACACCCCATAACAGCAGCCATTAAGAATAAAAATTCTTCAACATCCTAAAACTCACAATGCAAAAATAAGAATTGGTGTTTATCTTTATACAGATCTTGAATTAAAGTGAAAATGTAATGTAAACGAAAGAAACTCATCTCACCATTTTCAAGTTGCAATGAAAATGTAGTCGATCTTGAACTTGATGGATCTACGGTACTAATAAATCTTTAATGTCAGATTTAAGGGGACGGAATTTTTTCCATCTTAAATCTATCATTAATGACAAATTGAAGATTGTGGCGTATTGTAAGAGGTGGTGGTGTGGAGGTAATGGATGTGGTTGGTTGGTGGCGGTAGAGGTGTCAAGACGGAGTGGGTCGACCAAACCTGTATCAGACCACCCACATCGACTCGTAACCGTGGTTGTGGCCGGGCGGGCTGTTCATGGTCTAGATGACACTGAACTGCCGACTCGGACGATTTAGCGTCAAAAGGGCCAGCTGTTAATATTGAAAATAATAATAATAATATATATATGTTTGTGCTTTAATTATAGTGATGCATTTAGTTGTTATTTGTTTGCATTCTATTTAAATTCACAAAGTTAAAAATAATTCAATATAAAATTAAGATATAAATTCCATGAAAATATTTTTTGTTATAAATAACAAATGTGAATTTGTCATTATTATTTATTTTTTATTTAGTAAATTAATACATTTTTTGCTATAAATGTAAACATTTTTTAAGTAAAATAAGTTCGTAATTTCAAAATAATAATAATTTTTTATTCATAAGGGCTAAACCGAGTTGAACCGCGGCCCATATGGGCTCGACCCGGATGGGCCGGCGGGTGAGCCGGGTTCGTATTCAATTTTTGTAGGTTGGGTTGACCTGGCCTGCAACCACCGCGGCACGTACTTTTTCTAATGTGGGTCATCACCGAGCTTCGGTCTGCCTGACTCAGATTGACACCTCTAGGTGGGGGTAGGGTATGTGAGGGAGAAAATAATCATATATTTTGTAATTTTTGAAAAGTTATGAGATTTGCTTTTGCAATTTTTCTTATTTTTCTATTGTTTTTAGCTTTCTTTTATTTTTGTTTATTTAAAGATGATGGAAAATTCGTTATTATTTGTCTTTAAGGACGTGATTTATAATTAATTGAAAAGTTGGAGATGCCTGGTGCTATAAAAATTAGTTATGGATAGATTAGTAACAGTTTTAAAAGATTGAAGATGAAAATACAAATTTCTCATCTTAATTATATTATCCAATACCATTTCTCTTCGGTGTCTTAATTAGAGATATGGTGGATTATATTTTCAAATTCACATTATAAGTTACATCCGGTAAAAGAATAAATTAGTGAGGAACTTGAATAGATTGTAAGGCTATGTTTGATCGCAAGTGGAAAATTTGGGTGGAAAGAAAATAAATTCCATAGAAATGAATTGCCAAGAAATTATGGGTTGGAAAAGGTTAACAAATTTTCCATGGAAAATAAATTCTCCTCTCCCACATAGAAAATATTTTCCTTGAAAACAAGGAAAATGTGGCCAAAAGTGGGAAAATGAGAAAAAAATTTCATGAAAAAAAAAAGGTTGCAATCAAACAAAACAAGGAAAATAGGTGGGAAAATGCCTTTTCCATAGAAAATTTTGGGCAATCAAACATACAAGTTGGAAAATAGGCAAAAAAATTTCATTTTCCATGAAAAATATTTGCCAATCAAACACACCATAAGATTCAATTTTCTCAATTTCTATTTTTATTTAGTGTTTGATGTTACGCCTCATTACTACGTGGACTCGTTAAAGTCAAAGATGTCTATTGAAAGTGATGACATCACCTTCGAGATTGTTCCCTTTATTCCGAGGAAGTATGGAAGAGGCATTTGAGAGGACGAGGTAGCCCAAATTGAGTAAACCTCCCATGAAACTTTACGGATCAGACCTGAAAATACTAATAGGACAGTCTGTCAATATGACTTGTCAGAGTCATAGCCCCTAGTATGTGGTTGAAATGGACTCCTTCATTAAACATAGGATGTGACACTTTGGCCGTGACAAAAGGCTCCCTAGGATTGCGCCACTTGTCACGCATCCAGACCAATTGACTTTGGCCTATAAATACCAAAATCATTACTACAAGAAGGGGATTATGAAAGTCTTGATAGTAAAAACCATATTGAAACAAAGTCCTCTTCATTGATTAACTTGAGTGTTATTAGGGAATATGTGGTTAGAGGCTCTCAAGCTACTTCCTCGACCATAACGTGTTTTTCCCATATTCAAACATCTTCTCCACTTCCTTTCTAGTGTACCATAGTGATCCATAGGATAACGTGGCCGTCCAAGTGTATCGGTAAAATATAAGTAGGCAGAGGAGGCGTGAGAATCTTGTTGGCAGCCATTTTTTGATCAGGTCAACTTTTGATGTAAAAAAAAGTAATTTTTTATGAGATTTTGATAAAAGTTGATGAAATATATAGTTAAAAATGATTTTAGAAAAAAAAAATTAGAAGAATATATGTCAAATATACTTTAAGAAAAAATTCGAATTGTCTCAATTAAATGATTAATAGTCACAATCTATGTTGTACGAATTAATGTTCACATGTCGAGTTCTTGAATTAAAGTTCAGACAATAAATTGTATCATAACCTAATTAAAACACAAGATTTATGTGGAAAACCCAATTTGAAAACACATTATTTGCAAATCCACTATGAAATTATAATTTTTTTTAAAATACGAAATGACAAACTTTTAAATTACTACCCCGGTTTATATATATATATATATATATATATATATATAATTTAGTGATGTAGGACAATCTAATTAGAATTCCTAATAGTTATAGAATTCTATTATTCCTATTATTAGTTGATAGTATGTTCACTTCTATTATGAGCAGATTATTAGTTTTCTTTTCCTTTTAGGATTAGAAAATTATCGAAACATATATAAGAAGAGGACTAGGATTTTCTTTAATCACGAAACTCAAATTTATTATTTTCAAGTTATTCAAATCACATTCTTAAGCTTTTAGCTTTTTCTTGTTTCGACTTGAGCTGCTACACTAAATTGGTACCAGAGCAAGGATTGTCCTCGACTGATGGCTTATGAAGGTGATTGCCAATCGCAAGCCTCGTTCCAGAATCTAGACCGAATGATGGATAGGATTGAAGTCACCATCAATACAATTCAACATACTCTTACTGACATGAATGTTTGTTGCACTCCAACTTTGTTCGAACATTCACAACATAGCAACAAACTCCCTGAACACAATGACCTTCCATTCCCGCACTATAGTGGAGGTGATGATCATCAAGGTCTCCAACAGCAAAACTCTTACTCGAACGCACCACCCCGAGCTAATGTGTACACCTCGAATGAGGAAGATGATCATGGCCCAATTAGAGATCGTTGGCATCAACCAAACTATGGTTATCAACGTCATGAACCCAACGTCATTAACCTGACATTTGAGTACATAATCCCAAAATTATTTATATAAATTATCGAAGTAATTTGTCTGTCGACACTTAGCATTTATATATTATTAATTTTTTTATAATTTATCTTACTTGTTTATTTTTGTGAATTTAGTCTATAGATAAATTTTGTTTGTATATCCATTGGTACGTATTTTAATTTTTTTATTTAAAAAATATATAATTTGTCGATAATTTAATTTGATTAAATTGATTCTGCTCAAGATTGTACGCTAGAAATTCCAGTTTTGACTCATACATGATATAAGGTAAAATTTATATAAATTGTTATATCATAATTATTTTCGATACGAGGCTGAGACATGTAGTCTAATCTCAATCTATTATTTAATTAATATAAATATAATTATTCATAATTCTTTATTATAAATTATAAATATCATTACATAATTAAAATAAATAATTATTTCAATTAAATAATATTACATAGGCTCAATATTAATAGTAACGACTATGAATATTATTTATCTTTTTTTTTTTATATAACTTGTCATATATCTCCTCTTGTATGACCAATTCACAATTCTACCAATCATCTCTTTGCATCTCATAATCGTACACCATTTCAGAGAGATGATGGACTCGAATGAGATGAGGGTGTTCAATGCCCCACCATTTCAAATAAGGTAGTAGATGATGTGTAAGTCCTTTTACTTCTGCAGTACAGCCTTTTGCCTGCATTAGTCTTCTCAAATTATTACTGTCTTTGCAACATAGAGACTGACTATAAGCATGTTACGGAAAATATGTGTGTCACCCGAGTCGGGCACATGCCCGGTACGGGGGCGGGGGGGCCACTCCCATGTGAGAGTCGAGCAGGCAACAAAAATACTTTGAAGCACGTTATTGATGCAATTCATTTGTCAATAGTTTCTTAAGAATATTTATACAATTTTTTCTTTTTTAAAACACGATAATAACAACAACATAAAATATCGATTGGTAAATTTTTATTTATTTTCATATATTACTGAGGAGATTCTTCAGTCATTACTTTTTAATTTAATTTTATATAATTATAGACTAATTATATTGGTCGATAAATTTTTATTTATGTATTATATAATTTGTAGTTTTTTTTAAAACAAAATATTACGAATAGCATATTCCATTAGAAATTCTATTGACAATGTTTTATCTATTTGGTTTGTTTATTTTTGTCAATTTCGCAGACAGGTTAACAACATATAAAAATCTGTCAATAATTTAATCTTTATATTTAAAAAGTAATAATTCAATAATCGGTCGCTAATTATTTCATTTAAAAGTTTTGAACTAAAGACATTTACTTTAAAAAAGAAGTATTTGTTCACTATTTGTTTTTCTTAAATTTTTTGATTGTAATTGGTTGGAAATTTAAGCACACTTTAAACTAGTTCGGTGGCCATTTATTATATTTACCCTAAATTTTTTTTATTCTGTTTGTAATACTTTTTACAATATGAAAAGTGGATAAGTAATTTGTTAGAAATTATTTTCTAATTTCAGTGGGGACAAATATGTAAAATTTCCATATTTTAATGATAAAATGCGAGAAAAAAATACCCTTCTTATATGGATAATTATATTCATATTCAACATATTTTTTTGTTAACCCCACCATATTTGAATTAAAATAAAAGTCCACAGATATTGTTCATTTTCATATTTATGTCTTCAACTATTTTTTATCACATTCTTATAACTTATTGATTTGTACATCTTATCTATCTTTGATGATTGTTTATGTCCAAAACATTAATTAGAGTGGCGTAAAATTTTTTGCATCTCGTATTTTTAAATAAGTAAAATAAATAATAAATATAAAAGTTTGATAAGATATGTATCCCTCATTTCAATGTACATTAGTATAATATTTAGACAAAAATCGTCATTAGTGACAATATGTGAAAACTAATTAAAAGCTAGTGATAAAAATGAGACCAAAAAAATTGGGGACACAAGTACTAAAATGTCAAATATTGAAAGATTTTAATTACAATTAAAACGTGTTCTAAATAATAATAACTGTAGTGTAAATATAATTACCTTCGATATTAAAATTTAGTGTTCGGAGGTCAACACTATATTCTTGAATTTAAAAAAAATAATAAAAAAAAGGGTCAACGCTATATTGAGGTACCTTGATCCCAACAGTTTTCTATTATAATTTATTTGGATCACATTTTTTAATAATAATAAATTATTAGTAAAAATTTCCTGAGGGTCACGAGCCAAATAGCAATATACCCAAGGTTAGGGACACATAAATAATGGTCAATATAAAAATTGACATTTTTTCCCTCTCATTAGTTTTTTAGTCTATGCAAGTTATATATTTATAATATTGTATTTTTAATTATTTTTAAGTTATCGTTATGATGGATTTTATAATTAGTAGTGGATGAAAGATAAGAAAATTTTTTTTTTCTAAACATAAAATTTTACATAAGGTACATTATATTTAAAATTTAATAAGCATTTTCAATATTTAATATTAAAAATACAAAAATAAATTATTGATTACAATAATACATAGAATAAATAATTTGATTCATTATATCTTAGTATGTTTTTGTAATCTATTTTGGATTTTATTCAAAGTATCTTAAAAGTACAATTGTAAATAAGATAGATTATTATCCATTGGTAAATGTATATTTATGTTGACGTCGGAACCTGCAACGTCCACGTGCCAACAGATCTCCAGTCACTCCCCTGTCAACCTGTATGTTACTTGTACACTCGGACGACCGTTAGGCACCAAGATCTCTGGAGAAAAAGGGTCCGGCGATCGTTGTCAACTGCCGGTATATATGAGAATAATATACAGGGGGCGAAAGTAATTGGGTGTGGAAGAGACAAGCAGGTAGGGATTTGAGCAGAGTTTATGGTGGGATTCAAGTGCACAAAGAGCGTACCTTGGAACAACCGAAAACGTTGTATTTATAGCGCAAACGTCCTGATTGATTTAGGAAACAAATCAATCAGATACTCAATCGGATCTTCCTTCCTTATAAGATAAAGATCATCCGTTACCCATGCAATCTTCGAGATTATTTTCCTTCTTCGAGTTTATCACGTTGCCTGATTTTAGGAGATTAAGATTTGGTTTCGTTGTGAGGATCCGTGTGCCAATCCAACGCAATCTTTCTTTAATTACTTCTCTGGTCATTCCAAAGATATCGTCTTTGCTGCTAGTTATAATTGATACAAAGCCTGTCGAGGCCCTGTGTGTCGGCCGTGAGTGTCAAGGCCCTCCCTGGACCCCGTGGCATTCTAGCTGCAGAAGGCTAAGGCGTTCGATGGGCCTCTGAGGACCTTTTCAGAATTATGAGGCCCCATCACCGGGCCTAAATGGGGCTCTTCAGCGGCGTGGAGGTCCTATCAGAGAATCATATGGTAACAATAGTCCCCAGAGTCCAAGCTATTATTCATAATAGGCATGGAACTTCGAGAGTAAAAATAATTTTGGGGAAGAAAATTCGGTCTCCATGGGTTCTGCGGAATGTGGTCCTCGCGCATTTAATTACAAGAACTCAACTTACCCAGTATAGTCCCCCAAGTCCGAAGCCGAACATTCATGACGGGTGAGGGCTTCAGGAGACGTGGTCGCGGTTGGTGTGATACTGTCAATCAATGCTGTCAATCCGTGGCCAGGCAATCATAAGTGAGAGAATGTATGTATTTAATGCAATGGCGCGTGGCGAACAATGGAGGTCGCCAGCGTAAGCAGCGTCTTGTTGTCGCTTTCTAAACGCTTGGGGTTCCGTTTCCTGCCCATTGCCCATTTTGAAACACGCGTCCACCATCCGAGCGGTCCGAGATATGACGCGTGGAGGTTGGACGGTGGGGATTGGGATGCCTTAACACATGTAAAGTATGGCATCTTCCTACAACTTCTTCTCACTTTAGTGCTCATTGTGAATGTTGCGGATGCTCTGCAGATAATCCAGAAGATCCAGGTGTGGGTGCCGTTCCGACTGCATTTCGTGAGGTAAGCACGCCGAGAGTTACTGTGATTAGTTTCGTTGGTTGCTTTTGTGATTATTTCCTGGTTCTATAGTGTGGGGATTATACCTTGTTGTGCGTGCCGGCGACAACAGGGAGATCAACTTTCGGGGTAGAGAAAGGTTTGAAATGTCGTCCGGGAACGACGACTCACAGAATCAATTGGATGCCCAGACAAACCCTAGTATTCGGGGTGTGTCACCAACACCTGTTTCATCATCTTCCTCCTCTGAGGCTGAAGGGGAAGTCAACCAGGCGCCTTTAGCCGAAGTCCCGTCGGCTTCGTCCACAAGTGGGAGAGAGGCTCGTCCATCCGGCCCGTCTGAAGAGACCACGAAAAAGAGGGGGTTGGACGCCGGGGTGCTTAAGATGAGGGGGTGGCTTGATAAGAGGGATGCCCTGGCAGCCAAGGCACTTGACAAGGAGCTCAGGCGGTCGGCCACCGAAGCGTCCATGGCGCGCTCAAAGATCGCCGAGGGGGAATTGGAGGATATACGGCTATCCTATGATATTCTTGCATTTATAAAAATTAAGGCTCCGGGCCCCGAGGAACGCCACCACCACCCTTCCAAGGATTTGTCGCGATTCACGAACTTGCAATGCAGCAGGGGCCTTCGCTTGCCAATGCATCATTTCTTTCACGAATTTCTGAAGGATTGGAATCTGGCCCTGCCGCGGATAACACCGAATGGTTGAGGCGAGATGGTGGCCTCGTATATTTTATGGGGTGTTGCCGAAAGGGAAGGAACCTAACCCCGGAGTTTGAGTCAATATACCGACCACAATAAGCTCCGCGAGTTAGTATAACATTTCTCCTCGGCCGGGCTAGAAATGGGAGACGGCCACCGACAGTCCCAACAAAGTTCATAACTGGAAGGAGAGGTTCATCTTTGTAGGCGGCGAATGGGAATTTATGCCAGAGGACCCTCTTCCCCATGTGTCTATTCCTCGCCAGTTCGGGGAACTTGGTATTTACCGCCGCATTTGTATGGAATTTTCATCATAGTTCCTGACTTAATGTATTTCTTGCTTTTGCAGATTGTGGGAAGCCACCCATCCCAAAGAGGGCCCAAGGGGAGCTGAGGTCGAAGTGGAATAAGGTGCGAGCTCTCGGTGAGAACTTTAACCTCGGCAAACTTGTTGAAGGACAACAACTTATTGGCGAGTCTGCGGACTAATGTGTGAGTTCCATAAGTTTCGATATATCGGGGTGATTGTGGAGAGTTGCCTAAACGTTTTGCAAATTGGTGTATGTGTTAACACCTTTCAGGTTCAAAACAATTCCTACACTCCGCCTTGCCCGCCCGACCAGCGGAGAGGGTTCTTCTTCCTAGGCGCCTGTGAAGGAGTCGTCTGGTCCATCGCAAGAGGTCCAGATGCTATGCCCCCGGGTCCGGTCCACCCACCGCCTTGATGTCCCCAATTTTAGTCGAATGTTCCTCCTCCGCCCCGCCTTCGTCCTCCGCTCCTCCACCTAGCCCTGCCCCATCCAAGGATAAGGGAAGAGAGTTGCTTGAGGACACGGTGATAAGGCCTCATGAAAGAGGAAGGCTCCCGCATCCAAGTGAGGGTTCATGAAGGATGCCTGCAAATCTAGTCGGTGAGGGTGCAAAGAAATCGGCTCACGGACGGAGGAGTCCTGTCCACATTTCTCGGTATGAGGAGGACACAGAAACCTCCGTCATGGAAATGCTCCGCTGCCACCCCCGCCATGATTGCGGCGTGCACAAATCTTGGACCCAAAGAAGTGGAGAAGGTCACCGAGGAAGCCACTGTTCGGGAGCGGTACGCAAATGGCGGAAATGAACTTGATCACGGGGATTGGTTTTGACCAAGGAATTGTTCAAGACTTTGAAGACTATGATGGCCAAGATCATGCGAGGAAGAGGCCAAATCAAAAAAGTCGGCCGAAGAGTCAAGGCCATGGGCCTCGAGAAGCGCGCAATGGAGTCTGAAAAAAGGGGGCTGCAGTGAGGGGCGGAGCCAGAAATTTTAGCTTGTGGAGGCAATTTGGCGATTAGCGAAGACTATAATGTTGGCCGACAACACTACACTAACTTGTAGCGTCTATAGCAGTAAGCAACGAAACAGTAGCCGGTACACATAACGTTATTGAAAAAAATAATAAAACCACTTATTTTATTCATGTAAAAATTTAAAAATTCAACTATATTTTCACGAGATTTGTATGTAAAAAAAGGAAAGGCTATTTTTTTTAATTTTTCAGATTTTGGAATTGAAAATCAAATAAAAGTTCAAGGTATAAAATATTACATTCGGTGTTAAGCATATTATTTTGTCAATTTTATCATTCTAAAACATGAGAAAATTAATAAGAAAATTAACACTCAAATTTATAGAATGGGTAAATTTAACCAATGGCCACTGAACTTTAATTGAGTTTATACTTAACTCTTGAACTTTAAAAGGTATCTCAATGGCCACCCAACTTTCAATTGAGCTTTTGCCACGTAGGATATTTTGTTAGGTATTGCAAGCGAATGAGTAACGGGTGATATATGAGAAATTTAGTTGAAAGTTGGATGGCCATTGAGATACTTTTTAAAGTGCGGTGGCTAAATAGAAACCAGTTGAAAGTTGGGTGGCCATTGATATATTTTTTAAAGTTCAGTGGTTAAGTAGAAACTCAATTAAAGTTGAGTGGCCATTGGTTGAATTTACCCTTTATAGAATTATGTAAAAAGACAAAATATGCAAATAGAACTAAAGATTAGAGATTTAAAAGTTATTTTTAAAATTAGAAATTAATTACACAAATTTCTTGAAAGAAAATAAAAAGAAAAAATAACGTGGCAATGGGGATTTGAACTCTAATCTATCCAAACACAAATAATAAGCTTTGCACTAGAATGGGGAACTTCCTTTGCATTTATCTAAATTTAGAATATATATTTGGTTGTAGGGACAAAATTATAAAATTTAATTTCTTTTTCTAAACCACTACAAAACTTTTGAAAGCTAAGTGGGGGCGGGTTGACCCTTGCCGCCCCAATCAAATCTGGTCATTGGTTGCGCTCAAGCTAGACTTGGTTGTGACGAAGGAGGCGGACATGAGGGGCAAATATGAGATCGAGTTGAAGGTCACCAAAGAGAGTTTGAAACAAGCCCGAGATCAGAAGAGGGGTCATCGAAGCTTCTCGAGCGTCTCGAGGAGGCTCGGAAGTCGGCGAAGATCGAACCCTTCTTTCTTTGAGACCGCGCTAGCCGCTTGAGCAATGGGTTAGAGATCGTCATCGTAGAAAGGAGAAGTCGATTGAGGCGGCCCGAGTTGGAGAGAGTCTCGAGCCGAATGTGCGGGTGCCGAGGCCGAGGCGGTGGAGGGATACCAAGACGCGTTCGTGGACACGCTTTGAGTATCGGGACCTCGCCCACCCACGATGACCATTGGGGATGAACAGGTTGGTGGAGCGGATCGCGGAGATTCATCCGGAGTGGGACTTCTCTTTCCTTGGCCGGCGAGCTCCGCCGAGGCTTTGGCGCCTGAAACCAAACCTGGTGAAGTCAATGAACAAATACCCCCTCCAATCGTGGGGGAAGGCCCGCAATGTGCCGACCCCTAAAGAGGCGGCAGGGCATCCGAACTTTGAATCTTGTCATCTTCTTTTGCGTATGTTCTAGAATAAATTGCCAGACTTATTTTCCGAATAAATTGCGGACTTATTTTCCCTAATTTATTCCCGTCCCCAAAGATTTAATTTTATGAATGATTGTGCGTGGGGGCAACGCCTCAAATCTAAGAATCACTTCATTGGGCATTAATGGCGCAGACTTTTGGCGTAATCAAAGAGTTAGAGTCTTTAATGTCCCGGGAGGTAGCACGCGTGCGTGTGGCGTTCCAAATCTCCACAGGATATTCACATTCATTGTTTTGTGTCAAGTTCCAATGTAGCCTCTATATATAAGTAAAGAATACATTGAAAGCCTCCCATTGTGCTCCTCATGCATACGCAACTCGTTAAATTGCGTGAATTAGACCACTTGTCCCGAAACTTCTCGAATCGCTCGATCGGGCTTCCGCTTTGGGACGTGCTATGGAATCGCGGATAGAGAAACAACGTTCGTAATACCTACCAACCGGAGAATCAACATTCGGAGGATCAAACGCCCATCTAATCAACGTTTAGAGGACCAAACATACGGAGAGGTTGGGCCTAGCGACTTTAGCTTCGACCATGCCCCGAGCAGGGGCCACGATTTGGGTGATGGGGCTGGGAGGCCCTTTACCAAAAGGTGTCAATGGCATTTTTTGAGCGGTGTGGCCTAATTAGTCACCAAATCAACTCATGTTGATTACGGGAGACTCCCGATCATAGTAGAATCGGATCCACAACAAACGGATGACGCTTCGGGTGGCGAAGACCGGGGAATAGGCTTAGTAGTTCTAATGTCCCAACATGTGCCGATCCAAAGAGACAGCGGGGCAGTAGGATAATTATCATGCGTATTTATTTTTGCCACAGATTTCAAATCATGTTGAATAAAACACGATTATTCCAAAATTTTCCGGTTGTTTCGCCTATGTCAATTGCTTGTGGTACTTGGGCTTCAAATTTTGTCGACATTTTTTAGAGGGGAGGGGAGGGAGGAGGGGTGACGTTGTGCCTCGTCTGGTTTCGGTGGTTCGCGAAGAACAATCAATTTTTGCGCGCCATATTGTAGTTCTGGCGATCGCGTGATGGAGAGGCATATGGACCAGGTCGACCTTGCCTGCCTCACAAGGCTACCACCCTTTATGCCTCCACGTGTTGGAGGTGTTCGTGACATTACCATGGATTGACGTTTGTGAAATTTGCGAAGTGCGTATTCCCACGCGCCTTTTACATCTCCCTAGGGTTTACTTGGCGTGCACTTGTTCCGATGTCGAGATTCTACCGCGCCTATATATGTGTTTGCGGGACTTCACTTTATTCTTCTCATCTTTACCCTTCTACTTCCATATTCGGCTCTAGGTTATTCTTGGCCACGTCAGGCTTTCATTTCTCCAAAGTCCCAAAGTTTGGGTGGGGTGGGGGTGGGGGTGGGGGTGGGGATGGGGGTGGGGGTGGGGTGGGGGTTGTGGATGACATTCTCCCTATCTTTTCGATTACCTTCCACGTTTATCGATCCCGGGTTGCCGCTCAGAACGCCTGAGATAACGGTGAGTGGCCCTTCCTTTGCCGTCCAGTCTTGGGCGACATCGGAAGTGCCTCCCCAATCCCCCGTGAGATCCGTGCCTTCGTCGGAAGTGCTAGACAATCGGGTAAGATAAAGGTAGGCGCCCATAGTAGGGAGGAGGCGGTTCGGGCCTCCTCTTCTCTTCCTCCTCGCATGTACGAATATATCAACATCGGGTCCCAGAGGCACGCACGGCTGGATCCAGCGATTTTAGAAAAACTTCCACCCCTGCCGCCAAAGCAATGGCATCACATTAATAAGTATTGGACTTACGCCTTTGGGATAGAGGCCGAAAATACGTACTTGTTGGAGTTGCTGAGACTTGCTGAAATGTACACCTTCCGCAGTCACGTACTTAACTGCGAGATGTATAAATTGTTGTCGATGAAGATTGACGAATTGCGCTCTACCACTGGAGAAGACGAAGATGTTGAGGCGTTGTGTGCAGAAACAAAGATCTTCGGGAAAAACTCGCATTCTCCGAAAATGTCAGGGGTCGCGCAACGTACGATATCGTGAAAGCCAGGACGATCCAAAGGGCATGTGTCGATGCTCAAAAAAAGGCAGAGTCGCAACTGAAACCTTGTGAGGACATGGTTTATGCTAAAGACAAGGAATTGAACAAAGCGCTGACTGAGCTGTCGAAGGCCCAGGGTCTTCTGGCCAAACTCGAGGCCTTTAGCCACGCGAATCCAGTGGTTCTTGACTGAGATTTAAGGACTCTCTCTGATCTAGTTTTCTTTTTTTGCTGTTTTGACTCGTAAATTTAGGCCATTGAATACGCCTCATCTTTAATTGCTTTATCTGATAGTGCGGGCTGAGAGAAATGCACCATTTTTATTTGATTACATATGTGTTGAATGTATATATAGCGAGTTGAAAGAGTTGGCCGTGAACCACACTCCCTCATTGTCAATTGCTTTCACTTATTTAAATACGCGTTGAATGTTTATATAGCAAGTTGAAAGAGTTGGCCGCGAACCACACTCCCTCGCTGCCGAATCGCTTTCACTTATTTAAATACGCGTTGAATGTTTATCCAGCGAGTTGAAAGAGTTGGCTGCGAACCACACTCCCTCACTGCCGAATCACTTTCACTTGCTTTTGTTGTATGGGAAACACTTTAAATTCATAAACGATGAATTTTATTCAAGGCGCTTGCTGCCTAGAAGCGCCGAGACAAAAATGTTGGAAAATCAAAACAGTGCAAAATGAAACTACTGATGATACGGCCTCAAATGGGCGATGTTCCAAGGTGCCTCGTCTCCCCGCCTTTCCTAATATTCCAATCACATAAGTTTCAGGACACATTTCTTCGATGACTTTATAAGGTCCCTCCCAAGTGGGCCCTAGAGTTCGACCCCCTACCTCTCTATTAGCTTGGAATACATTCTTGGGACGAAAGTCGTTGATGTGGAAGCTCCTACCCCGACCTTGGGTTGTAGTATCGGACCATCTTCACCGGTAAACTGTGAGGCGGAGCTGCGAGTCCGCGTGTCTCTCGTCTTGCAAATCGAGGCTTGCCCTTCGTAAATCTTCGTTGGTCACCTCATTGAAGTGCGGTGCACAGGTAAGGTATCCCTACCTTGACGGAGATCATTGCCTCCGCTCTGTATGTCATGGAGAAAGGGGTTTCACCCGTGCCCATGAGAGAAGTGGTCGAATAGGACCATAGGGTCTCGGGTAGTTCTTCAGCCCATCATCATTTCACAGATTCTAGTTTCCGCTTAAGGGTATGCTTAATGATCTTATTCACGGCTTCCACCTGGCCATTAGATTGGGGATAGTAAGGGGTGGAAAAGTCCCTTCGGATACCAAAGTTTTCACAATTCGCATTAAACTACATTTCTGCGAACTGTGTGCCATTGTCGGAGACAAGAGAGTGGAGAATGACGAAGCGGCAGATAATGTTTTTCCACACAAATTTCCATGTGTTTTCCTATGTGATCTTAGCTAAAGGTTCGACTTCACACCACTTGGTGAAGTAATCTACCGCTACAATTGCGAATTTGACCCCACCTCTCTCCATCGGGAGGGGACCGATGAAGTCGATTCTTCATTTGGTGAAGGGCTAAGGACTGGTGACCGGGGTAAGGTTCTGAGCCGGGTGCTTTGGTATATCAAACTTCTGACATCTGTCGCACTTCTTTGCGTAATTGTGGGAGTCTTTCTTCATGGTTGGCCAATAGTACCCCTGTTTCAGGGCTTTCTGTGCAAGGGCCATTCCTCCTGAATGATTGCCGCATATCCATTCGTGTATCTCTTTCATTACGTACACTGCTTCCTCCTGTGTCAAACAGCGTAAGAAGGGGTGGCTGAATCCCTCTTATATAGGATCTCGTCTTGCGAAGACGAACTTGCGGCCCTTCCTGCAGTTTTGTGCTTCTTGTTTGTCATTAGGCGTGCACGTTGGTTAGATATTCGATGATCTCCTTCATCCATCTCGAGGAATCGAGATATCGTCATGACGGTGGGGTGCGTGAGATTCGTCGATGGAGGGCCAGTTGAGCTTTTCAACCGGGATGGCCTTCATTAAGTGGAGTCTTTCTTTTCGCCCGTTTTGAGAGGCGTCCGCATAACCATTTTCCACTCGTGGGATCTGTAGAAGTTCGTATGCCTCAAAGTGGGACAACAGGTCTTTGGCATTTGTCTGGTATGCCACCATGGATTGTTCGCGTGCCGCGAAGGTCCTATTAACCTAACTGACAACCAGTTGTGAATCGCTATGAATCTGGAGCTTCCTCGCCTTCATCTCTTGTGCTAACCTCAAGCCTGCTAGGAGTGCCTCGTATTCTGCTGTGTTGTTGGAGGCTTTGAACTCCAGGCGAAGCGCGTAGTTGAGATTGTGGCCGTCGGGACTAACCAAGAGGGATCCCGACTCAGCTCCGACCTTACTCGAGGATCCACAACATATAACTTCCATGTTGGTACATCTAGGGTCAGGCCTCGAGCGAACCCTCGGGGATGTGGGCGAATTCAACCCACAAAGTCATTAAGGCCTGTCTTTTTATAGAAGTTTGTGGCTTGTAGTTGATATCAAACTGGCTGAGTTCTACCGACCATTTTAGCGGCCAAATCCCGATGTATCGGCTTTTAGAGTATCTGTCTCAGAGGGAAGTTTGTCAAAACATCTATGCTATGGGACTATAAGTACAGTTGGATTTTTCGGGAGGCGATGATCAATGATAGGGCGAGCTTTTCCATGTCTGGGTATCTTGTTTATGGGTCCTGCAGGGCTTTACTAACATAATAGATAGAAAACTGTGCTAAGCCCTCTTCTCGGATTAAGACCGAGCTAACTGCCTTCTCGGATATGGCGAGGTAAACGAGCAACGTCTCTCCATTCTTTGGTTTGGACAGCAGTAGAGATTTTTCGAGGAGGATCTTGAGGTCTTGGAAGGCTTTCTCACACTCTTCGGTCCACTCAAACCTCTTATCCCCTTGATGGTCCGTGAAGAAAAGGTTGGCGATGGTCAATCGCCTTGGATATGAATCGATTCAAGGTCGCTAACCTTCTCGTCGCTCTCGGACTTCCTTGGGGAGGATGGTGACCGCATTTCAATGAGCACCTTAATCTTCTCGAGATTAGTCTCTATCCCGCGTTGATTGACCATATAGCTGAGGAACTTTTCAGACGCAACTCCGAACGCGCACTTCAAGGGGTTAAGCTTCATGCGATATTTGCGAAGGACTCCGAACATCCCTCTTAAGCGCTTTATGTGGTCCTCGGCGTTTACGCTCTTTACCAAACATATCATCGACGATACTTCCATGGTATTTCCAATCATCCTGCGAGCATACGGTTTACCAACCGTTGGTACGTGGCTCCCGCGTTCTTCAGGCTGAAAGACATCATCCTATAGCAGTATAACCCTTGGTCCGTGATAAACAAAGTGTGATCCTCGTCTCCTGCAAACATCGGGATTTGGTTGTAGCCCGAGTATGCGTCCATAAAACTAAGTAGCTTGTGGCCGGCAGTCGCATCAACCATTTGGTCGATGCGTAGTAACGGAAAGCTGTCTTTAGGGCATGCTTGGTTCAGATCTGAGAAGTCTATGTATACCCTCTACTTCTTGGTACTCTTCCTTACTAGAACTGGGTTAGATACCCATTGGGGGTAAACCGCTTCTATGATGAACCCGTTGGCTAGTAGCTTGTCAACTTCCTCATTCAATGCATTGTACCTCTTGGCACTTAAAGGCCTTCTTTTCTGAATCCTGGGGCGTACTTTCGGATCCACTTTCAGGGCATGGCACGCCACTGACGGGTCGATCCCAACCATATCGCTGTGTTTCTATGCGAAGACGTCAGAGCTCTCCTGGAGAAACTGCTTCAGCTCCTCCTTCATTCTTTTCTCGAGTTTTTCTCCCACCTACAATACCTGGGTTGGTTCCGAGAGGTTCACCGAAAATACTTCCAGCTCCTCAACCGGGGAGGCAAGAGAGTCTGAGCCTATGATCCGAAGATCCAGACCCTCGTCTAGTATCAACTCTTCGTCCACCCCTTCACGGTCAACGTCCATCGACTTCGAATGTATGGTCATTACCGCTGGGGTGATATCCTCGCTTTAGCAACCTTTTTGCAATGCGTTCATGTAACATGCCCTCGCCTCTGCCTCGATTCTGCAGATTTTAGCCACCCTCCGAAGCGTCTCGAATTTCATTGCCAAATAGTATATGGACGTGACCGCTGCAAATCCTTCAACGTAGGCCTTCCATGAACTTCCTGAGGTGGCATGGAGGTTCTCCGAAGTCTACCGCAAGTGTAATCCTTCCCCGCAGGACGAGGCTATCTCTTGTAAAACTGAATAGCAGATACGAGATGGCCGTTAGTTCATGATCCACGTCTATTTAATCAAAGGCACTGTTGAACAGGATGTTCACGGCGCTTCTATCATCGACCAGCATCCATCCCTGGTCATTTCTGGCAACGACGATGTAGACTACCAGGGCATCGCAGTGCGAGTAGTGTATGCCAGCCTCGTCTTCCTCAGTGAATGAGATCTGCGGTGCTCTTGGTCGATGTCCGTGGACCTGCCAACTCTCTAGGGGTTCTTCTCTCACCGCCTTTGCGTAGTTTCGCCATGAGTTCATCTTGTGCCCTCTCGATATAGGGTCCTCCTATGATCGTGTTTCTCTCTCAAACAGGAAGAGCTCCCGCGGGTCCCTCTAACCTCGGCGGGTTCCTATTTCTGTCATTTCCCACTTCATTACATCGGGGTCCATCGTTCTAGCGTCGAGGAGGAGGTCTTAGCGCCTCACAGAGGGTGGCCTCGGCGTCCTCGCCAGCGTTGATTCTTCTCTCCCCGCCCGTAGGTTCTATAATTTATCAATTTCCTCATGACCGGGCAATCCTCCAGATTATGCACCCCGGTCCTGTGATATCCGGCGAGAACTTGGGCAGTGTTGTAGCAGGCAAAAGAGCCACCACAGGTGCTGTGGGATGGGAGACTGGGGCTACCTCCGTTTGATTGAACTTCCTGTAATGGTTGTTCGACGGGGCAGGAGAGTGCCTTTTAAAAGCGAGAGAACGAGGCTGGAGAGCGCCGCCCCTCCCTTCGTAGCGATCTTCTCTCTCTCTCTCAGGCTTTTCCCTATTCTCGATCGTCTCATCTGATCGAATTTCTGTTGGACCAAGCCCAACAATGGATCAGAGGGTCTTTGGTTGACCGTTTACATACATCCCTCCGGAAGGAAGTGCACATGTTCGATCCAAATCACTAGTGCATGCAGAGCCTTTTCATCGGTCACGATCTCGATTTTGTTGATGACGTTGCTAAACCTCTTGAAGTAGCTCTTGACAGCTTTTTCCTTCTTTCTACCGGATGTCATGGGCTGGGCAATGCTCGGCTATCATCATCCGCTTGCCAATGAAGGCATTGATAAATTTTCTTTTTAGTTGAGGCCAGCTCTGGATACTCTCTGGTTTCAACTTATTGTACCATCTCTTCGCGTCGGATGCGAGCGTGGTATGGAAGTTTCGACACTTCACCGCAGGAGACTGGCCTTGGAGCTTCGTCTTATATGTATTTATGTGATCTATGGGGTCACCTCTCCTGTTGTATTTGTCCATGAGAGGTATTCGAAAGTTCGCGGGTATCTCCATGGCCTTCATGTAGCAGGTAAACGAGAGATTCTCATCATCGTCATCTTCGTAACATTCCAGCCTCTCTTTCTTCTCCTCAGTCTTTTCGTGACTTTGCTTTGGGGCCCTCCTTCTTTTCGTGCGAGCCTCACTGTGCTCACTACGCCTGCTGTGTGCGGGTAGGGGTGGTGCTATGGAAGATCTCACACCCAACCTGTAGAACACCTAGCAGCAGGAACGGGGCGACTTTCCCGCACCGGGAGAGGTCTTCCCCTCTGGTCATCCTGTGAGGGCTTCGAGGTGATGTTACGCAGGTTCTGGCCATTTGAAACGGGCGTGTCTCCTCGAGATGGCCGGCTTTCCAGCGAATCGGACCGTGAAGGGCTTCTCCGGGCACAACTGCGATTGGGTCCATGTTGGAGGGATTGATTCTCCAACAGTTCAAGCGCTGCCTTCATCCAAGCATTGTCCGACTTGGTCTTGGTTATCGTGTTCCACCGTTCGCTTCACATCATTGTCTTCTCCTCTTGCGACGGGTCACGCTTTGTAGGTCCCAATGCTTTTACGCCAGTATATTAGTGTGGTGAGACTCTACTTCTTCCTCTATGGAATGTTCGGTTGCCATGCTCCTCTTGGTAGAAAACACATTTTTCCTACAAGTTTTAGGTTGTGTAACGTCTTTCGTTTCCCACAGACGGTGCCAATCTGTTGACGTCGAAACCTGCAACGTCCACGTGCCAACAGATCTCCAGTCACTCCCTTGCCAACCTGTATGTTACCTGCACACTCGGACTACCGTTGGGCACCAAAATCTCTGGAGAAAAAGGGTCCGGCGTTCGTTGGTACTCCGACGATCAAGTCAACTGCCAGTATATATGAGAATAATACACGGGGGCGAAAGTAATTGGGTGTGGGAGAGACAAGCAGGCAGGGATTTGAGCAGAGTTTAGGGTGGGATTCAAGTACAAAAAGAGCGTACCTTGGAACAACCGGAGACGTTGTATTTATAGCACAAAAGTCCTGATTGATTTATGAAACAAATCAATCAGATACTCGATCGGATCCTCCTTCCTTATGGGATAAATATCATCCGTTACCCATGCAATCTTCGAGATTATTTTCCTTCTTCGAGTTTATCACGTTGCTTGATTTTAGGAGATTACGATTTGGTTTCCTTGTGAGGATCCGTGTGCCAATCCAACGCAATCTTTCTTTAATTACTTCTCTGGTCATTCCAGCATATCGTGCTGCCTGCTAGTTATAATTAATACGAAGCTTGTCGAGGCCCTGTGGGTCGGCCGTGAGTGTCAAAGCCCTCCCTGGACCCCACGGCATTCTAGCTGCAGAAGGCTAAGGCGTTCGATGGGCCTCCAAAGACCTTTTCAGAATTTGCGAGGCCCTCGCTGGGCCTAGATGGGCCTCTTGCTGACGTGGAGGCCTTATCGTAATCGTATGGTTACATTTATATAATGAAATATTTGTCTTTGAATTTTAAGTGTGTATATACCTCTATATTTTAGAAACAAATCTTTTTCATACTTTACACCAAATGATGTATGTTGATACATAAAATATTGGACAATTACACAAATACCCATAAAATTGAGGACTTTTGGAAAAATCATCATAAAACTATTTTGCACATTTCAACCGTCGTGTACGTTCAAAACTAAATCAATTCCAATTCCAATTTCATAATCAAACCGAAAACCTCTTGGTTAAAATTCTCTACAAATCCAAATTCATAATAAAAATTGATCTCTTCCGATTATTGTTACGAATTTCTCGTTATTTCTTCTCCAATTTAACACAAAACCAGAACTCAAAATCCAAAATTCTCAGATAATATACTAAATTTTATTTCTTTTTCATAGTTTCTATTTGAATTACATAATTTTTTGATTTTTGTTTCGAGATATTCAATAATATGCTGAGTAAGTGCATACAAATGGTTTGAGTGAAATTATCTCATATTCCGATTTCAATCTAGACATATCATTCTTCATTCACTTCATTATAAATCAATGGTATTGAGTAAAGTCTTCTAAACATGTTTGTGAATATCAATTACCAATTACAGGGATGCATACAATGTACCACTACAAGAAATATCACATTCAATCACCATAAAAGTGTTCGTAAATTATATATTTTTGGTTGATTACATTCAACGACCAAAATTAGTTGGTCGATTCGTTGGTTGGCAAAGGAGTATTTGGCGATGTATTCAACAACTACAAAAGGTTTGGTCATTAAATGTAATGTTCCGACTACTAAATAATCGGTCATAGAAAGTTTGTATTGACAACCGATTCTTTTATCCCTACCACTTATTTGGTTGTTGTATCAAATATTTTTGTCGTTAAAATATAATAAAAGTAACCAAGTTTTAGTTGCCTTTCATTTCAACAACAAAGTAAATGGTCGTTAATATTTAATAGTGACAACCGATTTTTTATTTCTCAACCACTTGTTTGGTTGTTGTATCAAATATTTTTGTCGTTAAAATACAATAAACGCAACCAAATTTTAATTGTCTTTCATTTCAATAACGAAATAAATGGTCGTTAATATTTAATAGTGACAATCGATTTTTATTTTAACAACTGCTTGATTTGTCGTTGTATTAATTATTTTATCGTTAAATTACAATAAAAGCAACCAAAGTTTAGTTGTCTTTCATTTAAACAACAAAAAGAATGGTCGTTAATATTTAATATTGAAAATCAATTTTCGTTTCAACAACTGCTTGGTTTGTCGTTGTATTAATTATTTTGGTCGATAAATGAACATTGAAGCAACAAGAATTTAGTTGCCTTTCTTTTAACAACAAAAGTGGTTGTAAAAAGTCTATATTAATAACTCGAATATTAAAATAACGAGAAATATTCTTGGCAAAAATAATATTCATGGCTCCATAACTTTCACACATTCACATCATACTACAAGCAAATCTTACCCACAACCATAAATAATTATAAGAAGCGAAGGAAGTAAATAACATTAACAAAAACTAAAATTTCCATAGACCTTCAATCAATTAAAATATCATAATATCAACTACAACTATATGACAATACCAAATGTTATGACTTAAACAAAGAATACACCGAGTTCAACCATTGGTATTCTCAATATAAAAACAAGAAATGTAGAGTTACAGACTATTATCTCGATCGAAGAAAAATATATATCTATTACCACCATCACCAAAAAAAAAAGTCAAAAACTCATTATCGATTGAATAGGCCGCAAAAAAAACTCTTCAAGAATGCGATTTTAAAATGTCTGCACAGATTTCAACTGAGAACGAAGATCTTGAACCCTATTAATCTACAATGTCCAACTCTTATCGATTGACATTTCTTTACCTATGAAAGAAAAATAACAAAACGAATAAAAGAGTAAAAAATAATTCATATTAACCACTATAGAAAGAATAAACACAACTTACTAATCTAAAAACAACTCTACAAGTTTGCTAATCACAAAGGCAAAAGAAAATATGAGATAAAAAAAAGTAATCATTTAATACAATAGTTCTTACATGACTTGAACAAAGAATACAAGCTCCAATGACTGTCCACAGCAATTGAAGTGTAGGAGAAATATATGAAGTTGATTTTTCTTATTTTAGCAAAGGAAAATAGTGAGATTTGTGAACTTAGGTTTTCTAAATGTAATATAGAAAGATTTTGTAGTATTGGAGATTTGCGAAATTATCATATAGATTGATGATTCTGCTCAATTTGGGCTACAAGATTTCAGTATTGTATAAAGATTTTGTACTTATATATGTATGTTATATAGATTTACATACGGTTGACACGCACTTAATTGCAAAAAAAAAAAGAGAAAATATATAAAACACCCACTTATATTGTATAAAAGAAAGAATAAAAAATTAATGATCATTGCATTTGTTTCAAATTAATCTTTGAACCCATGTTATTCTTAAATCTAAATACACATTATTTAACTAACTCAAAATTCGATTGTATACGATTCATTGTTAACAACCAAGCATATAATTTAATTGTTGAAAACGATTTTTAATGACCAAGTTTATTGGTTGTGAATAGTATTTTTTAACGACCATGTAATAGGATTGACAAATATTCCTTTTAAAGACAAAAAATATTGGTTGTAATTTTTTATCACTTTTAACAACTAAAATAAAATGGTCGTTCATTTATTCTAACTACAACCAATTATTCGATCGTCACATATATTGTTTAGTCGTTGATTGTTTTGGCGCCACACATACAACGACCAGCTTTAACTTAGTTGTCGAACATAAAATATTTACAACTAATGTCGTGGTTGCTAAAGCTCATCCCCAACTTACTCAATATACAATTGTTTGTGACTCACTATTTACGGCTAAAGATTTATTTTGGTCGTTGATAAATATTTTGTAACGATCATTATTATTTGGTCGTCAAAACATTAGCTATTATTCTCATTTTGGCCACTACAAGAAATATATGATTAACAACTAATACTTTGCTGTCACAACATATTTCCGGCTAACTCAAAATTTGATTGTATAGGATTCATTGTCAATTACCAAACATGTCATTTAGTTGTTGAAAACGGTTATTAATGGCCAAACTTTACATTGGTTGTTGAACATAAAAATTTACAACTAATATCATGGTAATTAAAGCTCATCTCCAACTAGCCCAAGATATAATAGTTTGTGACACACTATTTACGACTAAATATTTATTCTCGTCGTTGATAAACATTTGTAACAACCATATTTATTTGATCGTTAAAAAATAGTTGTTAATTCTCATTTTCTTGTAATGCGTGTTTGTAAAAATGTCAATATGAATATGGTTTTTTGCTTAAAAAGTGACATAACAAATTTGAATCAAAATCTTCTTTGTGGTAGATTTAATTTCTGGATTTAGCTTGATATTTGTTGTGAATTATGGAGTGATATGAATTATTGAATATGATCAAACATTAATGTATCGTTTTTTTTTTGTCTTGAATATTAATCGAGGCTTTGGAAAAAAAAAAGTGACATGCTCTATCACTTTTTGATCAAAAAGTAACATACTATGTCACTTTTTGCTTAAAAAGTGATATAACAATGTATACAAGTGGACATAACAAATTTGAATCAAAATCTTCTCTGTCATTGATTTAATTTCTAGATTTAACTTCATATTTGTTGTGAATTATGGAGTGATATGAATTATTGAGGATGATCAAATATTAATGTATCATTTTTTTTTGTCTAGAATATGAATCGAGGCTTTGGACTTGCTATGTCACCTTTTGTTCATAACAATGTATACAAGTGACATAACAAATTTAAATCAAAATCTTGTATGTGGTTGATTTAATTTCTCGATTTAATTTAATAATTGTTATGAATTATAAAGTGACATGAATTATTGAAAATGATCAAATATTAATGTATCATTTTTTTTATCTTGACTATGAATCGAGACTTTGGAAAGAAAAGTGACATGCTCATACTTTTTGCTTAAAAAGTAACATAACAATGTATACAAGTGACATAACAAATTTGAATCAAAATCTTCTCTGTGGTTGATTTAATTTATGGATTTAACTTGATATTTGTTGTGAATTATGGAGTGACATGAATTATTGAAGATGATCAAACACTAATGTATCGTTTTTTGTTTTGTCTTGAATATGAATCGAGACTTTGGAAAGAAAGTGACATGCTTTGTCACTTTTTAATTAAAAAGTGACATAACAATGTGTACAAGTGAAATAATAAAGTTGAATCAAAATCTTTTATATGATTGATTTAATTTTTGGATTTAATTTGATATTTGTTGTGAATTATGGAATAGATGTGGGAAGTATGGCCACAATCGAAGATCGTACCAAATTCCAGTACCTTTGAAAAAGAAGTCATAAAAAAAAAGTTGCAAGATTTATGAATTTTTTTATTTTTTATGTAGGAAGTATCACTTGTTTATACATATTGGTTTTTCTATTGAAAAAGTGTTGACATACCTGCGCTTTGCTTTTGTATAGATCCTGAAATTATAATGGCATGTAAAAATTATCATTTAAAACTAAATTGTTTATATGATACTTCAACCATTAAATGAGTTTGATGAATGTTGAAATTGTCACTTTTAGAACAAAAAATGACACAATGTCACTTTTATAACAAAAAATGACAAACTATGTCACTTTTATAACAGAAAGTGACACAATGTCACTTATTCATAAATATTGGTTTTTCTATTCAAAATAGTGTTGACATTTCTGCGCTTTGTTTTTGTGCAAGTCCTGACATTATAATGAAATGTAAAACTTATCATTTAACACTAAATTGTATACACTATACTTCAACCATTAAATGAGTTTGATGAATACTAAAATTTTTACTTTTTACTTTTAGAACAAAAAGTGACATAAAGTCACTTGTTCATACATATTGGTCTTTCTATTAAAAATAGTGTTGACATTTTTGCAATTTGCTTTTGTATAGGTCATGACATTTTAATAGAATATAAAATTTATCATTTAACATTAATGGTGTGTTTGATTTTGATTAAAATCATATTTTTTGTAAAAGTTAATGAAATGTGTGGTTGAAAAGTTGTAAAAAATTGTGGACCAATGAAATGTGTGGTTCAAATTAATTATTGACTTTGACTTCAATTTTTTAACAAAAATTTAATTGATTTCAAACAAAGCCTAAATTGTATACATGATATTTCAACCATTAAATGAATTTGATGAATACTGAAATTGTCATTTTTAGAACAAAAAGTGACACAATGTCACTTATTCATATATATTGGTTTTTCTATTCAAAATAGTGTTGACATTCCTGTGCTTTGCTTTTGTATAGGTCCTGACATTATAATACAACGAAAAACTTATCATTTAACAATAAATTGTACACATGATACTTCAACCATTAAAAGAATTTGATGAATACTAAAATTGTACTTTTAGAACAAAAAGTGACAAACAATGTCATTTTTATAGCAACAATGTCACTTTTTAAACAAAAAGTGACACAATGTTACTTATTCATACATATTGGATTTTCTATTCAAAATAGTATTGACATTATCTGCGATTTACTTTTGTATAGGTCCTGACATTATAATATAATGTAAAACTTATCATTTAACACTAAATTGTATATATGATACTTCAACCATTAAAAGAATTTGATGAATACTGAAATTGTCACTTTCAGAACAAAAAGTGACACACAATGTTAATTTTATAACAAAAAGTGACATAATATATTTTTCAATTTTTTTAAAAATAACCGTATTTTTTAATTTTTTTGGGAAAATGGCATATGGGGCCTAATTTCCACTAAAACATTCTCAACATAAAGGCCTAAAACAAAGGCTCAAGCTTTATAGACGAGGCCCAAAATTGCCCAAGCATGTAAAAGCCTGAACGACAGGGTGAAATGGGGCAATGCTTGGATGAATGAAGCAATAACTACATCGTGCAGCTAATGGAGCAGTTTTACACATGACCCATAATCCAAAGTAACCGTTAGCTAATGGAAAAGATATTATGGCAGTTATGGCAAGTTATTTTAGAAGAAGCGATGTAAAGTAGTAGTCAGTTATGGGTGGAAATTACGCAAATGGTGATCAAGGTATAAATGAGACAAAGCAACTGAAAAGAAAGGCAAAACAACTCTCTCACAAAGAAATATATGAATTTACGTTTGAAGTTTTTTGCTTTCTATTTACGAACTCTATAATTTCGTGTGCTTGTGCCTCTTGGAGGCAAGTTGTATAATATAGTATTTCAATTCAAACACTCATTGTTGGGATATTATCTCAAATGGTCTCATTCCTTACACATCGTCTGAGTAATCTTTTAATTATTAGCACGAATCAAAATGTGCGAAACAATTTGGCACGCCCAGTGGTACCTTTGGTGTTAGAAAGGCTTGAAGCATAATGCCTCAAAAGAATTCTGGCAAAGAGCCAGCAAACCAATAGTTTGTCCACTTTGTAATTGAGCAATTTGAGGGTCAACAAGGTACCTCGGAGGTGAAAAGACCAAATGCTAGTCGTTACGAGCCAATGACGGAGTTAAGCCCCCGCACCATGCATGCATTACTTGGGTGAACTCACGCAAGACATCGTTGAACATGTAAGTCTACAAAACACTCATAATGTAGAAAGACTCACTAAAATAGAAACAATCATTATGAAAATATGACCAAACAATTGAGTATGTTGAACGAACTTATGAACAAAATGGTAGGCCAAGTGTGTCGATCAAATCCTTTGGCTGTGGAAATTTACTTCCAAACTAGAAGTCTTGTAGGTAATGACTCACCAATTGTAAACACGAGCCAATGAGTAGAAACACCTCATATGGGACCAGCCACATCCAACTTAGGGGGTGCTGGAACATCTAACATGGGGGGTAGCCCTAATATAAGAGAAAACGTTCAATATCACGGAATAAAATGCTACACGTGTTAACGATGAAGGAAACCTACATATCAATGGCAATAATGGGCCAAATAATGATGCGTTTATGCCCAATATAGGGCCAAACCTTGTTAGTCCTCGTGCAACGCCGCACGTACATCAACCCATAGGAGTTTCTTTTGATCCCAATGCCATATTGAGAGATCAAATTGTAGAAAATATGTAGGATCGGTTGGATTTTGGAATACGGCCAGTGATTCGGCCAACGTACTAAAATCCTTACCTAGATTGGGTAGATCAAGTGTATCCTTGGCCTAGAGGTTATAAGGTGTCCGAATTTTCTTTGTTCACTGGCCTTGGAGAATTATCCACCTTGGAACATATAGAGCGTTTCACGTTGCAATGTGGTGAGGTTATTGACTTCTACAATATAAGACTATTCCCAAATTCACTAACTGGGTAGCATTTTCATGTTCATTAACTTGCCAGCAAATTCTGTCCAAACTTGGCAACAATTAGAACAATTATTTCATGCCTAGTTTTACAAAACTCAATCAGAAGTCACTTTGGCAGATTTAGCAAATTGGTGTCAAATGCCAAATGAATGGGCTGAATCTTTTCTTCAAAGGTCTAAAACGGCTAGGAACAAGTGTTTTGTTCTTTTGTCTGTAAAAGAGTTTGTCAAAATCGCTCAAAGTTTTGTGAATTTTGATTTAAAAAAGAAGTTCCAAGATAGGGAATTTTCCAATCTCTTTCAACTTAGTGCGAATGTGATAAGATATGAGCGATTGTTAAGAAAGGTGGAACAAATGAAGAATTCTAGTAAAGAGACCTATTATAGAGACCCAAGTTTTGACATCCACGCTATTGACACTAGTCAAGATCGGTCGAAACTAAAGTATATCTGGTCGAATTGGTCGAAGAAGACACTTATGCGTGCTCTATGTTGACCAAGTTAGAAGTGCCTATTAAGAACGAGCCAACAAAATAAGAAAATAAAAAGGCTAGAACATTCTCATTTGATGTAACAAAAGCCGATGTAATAATTGGCCGATTAATAAGCATAAATTGCCAAACCCTGAGCAAATTAAGGGTAAAAAATATTGTAAATGGCATAATGCATGGTTTACATAACTAATAGCTGATTAGTTCTTCGTCGTGTGTTGGAGGATACCATTGAGTCAGGGTGATAAGTCAAAGAAGAAGATGGCAGTGGACGAAAATCCATTTTCACAGCCAGTAGGTGTCAATATGGTAATCCCAAATTTTGACAAGCTTCATCTCCGTAAATTCAAGTTAGTAGTTGATGATAGGGTAAACGAACCACGTCCTAGTACCTTTGAGTGTCTGAAAGGAAAAGCTGTGGTGAAAGAAGAATGGAGTCTATGTGCTAGGTGCTAGAAAGAAGTTGGCAAAGCTACAAAAAAAGTGGGAGCATATAGACAACAAACTCGTCCAGCTAATACTCATAATTTTCAGCCATTTAGAAGGCAAGTAAAACCATTCCGTGGGAGGCAAGATGGCTCATTTCGTATGTCCAAGACGTTCATGCCACAACCTCATCGCCCAAATGTGTGGCATTCATACAATCCTAGAGTAGAAAGATCAATTCCATGAAATGACAAGAACCCAATCGAGACGTTTTCAGAGAGAGAGAAATTATGGGCAAATGATAAGACAACAAAGCAGGCGTAGAAACGTTCTAAAGCCACAAGTGAGATTAAAGTGTTGAATCAAAATGTCCTTGAGGACCAAGAGGAAGAGACTATAGACGAGTTAATGAAAGAGTCACTAGAAAATGAATGCGTTGGGAAGTCAAAGTTTGAGCATAGAAAGAAAGGTGAAGATGAGGATGATTCTGGACAATTAGGGCAATTAATCACCATTTAGTTTGGCACTTTGCCCCTAGTTATGGCTAGTAATTATTTATTGGCCAACGAATTTAAGAACAATGAAAGTGACGAGAAGATAATGGAAAAACTAAGGAGGTAGCTTGTGTGTTAGAATGTGGAGAAGGCACATCTAATGGGGGTCAAGTCGCTTATGGAAATAGTGAGGAAGAAGATGATGGGATGACAAACATAGATGAAGAGATTGATTTAGAAGCAGAGCGAAGGATAATGGGAGTTTCAGATAACAATCTACTCAAGCAAATTATACCAAGAAGGCTATCCAAGAGTAGACTTGTTGGGCAAACCATCCGGATGATCATTTGACTACTATGTTGTATATGGAACTCCCAAAGGAAGAAAAAAGTACCTTGTCTTTGAGAAATATGGGTCACCCTCAGAAATAATGCCTCCACCCACAGTTGGGAAGAGCCATCAAGATATCATGCAATTGGAGGAAGCAAAGGTTCAAGACGAAGAAATATTGCAGGTGAATGTATCAAGCGAAGATGAATTGGGAAAAGATAAGTAAAAAGTAGAAATAGATGTAAATGAAAAGGTCATATTCAAGAAACCATCATTGAAGTTGACTAAACATCTAAGGCTCCTATATGTAAAAGCCTTGGTTAATGACATTCCAATAGCCAAAGTGCTCATTGATAATGGGACAGCCATAAATACAATTCTCTACATAATGATAAGAAGGTCTGCGAAATTTGAGAGCGACGTGATCCCAACAGAAGTAATTTTGACTAGATTCAATGAAGGAGCTACTTCGGCCTGATGGGTAATGCCTTTGGATATAATAGTGGAGACTATAATAAGGACCATATTTTTCTTCATAATAGATGGTCCTACTAGTTACAACGCACTACTAGGGAGAGATTGGATACATGGGAATTGGTGTGTCCCCTCATCGCTCCATCAATGCTTGGTTTTTTGGAACGATAAAGGTGAGACATAGGTCGTGCAAGCTGATCACCGGCCTTTTGTTGTAGATGCTAACTCAGTAGAACAATTCATGTATGAAGGAGATTATGGGCCAATTAGAGTGGTTCAAGAAGGAGAAGAAACACAAATAATAGCACAGAGCGAGGAGCCATTCTCAATGGAAGCTCTCACTGAATTATTAACTCAAATGAGGCAAGAAGCCAATAATTGGCAAAAAGATGATTAGGGAGATATGTTGAAGGGTCAATAACAAAAGAATTTATGTTGGAAAAATACATATTTTTCACTTTTTATATCTTGGCTCTCTTAATTAATATAACCGATTTTTAATGATAAAAGAGCATGTCAAAATTTTTATTTTTGTTTGGTCTGGATAACGCCAGTTCTGACTGACTTGATTGATAAGCGAATTATTTTTCTAGATTAGTAAAGCTGCGATTTTATTCTATTTTTATACTTGATATATTCTGATCTCATGAATATTATTGATAGCTCTTTTTGTAGGTTAAAAAATATTTTCTTATTCTCTTAAATTTGTTTAGAAAGGAAATATTTAGTTTCCTAAATGATTTCCTTCTACAAATCTAAGAATATCTTTCTATATATTCTTTCCTACTAATTTTCTTATCATTCTTGTTGCAGATTTTTAGGTAAAAATAATTCTAATTTGATTTCTACTTTAACTATAAGTAAGAGTAGAAATCAATAAAAATTAAAGCTTTTGAAAATATTTTTGTGTTCTTGTTCCATAAGCTTCGAACCGCCCGAATCCATTCAAGGTGAACAAGACATGTCGCTTCATTGATTAAGTTTTTAAAGACAGCGAGTTCTTCAAGACATTGAAAAATAAGGCTTTGAAATATAATTATTGTTCTTGTTTTCTCCAAGCAAAAAGCGCTTTGAAATCCATGTAAGGAAAACAAGATATCAAGCTTCATTGATTCAACTTCAAAACAAAAAGGTTTTCTTCAAACTCATTGAAGAATCAAGAACTAATTGGTGCTCAATGAATAATTCCATATCTTGTTTAAGCTACTTGGCGTGAAGTTAAGAACGAGATTTTTAATCCAAGTGGTGGTTGCGGTCAAGTACAATAAGAAAGTGGCGATAAAGTCAAGACCGGTGGGTTTGATTCTACTTTATCAACAAGTCAGAAGAAGAAGTATCACAGGGAGTTGATCTGTTTTCTTTTAATTGTTATTTTGTTAATTTTGCAAAATTACAAAAATCGATACTATTATATTTTTGAACAAGATTATTAGTGGATTGTTTTTACCCATGGCATGGAGGGCCGTGGATGTTTCTCTTTGGGGTTTACCACGTTACATCTTGTATTCGTATTTAATCTTTTAATTTCTACACTTAACAAGATTAGGTAAACGAACACTGTTGTGTGAGTCAGAACTCTTATCTCGATCACTTGCCGCCCTGATTGCGTTTACGTCCAACGCTTGTTTAATTAAGATTAAAATTCATTTTAATTTAATTAATCTAGGTTTTAGAACTTTCAATTGGTATCGTAGATGGTACACTTTATCGGTGCGATCCAAAGAAACCTAGATATGGATCGGAACTCCGCTTAGACCATCTCGTTTTAGATGGTACTAATTATGCCTATTGAAAATTAGAATTCAAGTTTATATCCAATTCCTTGATGAAAAATCTTGGCACTCTATTGTCCATGGCTATAAAACTTCCACTATTATTGAAAATGGTGTAAAAAGAGAGTAAAAGATGACGGGTGGGCTACAACCCGATTTTAATTATACTAATTGGAATTCTAAAGCTTTGAATGCCATATTCTCCTTCGTAGATTCTAATCAATTTTGTTTGATCTCTACTTGTCGGGTTGCAAAAGATGCTTGGGACATCTTACTTAATTGCTCACGAAGGAACCACTATGGTCAAGTCATCCAAGCTTCAAATTCTTACTCTAAAGTTTGAACAACTAACCATGAGAGCCGATGAACAATTCAAGGACTTCTATGCAAAACTCGGTGATATCACCAATCTTGTTTATACTTTGGGAAAGAAATATTTGGAGAGAAAAATTGTAAAGAAAATTCTCAGATCCTTGCTTGATCATCTTCATTCTAAAGTAACTGCAATGAAGAAAGTAAAGAGATTGAGAATATGAAGGTTGAAGAATTGGTGGAATCTTTGATGACCTATGAATTACATCTACAAAGGAGAAAGAAAGAAAATAGATCTGGTATTGCCTTCAAAATTAAAAATGATGGTATTGCCTTCAAAATTAAAAATGATGAAGAAGAGGTTGATTGTGAAGAGATTGAAACAAATGAAAACATGGACATGCTTACCAAACTATTCAAAAAATTTCTAAAAAGAAATCAAAAGGGAAAGAACTTGAATATCCCACTCCAACAAAAGAAGAGATTTTCGAACAACACAAAACAAAACTCCACTACATATATGAATAGATCTGATAATCGAATTCAATGCCATGAGTGTGAGGGTTTTGGTCACATAGCCTCTCGAATGTGCAAATACTTTAAAGAAATCTCATACCAAGAAGGCTATGAATATCACTTGAAGTGAAGATGATGAAAAAGATTCGAGATGAGGACGAGGACGTACGAACTACTATTGATCAAGTAACGTCTTTAATCGTGAACTTAACATTTTGTATCGATTCCGTGCGTAACTTGACCGCAAGTTCGACGCCTTAACTACAACATTTGAAGAACCAAATCAGGTATGCTGTTCTAACTGCAAACAATGTGGGCAAAAAATTAAAAGACGAACATGAGAAAAACTTTTCTACTCACGTCATGATGGAATTTTTGGAAGATGACAAGGCTGAAATTGGTTCTCAAAATAATATTCTAACCAACATCTTAAAAGAGAATGATGATCAAATTGCGAATCTTCTTGATTAATTAAAAGTTTCAAAAAAAAGGATCAAGCAATTAACAATTGGAGCCTCTCGCTCGAGTAAAACCCTAAGCTATGGAAGAACTCCAAACATCAAAGAAGGTTTGGGATATGTTGGAAAAGGTAAAAGAAAAGTTGGAAATCATATCAATTTCATCAAAGAAACAAAATCTGCTTTGTATCTTCGAGATAGAACTACTCCCATCGCCGTTAGGACTAAAGTCGGCTGCCTAAGCGAGTTCGACCAATGCCAAGATTCAAAAACAGTCCACGACCATCGTGTATACAACCAATGTATCAATTTCCAATACAGAGAGGTAAATTAAATCACTTTGTGAAATGTTACATATGTGGTAATCTAGGATACGACTCCTTTCATTGTTTATATAGTAAAAACTTGGTTAATAGACAAATGAGACACCATAGCAACACTAAAGTAAGACAAATTTGGATTAAAAATGGTGATTTAAACTGTTATATAGTTGATGTTGCCTATAAAACTTTTATTCCTAACTCTTGGTATTTTGATAGTGGTTGTTCTAGACATATGACTGGTAATCGATCTTATCTAACTAACTACAAAAGTCATGAATGTGGCCTGATCACTTTTGATGATGGAGCACATGATAAAATTGAAGGTGTATGCACTATTCTAATTGATGGATTCTCTCCGTTAAAAGAATTTCTTTTTGTTGTAGGTTTAAAAGCTAACCTGATTAGTATAGGCCAACTCTGTGACGATAAACAATTGGTTATGTTCTCAAAAAAATCTTGTAAAGTCTTGAATTATGATGGTAGTTGCATTCTACATGGTACTAGATCTAGTGATAAATGTTATCTTCTTGACACTAAAATTACTTGTCATATTTCAAGGACTGACTCTCACCGAGTTGTAGCACAAAGATTGGAACATTTAAACTATAGTGATCTGTTGAGACTAACAAAATTAAATATAGTACGAGACGTTCCTAAGCTTATTGAAAAATTTGAAGGATTGTGTGGGTCGTGCCTAAAAGGTAAGCAAACTAAAAGTACTCACAAGCTAGCTAAGTTTCTTACTACATCTCATGTTTTGGAATTAGTTCACATGGATTTGATGGGACCTATTCAAACCGAAAGTATTGGTGACAAGAAATATATTTATATTTGCGTTGATGATTTATATCTTGAGAGAAAATCTGATGTTTTTGAAATATTTAAATTTTTGCACCTAAAATTAACAATAGAAAAATATTTTGAGAGAATAAAAATATTAAGGATTAGAAGTGATCATGAGAGAGAGTTTGAAAGTGCTATTTTCTCTGCATTCTGTGATCAAAATGGTATTTTTCATAAATTCTCTACACCTAAAACCCCTGAAAAAAATTGTGTTGTGAAAAGAAAAAATAGGTCTCTTCAAGAGATGGTTAGAGTAATGCTAAGTAGTAAGAAGCTCCTTGTTAAATTATAAATCAAGCTATTAATATTGCTTGTTATATTTTAAATCGTGTGTCTTTGAGAACAGAAACCACTCAAACTCCTTATGAAATCCCGAATCTCAAATACTTCCATACCTTTGGTAGCAAATGATATGTTTTAAATTATCGGAATACTTGGGTAAATTCGATTCAAAGAGTGATGATGGAGTATTTATTGGTTATTCCGAGAACAGTCGAGCTTACAGAATTTATAACATGCGTACTCAGACTATCATTGAATCTATCAATGTAAAAATTGATGATATTGAAGATTTTTCATCTTATTCACAGGAGCCTAATATTCAGACTTTGGAAGAACAAAGTTCTTTGGACGCCAACCTACTCAAGACAATCATGTACCGCACTGTAAAGTGATAAACAGATGGAACAACCCGAAAGATCAAGTTCGATGTCTCCGCCTTGCTCCTAGAAGTTCGACGTGCGGATACAAATAACGAGCAGGGACATGAGAAGGCAACCTCCGTCTTGGATACAAAAAGCACACCCATTGGACAATGTTCTCTCATATTCTAGAGACGGTATGATGACTCAGAGGAGGCTTGCTAATGAACTTGGAAATATTTGCTACACCAAAAATATAAATGAAGCTATTATTGATGAAAATTGGGTTCCAGCTATGCATGAAGAGCTAGCTCAATTTGACAGAAATGAAGTGTAGAAACTTTTGCCTCGGCTAAAGGACTCAAATATGATCGGGACAAAGTAGATATTCAAAAATAAATCAGATGAACATGGCAACATAGTCAGAAACAAGGTACACTTGGATGCACAGGGATACACACAACTAGAAGGAGTGGATTTTGATGAAACATTTGCACCTGTGGCTTGACTTGAATCTATTAGACTTTTACTATCTGTGGCATATCAAATGAGGTTCAAGCTGTACCAAATAGATGTCAAAAGTGCCTTTCTGAATAGAATTCTTAATGAAGAAGTCTATGTTGAGCAGCTTAAGAGATTTGTTGATCCTTATTCTCCCGACCATGTGTTCAGACTCAAAAAGGCCCTATACAAACTAAAGCAAGCCCCACGTGCTTGGTATGAACGATTGACCATGTTCTTGTTGGAATAGGGATACAAGAGACGAGGAGCTGACAAAACTCTGTTCATCAAACATTTGAAAACTAGATTAATAGTTGCACAAATCTACGTCGATGATATTGTGTTTGGTTCCAGCCAGTCAGCATCAGTGTATCCTGCAAGATGAGACTTAGTATCATTAATATACCATAAACCAAAATTAGAAGTACAATTAATATAGCGAATAATTCGCTTCACTGCTGCAAGATGTGATTCTTTTGGTTTATGTTAGGACGGCTTGCAGTCAGGTACATCAAACTGCCTATCATACTTCTGTACAAGCTGGAGTCAACCTCCTCGCCCTGGAGATTTTCAAGGTCATGGCCATGGGAGTTCTGAGTGGCTTGGTTTGTTCAAGGTCGAACTTCTTCACCAGATTTTAGCATACTTGGCCTATGAGATAAAAATCCCTGTTCCAACATGTTTGATCTGCAAACCTAAAAAGAAATTTAGGTCACCAACCATACTCATTTCGAATTCATTTTGCATAAGTGTAACAAACTCCTTAGATTTTGTTAACAAATCAGCCAACTGATACTCAGTCTGAATATGTTCCAAAGTAATTATTTTTTCTTCGACCAAATTTCTAATAAAATAATGTCTAATATCAATATGTTTGGTGCACTCAACTACTTTGGATGAAACAAATGCTATGTGATTATGGTAGTGATCAGAATTCTGTTACTATATTCTGTGATAACACTACTAGTGCTATCAATATTTCTAATGCATTTGTTTGATGCATTAGTTTTTTTTTTCTTCAAAAAAAAAAAATTTTACTTCGTAGAAGTAGTGTTTTTTCTTTTTGTTTGATTTTATCATGTGTGTTTGTTTGTATTTGCTTATTTTTTATTTGAAAAAAAAAAGAAAAGGAGAAGAAGGGGTATTCTTGCAAACAGCATATGATATAAATGTATGATTGGTCTATGAATTTTGAGATTTACTTGGATTAACCAATCAATATGGTATGCTCATTATACTTATGGTAAATATGCTCAGATAAGCATACTTTGAGGACATATTGACTTGTTTGATTGTACCTTACTATTAACTAGATTGTTATCTTTAAAATAGTTTCGTACTTTGTTGTGACCTATGGTCGGTATTTATGTCTCTCGGTACTATAGTATATTGTTGTGTTAAATGCACAATTTTATGGAGTAGAGGGCTACCACCATAGATGTGTACAAATTCGTCCTTGATAATGAACATAAATCATGTAGAAAAAGGCTACCTTTATGGGCGTGAGAAAGTCAACTCCATGATCTTATAAATTCAAATATTTTGACAAAACAAATATATATATATATATATATATATATATATATATATATATATATATATATATATATATATATATATATATATACACACACACACATAAATAAAGTCAACACTGAGTACTCAAAAGAAAATTGCTATGGTACTCTTGTGCACACACATATTTTTCTATTTAAAAGATATGTTCGGATGATGAATGGTTTGAAATACATTTCAATCTCGACAATGTTCAATTTGTCTTAGTGGGACAAAGTTATGATTGATTAGTCTAGTATGTCCTATCACACACTTAGGTAATAAATCTGACCAATTAATTGAATCTAATTATGCGCATATATCTGATTGAAAGATTTCGGTTGATTTTGATATTTTGGGACCGATTGTATAATTTGTAGACTATGTAATTTGCCCATAAATAAACGATTCAATTTTATCTCATAAAATATTCTCATTATTTTTGTGTGATTATCTCTTGTGGGCCTTTTCGTAGGATCTCCAATCAACAGTGAAATTTTGGCAGCACAATCAGCTTGAAATGAGAACAATCTGGATGAATTTTTCCATGATATAGCATTTTAAGGGAATAAATTCGAATTTCTAAATTCTTGGTTAATGGAGATTTTTTCTGTCCATAACTGCCAATCATCAGTTTAATTTTGGTAACTGCTTTACACACGTCACAAAATTAACTGCTCCCTCATTGTACAATTTAAAAAAAAATCCCTTATTAAACCGTGGTTTTCTCATTCATCTCTCACACTTAATTTCGAAGTTGTGTTGAGTTTTCCTTTTCAGATTCAAACAATGGTGAAAACTAAGATGCCAAAATCAAAGAAAAATGCTGATGATTGCTGCTGGAGAGCCCACACCTGCTGGTTAGAACAGGTCTCCCACTGCCTCTGGAGGTGCCTACAGAGTACTATCTACTCCCAGTTCAAACCCCCAAATGTTCTAACTTGAAACATTAACTAGAGTTCATCATTGAGTGCAAGGTAGCAATTCCCGAATTTAGTTCGTTTGGGTTAGGTGAAATTGTTGAAGGTGTAGACAGTATTCTAATTGATGGATTCTCTCCGTTAAAAGAAGTTCTTTTTGTTGTTGGTTTAAAAGCTAACCTGATTAGTATAGGCCAACTTGGTAATGATAAACGCTTGGTTATGTTCTCAAATTTTTTTTGTAAAGTCTTGAATTATGATGGTAGTTGCATTCTACATGGTATTAGATCTAGTGATAAATGTTATCTTCTTGACACTAAAATTACTTGTCATATTTCAAAGACTGACTCTACCGAGTTGTGGCACAAACGATTGGAACATTTAAACTATAGTGATCTATTGAGACTAACAAAATTGAATGCGATGACGAGATGCGTTCCTAAGCTTAATAAAATATCTCAAGGATTGTGTGGGTCGTGCCTAAAAGGTAAGCAAACCAAAAGTACTCACAAGCAAGGTAAGTTTCTTACTACATCTCATGTTTTGGAATTATTTCACATGAATTTGATGGGACCTATTCAAACTGAAAGTATTGGTGGCAAGAAATACATTTGTGTTTGCGTGGATGATTTTTCTAGTTACACTTGGGTAGATTTTTTGAGAAAGAAATCTGATGTTTTTGAAAGATTTAAATTTTTGCAATTAAAATTAACAACATAAAAATATTTTGAGGAAATAGAAATATTAAGGATTAGAAGTGATCACGGGAGGGAGTTTGAAAATGGTATTTTCTCTACATTCTGTGATCAAAATGGTATTTTTCATGAATTCTCTGCACCCAAAACCCCGAACAAAATGGTGTTGTAGAAAGGAAAAATAGGTCTCTTCAAGAGATGGCTAAAGTAATGCAAAATAGTAAGAAACTCCCTGTTAAATTATGGGTTGAAGCTATTAATTACATTTGTAATATTTTGAATCGTGTGTCTTTGAGAACATGAACCACTCAAACTCCTTATGAAATCTGGAAAGAAAGAAAACCGAATCTCAAATACTTCCATACCTTTGGTAGCAAATGGTATGTTTTAAATGATCAGAAATACTTAGGTAAATTCGATTCAAAGAGTGATGATGGAATGTTTATTGGTTATTCTAAGAACAGTCGAGCTTACAGAATTTATAACATGCGTACTCAGACTATCATTGAATCAATCAATGTAAAAATTGATGATACTGATGATTTTTTATCTTATTCACAAGAGCCTAATATTCAGACTTTGGAAGAACATGTTGCTGGACGTCAACCTACTCAAGACAATCATGTACCTGCACCAAATAGTAATAAACATATAGAATAGCTAGCATCAAGTTCTCGATATCTCTGCCTCCACTCCTGAAAGTTCTGACATACCAGATACAAATAACGAACAGAACATGAGAAGGCAACCTCCATCTTGGATACAGAAAGCACACCCATTTGACAATGTTCTCTCAGATTCCAGAGACGGTATGATGACTCGGAGGAGGCTTGCTAATGAACTTGGAAATATTTGCTACACTTCACAAATTGAACCTAAAAATATAAATGAAGCTATTATTGATGAAAATTGGATTCTAGCCATGCATGAAGAGTTAGCTCAATTTGGCAAATGAAGTGTGAAAACTTGTGCCTCGACCAAAGGACACAAATGTGATTGGGACAAAGTGAATATTCAAAAATAAATTAGATGAACATGGCAATAGAGTCGGAAACAAGGCACGCTTGGTTGCACAAGAATACACACAACTAGAAAGAGTGGATTTTGATGAAACATTTGCACTCGTGGCTCTACTTGAATCCATTAGACTTTTGCTATCTGTGGCATGTCAAATGAGGTTCAAGCTGTACCAAATGGATGTCAAAAGTACCTTTCTGAATAGAATTCTTAATGAAGAAGTCTATGTTGAGCGACTAAGGGATTTGTTGATCTTTATTCTCCCGACCATGTGTTCAGACTCAAAAAGGCCCTATACGAACTAAAGCAAGCCCCACGTGCTTAGTATGAAAGATTGACCATGTTCTTGTTGGAACAGGGATACAAGAGAGGAGGAGCTGACAAAACTTTGTTCATCAAACATTTTAAAACTGGATTAATAGTTGCACAAATCTACGTCGATGATATTGTGTTTGGTTCTTTACTAGAAACAAAATCCAAGGAGTTTGTTATACTTACGCAAAATGAATTTGAAATGAGTATGGTTGGTGAACTAAATTTTTTTTTAGGTTTGCAGATCAAACAGGCTGGAACAGAGATTTTTATCTCACAGGCCAAGTATACTAAAAATCTGGTGAAGAAGTTCGGCCTTGAACAAACTAAGCGGTCGAACTCCCGTGTACCACGTCTTTGAAAATCTCTAGAGATGACCAGGACAAGGAGGTTGACTCCAGCTTATACTGTAGTATGATAGGCAATTTCTTCGCACTGATTGCAAGCCGTCCTGACATATCATTCAGTGTTGGAGTTTGTGCGCATTATCATGCCAAACCAAAAAATCACATCTTGCAGCAGTGAAGTGAATTATTTGCTATATTAATTGTACTTCTAATTTTGGTTTATGGTATACTAATGATACTAACTCTCATCTTGCAAGATACACTGATGCTGATTGGGCTAAAACATGGATAATAGGAAAAGTACGAGTGGAGGATGTTTTTACATTGGTAACAATCTCATTGCATGGTTAAGTAAGAAACAAAACTCTATTTTCTTATCTACTATAGAAGCTGAGTATATTGTTGCGGGTAGTTGTTGTACTCAGCTATTTTGGATGAAACAAATGTTATGTGATTATAGTAGTGATCAGAATTTTGTTACTATATTCTGTGATAACACTAGTGCTATCAATATTTTTAAAAATCCTATTCAGCACTCTAGGACCAAACATATTGAAATTAGACATTATTTTATTAGAAATTTGGTTGAAGAAAAAGTAATCACTTTGGAACATATTTAGACCGAGTATCGCTTGACTGATTTGTTTACCAATGCCTTAGATTCTACTAGATTTGAGACTCTACTAAGGTCGTGGGCATTTGCTTGATGCATTAGTTTTTTCTTTAAAAAAAAAATTTTACTTTGTAGAAGTAGTGTTTTTCTTTTGTTTGATTTTATCATGTGTGTTTGTTTGCATTTGCTTATTGTTTATTTAAAAAAAAAAGGAGAAGAAGGGGTATTCTTGCAAATAGCATATGATATAAATGTATGATTGGTCTATGAATTTTGAGATTTACTTGGATTAACCAATCATTATGGTATGCTCATTATACTTATGGTAAAATATGCTCAGATTAGCACACTTTGAAGACATATTGACTTGTTTGATTGTACCTTACTACTAACTAGATTGTTATCTTTAAAGTAATTTCGTACTTTGTTGTGACCTATGGTCAGTATTTATGTCCCTCAGCACTATAATATGTTGTTGTGTTAAACAGACAATTTCATGGAAGAGAGGGCTACTACCATAGATGTGTGCAGCCATCTTTGATAATGAACATAAATCATGTAGAAAAGGACTACATTTATGGCTGTGAGAAAGTCAACTCCATGATCTTATAAATTTAGTACTTTGACAAAAAAAATATATATATATACAAATAAAGTCAACACTCTGAGAACTCAAAAGAAAATTGCTATGGTACTCCTGTCTGGCACGCACATATTGTTTCTATTTAAAGAGATATGTTCAGATGATGACTGGTTTGAAATACATCTCAGTACTTATCTTCTTGACAAGGTTCAATTTGGCTTAGTGGGACATGTTATGATTGATTAGTCTAGTATGTCCTATCACACACTCACGTTATAAGTCTGACCAATTAATTGAATCTAATTATGCGCATATATCTAATTGGAAGATTTCGGTTAATTTTGATATTTTTGGACTGATTGTATAATTTGTAGACTATGAAATTTGCTCATAAATAAACGATTTAATTTTATCTCATAAGATATTCTCATTATTTTTGTGTGATTATCTTGTGTGGGCCTTTTCGTAGGATCTCCAATCAACAGTCAAATTTTGGTAGCACAATCAGTTTGAAATGAGAACAATCTAGATGAATTTTTCCATGATATAGCATTTTAAGAGAATAAATTCGAATTTCTAAATTCTTGGTTAAGGGAGATTTTTTCTATCCATAACTGCCAATCATCAGTTTAATTTTGTTAACTGCTTTACACACGTCCCAAAATTAACTGCTCCCTCATTGTACAATTTAAAAAAAAATTCCCTTATTAAACTGTGACTTAGGGTTTTCTCATTCATCTCTCACACTTAATTTCAAGTTGTGTTGAGTTTTCCTTTTCGACTTCAAACAATGGTGATAACTAAGATGCCAAAATCAAAGAAAAATGCCGATGATTGCCATTTGGAGAGCCCACACCTTTGGTTAGAACAGTCTCCCACCGCCTCGAAGTGCCTACAGAGTACTATCTACTCCCGCCTCGACCCCCCAAAATGTTCTAACTTGAAACATTAACAAGAGTTCATCATTGAGTGCAAGGTAGCAATTCTCGAATTTAGTTCGTTTGGGTTAGGTGAAATTGTTGATTTTCACAACTTACATAATCTGTTAAGTTTTATGGGACGTTGAATGAAACTCGGTCATGGAATTTATGGCAAATGTTCCCAAGAATCTGGGCAAGGTGGAAATGAAATCGGTGGCAGGTTTATATCCGAGGAAGACATGTTACCTTCAGTCCTAACTCTTTCGAGGGACCGGTTTGGGGTGACCACCGCAGTCATTACACATATGATGAAGAATTGACCAAGGACGACATTGTGCAAGATATGTGTCATATTTTTCACTTTTTATATCTTGGCTCTCTTAATTAATATAACTGATTTTTAATGATAAAATAGCAGGTCAACGTTTTCGTTTTTGATTGGTCTGGATAATGTCAGTTCCGACTGACTGGGTTGATAAGTGAATTATTTTTTCAAATCAGTAAATCTGCGATTTTATTCTATTTTTATACTTGATATATTCTGATCTCATGAATATTATTGACAACTCTTTTTGTAGGTTAAAGAATCTTTTCTTATTCTCTTAGATAGGAAGGAAATATTTAGTTTCCTAAATTCTATCCTTCTACAAATCTAAGAATATCTTTCTATATATTCTTTCCTACTAATTTTCTTACCATTCTTGTTGCAGATTTTTAGATAAGAAATAATTCATAATTTGATTTCTACTTTAACTATAAGTAAGAGTAGAAATCAATAAGGAATTAAGGCTTTTGAAAATATTTTTGTGTTCTTGTTCCATAAGCTTCGAACCGCCCGAATTCATTCAAGGTGAACAAGATATGTCGCTTCATTGATTAAGTTTTTAAAGGCAGCGAGTTCTTCAAGACATTGAAGAATAAGGCTTTGAAATATAATTCTTGTTCTTGTTTTCTCCAAGCCAAAACTGCCGAAATCCATGGAAGGAAAACAAGACATCAAGCTTCATTGATTCAACTTCAAAACAAAAAGGTTTTCTTCAAACTCATTGAAGAATCAAGAACTAATTGGTGTTCAACGAACAATTCCATATCTTGTTTAAGCTACTTGGCGTGAAGTTAAGAATGAAGGTTCTTAATCCAATTGGTGGTTGCGGTCAAGTACAATAGGAAAGTGGTAATAAAGTCAAGACCGGTGGGTTTGATTCTACTTCATCAACAAGTTAGAAGAAGAAGTATCACAGAGAGTTGATCTGTTTTTTTTTTATTGTTATTTTCTTAATTTTGCAAAATTACAAAAATCGATACTATTGTATTTTTGAACAAGATTATTAGTGGATTGTTTTTACCCATAGCATGGGGGGCCGTGGATGTTTCCCTTCGGGGTTTACCACGTTACAACTTGTGTTCGTATTTAATCTTTTAATTTCTGCACTTAACAAGATTAGGTAAACGAACACTGTTGTGAGAGTCAGAACTGTTATCTTGATCACTTGCTAGTTCTGACTGCGTTCTGTCCACTGCTTGTTTAATTAAGATTAAAATTCGTTTTAATTTAATTAATCTAAGTTTTAGAACTTTCAGCTTATAATGAAGAATTTGAAGAAAAAGCAAAGGGAGAAAAAGCATTGGTATTATTGAATGACAAAATGGTCAGACTTCGACACGAACAAAGTCTACAAAACAAAATCAATAAAGTGGATTGCTTGGAGGAAAGAATTTCTACAAAGAACTTGGAGAATGATTTAATGAGGATTACAAAGTCGGGGTATGCTCAAGCACAAGACCCTTGACAAAGATAAATATTGGTGATGAAATAAAGGATCTTCCAACCTTTATTAGCCAATCGCTTGACAAATAGGTAAGTAATAAATTGATCTCATTGTTGAAAGAATAAAAAAAATTGTTTTGCTTGGGAATATAAACAAATGTCTAGTTTAGATAGAAACTTGGTAGAGCATAGATTGCCCACCAAACTAAATTTTAAGTAATGGACAGGAGATCTATAGGGAAGACAAAAGTGTTGTAGTCGAAGCCCAAAAGCACAAGGCGATGGAAAATAAACTGGGGCCAAAAGCGGGGATATCAAGAGTAAGCTCTAACAAATCCAAAATCCAAAATCCTAGCTCGCTCAAAAAACTCTCTAGTAAGGCCTTGGCCAACCATACATTTATGCCAAGCAATCGTGAAGTGAGGCTAACGGAAATGGTTCAAGGAAATGAAAAGTTTGAGTCGTAGAAAAAAACTAGGCAACAGGTGAACGCCCAACATCATCGGCAGTATTAAACGCAGGGCCAAGGTAAAATTCGTGATTTAGAGTGTTCACTAGTAGTAAACAACCAGGACCAACGAAGGGTTTAGAAAGTAAAGTTTGAAATTCCTCAAAAGAAAGATAATTTTTTGCTGCCATTGTAAGCAAGAGCGAGAGTAATAATGGTGTTCTTGATTTTTTGAAAAGGTAAAAGTGTAAGGGTGCAAATGTGAAGAAGAAAGGTGAAAAATGGGGTTTATATTGAGGAACGACGTGGCAAAATTTTCTCCAAGAAAGAAGCACACTTCAGCTCCGCTAAATAGAGGGAACGCTAAGGGTTTTTTGTACTTTTTGAGATTTCAAAAGTTGTAGAAAATATGGCAAAATTAATGATTAACATTAATTCAACTATATTAGGGGGTAATTGTTGATGCATAAAATATTCCCAACATAAAGGCCTAAAACAAAGGCCCAAAAGAGAAGCCCAAACTTGAAGCTTGAACGAATGATCAAGACGAGGCCTAGAATTGCCCAAGCATGTAAAAGCTTGAACAACAGAGCGAAATGGGGTAAGGCTTGGGCAAATGAAGCAATAATTGCATCGTGTAGCTAATGGAACAGTTTTACACGTGGCTCATAATCCAAAGTAACTGTTAGTTAATGGAAAAGACATTATGACAGTTATGTGAAGTTATGGAAACTTATTTTAGAAGAAGTGTTGTAAAGTAATGGTCAGTTATGGTTGAAAATTACGCAAATGGTGATCAAGGTATAAATGAGACAAAGCAACTAAAAAGAAAGGTAAACAACTCTCTCACAAAAAAATATGTGAATTTACATTTGATGTTTTTTGCTTTCTATTTACGAACCCTGTAATTTCGTGTGCTTATGCCCCTTGGAGGCGGGTTGTATTATATAGTCTTTTAATTAAAACACCCCTTGTTGAGACATTGTTTCAAAATGTCTCGTTCCTTACACATCGTCTGGGTAATCTTTTAATTGTTAGCCTGAATCGAAAATGCGCGAAACAATGTAAATGTAAAATAGTTATTATAATTTCGTCCATTACTTTTAAAATGTAATGCTTCATTTGAATTGGAAGTATATAACTAGTATACTTCATTAGGCACACTATTGATCTATAATTTTATTTTTCCATCACAATAACAAAAACCTTTACTTTATTTTTCAAATTTTTTGGCACTACAATGTTTGCAAGTTGTTGGTGTTTGTAATACATAAGTTTTAGTAGTATATTTGTTATATCAAAATTTGTACCATATTTAATTTTTTGGACCAATTAAATTTGAACTGTTATTTGCATTATTAGAATTGACATCTATTTCATTGAAAAGTTGAAGTCTTGTTCCAAGTACAATCTTTTTAGAACTGAATTTTCTACGTTCGACATACAACCCTTTTCACCGTTTCCTATGTATTTATTTTTGTGTTTCCACATTATTTTCTGGATCCATCTATCGTACATCAAGAATAGAATAATACTGATTATTGTTCATTTTTTTTCTAAATCACCAAAGAATACAAAGGATGCGTATCACATTATTCATATTCTATGTTCATATAAATTTAGTGAATTCAAAAAAACGATTAAAGTTTTCTAAATATTTCAAACAAAAATAGACTAGATACTAAAACACTAAAAAAAACAACAATAAATCCACCAACCAGTAAAACACAACACGTGGACTCAACCAAAAAATCAATAAACACGAACAATTTCTCACAATAACAATATACATAAAGCTACACTAAACAATAGATAATGCAAAAATAAACAAATTATAACAGTTAATTCTAAATAAACGAATCTATACCTAAACATACAAAAAAAAAAAAAAAAAAAAAACAATTACAGTATTGCAAAACTAACAATTTCATATAATTTAATCATATTTCATCGGAAGAATACTTGCAACCAAAGCAAGACCAGCCAAATGAATGACAAAAATAAGCCAACTATACAGGAACTGAAATCGAAATCCAGAACAATCAGGACCAAAAAACCCTCAAAATGCATCGCCCAACAAATGTTTCGCCAAACACAATGAGAAAAAAAAATTAGACGAAATTTACAACTACAATACAATTAATTTTTAAAATATAACAAACCACACCAAAATGTACCAAATAGCATATAACATAAAACCAAAGATAGAAATTTCAGATATTGTTGTATAATATACTAAATTGTACCTAAACATGCAAAAACAAAAAGAAAACTTAACTAAGAATAAAAAAACATAAATAACAGATTTAATTCCTATAAATCGAAAAATCTAGCAAAGCAAAGAAAGATAACGAGAGAAATGAACACACATCGACGCCCCAAAAAAATGCCAAATAGAAGATAACAAAAAACCGTCCTAAACATGCAAAAAACTTAAACAAAACTAACTAAGAAAAATTAAAAAATAAAAGTGACGAAAGGACTCAGAAACAAACTGAACTCGATTCGAGAATTTTCATTATTTAACGACGACCATAAAACAAGAACCCAACAACTAAACTTTCAAGGGATAAATAACTTCACAAATTTGGATGAATAATTTCAAAATACTATCGGCCAGGATGAAATACGCCGCATGACAGTAATCTATGATAGAACAAGAACCCAAACAAGAATCCAACTAACGAAAATTTGAAGTTTTCTGATTTGAAATGGATTATTTCAGAAATTTAGCTCAAACGAAGTTAGAAAGAAAACTACGTGCTAGGGTTTCCACATTCGGAGAAAGTGAGTGCATAAAAAATGAGGCAAAATTCATTTTTATACACAGTCACAACGACGTTGTTTTCATGACTATTAAAAAAAGTTCAAAAAATGGCATCGTTTTCAAAGGTCCAAAACAATGCGTTTTGGATGAAATGGTAAATAGTAGCTTTAACAACATGCTCTTATATATTGTAATGTTATTTTGGGGTGAAATGGTAAATAGTAACTTCAACAATATGCTCTTATATATTCAAGGAAATAGAGCCACAAAAAAAAAAAAAAAAAAAAGTCCCAAACTGAAAGTGTACAAGACGTGCCTTGTTTTAGAGCTATTCCCATCTAATTTCAAAAGCAATGTATCCTTATTTCGGGCTTGATATATTTCTTGTTTCAGAGCTATTCCCATCCATTTTCAAAAGCAATGAATTCTTATTTGGAAAAATTGTATATAAGTAGTCACCTCTAGATGACTTATCCTAAATTAGATCAAAATACTTTTCAAAATTACCAGTAAATCATATTTTTCAGCCATATTTCATATTAATCCATAAATTACTCTTGTGATCCACATATAAACATTACACACCAAGCACGCACCGCCACCATATTCTCCCGCGCATTTCCATCTGGTTATTGCACCTTGTCGTCAGCCACCAAAACCCTTTTCCACAATTTTTTGTAAGTTATAACAATTAATTCATAACTTTTTCTTTTTCTTTTCTTCCCAATCATGTAAAAGATAACATTTTATACTTTAACAATCGATGTTGTTATCGATAATGACGGTGATTCTGAGAAGTGTTGGAAAATCCCCGGATTGCAAAATTCGGAATAATTGCCTATTGAATATTATTTTGTAGGTGGATTCAGTTTTTATGAATGAGTTTTTTCTTATTTTTCTTAAATTAGGTTGTTTTTGTTGGAGATGTTTTTTTTTAATATATAGAAACACAATTATTTTGTAATCATTTTTTGGTCGAATAAAAGAAAACATTTGTTTTACACACATCAATTTTTTTTTTATGTGTTTAGAGATGTTACCGTCATATATTTATGTGTGTTGTTTGATATTGTATCATAAAAAACAGTATATTAATAAAGCAATATCAAAAAACAGTATCATAAAAAATAATATCGAAGCATTTATATCCATATTATAATAACAATATAATAGATAACAGTATCGTATGATTAAGGATAGCAAATATAACAATATCATAAACACATTATTATCAATCACATGCTTAGTTGAGCACAAATGTTATATTTTAATAGAAACCATATCACAATATCTAAATAAAATATTATATTAATAAAACAGTATCATAATAAAACAGTATCATAGATAAAAATATCTTAATATATCAATATTATATATGACAAGAATTTAATAAAATAGTATTACATACCAAACTACAACCCAATAGAAGAACAATATTATAGATTGAAACAATATCAAGCATTTTGAATGAAAAAAATATCAATGACCTTGTACTACTAATAGAACATTTTGAAACAGTATCATTATTTCAACCATAAAATATTTAATTTTGAATGTGTGTTTGTTTTGTGGAGTTTAAAAGTAGTTTTTTTGGAGATTCTGAAAAACGTTGGTGAAATGCGTGTTTGAAAAGTTGATAAAATTTGTGGGCCCCATGAAATATGTGGTTGAAAATAAGTTTGAAAAAAGAGAGTTAATAAACCTAGCCAAACATGCTATAATATAATGAAAACTAATGTATAATATTAAAAGTAAAACAATATCAAGTATTTTTCATAAAACAGTATCATAGAAAACAATATCTTAATAAAACAGTATTATAGAAAATAGTATAATAATAAATAGTATCGTATTTGAATTAGCGATTTTACAATTATAGGGGCACGTTGATCTTTTAGCGTTGAAATGTGATTTTAATTGAATTAAGTTTGGACCATATGACTTAAAAGCCCATAAGCGTATGAATAATGATCGGCCTTGAATTTTCCCTTCCTATTTTGGGCTTGATATTTCTCCCAACATCATCTCAGTCCAAATTTTATGTTTGGTAAAATAGAGGTGGGAATAGTATGTAAATGACCGGGTGACCCAACCAATTTATGTGAATTGACTTATTTTTCAAGCAAATTATCAAATATATCTCCGCCTTTTCTTTCCTGCTTATTCTATTTCAAACTATTTCAAATTCATCTATGTTACTTATAATTACTGCTCAAAAAGAGAAAATTCAAACATTAGAATCTAACATATTTCAAAGTTAGAATCTAATCCATTTTATCTCTGTAGAAAAGTTCATTTCAAGGTTAGTATCTAACTCATCTAAATTCTTGCAAAATGTGCGGTTATTTATAATTTTTTAATTTATAGTAGAAATTGTATATTTTATTGTATAAATTATGAAAATATGTATATATTTGAATATGAATTGTGATTTTTGCTTAAAATTTCTGTAAATTTGAGTTCATTTAGAGTCGGTTAATTGAAAAACCATTTTAACATGATTAAACTGGCCTTAATAGACCATGGGTCTGTTAAGATTTGGTCTGTTAAAACCAATTTTGGCATTAACGTACATGTAGTTTGTTAACATGCATGTGTTAAGATATGTTATTCGTTAATGGCTTGCTAACACATTATCTGTTAACGGACTATCTGTTAACGGAGGCCTTAGTTCAAGTCTTTTCTTTGTAAAAGATGTATTTTTAACTTAAATTGTATAAGTTAGGCTCTTTTTCGATTCAGCTTGTTTGACCGGCATTTTAGCCAATGCGACCTAAAATAAAGGCGTTAGTTTTCAACCTTTAGTGGGGGCATGAGTGTTGAGAAGAAAAGAGTGCGTGTGACGATAAAGATCTTACAAGAGCTTGACTAAAAGGGGAATAGGGAGAAAAATTCGTCAATTCAGAATAGAAGTGACGTCAATTGTAGATTTTGTTCTCCATCTTCGTTTTAGCTTTTTTTGCACCACCACAATGCACGAAATACAAATCATATAGGAGAGCATTAGCTCATGGTTAGGGAAGAGAACCAAGATAGAGCTCTTTCCGCTCGCACTATTTAGTTGTGTTAGAAGAGCAAACAAAAAGTGCTTAAAAGAAGATTTAAACTTAGCCATCAAGAATTATAACAATATTTTTAATAATAAACAAAGTGACATTTTAACGGTCAATTAATCGGATATTGTCCGTTGGAACTAAACCTCCTATAAAATTCAAACTTTGGTGACTCAAATATTCTGTTTAAAGGTTGGAGACCAAGATGCTACAAGTGCTAAAATTGGTGACTAACACTGCAATTTTTCCTTTGTGTTTTGACCCTTCGAACCCTTGGAATGGCTTTCAGGTTGAAGATAGTCGAATAGATAGATTCGTCAATCATGTGGATTAACTTAAGGGGATAATTTTCTGGGCCATTGATTTCGATCGACAAATATGGGCGGAGATGTGGGGAAGATGGTGGCAGTAGGCCTCGTTTGGGGGGCCACAAATGTACTCATGCGTAAAGGCGCAATTTTATGGGATCAAGCACAGAAATCCACTCTGCAATCAAACAGACCCCAGAGCCAGCACCCAGTTCTAAATACCCTCAAGAACTGGCTCAAGCTTCTCTTAATTTGGCAGTACACTTTGCCTTTTCTAATAAATCTCTCAGCTTCAGCCACTTTCTTTGCGATTTTGAGTAATACTCCCATTTCTTTAGCTGTCCCCGTGACTAATGCCACCACATTTGCTGCGACTGCAGTGTTTGGGATGATTCTTGGAGAAGAGACCCGGGTTTTTCGGGCCTTGTTTGGTACTTTTCTTATTGTTCTTGGTGTCTATATTTGTATCATGTGAATTGTTTAGTGATGATTTAAGTATGGGTCATGATTCCTTTTTTGGAATTTGGAGTGAGTTCTGAATCAATGCACGTATTTTAGTTGCTGGAAAGATGAATCTAAAGAAGGAAAAGAGTTTATCTTTTTGTGCTTTATCTATGGAAATTCTCTATTTTGTTTTCATGAATACTGGGAAAATGATCAGGACATATGATTTTTGAACTTTTGCCCTTGGTTGTAATTTCCTTAACGTTCTGTTAGCTGGTTAAATTTTTTATAATCTTCTGTTTGTTATATGATTAACAGTTCTTTTCCTTTTCGATCTATTTCTTTTACGTTTCAAATGAAGAATGTTGTGGTTGAACTTGTTAAGTTTTGTGGCCATTTGGTGCTTAATTCTGTACTTGTTATGGATTTATTTGTTGCATACGATTTTTGGGTACTAATTGTTTTATGATTGTGCAAGATTGTTCTTCTCTTGTTGTTAGCCTCGAGATATGAAGTAGCTTACACAATTATTAGGATTGGAATTTTGTGCAATTTCATCTTAGTTAGTGTTTCAAGGAGAATATAGTTGGTAATAGGAAAGTCTGCAAGAAACTGTGTTTATCCCACTTAAGAGCATTTTTAGTGTAGGGGGAAAAAACCCAAATTTGGGTTCCCCTTTTATCCCACTTAAGAGCATTTTTAGTGTAGGGGGGAAAGACCCAAATTTGAAATTTGAATGAAGGTCCAGATAAAGGCTTTTACACAAACTGGGCTGAAGTCGAAGCCTTAGTCAAACACAAAAGTTTCAAAACTTTTAATGAAGCCCAACAAGCTTTTCATGAAAATTGTGAATCCAAAGGTATTAACCCAATACCATACAAACAACTTTTGGACCAGAGTCATCTTAACCTCGTGCCCAATTACCGATGGCGATCTATCGGATCTAGACCCGGACTACCATCTTTGATACCATTTTTTTGTCGGGTATGCAAAAGTGCAAAAGTGCGGATTAAGGATGTAATTCAATATGTATGTAGTCAAAACAATAGATGCTATTGAATCAACATGTATCTTATAAACTGAAACAAAACAAGACCTTCTTACTGTAGTTAATTGGGTGTTCTTCCTTGCACTTCTTGTTCAAGCATACATGCCTCACCACTCTAGCTGATCTGGGTTTTTCCTTTTGGCCACCTGCTTTGGATACTCCTGTAGATCTTTGCCTGTATAGATCCGTACAATATATCTTTTGAACATATGAAAACTTTGGAAAAGTAAAAAATTCAATACATAAAAAGTATTTTATTCAGAAGGCTTGAGAAGTTCAAGCTTATTTAGATACAATGTCTTTGATTCATACAGGCAAAGATCTACAGGAGTATCCAAGTGACAACAACAAAGCTACTGAAAAACTTTAGGTTTCCCCACCCCCCTTCTCCCTTTAATTTTCCACTTTCACAATTTAGAGCAAAATTAGTGTTGGGGAAAAATGTAGGGGGAAAAAATTCAGGGGGAAAAAACCTATTTTCAAATAATGTGCAGGGGGGAAAATCTGTAGGAAGATTTAGATATATGTTTTTGAGTTTTTTAGACTGCACATTAATTGAAATAAAGTGCTAAATTTTAACATCATATATTATTTTTCATTCTTTGACATTTAAGCCGATACTTTGGACGGTTTATATTTTTTTTATCTATGCTAGTATATATAAACCGTCTCATATCTCATATTATCTGCAAACCTTATCCTCCTTCACTCTTATTTTCATAAGCTAGTTTATATAAACCACAAATATCTCATCTTATTATCCATAAATCTTATCCTCCTTCTCTTCTCCCATCTCATCTTGTCTCGAAAATCTTATCCTCCTCATCTCCTACCTCATCTTATCTCGAAAATCTTATCTTCATCCTCAAAATCATCATCTCCCTGGTTTATAAATATCTTATCATCTCACCAATCTTTCGGTTTATCATTCAACATGGATGAAGATCCTTTAATACAAAGACTTAACAAAGCAAATTCTACTTAAGTATTTATCATCACAAATACATACTATAGATTTCAATAAAATTGTTCGAGAAAATATATAGAGAAGGATGAGTAGGAGTGACAGTGGTAAAATAAGAGTGCTACAAAAGAGATTTATTATGGAGAATGTGGTAGACTAGGAATAAATGGTTGCGTGTAATCCCACTGCTATTATCATAGTATTATTGCATGTAATCACATTTCTTGATGCTCTCCACAAACACTCGTGCCATTTTGTAAGCATAATATTCAACTCTTTCTACTTGGAATCGACACCGTCCATTGATCTAGAACGAAAACTCGGGCCGAGCTCTTGCTAGTAAAACGTATACATTTTTGTTAAAAATATCTCCCTCATTTTGTCTTTGCCTACAATTACATCTTCCGTAGCGAATTTCCATGCCCGACACAATGTCTCCATTTCTTCTTTTTTTCAATTTGGCCCTCTAGACGAATTTTTGGAATTAGAATTTTTCGCCATTGTTGTTTTACAAGATTGTGGAGAAAAAGAATTCAAAATACAAATAAAAGGAGAGATTGAAAATTTTGATGTGAAGAATTATAGTGAAATATGTGGGTATTTATAAAAAATTTATACTACTTTTTTATTTATTTATTTATTTCTAATATAGCCATTGAAAAGGCTATAAAAAAAAAAATTTCAGTCCATTTCTTCTTTCGATTCACATTAGCCGCTGGAAGATAAAATTCATGCACATTAACCCATTAGATGACAAAATAGTTGGTTTGGCATGAATAAAAAGTGAAATCTATAAAATTCTCTGTGTAGGGGAATGGAATTAGGGGCTAAATGTTGCCCCATGTACAGATTTCAATATTTATTTTTGTTTCATTTTTTATTCATGCCAAGTCAACTATTTTGTCATCTAGTAGGTTAACGTGCATGAATTTTGTCTTCAAACGGCTACTGTGAACCAAAAGAAGAAATGGACTGAAATTTTTTTTTTTTTTTTTTTTTTTTTTTACAGCTTATAAAAAAGCAGCTATGTCAAAATCTTCAATCTCTCTTTTTTATTTGTATTTTGAATTCTTTTTTCCCACAATCTAATAAAACAACAATGGCGAAAAATTCTAATTCCAAAAAATCGTTTAGAGGGCCAAATTGAAAAAAAAAGAAATGGAGGCATTGTGTCGGACATGGAAATTGGCCACAGAATATGCAATTGTAGGTAAAGACCAAATGAGGGAGTCATTTTTAACAAAAATGTATGTGTTTTACAAACAGGAGCTCGACCCGAATTTTCAGTCTAGATCAATTGACGGTGTCGATTCCAAGTGGAAAGAGTTGAATACTATGCTTACATAATGACATGCGTGTTTGTGGAGAGCGTCAAGAAATGTGATTACCCGCAACAATACTATGATAATAGCAATTGGGATTACACGCAACCATATATTCCTAGTCCACCACGTTCTCCACAATAAATCTCTTTTGTATCACTCTTATTTTACCAATGTCACTTCTACTCATCGTTTTCTATGTATTTTCTCGAACAAATTTATTGAAATCTATATTAATTATGTATTTGTGATGATAAGTAGAATTTGCTTTGTTAAGTCGTATTATTAAAGGATCTTCCTCTATGTTGAATGATGAGGCTAAAAGATTGGTGAGATGATAAGATATTTATAAACTAGGAAAGTATGATTTTTGAGGATGAATATAAGATTTTCGGATAAGATGAAGTAGGAGATGTGGATGATAAGATTTTCGAATAAGATGATATAAGAGATGAGAAAGAGGATAAGTATTTCGGATAATAAGATGAGGTATTTGTGGTTTATATGAACTAGCTTATGAAAATAAGAGTGAAGGAGAATAATGTTTGCAGATAATATGAGATAGAAGACATGTGGTTTATATATACTAGCATAGATAAACAATATAAACCGTCCAAAAACCTATATCTAAATTTTCCCCTGCATTTTATTTGAGAATAGGTTTTTTCCCCCTGAATTGTGCTTTCTTTATTGGTGCTGATGTTCTTAACTCTGTCTTCTCAGTAGCAGCCTGTGGTTCTCAGTATTTTATTGGTTGCCTATTTGGGAACTTTTGCATTGAGCAATGCTACTTTTTTTTTTTTGTACACTATCAATTTCACAAAAAGTTAAAGAATATAAGATGATTATAATTTTGTGTTTCAGTAACACAGAATGAATTATAGTTCAGTGAAGAAACTTTTTCTTGAATGGGGAATATATGATGTCGTTCTCCCTTTTGTACTCAAACTATCAACAATCCAGTTTGACTGCGCAATGTTAAATGTTATAGGAATCCAGACGCAACTAGTCGTTACTTAAAAAGAAGTGTTGGGAAAATTAACGTGAAACCGACTTTTGACATTCTTTAAGCAGTCCTGCTTTACATGTCTTCTATTTAATTCTGAGAAAGTGGAAAAAAGATAGATGCTTATTAATTTTGAACTACTCGTGCTTCTTTTTATTCAGAAAATGTAAAGCTCCCTGTATTCAAGTTGAAAATTAGCTTTTGGAATTATTTATCAGCACTATGTATAATGGTTGATAAAGTGTTCTACAAAAATTATGGTGGACCGTAGTTGTTCTTAAGTTAAAAATGTTTAGTTTCTGTACTTCATAGGTGAAAGCTTATGGGAGAGATTGCTTATGCTTAATGGTATTGTTAGGTATTTTCTGTTGAAGTGCCCAGGAATGCAAAACTTAATTTAAGAGGTATTTCAGAAAGACCTCATGTGATTCTTTAATTTCAATGAAGTTGATTATTATGAGTTAATTTGGTGTGTTTATCCATGAGAAGGTTCAGCAGGTTTATTTCTTCTCTTTCTAGACATTCTTTTCTTCTTTCTTCTTCTTTTGCGGCGTCTAGTACTTCTTCCTCACAATTGCAGCAGTACAACTATTTCGACTCAATATAAAGCCTATCCTTTTTCATAACATAAAGACAAAAAACAAAAAAAAAAAAAAAAAAAAACCCAATTTCCTAGAATTTCTTATTCATGCTACTGTCCATCAAACTGCAGATCAGCAGCTAAATTTCTTCTCATCTATATCATTAAACCCAATACAACTCTTCTAAACCCGATACATTCCCAAATTTCAGTCCCACATTCTGTAAATACAATCTATAAAATTTGTTCTTCTTCAAAAGGAACATGGGTTGCTAAATAATTAAGATTTGAGCAAAGCAGTTGAACCAGAAGTTCCAGATTTTTATTAAGATAGGTAGTAGACTTGTTCGTTGATTGGATGCATAGTTCAATATTTTGAATTTTAGTGTTGCGAGATGAATGAAATGCTTATGATCTATTCTGCTGAAGTTCAATCTAAAAGGAACTGCACGTTTATGGCGATTAAAGGGCAAGGAAACTTTAGGAGGAATGGTATGGTTAATGAGAATTGGTGAAGTGGTATGGTAGTATCTACTGATATCATGCTTATGAAAAAAGGAACATTAAAAGCAGAATGGAGGATTTATGGTCCTGTTTGTGGTCTCTACTAACCATTCAAAAGGAAAATGAAAAGGAGAACTGAAGGGGTATTATCCATTCAAGTCATGTTCAATCAGAAATATTGCTTCTGCAAATGCTATGCGTGAACTTATAATATTGATGGATTTACTAAAGATGTGCAGCACACTTGTGGAAGCTTTCAATATCTTAGTACATTGATCAAGACTGTGACAAGAAGGTGCAAGAATGTGGTTGCAACAGCACAGATTCCTTCAAGCTTCACAATCTTATGATTAATAAGTTTATTCCCATGAAGGATTCAACACCATTGAAGCTCAGTGAGTTGCAAGTCCTTCCCCCTCTGTCTTGGAGCAGCCACTGTCTTGACTGCTTGAGTTTTTTTGGTAGGCGATAATTGATGTAGATGATCTTAATTGGTTAGACTAAAATTAGATGTGGAAGCTATGGAATATAAGACTCGGAACCAATATAGGTTGCCGTTAGATTTGAATCTATAGGTTGGATTATTATTTGAAAGTTTAGGGATCGATTTGAATGTTAACAATAGTTGGGACCATACAACAATTTACTTTCTTTTCCACGTGACACATATTTTGTTTTAATTAGATAATTAGATATGATTTTACATGTCATTTAAACTAAATAATTCATTTATTTGTGATAATTATAATAGTTTACATCGTTTAAAATTTGAATGAGCTCTTAGATAGAGTGTTAGTGATATTGTGTTATCCTCGATGAATTTTATCACACAAGATGTAGTTGATTTCTCATAGATAAGGGTCCGAGATCATGTTTATCTTTTAAAGACCCTCAATGGGATTCAATTAAGTCTTATTGTAAACTTATAAATAGACCACTTTAGTCCAGTATTTCAATTCCACTGCCACAAGAGATATATACATCTATATATTTATTTATTTCTCTCTCATTTTATAGTACACACACCTATTTATATATATAATATGCATACGATTCAAAAAATATTAGAGTGAAAGTTTAACAAGTCAGATTAAGTCAGATTCTTTCAATCATTCAAACAATGGTAAGTATACAAGTGTTTGTTATACTACACTTTTAGAATATTATTATGGGTCCATATGTATGTTCTAAGATCGGGCCGGAGTTTTAGTAGCACTATGCATGAAAAATTAATACTATTTAAGTTCGATATAATTTTTGTGTCTTCATCTATGCAAGTTTTTAATTTCATAAAGTTGTAAAGATATGAACATGTTTATGTTTATTGAGATTTTTTTCTCACCCATATGTTTTTCGCCTAGGACTTATGGAGATTGGAGTATGGACTTGGCCGTGGTAAAGAAATTAATTTAAGAGTTTTCTATTAAATTAAGAAACTTTTATAAGTATTTTGTTATACGAATAAGTAGTTTTTTTTTTTTAAATAAAATATTATTCGGTACAGTGACCCCCTCATCACTTGAAAGCTTTCATAAGTAGTTTTTTTTTTTTTTAATAAGATATTATTTGTCTCACTGACCCCTTCATAATTTGGAATCTTTTTAGTTGCGCGATAATTAAATTAATGAAGCAAAAATAATTTTGTGAAACTCTTACTTAACAAGTCTAAGTAAAAGGCAATTAAATATGATTTGTTTCCTTTTTTTCACTGTTCTAAAAAGCCGCTTAAGCCTCGCCTAGGCTTGAAGCTTGACCTCCACATCTAGTCATGCATCACGCATCTCCCTCGCCTTGCCCTTATCTCGCTCTCTCTTAAGACTTGCTGGGCAATGTAAACTCGGCCTCCACGCCTAGCCACGCTTTACGCTTTTTAGAACATTGATTTTTTTTAGATGATTGATTGTTTCATGTTTATATGTTAACTAATGTAATAGATACCGCAAACAATAGGAACGGTTAGCCATAGAATGAGGCAAATGAACAAACCAATCAATTTATGCAGTTCCATGACGTGATACGCATCTTGATGCCAACACCATCAGCTGGACAAACCCCAAATCAGGAGAACAATGTGGCTGCCATTGTTGAACATCAGGAAGCTCCAACTGCCAGCATTTGGGTGGGCCTAACCTTTTGGCAGCCAAAGATTGGATAGATGGGATTGAGCGGATCTTTAATCTCATTGACTATCCAAATCCTAAGAAGGTGATTTGTGTAGCATTTATGTTGCAACATGGAGCTCGGCATTGGTAGGACTCGATAGCCAGGTCCAAGGCTCGTGACCATTTGTGGACTTGGAATCAATTCAAGGAATGTTTCCTTCAGAAGTACTATTAAGCAATCATCTGAAGTCAGAAGGAGGCAGAGTTCCTGATGTTGAAGTAGGGTACAATGACCCTGACAGTATGAAATGAAGTTTGATGAATTATCACGCTACACATCGGAACTAGTTGACAATGAGTTTAAGCATGCAAGACGTTTTGAGCAAAGCTTGAGAGATGATCTCAGGCAAACAATGGTAACCTTTGAATTGCGCACATACCATGAAGTGCTAACTAAGGCTTAGTTAGCAATTTTAGGGAGAACTCAAGTAGCAGTAACAAGCGACCACAGTCCGGGTCATTTATGAAGCGTAAATGGGCGGCAACTTGAGAACGCGGGGATGAAATGCTATCTAAGTATCCCCAACTGATTGCCGACGACAGTTGAGGTAATTTTCGAGGACAAAAATTGTTTTAGGTGGTAGATTATAAGACTCGGAACCAACATAGGTAGTCGTTAGATTTGAATCTATAGGTTGGATTATTATTTGAAAGCATAGAGACGGATTTGGATGTTAACCAATAGTTTGAGACCATTGTACAATTTACTTCTTTTCCACGTTATATAGATTTTTATAAATTAGATAATTAGATATAATATTGCATGTCATTTAAACTAAATAATTCATTTATTTGTGATAATTATAGTCGTTTACATCGTTTAAAATTTGAATGTACTCTTAGATAGAGTTCTAGTGAGATTGTGTTATTTTCAATGAATTTTATCATATAAGATGTGGTTGGTTTCTCATAGATAAGAGTCTGACATCATATTTATTTTTAAAGAATCTCAGTGGAATTCAGTTACATCTCTTTGTGAACCTATAAATGGACCACTTTAGTCCAGCATTTCAATTCCATAAGATATACATCTCCCCCTCCTTCTCTCTCTCTTAGTTTATACTAGACACGTCTATATATATATATATATATAATACGCATACTGGTTCAAGGAATATTAAGGTGAATGTCCAACAAGTCAGATTTCTTCAATCATTCAAACAACGGTAAGTAATAAGTGTCTGTTATACTATACTTTTGAAATATTATTATGGATTCATATGTATGTTCTAAGATCGGACCGGAGTTTTAGTAGCACTATTCACAAAAAAATAATACCACCTAAGTTCGGTATAATTTTTGTGTCTTCATCTATGCAAGTTTTATAATTTGATAAAGTTGTCAAGATATGAACACGTATATGTTTATTGAGATTTTTTCTCTCCCTTATGTTTTTTTCCTTCTAGGTAACTAGGACTTGTGGAGATTGGAGTATGGACTTGGCCCATGGTGGAGAAATTAATTTAAGAGCTTTCTATTAAATTAAGAAACTTTTATAAGTACTTTGTTATACGAATAAGTTATTTTTTTAATAAGAAATTATTTGGTGATCTTTTTAAATCATGAATATTAATGTTAATTAAGTATTTTCCTTTATTGCATTTTGATATGTTATTATGGCCCTTAATAACATATAAAAATACAATAAAAGAAATACTTAATTAACTTTATATTGTGGAATTGAAATACTGGACTAAAAGGTCTATTTATAGGTTTACAAAGAGACCTAACTGAATCCCACTGAGAGTCATTAAAAGATAAACATAATCTCGGACTCTTAGTTATGAGAAACCAACTAGATCTCATGCAATAAGATTAGATCGAGGATAACACAATCTCACTAAAACTCTATTTTAGAGTTTATTCAAATTTTAAATGATGCGAATTACTATAATTATCATAATTCATTATTTAATTAATTATTCTAAATGACATGCAAGATTATATATACTCATCTAATTAAAACAAAATTTGTACCACTTGTAAAAGAAAGTAAATTGTGATATGAGCCCAAACTATTGGTTAATATCCAAATCGTTCCTTTAGCTTTCAAATAATAAATCCAACCCATAGATTCAAATTTAACTGCTACCTATGTTGGTTCCGGGGTCTTATAATCTACCCAACTAAAAAAATTTTCATCTTTGAAAATTACCTCAGCTGTCGTCGGCAAACAGTTGGGGATAGTTAGATTGCATTTCATCACCGTGTTCTCAACTTGCCTCCCACTTACACTTCTCGAATGACTCAGACTGTGGTTGCTTGTTACTGTTGCTTGAGTTCTCCCTGAAATTGGCTAGCTGAGCCTTAGATGGGACTTCATGTTATGTGCGTAACTCAAAAGTCAACACTGCTTGCCTGAGATAATCTCTCAAGCCTTGCTCGAAATGCTTTGCCTGTTTAAACTCAGTGTCAACCAGCTCTGGTGCGTAGCGTGATAATTCATCAAACTTACTTTCATACTCCGTTAGGGTCATTGTACCCTGCTTCAACATCAGGAACTCTGCCTTCTTTTGACTTCGAATGCTTACTGGATAGTATTTCTGTAAGAAAAGTTCCTTGAATTGATTCCAAGTCTACACATGGTCACGAGCCCTGGACCTGGCTGTCGAGTCCCACCAATGCCAGGCTCTCTCTTGCAGTATAAATGCTGCAAAAGTCACTTTTTTGGAATTTGGACAGTCAATGAGATTAGAGATTCGTTCAATTCCAGCTATCCAATCTTCGACCGCTAGAGGTCGAGCCCACCCTTAAATGCCGGCGGTTGGATCTTCCTGAATTGTTCAATAATGGCAGCCACATTGTTCCTATGACTTGGGTTGTCCAGCTAGGTGGTGTTGGCACCAAGTTGCGTACTATGTTAAAGAACTGCATAAATTGATTGCTTGGTTCGTTTGCCTCATTCTGTGACTGATCGTTCCTATTGCTTGCGTTTCTAGCGCGGGTTTTCATTACCTTAGTTAACATATAAACGTGAACAATCAATCATCGAAAGCACTAAACTTGAAAAATATATTAACATACTTTATTTCATAAATCATGATAACTTGTATTCAAAGAAAAGGTTTATTTGGCATACGAGTCCAAAACTTATAACATAAAAATCATAAATAATATATCTTTCTAGTCATCTAAAAATTCTCTCTATCGCTCTCATTTAGTCTTGCTTATTGATTATCCCCATGGTTTGGCCCACGTACTTTCTCGAAGGTATGGTATGGGGTTGTATTGAGGGCTTCCTTCAGAATCTTCATCAGGGTTTTGCTCAATGATGTTACCACTATTGTCAACTAAGGGCACAACTGTGAGGTCGGGCTCATATCCCAAAGGTCTTTCAGTTTTCTTATTTCCGCTAACTAACCACTTCTCCCCTAAACACGCTATTAGAAAGGTGGGGTGTCTAATATTCGAACTTCTATTCAATCTCCTCTATAAACTGTTTCACTAAGGGCTAAATGTGTTATAGAGGTGATAAACAACTTCATCTCTATGAAAGTTATGTCCATTTCTCTCTGCTCCTCTTATAATTTTGTTTGTTGTGTTCAAGTGCTCCAGTAGGTTATGGTTCGGGTTCTTCACATATGTCTTATGTAATTTCAAGAACATCTTACGTCTCTTGGCCTAGGCTCTAACTACTTGTGGACGTCTATTAACCATCTAAAAAGAAGGAAACAAATCATAATCAAATGTCTTTCACTTAGACTTGTTAAGTAAGAGCTTCTTAATATTATTTTTGCTTCGTTGACTTGAGTATGGCACAACTAAAAGGCTTCCAGGTGAGGAGGAGGAGGAGGAGGAGGGAGGAGGAGGAGGAAGAGGGGAGGGGGTCACATGGCCAATTAAATCTCAAGATCTCTTTAGACAGTTTATGTCTTTTTTTTGACAAAGTCTTTTAATTTTGTGAGTACCAAATCAAGAAAACTCATACAATGAGTAGAAATTGAAGTGTCTAAAAAAATATATATATAACCTTCCTATTTGGGTAATTTCTAATGGATAGATTCTTAACTTAAAAGATTTTCTATATATATAAGTTTCTCACTGGATTTTTCGATAATTTAAATGGCAAAATAACACATACTTAATTAACTTTAAATATAAAACATGCTTTTTACATAAATTCTTATTTCCAAAATAGATGTCATAGATGTTCAAACACTTAACAAGTCATGATAACTTAAGAAATTAAAATTAATACACTATGCATGACTACTTTTTTTTTTTTTACATGGTTTGAAGATTTGAAGTTTGGACGATCTACTTGGTGAACTTTAAATCAACTTATCGTAAAAGAATTTGTTTTACTTATTCTAAAATAATAACTTATTATAAAAAAAGTAATAACTTATTTTTTTTCTTTTCACTGTTCACAGACATGAACATTGCACCGTCACGTGATTACTAACTCACTTTTTTTTTTTAAAAAGAAGTCTACAAGAATGTTAACATTTGCTTTGATACCACTTTGTGACACCCGGATCCTAAAACCTGAGGGTCATAATAATATATTAAAAATAAAGTAAAAGAAAAATACTTAATTAACTTTATATTCATGATTAAAAGTGAAAACGATCACTAAATAATATCATATTTAAAACACAACTTATTCGTAAAACAAAATACTTATAAAAGTTTCTTAATTTAAAAGAAAACTTTAAGCTCCACCACGGCTAAAGTCCATACTCCGATTTCCACTAGTATTAGTTACTTGGAAGGAGAAAAACATAAGGGTTATAAAAAATCTCAATAAGCATATACGAGTTCATATCTTAACAACTTTATGGAAACATAAAACTTGTATAGAGAAGACACAAAAACTATACCAATCTTAGATGGTATTAGTTTTTTCGTGCGTAGCGCTACTAGAACTCTGGTATGATCTTAGAATGATTGAATGATTGAAGAAATCTAACTCGTTAGACTTTCTCTTTAACATTCCTTCAACCATGTGCGTATTATTTATACAAATATATATAAATAGGCGTGTGTAGTATACAACGTGAGAGAGGAGAGAGTGGGGATACGGAGATATATATCTTGTCGAATTGAAATGATGGACTAAATGAGTCTATTTATAGGTTCATAAAGAGACCTAATAAAATCTCACTTAGAGTATTTAAAAGATAAACATGATCTCGGACTCTTATCTATAAAAACCAACAAAATCTTATCTGATAAGATTCACCGAGGATAACACAATTTTACTAGAACTCTATCTAAGAGTCAATTTAAATTTTAAATGATGTAAACTGATATAATTATCACAATTAATTAATTAATTAGTATAGATGACATGCAAGATTATATTTAGTCAAAACAAAATATGTATCACGTGGAAAAGAAAGTAAATTATGTAGTTCCTTGACGTGATATGCAACTTTGTGCCAACGCACAATCAACTAGACAAACCTAAATCAGGGGAACAATGTGGTTGCTATTGTTGAACAATTCAGAAGTTCCAACCGCCATCATTTGAGAGTGGGCTTGACCCTCTAGCAGCCAAAGATTGAATAGTTGGAATTGATAATCTCATTGACTGCCCAGATCCCAAGAAAGTGACTTGTACATGATTTATGCTGCAATAGAGAGTTAGGCATTGGTGGGACTCGACAGCCAGGTTCAGGGCTAGTGACCATGTGTGGACTTGGAATCAATTCAAGGAATGTTTCCTACAGAAGTACTATTTAGCAAGCATCCGAAGTTAGAAGGAGGCAGAGTTTCTGATGTTGAAGCAGGGTACAATGACCCTGACGGAGTATGAAAGGAAGATTGATGAATTATCACGCTATGCACCAAAGATGTTTGCCAACGACAGCTGAGACAATTTTAAGGACAAACATTGTTTTAGGCTGGTAGACCGGAACCAATATATGTAGCCTTTAAATTTGAATCTATGGGTTAAATTTAAAATTTGAAAGCTTATGGACCCATTTGGATGTTAACCAATAGTTTGGGACCATAGCACAATTTACTTTCTTTTCCACGTGTTATAGATTTTTATTTTAATTAGATAATTAGATATAATCTTGTATGTTATTTAAATTAATTAATTAATTAATTGTGATAATTATAGTAGTTTACATTATTTAAAATTTGAATGGACTCTCAGATAGAGTTCTAGTGAGATTATGTTATCTTCGGTGAATCTTATCATATAAGATATGATTGGTTTTTCATAGATAAGAGTTTGTGATCATGTTTATCTTTTAAAGACTCAGTCGAATTCAATCAGGTCTCTTTGTGAACCTATAAATAGACCTTTTACTTCAACATTTCAATTCTACAAAATATATATCTCGCTCTCCCTCTTTGTCAGTTTATACTACACTCGCCTATATATATGTATATATATATATATATATATATATATACACATACACACACACACACACATATACATATGGACCCATATTTCAAAAGTGAAACATAATAAACACGTGTATACTTACATTTGTTTGAATGATATATATATATATTGGGAAAAAGACAAGGTTACATGTGAGTTAAAAATTAAGAATCCAGAATATATAATTAGGTGCAAGAATATAGAAGTCACAAATTTAGATTTAGAAGATTTTAAAATACATACAGAAGATTTATTAAAATTGGGAGTAAATATAGGACAAGGAAAAATTAAACTTCAACCTCATATAGCACAGAAGGCTTTAGAATTTCCTGATAAGTTAGAAGATCTTAAACAATTACAAAAATTCTTAGGACTTGTAAATTATGCTAGACCTTTTATAACAGATTTAGGAAAAATTGCCGGACCATTATATTCCTAGACTTCCCCTACAGGACAAAGACATTTCAATCAGGAAGATATAAAACTTGTCCAGATAATTAAAGAAAAAATTAGGAGTTTACCAGAACTTGCTATGCCCCTAGACACATATTTTTTAATAATAGAAACAGATGGAAGTATTATAGGATGGGGAGCAATTTTATTATGTAAACCAAATAAATATGCAAACAAGACTACAGAAAGGATATGTAGATATAAAAGAAAAGGGAAATCTAAGTAGCATAGATGCTGAATTATTAGCAATAAATTATGCATTAGATAGTTTTAAACTATTTATAGTTTCTAAAAAAGAAATTTTAATAAGAACAAACTGTACTGCAATAGTTTCCTTTAATAAACTCAAATTAGATTCAAACAAAAGCAGTAGAAGAAGATGGTTAAATTTCATAGATAGAATTACGAACACAGGAATCAATATAGAATTTGAACATATAAAAGGAGTAGATAATAAAGTAGCGTACATCTTAAGTAGAATGATTTTAGTTAAAGAATTTTAAATGTTTCTAACTATTTCATATTCCTCTACAGATGTCTAGACCTCCTCTAAGACCAGGAATTCTCCCTGGGAATTCATTCGCTTCTACAGCTTTACTCCAGACTTCAAGTAGTCAGAATAGACCTTTTTACCAAGACCGTATCGATTCGGTAATCAAGAACTTGTTTGCTTTCCTTCTAGTAACATTTCATTTAAAGTTTTACCTCATATATCTGTTTCAAGAGAAGGAAGATGTATTTTAGACAACTTATGGATTTCTTACAACAAGAACCCAAAAGACCAAAAATACTTTCTTGCTACTTTAAATGCTCTATTAGAACATTTTAATCGAGAATAGAATTAGATTTAAATTCTATGTTGTAATCAAAGGAAAGAACCCAGGAATTTATCATTCATGGTTTGAAGTTTTAGACTACATTAAAGATTTTAGAGATCCTCTTCATAAAGGTTTTTCTAGTTATCAAGAAGCATTAAATTCTGCAAGACAATTTATAGGATTAAATTTTTATGTTTCTCCAACATTAAGAAATTTTCAAGATCCTCCTTTAGACTTTTCTCCAAGCAAAGATAAGAAAATCTTTTGTACTCACTGTGAATGTATACAGAACAATTTCAAAATTATTAATGAATGTATACAGAACAATTTCAAAATTATTAATGAAGCTAATCAGACTTTGTTGGTAGAAAGAACATCTTTACAAAAGAAAGTTTCTTCTTTAGAACAAGAAATCGTTAAATTAAGACTTGTTTATCCAAAAGGTACTATTGAGCTCAAGAAGTCAATAGCTAGTCCAGTACAAACGGTAACTGGTAAAGACTCTCCAAATCTGTTGATGGCTATGGACTTGCCAAAAGTCCAACAGACTTAGAGAATTGTTGATTTCTCTACAAGTTCAGAAAAGACTCCAATCTGGGATACCCCTGGCCAGTCCAGTGGCAAATTTGATCTTTTAGTAGACTACTTTTCAAGCTCATCTCAAGATCCAGATACCCAAAATAGTAAAGGAAAAGAAATTTTACAAGATAGTCAAGACTCGAATGATGATATTGTATCAATAGGAAAACTTCTTTACCATAACTAAGAACTGCAAAAAAATGATAAGACATTAAAAAGAAAGGTCATAAAAAATAAGAAGAAAAATAAAAAGACCAGTGAAAAGAATCTTGACATTATTATTGAAGAAGCTCTAGAAAAGATTTTTACAAAAGAGAGCGACAAGAAAGAAAAGACATTCGATGCCGACAAGACAAAAATCCAGAACCAGAAAAATCTTCAGAAAATTCAGAAAGTAATGAATTCAAAGGCGAAGATGAAAGGTACGGATGTGATAATTCAGATAGTGGGATGTCTCTATCCCAAACAGCACTGCACAACCTTGACACCTAAGAAACAGACAGACAAGTGGCAGACAGAGTTTTGAATTTCGTGCCAGAAATTTTAAAAGATTCTCAAAGACGATTGTTACAAGATAAAAAAACTTTTTCAAATTTTCAAAAAGAGATACTCTTCTTTCACGATTTTTAGATTTTTCTTTAGTAGATGCTCACGCGCTGACAAAAGATGCCAATGAAAAGAAATTCGTAGGAGACAAGAACTTTTGAGAAATTCAACAAGATGCCAATCAAGCGCGTGTCAAAAAGGAGAGAGAAATTTTCAGATTTTTCAAAAGAGAAGATCGTCCTTTTAGATTTTGATAAATTTACTTTTATTTCCTGCTCCCAAGAATTTTGCTATATAAGAAGGAGTGTTTCATTTGTAAGAAGCATGACCATGAGCTCTGTACCACATGCACTCTTTTCTCTCTTACAATACCTCTTCCTTACATAAAAAAAATTGTCAATCCAAAAGTTGTAAAAAGCTTGTAAAAGGTACATGTTATTTTAAGCTTGTATTTTAGTTAATTTTTCAGGTATTTTGGGGATTTTCCGAAAGGGAAATCCTTAGTAGTAATTTCTTTTGATCTATTATCAGATCTCCAAATGTTTTATCTGTATTTATTTTCTATAAGTTTCTAATTATGAAATGTTTTGTTGATATCTTGTTTTCAATCATTTCATCCTATGCATATTATAAAAGCATAACTTGATTCTTAGAAGATATACTGTTTCTAAATTAAACCTGAGTGACCCAAATAGAAAAGGATTGTTGGCCGGAGGGAGCTTTTGATATCCTTTAGATGTTGGGGAAAGGAAAAAAATTTAATTTAGGAATTCTTTAAGGGAGTACCTCGGGTAACCTTATTGAGAAGAATCAGGTTAAAGTTAACAAATCTCCATTTTTTTTTAAAATGGAAAATCAAATATCACCACCTAAGACATATTAACTCCATTTTTGTCCTATTTCTTGATTAATAATATTTCCTGAGATTGAAACTAGATAATGATATTCATTTAAAAATTTCTTAACATATTTACCCTTAGTCCATTTGTATAAACTAAGTTGTTCTAAATCTCTTATAGCTTTTCTTTGTACATTCATCTGTCCTGAATTTGGGTCTGATCCAGTAATTAATACTTGAATCTTATTAACAAAGTTATAAGGATTACTTCTTAACTTAATTAACTGGTCAAATTCTTCTTTCTTTTCTTGCTTATAGGCTTCCCACATTGCCTTTGTACTTTCTCCTAAGAATGTCTCTAAGTATCTATACATGTCTAAATGTTCCTTTTCTTGAAAATTTCTAATGTAATGTCCTATGATAGTATTTTTCCCTACGTCTATTACATTTATCCACATCTGAGGGTCATGAGGAGTCAAATTTAAAATTTGTGCTTTAGCTACATATTGGAATTCTAGTTTATTTTCTAAGGGTCTTTCGCTACCTTCAGCTATATATCTTGAGTCTTCAGGATGTTCATTATATTTGTCATATGGTCTTCTAGGAGGAAATCCTTGTCCGTATGTAAATGGTTCGTGTTTAACTGTCTTATCAAAAGGGGTGTCATCTATAGTTTTATAAACTTGAGTATTCATAAAATTCTTCTCATAACTAAAATCTGATCTATCATCATTTAATTCTTCATTAATAGTTCCTAATCTCATATTTTGTTCTAAATCATAATATAAGTATTCATTTTCTTGAATTTGTTTACTGAGATACATTTGATCTTCAAGTTCTAATAATTCTTTTGGATCTAATTTTATGCCTAAGTCTTTTGGGAAGATAATCTTATCACGCTTTTCTTCTACTAATTTTATGTGAACATTATCTATAAATGGTTCACTTACGATTCATCTTCTTCGTTTTCTTCTGATTGTCTTTCAATCGATCATAATTTATAAATCTTAAACTAGTTCTTCCATGGATGTCTCTATAGGTTAAGGCTTACGATGGGCGATAATTGTTTTTTCTTTTGTTCTAAAACTTATCCATATCCCATTCTAATCCTGCAAAGTTGTTACATTGAAAATTCTTTTGGTTTTACCATGTTGATGCCTTTACTACTCATTAAATTTACTACTTTGTCTATGTAAATTTTATATTTAGTCTGGCACTTACTAAACATCTTCCTAAAAATCCTATGTGAATCAAAAGATTTTCTCCGCTATCTACATCTTCGTATCCCTTAGTTTGGATTCCTATTTTTATCTTTTCCGATAAGTCTTTAATAGTCATTAAGAAGTATCGATTACGATAAATAATTCTATTATTCTTGTTCATATCTCGTCCATATTAGCAATTTGACTTTTATCTATATTATTGAATCTTTCATCGTATATTGTAATTAAAGTCTTACATCCTAAATTTTTTCTTGCTAGTCCTTTAATTCCTATGACTATTAATCTTAAATGTATAAATCTATAATTTCTCTTTTTTTAATTCTTTCTTAGAATCTTCAAAAATTAGATTTAATTTTCTTACTTGACTACCTATGCATTGTATCAAAACTTGTCTATTATGTCTAAAGAACTGGGTTTTTGATTCGAAATTCCTCTATTATACAAAACTTCTGGATTAAGTAATCTTAAACCATGTGTCTGGAATCTTACATAATCTTGATCTGGATCTAGAATTTCTTCTATATTCTGATCATTTTGTTCAATTCTTCTTAACGACCCGTCTAAAAAGTTCTATCAATACTAGAAGTACTAGGTCCGGATGATCATTCACTAACTGTTCTAGATCTTCCTAAGAAAGGAGTTTTTAAACTCATCCTGGAAATTTAAATTCTTTAGGTAATCTTCTAGTCACTTTTTCTTTACCTGTGGGTTGTAGATTTAAACTTCCTAATTGTCCTGTTATGGTTTTCAAATCACTTTCTATACTAGTGATGATCTTTGTTACTTTTGCCTTGTCTAAAGAATCAATTTTCTTATGTAATGAGATTAATAAAGTTATTATGAAGTTATTTTGTTTAACGAAAATTGATTCTAACGATTTGGGAGAATCTAATTTAGTAATTCTCTTGGGTTTTTTGTGAAAAGAGCTACAATATTCTAAGGCTTCTATGTAATTTTTGTCTACTATATCACTTTCGTTCATTAACTAAGAATTAAATTCTTTAATTCTTTGACTGACTCTTCAGTTTTAATGGCAATTTTCTTTATTTAGTTTTCTATTTCCCTAGATTTATTAAGATCTAAAATTTTTGCTATTTACGAAAAATCGGCTTTTGAATCTTTTCGGTCTTGGACACTCTATCTAAAATTGCACAATTTTGATCTTTAATATAATCTAGACTTTCTTTAATATTTTTTAATTCTATATTTCTTGTTTTAAGAAGTTCTAAAACCGTTTCTATAGATTTAAAATTTCTTTTATATATATATGAACAAGTATATGCTTGTTCAGAATTTTCTCACCCTTATATTTTTCCCCTTCCAAGTAACTAGGACTTGCGGAGATCGGAGTATGGACTTGGCCCGTCGTAGAGAAATTAATTTAGGATTTTTCTAATAAAATTAAGAAACTTTTATAAGTATATTTTTTTACCGAATAAGTTGTTTTTTTAAATAAGATATTATTTGGTGATCATTTTTAAATTATGAATATTAAAGTTAATTAAGTATTTTATTTTGTTGCATTTGTCCAATTGGTATTAGCATTCACCATAAGTTATTCTTATGTGGAGGTCAATGGTTCAAATCGCTGGGAACATGAAAGAAATCCAGCTTGGGGCGAAACCTCCCAGTACGTAAGCTAATGACGCATGAAATTGTCCACAGGCGATGTGTCAGGGACCACAACTATACTTAGCCCCCTGACGACACTTGCAGCCGTAATTACCCAACTTCAGCTGTACCTTGTAAATATTAGTTTCGGTTGTTAGTTCCGTTCATTTGTAATAGTTAATTTTCCGTTATGATTCTTCTGCTTTTAAATATTTATTCATATAACTTAGGTTTTTGTTACTTAAGCTATTATAGGGGATAGTTGGTATTCGAAGTCATGTCAAGCTCACTGGTGTTCACCCCCTGCACCAACTATTGTAATTTTCTAGCTTTCATCAATTAATGAACAAGTTATTTACAATGCATTCAAATCTTATGTTGCAAAGCTTTCTTTAAATTGTCTTTCACTACTGAATCGATCGAGAACAGACGGAAGGTAGTCTAGCAGAGTAGACTACTACCGCACGATGTCCCTTTCTGTGCTAGAAAGAAAAGCATCCCATGATAGTTGGTATCAGAGCTGTAGCTCACGACCTTTGAAAAGAAAGTGATGGATCTGAATGCATCACACACCACTAAGGTGGTGGATCACAAAAACAGTACTAAACAGTGCTTGGATGCGCTCGATGGGCAAAGTACTAAGTTTTACAACGCTGTTGAGACATTGAGAAAAAGGTTGAGATAGCAGAGCTGGACATACACGAATTGAACATCCAGCTGGATAAGAGCCGAATGATTTGTGCAGTGATGACTAATGATTTTACAATCCTTCCTGATCTGTGGGAAGAAATGGAACCCATGAGACTTCAGTTGCAAATACTTCAGCGTGTAGTTGGCAATGGACAAGCCCCTACACAACAATATACACCTAGGCTCAGAATTCTAGAACTGCGCACCTATGGTGGGGTGCACGATACGAAGGAAGTTGAGAACTTTTTGTTTGATATGGAACAATACTTTCTTGCCGCCAATATTGAAGACGGGGCGAAAAAAAGGGTAGCGACAACTACCATATATCTGGGTGCGAGATGCAAAACTATGGTGGCGGACAAAATATGCTGATATTTAGGCCAACAAGGCCTAGATAGACACATGGGATCTCCTTAAGGAAGCGATCAGAACATATTTTTTCCATAAAATGTGGAATATCAGGCTCGACGGGAGCTATGAGAACTAAAACATACTGGTTCTATCTAGGACTATATGAAAACCTTTTCAAGGCATATGCTGGACATCCAAGATATGTCTGAAAAGGACAAACGTTTTACTTTCATGGAAGGGCTGAAACCATGGGTGAGAACCAAACTCCAAAGACAGAAGGTGGCTAATGTAAGCACGACAGTGGGAGCTGTTGAATGCTTGATGGACAATCAATCAGAACCTAGAAAGGAACAGTTGCAAGTAAATAGCAAATCCTGATGGAGAGGAAATAGATCCTTCAAGTATACACCAAACTCAAATGGAGGAGAACATTACTCTCACCATAAGGGAGGCCATCAGGACAACTATCAGGATAACCATCAGGGTAGCCACTAGAACAAAGGATAGGCGCTAGAGAGTAAATCAAGTACCATTCCTAGAAAAGATGGGTGCATTTTATGTAGTAGGCCGCACCGAGTGCTGGATTGCTAGCAGAAACAGTTTGTGAATGTATTGAGCTAACTGACAAGTAGAGCATCGGGTTCGAAGCAACACGTTATGCAGACCAGCAGTGATTACGAGACTGATTCCGAGGAGGATGAGAATGTCATTGGGACATTCTCGCACCGATACAATACAATATCATATCGGGTGATTGAAAATAGAGATGTATTCTAGAAAAGGTAGAAAAAGAATAGCTGAAACCTCGTGTTTGTAAGGCTAAAGGCTTGATGTACATTGATGTGAAGATTAATGGAAAACCAATCAAGGCCATGGTAGATACTGGTGCTACTCACAACTAGCTTGCAAGTCCCGAAGTAGAGCGCCTTGAGCTTGTGCTATAGAAAGGTAGTGGAAAGGTAAAGGCAATCAACTTAGTTGCTCAACTGATTTCTAGAATAGCCAAGTCCGTGCTCATTAAAGTTGGTCCTTTTGAAGGGAGGACTAATTTTTCTACAGTCTAGATGGATAACTTCAAGCTGATTTCAGGGTTAGAGTTTCTTCGAGATACGAAGACAGCAGTGTTGCCATTTTTTGATTTCTTGTTGATGATGGAGAGCAAGCCTTGTGTCATCTCCACGCTAGTTGGAAAAATAGGTGAGAAGAGCATCTCAACCATGCATTTCAGTAAGGGCTTCAAGCGGAATGAACCCTCATTTTTGTGTACTCTTCGACTGGAAGAGATTGAGGAAGCAACTGGCCCTATCCCAATCTGTACAAGCTTCTTCCAAAACATACGACTTTTTGGATGTAGATGATGATATCAATACAGATGGATCTTATATATATCGTACAATGAAGTACCACATGGGTAGATATCACTCATGGTATGATCTTCTACATCCTAGGTCATCCCGTTTCGTCATCTGGCTTATGTTCTTTATGTAGCATTCATACCAAATGACTCTATGAAATTACGTCGATACTTCTACATATTATGGGTAACATAGGAGACATCTCTATTTTTTCCCCAGAAAATCTTTAGAATTCCCACTGCCTAGCTTTCAATTCGCCTCTGACCATCAAATAAAATGTAAATAACCCGTCCTCATCTCTTTGAAAGAATGGGTGCTTCCGATTCTGTCGGTGCTTGAAACAATTTTGTCTTCTCCATATTACTATATCTCTAGAGTCAATAATTTTATATGAGAAACTCTTGAACTCAATCACTTTCTACCGTTACTCTTTTGTTTTCTGTTGAGGTCTATCCTGTAGAGGTACTCAAATTGGATCAGTGATCGATTTCTAGGTTTCGTCGTAAACCTAATAGGTTACTTCCAATTACATAAATTAATAGTTCAAACCACACTCAAAGGTAGGGCATTTCCCATTTTTTAAGAACTTCGTACCATCCCCATAGTGTATGAGACAAATGTATGCATTTCGATTAGGGTTTCGATTGGTCGTATTCTATGGTTACGATTATACCATATATATCTTTTCATTCCGTCAAAATCGATTTTAAGGGTATAGACGCTTATGACCTCACCCTCTATGCCTTGCGGTAATAATTCCTCTAGCATGATGACCTTTACCACAATGATGTTGTCCATAGATCAAATTATTTCATGGATTGGATTTCACATGACCGTCTATGGTTCTATTATGTGTTTCTGGGGAAGAAGTTTTGTATAAATATATCGCCATGCTATTAAGTATTTTGATTTAAGTTCTTTTCTTTCTAAGAGGTGGAATAGAATAACCCGGTTGAAGTGTAGTGATAATACGTCTGTAATGCATTGTATGTCCCATAATAGGTCCTATTCTTCTACCCTTTCCAAGAAGTCGATGACTATTCATAGCTATTACATTGACAACAAAGAAGAGTTCGACTCAATGCTTTATTTTTGTCCTAGTTGATCCTGATTTGACATTAGAAGTATATTGAATTTTCCTAATAACTGAATATATTTTTCTGTAAATACTGCATATTTGATTCCATCCATAAATCTATTTTCTTCCTTATGAGTTATAGCCTCAATAAGAATGCTAGTTTTTACTGTTAATATATTATGATATGAATATACCACACCAATTTGTTATGTATGGATGATGAGATTCCATTGATACAGAGTCAATTCCAATAGACTTATTGGAGGGTCCCATTGGTGTGCATCCAGTAGGAATTGAACCTATGAATTCGCCAATTATGAGTTGGGCGCTTTAACCATTCAGCCATGGATGCTTAGCAGGGATCCTTGTACATGGTGAATAACCAAATTCCAATTGAAATGAAATCTTTAGGATAAATCAATACAATATAGGATGAATCAATGAAAGGACATCAATTCAAATCCTGGATTTTCGAATTGAAAGAGGTCAAGAATTCTCACTATTTATTAGATTCATGGACCCAATTCAATTCAATGAGATCTTTCATTCACATTTTTTTCCAACCAAGAACGTTTTCTAAAACTCTTTGACCCCCCAAATTTGGAGTATCCTACTTTCACGCAATTCATAGAGGTTAACAAGCAATCGATATTTCACGATCAAGGGTGTAATACTCTTTGTAGTAGCGGTCCTTATATATCGTATTAACAATCGAAATATGGTCGAAAGAAAAAAGTCTCTATTTGAGAGGGTTCTTCCTATACCTATGAATTCCCTTGGACCCAGAAATGATACATTGGAAGAATTCGTTGGGTTTTCCAATATCAATAGGTTGATTGTTTCGCTCCTGTATCTTTCAAAAGGAAAAAAGATCTTTGAGAGTTGTTTCCTGAATCCAAAAGAGAGTACTTGAGTTCTCCCAATAACTAAAAAGTGTAGCATGCTTGAATCTAACTGGGGTTCATGGTGGTGGAGGAACTAGATCAGAAAAAAGAGGGATTCTAGTTGAAAGATACTAATGAAACTGTTGCTGGAATTGAGATTTTATTCAAAGAGAAAGATACCAAATATCTGGAGTTTCTTTTTGTATTTATTATATGGATGATCCGATCTGCAACGACCATGATTGGGAATTTTTTTATCGTCTTTCTTTGATGAAGAGGCGAAATAGAATCAACTTGAACAAAATCATAATGAAAAAAGTTATCCAATTCCGCTAGTAGCAGATTATTTCGACCGTTTGAGCAGGGCGAAGTACTACACAAAAATTGATCTAAGGTCTGGTTACTGGCATGTTCGGATCAAGAAAGGAGATGAAGCGAAGACTACATCGGTAGCTAGTTATGGAGCATTTGAATTCAAAGTTATGTCTTTTGGCTTGACAAATGCTCCAACAACATGTTGCATGATGTTGAATCAGGTACTTCACAAGTTTCTGGATGATTTGGTGGTAGTGTACTTAGACGACATTGTAATTTATAGTGAGACTCTGGAGGAGCATGTTCAGCATGTGAGAAAAGTTCTTATTTGGCTACGGGAGAATGAACTTTATGTAAAACCATCGAAATGCTCATTCGCCCAAACATCGATAAGCTTTTTGGGTCATATTATTGAGCAATGAAAAGTCTACATGGATACTAAAAAGGTTAGGGCTATCAAAGATTGGCAACCGCAGAGGCACGTACATAATGTACGCTCGTTCATCGAGTTGGCCAACTACTATCAAAGATTTGTGAAAGAATGTTCAGAAATTGTACTGCCGCTAACTGAATTAATGAAGAAGGATAAAGCTTGGGAGTGGTCGGCACAATGCCAAGCTACTTTTGAGAAACTGAAGTAGTCTACATGGACAGATCGAGTGTTAGCCTTACTAGATTGGCTAAAGCTTTTGGAGTGTAGATAGATGTATTAGATGTTACTCTTGGTGGAGCCCTAACAAGAAGGGCATCCGATTTCATATGAGAGCCGAAAGCTGGATAATGTAGAGCGCCATTACTCGGTGCATGAAAAAGAGATGCTGGCAGTAGTCTATTACCTCAGAGTTTTTCGTCACTATTTACTTGGGTATCCCTTCATTGTGAAGACAGACAATACTGCTGTGAATCACTTCATATCACAACCAAAATTTTTGAGCAAGCAGGCTCGTTGGAAGGAACTTCTTTCTGAGTTCAACTTTGTACTTTGGAGTATCGTACTAGATCCAGCAATCATGTAGCGAGATGTACTCGATCAAGTGGAAAACTTTGTCGCTATCGCTCAATGGTTGCTCTTTCAAGGAGCTATGTTACTATAACCATAAGGGACCGAATACGGGCACTTCTGGATAAGCACCCTGCAACACATTATTTGGTCGAGCTTATCAAGCAGGAAAAAGCTCAAAAGTTCTGGCTGGCTGAGGGTCTATTGAACACAAAAGAAAACCATCTCTTTGCACCAAATGGTAGAGATCTGAGGAAATCATTAATCACGGAATGCCATAACACGCTTCAGGTGGGACATCAAGAAGAGAAAAGCACTCATACGCTGTTGCAGCGTGCATATTATTGGCCACAAATGAGGAATGACATTGCTACTTATGTAAAAATTTGTTTGGTTTGTCAACAGGATAAGCCAGAACATCAGAAAAAGGTGGGCTTACTAGAGCCCCTTCCCGTTCCAACTAGATCAATTGAGAGTGTCTCGATGGACTACATTGTTAGCTTGCTGAAGGTTGGAGATCTTGGCACTATCATTGTCGTGGTGGACCATTTATCAAAATATGTAACATTTATCGAAGCACCTAGGTATGTATCTGTTGAAGAAGACCGCTTGCCTCTTCTTCAAGTATATTGTCAAATATTGGGGACGCCTAAAGATATAGTCGATGATCAAGACTCTCGATTCATCGGTACATTTTGGACCAAGTTGTTCAAACTTCTTGGTTCGACTTTGAGCATGAGTTCTTATTTTCACCTACAATCGGCAGACGAGATAGAGCGGTTTTTTTTTTTTTATTCAAGCACCAAAGACAATCCCCAGTATGGTTTTTTAGGCCTCTACCGGGCAGGTGGTAGAGCGGTTAAATTCTATGTTGGAAGAATATCTTGGCACTTTATCTCTATTTTGCGAGAAAAATTGGGTAAAACTCTTGGTTGCGGCTCATATTTGTTTCAATGCTCAAAAGAGCTCTTCCACCAACAAGAGTCCTTTTGAGGCTTACTACGAGGCCGACAACCGTTACCCCCTCATACTATGGACATTGATCAAAGTACCATATCTCCTCAAGCGAAGAGCTTTTCTCAAGAATGGAAACGAAATATCAAAATTGCTCGGAGTTTTCTTGAGAAAACACATAAACTGCAGCAACAAAAAAGCACTTCAACATGCGATTAGAAATACCGTTTTATAGAATTCAACATGGTAGATCTGGTGATGGTGAAACTCCTCGACAAACACCATTATAAGGCAATAAGAGAGAATTGAAGAAAATAGGTAAGAGGGTTGCCGAAGCTATTATTGATCACCGAGTTACTCGGGCTTCCAAGAAAAATCATCAGGAGTACTTAGTTAAATAGAGCGGATGCAGCAGCGAGGAGAATACTTGGGAAAGAGTTAAAGACCCTGGAGCCTTCAAACCTCTACTTGAAGAATATCATGCAAACATAGCATCGAGGACGTCGCCAAATCAAATGGAGGAGAATATCAAGGCATGCAGCTATACTTAGCCCCTTGACAGCACTTGCAGCTGCAGTTGCCCAACTTCGGCCGCACCTTGTAAATATTAGTTTCAGTTGTTAGTTTCGTTTGTTTGTAATAGTTTATTTTCTGTTATGATTATTTAGCTTTTAAACGTCTACTCACGTAACTTATATATTTTTTTTACTTAAGCTATTGTAGGAGGTAGGAGGTAGTTGGTATTGGAAGTCTTGTCAAGCTGGTGTTCACCGACAATTGTAATTTTCTACTTTCATCAATCAATGAACAAGCTATTTACAATACATTCAAATCTTACATTGCAAAGCTTTCTTTAAATTGTATTTCATTACTGAATCGATCGAGAACAGGTAGAAGGTAGTCTAGCAGAGTAGACTAATGCCGAACGGTGCCCCTTTTTGTACTAGAAAGAAAGGTGCCCCGTGATACGATGACCGAAAATATCGACTTGATTTACCATAGGGTATTTTCTTAAAAGGCCTAGTCAAGCAACTCATGTCTTTTTAAGGCCTCTTTAGTGGAAAAAGTCTATAATACCTTTACCATGATTTTATAATAACTAAAATGCCTTTAACACAAAAGACCCAAAAACCCTCAACAACATCTCACTCCATTAACGATGTTAAGTTGCTAAATTGAAGAAACTCTATGTTGGTTCCAAAATTACTTCTCTCTCCAATTTATCCATTGTAATCTTGGGATTCTTTCTTCATTTTTTGTGGGCCAAGAGAAAGACTTGCCGCCGGTAGTCAAGCTTTGTTGTTGCAAATTCATCATTGCTAATATATTCTTCTCCTTTCATTATTTCATATGTACATGGCATTTTTTGTGTCTGTTCGAAATGGTAGTGTTGAAGAATGTTATTCATCTGAAATGGTGGAGTTGAGGAAGAAGCTGCATTATTTGTGCTCTCTGGAACGTTTTAAACTACTGTGGATTGTTTTAAACTACTATAGTCTTATTGAACGACAGTAGTTATTTTAAACGTCAGTGGTTGTTTTAAGACGACCATATGCTATTGTAAACTACAAAACACATTTTAAACTACTATTGCAACTTAGTTGAGGTCGTTTGAAACAAAATCTTTAATTTTTTGAAAAATAAATTTTTTATTTAGATTACATATGAAAATTTTAAATAAATTGCAAGAATGGACTCACCAGTATGGATTGTTGTATTTTATTTTGGTGAGTTTGTTAGGGATCATCATGTCAAAATGTATTTTATTTTGGTAAGTTTGTTATAGATGATCAGGGCAAAAAATAAATGAAGTGGATTAAAATATAGATAATTATTGAGATGTGATGAATATAAATGTAGATGGAAATTCTTATAATGCTGCCTGCTTACTATACATTTGGACCAGAGGCGGTCGAAGATAATCAGTTCAAAAATGAGCAACTTCTTGCTTTATTTTCTCTTGTTACAACACACCATTGCCACTACATCTACCAAGACAACAAGCTGGACATAAGAGAACAACAAAGATACCATCTGTTGGAGAGTTTCCAAGAGGCATAATAGTGCGGGCAATGGGTCACAACCGTTTAAGATGTACACATAGATTCTAATGGGTGACAATAGAGTGGAAGATTAATGCATTGTCCTTTTTTATGTAAATGTGATCTCTTTATTGTATGAATTGAGATTTATCTTTATATGGACTACATATGTTATGTTTATAACGAATACTTATGTTTCTATTGTAGTTAAACAAAACAAATATTTGGTACAAGTTGTTAAGTTATATATTTTTCTTTGGACTGCATATGTTATAGTCTTTAGCTGCATGGTCCTTCCTGGTTACGGAGTGAAAATATGCTGTAAACTTAAAAAAACAACATTTGTCGTTTTAAACAACCGCAGACGTTTTGTCCATTACAACTAGAGTCGTACTGAACGTCTCCAGACGTCCTCTGTTGGGGATTTTTCAAATAATTGAATATGTCTTGAAACGACTACTGTCTTTTTAAATACTTTAGTCGATTAATCCAGAACGGATGTAGTAGTTTTAAACGTCTCCCAACGTTGTTGGTTGAGAATTGCAAGGTAATTCGATTGTATCGATGAAATATATATTACGTTGATCATACCCTATTATACGTTTTGTTTAACTTATTCAAGCTCCGATGACCATCTACTAACTCGATTGTGTCGATGAAATATAAATTACGTCGATCATACCCCATTATATGTTTTGTTTAACTAATCTATGCTATGGTGACCATCGACTAACTCGATTGTGTCAATGAAATGTAACTTACATTGATCGTACCCTATTATATGTTCTGTTTAACTAATCCAAACTCCGATGACCATCTACTAACTCGATTGTATCGATGAAATGTAAATTACGTTGATCGTACCCCATTATAAGTCTGTTTAACTAATCCACACTCCGATGACCATCAACTAACTTGATCATATCGATAAAATGTATATTACATCTATTGTACCCCATTATATGTTCTGTTTAACTCATTCACGCTCCGATGACCATCAACTAACTCGATCGTGTCGATGAAATATAAATTACGTCGATCGTACCCTATTATCCATTTTGTATAACTAATCCATGCTCTGGTGACAATTGACTAAATCAATTGTATCGATAAAATATAAATTACGTTGATCGTACCCCATTATATGTTCTGTTTAACTAATCCAAACTCTGATGACCATCAACTAACTCGATCATATTGATGAAATGTAAATTATGTTGATCGCACCCCATTATACGTTACTGTTTAACTAATTCAAGCTTTGATGACCATTGACTAACTCGATCGAGTCGATGAAATGTAAATTACGTTGATCGTACCCTATTATACGTTATGTTTAACTAATCCACACTTTGATGACCATCGACTAACTCTATCGTATTGATGAAATGTATATTACGTTGATCGTACCCCATTATACGTTATGTTTAATTAATTCAAGCTCCGGTGACCATCGACTAACTCGATCATGTCGATAAAATATAAATTACATAGATCGTATCCCATTATATGTTCTATTTAACTAGTCCACGCTTCGATGATCATCGTGTAACTCAATCGTGTCGATGAAATGTATAGTACATTGATCGTACCCTATTATACGTTCGGTTTAACTAATCCATACTCTGATGACCATCATCTAACTCGATCATGTCGATAAAATGTATATTATGTCGATCATACCCCATTATACGTTCTGTTTAAGTAATCCATGCTCTGATGACCATCGTCTAACTTAATTGTGTCCATGATATACTAGAACGACACATGTTTTAAAATGACTATAGTCGTGTTTGAAAAAATCTTTAGTCATTTTTCAAAACGACTAGAACTATTTAGATTGACAAAAATAAAACGAATTCATCGTTATATAACAGCTCTAGTCGTTTTACAAAACTACCACTTGAAGACTTTTTTTAGGAAAATTTGTGCAAATGGTCCCTCACCTATGTCCTTAGTGCAGAAATGATTCTCAACGTTTGTTTTTGGCATAGAAAACCCCTAACCTATGTATTTTGGTGCGCAATTAGTCCTTATTTGATGAAAAAGACAAATTTCCACCTAGTTTTAATTCGAGAAAATTGTAATTGGATTTATAATCTTTGCAAAATGTACAAATAAGTCCGATATATTTATTAAATAATATTTAATTTAGCATCTTAAATATATCACTATTGTCATGTCAATTAAATTTTTCATAAGAGAAAAATATAAAATTATTGTACTTTAAGTATATATAATTGCTATGTGATTTGAAATGTTGGTTAAGATATACATTTCAAGTTGATAGTCGTTTCAAAACATCAGTAGTCGTTTTAAACATGTCCACTGTCATTTTCTGAACGTACTAGGTTGTTTTGGCAGAACTTTTTTGAAGGTTATAAGAACTTGTGGAATTTGAACGTTTGTTCGTTAATTAGTGTGTTTGCATTTAGTTTGTCAATGGGCTTTTATTTATCTAAATTTATTATATCTTTGTTGTGACCACAGTTAGATGTTTTATGAATTAAAACTACCAATAGTGTTGTTATTGCGATAGAGGTTGATTAAACAACTTTTCAAATGATCTAGATAATAAATTGATGATTCAGTTTTCACTACGACTATAATTGTTAAACTCTGATAATAAATTGTTGTTTCTCTAGTAAAAAAAACTGAAATGGTTCATTCGATCAAAATTAAAGGACATAAACAACATTTTTGCAAAAATAACTTTTTATTCATAATAAATTTTCAACACACTATTTAAACGTAAAATAGCTTTCCAAGCAACTATTAAAAACCATCCATCCATCCATACATACAACTTCCATACAACTATTCGAACTACTCAACCTTCTAAACAACCTAACAAAAGACCTTTCAAACAACTATTAAAACACAATTATTACAACTACTCAACCTTTCAAACAACCTTGCAGATAATCTTCTAGACAAACTTCCAAACACCAATCATTAAAACAAGCAACAAAGACAAATTTTACAATCTTAGCCGTTAAGCCTCTTTCTCCGACTGCTCAATCTATTCCTCCATGTCTTCGACCTCCAAAAAGTGAGAATAGACTTCATTAAAATACTTAGAAGGGTGCATAAACATGACAAGCAAAGCTTCTACTTTTCGCAGTACAACAAAGTTTGATGGGTATTCTTGAACTTTCCACTGGCCATGATTCGCAAGAAAGACATCAAATATACGCTCGTCTAACTGTACCTTAACTTTGATGAATGAAACATAAGGGTTGAAGAAGAAAATATTAAAATGATCTCTACCACCAATGGACACTCTTGCCACATTGTCAAGTCGGTTTCCATGAGAGAGATGGACGAATTGTGTGGTATTGAAATAATTTTGGTGCCTCTGTATAAGAGAATGCAGCTAAGGCTGGCTGGTGTTGAATTGGTTGGAGAAGAGGTCCTTTGGATGCCATCAAAGAAGAGTATGAGACAAACCAATAGAAAGTAATAATAAAAAATTTGCATGAGACGCCAAATTTATAGTACATAACAGAGCAAATCAAGAGTAATTAACACATCGGGAAGGAAAAAGTCTCAGTCCCTCAATGATCATTTGAATTATTTTTTACCAATAGTCATTAACACAAATGGAAGGTGAAAAGGGGATGAGAAAAGCCTCAGTGCCTCATTAACCATTTGAATTATTTTCCTCTACATTTTTAAATGCGTAAAAATGGATAATAATTGTTTAAAAACGAGCATAGTTGTTCTAAAATGATCAGAGTTGTTCCAAAACGATCAGAGTTGTTCCAAAATGACTATTGCCGTTCTATGGCGACTTTCATCTTCCACAAATCGTTTTGCACATCTGGGTTTTCCATAAATCACACATTCAATAGGTATCCAACATCAGAGCCAATTGCATACGGCTACCATTACCCATGAAGTTCCGACTTAGATTAGAGACAAACAGTTAAAAAAAAAAACTCAACATAGCTTCTGAAAAAATCAATAACAAATAAACAGTGAACCTCAACCATACAAATTAGTATCACGTTCTTCTTTGCGTGTCGAGGATTCACAGGAATGTTGTCGAATTTGAACACCAGTACCGTTGCAATTTTTTCGCTTCTTTGGATGGGTCTAATGTCGTAAGGAAAGACGGACGTTAAGTGGATGGAGATGAAAGATAGGAATTAAAATCACATTGAAAGAATGGGTAAAACGGGAAAACACTAATTAAACATTTTCTTCCTTTTTTTCTCCCTTAATTCTGGTCAAAGGCCTCAAAAGTGTATTTACTCCGTTCAAAGGCCATTTGAGGTGATTCCCACATTTACTGTAGAGATTGTTAAAAATCCTCCATATGATAATCCATTGGATATGATCACCAAGCTGGTTCCTTCTGTTGGGTTGCATGCCCAAATAGTATAATTTTACCGTTATGAAATGACAATTTATGTTGAATAAAACTTTAGTTTGTATTTATTTATTATTATTGCATTTGTTTAATATTAAGTATGTAAATAAAGTGTCAATGATCACTTGTGATAATATAAGTTGGATGCTTGCGTTGAGAAGTATAGTGCGACACAACTTATATTTTGATCATCAATAAAATTGTTCACAACTAATGGATAATGGTTGACGTCTTGTACCAAAAGGTTATAGTGTTGACTATTTAATCATCCAAGTTTGCGATTTGTCCTTATCGCAGAAATGGATTAATGGTAACACTAGTACACTTAGAGTGTATTGAATAGACTATGTGTCGAATTTAATTATATAGCATGACCGTGTGAATAATTAAATTTTGCTTGATCACCGGGTATTTCATCTAAATCTCTTGATAGGATTGTGTATATCTTTTCGTTAGTTTGATAGTTCTTTGATTCACCAATATGTGAGATCAATTTAGTTGATCAAATATCTTGGTGAGTTGGAAGCTTTGAAAATGAGTGAAGTAGAGAACATGAATTCTTGTCGGGAGCTGTTGTCCTCGAAAAATGGGTCGAGTGACAACTTAAGTGTTTTCTGTTGAGCGGTTATAAATCGAGCTCGGTGTTTAGCGACAGCTAAACTTCGACATCTGTGAATTAGTTCACAAGACCGTTGAAGAAAATGTAACTTAAAGTTAGTGAGAATAATTAAAAGGACAAAACAGTTATTTATGCTCACACCTAATTATCGGATCTCAGACAGAGATGAAATATATATATATATATATATGGTCGGGAGGAAAGTATTACGACACGTAATCTTATATATTCTAAGAGTGCAGTCTCTTGCCTTTAGTGAAAAAAGCAAAAGACTAATAATTAAATCGGGCAGTCTAGGGTCAACTAGACAGTCTAATTATTGGAGCTTGAAAAATATATGTCTAGACAGGTCCCTGTGGTAGCTCTATAAAATATTGGGCTTAATTATAGTTACTATGAAAGTTTTGGACTTGGCAGTAATTATGATATAAGTTCAAGGATTATATGTGTAATTAAATCAATCATAAACTAATTGGACTTGGATGCAATCGGGACTCTTGTCGTTGTTTGCGGTCGAGCAACTGCTATATTTATATCACATTGCTTGTGACATAAATAATAAAAACGATTAAGAAAAGAAGAGAGAAATTACGAAGTCTTTGTTTGACTTGAAATTTAATTGCTTAATTTTCTAGATCGACCGATCCGTAAAATTAGTTTTATGATTAAATTAAAAGGTGCCCACACGCGGTGTAATCTATACTTGAAAAATACCATAGAAGACTTGAACGTTAGGAGCACCAAGTTTGTGAATCAGATCAAGATTTAATATCGTATATCGATTCAGGTATAATACTAATCTATTAGTATTTAATTATAATAAACACGTGAACGCCTATCAAAGATCTTGGTTTTATTGAATTAAAGAAACTTTTTATTTTCTGGCTAATTCTCGTGCCAGTTTTCAACAAGTGGTATCAGAGCGGTCTAGATCGTTCACGTGTTTGTTATGTTATCTAGATCTAATAAATTGCATGTGCTAGTCGAGCAATGTCTAGGATTATCTGTTTATATTTTGATTGAATAATTCATATTAGTTTAAACTACGATCCAATTATTTTGTGGCCCCACTTGTTCATTGTATTTCGTTATTTCGAGTCTGTAACGAGATCGGTAGATTACGACTCCATCATCTTGATTTAATTTTAATTGTAAAATAGATTTAAATTGTAAGCCCTAAATTGGGACTCGTTAATTTTTGTACTAATTGAAGATTGATGATCGTACCGAAAAAAGTAGAGGGGGGAGGGGGGACACAGACGGATAAGGATGACTGGATCTGTGTAACAGCGCGGCTGCACAGATCATGGATCTGCATGGTGGGTGCCAGCGCAGATCACCTGCTGTGCAAATTTGTGATCTGCACGCCGGTGACCGAAAGAGGGCATAGATCTGAGATCTGCGAGCTCGACGAGCGTCTGGATCTGAGATCTGCGCGCATGGTATGGTCGTGCTTGATTTTCGTATTTGTCTTGGGAGAGATCTGCTCGCTGGCCCACCGTGTCTTGGGAGGCGACATATCCGACTCAGGATTCGAGCCATGGTGTGAAGGATGTTTACTTTTGTGAAAGAGACTCGAGGTTGAAGAAGACCTTCGTTTGGTTCTTTGGGATTGTTCATGTTCTGATCCTTGAATAATGATTGATTGGATGCTTGGATAGTACCTGATTGGTTGCTTGGATAAGGCTGTTTGGTTACATAGATAGCTGCAACTTGGATCTTTTGTTGTTTGGATTTGTTTGGCAATTAGAGCAAAGTTTTGGACTGAAGTTTCAAATTAAATATTGGGCTTGGGTCAAATTAGTTTTTAATTTATTTCTTGAGTCTTGTTTTGGCCACAAATAATTGTTTAATTTAGGGATTTTTTTCATAACTAAGCCACTTTTTGAAAATAATTTCAAATTTATCAACTTAACAAATTTATTTTAAAAATACTACATAATTAATATTATATTAATTAATAAAATAATAAATTATAATCAAATAGGACAACGTGAATTGTAATAAAATTTGACCCAAATTTGCTTCTTGGGTCCCTAATTATTTTCAAAGTAAGTCATTCATCTTTATAATATCTCTACTTTAGTCCATGTAATTCCTCTTTCATTTCAATTTAGTCATCTTTTATTTGCAACACAAGTCCTTCAACTTTCAGATTTTTTCACGTTGATCCCTATATTTATACTTTTATGTCAATTTAGTCTTTTATAGTATCACTATTTGATACGGATGTTACAAATGATATTTTATTTCAGAAATATCTGTAACAAACATAAACAAAAATCATGTTCTTTTCAATTAAAATATTTGTAACAATCTGTGTTACAAATTGAGATGTAAAACATAAGTGGTACAGAATTACAATTCATGTAACATGTGCTGTGTAAAATAAATTAATATAATTTGTAATATATTCAGTGATAGAAAATATTATTTGTAACATCTGTATCAGACAGTGATACACAATATCATTTGTAACATTTATATCAGATCGCGATACTAAACATAAATTATTACAATTGCAAAACCAACTCTAAACTTCAACAAATTCGTATTAATATACATATTGAACTCTAAAAACCTATTGATACTATGTAACATCAGTATGATATAGATTTGTAACAAAATACCAAATTTAATAAATACAACTCATCATTTCATCATTTTTAATATATCTAACATCAGTGATACAAAATACCAATTCATGTAACATGTGTTGTGTAAAATAACATAATATAATCTGTAATATATTCAGTGATACAAAATATCATTTGTACCTTATTCAGTGATACAAAATATCATTTGAAAATATCATTTGTAACATCTTTATTAACTATTGATACACAATATCATTTGTAGCATCTGTATCAATTAGTGATACTATAAAAGACTAAATTAACATACAAGTATAAATATGGAGATCAACTTACAATTATTTAAAAGTTGAAGGACTTGAGTTGTAAATAAAAGATGATGAAATTGAAATGAAAGAGAAAGTACATGGAATAAAGTAGATATATTATAAAGATGAAGGACTTACCGCAAAAATAATCAAGGACTTAAGAAGTAAATTTAGGTCAAAGTTCCTCACAATTCATGTGGAGATTCACGTGGTCCTATTTGATTTTAATTCATTATTTTATTAATTAATATAATATTAATTATGTAGTATTTATGAAATAAATTAGTTAAATTGTTAGATTTGGAATTATTTTAAGATTGGTAAGTAGTGGGTGTGATATTCCCTTTAATTTATTACTAATGTATGCTTTAATATTTGTTTAAAATATTATTTTTGTAAGTCATGACATATAGAATTAATTTTGGCATCGCTCGTGAAACTTTGAATAGAATGCATTTCACTGAATTATTAGTTTTCTCTCGATTAATTTAATTTAAATTAAATTTTTCTAGAAAAGAAAGTCCGTAATAATTAAACTGTATGTTAAGATGATTAATGTGAATAGTTGGTAATTATTTATATTAAAATTCATTATTTTAAAATATTGAGTGGGAGAGGATATTTATTAAAATAAAAATCTATGGTCTCCTTTTGTCAATTCATAAACAACAGAATCCGTTAGCCTCGTGCATCGATAATCATAGCGGACTCTCTATAGGAGGGCTACGTGATTCGAGTTGTTTGATTGAATTCCTTTTTGGTAAGAATGTCTAGATAGAATATAATTTGAGATCATCCTATAGATGGCGGGATTATTTTTCAAGTATCTGGAGATCTAGACAAATGTTATATAGTCAAATCGAGATCATCTACGAACCTCCTATAGAGGCTCTCGTTTATGATCTTAGTGACCAAATAAAGCGATACTGGATTTATCTAGACATTTATTGTCAATATATGATTTGTCTGGTGGGAGAATTTTAGCTTAATCAGTGGGCACGGTGACCTTTCCTATAGAGAGGCCTATTGGATCACAAAGATTAAGTAGTCGTTACATTATTGTAGTTTTATAGATCTACATGTGCATTCATGCATCATATGTTAAATTAAGCTACTCAATATTAATATGCAATAATTTTGTTATTTTTCAAAGAAAATATCTCTCATTCCATTTTTCGTTATCCTAAAACAAAACCAACTAATTGGAGAAAATTATGTGGATTGGAAATGTAACCTAATGATTGTTCTCACCATTGAGAAAATTGATTTTGTGCTTGAAGAGATTGGCCTGAGCAATCCATTGAGACTGTAAGCAAGGATATGAGGATTCTTATGATAAGTGGGTGGGCTGCAGACAAGTTGGCTCGTTGTTACATTTTGGCATCGATGTTGAATGTGTTCTGACGAGAAGCATAGCGATCTTGAAACCTCTTATGACATAATGAAAAGCCTCGAGGACATGTTTGCACATCAAAGTAGGAGAGCTCGGTTCAAGTCATTCGTAACATCCGCATGAAACTTGGAACGCCAGTGAAGGACCATATGTTGACCATGATTGGACACTTCAATGTGCTAGAGAATCTGGGTGCAACTATTGATCAAGATATTCAGGTTGATATGGTATTGAACTCTTTACCTGATATGTTTTCACAGTTTACTGTGGACTATTACTTATACAAAATAGATATGCCATTGACTGAGTTGATGAATGAGTTAAAAAATGTGGAAAGTGGTTTTAAATCAAAAGGTGGTGATGCTTATGCAGCAATTGACAGCTCTCCTGTTTCCAAGCCGAAAGGTAGAGGTGAAAAGAAAAGAAAGAGAGCTAACAAGAAGCAGGACAACAATAAGACCAACGCAGATGGGAAGCCAAAAGGCAAGTGTTTCAAATGCGGTCAAAAAGGACACTGGAAAAAAGACTGTCCTGATGCACTAGTTAAAAAGGAGCAAGGTGCTGATTCAGGAGAGTAGAAAATTCAGTGAAGACCAATTTACTATTATAGTCGGCACACGAGCAATAGTTTTGACGAGAGCTGTAGGAGTAGTTTATTTTATTTCAATAGTGGTAGGTGTTTAATTTTTAAAGCTCCTATTTGTGCTTGGATATTTGGTGAGTGTCTTTATATATTAAACTATTCCACAAATAAAAATGAAAATAATAATACTTCTACAAACCCTAATAAACAAAATGCATACCATACTAGTAATACATATCTATGACTCTTAGACTTTGACGTATCAACCTTAACATGATACAAAGACTGACAATGAAAGGTACCCTCAACTCAATTGAGGTCGAACCATTGCCAGTCTCTGTGATTCTTGTTTGGAAGGAAAGATGACTAAGAAGTTCTTTTAGCAAAAGAACATAGAGCCAAAGAAGTATTGTAACTAGTTTATTCTAATGTATGTAGACCCATGAGTACACCTGGGAGCGGGGTTATGAGTATTTTATCACATTTATAGATGATTATTCTAGATTCGGATACATTTACTTGATGACTCAAAAGTTGGAGGCTTTTGAGAAATTCAAAGTATATCGGACTAAGATCTAGAAACATTTGGGTAAAAGTATAAAGACATTTCGATCACATCGAGGTGGCGAATATCTCTCAGGAGAATTCAGGAATTACTTAATCGAAAATGGTATAGTTTCTCAACTGAGTGCGCTTGGTAGATCTCAACAGAACGGCGTTTTAGAAAGAAGAAATAAGACATTGTTAGATATGGTTATGTCAATGATGGGTTTTCAACTCTACCTATCTCAATTTTGAGATGTCTTGGCAAATTGCATATATTCTTAACTTAGTTTTATCTAAGTCTGTTCCCAAGACTCTCTTAGAATTGTGGAATGGGCGCAAACCAAATTTATGTCACATCAAATTTGGAGATGTCCGCTTGTGTAATGAAAGGAAAGACAACAAAGTTGGAGTCTAGGTCGAAATATGTGCGTGTGTGGGATATCCTAAAGGTACCAGTGGATACTAATTTTTATAGTCCTCTAGTTAGGAAGGCTTTTTGTCAGTACAAACATGACCTTCCTAGAGGATAAGTATATTAATAAATGTCAGTCTAAGAGTATAGTTGTTTTGGAATAAATGAGTGGGAGTGATTCTACAACATTAATTCCTGAAACACAACCTAGTGACAGAAGACCCATAGTATCGTAAATACCTAGGGAACGTTATCTGAGTGGGAGAAATAATTCATCATCTAATCCTATAAATCAAGAAAATGTTCAAGCTAATGAGGGGGTATTTGTATTACCTGAAGATGATACCAACATTGATGAAAATGTTACAATTCAAGATCAATCGTTCATTAGGCAAAGTCAGAGGATCATCAGAAAACCTTCTAGGTACTTGTTAGTAGGAGAATCCAAACAGACGATCTCCGTATAACAAGTAGATTATTCGACTTCATATAAGGAGTCTATGGACAAAATGATAATTTTCATGGTGCTTTATGTGGACGATATTTTACTCATAGGAAATGATGTGGGAATGTTATTATCAACGAAAGCGTGGTTGGCCCAACAATTTTCATATGAAGGTTTTGGACAAAGCTAGGCGTGTTCTAGGGATTCGGATCTTAAAGATCGAATGGAACAAGTCTGGTAGTTTTGTCCCAAGCTATATATATTGACAAGATACTTGTCGATTGCCATCTGAGATTCTAAGAAGGGCAATTTGCCTTTCAGACATAGAATCTAACTATTAGAGAAGTATTCCTAAAGAAACTCATGAAGAGATAGATGACATGAGTAGAATACCTTATGTGTTTATAATGGGTAGTCTCATGTATGCTATGCTGTGCACTAGACCTTACATATGTTATGATGTTGGTATGATAACTGCGTTATCGGTCTAGCCGGACTAGAACATTGGGTGATTGTAAAGTATATCCTTAAGTACCTTCGGAGAACGATGAACTATATGCTGGTTTACTCTTTGCCATCGGGGTATATGTATTTTAAGATTATACTCTAGGGCAAATGGGAGAATTGTTGGAATGTATGTCCAAATAGTATAATTTTACCGTGATGAAATGACAATTTATGTTGAATAAAACTTTTGTTTGTATTCATTTATTATTGCATTTGTTTAATATTGAGTATGTAAATAAAGTGCCAATGATCAATTGTAATAATATAAGTTGGATGCTTGCGTTGAGAAGTATAGTGTGACAAAACTTATATTTTGATCATCAATAAAATTGTTCACAACTAATATATAAGAGTTAGCGCCTTGTACCGAAAGGTTGTAGTGTTGACTATTTAATCATCTGAATTTGCGATTTGTCTTTATCGCAGAAATGGATTAATGGTTACACTAGTACACTTGGTGTGTATTGAACAGACCATGTGTCGAATTTAATTATATAGCATGACCGTACGAATAATTAAATTCTACTTGATCACCATGTATTTAATCTAAATCTCTTGACAGGATTGTGTATATCTTTTCGTTAGTTTGATAGTTCTTTGATTCACCAATGGATGAGATCAATTTAATTGATCAAATATTTCGGTGAGTTGGGAGTTTGAGAATGAGCGAAGTAGAGAACACAAATTCATGTCGAGAACCGCGTCAATCTGAAAAAAGGGTCGAGTGACAACTTAAGTATTTTATGTTGAGCGGTTATAAATCTGAGCTCGGTGTTTAGCGACGACTAAACTTTGACATCTCGTGAATTCGTTCACGGGGACCGATGAAGAAAATATAACTTAAAGTTAGTGAGAATAATTAGAAGGGCAAAGCGGTTATTTATGCTCATACTTAATTATCGGATCTCGAGACGAGATGAAATATATATATACGGTAGGTCAGAGGAAAGTATTACAACTTCTATCTTATATGTTCTGAGAGTGTAGTCTCTTGCCTTTAGTGGAAAAAGCAAATGACTAATAATTAGATCGGGCAGTCTAGGGTCGACTAGACAATCTAATTATTGGAGCTTGGAAAATATATGTCCGGACAGGTCTCTGTGGTAGTTCTATAAAGTATTGGGCTTAATCATAGTTACTATGAATGTTTTGGATTTGACTGTAATTATGATATAAGTTCAAGGATTACATGTGTAATTAAATCAATCATAAACTAATTGGACTTGGATGCAATCAGGACTCTTGTCGTTATTTGCAGTCTGAACGCTTGCTGTATTTATATCACATTGTTTGTGACATAAATAATAAGAACAGTTAAGAAAAAGAAGAGAGAAAATTCTGAAGTCTTTGTTTGACTTGAATTTTAGTTTCTTAGTTTTCTAGTTACGACAAGTCTAGAAATTAGTTTTTGATTAAATTAAAAGGTGTCTACATGGTATAATCTATACTTGGAGAATACCATAGAAGGCTTGAACATTGGGAGCACTAAGTTCGTGAATCAAAAGCAGCAAGTTCGTGAATCAGATCAAGATCTAATATCGTATATCGATTCAGGTATAATATTAATCAATTAGTATTTAATTATAATAAACACGTGAACGCCTAGCAAAGATCCTGATTTTATTGAATTAAAGAAAATTTTAATTTTCTGGCTAATTCTCGTGTCAGTTTCTAACATCAACATAAAGCTAGACTTCTGGAGTAGGCATGAGCGGAATATGGAAGACAACATCCTAGATTGATGATTGATGATCTAAGTTTTCCACAATTTTACCAGAGAGGAGATTGTCGATCGAGGTGGAACAATTAGATTGCAGAATGCCAATTAGTAGCAGTAACTGTTGACAAGCAAAGTTAATCTGGCGAGGAGCAAATTGCTAATTTGTGAGATCAATTGGTTAGCATCTATACCCGATTACATGTGGATTAACTAGTTACTTGTTACTTGTAATATATTCGATGCGAGTTTTCTAGTCCACGAAATCTTTGTGTTAATCTCAAGTTTTGCTCTGCATTGCTGATTTCTTTGCTTTGTAGGTTAACAAAAACTTTACTTCAAACGAAAAAGACAATAAATGCTAAGGAACAAAACTAATAAAGATAATATCTCCAATGGATCTATTGTATGAAAAAATGTTAATGTGGTTAATGGTACAATAGATTTAGTAAGGACAACACTAAAGATGCATATTTCACTTGATGTGCACCCACATTCCGCGGCTTGGCACACCACGGTGAACAACGAAAAGAAGATAATAGCCAGGAGGAGCTAGCTTCCCCGATGGTGGTGCAACTGCAGTGACGATTCGGTTTGTCACTTTCTTGAGCCCCAAAATAAGCAGTCTCTGGTTCATAGAGTACCCATGGGTGGTGAATGGTGGCGAGTACATAGTCACCTTAATATCAGACTGATCAATTTGTGCATTCAATCTAATCCGCACATTGAATTCTTCTCCATACTTGAGTTCTTTGTCTGAAAAGACTTCTAATATATTCGGTTTGTATTGTTGAAGTTCGGGAGCCAAATATGGTGGCGAGAATTTCTGGACGATCACTTCAGTAGGATAAATCATTTCGGGATTGTCAGCTTTGTTGAATTTATAGTAATCGTTGGTGTTGCTTCCGGCTATGAGGATTTGTCCGTCGGGTAAAACTGCAGAAGTTGAATGGTACATGCGAGGTATGTCTGTAGGTGTTAATTCCTTAAATCTTTCACCCTTATTTTTGTTGGGACTGTAGAGTACAGGTGTGAGATTTGGAGTTTCTGCAGCATCCCATCCGGAAGTACCTGCCTGTGCACCGTTGGTTATGAGTACATCTCCGGTTGGAAGAAGAAGCATGTCGCCCATGACTCGTGGTGATGGCATGTCCTCTTTCTCCCATTGAGCCCCTTCTTTAGTGAGGATTAGCCTTCCACAGTCTTTAAATGCAGTGAAGAATTTCCTTGGCGGGAACTCGGAAAACTTGAATGCATCACGTGCGTTGCCACCACAGACTATCACTTCAACGTCGACGTTTTCTGGGTTTTCTACATTGAGATTGATTGGGAGTAGGGCCGACATTCCTGAAGATGGGTAGCTCCGGGAACCACCGGGCAAGTCAGGGAGGTTGCGAAGGGTTTCTCCGGTGTAAGGGTTGTGGATGATAGATTTGTAGTTTGAAAATACAAAAATGTTACCATCTGGGAGTAGATTAACAAATGGGTAGAGATTATTCTCTTTCTCATCCTGTGTTTCGTCAAGGAGGGGTAGGCCAAATTGTCGAATCGGAAAATCCAGTTTGTCTGGTGGAATTATTTCGTAGTTGTGCGCGGCTCGACCACCAACCACAACAAAGCTACCGTTTTCCAGCATAATTTGTGTAGCATACCTACAACACAAGTGTACGTAAGTTATTTAGTACATGTTTGGTACGCAGTATTGAATATGATTTTACAAAATAAATAAGATTTTAGCTTATTTGCTTTTACCATCGATTGGCTGAAAGTGCTTCCGGATTTTCCTGAAACTGGCAGTTTTTGCATGGATTGAGAATTCTGAGGGCTCGAAATCCTTCCTGATTACCTCCTGTGCTGACTAGGGCTCCGTTTGGTGACATACCTCCGGATGAGCACCATGTATCATATTCCAACTGTAAAATTAAGTCGAAGAATAATTTACTGATGAAGTCTTGGAATTAAGGATCTAGAGCAGAAAAAGGGGTTCATTAACTACATATTTCACGGGACTTATAATTTTTATCAACTTTTCAACTATACATTTCATATCAAAATCTGATAAAAAGCTGATTTTTAGCAAAATCAAGCGAGCACTAAGCAAGAAATCTCGAGGGTATATTTATACTATACTGTGCGATGTAATTTACTCAGATTTGTGATTATACCAATATATCATGTCAATTTGAAGGAATAGACAACCCAAATATATCCCACATTTCTCATCTCACTCTAAATATACGATGGGTCAGATAAAAAAGTTATTTTCAAAATGAAAATGTTACCTCTTTCAAATTTCTGTGCATCAAGGAATGAATTAAGTACCATGAATGCTATGGTTTGGCATGAATATAGATCGTGATGAAAGCATGAAGAAATGAATCATTTTCAAACCTTTAGGGTTTTGACTTGGGCTGTCTCTACATCATATTCAATGGCATGAGCAGTGCAGTCAGGTCCTTTCTCACCCTGCCTCCCTCCAACGAGCCCGCGGCATGCCGGAGGATCGGCAAGGATGTTCGATTTACCGAGGTTCACGGTGTCATACCAAACAGCCTTGTTATTTGGCAACAATTGTATGTGCATGGCTGAAACACCAGCATTTGGATTATCCACCTTCCATGAACCTAGGAAGTTTGTTTCGAAATCCGGTTTCGGCCCGTCATTGGTGGCGGCACCCGTGTTGTAACCGGATTCTTTAGCTTCTTTTTGTGGTTCGTCGTGGTTGCCAAACTGTGGGAACGGGAATCGAATTCTCTGTTCACCTCCCGACCCGAATTTATTGCCATCCTTATCCTTTTCGTCTCCGTTTACGGGTTTCTTATCCTGGTCGGGATCCGATTCGTCATCCGGATTCTCGGATCCACTACCACCTATTCCGATGGTGATGCCACCAAAACCTGCATGGAAATTGATTGATTTTCCTTCCTCAACAGGATTGGGAGAAGAGACCCTTGCGAAAACACAGAAGAAAAGGAATGGTAAAAGAACAATTATTTTGCCCAAATTAGACATTGAAGAACTCAAATCTTTCCACAAATGGTGGATTTGTTCTTGAAATATTTCTTAATGTTTTTCTACTTTTATACATGCAATGACCAACCGTATTGAATATAGTGGTGAAATTTAGGTAAGAAACTTAAAAATGCCCACATAGAAGTGTGAAATATCAAGAATACCTTAAAATTATGAAATATACACTTAAATACAAAACAAAGAAATAAAAGAAGGAAAAAAATTAATTAGTGCCCGTTTGGTAAAGTTTATAAACCAGTTTATATGATCAAGAATAATAAAAATTGTCAGGCTAATAAGGCAAATTTTTTTGTCAAATAAAGTAGTTTATAAATTCTAAGGACGGACAACTTCATCTAACCAAGAGCCGGGGCACAAAGGTCCTAGTACCATCCAGGTGTGAAGAACATCGGAGGTGACTGCAATTAGCAGAAATCTCACTCACGAGCCTAAACGACAAGCAAACATTCGAACATGAGAGCAAGGGATCACCCAACGAATGGACGAGCTCAAAGGGGGGAGTGGTGCAAGAACCACATGTTATGTCCAATTCCTAATACGTTTTGGCCAGATTATTCGTAATTGTTACAATATAGACGCGGTTAATTGTTGTACTGGCAAGATTAATTTTAATTTTAATTTTAACTTTAACTGAAGTGAACAAAATTACTCAAATTTATATTTTATTTAAAATCTTTTATCATTGCATTGAATGCCAACTTTGCAAGAGGTTGATTTTTAAATTTTATTTTATGTCTAATATTTTCTATTTGAGCATAAAATATATGATTTTTTTAATTTATTCTTTTTATATTTTCATCGTGGCATTGATGTTATTTTGAGGAAAAGGAAGGGCAAGAAAATATTAATTTTATTGGGAATAGCATATAAACCGCCAGGACTTCCAAGTGTGTGGATAAGAGAGACAAACTTGTTCCACTTAATTTTAACAGATTTCAAAATACTATTTATTTTCCATCTCAATCATGGTCAAAATAAAAACAATTTTTGATGAGTTTTGGTTAGCTTAATTATTCTTATTTTCCAAATATAAGAAAATTTGGCATTCATTAATTTTACTAAAATAGCTGGTCTAACGTATATTCACACTAACCTAACAATTTAAAAATGTTCAATTTATCTTTTCGATGGGATGATTTTGAACACCCTTGCTTCACCTTGCAAGCCGTTCGGAGAGTTTTTTGATCATCAATATTTTGAAAGTTTGCATGTTGAATCATTTGATCTAAAGTTTAAGTTGTTAGAGAAATGCCACATATATTCATTTAAATATTATTTTCAATGTGTAAATTGAGTTAATTTTTTCTTATTAAAGCCTAACACATATAGAATTTTTAATAAATTAGTGACGTTGAGACTTGAACTATGACGTTTTGCTTGTTCTAGTACATACTATGTAAACCAATTCATCTAAAGAAAGAGAATAACATCATTTTTTTAAAAAATATTACAAAAGCTTCCGCAGCATTGCGCATTTCGGTGAGTGAGGAAGCCGAATCCAAATTATATGGAATTCGCTATAAGTCAAGCTTTTCAGTTATGAAAGACCACTTCTCCATATCCCACGTGGATTGAATTTGACCATTGATCGATTATAATTTCTGTACATTGGTAACTTGACTCGATCATTAACCTAGTCTTATTTTTTGTAGTTGATGGCAAATTAAACAAATACACTAAATTTTAGGGATTTTTGGAAAGTCATTATAAATGGAGGTTTACAATGTAAATACTCTTAAAACATAATAACAACCTTATTTTTTACGGTTTTCAATTCCAAAATCAAACATAACTATAGTTCCACAGTGACGGTGGGATCGTTTTCTTCAAATCACCTTCAAAATCCACAAATTACTTAGTCGCGGCATAGACATAATTCAATTCAAGCATGTTCTTTTTCAATTTTGTCAAAATTTCGAAAGTTTCAAACATATTCACGTTGAAAATTTCAGATTTCGAGCAATAGTTTTATCTCATATTCCAATTTCATTCTCCAAAGTTAAATTATCAACACAATCTACTTTGAAAAATATTGCTTCATTACTTTATAGATTTCAATTTTGTCACATCATTCTTCATTCACTTTTATTATAGATTTGTGGTTTTTGTTAGATTTTTGTTTGTGTTAATAAATATTGAAATTCAACTTTGGATCAATGATATTGAGTAAGGTCTTATGAAAATGTGTGTGAATATCAATTACAAATATGCACCCAAGGTGTTTGTAAAAATGTAAATATGAATATGAATTGGGTCTTTGGATAGAAAAGTGACATGTCCTATCACTATTTACTGAAAAAGTAACAGAACAATGGATACAAGTGACATAACAACTTTGGATCACAAACTTCTCTATGGTTGATTTAACTGCTCGATTTCACATTTCTCTACGTTAAATTTCAAATTTTATTTTGAACAATACATGCTAGCAAGTTTTATATTTCTAGATCAACTTACTTGTTCTCTTTCATTTCCACACTTTATTTTGCATTTCAGTCATATTTTTAATATTCTTTTGTATGTTGTCACTTTTTACTTAAAAAGTGGCAGAACAATATATATAAGTGACATAACAACTTTAGATCACAAACTTCTCTATGGTTGATTTAACTAGATTTAACTTGATATTTGTTATGCATTATTGAGTGACATGAATTATTGAAGATGATCAAACATTAATGTATCATTTTTTTTGTCTTGATTATGAATTAATGTACTAGATAAGAAAGTGATATGCCTGTCACTTTTTGTTTAAAAAGTAACAAATCAATATATACAAGTGACATAACAACTAGGGATGGTAATGGGATGGGATGGGATGGGATGGGGGCGGGCGGGGGCGGGCGGGCGGGCGGGGCTACGACTGCGGTCGGGGAGCGACCCTTTGACCTGCCAACCGCCTCGGTTATTTTTTTTTATTTATTTTTTGTTAAATTGAAAAAAGAATTTAAAAAAAAAAATACAATTTTTTTAAATATTTGTACCAAACAAAACAAAAAAATTATAAGATTTGGGTTGTGGTTTAGTGGTTAACGTTGGTAGTTTATAAGTTTCAATCTGGGTTCGATTCTTCTTTATTCTATTTTTAGTGAAAATTATAATTTCTACTATATTTTATGATTTTTCAAAAAAAAAAAAAAAAATTGAATGGGCTACTCCCGGACCCGCCTCGAGGCAAAAAATTCTACCCTAAACCCGTCCCTATTACTCAAGGCGGCGGCGGCCTTGTGTGTGCAGGCGGCACTCTTAGCGGTGGGTTCGGAGCAGCGAATTTTTTTGCCATCCCTAATAACAACTTTTGATCACAAATTTCTCTATGGTTGATTTAACTACTGAATTTAACTTGATATTTGTTGTGCATTATTGAGTTATATAAATTATTGAGGATAATCAAACATTAATGTATCATTTTTTTTGTTATGAATATAAATTAATGTAATGGATAAGAAAGTGACATGCTCTGCCATGTTTTGTTGAACAATCAAATTTGAGTTTTTTTTTCAATAAAATATATTTTCTTAAGGATATAATGAGCTTAGAAAAATCTTTTAATTGATATTTTGATATTGCTCACTACTCGTTTTGTGTTAAATATAAAGTAAGTTTGTGCATTTGAAAAGTCACGTAGTGTGTCATTTTTTAATCAAAAGTCAAATAGTGTCTCATATGGATGTTTCAATTTGATAACAATGTATATATGTTTGTGTTTTTTGGCAGATATAGATAAAATCAATATCTTCATCCATTATGGAGGCAAATGCGAACAAGGTAACCAATATATAAATTTTAAAATGACTAAAATTGTCGTCCCAATAGAATGCACATACAGCGAACTCGAGGACATTATATATTCAGTTATAAACATAAGTCCAGCGACACAGCCAATAACAATACAATAAAAGGTGAAGAAAACCTGCCACTGATGAAAATTTTAGACAATAATTCTCTCGCATTCTATTTAGAGCTCAAAAGAAGGGAGAAACACCTTACAAGCTTTCCTTTGTGCATTTATGTCACACCAGTTTCATTATGTCACAGAACTGAAAGTTTTGATGACATACAACTTTCAAAAGCTGCTACTGGTGAAGAAAATGACATGATGCAATTACAGATTTTTCAAACTCATGGTTCGGCGGCAACATCAGTTCAAAGTCTACCAACTATTGAAGACTTAGCTGTTGATATTACTTCATACATACCATGGGTTGAAGAAATGGGTAATGAAACAGGAAGTGAAATGATTTCATTTGTTAGTATGAATGAAAATGCAAAGCAAAAGGGTTTTAGGAACAAGACATTGGTTAAGAAAAGTATTTCGATATATGCGATACATAAAAACTTTCAGTTCAAAGTAAGTAAGTCGAACAAGAAATAATATATGTTAAAATGCATAGATGTTAATTGCAAATGGACTTTTAGAGCTTCAAGACTTGGATAAATAGAAATGTTCAAAATAAGATATATAAGAAATGATCACACATGCTCAAATAACATCATCTTCGCAGATCACCGTCAAGCAACAAGCTCAATAGTAGGAGAATGCATCAAATACAAGTATGTCTCAACAAAAACAACATACACTCCCACAGACATAATAAGTGGCATGGTGAATACATACAGAGTGTCGAAGAGTTACTAGAAAACTTTGGAATTGGTGAGAGGAGATCCGACAGAGTCGTATGAAAATCTTCCAAAGTACTTGTACATGATAGAATAAACAACTCCTGGATCAATTACAAGAATTGAGACCTACGAGAACAAAAATTCAAATACCTCTTCATGACATTAGAAACATCTATTCAGGGGTGGGAATATTGTAGACCTATAATAGTGATTGATGGTACGTTCCTAAAGGGAAATTATTGTGGAACATTATTAATTCATTTACACAAGATGTCAACAACAACATTTTCATATTAGCATTTGAAGTTGATGACTTAGAAACTAATGATTCGTGAGAGTGGTTCTTACTTATATTAAAAGAAGCTTATGGTGAATGAGAATGATTGTGTATAATTTCAGATGGTCATAAAAGCATAAAAAGTACAATCTAGAAGGTGTATAAGAATGCAATGCATGGTCTATGTTCCTACCACCTATTACAAAATTTAAAGTTGGCGTTTGGCAAAAAAAATATAACGAACATTACATAACCATTCAATAGAGTTGCTAAAGCCTACACGAAGAATGATTTTGAGTTCAATATGAAACAACTCGATGAAATACATAAATGGATTCGATCACACTTGGTATGTTCAAAAATATTTATTTTGAATGCATATTAAAATTATATATAAGAAATTATTAATATTTTGATTCTTCTTTATGCAGGAAGAGATTGGTTATCACAAGTGGTCAAGGTCATACATGATAAATAACATGTTTTCTACAATGACTTCAAATATAGTTGAATTAGTACATTCAATAACAAAAACAACAAAATGTTTACCTATAGAATTTTTATTGGAATCTTTAAGTTACTTGTTGCAATAATGATTTGTGTAGCACTTAAACAATGCATGGGCAACCTTCACAAACTTGTAAACAAGAAAGAGAAAATATTGAGAGAGAAATTCGTGGAGTTAAAGAAAATGAAGGTAAAAGGCTATAAATTACATGAACTAAATATCATTCATTTGACATTGAATTAAAAAATAATATTTAGTTGTTGTTTTTTCATTTGAATTATATTTGATTGGAAGGTTCTGTTTTTGTAGTTTTATTATATGCTTTGAGTGTTATTGTAATGAAAACATGCTTATACTAAAAAGTGATTTATTGTGTATATTCTCAGTAAAAAGTGACATAGCTTGGATTTTATATGGTATTTGAGTATACTTATAATTACATATAACAATATGAGTTAAACAACATGAAAGCATGTTTGTAACCTTTCGATCAAATTAGTGTAATTAAGTCTTATTTTCATATGGGCACACATTTGAAAATATATAATCAAGTGGCAGATTTTCCCCCTTTTACGTAAAAAGTCGATGTTTATTAAATATAAGGTTTAGTTGTTTTTTTTTTTTTTTGTCATTTGAATTAATGTTTGATTGGAGAAGATTCTGCTTTTGTAGTATTAATATATGTGCTGGTGTGTTATTGTAATGAAGACACGCATACACTAAAAAAGTGACATAGTGTGTCACTTTCTCAGTAAAAAGTGACATGCCTTGGAATCTTAATGACATGAAATTTGATGAGGTTCATATGGTTTTTGAGTCTACGTATAATTAGATATCAATTGGAGTTAAACAAAATGAAAGTAGGATTTAATAGTCGTTGTTATTAGTACAGTATTTTCTTGCATTATTTGCACATGCATCGACTCGGCTAGGCCGATTGCCACCTCTACAACTATGTGCCGCAACATCATCGACAATCTTCCAGTCCTCTTGATTTAATTCAGTATCATCATTAACATCTATTAAATCTTGATCAATTGTTGATGAACAAATAGATTGAATCAAAATAAAAAGTCACATTATATAGTGCACAACAACAAAAAAAAGTAAATCTCAAATTAAAAATACAATACATTTTGAATTGAATAATACTTTTTCCGCCATAGTTTTAGTTGGCATTTCAATACTTTTTTCAGCCATATCAAACTCAATACCCAATGAAAAATTATGACAATCATTCACATTCTTTTTTATGTTCCTTGTTGTATCATTGGCTACATTTTCTGCATCATTCTAGACAAAAGAACAAATAAAAATTCACATACAAATCTATATAAAAAGTGACATAAATCTGCAAAAAGTAACATACATATTTTAAAAAGTGACGCATCTTCTAAAAGTGACAAATATTGAAAAAAAAGTCAAATTCATCTCTAAAAAATATGTTAAAGAACATATAATTCCAAACATTACATATAGAGTTGTCTCTAAATCAACTACATTAATTTTGTCATCCCCCTATTTGATTTCTCTCAACATTCACAAAAATAAATAAAAGTGACAAAATGATCTAAAAAGTGAAAAACATCTCCAAAAAGTGACATAGATCTAAAAAAGTGATATACATATCTTAGAAGTGATATAAATCTAAAAAAAGTGACATACATCTCTTAAAGAGTAACATAGATCTAAAGAAGTGACATACATATAAAAAAAAATTGACATATTTCCAAATATAAAAAATAAAGTGACATACATCTAAAAAATGTGATAAAAAAAACATTAAAAAAAATGTTATATACCTTCAACATTTGTAGATCATTCACTTTGCTTTTAACATTTGCCACCCGTTCTAGAATTTTTTCATTCGATTTCACTTTTTCTTCAAGTTCTTTTATTTGTTTCTCAATTTCAATATTCGATTGAACTTTGATTTCAAACTCTGCTAGTCGATTATGAATTTCTTCGTTTGATTGTAATTTCAACTCTATATCTGTCAGAGGTTTCAAAATCATATCATTTGATTTAATTTTCTCCTCAATCTCCACTAGATGTTTCAAAATTTCTTCATTTGATTGAAATTTTACCTCAATCTTTGTTAAACGTTTCAAGATTTCTTCATTCGATTCTGAATGTCTCTGAAAATACAAAAATCATAAAAAACAAATAATAAGAAATAATAAACAAAAATGATATAGAAAGCATACAAAAGGTAAATACATGTTCACAAACCTCAACTGTCTTCTTTTTCTCCAAGTTTGAAGAACGATTTCATTCCCATTCAATTTTTTTAGCAGATATCATCCACCTCCTTTCATTTATTCATGCACGAGATGGTCCTCAAATCACTATTTTTCACTATTTTGACAATTCTTTGACAATTTTGCCCATTGACTTAAATAAATTAAAATGATAAAAAAAATGAAAATACAATGAAAACATTGCAATTGGGCTCTTAACCTTTTCAAAAGTACAAATAAATTATAAACTATTTTATTTTATACAGATATGTGTTCTTCTCCAACAAAAAAAGAATCATCTTTTTTAACCCACCCACCCCATGGAGAACTATTCAAAAGTATTCAGCGACAATAAAAATGATCAAATCACCCATGTAAACTAATTAAAATGCAACTAAAAGTAAATAATCAAAGATAACGAGACTTGAAGAACTACCTTGAGCACTCCTTGGACCAAAAGTCTTCTTAATTGATGTGAGACGGATAGTTTTATATCTAGGCTTTCAAAGTGGTTTTGTATTCTCTACCAGTGTATGTAATAGCTATTGCATCAATTTCTACCTCTTTAATGTAAAAATGCACCGGATGCATGCAATGGTTGTAGAATCCAACATTTTTCTGCGATGTAAAGTTGGTAACTGTTTAAAGACTAATTACTTGGGGTTCAGTATGAACTTATATTTGATTCAGGATGATGGCTTTCATTTTATATTTGCATTATGTTTCGTGGTTTTCAGCAGACTGGCTTTCATTTTATATTTGAATTATGTTTCGTGGCTCAGTTCGTGGCGTTATTGGATGTCTACAAGCTTTGGAAGCTATAAAGGTTGTCGACCCATTTGGCTGGCGAAGAGGTGATGAGTACATATCGGAAATTACTTGCAAGTCGAAGTGAAAGCACTGGGAATGACAAAGATTATGATTCCTTTTTAGTTGGGGAAAAACACTTATCTGAATAAAATAAAATAGTTTAGGATTTATTTGTACTTTTGAAAAGGTTAATAGCCCAACTGCAATGCTTTCATTATATTTTCTTTTTCCTATTATTTTAATTTATTTAAGTCAATGGGCAAAATTGTCAAAATTTGTCAAAATAATAAAAAATAGTGATTTGGGGACCATCTGAACGAATAAATGAAAGGATGTGGATGATATCTCCTAAAAAAATTGAATGGAGATGAAATCATTACAAATCTGAAAGAATGAGAACTATTAGTGTAATTAACCCTTTATCTATTGACTAATACATGAGAGTCCCAATTTTATCTATTAATTTCTTTAAATATCTCAAATTATATATTGTTTAAGTTTATCTAAGATTGTATTTGATGCAATGTATTAGATTGTACAAAAAATTTATTTTTAAAAAAAGAAAAAAATAAAATTAAGACCGGATTGACCCAATAAACTGGGTTTGGCCAGAATATTTCTACCAGCATAAAACTTTGGGTGGGTGGCTCGGTTTCAAGTTTCAAGTTTCAAATAAATATCGGCTCTAGCGGGCCGGACCGACCCGACCCAATCCATTTGTCAGCTTTACTCAAGACATTTCTTGCAGTCTAGTAAACTATGCCAACATGAATTTTGAGTTGGGGCATCCAAAACATTCTTTTAACTGTGGAGAATTATTTGGAGAAAATTACATCTAGAATATTTAGTGGAAGACGCGTGTGAAGCATTTTAGAACGTAGGAGAAAATGTGGAAACATTGTGACGACAACAACATTGTAGATAACTGTGTACAATGTTAGTATAGATGTCTAAGATATTTTAGTAGAAAATTTCAACGTTCTTCTCTCCACATTACAGTGAAATTAATCTTTCCCTACCGTCTAAAGAGGTGCAAATAGACTGACATAAAGGGCCAAGGATCTCATTCTAAGCCAAGTTAATAGTTGGCCAAGCTACAAGCTACCTAGAAAAAGGATGAGAGATCTTGAGAGCGTTAACTGTGTAAAGCAAGGAAAACGCAAGTAAGAAAGTTGTAAAATGCTGCAATTTGGATACTGTTTTTTCATTAATTGATGCAATTGAAATTGCTGAAGATAGTTTCTTTCCAAGTGCACAAGTTCTAAGGATGCAATTTTAAAGTACACTTATCTAATTTTGCAACGAAGACTCTATGTAGAGACATAAGTTTTACTTCTGTTGCTGAAATGTTTTATTTCTATTATTTATCGACTTCAATCTTCTCAATACAAACATTTATAGATTACAGAGGCTTCATAGCTGTAACAAAAACTCATACAAAACACTAGAAATCTACTTGACTTTCGATGACAAAATATTAAAGAGCAATAACTGTGGAGAACACATATACCAAACTCTTAAAAAATTAAAAAATTGTTTTGAAAAGCTCGAACCCATATTTGTGTTTGAAGTAGATGAATTTTCTGTTTCCAAACTATGGAAATGGGAATTGGGATTCCATGTCGCCCTAATTCTCAAATCCATTACAACCTATTCCGATGGTGATTCCACAATAACCTGCATTAAAATTAATTGATGCCTTTTCTTCCTCGACAACATTGAGATAAGAGAGCTTGAAAAGAGGCAGAAGAATTTTTTTTTGTGCCTAAATTAGAGATTGAAGAATTCATATATATCCTTCCACAAATGGGGGGCTCTTTCACAATGTGTGCCTACTTTTATACTTGCTATAAGAAATCATAGAATTTGACCGAGGCTGAAAACCAGTAATGTAGTGTATTAGAACCACTGGTCAAATTCACGTGGAAAACTTCAAAAAAACAACCAAATAGAGGTGTGAAATGTCAAGAATACTTTAAAATCACAAAATATTTATTTACTTAGTAGTTTTTTAAGATATTTTGAAAAAATTTGATGAAATGTGCGGTTGATAAATTAATAAAATTTGTGAGTTCTATAAAATATGTAGTTGAAAATGAGTTTGAAAAAAAAAAGAGTTTAAATTAAACAATGGAAAACAGGCTCTTAATTACAAAAATAAGAAATAAAAAAGGCGTAGATAAATTAATTAAGAAAAATTTCACTATTGGTCCCCAACTTATACAATCTGTGTCATTTTTATCTCCAATGTATGTTTATTGACACTGAAGTCCCCAATGTATTAGTTTTGATGCATCGTTGGTCCTTAGTGACAGATTCAATCAAACAAACCGTTTAGAAGTCAAATTTTCTATTAGAATGATCTTAATACCCTTATTTAAAAGTAAAATCAATGAAAAAGATTTTTTTTAAAGGTTTAGTACCCATCCCGCCTCTTATGTCCAATGTACCCACTCTCATCCCCATTCAAAACCTACCGTCTCCTCTTTCCTAGCCCCACCCCTTCGACGTTGTTTTTTATTTATTTATCTATTGAATTGTATGTTGTACTATATTAATTAGTTGAGCAAGTGCTTAAGTGTTTTCCGTTGTTTATAGTTTGTTTGGCTAAGTTTATATTATAATTTAAGTTGGTCAAATATATTATTTATTTACAAATTTCGTATGACCCAACACTTACTATCCACTTATCATCTACACATTTCATAGGATCTACAACTTATAAACATTTTAATAATATTTTTAGCACTACCAAACATGCACTTAGAGATGATATAATTCGAAGGTTCACTAAGTGAAGTGCAGTGTGACACAACTTATATTTGATCGAGAATAGAACAAAGGTTGATAACTTGTTATGTCTAAGTTGTAGTATTGAGTATTCCACCCAATTGAGGTAAGTGATTTGTCCTAATCGCAGAATAGTATTTTTCTTGAATAGGTCTAGTGCACTCGTGGTGCATTCAACTCGACCATGTGTTAGAATTCAATTTTATAGCATGGTCCTACGAAAATTAAATTTCATGTCATCGTCTTATGGATTACCTAAATCCTAAATGGGATACTTGACATTATTCATGAGCTAAGAGGTTGTTTGATATACTAATGATCAAATACTTCGGTATGTTAGGAATACAAGAGCGAACGAAGTAATTGATATTTATTCACGTCAAAAAACTTTTGCTCTAAAAAGGTTCAAATATGACCTCTTAAATGTTTTCTACTACACGATTAAATCTCAACTCAGTGTTTACAGGACCGACCCTGAGAATTTGGGTGCCTTAAGCGAAACTTTAAATGAGGTCCCTTAATAAATAGTTTAAAAAATATATATACACACATACAATTAATATAGATAATATTTTTCACTAAATAAAAATATTTAAAACTACATTATTAGTAGTTTATTTACTCTTCTAGCATTTTGAGATTAAAAAATTAGCAATTAATCTATTACAATCAATCTGTTGTAATCCACATTTTCAATAGACACTATCGTTAATCTATTCAGTCTATCATGTGACATTGTTGATCGAAGGTAAGCTTTTAGCAACTTCAACTTTGAAAAGCTTCTATCTACACATGCAACTCTAATTGATATAGTCAATTATATCATGTAAGCAATCTATAAATTTAGAAAACAACTATCAATTGTCTTTAGATAGTTCAAAATCTTGATTGTCTTTGTGGTCTCTATTGACAAACATCTCACAATTTTGAGCTCTAAAACTAACTTTTTTCCATCAATATCGGAATCCATGTCGTGCATAAAAAGTTCTTAAAGATCATACACTAACGCTTAAAACAATTATCATCTGCAGAATGTAATTTTTTTAAATCCAATAAAAATTCAAAAATATCTTCATATTTTTGAATTTGTTTAAGCATACACTTAAGCGAAGAAAGTGATTGATCAATTATATATAAGAAATATTCAAATCTAAAGATTCTTCAGTTGAATGTGTTATCACATCATTGACATTTTCATGAAATTGTTTATTTCTATGAATAATACAATTTTTCAGAAATGTAGATTCAATTTTCCATCTGAACAGCATTTTCTTTAGCAGAAATCATGTCATATTCAAATCCAATTTATCTATGGGTTTCAAAAAAAAGAAATGAGTGCTTTCAATTGACTAATAGAAACATCAATAATCATATTCTCACTTTGCAACAATTTGCTTACTCTATTAATAGCAGACAATATATTATACCAGTTAACAATGCTAAACAAGAACTGAAAATCCATGATGTTAGATGACATATTTTTAGTATCTCTAAATGTCATAGGGTCGTCACATGTTTCCATAAAAGTGAGTTAAAGCAAGTTTTATTTGTGGAGCATAGAATCTTACTACTTTAGTACTTTCAACTCGACTTTTCCAACGTGTTTGTGATAGTGGCTTAAGTGTCAAGCCTTCCAGATTATCTTGCAATATTTTCCATGTCTTTGTAGAAGATGAAAACAACATATACAAGTATTGTACAACTCCAAAAAAATATAATCTTTATATAAGAATTTTCCACATCAAATAATGCAAGATTAAGACTATGACAACCACTTGGTGTGTAAAAGGCCTTTGGATTTATTTCTTGTACTCTTTTTTGCACATCTTTGTGTTTTCCTTTCATATTAAAATCATTATCATAACCTTGACCTCTTAAGTCATCGATATCAAGCTCAACTGTTTGTAGAACATCTAATTCACCAAATAGTCATTCCCCAGATGTATTATCTACCTTAAGGAATCCTAAAATGATCTCTTCTACCTTAATTGGACATGCTGATACATCTACACATCATATTATAAGAGACATTTGTTCTTCATTACTTATATCGGTTGTACAATCAAATATAAAAGAATAGTACTTCACTTCTCTAATTTTTCTAATGATTGCATATTTTATTTCACCTGCCAACATGAGTATGAATTCATTTTGAATTTTATAACTACGATAATGGTAGTGAATTTCCTTCACTTCCATATGACATACATGTTCTTTCATTATTGGATAAACTCAACAATCATGCCCATTATTACTAAAAATTCCCATTATCTTTTTCATAAATTTTCTCATTATTTCCACAAAATGTTAGATTATTCTTACTAAGAAAACTAACAATAGTAACTATTCTAAAAAAAAAAAAAAAACTTGTCTCAGTGTTCTTTATTTTTGTGATTAGATATTGTATATCTTTATCAATTATTAAATTCATTTGTAATCGCTTTTCCAATTCAATCCAGTTTTTCATGTTATTCATGTGCACATTATTTGTTTCATGGATTTTAAGGTTAGAACTAAGATTTTTCGAGTCAATGTTTCTTCATTAACTAATTGAATATTGTTTCCTTCATATTTAGCTTAAATAACTTGCAACAAAAGTAAAATACTTTATCCAATGAAACTGAGTATACCAACTATTTTCTCTCACTTTTTTAACCATTTGATAAATGTCGAGTGTAAAGTGTAGAAGAGAAATGTCTTTTTGTGAATCTTTAGAAAAATTATCTAAAATCTCTCTAAGAGGACCTTTTTCTACTAATTAATCTATCAAATTTTAATTAATGCTTTTCCAATTTTTTGGATCAATAATGTCCAAAGGGGAAGCAACACATTGTATAACATATTCTTCTTGTTATTCATTGTTATTTTTCTCATCTTCTAAATTTTTTTGTTCATGATTCATGTATTCATTATTCACTAAATTTTTACGCTCTTCATCCATACTCTTTTTATTTTGAACCTTACTAGTGAGAAATTTTACATTGCTCCTGCTTGAGATTGAATAAATTCTTTTTTTTTTTTTTTCATGTCCAGACAAATACTTCTTAGAAGACATAATAAAACAATCCAACTATTAAAAACAAGATATGATTAACTGTAAAACTAGTAAAGAACAATACAACCTGATTAATTTAGAGAGAATTCAATCTATTACGTTTGAACTGTGGTCTGCAAAAAATTAACAAATCATCTTTTAGAAGTAAATTAATGAATTAATGAAATTAACAAAACCTTTTGCCATTGTCACAAAGTTTTCAATTTGTCTCCATTACGACAAAATCAAACCGAAGCAAACGATTAAGTACAGTAAGCAGAATAAAATGCTAATTTGAATACAACAAGTCAACAATGCTTATGCAAACAATAACAATGGTGTGACGACCTGAATCCTTAACGATCCAAGTGTCACTAAAAACTAAAGTAAACATAAATAAAAAGATTGAAAAGAAATACATAAGATTTTCTTTATAAAATAATGAAAATTCAAACTTATTCGTAACACATATATTTAAAAAGACTGGTTCTACATAACGAAATTAATCGAAAATATGTAGATGTTGTTTCATAAATTTTTATGAAATAACTCACAACTGTAACCATCTCCGTACTGACCACATTGAACTACTAATTTTTTGAAAAGGTGAAACAAACATAACGTGAGACAAAATCTCAATAAATGTACGTAAACAATTTTCTTTTCTTGTACATGTATTTCATCAGAAAATCATACTTGCATAGGACAAAAATTGGTCCGAACTTAGATGGTATCAAATTCTCGTGCGTAGTGCTAATAAACTCCGGTCCATTGTTAACATATCTTACATAATGTGGACCATAATATAAACATAGCTGTGAAATAATATATAAAAAGAATTACTCATAGTCAACATAACATCACACTTACCTTATACTTGAAACTTGAAATAAAGTAATATCACTTCAAGAACTTGAAATTCCTTTCTCTTTTCTCTTTTATTCTAAGGATAAGAAGAATATTGTGTATTTGTGTGTTTCTTGTTTACAAAAGGGGTGGGTATTTGTAGGGGAGGTTGAGGCTTGCCATGCATGGAAACTTTAAATTTCATTAATTACTTTCATATATAACTTGTATGCATTATTAGGAAAATATAGATTCTTAACTTAAATTATATGCATTATTAAAGACTAATTTAAGCTAATTACATAATTTTATGCAATCATATACATATTAGTATCTAATTACATGCATGATTAAAGACTAATTTAAGCTAATCACATAATCATATGCAATCATATACATATTAGTATTTAATCACTATTTTATCTACTATATATATATATATATATATATATATATATATATATATATATATATATATATATATATATATTCCTAAAATTATATGCATGATATAAGCTAATCACACAATTATATATGTGTATATACAATCATATACACATTAACATTTAATCAACTATTTTATCTATCATATATATGCAATATGACATTAATTCATATGTATTTCTACCTTAAATTACATGCATAATTTAAGATGATCATATATGTTCATATATAATCATATACACATTAACATCTAATCAACTATTTTATCTATCATATATATGCAATAGGACATTAAAAATATCTATTTTTAGCAAATTATTGGAAGGCAAGATTATTGTTCGCGATACTATTCATGGGACAAAAATCTGCATATATCTGATAATTGTAGTTAGGTCCTCAACTATGATCAAACCTATAATTTGATCCCTAGACTTTCGTGTTTGTATAATTACATCTTAAATTTCAATTTAATGGCTAGTAAAGAAATTTTTGGGTGTTACAAACTACCCCTCTTAAAAAAAATTTCGTCCTCAAATTTTACTTTGGAACTCTTCCCACTTGTGTTTTTTTTTTTTTTTTGGCTGTCTATGATGTTGATTGTTCTCTCTCACTAATAAATTTTTTTTTTCCTGAAATAGAGGTTTCTAAAAATAGAAGTTTCTTAAATGTTTCCGAAATTAGAATTTACTTAAAAGTTTTTGGAAATAGAATTTCTAAAGATGGGAATTTTTCATAAATTTGGAGTGGGCTTGTAACATTTTGTTTTGTTTTGTTGATTTGACGTAACTAAAAGGCTTCCAGGTGAGGAGAGAGGTCACAAGTGGACCACTTAAATCCCATGCTCTCGTTAGACAATTTAGGTCCTTTTGATAAAGTCTTTCAGTCTTGCGAACACAAATCAAGAAAACTCAAATAATAAGTGAAAATGAAAGAGTTTAAAAGTACAAATTCTCCTAATTAGACCTTATCATTTAAACTAGATATTCTCTTTGGTCGACTATTCTTATAAGCGATATGATCTCTAACGTGTAGTCATTCCTACCAAAATTGAAGACTAGTTCATAACTAAGTAATATCGTATACAATAAGTAAACATATAATTTATTTAACATGCAATATCTATAACAAATTTTTCATAATTTAACATGCATTCATAGAATCATAAGTGACATCCATATCTTGCTACGCTATTTCTACAATGTTACAAAAATTCATGATTGCTGTTTCACATAAATAACATGGCATTAAAATAGCTACTACAAACAATTATAAAACATACAGTATACCTGGTTCGAGGAATCGACATGGAAAATGTCGTAGCGATTGGTGACTAAAACTCATTTATTTCTTATTAAAAAAAATGATGCATATAAAAAAAATTATTCTTGAACCCTATATATATATAGTTTTAAATAAAATCCCAACTTATTGACACTTTTAAAAGAAAAAGGTCCAATATTTACACTCTATTATAGGAGTGGCAAAAGCAGCACGTCGGCTCGGCTCAGTAAAAGCTCGGCCCGGTTCGGACTCGGGCTCGTCGAACCACGAACACGAGCTAGGGCCGAGCTGAGAAAAAAAAATGAGCCGAGCTCGCTCGGCTCGTCAAAAAATGAGCCGGCTCGTGGGCTCGTTCTGAGCCCACGAGCCGGCTCGGCTCGTGTGCTCGTCCCACAACGGTCACATTTGTGACCGTTGGCAACGGTCATTTTCATTTTTTTTTTTTTTTTAGTTTTTTCCTTTCATGATTTTCCTATAAATACCCTATTTCTAAACTCATTTTTTCACACTTCAATATTTTATCTCTCATTCAATTACATACTCAATCTATTATAAATTCTCAAATCTCAATATTAGTGTTCTAAGTAATTAGTATCTAGTATCTTATTATCTAGATATTACGCTATAATTTTCTACTTCTACTAATTTTCTATATTTCTATTTTCTAATTTCTACGTTCTACTAAATCTTCATCTTCTCCTATTTTCTTTCTCTATTATTCCAAATGGCATACAACCGAAGCGATGATGATTTCAGTGGTCTTAATGACATTCCAATTCCAAAAGACATTATTGATCAGTTTGGTGGTAGCACTAATCCAATTGATTTGGAAGACGTTCATGACGACGCCAATACACATGAAACTACCATTGGCTCTAGCACTAAACGAAAAGCCACCAAACAAAAGGCTATATGCTGGTAGCATTTTCAGTTGGTGCCGACTCGTAAACTAGTGAACGGAGTCCCTGAGTTCAAAGCACAGTGTAAACACTTTGCTCGGGAGAAGTTTGCTTGGCACAAGGAGATTGGCGACCTATCTAAACAGACACTTCAAAAAGTGTCAATACAAACATGGAGGTGTGGATACAAATCAGGGACATCTCTAGTTTGGATCTCCGGGGGCCGGGTCTAGTGGTCCTACTCTCAACAACTGAATATACTCACAAGAACTTATGCGACACGAAGGACTACCGGAATTGATAGCAAATGTCGAGTTTCCACTATGCTTGGTGGACAATCCTCATTGGACTACATTTATCCAAAAATATCTACAACCAAGGTACGTTAGTATTTCTAGAAATACACTTCGTAGAGATACTATTGTTAGATATAATACTAAAAAAGAAGCTATTATTAATGATATTAATAATTACAATGGTGTTGTATCTTTTACATCAGACTTATGGACAGGTTGTAACCAAAAAGGATACATAGTAGCAACTGCACACTACATTGATAATAATTGGTTAATGGATAAAAAAATAATAGCATTTAAACAAATAGACTATCCTCATAATAGAAATAATATTTATCAAGTTTTATTAAGTGTGTTACATGAATTTAAATGTGATTCTAAAGCTCGTAGTTTTACATTTGATAATGCGAGACCCAAATAATATAGTAATTGAAAAATTAATGCAACACTTTGTAATCCACAATTTGATGGTATTTTATTTCATATTCGTTGTGTGTGCGATGTGTTTAATTTAATTGTACAAGATGGATTACAATTTATACGCCCACAATTAGAAAAAATTAGATTTGCTATTAATTATATTTCGGTTTCACCATCAAGAAAACAAGTTTTTGCTTTGCTTTATGTATAGAAAATGGGCTGCAATCAAAATGTTTTGCAACCGATGTTGGCAATAGGTGGAATTCAACATATCTTATGCTTGAATCGTGTGAAGGTTATGAAGATTGCGTTCTCAGATATTATAATGGCCGACACTCACACGGCTCGTAACATGATTTAGAATTACATGATTGGGAAATATGTGGTCATGTTAGAAAATTTTAAAAGTTTTTACGATGCAACAAATGCATGTTACGGTGTTTATTACCCAACTACTCCACTTGTTTTAAATCATTTCTATTATATTGCTAACAATTTTCATAAGTATAAAATTTTGCTCTTTTACTAGTATTATACATGTCATGGAAGCTAAATTTAGAAAATATTGGGAACAATTACCTATGTTATTTCCATTAGCATATATCATGGATCCTCGACTTAACTTAGAGGGTACAAAAGTAACAATAATGGCAATTTCGGATAAATTAACTTTTGGAAATCCAACACGTGTTCTAATTTAGAACAAACTTTATGTTCTATGTATGAGATTTATCTTTGAAAAGGCGGGTACAAACGTTGTACGAGCCCCTAATCCAACATATACTTAATCATCAACTCGATGACATTGACTTATGGAGTTATGTCAAGACACATAGGACCACTCAAGGTCAACAATTAGTTGGTTCTTCTTCTAGTTCTTCCTTCCCTATTCTAATGATACACCCAGAGAGTTAGGTAGGTATTTTGCACATGATGTGCTTAGTATGTTAGATGAAGAGGAGAGAAAAATTTTGATATACTTAAATGGTGGAGACAACATCAACGTAGTTACCCAATTCTTTCCAAAATGGCACGTGATCTACTAACACCTCCGGTGTCAATCAGAGCTCCTCGGAGGTCGCATTTAGTATAAGTGGCAGGGTTTTATCTGATATTAGGTCAAGACTCAAAGCCGACATTTTAGAAAGTTTACTGTGTCTAAAGGATTGGGATGATGCCGAACTTCGAATTCAAGATAGAGTGGACATAATAATGTCTGAAGAACTTGAAGATTTGAATATGGATTAATCATATTCAGAGAATCGTAGTAAGTATTATTTTGCATTAATATTTACAGTATTTGAATATTTTAATAAAAATTGTACACGTAACATCTTGTTCGTGTATTACTTTTAACTCCGCCTACTTTTAAAGTAGCCGGGGTCCCAAGCCGTGAAAAAGGAAGAGGGTTTTAATTTTACATTTTTAACATAAACGATTTTCGATTATGTATTCTTTTTATTTTCAAATTTAAAAAAATGTAAAACACAAAAAAAATAGAGGTGGATTTTAAATCTTTAATTTTTAACATAAATGATTTTTATTTCTACTTTCTTTTTATTTTCAAATTTCTTTTTATTTTCAAATTCAAAACAAAAACTTAATCAAATATGAGGATTTTAAAAACATAATCAAGATGATTCAATAAAAATTTTAACATAAAGATAAATATTTAATCTTTAACATAAAGATAAAGATAAATAAATGATTCATTTTAAATATTTACATTTTGTTCTTTAATAAAATAAATAGAAATTATAATGATTTATTTTCAAATTTTAAACAAAAAAAAAAAAACTACCGAGCCGAGCAGAAACTTGCCCGGCTCGTTCGACCCACGAACCGTGGGCGAACCGAGCCCACTTGATTGGAGACGAGCCCGAGCTTGGGTTCGGCTCGTCTCCAGACGAGCCGAGCTCGTGATTTATGGGCCGAGCCGATTGCCATGGCTACTCTATTATTCACGTGAACACTAATCGAGGTATTGTTTATAATGAATAAAAAATTCTTTTTTTTTTTTTGAAAACTTAAAATAATATTAAATAATGTTAAGTCTACAGAACCGATTTAAACTCGAGCAATGATACCATTTGTGATTACCCGAATCCTTAATGATCCAATTGTCACTAAAACCTAAAGTAAACTTAAATAAAAAGATTGAAAAGAAATACATAAGATTTTTTTATAAAATAATGAAAATTCAATCTTATTTGTAGCACATATATTTAAATAGATTGTTTCTAGATAACGAAATAAATCGAAAATAGATAGATGTTGTTTCATAAATTTTTATGAAATAACCCACAACTATAACCATCTCCGTACCGACCACCTTGAACGGCTAATTTTCTAAAAAGGTGAAACAAATATAACGTGAGATAAAATCTCAATAAGTGTGCGTGAATAATTTTCTTTTCTTGTATATCTATTTCAACGAAAAATCATTATTGCATAGGGAGACATGAAAATTAGACTGAACTTAATTAGATAGTACCAAATTTTCGTGTGTAGCGCTACTAAACTCCGGTTCATTGTTAACATATCTTTTATAATGTGGACCATAACATAAACATATCCGTGAAATAACATATGAAAAGAATTACTCCTAATCAACATAACACACACTTACTTTATACTTAAAAGTTGAAATAAAGTAAGATCACTTCAAGAACTTAAAACTCCTTTCTCTTTTCTCTCTTATTCTAAGGATGAGAAGAAAATTGTGTATTTGTGTGTTTTTTGTTTATACAAGGGATGTGTATTTATAGAGAAAGTTGATGTTTGCCATGTATGGAAACTTTAAATTGCATTAATTACTTTCACATATTACCTTTATGTATTATTAGAAAAATAAAGAATTTTTATACATGATTAAAAACTAATTTAAGCTAATCACATAATTATATGCAATCATATACATATTAGTATCTAATTACATGTATGATTAAAGACTAATTTAAGCTAATCACATAATCATGTGTAATCATAAACATATTAGTATTTAATCACTATTTTATCTACCATATATATGCAATGCAATAGAACATTATATATATATATATCTATCTTAAATTATATGCATGATTTAAGCTAATCACAAATCATATATATATATATATATATATATATATATATATATATACAATCATATACACATTAACATCTAACCAACTATTGTATCTATCATATATATGTAATAGGATATTAAACATATCTTTTTTTAGAAAATTATGGACAGGCAAGATTACTGTTTGCGACACTATTCATAGGACAAAAATCTGCATATATCTAATAATTGCAGTTAGGTCTTCAATTATGAGCAAACCTATAATTTGGTCCCCTAGGCTTTCGTGTTTGTGCAATTAAGTCTTAAATTTGAATTTACCAGTAACGAAATTTTTGGATGTTACAAATGGGGTATTGGGGTTTATGAGTATATACATCGGTTTTCTTTCTCTTTCCTTAGTTTAAGTTATTTCCCGCATTTGCATAGCACCATCATTTGCAATTAAAACTAATTGCACATTCCACAACTAATTATACTAGCACATACACTAAAACTGTTAGAAACTAGCACGAAATTAGACGAGAAAATAAAAAATTTCTTTAATTCAATAAAACCGGATCATTGCAAGGCGTTAACATATTTATTATAATTAAAATACTAACGATTTAGCATTATACTTGAATTGATAAACGATATTAATCTTGATTTGATTCACGAACTTGCTGCTTTTGATTCACGAATTTGGTTCTCCCAACGTTCAAGTCTTCTATGATATTCTCTCAAGTATAGATTACACCGGCGTGTGGGTACCTTTTAATTTAATCAAAAAACTAATTTCTAGACTGATCTGATTTAGAAAACTAAGAAGATAAAATTCAAGTCAGACTAGATTTAAGAATTTTCTCTCTCTCTTTTCTTAATCGTTGGAATTGTTCGAATTGGTTTATGTCACAAGCAATATGATTTAAATACGACAAGCGTTCTGATTGCAAACAACGACAAGAGTCCTGTTAGTATCCAAGTCCAATTAGCTTAGGATTGATTTAATTACACATGTAATTCTGAAACTTATATCACAATTACAATCAAGTCCAAAACTTTCATAGTAACTGTGATTAAGCCCAAAACTTTATAGAGCTACCACAAGACCTGTTCGGACATGTATTTTCCAAGCTTCAATAATTAGACTCTGTCTAGTTGACCCTAGACTGTCCGATCTAATTATTAGTCTTTTGCCTTTTCCACCAAAGGCAAGAGACTGCACTCTCGAATATATATGATTACGTGTTGTTATACTCACCTCGACCTACCAGTATATTCAATTTATCCTCGTATGAGATCCGATAATTATGTATGAGCATAAATAACCATTTTTCCCTTCTAATTATTCTCACTAACTTTAAGTTACATTTTTTTCAACGGTCCTGTGAACTAATTCACAGATGTCGAAGTTTAGCCGTCGCTAAACACTGAGCTCAGATTTATAACCGTTCAACAGAAAATACTTAAGTTGTTACTCGACCCATTTTTCAGAGCGACAGTTCCCGACACGAATTTGTATTCTCTACTTTGCTCATTCTCAAGCTACTAATTCATCGAGATATTTAATCAACTAAATTGATCTCATCCATTGGTGAATCAAAGAACCATCAAACTAACGAAAAGATATCCACAATCATGTCAAGGGATTTAGATGAATTACTCAGTGATCAAGTGAAACTTAATTATTCGCACGGTCATGCTATATAATGAAATTCGACACGTGGTTCGTTCAATACACTCCAAGTGTACTAGTGTCACCATTAATCCATTTCTACGATATGGACAAATCGCAAACTCGAATGATTAAATAGTCAACACTACAACCTTCCTATACAAGACGCCAACCTTTATACATTAGTTGTGAACAATTTTATTGATGATCAAAATATAAGTTGTGTAACACTACGCTTCTCAACGCAAGCACCTAATTTATATTATCACAAGTGATCGTTGGCACTTTATTTACATGCTCAATATTAAACAAATATAACAATAATAAATGAATACAAACCAAAGTTTTATTGAATATAAAATTGTCATTTCATCACACCAAAATTATATTATTTGGGCAAACAACCGAACAATTCTCCCACTTGCCCTAGAGTATAATGCTAAAATCCATATACCCCAACGGTGAAGAGTAAACCAGCATATAGTTCCTTGTTCTCCAAAGGTACTTAAGGATATGCTTTACATTCACCCAATGTTCTAGTCCGGCTAGTTTGATAACGAGTTATCATACCAACAACATAACAAATGTAAGGTCTAGTGCACATGATAACATATATGAGACTACCTATTGCAAAGGCATAAGGTATTCTACTAATGTCCTCTATCTCTTCAGGAGTTTCTTTGAGAATGCGCCTTAGATAATTAGATTCTATGACTGAATGGCAAATTGTCTTTCTTAGAATTTTTCACGGCAATCTAACAAGCATCTTTGTCAATATAGTTTGGGACAAAACTATCGACTTGTTCTATTCGATCTCTTAAGAACCAAATCTCTAGAACATAGATAGCTTTGTCCAAATCCTTCATATGAAAACTGTTAGGCCAACCACGCTTTCGTAGATGATGACATTTCCACATCATTTTCTATGAGTAGAATATTGTCCACATAAAGCACCATGAAAATTACCATTTTGTCCATAGCCTTTTTATATGAAGTTGAATTATCTACTTATTAAACGGAGATCGCCTGTTTGGATTCTCCCACTAACAAGTACCTTGAAAGTTTTCTGATGATCTTCTGACTTTGCCTAATGGACGATGGATCTTAAATCATAACATTTTCATCAATATTGGTATCACCTTCAAGTGATACAAATATATCCTCATCACCTTGAACATTTTCTTGTTCTATGGCATTAGATGACGAATCATTTCTCCAACTCAGATAATGTTCTCTAGGTGTTTGCGATACCATGAGTCGTCTGTCACTAGGTTGTGTTTCAGGAATTAATGTCGTGGAATCGCTCCCACTCATTTATTCCAAAACAACCACACTCTTAGACTAACATTTATTAATATACTTATCCTCAAGGAAGATTGTGTTTGTACTGACAAAAAGCCTTCCTATCTAGAGGATTATAAAATTATTATTCCCTGGAACCTTTAGGATATCCCACACACAAGCATATTTCTGACCTAGACTCCAACTTTTATGTCTTTCCTTTCAGCACATAAGCCGACATCTCCAAATTCGGATGTGACGTAAATTTGGTTTGTGCACATTCCACAATTCCGGAGAGTTTTGGAACAGACTTAAAATGAAACTAGGTTAAGAATATATGTAGTCGCTCTCAATGCATATCCCCTCCCTCCCACCCACCCACCCAACCAAAAAAAAAGGTAGAGTTTAATAACTCATCATTGACTTAACCATATCTAACAATGTCTTGTTTCTTCTTTCTGAAACGTCGTTTTGTTGGGGTCTACCAAGCGCACTCAGTTGAGAAACTATACTATTTTCTATTAAGTAATCCCTAAATTCTCCTGAGAGATATTCGCCACCTCGATGTGATCGAAATGTCTTTATACTTTTATCCAAATGTTTCTCAAGCTTAGTTCGATATGCTTTGAATTTTTCAAAAGCCTCCGACTTTCGAGTCATCGGGTAAATGTATCCAAATCTAGAGTAATCATCTATAAAAGTGATAAAATACTCATAGCCCCTCTCACAGGTGTATTCATAGGTCCACATACATCGAAATAAACTAGTTCCAATACTTCTTTGACTCTATGTTATTTTGCTAAAAAGAACTTTTTAGTCATCTTTCCTTCCAAACAAGAATCACAGAGACTAGCAATGGTTCGACCTCAATTGAGTTGAGGGTACAATTCCTTGTCAGTCTTTGTATCATATTAAGGTTGATGCGTCCAAGTCTAAGAGCCATAGATATGTATTACTAGTATGGTATGCATTTTGTTTATTATAGTTTGTAGAAGTATTATTATTTTTATTTGTGGAATAGTTTAATATATAAAGACACTCACCAAATATCTAGCATAAATAGGAACTTTATTCATCAAAAGTAAAGCGCATTAGCACAAAATAAGAGAATAACCTTGTCCTATAACAAGAAAAGGAGAATTATATTTCACTTTATATGTGGGACATAATAACAGTCTTTAAGAAGTTGACACCTACCACTATTGAAATAAAATAAACTACTCCTACAGCTCTCGTTGAAACTATTGCTCATGTGCCGACTATAATAGTAAATTGGTCTTCACTGAATTTTTTGCTCTCTTGAATCATCAGCACCTTGCTCCTTTTTAGCTAATGCATCAGGACAGTCTTTCTTCCAGTGTCCTTTCTAACCGCATTTGAAACACTTGCCTTTCAGCTTTCCATCTGCATTGGTCTTATTACCTTCTTGCTTCTTGTTAGCTCTCTTTATTTTCTTTCCACCTCCGCCTTTCATCTTGGAAACAGGGGAGCTACCAATTGCTACATAAGCATCGCCACCTTTAGATTTAAGACCACTTTCCACATTTTATAACTCATTCATCAGCTCAGGTAATAGCATATCCATCTTATGTAAGTGATAGTCCACAGTAAACTGTAAAAACATATCAGGTAAAGAGTTCAATACCATATCAACATGAGTATCTTGATCAATAGTTGCACCTGCAATCTCCGCCACAATCAAGTGTCCAATCATGGCCAACATATGATCCTTCACTGGCGTTTCGGGTTTCATGAAGATGTTCTATAAGGTACGAATGACTTCGAACCGAGCTCTCCTATTTTGATGTGCAAACATGTCCTTGAGGCTTTTCATTATGTCATAAGAGGTTTCAAGACTGTCATGCTTCTGATGTAGCACATTCGACATCGATGCCAAAATGTAACAGCGAGCCAACTTGTCTATAGCCACCTACTTATCATAAGAATCTCTCATGTCCTTGCTTGCAGTCTCAATGAATTGCTCAGGCCAATCTTCTTCAAGCACAAAATCAATTTTCTTAACGGTGAGAACAATCATTAGGTTACATTTCCAATCCACACAATTTTCTTCAGTAAGTTGGTTTTGTTTTAAGATAACAGAAAATGGACTGAGAGACATTTTGCTGAAAAATAACAAAATTGTTGCATATTAAAATTGAGTAGTGAATTTAACATATAATGCATGAATGCACATGTAGATTCATAAAACTACAATAATGTAAAGACTACTTAATCATTGTGATCCAACATGCCTCTCTATAGGAAAGGTCACCGTGTCTACTGATTTGTCCCACCTCCCACCAAACAATCATATCTTGACAATAAATGTCTAGATAAATCTTGTATTGCTTTATTTGGTCACCAAGATCATAAAGGCTCTCTATAGGAGGTTCATAGATGATCTCGATTTGAGTGTATAACCTTTGTCTAGATCTCCAAATACTTGAAAAATAATCCTACCATCTATAGAATGATCTCAAATTATATTCTATCTGAACGATCTTACCAAAAAGAAATCCAATCAAACAACCCGAATCACGCAGCCCTCCTATAGGGAGTCCGTTGCATAACCGGCACGAAGCTAACGCATTCTGTTGTTTATGAATTAACGAGACCGTGAATTTTTATTTAAATAATTACCATCTCCTACTCAATATTTTAAAATAATTGATTTTAAATAATTACCAACTGTTCACATTAATTAAATTAACGTATAGTTTAATTATTACGGACTTCCCTTTCAAGAAAAATTTAATTAAAATTAAATTAATCGAGAAAAAACCAATATTTTAATGAAATGCATTCTATTCTAAGTTTCACGAGCGATGTTGAAATTAATTTTATATGTCATGACTTACAGAAAAATAATATTTTAAACAAATATTTAAATTATACATTAGCAATAAATTAACAATTATTTGTGGCCCAAAGCAAGACTCAATAAACAAATCAAAAACTAGTTGGATCCAAATCCAATATTTAACTAAAATCTTCAAAACAAGCATTCCAAACAACAGCTATCCGTTGAACCAAAGAGCCACTATTCATGGCACCAAACAGGAACTATCTCAGCAACCAAACAACAATAATCCAAGCAACCAAACATGGATCTTCTTCTTCCTTGAGTAAACTGCTTATCCAAACAACCCTTTACCAAAAAAAACACCATGGCCGAATCCCAGCACGTTGCCTAATCGGATCGCTAGAGACACACATCGGAGTTGTGCCACCGTCGTATGCAGATCCAAGTCCAAGTACCGACCAGAGATCCTGATCCCAATTTGCTTGGCGTGCCCATCGCGTGACCACCGTGAAGATCCACCGCACGATCTGGCGCATCATATTTGCGCCACCCATGCCCAAACGTGGGGCCAGAGATTCTAACCGGCGGCAACAGAGATCTCGTCGTGCAGCAGATATAAATGGCCGGAGCATACAGCGCGGCGTGCAGATTTGATCGCACGGTCCGGGCGCTCACCTAATCTGCACGACGCACAGATCATCTAGTGCTCCAAATCTGCCCTAGTGCATATCTCCGACGTGCCGAATCTGGCGTACCATCTCCGGTGTGTCGCATATGCTTGGCCTTGTATGATTTTTTTTTTTTGTTTTACTCGTCGGCCCTTTCATCGGTCTTCAATTATTGTAAAATTAACAAGTCCCATTTTAGGGCTCACAATTTAAATCTATTTTGCTATATATATATATATATATATATATATATATATATATATATATATATCATATCTTAAATTATATACATGATTTAAGCTAATCACACAATCAAATATATGTATATACAATCATATACACATTAACATCTAATCAACTATTTTATCTATTATATATATGCAATACGACATTGAACATATCTTTTTTTAGCAAATTATTGGCGGTGCAAGATTATCGTTCATGACACTATTCATAGGAAAAAAATCTGCATATATCCGATAATTGCATTTAGGTCCTCAACTATGAGCAAACCTGTAATTTGGACCCCTAGACTTTCGTGTTTGTGCAATTAAGTCTTAAATTTGAATTTACCAATAACGAAATTTTTGAATGTTACAAATGGGGTATTGGGGTTTACGAGTACATACATCGGTTTTCTTTCTCCTTTCTTAGTTTAGGTTATTTCCAGCATTTGCATAGCACCATCATCTGTAATTAAAACCATTTGTCCATTCCACAACTAATTATACTAGCACATACACTAAAACTGTTGGAAACTAGCACGAGAATTAGCCAGAAAATAAAATTTTCTTTAATTCAATAAAATCAGGATCTTTGCTAGGCGTTCACGTATTATTATAATTAAAATACTAATGATTTAGTATTATACCTGAATCGATAAACGATATTAGTCTTGATCTAATTCACGAACTTGGTACTCCCAACCTTCAAGTCTTCTATGATATTATCTTAAGTATAGATTACACCGGTGTGTGGGCACCTTTTAATTTAATCAAAAAACTAATTTATAGACTAGTCTGATTTAAAAAATCAAGAAAATAAAATTCAAATCAAACAAGACTTAAGAATTTTTCTCTCTTCTCTTTTCTTAATCGTTGGAATTGTTCGAATTATTTTTATGTCACAAGCAATGTGATATAAATACGACAAACGTTTTGATTGCAAACAACGACAAGAGTCCTGTTAGCATCCAAGTCCAATTAGCTTAACATTGATTTAATTACACATGTAATCCTTGAAGTTGTATCACAATTACAACCAAGTCCAAAACTTTTCATGGTAACTGTGATTAAGCCCAAAACTTTATAGAGCTACAACATGGACCTGTTCGGATATATATTTTATAAGCTCCAATAATTAGACTCTGTCTAGTCGACTCTAGACTGTCCCCGATCTAATTATTAGTCTTTTACTTTTTCCACTAAAGACAAGAGACTGCACTCTCATAATATATAATATTACGGAAGGTGTAATACTTTTTTCTGACTTACCAGTATATTTAATTCATCCTTGTCTCGAGATCCGATAATTATATATGAGTATAAATGACCATTTTGCCCTTTTAATTATTCTCACTAATTTTAAGTTACATTTTTTTCAACGGTTCCGTGAACTAATTCACAGATGTCGAAGTTAGCCGTCGCTAAACACTGAACTCAAATTTATAACCGTTCAATAGAAAATACTTAAGTTTTCACTCGACCAATTTTTTAGGACGACAGTTCCCGACACGAATTAGTGTTCTCTACTTCGCTCATTCTCAAGCTCCCAACTCACTGAGATATTTGATCAACTAAATTGATCTCACCTATTGGTAAATAAAAAACCATCAAACTAACGAAAAAATATACACAATCATGTCATGGGATTTAAATGAAATATCCGGTGATCAAATGGAACTTAATTATTTGTACAGTCGTGCTATGTAATTAAATTCGATACGTGGTCTGTTCAATATACTCCAAGTGTACTAGTATCACCATTAATCTATTTCTGTGATATGGACAAATTGTAAACCTAAATGATTAGATAATCATACTACAACCTTCCGGTACAAGGCACCAACCCTTATACATTAGTTGTGAACAATTTTATTGATGATCAAAATATAAGTTGTGTCACACTATGCTTCTAAACGCAAGTGTTGTGAAAATAATGTGATTGCAAATTACACAATATTGCAAACAAGTAATAAACTGGACCTATTGAGTCTAGATTATCGTTCCTACGAAGACTATCTTGTTTAGATACTAGTTAAATTAATCTCAATGCTAATTTATTTAAAACAATTTGAATTGAGTTGATTTAAAAGATTTAAACTATAACTATGAATTTAAAAAAATAATATAATAACTAATGTAAAAGCAAATAACAATAATTTAGAAGAGAATTATGGTTAAAGCGTTTGGACAAACGAATTCACCATAGTTGTTATCTCTAATTTCTCATCTCAATATTTATTCCTAATGTTGTATTCGGTCGAATTCACGAATTTAACCTAATTTACCTCTCTCGAGTTCAAATTAGTCCTATCTAATTTAATCAACTTAGGCAGTCAGAATGGTCCTTAATTAGATGTATTAATTATCATAAAAATTCAATTCAGACCACATCAATAATAAAAGTGTATCTCTACCTTTTATCCAATTGTCGGATTTTACTACATGGTTTAGATTAATAATTTACTTCTCGGTTCATTACAATCCACAAAATCAATAAAACAATGGCCACTTATTCCAAGCATTAAGAAAAGAAGTAAAATCAAATACTTAAACAATTTATAAATCAAAACTTGAGATTCGAAAATAAAGAATTAAACTTAGGCTATATCGTTCATCCAAACTTTAAATCTAGATACTCATGATTCGAGAGAAAGAAAGCATTAGAAGATTTGAATACATAACTGGGTTCTGAAGAAAAGATGAAAATATGTTGATTATCTTGCACCAGATATCTTGATCTTTACGTTCTAATCTTCTTGATCTTGGTCGTTCTTCGTTTTCTTCACTGTTCTTTTCTTCGTCTTCTCCAAAGAATTAACAACCTTATTTTGATCTAGGTTAGGTCTTTATATAGTGTTTTACTAATTTAACAACTCAAGTACATGAAAAGACAAAAAAAGCCCTCACTGAAATTAAAAATATGCCAAAAACACCCGACGCCGCTGAATAGTGCATTGCTGGCATACAAGAAGTTATGAACCGCTCATGGTCACACCACAAACAAACAAAGTGAGAAAATTGCCAAAATTGGTTCCAATCCATATTTGCACACTTGGTCCTCCAAGGTTTGACATGTATTTTATTTGGTCCCTTATTCATAATTTGTCCTTTTTCTCCTCTTTAGTCAACTTATTTACAGTCCAAGTCCTTCAACTTTGGATCTTATCTTCTTTAGTCTTCTAATTTCTTCTTTCATTTCAATTTAGTCCTCTTTTATTTGCCACTCAAGTCCTTCATCTTGTACATGTTTACGAGTTCATCCCTACTTCTCTATCTTCGTGCACGTTTAGTCCTTTTTTGCCAATTTTTCTTTGTTTCTCTCCAAATCTATTGGAACTCGAGTTTCAACCTAAAACAATCAAATTAATACACAATTAAGTAAATATTCATTCAAGATTATATACAATTGGCCAGTTTTGACACTACAGATAGGCGTAAATCGACACATATCAAATACTCCAAAACTTGAACATTTGTTCGTCCTCGAACATGATTATTTACTTAAACAATCAAACAAATAATATTAAAATTTACTATAGTAGATAGCTTGCCGTGTTTTCTTCAAGTTTTAAAACAAGTCAATCAATAAATATTATTTCTAAATCATGCTATAAAAATAGATTTTTACTTATCCGATGTTCGACTAATATATGTGTATGCGCATAGTTAATCCAATCATCATAAAATTTTAGGTTGATAATATTCTTTTCCCCCAGTGGTCAAATATTACCTTTCTCTCTCGTAAGAATACAAACTCTCCTATTGATGTTCAATCTCTTGCCCTGGGTGTTAACTCTAAAGTTGTCCTCAAAACACTTATTATTTTACCGCTCAAAATTTAGTTAGGTCTAGCCAATACAATAGCTATCTAGATCTGTGAAGATTCTTCCTTTATTGAATGCTTCGACCATCAAGCTTTCATTCGGTAAGTCAAACCCACTAGTCATCTAAATCTCCAATTATGCGCACAAAGGCTCAATCTTGCTTTTGCTTCATTTTATTTTTATTTTAAAATCATCTTATGTGCAAGACCTCACTCCCTTAAGCTTTCTAGATGACCCTTGTAGCGAGCTTTAGGCCGATGGCTCCCAGGTCTGATAGACCTTAGGGCACCAAGTTTTGAGAACTCCTACGGGCTTAATTACTCGAGTCAAATAGGCTACGAAGAGAAGTATAAGATAATGCAAGTGCAATGCCTTTTTTTTTTTACAAGATAAATAAGCGGGATTAAATTCCTAGCATTCGGTCAATACCTATATTCCACCTAGTAGCGAAATACATTCCACACAACTATTACTCAAGCACGGAATCAACACCTATCTAAACATCTTGTGTATTGGTTTAACCACCTTCAAACTATCCTTTCAATTGGTTAGGTAATTGAGTTGTCAACTAGTGGTCTTGGTTTCACAACTTCGGTTCACTATTGTTTCATTGTATTCTATTTAATATACCAACCAAAGGTAGTGATAATCATAACTATTGTGCTCACACTTAATCATATCTTACATAGATAAGTATAGTCTATAAAAACATCTTAAGTAGCATCACCTAGTCATAATTCATGAATTGATAATAGTTTTAAATAATATCATCATAAGCCGACAAGGCTATCCAACATACAAGCACACAAATAATATTTTTTTTTTGCACAACACACACTACATATAACACACACACATAACAATAATTTTTTTCTGCATTGGTTTAACCACTCCCGAACTTAAAATCCACATTGTCCTCAATGTGATAAAAGAAAGTAAAATAAATAAAAAATGAAAGAGTTAACCCGAATTAAAAGGCGTAGAGACAATGTCGGACTTTTAGCTGATTAGTACGCGTTGGAATTGGAATGACGATGTGTAGCCTGAAATAAATAAGAATAATTAAATGTACCCATTTACTAAAAATCGAGAAACGTGATCTACTTTCTAATGCAGTCATAAAATTTTACATGCAATGCAATAAACATATAAGGGATAGAAAAATGGGTTGCCTCCCATTAAGCGCTCGATTTATAGTCTAGAGATCGATTTATTGCAAGTATCATTTATGGAGGCATGAATTGGGCTTTGAAGTCTTGCATTGTTCGCAATTACCAGCTTTGCACGATTTATCCTTTGCTCTCCATATTTTAAATCAGTATTTTCATCTTTAATTGTTGCAACTAGTCCACCAGATCCGGGTTTGCGGTTTTCTTGGCCAATTTTTACTACTTCATCAACTCTAAAACACTCTTCGAGGTCGATTGGTTGCTCGAGTATGGTGTACATAGTGAATATTGTTCGCTTCATCATGTACCTTCAAGATTAGCTCACCTTTTTCAACATCAATAAAGACTCGACTTGTCACTAAGAATGGTCGTCCCAATATAACTAGTATATTCCGGTCATCTTTGATATCAAGGACAATGAAGTCAATTAGAAAGAAGAACTTATCCACCTTGATGAGCACATCCTCAACCACACCTCGTGGGTACTTGATTGACCTATCGCCAAAGTCAGAGAGACACGGTTGTTGCTTTAACCTCTCCCAAACCCAATCTCCTGTAGACAGAAAGGGGCATCAAATTTACACTTGCACCTAAATCACATAAAGCATTAAAATTATAAAATTTTCCAATTGTGCAAGGTAATTTAAAACTCCTTGGATCTTTTAACTTCGGAGGCAACTTATTTAGCAAAATAGTGCTACATTCCTCAGTTAAAGTTACTGTCTCATATTCATCTGGTTTTCTCTTCTTGGACAATATTTTGTTCATAAATTTTAAATATAGTGGCATCTGGGCAAACGCTTCAGCGAAAGGAATGTTGATGTGCAGTTTCTTAAAAACTTCAAGAAATTTTTCAAGCTGCTGAGCTTGTGCTTCTGCAACATTTGAGAAAATGGAATTGGTGGCACATAAGCTTTGATAGGGATTGTCGTCCTCACTTTTGACGATTCAACAGATTCCTTTGAAACTTCTTCTTTTAATTTCGCATGTTGTTCGGGATTTATCTTCCTCAATTACCAACCTGCTCATCATTTTTCTCTGGTCTTTTCACGTGAATTTCTAGCGCTTGTACCCGTCATTCCTAGTAGTGATTGCATTTACTTGCTCTTTTGGATTTGTCATCAGACACTAGGCAAAGTGCCTAGTTTCCTATCTCGATAATTGCGAGCTAACTAGCCAATCTGAGTCTCTAATTTTCTGATAGACGCCTGCTGATTTTGACTATTTGTGTCCAAATTACCCAATACTTTATCAATTTTCTACATATACTGTTGGAATATCTCTCTCAAACTTGGTCCTCTTTCTTGTTGAGCATTGTAGGTATGGCCACTTTGTTGATTCTCAGACCACCTAAAATTTGGGTGTTGCTTCCAACCCAGATTGTATGTTTGTGAATATGGATTATACTGTTGATGTGTATTATTCTGCACAAAATTGACCTGTTCTGGAGATGCCAATAACATACAATCTGACATCGAGTGCTTAGCCCCACAGTTTTTGCACATGATGGTTGCTTGGAGTGCATTCACTCATTGCGTTTGTGTTCGACTAAGAGTTCTACTTGCTTTGTCAAAGCAACAAGTTGTGCATTCGTGAGAGACCGTCAATCTCATGTACACCGCTACTTTTCTTGAAGTTGTACGATCGAGACGAAAACATGGTATGCGTGTTGGCAATCAAATTATATAGACCCATTGCTTCGTTGACATTTTTATTCGCAATGGACCCATTTGCAGAGGAGTCTACTGTTGATTTGGACTGAGGAGATAACCAAGAGTAAAAATATTGAGCTTGTTGGCCTTTTTAATGCCATGGTTTGGACATTTTCTCGAGTAACTCGCTTGAATCATCCCTAAGCTTTATGATACATTTCTCCATCCAAATTCTTGAAAGGTAGAAATTTATAGCTTCATCTTGGCTACTTTAGTTGGTGAAAGTACTTGTTGCAAAACTTTCTGGCTAAGTCATCCCAGGTGGTGATACTAGCATGTGGTTCTGAGTCTAACCATTCTAGAGCCCCATTCCTCAATGTATAAGGAAATAACCGAAGTCTGATGGCATATTCATTTACTCCTTGAAACTGAAATGACGGAACATACCTAGGAATCTGGAGAGATGAGTATTAGGATTTTCAGTCGCCTTTCCATAGAACTGCAGGTTGTTACTGAAAAGATTAATCAGATCAGCTCTTAGTTGGAAGTAGTTCCGACCAAAAGCTGGATAAACTATGTTGAACGATCGTGAGCTGCTGCCGCGAGTTAGGAACCGAGCCATTGGCATGTTTCCATCGTCATCTTCTTCCCTGTCTTCATGTTGTTGATTTTGGTTTGAGCTGCCATTCGGTCGCTTTCTCAACGACTACTCTTGCGACCTCTTGTTCAAGTTCTCTTCTTATTTGTGCATCTCGCCATCCGATTTTGTTGTTGGTTTTTCTGTTTTTGGTTGTGTTCTTTGCGTCTTCGTCTGAAAGCACGCTTAATCTCGTGATCGAAAGTCTCAAGATTGTCGTCATGAGTACAGACAGCATGCAACAAACACTATTTTTAGTAGTATAACAAGAGAAAAAAAAACAAATTAACTATAAAAATTAATTTAAACTGTAATAAATAAGAATAGTTCCCGGTAACGGCGCCATATCTTGTTGTGAAAATAATGTGATTGCAAGTGTACAATATCGCAAACAAGTAATAAAGTGGACCTATTGAGTTCGGATTATTGTTCCCACGAAAACTATCTTATTTAGATAGTAGTTAAATTAATCTTAATGCTAATTTAGTTAAAACATCTCAAGATTGGACAAACGAATTCACCATAGTTATCATCTCTAATTTCTCATCTCAAGATTTATTCCTAATGTTGTATTCGGTCGAATTCACGAATTTAATCTAATTTACCTCTCTCGAGTTCAAATTAGCCCTATCTAATTAAGTCAACTTAGGCAGTCATAATGATCCTTAATTAGATGCATTAATTCTACTAAGAATTCAATTCAGACCGCAACAATAATAAAAGTGTATCTTTACCTTTTATCCAATTGCCGGATTTTACTACGTGGTCTAGATTAATAATTTACTTCTCAATTCATTACAATCCACAAAATCAATGAAATAATGGCCACTTATTCCAAGCATAAAGAAAAGAAGTAAAATCAAATACTTAGACAATTTATAAATCAAAACTTGAGATTCGAAAATAAAGAATTAAACTTAGGCTACATCGTTCATCCAAACTTTAAATCTAGCTACTCATGATTCGGGAGAAAGAAATCATTAGAAGATTTGAATACATAACTGGGTTCTGAAGAAAAGATAAAAAGATATTGATTATCTTGCATCAAGATATTTTGATCTTCACGTTCTAATCTTCTTGATCATGATCGTTTTTCGTTTTCTTCGTCGTTCTTTTCTCCGTCTTCTCCAAAGAATTAACAACCTTATTTTGACATAGGTTAGGTCTTTATATAGTGTTTTACTAATTTAACAACTTATGTACATGAAAAAACGAAAAAGCTCTGACTGGGATTAAAAATAAACAAAAAAAAACAGACGCTGAATAACAAATAAGAATACCACGATCAAACTCAGAGTTTGCAAATCGCGGTCACACCGCGACAAACAGTGAGAAAATGGTCAAAATTGGTTCTAATCCATATTTGCACACTTGGTCCTCCAAGGTTTGACATGTATTTTATTTGGTCAATTGTTCACAATTTGTCTTTTTTCTCCTCTTTAGTCATCTTATTTGCAGTCCAAGTCCTTCAACTTTAGATTTTATCTTCTTTAGTCTTTTAATTTTTTTTTTCATTTCAATTTAGTCCTCTTTTATTTGCCTCTCAAGTCCTTCATCTTTTACATGTTTACGAGTTGGTCCCCACTTCTCCATCTTCGTGCACGTTTAGTCAATTTTTACCAATTTTTTTTTGTTTCTCTCCAAATCCATTGGAACTTGAGTTTCAACCTAAAACAATCAAATTAACACACGATTAAGTAAATATTCATTCAAGATTATACAATTGTCCAGTTTTGACACTACAGATAGGCGTAAATCGACACCTATCAGCAAGCACTCAACTTATATTATCACAAGTGATCATTGACATTTTATTTACATGCTCAATATTAAATAAATGCAACAATAATAAACGAATACAAACCAAAGTTTTATTCAATATAAAATTGTTATTTCATTACAGCAAAATTATACTATTTGAGCATACAACCCAACAAAAACATGCCATACTTTGTATACTGTATTCAATGCTTTCTACAAAATGTTGGAAAATGAAGGTTAGAAACAATCTATCACAGTTTAATTTGGCATCCAAATGAAAATCACAATCAGGATAATTTTTGATTAAATTTGGAAAATAAACCAACACAAAACACAAGGAAACGTGACATTTTTTTGTACTTTACTCCACAAGTGTTATTTAACATTGCTGGGGAAAAAAGATAGTATGTATACTGAGCACTTACCGAAGAAGCCAAACCATATGCCTTCAAAGTTTTAGCAAGTCCAAAATCCTCTGCAGCAAAACTAGAGGCCAAAGAGGAACAAGATCATTAGTAGGGACTAGGGAGGAATTCATAAAAAATATGAAAAGATCAAAGATGGCTAGTTTTAAAATTTGAAGTCAGCAAAGAAACAAAAAATAAAACTCACCTGGATGAATATCGTAATCTTTACTAAGAAAGATGTTGGAGCACTGCAGAGAAAATGCTATGAAAATCAGCGTCGCACTGTACCTTCTTAGTTCTGTCGACTCTGCCTAATGCAGGGTTCATGTGCTAATTTGGGCCTTGTTTGCCATTTTGGCTGATTTTCAAAAGGGTAATTTGCGGCCTTCATCCCTAACTTTTGAACTTTTGGCACTTTTATCTCCATTCTTTATTTTTTGGCATCCATATCCTCAACCTTTCTTATTTTGGTGGCTGAAGTCCCCAACTTTTGAACTTTTGACACTTTTATCCTCATTCTTTATTTTTGGCACCTATATTCTCAACCTTTCTTAATTTGGTGGTTGAAGTTCCCAACCTTTGAACGTTTGGCACTTTTATCCTCATTCTTTATTTTTTGGCACCTATATCTTCAACCTTTCTTAATTTGGTGGCTGAAATCCCCAACCTTTGAACGTTTGGCACTTTTATCTTCATTCTTTATTTTTTTGCACCCATATCCTTAACATTTCTTAATTTGGTGGCTGAAGTCTCTAACCTTTGGACTTTTGTATCATATTTTTTAATTTTTTAATTAAAACTTATGAAAAGTCTATTTAAAGCCAAGTTTTGTGAGTAATGTTGTCTATAAATATTGGTTTATTTAAAAAAACTTATTTTTATAAATTTTATGATATTTTTAGATTAATTTTTAATTTTTTAATTGAAACCAGTTCGACCTTTTGACCTTTGACCCATTATTTTTTTCGGATTGATGGTCAGTCCTACTTTCTGAATATTGTATTATTCAAATAAATAGTTTTATTTAGATAACTATATTTTGATTAATGCTCCATTTGGAGATATTGGTGCAAAAAAATGAAGAATGAGGATATGGGTGCAAAGAATTGAATTTTAATTGAAACCAGGTTGACTTTGGTTCGACCTTTTGATATTTGACCTGTTATCTTTTTTGGGTCGATGACCAGTTCTATTTTCTAAATATTGTATTATTCAGATTAAATTGTTTTATTTAGAAAACTATATTTTGATTAATACTCAATTTGAGGATATGAGTGCAAAAAAATGAAGAATGGAGATATAGGTGCAAAAAATGAAGAAAATCTCATAAAATTTGTAAAAATAAGTTTTTTTTTTTAAATAAATCAACATTTATAGATAAAATTACTCATAAAACTTGACTTTAAATAAACTTTTCATAAGTTTCAATTAAAAAATTAAAAAATATGATACAAAAGTCCAAAGGTTGGAGACTTCAGCCATCAAATTAAGAAATGTTAAGGATATGGGTGCAAAATAATGAAGAATAAGGATAAAAATGCCAAACGTTCAAATGTTGGGGACTTCACCACCAAATTAAGAAAGGTTGAGGATATATATGTCAAAAAATAAAGAATGAGGATAAAAGTGTCAAACGCTCAAAGATTGGGGACTTCACCACCAAAATAAGAAAGGTTGAGGATATGGGTGCCAAAAAAAAAAGAATGAGGATAAAAATACCAAAAGTTCAAAGATTGGGGATGAAGGCCAAGAATTACCCGCTTCAAAATGTGGCAGATTTTTTTTAAAAAAATGGGCTGACATTTTTGGGGCCCTACAATGGCCCGTGGCCGGCCCTGAGTGTTGGCTAAATCAAGATCTGCGACATCAAGAAAATGAGAGCTTAAAAAATAAAGTAAGTAGAAAGGAAAAACAATCATTTTAATCCCGTTTTAATTATTTTACAAATGGCGGGGATAACACATTGTTTGATTGGTCATAAGATGTAATTGCAAATTAATTTAGTGATTTTCTATCATTTATGAGTGCAATTTTGCACTTTTAATGGAATAAGTTGAGATTAATAATTGGACTAGGAAGTCGGACGAGGATTAGACATTGTCAAATTATTGGAGCCTCCAATTGAGTTCCACTGGTAGCTTCATGAAAATTATAAAATTTAGTTGCACTTGTAATTAAAGTTCAAGAATTGTACAGTTGAACCGCATCAAAAATCAAATTAACTTTTGACCAAGTCAAACAATTTGACCTTGTCAAACAGGGGGTTGACTGGTCAAATAAATTTGACCAAGTCAATTTTGGACTTGAAGTTTGAAATATATATATATATATATATATATATATATATATATATAAAAACCGTCAAAAATCTATTTTTCCGCCTAAATGTACTTTCTTATTTAGAATTTCTGTTTTTTTTTCAGTTTTGGAAATGGATTTTTTTAATAGCCATTAAATATATTCATTCTTAATACTACATTTAATACCCGCCTGATTTTTTATTTTTCTAATTGGAGTCCCTCCATCTACCTTCTAATTTAGTTATCATTGCAAAAACTAATTTAGTTTGTTATCATTACAAAAATTAGTTATCCAATGCGGTTTAATTTAATTATCTATATTTAAAATATTTAATCAATTTAATTAATTAATCTTATCTTTGTTTTAGTAAAAAAAAATGCATGAATTTTTCAATACTAAATAAGATTTAAGAGATCACATTTTCAAAATTATTTTCAAGATTATTATGGAAAACAATCAATGCACTTATGCACATTGAAAGAAAAATAAGTCCAAATCTATATTTTTAAAGTTTTGTTATTATTGCAAAAATTAATTTTCCAATGCATTTTAATTTAATTATCCATATTTTAAATACTTAAATAATTTAATTTAATTATTTAATAATTAATGAATCTTATCTTTATTTTGGTCTAAATATGCATAGGTTTTTCAATGCTAATTAAGAATTAAGAGATAACATTTAATATATTGCATTTTCAATATTATTATGGAAGACAATTAATGCAAAGTGAAAGAAAAATAAGTCAAAATTCACATTTTCAAAGTTTTGTTATAATTGCAAATTTTAATTTTTCATTGTGTTTTAAATTTAATTATCTATATTTTAAATATCTAATTAATTTAATTCAATTAATTAATTAATTATATCTTCGTTTTGGTCAACGTATGTATGTGTTTAATACTAATTAAAATTTAGTGTTTAATTTTATTATAACTAATAACTTTCATAGATAACTATCGAAATTATTTTTTGTGAACTCAGGATTATACATAGAGCTTTGAGCCCTCGATTGGGAAATACGGGCTAGGGATGTAACGTCGTGGATTTTCTTAATCTGGAGGATCACTAGTAATCGAAAAATAGTATTTGTCGACTCCAAATTAAATTTCTCGTGAATCCTTGAATGATTTTAAATTTTATCTGCAGCGAAAAAATATCAAAAGCGCAAGGAAATTTCATCTAGACTTCAAAACCTTTCTAGATTTACTGGTGACACTAGATATTGCCATTAATTAGTTGACCAACTTAACATACTCGAAAAATTATGATTTTTGACTAGTGACTACCTAACACTTTAAGGAACAATATATCAAAAATTAAGAATTTCATCAAGTCATTTGGTATATGAAATAAGTGGCTAAAGTAGTCTGAAAACTGTGCCGCGGGTACAACTGGCGCAACTCGGGAAAACAATCATAAATAATTCATCCGACGTGATTTTAAGATTGTTGACCTCAGAATATGCACTATCCACGTGTCAACAGATCTTGATTCAATCCCCTGTCAGCCTTTATGTTACCTGTACACTAGGACGACCGTTAGGTACCAAGATTACTAGAGAAAAAGGGTTCGACGATTGTTGGTACTCTGACGATTAAGTCAACTGCCGGTATATAGCGGTAATATATATAATAGAGAGAAGGAAGATAGTACTTAGGTGTGGGAGAGACATGCATGCAGAAATTTGAGTAGAGTTTAATGGAGAGAATAATCTGTACCTTAGAACAATCGGAGATGTTGTATTTATAGCTTAGAGTTCTAATTGATTTAGGTAAACAATCAATTAGATATCTAATCAAATCCTCAATCCTTATAGGATAATGGTGATTGTGTGTCAATGCAATCTCCTAGATTTCAGCCCTTTTTTGAGTTGATCTCCATTATCACGTTGCCTAATCTTTAGAAGATTGAGATTTGGTTTTCTTGTGAGAATCCGTGTGGCAACGAAACACAATCTTCTCTTAAATATCTCTCTAGTCATTCTGAAATATTACAATGTCTATGAGCTATGATGGATTCGAGGACTAGCGAAGCATCCTGGGTTGGTCATGAGTGTCGAGGCCTTTCATGGGCTTCGCTGCACTTGATTCAAGAGGGCTAATATGTTGTTAGGCTTGCGAGGCCTTCTACAAACTCATGAGGCCTTAGCGGGGCTTGACTTGGCCTTTACTTGGGCCTAGGAGGCCTTACCAAAATTGGGTGGTAACAGTAGTCCCCCAAGTCCAAGCCTATTATTTATGGTAGGCGTAAGACTTTTGAGAAGAAGTTTTTTTTTTTTTTTTTTTTACAACGACGAAGGCGTCTCTAGGAGTTCAGTTGTTATGGGAGGGGGGCCTTCGCCTCGATTGGAATTGTTTGATGGAGTTCCTCGTGCATATATACATGGAATCTTCAAAGCAGTTATGTACAGTCCCCCAAGCCCGAAGCCTGATTATTCATAGTGGGTGAGGTGCAGCCCTAACACAGTCATCAATCTACGAAAGGTAATGATGATGATTCAAAGTGATAGCGCCATCATTCCTGTAGGTGCGTGTTGGTTGTTTGGGGGCGCGCCCTTTCGCTACATTAAATGCCTAGGGTTTCGTTTCCCGCCTTTTGCCCTGGTCTTGACACATGTTCATCACAAGGACGGTTCAGATCATGTGATTTGAATTCGATGGTCAGGATCATTGGGGCATCGTCTATATAAATTGTTGCGCCCGACTTTTAGTATCTCTTCACTTGTGTATTTTCTTCAAGTTTCCTAGGTATTCCGGTGAAAACCATACGAGTGAAGAGTTATACGTTGCTGTCCGTTAAGTTTGTTAGGTAAGGTTATAGAGTCTGATTCGTGTTATTTCATGTATCTCCTTTGTGTTTGTTCGAAATCTCCTATTTTGGCAACCCTCTTTGCAACATTCTTCGACAGCTTCAGAGATTTCTTCATTTGAACAAGGAAAAAAATAGCAATGTTGTTCAAACATGATGATTCACAGAACTAGTCAACCACCGGTACCGACCCTGAGATTAGGGGTGAAGCTTCATCTTTGCCCGTAAGGTAAGATGAAGTTGAGAAAAGGCTGACAGTTGCCTTTTCTCCTCCCTGTGTCTACGAATGGAAGGGAAAAAACTCCAGGGGCCTCGTTAAAGACGAAGGCAAGGAAGAAACAACAGGGCACTGGAGTTCCTGAAATGAGGGTCTCCTTGGACAAAAGGGATGCCCTGTTAGCCTGGCGGCTAGACGAGGAGTTGACAAATTTGGCCACAAAAGCTTCGATGGTTCGCTCGAGGTTCAAAGAAGCGGACCTAGAGGCTATCAAGGTTGATTACGCAATTCCTGAGTCTATCGTACTTAGGGCCCCCAGCCCAGAGGAGCAGGCCGATGACCTACCAGAATGGTTTGTCACCCTTTACGAGCCGGCGATGCAACAAGGCCTTCATATGTCTCTAGCATCCATTTTTTCGTAAAATTTTACGAGATTTCAACCTGGCCCCTTGTCAAATAACGCCCAACGGATGGGGCCAAATGGTGGCTACGTTTTTGCTATGGAGGGTTGTTGAGGTTGGGGACGACTTATCTTCCAGGGAGTTTGAATCAATTTATAGGCCTTGTCGGTCTAGTGGTTGGTTCAATATTTCTCCTCGGCCAGGCCAAAAGAGGAGAACGGCTACCGACAGTCCTAACAAAGTCTACAACTGGAATGAGAGATTATTCTTTGTTGGAAGAGACTGGGAATTTAGGCCGGAGAATCTCCTTTCCAATGTTTCCATTCCTCGCCGCTTTGGAGAGCTTGGTATATATTGTTTTTCCCGTGTGACTTATAATCATCGCTCATGACTTAATGTTTTTATTTTCTTTGCAGATTGTGGGAAGCCGCGATCCCAAAGAGGGATCAAGGAGAATTGAGGTCGAAGTGGGCCAAGGTTCGCCAGCTCGACAGCGACTTCATAAGCCTCAGAAATTTACTCAAAGATCACGACTTGTTAATCCTCTTTGCACTAATGGGTAAGCTTCGTGACTTGGGTCGTGCAAAAGTTGTGTCAGTAGTTGTGCTTGACATTCTAAGGTTTTGTTATTATTATAGTCGTGTTCACTTTCAAGAGTATCTCCTCCTTTAACCTTGAGGACGATGGTGAGTCCAGCGCTGCGGCCCCGCCTTCGTCACAGGAGGTTCAGGCTACGATACCTCTTCGGGAGGTGCCTCCCCATGTTCTTGCTATGACCTTCCTAGATCTAACCGCCTCTCCTCCACCTCCGTCTCATATCCCCCAACAAGACAAAGGGAAGAAGATCACAGAAGGACAGACGAGGCTCTTGGATAGAAGAAGAAGGCTCTAGAGGTTGGGGATGAGCTATTGAAGGATGCCCGTAAGACCAGGCAGACTGAGGAAGGTTGCCAAACGTCGTCGAACTCCACACAAGGGATTGCTGATGCTAGGAATTCATCTTTTCATTCGGGCGGCTGGAGTGCATAAGCATCAGCTTTCGCCATAAGGAACTTGATCCCACCATGATGGAGTTGCTCCTTACTCTCCCAACGATGGCAACGGCGAGTGTCCACAGGTACTGGACCTCGACGTGGGAGAAATCCATCGAGAAGGCTTCCATGGGTGAGCTCCTGTAACTAGTGGAGATGATTGTAGCTTGAGGACTAATTTTTAATAATGAAGTGTACAGAGCCCTTGCTGGCTTTGAGGGCAAGCTTAACAATGAGGAGGCCAAGTCAAATAAGCTCACGGAGGATCTAAAGGCGATGAGCTTTGAGAACACCAAGTTGGGTTCGGAGAATAGGAAACATCGATTCAAATTGGATGCTTTGGTGGCTATCGTGCCTGACTTGAGGATAAGCTTGAGTCGGTCGTTAAAAACATGAGGCAAGCTCGGAGCCAAAAGAGGCACGGCTAAGGCCACAAAGAAACAGCCCGAGGATCGTGCGGTGGCTACTGAAAATATTGTTGCCTTAGTAAACCGCTACTTCGATTCTATGGTTGCTGAGAAAGATAAGCAGGTGGCCGAGGCCAATAGGGAGTTAGGACAGATGAAAGTGGAGTAGTAGAGGTAGAAGCACAGGCTGTGAGATATTACAAGAAAGAATTCCCAAACACGTATGAGTATTTGCGCCTCGCCAATCTCTTCATGCCAGCTAGTGGGGAGCAATTGGTCGAAAGGATCGGGGAGGTCCATCCAGAATGGGACCTTTCATTCCTAAGGCCAGCTCATGCCGACCCTCATGCTCCAATGGATCCTGTAGCTACCGAAGTCTCCTTGTCTACCGAGCTTCAAGCTGAAGGCAAAGCCCACATCCCTCACCCCATTGTAGAAGAAGTCCCAACATGTGCCGTCCCTGGAGAGGCGGCGGGGCAGTAGAACTTGCATTTTTTTAAAATTTATTGTTGTCTTTGTATCTACTCCGGACTTCATTAATGAAACTGATTTTTCTTTGTTTCAAGCATAACCGCTTAGTATACTTTATCTTGACCGACGAAAACATGTATTCAATCAAGTTTCTCACTTGTGACGAGACTTTTATTATGGGATGGCCTTCGTGAGTGGCAAGCCTTTGGTGAAGGTGTTAAGTTCATAGTTTTTCGTTGGATCTCAAGAATAGGATCTGAATTTGAGGAGTTGAACCTGAATTTGAATATGAAGAATTATGGTCAAAGGCATTAATGGCACAGCCTTTTTGTGACGCCCTAGAATTTCTTGGGTTCCAGAGAGTTAATAAAATTCATAAGAAGTAAATTATTGTAGAAAAGTGACTTTAATAATAAAAATCCCAATTTCCAAATAATTGATTAATTCGTAAACATTAAAGGAAAATATATTATCAAATGCTAAATAAACTTGAAAGTGTGACGCTAATCGTCTAAAGCACATAAACAAAACTAATTTTATTTGGCGACCATTGGCACGATAGCTTCACCAACCCGCCACGCATCCATCACATTAATCATTACACGAAAATGGTTAAAATGAGGGATGAGTACAAATAATTATACTCAGTGAGATACTTACTATTTCCACAATCAATCCAAATATTATAATTAGGTATAAAATCATCTTACTAAACTGAACTAGGAATTATCACACCATAACAATGATAATTCATGCAAGTGCTCCAAATAAACTGAAACTCAAATATTTAACTGAACCTGAAAGTTTAACTGAAACCTGAAGGTTTAAATGAACTGATTCATGATTTCTCCCGAAGGAGCACTGAAATGAAGTAATCAAATTACATGCATAAATATAATACATAAAAAGAAAGTGGGAAACACTAATAGCACATAGCATCTCACTTTAGTTCTTATGAATGAAATGTACCGGAAAATGAACGATCGGATGCAAAACTTGCAAAAAGTATTAACAAGGCTGATGAAGAGAATAAAAAATTACTTTGTTTATGTGGAGGATTAAACAAAATTGTTGGCTGCTTTGTCTTAAATAAAACGTGACAGGTGGTCTAATTTTCTATAGACTAGGCTTTGCTTTTTAAAATGAAACAAACTCTAGAGTTTTGGTTTGTTTGGAATTCAAAACTAAATAGGAGAGAGATAGAGATAGAGATACATATTGGAATTCAAATGTGCATGATCTGAATTGTGGCCAAAAAGCTATCCAAGGAAATAGTCCATTTTAATATCATTTAATTATAAAAACTTTTAATCTTCTCTATCTTGAGTTTAGCTTATCTAAAATACTTTTTCTCGGGCCGACAATCGTAATTAAGTACGAGCTACCCAACGAGCCCAAAATCAATATACTAAAACTCAAAATTTCACTAATTAATTATTTAACCCAAAAAAATTAATCGATTCTAAAATTTGGGTTTCTACAACCTATCCTTCTTTAAAAAAAATTTGTTCTCAAAAGTTTACCTTTACTTAGTGAAAAGTCGTGGGTACTTGGCTTTCATCTCATCTTCTTTATCCTAAGTCGATTCTTCCATTCCATGGTTGCGCCATAAAACTTTGATTAAGGGAATTTCTTTGTTTCTTAGCATGTGAATTTTTCTGTCTAGGATTACCATTGGCGTTTCTTCATAGGTTAGATCATGGATTACATCCAAAGTCTGATGGTTGATCACATGGTTGAGATCCTGTAAGTATTTCCTGAGCATTGATACGTGGAAAACAATGTGTACTGCTGAAAGTCTTGGCGGTAAGGCTAATCAGAGTATTACCTGAGCAATAAATCTTGAAAGGTCCAATAAATCTTGGTCTCAACTTTCCTTTCTTGTCAAATCTAAGTATTCCCTTCATTGGTGCTACTCTCAAGAATACTTTGTCACCATTTTTGAACACAAAATCTTTTCTCCTCTTATCAAGATAGCTTTTCTGCTATCTTGAGCAACCCTAATTACATCTCGGATCTTATCCATCGCTCGAACTGCTTGATCAACGATCCAACCTTAAAATCCTTCTTTCTCCAACCTCGCTCCAATAGACAGTGTGTTCGCACTTCCTTCCATATAATGCCTCGTAAGGTGCCATGCATATAGTAGCATGAAAGTTATTGTTATAGACAAATTCCACCAAAGGTAAGTGCACTTCCCAATTGCTGCCCAGGTCTAGCACGCAAGCTCTTAACATATCTTCGAGTATCTGAATAGTCCTCTCTGATTGTCCGTCGGTCTGCGGGTGGTATGCAGTACTAAACTTTAGCTTTGTTTCCATAGCATCCTGTAAACTCTAACATAAACTTCTGCATACTGCTCCATGGTGAAAGTCATCCTAACTGGAAGAAAGTGAGCCGACTTTGTAAGACGATCCACTACTACCCATATAGCATTATTTTCTTTTACAGATCTCGGAATACCCATCACAAAATCCATGTTTATGTGTTCCCATTTCCATTTCGGTATATCCAGTAGGTTAAGCAACCCTGAAGGTTTCTGATGTTCCGCTTTCACTTGCTGACAGGCCATGCATTTACTTACAAAGAGTCCTATTCCTTTTTTCACATTTCTCCACCAAAATGTATCTTAGAGATCTTGATACATTTTTGTACCGCCTGGGTGTGCTGCATAAGGGGCCGAGTGTGCTTCTTGAAGAATTTTCTTTCTTAATCCCTCGTCTTTAGCAACGCACAATCTACCTTTATACATGAGTGCTTTGTCATCAGTCATTTCAAAACCTAAGCGCTTTTCTGTCCCAACGTCAGCCATGATCTTACACAAAAATGGGTCATCATTTTGGGCTTCTCTAATCCGTTCTCTGAGCGTAGGTTCAACTATTAAAGTTGCGATAAGAGCCGATACTTGTATTGGAGGTGTAAAAAACTCTAGTCTCAAGTTTTCAAATTCTTTAACCAACTGTTCCTAGGAGGTCAGAGCGGTCAATTTTCCCATTGTCTTTCTACTAAGTGTGTTAGCAACTACATTAGCTTTACCAGGGTGGTAAAGAATAGTGCAATCGTAGTCCTTAACTAATTCCAACCATCTCCTTTGTATCATGTTTAATTCCTTTTGAGTAAAGAAGTATTTGAGACTTTTATGATTTGTGTAAATTTCACATTTACCACCGTATAGATAATGACACCATATCTTTGTAGGGCGTGAACTCTCACGCAAGTTCTAGGTCATGCGTTAGATAATTATGTTCATATGGTTTTAATTGCCTAGATGCATAGGCCACAACCTTTCCATGCTGCATCAAAACACATCCCAAACCATGTTTGGATGCATCGCTGTATATCACAAATCCTTCCGAACCTTCTGGTATCGTTAAAACCGGTGCTGAAACCAATCTTTGTTTCAATTCTTTGAAACTATTCTCACACTTCTCTGACCATTGGAACTTTATCCCCTTTCTAGTTAACTGAGTCATTGGTCCAGCTATCTTAGAAAACCCTTCAATAAACCTCATATAATAGCTAGCAAGTCCCAAAAAACTATGGACTTTTCCTACATTGGTCGGTCTAGGCCAATTTTCCACAGCTTCGACCTTGGCTGGGTCCACTTCTATCCCTTGTGAAGTAACCACATGACAAAGAAAGCCAATACAGTCAAGCCAAAATTCATATTTCTTGAATTTGGCGTACAATTTCTTTTTTCGAAGGGTGCCCAAAACCGTTCTCAAATGTTCTCCATGCTGATACTTATCTGTTGAGTATACTAAAATGTCGTCGATGAAGACTATAACGAATCGGTCCAAGTACGGATGAAAAACTTGGTTCATTAAGTCCATGAATACAACTGGTGCATTTGTCAACCCAAAAGGCATAAGAGTAAACTCATGGTGCCCATAGCGAGTCCTAAAAGTCTGTTTTTGGGATGTCATAGTCCTTTACTTTGAGTTGATGATAGCCCGATCTCGGATCGATCTTTGAAAACACCTTTACGCCTTTCAACCGATCAAAAGATCTTCTATCCTCGGGAGTGGGTATTTATTCTTTATAGTCAGGTGGTTTAACTCTCTATAGTCGATACACATCCTCATCGACCCATCTTTCCTCTTAACGAATAACATTGGCACTCCCCACGGGGATACGCTAGGTCGGATAAAATCCTTATCCAATAATTCTTTTAGTTGCATCTTCAACTCATGCAACTCTTTCAGTGCCATTCGGTAAGGGGCTTTAGATACTGGTGCTGTTCCTGGTGCTAAGTCAATTGTGAACTCTACTTGTCGATCAGGAAGTAATCCAGTTAGATCTTCAGGGAAGACGTCCTCAAATTCTTGAACCACTGATGTATCCTTCACTTTTTGCTCCGATTGAGGTTTGTTAAGGATATTTAATAAAAATCCTTGGCATGAATCCTTGCTTAACATCTTTTCTTCTTTCAATGAAGACACAAATTTGGGTAGATTCCCAAATCTTGTCCCGAAGAAACGAAATTGTTCTTCTCCAGGCCTTTGAAACAAGACTTCCTTCTCGCAGCATAAAATGGTTGCATGATTTCGACTCAGCCAGTCCATTCCCAATATTACATCAAAGTCTTTCATTCTTAATAGGTACATGTCTGCTTTTAATATCCTTCATTTGATTTCTAACTTTACGTCCTTAACTATTTGATTTGTACTAATGATCTCGCCTGAAGGGATACTAACATCTAACACGCCATTCGCTTTCTCATATTTATTTTCAATCTTATTTATGAAAACATTAGAAATGAAAGAATGCTAGCTCTAGAATCTATCAGGACAATAGCAGGTATATTAGATATTGGTAGAATACCTGTTATCACGTCTGTGTCCTGGTCTCACTCTTGACCTGCCAGAGTAAAGACTCTAGCCTTCCATTTCTTAGGGTTGGTAATCTTTTTTCTTCTTTTCTGGACGCTCTCTTAGGAAATGGCCAGTCTTACGACAATTATAGCATACTCCTTTTCCCTGAAGGCATTCGCCAAAATGTCGTTTGTTGCACTTGGGACATGTAGGGATATTTCTGGTTGGGCTTGACTCAGTCTTTCCTCTCTTATTCTGGTCTTTGTACTTTTCCTTGTTGTGACCCTGCCACTTTCTCTTCTCTGAAGACTCAGCATTGTGCATGGATTTCTTTTCCAACCCTAAGCCATTAGAGATTGCTTGTGCCCGACGTAAAGCTTCTGCATAGGTAGTATACAGCTGGACGGCCATGATTCCTTTGATCTCAGGTCGTAATCCCATCTCGAATCTCTTGGCCTTCGTCAGCTCGGTGTTAACCATATGCGGTGCATACTTAGACAGTCGTTCGAATTTCATTTCGTACTCTCCAAGTGGCATGTTCCCTTGTGTGAGTTGAAGAAATTCTGGTTCCTTTTGGTCCTTCAATGACCGAGAAAAATATTTTCCTAGCAACGCTTACTTGAATTGGGCCTAAGTGAGACTACGTTGTTGCACTGCAGTCCTAGTACGTGAATCAGATTCCCACCAATGGCTAGCATCGTCAATTAGCATGAATTTCGCACAAGAAACCTTCTGCATATCGTTGCAGTTCAAATGCTCAAAAATCCCTTCAAGTCTCTTCAGCCACTCCTCGGCCGCGAAAGGGTCATCATTACCATTAAAGGATGGTGGTTTGAAACGAAGAAACTATTCAACCATCGAACTCGTGTTGTCGACCCTTGTTGCATTTGGGCGTGGCTCTTGAGCCTGCTACCTGCCCAAGTCTTGCACAACCCTCATCAAGTCTCTGAACATAGTTGCTTGGCTTTGTGTTTGTCGAGGCATTTCTTTTGAAAAAAACAAAATAAATTTTATCTTAGGATTGCTCGATAGCATAACACTATACGAAGTAATTTCTAAGGGAGGGAAAAGAAAGAAACAAAATTTATGCAATTTTATTAATATTATTTAATAAAATAAAATAAAAGTTTATAATTAAATCCAACTAAAATTTCTACCAACCTCAACATTTATTAATCTTATTTTAAAAAAAAAATAAACACAACAAGAATAAAATAGAAAAACTATTATTCCAAAATCCTAATCCTCGTCTTCACTTATCCAACTTCCATGTACTCTTGGAACCTTGGCCGACAGAGCTTCATCATCTGAAGTAACACTTGATTCTGGCTCAGATTCTGGTTCAGCCTCATGCCCAATTTCGCCTTGCGCCTCGGCCTCAACTCCTTGTCCTACTTCAGGCTCAGGCTCAGGCTCAATTTCTTGCTCTGGCTCAGCCTCATTTTCAAGTTCGTCTTCGGACTCGGGCTCCTCAAACTCGAATTCGAAATCAGGTTCGTTTACTAACTCTGGCCCTACTTCGACTTCTCCAACGAGCGGTACATTTGCCACCACATCAAACTCTTCCTAAGTATTAATGAGAGACCTACAAAAATCTTCAAAATCTGCCGTGTCCTGATCCAATATATCCTCTAGGGTCCTAAGTATGGCCGTCGCTACGCGCTAGCCCTCATCTGAGAAGGTGTCGAATAGATGTGTGATAGCTTGTGCATGAGTGCTCTGAAACTCGACTTCCAAAGCTCATTCCCAGGCTGCATAGAACCATCGCACATTTTGTTCGATCGTAGAGTCGAGATCCGAAACGAAATGTTCATAGGCTCGAATTATTGCGGTATTGGGATCTACAACGCCCCCATACCCAATATTTTTCCTTGTAGTTTGCCTAATTTTAACCATGTTCGTCACTTATATTACGAAAAGTCTAACAGGTTATGTATTTAAAGTTTCTGGTCGTAAAAAAAAAAAAAAAAACCATGTTTCACATACTATTTAACCTTAAACAACTATACCACATTACTAAATAATTCAAATGCAATAAATAAAAAATAAGACATAAATACTTTTATAAAATCATGTTAATGAATTTATTCGGACTAGCAAAATAATTTACCACAAATAAGCATATTTCTTTATTTCATACCTCAAAAATATATATTGGATGGTGGCTGATCAATGAGTTCTGGGTGTCAAGGTTTCGTGCCAAAAAAAATAAAATATTCATTATATTATTAAATTTTTAGTACTGTTCACAAAATGAATAGTAGACATCATTGTTCATATGAACAGTAAAAATTTACTGTTCTACAAATTTTTTTGCTAATGTTCACGTAAATAGTAGATGATACTGTTCACGTGACAATAAAAATATTTACTTTAAAAATATATATATATATATATATTCTTTTTTTTACACAGTTGGATAACGAAATAAAATTTTTTTTGGGGTCATTACTATTGTTCACGTGAATAATAGACGCGTATTGTTCTCGTGAATAGTAGAAACATTACTGTTCATCAAATTTTAAAATCTCTTTGGCACTATTCATATGAACAGTGCGATATTGTTCATGTGAACAGTGGCAAACAGTGATAAATAGTGACTAGCAGTGTGAAATAGTGACCAACAGTCATGTGAACAGTAACTAAGAGTGACGACACTGTTCATTGAAAGAATCCGAGTCTACAGAACGGTAAACCCGGGCTCTGATACCATTTGTAATGCCCCAGAATTTTTTGGGTTCCGGAGAGTTAATAAAATTCATAAGAAGTAAATTATTGCAGAAAAGTGACTTTAATAATAAAAATCTCAATTGCCAAACAATTGATTAATTCGTAAACATTAAATGAAAATAGATTATCAAATGCTAAATAAACTTTAAACTGTGACGCTAATCGTCTAAAGCATCATAAACAAAACTAATTTTATTTGGAGACTATTGGCACGACAGCTTTACCAACCCGCCACCCATCCATCACATTAATCATTACCTGAAAATTGGTTAAAATGAGAGATGAGTACAAATAATTATTCTCCGTGAGATACTTGCTATTTCTACAATCAATCCAAATATTATAATTAGGCATAAAATTATCTTACTAAACTAAACTGAGAATTATCACAACATGACAATGATAATTCATACAAGCGCTGCAAATAAACTGAAATTCAATGGTTTAACTGAACCTGAAAGTTTAATTGAAACCCGAAGGTTTAAATGAACTGATTCATAATTTCTCCCGAAGAGCACTGAAATGAAGTAATCAAATTACATGCATAAATATAATACGTAAAAAGAAAGTAGAAAATAATAATAGCACATAGCTCCTCACATTAGTTCTTATGAATGAAATGTTTAGGAAAATGAACGATTGGATGCAAAACTTGCAAAAAGTATCAACAAGGCTGATGAAGAGAATGCGTGGAGGATTAAACAAAATTGTTGGTTGCTTTCTCTTAAATAAAACGCGAGAGGTGGTCTAATTTTCTATAGACTAGGCTTTCCTTTTTAAATGAAACAAACTCTAGAGTTTTGGTTTGTTTGGAATTCAAAACTAAATAGAGATAGAGATAGAGAGAGATAGATATAGATATTGGAATTCAAATGTGCGTGATCTGAATTGTGGCTGAAAAGCTATCCAAGGAAATAGTCCATTTTAATATCCTTTAATTATAACAACTTTTAATCATCTCTATCATGAGTTTAGCTTATCTAAAAATACTTTCTCTCGGGTCGACAATCTTAAATAAATACGAGCTATCCAACGAGCCCAAATTCAATATACTAAAGCTCAAAATTTCACTAATTAATTATTTAGCCCAAAAAATTAATCGATTCTAAAATTTGGGGTTCTACACTTATCATTGAATCTGAAGAGTTGTGTCTAAATTTGAGGAGTTATTTTCAAAAGCATTAATGGCGCAGCCTTTTCATTGTATGTGGCGGTCCAGGTGCCCATTAAACAATGCGTTTCTCATAAGCCTCTTTAATGCTTTACATTCTCCAAATCATCCTTGTGCCACGTTTCATGTTCTGGCCCTATATAAACCCCAAGAATCCTTCATTGCTAGTTTTACTCGTTCAAAACTTCTTAGAACTTATGTATTCCATTTTGATGGCAGTAATCTTTCCTGTTGGGAAAGAAAATGAAATTTTCTCGACAAGTTGTCCAATTCATACCAGTAGTCCACTTAAGTTCTTATTAAGGGTGGATGCCAAAGATTTGTGTCGATGATCAATCATGCCTTCACAAACATTTCCGTCATGCTCCAGACCTGATGGGTGCGTTGGGTGCCATGGAGAAGGTTGGGTCTAAGTAACCTTAGCGAGAAGTTTTCAAACGGTATCTCCAAAATGGACATCGATGTTGATGATATATATATTTTGATGATCCTGATTCAGATGACGAGGCTGAAAGCTATTCGCAAATGCGTCAACGAAATTTTTTGAGCAGTATGGCTTAATTAGTCACCAAATCAACTCACATAATGATTCTCATAGTGATATCATATTTGGGAGACTCCCTATCATGGTGAAGTCCAACTTATATTTCTAACGAAGCCCTATGATAGACTTAGCGAAGCACAAGCAGTTGGACGAGGCAGTGGCGGAACTTACGAAGACCAAAGAATAGTTAGTCAGAATAGAGACCTTTTCCTGCACCAACCCTAAATAGGTAGCGGGTCGGTAGATGTTGTTTACATACTCTTCTTATTTACCTTGTAACCTAGGCTTTAATAAATTAAAGATCCGCTTGGTCATCCTCGTCTTTGTGTTGGATTTTATTTATTTCTCAAATGTCATTGCCTTGCCTATTCTATTGTCAAAGTTGAAGCGCTTATTCGAAAAACATTCTAACCTATTGACTTTTTGAAGTTGAGGAGATAACTCGGTGATGGAGTCATGGACCAATTGTTCGAATGTCCTCGCGGACTTGGTCGATGCCTCATCGTTTAAGGTGTTTCTTTGTGATTGACAACCCTTTCAGTGGATGAAGGTAGTTGAATATGAAAGGTTGGCATTGGGTGATGGCGCCATTATTGCGCGTGGCAGGTGGAAGTCTCCAAGCGCATTTAAACCATACTACATTTACATTTTTCTAGGATTTTTTTTTATTAATGCAGCTTCCCTTCCACGCGTCTCTTATCCAACGGTTCATATTTTAGATTCTTCATTAATGGCTGGGATCAAGCGCTAAGCCTATATATACTCTCAGAACCTTTCACTTATTTCATTTCTCCTTTTTGCAGATTTTTTCGAATTCCAACCACCCATACTATTCTACAAACCCTTTCTGGTGAACATATCTTCATCAATGACCAAGTTTATTTTTTCCAAAACTCCATTTTCATCATTGAAGAAGGAGAAGAAGACGATGGGAACGTGACTCATTCTCTGCAACTCCCGGTACTGGGTGCAACATCGGTCTCAGTTGCCACCACTCCATTGGCGCCGGAGTCAGCCATGGGTGCATCATCCTTCTTTCTTTATGGAGAACTTATACTTCCGTCAGTAAGTATTAGGCGGCAAGACAAATGGAAGAAAACTGTCAAGGATGAAGGAAAGGATTGTGCGCAAAAGAGGAAAACGGAGATGAAGGTTTTATGGAAATTGCAAGGAGGAAACAACGAGACACTGGGGCAAGCAAAGCCAAGTGTTGACACCTCTTCAAGAAACTAAAGGATCAACTCAATCTCTTTGAGGTTGGATCGAGCACATCAATATTGGATCCCGTCAGGATGAAGTAGATCTAGCGCTTACGGATATGATGCCGCCCATCAATGATGGAAGCGACCTCAAATCCATAATTATTGGACCTCCATCTGGGAGAAGGCAACAGAGCAAGCAAATCTGCCGAAGCTAGTGAAGATGGCCAAGATAAGCACCGTCAAAGCCATGTACTTAATTGTGTGTTGTACAAGGTATTGGTGAGGCTATGTGGAGTCGAAGGCCATGGATTCCAAGGACGATGATGAGCTACGCTTGGAGAATAAGATCCTTTGTTCAAAGCTTGTCCTTGCCATAGAGAGGCTAGGCATCAGGTCAAATTCAAGGTGATAAAAGCCAAAACAATGCAAAAGGTGTGTATTGACACTCGGAGGTGAGCTGAACTAAAACTTAAAGTGTACGAAGATATGGCCTCATCAAGCGTAAGGATTTGGTTGATGCCTAGGTAGAGCTCATGAAGTCCAAGGAATTGTTAACTAGGTTAAGGTCCAGACTAGTGCAATTTCGATAAAGAGGCAGGCCATATGACTTATATTTTCTTCAGATAGTTCCGCTACTCCTGTTATTACAGTAAATGCATAATGAAAAGAGATTATTTCTCAATCTATGTGGAGTTGAAGGCTATGGATTCCAAGGACGATGATGAGCTACGCTTGGAAAATAAGATCCTTCGTTCAAAGCTCGTCCTTGCCGCAGAGGCCAGGCATCAAGTCAAATTCAAGGTGATAAAAGCTAAAACAATGCAAAAGGTGTGTATTGACACTCGGAGGTGAGCTGAACTAAAACTTAAAGTGTACGAAGATATGGCCTGTATCAAGCGTAAGGATTTGGTTGATGCCTAGGTAGAGCTCTCGAAGTCCAAGGAATTGTTGACTAGGTTAAGGGTCCAGACTAGTGCCGACCCTGATAAAGAGGCAGGGCCATATGACTTATATTTTCTTCGTATAGTTCCGCTACTCCTGTTATTACAGTAAATGCATAATGAAAAGAGATTATTTCTCAATCTATTTTTCCTTCAAGTGTTACTGCTTTGTTTTACCGGCATTTGTATATGTTAAGTGTTTACCCAGCGTGTTGAAGAGTTGGCCGCAATCCATACTCCTTTGCTGCATTGGTTTCTTTACTTACATGTATATGCGTTAAATTTTTACTCGGCGAGTTAAAGAGTTGGCCTCGAACCATACTCTCTTGTTGCCTTTGCTTTGTTTGTTCGCTTGTGTACGCGTTAAGTTTTTATCCAGTTAGTTAAAGAGTTGGCCGTGAACCACACTCACTCGTTGCCTTGTTTTCTTTGCTTGCATGTATACACATTAAGCTTTTACCCAACAAGTTAAGGAGTTGGCCACGAACCACACTACATCGCTGCCTTGCTTTCTTTGCTTGCATGTATGTGCGTTAAATTTTTATCCAGCTGAGTTAAGAAGTTGGCTGTGAACCACACTCCTTCGCTACCTTGCTTCTTTCTTTGTTCACTTGTGTACGCGTTAATTTTTTACCCAGCGTGTTAAGGAGTTGGTGGCGAACCACACTCTCTCGCTGCCTTACTTTCTTTGCTTGCATGTATACGCGTTAAATTTTTACCAAGCGAGTTAAATAGTTGGCCACGAACCACACTTCCTCGCTACCTTACTTTCTTTGTTCGCTTGTGTACACATTCAGTTTTTACCCAGTGAGTTAAATAGTTGGCCGCGAACCACACTCCCTCGCTGCTTTGCTTTCTTTGTTTGCTTTGTATACGCATTAAGTTTTTACCTAGGGAGTTAATGAGTTGGTTGTGAACCACACTCTCTCGCTACCTTGCTTTCTTTGTTTGCATGCATACGCGTTAAGTTTTTACCCAGCGAGTTAAGGAGTTGGACACGAACCACACTCATTCGATGCCTTGCTTTCTTTGTTTGCTTTGTCGGGGTAATTGATTTGAGAGAGACATAACTTGAAAATAATTTAACTTTATTGGAATAATGATGCAGCTTAACAAAGTTGAAAGGAAAACTGACATGCGACTCAGCGCTAAACAAACCTATTGGTAGTTCGGATGAAGATGAGTGATGTTCCAGGGATGCTTCGTCTCATTTCCCTCTGAATCTTCTAATCTATAGGTTCCGGTTAAACTTCTTCAATGACCTTGTATGGTCCTTTCTAGGTGGGTCTAAGGGTTCTGGCTCCTACTACTCATTTAGCCAGAAAGACATTTTTGAGGATGAAATGTTGACTAGGTAGGCCATGTTCGTGACTCTCGAGTTGTAGTACCTGACCATCTTCCTTTGATAAATTGCTAGACGAAGCTGCAAGTTGGCATGCCTTTCTTCTTGTAAGTCAAGGTTTTCTTTATGTAGATCTTTATTAACTACCTCGTTGAAATGCAAGCGCCTTGGAGAAGGCATCCCCACTTCAACGGGGATCATTGCCTCCACTCCATATGCCATAGCAAAAGAGAACTCACCGGTTTTCGTTCAAGAGGTAGTCCGATATGCCCATAGGGTCTCAAAAATTCTTCAGCCTACCTCCCTTTGGTAGACTCCAACTTTCTCTTCAGGTTGTGCTTGATGATTTTGTTGATGGCGTCCATTTAGCTATTGGACTGGGAGATAGTAGGGGGTCGAGAAGTCTCTTCTAATGCCGAGCTCCACACAGTTCGAGTAAAACTTTTCCTAGCGAAATGCGTACCATTGTCTGAACACAAAGGAATAAGGTATCCCAAAACAGCAAATTATATTCTTCTAGACAAACTTCCATGTATTCTCCTTCGTGATTTTAGCCAAGGGCTAAGCTTTGCACCATTTAGTGAAGTAGTCTATGGCTAAAGCCAACTTCATGCCTCTCCGTCCAATTGGGAGGAGACCTGTGAAGTCGATCTACCATTTGGCAAAAGGCCATGGGCCTATCACATCTCTTCACATATGCGTGTAAATCATTTTTTCATAGTCGGCTAGTAATATCCATGTTTCAAGGCCTTCTACGCTAAAGCCATCCCTTCTGCATGATTGCCGTAGACTCTTTCATGTATTTCTTGCATGACATAATCGGCTTCATCCTTAGTAATGTAGCACAGGAGTGGATGGTTAAACCCTCTTTTGTACAAGATCCCGTCATGTATGATGAACTTCATGGCCCTTCTGTGGAGTTTTTGAGTTTCGTCCTTCTTGTCTGGTAAGATCTGATCGGTCAGGTATGCGACGATTTTCTTTATCTATTTGGGAGACTCGCTGATTATCATAGCACTTTGTGGAAGAGCCTCGTCGATGGTCGGCCGATTGAGTTTCTCAACTGGAATGTTTACATCAAGTCGGAGTCTTTGCTACTTGCCAACTTGGAGAGAGCATATACGTAACTGTTTTCCACCCTGGGGATTTGGAGTAATTCGAATTCCTCAAAGTGGGATAGGAAATCCTTGGCCTTTTTAAGTAGGCCACCATGGACTGCTCACGTGTTTTGAAAGTCCCATTAACCTGACTAACCACCAGTTGCAAATTCGCTGTAGAGATTCTTGCCTTCATCTCTTGTGCTAACCTCAAGCTTGCCATGAGCACCTCGTACTCAGTAGCATTGTTTGAGGCTTTGAACTCCAGGTGAAGTGCGCAGTTGAGGTTATGGCCATCAGGGCTAATCAATAGGATCCCAGCACCAGCTCTGGACTCGCTTGAGGATCCATCAACATATAATTTCCATGTTGGTACCTCATGGGCTTGGTTTCAAGCAATCCTTCCAGGATGTAGGTAAACTCAGCCATGAAATCCTCTAGAGCTTGACCCTTTATAGAGGGCCTCGGTTTGTAGAAAATGTCAAATTGACTGAGCTCAACAAACCACTTCATCAGCCTCTTGGAGGTGTTTAGATTTTGGAGAACTGTCTCAAATGGAGGTTCGTCAAGACGTTGATACTGTACGCCTAGAAGTATGGCCAGAGCTTTCTCGATGCAATTATTAAGGAAAAGACGAGCTTCTCCATGTCTGGGTACCTCGTCTCTCCATCCTGCAATGCATTGCTCACGTAGTAGATGGAGAGTTACGTCAGAGCCATCCTCGTAGATTAGTACTGAACTCATCGCCTTTTCAGACACGCAAGGTAAATGAGCAATGTTTCATCGTTCTTTAGTTTGGATAACAGAGGGGCTTTTCTGAAGAGGATCTTGAGTTCTCGAAAGGCATTCTCACACTCTTCTATCCACTTAAACCGCTTTTTTCTTTGATGGTTTGGAAGAAGGGCTGGCATCGATTAGTCGCCTTTGATATGAATCGATTCATGGCCACTAACCTTTCCGTAAGGCTCTGACCTCTTTAGGAAATGAGGGTGATCGCATATCAATGAGTGTTTTGCTTTTCTCAAGGTTGGCCTTTTTCTTGTGTTGGTTTACCATGTAGCATAAGAATTTTCTAGATGCGACCTCAAAAACACATTTCATGGGGTTGAGCTTCATTTGGTATTTGCGAGAATTCCAAACATCTCCTTCAAGTGTCTGATGTGGTCTTCGACATCCACACTCTTCACAAGCATGTCATCAACGTAGACCTCCATGGTGTTTTTGATTTGTTCCGAAACATGCGGTTCACTAATCGTTGGTATGTAGCCCTGGCATTCTTTAGGCCAAATGGCATCATCCTATAACAGTACAGTCCCCGATCAGTAATGAATGAGATGTACTCCTCGTCTTTTACAAACATGGAGATCTGGTTGTAATCGAAGTAGGCGTCCATAAAGTTGAGCAACTTGTGACCGGCAGTCGCGTCAACTAGCTGGTCGATGTGTGGAAGATAGAAGCTGTCTTTAGGGCACACCTGGTTCAGATCCGAGAAGTCAATGCATACCCTCCACTTGCGATTATTTTTCCTTACCAACACGGGGTTAGATACCCATTGGGGATAGACTACTTCTTAGATAAACCCGTTGGCCAAGAACTTATCTACTTCATCCTTCAAAGTACCATACCTCTCGGTGCTCAGAGGTCTCCTTTTCTGTATTTTGGGACACCTCTTGGGATCCACCTTCAGGGCGTGGCAAGCTATAGACAGACTTATTTCCACCATGTCCGCATGCTTCCACGCGAAGACGTCGACATTTTCTCTTAAGAACTGCTTTCAACTTTTCTTTTATCCATTCTTCTAGTTTTTACTCCAACCGCAACATCTCCGAAGGGCTCGAGAGGTTCACCAGAATGTCTCCAATTCTTTTCACCGGTGAGGAAGTGAATATGGGCCTATGATCGGAGGGTCGATACCTCGTTGTGGACCATGTCTTCTTCGACCTTTTCAAGCTCAATATCCATCGGCTCCATTTGTATAGTCACGAATGCGGAGAGCATTTTCTTGCTTTACTACCTTTTGTAGTGTATTCTTATAGCACGTCCTTACCTCCATTTGATTGCCTCAAATTTTGACAACTCCGTCTGGTGTTGGTAATTTAATCGCCAAGTGGTGAATGAAGGTGATTGCCTGTAAATCCTTAAGCGCTGGTCTACTGAGGACCCCATGATAGCCAGAACGGGTATCCTCCACCAAGAATGTGGGCTCTCCAAAATCTAAGGTAATGGTGATCCATTCCTTGTGGACGATGATGTCTCTTATGAAGCCGAACAATGGCTTTGAGATGGCTGTCAACTCATGGTCTATATCCATTTGGTTGAAGGCCCTGCCAAATAGGATATTCACAGCACTGCCATCATCGATCAACATTCGTCCTAGCCCGTTCCTGGCAATAATGATGCAGATTACCAAGGCGTCACAATGTGGATAGTGGACACTGACCTCATCATCTTTCATAAATATGATAGGTGGGGCCTTGGGTTGGTGTCCGTGAACCTGCCAGCTTTCTATCGGTTCTTCCCTTGTTGCCTTAACATAGTTTTATCATGAGTTTATCGCATGCCCTCCAACGTAGGGCCCTCTAATTATAGTGTTGATCTTACGGAACTGGGAGGACTCTTGCAGGTCAGTCTAGTCTAGGTGGATCCATGTTCATGTTGTTCTCCCTATCATTGCAAAAAGGACCATCTTCCTGGCACCGAGGTAGAGGCCTTCGTCCTTGGTTGGGTAGTCTTCAACGTCCTCGAGCTGGTTAGTTTTCCTCTCCTTGTCATTGATTCACTCGCTTAATCAGCTTTTCCACATCAGGGTAGTCTTTTATGTTGTGGACCCGAGTTTGGTGTATACGACAAAACTTAGAAGGAGAAATCACTAGTTGAGGGACCACCACAGGCGGTCTAGGTTGAGAGGCTAGAATTATCTCTATTTGATTGAATCTCTAGTAGCGGTTGGTACGAGGCTCGAGAGAATGCCGTCCTCGATAGTAGTTGGTGCGAGGCTCTATAGAGCGTCGTCCTTCTCGGCTGTAGCAGTCTCATTTATCTCTTTTCTCCCTTTCTCTATTCTCTATTGTCTCCTCAGAATGAATCTCTCATAGGATCAAATGTACCAGCTTAGTATAGGTCTTGCGCTGACTGTTTTGGACATCTCTTTAGAAGGGAGTCCGCATGAGGAGCCCGATTACTAGTGCGTCTCTAGTGCCTTGTCATCAGTGATATTCTTGATTTTGTTGATGACATTGCTGAACCTCTTGAAATACCTTTTCACCGATTCTCCTTCTCTTTATCAAATGTCATAGAGCTGGGTGATATCTGCTATCATTGTCCAATTTCCAATGAAAGCATTGATAAATTCTTGCTTGAGTTGTAGCCAGCTCTTGATGCTCCCGAGTTTCAGTTTGTTGTACCACCTCTTCGTATCAGAGACGATGGTGGTATGAAAATTCTTTACTGCTGGGATGTAACCTTGGAGCCTCATCTTATACACATTGATATGATCCATGGGATCGCCTCTCCCATTGTACTTCTCCATAGAAGGTATTTTGAATCAGACGGAGTATTCTCTAGCCTTCAATTCTTTTGAGAAATGGAGGTTCTCATCATCGTCATCGAGGTCACACTCCAGTTTGAGTCTTTCTTTCTCAAGCCTTGCATCCATAAACTTTGGGTCCTTCCTCACGTCCGAGAAAGCCTCTCTATGCTCGTTGCGCCTGCTGTGTATTGATTGGAGAGACGCTATGGAGGATCCAACTCCCTATCTGTCAAATACAGTGACAGATGTGGCCGACTGGTTTCTCTCTGTCTTGAAGAGGTTTTCCATTTTGATTGTCGTGCGAGGGCTTAGGATTCAGGTTCCGAGGGTTCCGACCATCTAATATTGGTGCTTCATCTTGAGATCGATGGCTTTTGATCGAGCTGAATCTCAAAGGGCTTCGCCAGTCATGGTTACGCTTGTGTCCAAATTGGAGTGATTGATTCTCCAATCGCTCAAGCATTGTCTTCATTCGGGTATTGTCTTTTTCAGGTCCAGGATGTCTTGTTCGGTTGTTCAATTTTGTCGTTGTCTCTTTCTTCTGCGTCAGAGTTACATTATGGAGATCTTGAACACTTTCATGTTGCTTGTTCGTGTGGTGGGACTCGACTTCTTCTTCCAGGGATCTATCTATCACTATGCTCTTCTTGGTAGAAAAACATATTTTTACCACAAGTGTTTTGGTCGTGTAACGTATTTTCATTTTCCACAGACTATGCCAATTTGTTGACCTCGAATTTGTATTATCCACGTGTCAACAGATCTTCAATCAATCCCCTACCATCATATATGTTACCTACATACTAAGACGACCGTTAGGCACCAAAATCACTAGGAAAAAAGGGCTCGACAATCATTGGTACTCTGACAATCAAGTTAACTGCCGGTATTAGAGTTAATATATAAACGGGAGAGAGTACTTGGGTGTGGAAGAGACAAGCAGGAAAATATTTGAGCAGAGTTTAAGGGTGAGAATAATGCGTACCTTAGAACAATCGGAGATGTTGTATTTATAATTTTAGAGTTCTAATTGATTTAGATAAACAATCATTTAGATATCTGATCGGATCCTCCATCCTTGTAGGATAAGGGTGATTGGGTGTCAATATAATCTCTTAGATTTCAGCATTTATTTGAGTTGATCCCCATTATCACGTTGCCTAATCTTTAAGAGATTGAGATTTAGTTTCCATGTGAGAATCCGTGTGGCGACCAAACACAGTCTTCTCTTAAGTATCTCTCTGGTCATTCCAAAATATTACAATGTCTGTGAGCAATGATGGATTCAAGGAGCAGCGAAGCGTCTTGGGTTGGTCATGAGTGTCGAGGCCCTTCATGGGCTTCGCTGCACTTGATTCAGGAGTACTAATATGTTGCTGGGCTTGCAAGGCCATCTATGAACTCACAAGGCCCTTGTTGAGCCCATGAGGCCTTCGTGGGGCCTGACTTGGCCTTTACTGGGCCTAAGAGGCCTTTGCTAATGTGGAGGCCTTATCAAAATTGAGTGGTAACAAAGATGATTCCAAAAATCCGTACTATACAAGAAGTTATACTATTTTGAAAATATGGACAGATTATGGAAACAAAACAAATAAAATTGCAATTTCATATTTAAACTTCCGATTGACAAACTAAATAAAGTTACTATTGTCGTTCGATCTCTCACATCTTTAACATAATATAATAATAGACAAATAATTTACACAAGGAAATTCCACATTTCTTCCAAGTGATTAACTTTAATTGCAAACCATTATAGGTGATTACCTTCGATCACCAACATATAGTTTCCAACATAGACATACCAATTTATGCTATGTTAATTAATAACATCCGTCTAAGCATAACGACAAAGCAAATAACATGTCACACATGTTAACATATAATTTTCTCCATTTAAATTCATAGTTACATGTACGTAAAATAAAGTATAAAATCTACCTCAAATTCATGTTTCTTTTAGAATTGAAGTGGTGGATTTAAACTTTCCTACACCTTTCCAAACAAATCTCGTACGCTTGCCTTTACTTATTTGTAAAAATTGTTTATGAACATGGTTGCTTTGTGTTATGCTTGAACATAAACGAAAGAGAGAAATGGGAGGCTGAAATGAGACAAGAGAAATAAGGTGAATGAAGAGATGAAGGGCCAAAAATAGAGAGCAAATAAAGGGGAGGATGAGGAACTGAGATTTCTTGGACTGGGATTGTGGGAATGAAAATGTGTTATGGATGAGTAGAAGGGAAAAAAACAATGTTTTTCTGGGATTTTTAGGACTGACTTTGTAGGGAAAGAGTGATATATTGTGACCAAATTTAGGGAGGAAAAAGAAGAAGAAGTGAGTGGCTGAGAGAGAGAGAGAGATCTAGAAGAACTTTATAAAGCTCAAGGAGACTGATTTTAAGGTTATTCCATAATCGCCATTCTATTGACCTTGACCCTAGAAATTTATTCCAGAAAAAGACATCGTCTAAGCTTTCTTTATCATTCCGGTCAAGAGCTCGTACGAGCTGACTATTTGCCTGATTTCTAAACACAAGCTTCTTTCAAAGGGTCTCGTCTTCATTAACTCAGTACTTACCAAGTACAGGGCATAGCGCGACAAATCCTCAATTTTTTTTTAATAATCAGTGATCACCATATCTTCTTAAACCAAATAGGGAAACTCCGCTTATTTATAATCTCGCAGGGCTTGCAAAAAATATTTTTTTTGCCAGTTCGGCTATATTGCGCCCATGAAAGATAACACTATTCTTCCTCTGTACAGGTTTGTGACTCTAACTCCCACCAATGGCCTACTGTCCCAACCGGCAAAAATTTGCACACAAAACTTTTTGATTTTCTGGACAAGAGATGTACTGAATTTTTTTTCAATGGTATGCAACTACTCATCGGCTGCCAAAGGGACTTTCCCATCATCAAAGATAGGAGGGCTGTACCAACCAAACTACTCTATCACTAGTACAGTTGGGGCTAATGGAGATACTTGTGGAGCTTGATGTTGGTGAGACACTTATGCTGTAGATTGAGCTGCTAGAGCTCGTCTCATCTCTTCTACTGACAGTTGTAGTTTCCTGATAGCTCTTACTTGTATGGTTGGTGTCATTTCTTTTAGGATAAACAAAAGTAAATGTGTAACGCATTGAAATATAAAATATAAAATAACTAAAAGAGCTCACAATGAAGGAATAATAAAATAACATCTTTTAATATTAAATAATCCTTCGTGACATAAGAGGAGCGTCTTGCCTTTAACAACTGAACAAATTAACAACTAGACTCCATAACTAAATAACTGGAAAGAAAACAATGTCTAGGTATCATTGTCACTGATTTAACCTCCATGGACTTTGGAAATCTTCGGATGTGGGGCCTCGCCATCCGCAGTGACACATGACTTGGCCTTGAACTCCCCCTCCAAGTCCTCCTCAAAACTCACTATTGGCTCGGGCTCAGGCACAAGATCAAACACTGGAGCAGACCCAGGCACATGCTCAACCACTGGAGCCAGCTCAGGCATGGAGTAGAAGCCGCATCTATATAAATAATACTCATCCCAATGAACTATAAGCGCCTCGCTAAACACATCATACTCTACATCCAAATGATAAAACTCATCTAGATCCCTCAGGATCTCCATGGCGACCGGTTGTCCCAAGCCTTTGAGGAAGTTAATCATGTGTTATATGGATTCGGGATTGGAGACAAACCACTCATGACATGCTAACTAATAGTCCACTCGTGATCAGAGACGAACCATTAAAATATTTTTTCCTCCTCGACTTGTCCTAGATTGAACTCACCAGGTTATGCCATGTCTGAAATTCCAATTATGAAAAGTTCAATTAGGTGGATTTCTATTATCTTTTAATTAAATTACGATGAATAAAAATAAATTGTTAAGAAATTTTGGTCAAGTTATCAAAGTATTTAGTGCGTAAGAATAAATATCCACTTCACGTGCTTAACTCAACTTTTCTAAACATATAATTTTAGCATAACTGAAACGAATATAGAAATTCAAATATATATGTTTCTAATATTGTATCAAAACATAAAAGATTCTCAAATCTTTCTTTTTACCCCAGACTTGGCGTAGAGCAGGGATGGCAAGTAGCTACACTAAATTTCTAAACTATGACTCACATAAACTTTGACTTGATAAAATAAAATAAAATAAAGATAATTAAAGTATAATAAAAAATTTACGATTTTCTGCAATTCTACTGAAAAGTAAACATTTTCTCTGATTCCAAGATGTAATGCTCTGAATTTTTAACCCGAATGTCACTAAAAATAAAAGAATATTATTTGTCAACTCTAAATTAAATTTTCCGTGATCCCTTGAATGATTTTAAAGTTTATTTGCAACAGAAAAAATTGAAAGTGCAAGAAAATTTGTAATGGAATTCAAAACATTTCTATATTTACTGGTGACACTAGATGTCGCCAAAAATTATTTGACCAACTTAACATACTCAGAAAATTATAATTTTTGATTGGTGACTACCTAATACTTTAAGGAACAACATATCAAAAATTTGGAATTTTATCAAGTCATTTGTTATATGAAACAAGTGGCCAAATTAGTCTGAAAAGTGTGCCTTGACCAGCGCAACTTGGGAAAACAGTAGTAAATAATTCATCCGTCGTTATTTTAAGTTGATTCTGAATTTCCTTAACAAGCACTTTATCAACCTATCCAACCCCACCGATCTCACTCAAAAAAATTATAGTATACAATAATTTTTACTATTTTGAAAACAGGTGCAGATTTTGGAAACACAACAAATAAAATTGCAATTTCACATTTAAGCTAATTACGATCGACAAACTAAATGAAGTTTCTATTTTCGTTCGATCTTACACATCTTTAACATAATCTAATAATAGACAAATAATTTACATATGAACGGTTTGATTATATAGACACTTATTATCATAACTAAACATAAAATCTCCGATCACTACTTTTTTCTGTCACGCCATCGCCAAGCCCTTCAATCTGGAAAGTAAACTTATTTTTAGGGGCATAAGCATTTCAAAGAAATACTCCGTAGTAATTATATGTGTTTTCAAAGAAATACTCCGTAGAAATTATATATGTAAGTGAGAAAATTATATACAAATACACATACAAAATGCCAAGCATCATAAAATCATAGAAAACATAAATTCTTGGTAATCGGTGGCACATTTCTTTCAAGGGATTATCTTTAATTATGACCCATAGTTTTTTAATATTTTGATTTAATTGTGCCATTAATTCTAGGCCTAATAGTATTTTTGTACTCTTCTCTAAGTGGTCCAGTTCAAGTCCAATTAAGGCCTATTATGAAAAAAATCCAATGAAGGTCCAATGAAGGTAAGAAGGTTCAATTCATCTAGAAAAAACATCCCACAATTTATTTAAGCTCCAAAATTTATGTAATTCAAAAGCTTAAATTAAGGGATATTTTAAACTATAAATTTGGTTAACTGCCACTATTTAAAAAATTACCAATTCATGCACAAGGTAAGTTTTTCCCTTCCAATGGTGATCTTCCAAGAAAAAGGAAAAACAACCCAATTCTTCACCAATACCCCCAAATTCAGTCCTCCTCCCCTCACACCCTCTCTCCTCCTATGATCCCAAACTAGGCCATATGCACACACAATACCCACACAAAACACTTTGAAAGAAAAAGAACAAGAAGAAGAAAAGAGAAAGAAAAAGAAAAGAGGAAGGAAAAAAAAAGAAGAGAAGAAAAAAAGCAAGAAGGCTTCAATCTTTTAAAGATTTTCATAAAAAACGAGGTAGGAATATCATGTGCTAGTGATTAAATCCCTTTACTCATTAATCCATGAACCCAACTCTTCTAACAATTTTTGAACAATTATATTTAACATATTTTTATATCTAAAAACAACAAAACTAATCTAGTACAAAACCTATTGAATTTTTGTAACTGTCGAGCCACAATTGATTTTTTTTCCTTTCTTTCTATCTTTTACATGTGACAGTTGAATGACAAAAAAAATAAAAAACAAACAAACAAACGATAGTTGAACTGTTGTTAGCGATTTTATGTGTTTAATATTTCACAAGTGTACGGATCGCACAAGTAATAAAATGGATTATGAGTCTAAGTATCGGACCCACAAAGATTTAGATAGTTTAATTTCAATTATAGTAACCTTAACCAAATCTGTTAACTTTGAAAATTTGATGATTAAAAACTAATTAAAAAAATAAACTAAGAACAATTAAATAATTATAATTCAAATAAGTGGAAAATTAGATTGATGAAAATTACTTTAACTTTAAGAAAGAAAAGTTCTAGGATCCTGAATCCACTTATAGTTGTTAATTCCTTTATCTTGATTCTTGATTTTGACAATGTATATCAGTTATAATGATCAATAACCCCAGATTGTTTAACAATTTCTCTCAAATAAAATTAAATATATTCATACCTATGTCTCGACTATATCTCTATGACGAATCGAATACAAACGAATGCATTAAGTTTCTATGAATAATTAAAGATTACATAAAGTATATCAGTATATTTCTATCCCCTAACAAATTTTAAGATGATTAAAATAATGTCTAGCCTGCTTTCGATCTTTCGATAGTAAAACAAACCACAACAATAATACCATTACTACGTATATAATTGTAGATCCAAATAAATCAAAATTAATTATTCAAAACTATATTGAAATAAATCGTCAAAAACCAAGTCTTTAAATAGAAGAATTTAAATTACAAGTTTCATCGTAATCGTAGCACCAAATAAACTAGCATAGCATATTAATAATAAGAAAAAAAAAAAATATGGAATTCATCACCCGGAGAAGAAGAAAACTAAAAAGATGATGTCTCGATTTTAATCTTTGTTTAATTCTTGAAAGAATAAATCTTGATCTCCATTTGTTGTTTACGTCTCTTTTTTTTCCCCAAAATTCAACATGCGACTATGAGTTTTTCATCCATATATATAGTTCCCTAATTCGTGCCCAAAAGATCCCAAAAAGTCCTTAAAATCGGGTCAAAACATTTCCTAATCGGATTATAACTCGAAAAGGAAACAAAATCTCCCCGCCAGGACTTAGCCTTGGCGAAAGACCAGGAAAGTGGTTTTACTCTCTGTTGTTGTGAAACAATGCTGGGCGCTCGCCCAGCTTATAATTTTCAATTCTACATCTTTTGTCCTTCCACTCTGGGTTATGATCATTTTAGTCCTCAAACTTTCTATTTTGTCTTCTTTACTCCTCCAACTTTTCATAACCTCCATTTTGGTCCTTCAAGTTATAATAGAGTGAAATTAAGTTCACATATTCTTTAAATATTTGTTAAATTATTGCTCTTTTCGTCTAATCTTTTCCAATTTCTTACCGATGGGTCCAAAACTGAAATAGAAAAAATAACACACTAAATTAAGTAGAAAAACAATAATATGAAGGGATAAAATCTTAGTTTAAATGCTCGAATAAGTGCACAAAATGCACTTATCAACTGTTTTATTAAACGTTGTTATTTTTGCAAATATTATTAACAAATATTTACTTACCTTATTTATTCTTTACTTTGTTGGTAGAATTATATTTGTAGTAGGATATTATGTATGTAATATTTCTAATTAGGTAGAATTTTTTCTAATTAGTATGTATAGATATATATATATATATATATATATATATATATATATATATAAACTATATATATATATATATCTTGTAAACTTGATAATTCAATTGAATCAATGAGAAAATTATTTCTCTACACATATTTTCTCTCATATTTGATATGGTATCGAGTGTCGATTCTGAGCAACAATGTCTAGCACAAACACCATAGAAGCAACGATTGACCAATAGAATCCCATGGCTCTATAGCAATCCGATCATCTCGGTTTAATCCTCGTTTCTAAACCACTTGATGGAAACAATTATGGACAATGGAGTAGGGCTATGAGAATTGCTCTAATTGCCAAGAATAAAATTGGCTTCATTGATGTGAAGATCAAAGCACCAAAAGTAGAAGATGAGAAGTATTCCATATAAGAACGGAGTAATCACATGGTGCTGTCCTGGATACTTAATTCGATACATTGAGATATTGTTGAAAGTATCATATACTCCGAATCTACTACAGAGGTATGGAACGACCTACAAGACCAATTTTCTCAAGGTAATGATGCACGAATATATTAGATTCCCTAAGAAATTGCTGAGGATCCACAAAGAAATCAATCGGTGTCAGCTTATTACACCAAATTAAAGAGACTATGGGATGAATTGGATTCTTATCATAATCCAATTGGATGCACTATTGGGAATCTTAAGGCACTGGCTGAAAGGGATGAGAAGGAGAAGGTCATGCAATTGCTGATGGGGTTGAATGATTCTTATTCCACAGTTCGTGGAAACATACTAATGATGATCCCCTTCCCACATACCAGAAAAGTCCATGCTATTTTAATGCAACATAAAAGGGAAGTTGAGGTTGCAATAGATCGTGAAGGGCAACATTCAATCAATTGGGATAAGTCAAGCAATTGGAGGTCAAACAGGAAAGATGACAATTGGTCGAACCAGTCAACCGCTTCGACAGGAACTAGACAATAGAAACAGTTTACCTACTGTACGATAACTGGCCACAATGTTGATACCTGCTATTTTATCCATGGATTCCCTCCAGGGCACAAGTTTCATGGGAAGGACGTCAAACACTACTACCACTTCTATACTTGACCCAAAGGAAAGAAAAACACTCACAGCCAAGGAATATGAGCAGATCATGACACTTCTAAACAACATGACGGTAATGATAAGTCTTATATTAACACATCAGGTATCAATTCATCTACTACTTCTTTAAGCAATTCATGGATTATTGATAGCGGGGCCACTGATCATGTGACAAATGATGGGATCATTGAGAATAAATCCATGCCAAAGCACAAAACTGTGCAATTATCGAATGGGGGGCATGCTCTTATTAAATCCATTGGTGTAGTTAACTTAGAAAATAATATGACTGTTGATGATGTACTTTATGTTCCCAACTTCAAAGTTAATCTATTATCTATTAGTAAACTTACTAGATGGTTAGATTGATATGTGACATTTTTTCCTGATTTTTGTGTCGAAGAAGACGATTGGCTTGGGAAGGCAGAGTAATGGCCTATATTACCTTTCACAAAAATCACAAATACACCATACTACCTGTAGATCAATCAATCTATGGCATAGACGTCTTGGGCACCCTTCAGCCTCACTTCTTCAATTCCTAGCACAAAGTATTTTAGAAATTAGTTTTGATTCCCACGATATTTGTGATGTTTTCATTTGACAAAACAATCTAGATTACCCTTTAAAGTTAGTCAAATTTCTAGCAATAAACCATTTGATTTAATTCATTGTGATATCTAGGGACCTCATACGATTTATTCTTATTATGGTGCTAGATATTTTCTAACAATTGTTGACGACTTCTCTCTTTATACTTGGGTACACCTCATGTGTTACAAATCTAAAACTCAAAGCATAATTAAGAATTTCTTTGCTTGGGTTAAAACTCAACACAACTTGACTATAAAAACCCTAATGTCTGACAATGGACAAGAGTTCTTATCTTTGCAAGCATTCCTAAATGAAAATGGTACCATTTTTCATATATCATGTCCTTATACCCCTCAACAAAATAGAGTAGTAGAGAGAAAATACCGCCACCTCCTTAATGTGGCTCGTGCCATTAGATTTCAAACCAATCTTCCATTAAAATTTTGGAGAGAACATATCAAGACAACTTGTTACCTTATAAACCAGATACCTTGGCCTTTACTCTCACACAAAACACCATACGAAAAATTGCACAAGAAACCACCACCTTATTCCCATTTACGTGTCTATGGTTGCCTGTGTTTTGCCACCAATCGTAAACCCAGCTATAAATTTGACACACGAGCTAGATGGTGTGTGTTTCTCGGATACCCATCAGGACAAAAATGATACCTCTTACATAACCTAACTGACAGAAAGCTAGTAGTGTCCCGAGACATCGTGTTCCATGAAACCATATTTTCATACGCCTTCCAGTAAAATGAAGAAATCAACTCCATCCTGTTGTCACAATCTATGCCTATGGATGTTGAAATGCCACATTTAACATACCCTGACGATCATCACATAACAAAATAGATAACATCCCTGAAATTCTCAAACACAGCTCCACCAGTCGACCCACCGGTTGATCGGTCCTCTAATCCAGTCCAACAGAGAGCTCAACCAGTCGACCGACTTCACCTAACGGTCAATCAGTTGAGTAGTGTCCATCCACAACCGATCCATCTACCGATCTATCTACCAATCGATTGGTACTTTCTTCTCACCCTCCAGATGCCCAACCAGAACAACCACATGTAGTACCAAATGACCAAGTTCGACGATCCACAAGATCACTTCAAACTCCAATTTACTTGAAAGATTACTATATCAATCATGCTCTACCTACTCATGCCGGGCCTCTTTCGGTCAAATCTAGCACTCGACATCCTATATCAAAATATGTATCATAAAGCAATCTTTCTTCTATTCATCGTGCTTTTACATACAATGTTTGTCATATCATTGAGCCAGCAACATATGAGGCAGCATGCCAGGATCCCAAATGAGTAGCTGTTATGAATGATGAAATTCGTGCCTTGGAAGAAAACAATACTTGGTCAGTTGTCCCGCTTCCTCCAGGTCTCCATCCTATTGGTGGTAAGTGGGTGTTCAAGGTCAAATTTAATTCTGACGGTACAGTTGAACGATACAAAGCACGGCTGGTGGCAAAGGAGTTTACACAGCGAGAATGGATTAATTATAATGAAACTTTCGCTCTAGTTGCAAAGTTAACAACAGTCAGATGCTTACTTACTATCTCCTCGGACGCTTCATCATATGGATGTACAAATACCTTTCTTCATGGTGATCTTGATGAAGAAGTCTATATGACTCCCTCACCTAGATTTTGTCGACAGGGAGAGACACCATTTGTATGTCGACTTCATAAATCTTTATATGGATTGAAACAAGCATCTCGTTATTGGTTTCAAAAATTTGTATCTGCTATTATTCAGTTTGGGTTCAAACAGTCATATGCAGATTACTCACTCTTTACAAAGGTCAGTGGTGATTCATTTACAACTATTCTATTATATGTGGATGATATGATTGTCACATAAAATGATAAAGAAGCAATTTCGTCTACAAAGACGTTCATTGCATCTCAATTCAAGTTAAAGGACTTTGGCACATTAAAATAATTTCTTGGAGTAGAAATTTGTCGCTCGAGATCAGGGATTTCAAAAATCAAAAGAAGTATACTCTTGACATTCTTCAAGAGGCCGAATTACTTGGAGTAAAACCTACAGTATTTTCCATAGAGCAGTCATTGAAATTTAATTTGACAATGGAAAGTTTTTGAAAGATCCCACATATTATCGACGGTTGGTAGGGAAGCTCATTTATCTCACCATTACTAGACCAGAAATCTCATATTCGGTCAATACACTCAGTCAGTTCATGTAGGCACCTAGAAAACCTCATATTGATGCAGTTCACCGATTGCTCCAATACATGAAAGGGGCACCAGGACGAGGATTATATTTCCCATCAAGTGGAAAATTGCAGCTAGCAGGATTTTGTGATGCAGATTGGGTTGGAGATATTACTACACGTCGGTTACAGGATATTATATATTTTTGGAAAATGAGCTTATATCATGGAAAAATAAGAAGCAAATGACCGTGTCTAAATCTTCAGCAGAAGCAGAGTATAGGGCGATGGTTTCTATTACTTGTGAGCTTACATGGTTGAGACAATTGATTACAGACTTATGTGTAGATCACCCACAAGCAGCAACATTATATTGTGATAATCAAACAACAATGCATATTGCTGCTAATCCAGTATATCATGAAAGGACAAAGCACATTGAAATAGATTGTCATATTGTTCATGAACGAATTGTTAAGGGAGAGATCAAGACTGCCTATGTTCTAAGCAACAGTCAGATTGCATATTTATTTACTAAAGTATTGGACAAAGAGGCATTTCACAGTTTCACTCGCAAGTTGGGTGCTCCAACTTGAGGAGAAGTATTAACAAATATTTACTTACCTTATTTATTATTTACCTTGTTGGTAGAATTATATTTGTAGTAGGATACCATGTATGTAATATTTCTATTTAGGTAGAATTCATTTCCTATTAGTATATATATATCTTGTAAACTTCTTCATAATTCGGCTTATTTGCACAAATGGTCCCTAACTTTTGCACTTACTGCGGGTTGATGACCTATCTTTTCATTTTTGACAGTTTAGCTCCTATTTCAAATGTTTTTAGCGACAATGGTCCTTTTCATCAATTTCCTTCCAAATGACTGTGAAATTTGACGGTGGAAATTTTTTTATTTAAAAAGGGCTTATTTGCACAAATGGTCCCTGACTTTTGTAAAGAAAAATTTAGACAGCAAAAGTCCCTAATCTTCGAGAAAGTGTTGAAAGTCCTATAATATTCTAATCCTAACACATATGACCCCAAACCTTTTTGACAATTTTACCCCTAACTTAAATAAATTAAAAATAACTCATAAACCTTTTCAAAAATACAAATAAGTTCTAAATCTTTTTATTTTTTTTACAGATTTACACTTAAAATAATAAAAAGTGTGTCATTAAGTCTCAAAACTTTTAATTTTCTTCACCAAAATGACATTTAAAATGTGTTTGATTAAAATCAGATTTTTTAGTAAAAGTTGTTAAAATGTGTGGTTGAAAAATTGTGGGACCATAAAATATGTGGTTAAAATTAATTGTTGACATTGACTTTGGCTTTTTAGTAAAATCAAAATTGAAAATAAACAGACTCTTAGAGTCTCTACAGATTTTGTCCAGTGGTTTATTAATTAATAAAAAAATTATACCCATGATCAAAATTTGACCAATTTAAAATTTTAATTTATTTTTCATACCAATTAAAAAAAAGATGGTGGTGGGCTAAAGATTGTGAAGAACTTTTTTTTAATTATTATTTAGTAATTGGTAGAGCTGGCAAATGGGCCAGATGCACTGGCCCAATTAGAAATTAGACGGGCCACATAAAAGATTGGACTAGACTAACCCTGACCTAATTTTACATGAGATGGTATTTGTTCGACCAACCCAGCCCGATATTGGGCCATATGGCCAATGGGCCAGCCCAACTTACATTTTAAGTTATTTTTTCAAAATAATTACTTATAATTTTGTAAAAAAAAAAAACAAAATAAAATCCACCATCTTCATCCAAATGGTGTTTGAAGTGTGGGGTAGGGACTTGGGCAAAAAAAAATTATCGGGCCAGCCCGGTTGGCTAGTTTTACCGAGCTAAATTGACCTAATTTTTATTTGATCAATTTTTTATTGGATCAGCCCAGCCCAGAGACCGGGCTATCTGGGCAAGCCCACTGGGTTGGCCCATTTTGCTACCTCTAGTAATTGATATGAAAAATAAATTAAAATTTTAAATTGGTCAAATTTTGATCATGGGGTAAATTTTTTTTGTTAATTAATGGACCATTGGACAAAATCTGTAGAGACTCTAAGAGCCCGTTTGTTTTCAATTTTGATTTTGCTAAAAAGCTAAAGTCAAAGTCAACAATTAATTTTAACCACACATTTTATGGTCCCACAACTTTTCAACCACACATTTCAACAACTTTTACTAAAAAATCTAATTTTAATCAAACACATTTTAAATATCATTTTGGTGAAGAAAATTAAAAGTTTTGAGACTTAATGACACATTTTTTATTATTTTAAGTGTAAATCTGTAAAAAATAAAAAGATTTAGGACTTATTTGTATTTTTGAAAAGGTTTATGAGTTATTTTTAATTTATTTAAGTTAGGGGTAAAATTGTAAAAAAGGTTTGGAGTTATATGTTTTAGGATTAGAAGGTTATGAGACTTTTCAACACTTTCTAAAAGATTAGGGACTTTTGATACAAATTTTTCTTTACAAAAGTCAGGGACCATTTGTGCAAATAAGTCCTTTTTAAATAAAAAAATTTCTACCGTCAAATTTCACGGTCATTTGGATGGAAATTGATGAAAAGGACCATTGCCGTAAAAAATATTTGAAATAGGGACTAAACTGCCAAAAATGAAAAGATAGGTCCTCAACCCACAGTAAGTGTAAAAGTCAGAGATCATTTGTGCAAATAAGCCTCATAATTCAATTGAATCAATACAGATAATTATTTTTCACACATATTTTCTCTCATATTTTATAAATATCCCTGCATTTGTGTAGATTTCTAAATTCCCATTTTTTTTTTTTTTCCATTTTATTCCTTATTTATTTTACTTTAAATCAAGGATATTAAGGACTTTTTAATAGATATTTTGACTTTTAATTGTGAACTAGATGGGAATCCATCATTGACGACTAACCGTAGTAAAACTTAAAAGAGTGTCAATTGAGTAAAGTTCACGGAATCCGTCTTGAGAGGGTGAATTGAGTAATTATAAATTTGTCAACGTTGAAATATAAAGTTGTGTTCTTATAAATTCTCTATTTCTCAATAATTGCAAAAATAAATCATTTTTGCTTTAGTCGTTTTCAAGCCAATAACATACGAATAGAGACAGGCTAACTAAGTTTAGTGCCATAAAAAATGGAATCGAGGAGGTAAGTATCGCATCAAATCTTGTAAGGGCATAATCCGAGCTAGTCGGTATCAAAGCTTAGTACAAGAGTTGGTAGCTTGTTCATAACTATAGTGAGCTTTTAATTACTCATAAGAGTACAAATTTACTGCATATGGGAAAACTTAATAAATTAAGAATCGGTTTGTTGATGTTTAAAAGTAGTTTTTAGAAGATTTTGATAAAAAAAAGATAAAATGTGTAATTTAAAAGTTGATAAAAGTAGTGGATCTCATGAAATATGTGGTTAAAAATGAATGCAATTGAAGAAAGAATTGATACAAGGGCCTCTTTAGAATTTGGAAAATTTATAATTTTTCAGAAAAATCAAGATTTTTTGAAGAGGAAGTAAATAAACAAATAAATAAATAGGCGATTGCTGGAATTGTGAACAATATGGGATCAACAAACTTGTAGCATAAAAAAAATATTCAAGTTTGCAACAAATTTCAAGAGTTGAAATGTAAATATATTAAAATAATGATAATTTAGTCGTGTATATTGAGAATGCTATTTGAAGTTATTGATAATAAGGTCAATTTAGTACAAAAATCTGTAGAGTACAATTGTAATAATCTGTTTGACAGAGATTATAAACTAAAATTAGTTTATTTCATTCGAAATTTTTGACTTTTCAAACTACTTTTAACATGAAACAACAAAATGTCATTTTAAAAATAGAAAAGACAAATTTGTTATTTTATATTAAAGTGTTTTAAAAAGTCAACACTTTTAACTCAAATAAACCAATATTAGTTTATAATCTGGTTTATAATCTTTATCAAACAGGACCTTAGTGCTTGTTTGAAAGTGGTTGTAGACACTTATAAAATAATCAAACATCATTTTTATCTACACATTCTGTAAGACTCACAATTTTTATACATATATTTTGTAGGACCAACTACTTATAATCTACGAAATTTTTTACCTAATAAGTACTGATTGGATCGTTGTTCATGAATGGAATAGTACAATCATTAGTCTCACCATTACCATATAATTCGTTAACTGAATTTGAACTTGCCGAAACTTGTCGAAAATACGACTATAGATTTATTAAAATTGGTAAAGAATAGAGGTATTAAATCAATCTTTAGTTGAAGGGCACGGATAGATTAATGAAGAGGGAAAAATAATGAACTCCAAGATTGTCCCTAACAAAATGACACACTTGGGAGAGACAGACAGACAAACAACTCATATTAAAAGTTAAGGATGATATGCTTTTGAGCAATAGATGGTTTGTCTCATGTAATTACCTAAGTTCACATGTCTCTTTAACAAATAAGCTGCTACTTACTTTCCACCACACAACAACTCATTTAATATGACCCACAAATCATGCGTCGAACAGCTTCATTATTACATTTAGTGCATGGCAACTCATAATCTATATTTACATATAGTCTCTCTATCTAAATATTAAATTCCACGTCGACTACACATGAAATAGATAATGTTTAAAAAATTTAATTTCCAATGCAAGTTATCAATAACTCTGTCAAACTGATGTGACAGAGAAAAAAATAGACAATATTTAGAGTCTCGTCTAAATTCAGAATCTCCGCTAGACATGTCAACTCAGCAAAATGTAAATTTTCTATGCATATTTAAGTGTAATCTAGTTCTTATTTTAATAAAATAAAATACACCTAGATAGCAATTTATAGAATGCAGTGGAAACCAAATTTGAATTTAAATGTCTATTCATTAGACAATTTTATTTCTAGTATTCTCAAAGTATGGAGTATGCACTACTTCCTACCAGACAAGTATATTGAATAACTAGAACCCATTATTTAATTGGAACGCAAACATATACATGTCAATTAAATAGAGACATGAGTACCGAATTTTATACTCAGAGAGTACTAGAGATTAGAAATCTTGTAACACTCAAAAAGCAATCTATAAAATTCAATTGAAATACTTTAAAGTTAATATTTTAAGATGAAACTTCAAATCTTAATATATATTATTGTTTTATGACGTAAATTATAAGATCACGAAGTAAAATCTTGGAAGTACAAAGATATCCTACAATGATACATGAGAGAGCATGAAGAAAATTTAATATTTAAGATATATCTATTTTAATATTATGGAAATCTTTCAATCTCCAATTAAGATCTATGGTTACAACTTACAAGGTCGTGAATAATTTATTTATTTTATTACAACTAATCTAATATAAATTTTTTACATTTCATATTTCCTTATTTATTACAAATTTTTTCTTATTCAAGAATATATTTTTGCAAACAATCCTCATAAATTTGTTGTCGTATGTTTCCTTGTTTAGGATAATATTTTCTCATTGGAGAATATAATTTTAAAAACAATCCCCCATTATTTGCTATAAGATTTTGAATCTAAATAGTTTTTTTTTTTTTTTTTTTTGAATTATATAATTCCTTAATTATTAAATTATTTTCTTGTTTAGTTCTGTATGGAATGTAATGTCTTTATTTAGATATTCGAATTGATATATATGTATAAATTTCTAAAGTAAATAATCTTCCAAATTAATGGTCCCTCCCTCAATCCTATTAATGCACAAATTCCAAGATTTCTACTCTTAACTAGTAAAAAAATAATGTATTATGGAAAATTAGGGACATAACTCCTCAACCTTTCTGGTGGTGTGAAAATGGCTCCCCAATCTTCGAAAGTAGGATTTTGACTCCCCAACCTATTTATCACTGTGAGATGGGGTTTCCAAATGACGGAAATCGAAATTTAAAAGTTAAAATCGGACGCGACTTTCATGTTAAAATTAGAGCAATATTGAGCGATTTGACGATTTTGCTATGCAACTTTAATTCACGTCAAAGTTACTTCACGTAGGGACCCAATCTCACACTGTTAAGTAGGTTAAGAGTCATCTACAAACTACTTGAAAGATTGGGCGGTCCAACACTAATTTTTTTCTAAATTAATTTAATATAATGAAGAGTAAACATAGTGGTGCATGAGAGCATAATTAATAATATTTCTCTTTGAAAGATTGTTTTATTTTATTGACTATATTTTATTATTTTTGAATGGAAAAATATAAAAAAATAAAGAAAGAAGAGCAAACGTGTTGTAGAGGCGCGTTGAGAAGAAATCTTTTGCATTATTGCATATATTAAATCAGTTAAAAATCAGAGACAATCACTTTCAAGTCATTAGTTTTTTTTTTTCCAACTCGATGACTATGGCAAGAATATAATATTAGGGATTTATAGAAGTTATCAAAACGAGTTAGAACGACACATTATTATAAAATCCAAGTATATATTTATATAGATAGAATGAATCACATAAATCTACATACAATCTGATCCAGCGATGCAAATAATTATTCAGTGCAAAGTGTTGACAGCTTAAAAGGGTATCAGAAGATCTCTCTGATTCCTTACCAGTTTTTTATTTTTTTTTGCATTAAGAGTTTTCAAGAATCAAATTTTGTTAGTATAAGCAAATTTTTCATCATTTCTTGAGTCAAAATCATACAAAAAAAAGTGATGGGAAGCAATTATTTTGGGGAGCCGAACCTAGGAAATGAAAGAGGATCATCATCTTCATCAAGAAAAGGCAAAAAAAGCAATTCAGACAAGCCTAAACAACCTCAAAGAGGCCTTGGTGTTGCACAGCTTGAAAAGATTAGACTCCATAGCCAAATGGGCTGCACTTATCTTCCTTCTGTTCATACCCCTTATGCCCCAAATTTCAGCCAGGTATTCACTTCATTTTATTTGTTAGAAACCATTAAAGGGATTAAGTATTTGCTGATATATTTGTGAATTGTTACTAATTCTTGGAGTTTTGTTATGTGTTGACATTTCTTCAGGAAGATATGAGACTTCCAACAGGCTATTCATCATCCTCCTCGTCCTTGTCCTTTCCATATTCATCATCTGTAATATCTTCCCCTTCTTATGGGTTTTCAGGCCCCCATAACGTCATGGTATGATAGCCTTCAAAGAGTTTTGCTTGTGAATTGTGATAATTACAATTAGGTTTGTAATCAAAATTCTTCTGTAAAAAACTTCATATAAGGTAATTAAAAGTATGGATCTGTTTGTCAGATTGTCTCATCCTCATTTTCCTTCAAATTTTGAGATGCCACTTTATAAGGAAATCTCTCATAATTAAAATATACTTATAAACCCTAGATAAGAGTCGAGTCGAGAGGTTATTGATGATTTCAAGATATGGGTATTATTTGTTCTAACAATTTTATGTAGTAAAAACATTAATTTGTGAAAAGGTAAAGTTTTGATGGATTCAAAGGCAAACATGACAGAAATATATGTTCATGTCTTTATTCTAAATCTTATGAACATGTCTGTGTTTATAATAGATGGGTTTGCCAGACTCAGAAAGGGCCAAAATCAGATATGAAGATTCCCAACCGAGCAGTGCTGCAAGGTACTTTTTGACTTTGTGCAAGATTTTCTCTTAGTTTTTCCGAAATTTGGTATAAAATATGTCTTTTCTTGTTAATTTTGCGATGTAAACCAGATGGCATCCAGGCATTGCAGTGTCAGGAACCCAACACTTTTCTCAGCCAAACGCGACGAAGCACTTCTTCAACCTAGAAGTAGAGGTACTTTACAACATTTTACCGGTTGAAAATATCGTTAGTCACCCAATTTATAGCATTGCTTCGAATTGGTAGAACATAATCAATGCTAATAATAAAAGTTTCTATTGCAATTCATATTGCAGGAATCACGCAATAGGAAGAAGAAAGGCAGGAGTGATTCAATGGGCTCAAGTAGTCAAAATTCTGAAACAAGTGACACCCAAGAAATAGATTTGGAGCTCAGATTATGAGTTTAAAGTACCATTTTAACTTTAGCCAATAGATTTGTAATTAAGTTGAGCATCTTGAGTCAACTTATAATCAAGTTAAAGAATCTTGATGCTCTTGTCTTGTAATTTCCATTGGAAAGATCATTTGCATTGTAGTGGAAGTTATTTTGACAATATTCTGATGATGAAATGAAATGAAATTTTATCAAATACATTCTATGGCTTCTCTATGACAGTGTTCTCAATTCTGTTTCTGTTACATAAATTCATCCGTAAGCCTCAAATAGCCGAGCGATAAGCCTTGGATCTGATGGCATATCCACAAAGCCTCGAATACTTTTTGTACGAGATGAAGTTGCTACTGGATTATTTGTTTCTTGGTATGTTCCTTTATCGTCACAACTATAGCTAGTTCATATACTCACTATCCAAGTAGCAAACAATGATTTTAAAAAGTTTTGAGACGAACTAGGAGTTCACATAATTCTCTCTTGAGGGGGCATGATATATAGCAAAACAATTTGAATGGATTGTATATTCGACTTGCATGTTTAGCAGTGCTGAAATTATTTTTAGATATTTATAAGTTGCGGATAATAAATCCTACAAAATATGTAGATCAAAAGTATGTTTGAGCAACTTAAATTATAATTTAAACTCATACAAACAAACAAGTAAGAGGATGAGTCGATTTCCAGCAAATTTATTGCTATACTTATGAACTAAGAGGATGTACCAATTTTTTAATTTTTTTTTTTTGTGAAATTTTTATATACCCAAGCATTTCTTTAGTTCATTGATCCAAAAATCATGGACATGTCTTTAGTAATTTCCTCATTCTAATTGAGTATTCTTGAACTTTAAATTTTTTTTTAGTTACGTCGTCATCACAAAGATTTTATGAAGCCATTGTTGAAACATTACTTTTTTTAATAGTATTGTGTTATATGGTCATATTGTAATGCTAGTTGAAAGGACCCAAACATTAGTACCACGTCATCGAAAGATTCCTTGTAACTATACATTCACATGCATACAATGTATCACAAGAAATAAAATGTTTAGTTGAGTATGCAAAAGAATCGGACAACTAGATGATTGTTTGAACAAAAAAGTTATTTTCAAATACAAAATATTATTTTTTTAAAGTAACTTTTATATATTGTTAAAATAAGTAACTTATTTTTTTTTACTTATATCGGTTATTAAGCTTAAAAAAAACACGCTATTGTTCAATATCATTGCAAAGAACAAAGAAATTATATTATAATAGCTAGTAACAAGTAAAAATATGGAAACAAGAGATTATATGTTGATTACGTTTGATTCAATGTTCTTTTAAATTAATGATTCGATTCAAACTATTGTAAGATAAACAAAGTGTAAAATATGGGTATAATATCTAATGTAGATTGTGGGCACATGTTGTAAAAACTACATTATATATATACATACACTATCCTCGAAGCAATCCCTTGAAGCTCGCTGCCTGTTTCATAGAACACTTAAGCAGTTACAAACTCAATCTTATTAGACGTCAAATCATCCTTAATGCCATAATGCTATATTATATATATAATTTTATATGTATACGTATAGGGATTTATGCCCGTCATACCTGTTAAAAGATTGAGGATACTCTTCCTAGAATCATCTTTGCTTACAACTTTACAAGTGTATATATCTATGAAAGAATAATTCAAGATTCTAGTTAAGATTGATCTCATTAATTCTCACATATCATCACATATTCTCTATCACTATGATGATGTGAACTTATTTATGTGAATCAATTTTATTCCTTGGTTGTCATCCCTTTTCTCATGCTCTTGGCGTATGTTTGGTACAAGGTACTAGAGTACATGACGGATGTTTTAGTCTTGAAAAGTTTCTCGAAGACCCATTTTTGGCGTAGCAATGAAACAATGACTTTTGAAGACAAGAATCTTCGACTTTAAAAGTGAAATTTCTTATATTGTGATTCAACAATATAATGAATAAGATTTTTGTCACTACTATCAAATCTTATTGCCAAAAATATGATTGGTATTGGAGCCAAAGGAGAGGGCGGGTTCAACGATCGTGCCTTGGCCGAACCTTGTTCTCTTTTATTAGCTTATTTTAATTAATTACTTTCTTGCATATTAAGTGATTAGAGCATCTCCAATGCATTATGTGGATTGCTATATAGGTAGCATGCAAGTGGAGAGAATTTTGTTTATGTGACATTGATATCTAATAAATATAATACACGCTCTAACCCAAAATTTGTCTCCAATGAATCATATCTACAACTTGATAATCTTGTCTATATGTATTTTATTTTCTTAAAATGAAAACAAAACCATGTCTAAGTCTGAATTGATGTCAGCGTGTCTAACAGTGTTTCTAAATTTAAATGAAGTTATAGACAATGTCTATTTTTGCATTTGAAACATCACCTTGACAAAATCCTTACCAGATTATATTGGAGGGAAATTTTTTAAAACGTTGTTCCTTTCACTAATGTGCCAAATTTTTTGAGCAATCCATGAAGCATTGGAGATGCTCTTAGGGTGTTTAAGTCTTTAATTAGGTTTTAATTTTTTATTTTCTTTTCTTGGAATTACTATTTAAACACTTTGTTGTTTTACTTGGATAGTTTTGATTATTAAATTAAAAATTTGAGAGTTTTTGTCATCTTCTTGATGAATCTTCCATATTCTTGCAAAGAATCAACGAATCCCACAAAGCATTCAAGTATATGCAGAATCGACGGACTTTGAATCTTTTCGTGCTTCTGCGACACCAATTAGGATATATTTTGTTCATCTTATTGCACGGAATTACATATTACAATCGAGATATATAATTTCTTTTTGTTTGCATGAAAGGAGATCAATAATTTATACCTTTATCTTCCAAGATATTGATCATTGGCAGAACGTGTGTGGATTTGTTATGATACTTGTTGCAGTTATCAAGAATGGAGTAATTTAGTGTCCATGATTGAGTATGAAAATCTTATGGGATTCCTAGATCTCTCTTTTCTGTAGTAATTAATGTGGACATATAAAATATTCCCCTGAATCCATTTCTAGCCATTGTCGAAGATTTTATTCTTAAATTAATTAATTAATTTGGAGGAAAAACTGTTCCACTGATTTTGTATCATTGTATTATAATTAAGAAGATATACAACTAGACATGGGACCTTGGAAACTACAATGAAACTTCTAACCCACGTGTGAAGATGCTACATATATAGATCATCTATTTTTTCTATGGGAATCATATATTTCATAATAAAACCCTGATCCCAAGTAAATTATGAAGAGTGCAATCTAGCTTAAAGTCAAATTTTGGTTTTCTACGATCGAAAATTGAGTTAGGTAAAACTTTTATCAACAAAAATCAATGATCGTGAATTATAAGTTAGTAATTTTGAAAAATTAATTTAATTGTGGTAATTCGTAATCTTAGATTTACCAATGCATAATAAAAAATATAGGTAGTACAATATCGTATTAAAAAGAATTTATAATGAGGTATATTTACCATCTTTGTATTTTTTAGAGTTATTAATTTTCTAAAAAAAAAAAATCACTAGTTATCTAGTTCCTAGAGAATCATTTATATATATATATATATATATATATATATATATATATATATATATATATATATATATATATATATATATATATCTTTGATTGCATTTTCTGGAGGAGCACTTATAAGTTATAAATTATAATTATTTATCCTATAAGCTTCTCATGTCTACTAAAAAAACAACTTTGTAACACCCACCCCACCCTCGACCAGAGTTGCTTCCTAAAAACTGAAAAAAAATTAAATAAAAACATGATCCGCATAACTTTATCATTGAAGATTGATTATCAATATTATATTTATTAGAAAATAGTGTGAATGCAAAAGTCAAGAATTTATCAAGTATAATAATTAAAGGATTTGGATTCACGAGTTCACCATAGTTGTCATATCTAATTTTTCCTCAAGATTTATTCCTAATGTTGTATTCGGTTGAATTTACTTAATTTAACCTAATTTACCTCTCTCAAGTTCAAATTAGTCCTATCTAATTAAGTCAAAATAATCTTTAATTAAATACATTAAATCTATTAAGAATTTAATTCAAGACCGTAATAATAACAAAAGTATGTATCTACCTTTTATCCAATTATTGAATTTTACTACGTGGTCTAGATTGATAACTTACCTCTCGATTTGTTACAATCTACAATTCAATGACAAATAATTGCCAATTATTTCAAGTATTAAGAGAATAAGTAAAATCAATACGTAATTAATTTATAAGCAAAACTTGAGAATTGAAATTAATGAATCTAAACTAGGTTACATCGTTCATCCAAAATATAAATTTAGCAACTCAAAATTCGGTAGAAAGAAAAGATGGAAAATTTGAAAAGTTTGGAATACATAACCAAATATGAATAAAAGATGAGAAGAAATTGAATATCTTGTACTAAGAATTCTTCGTCTTCACATCCCAATCTTCAATATCTTCGTCGTTCTTCCTCTCTTTATCTATTCATTTCTCAATTGTTCAACTTTGATTCTTGTATATGGTATCCTCCTTTGTTTTAAATCATAATCACTCTTTATATAACTCCAAAACCCTAATTTAGAGTAGAAGACCTGTCCCAAAAGAATTAACAAATTAGAGTTTGACTAAAATAAGAAAACTAGAATTCTGGTGTCACGAATTGCGCTTAAATCTCTGATTATTTGCACAATAGTCCTTCAACTTTTGGATGTTTGCAAGTTGGTCCCCATTTTCAAGTTTTCGTGCACTTTCAGTCATTTTTCACCTATTTTACTTTGTGTTTCTCCAATTCCATCCGAACATGGGTTTTGACCTCAAGCAATCAAATCAACACACAATTAAGTAGAAATTTACTTAAGAGTACTTACAATCATCTACTTTTGATGGTCCGGATAAGTGTAAAATGACACTTATCAAATACCTCCAAACTTGAAAATTTATTCGTCCTCGAACATGACTATGTACTTAAACAATCAAGCAAATAATATTAAAATTTACTATAATAGATAGCTTGCCGTATTTGCCTCAAATTTTTGAAACACATTAAACAATTCTTAAGAAACATCTAAATCATGCTATCAAAATCAATTTTTACTCATCCGATGCTCGACCGACGCATGTGTGTGCACATAGCCAATCCAACCACTATAAACCTTTAGGTTGATAATATTCTACCCCTCAATGGTCAAATATTTCTTTTGTCTCTCGTAATAATATACTCTTCATTTTGATATTCAATCTCTCACCCTGGTGTTAATTCTAAAGTTGCCCTAAAAACTTATTCTTTTCTTGCTCAAATTTTGGTTAGGTCTAGCCAATATATTATCTGTGATGATTTTCCATTTATTGAGTGCTTCGACCATCAAGCTTCGACTAGGTAAGTCAAACTCACTAGTTATCTAAATCTCCAAGTTATACTTACAAAGGTTCAATCTTGCTTTTGCTCTTCTTTTTTTTTTTTTTTTTATATATATCTTATGTGTAAGACCTCACTCTCTTAAGCTTTCTAGATAACCCTTATAGTGAGCTTTAGGCCAATGGTTCCCAGGTCTGATAGACCTTAGGGCACTGAGTTTTGAGAACCCCAACGAGTTTTATTACTCGAGTCAACTAGGCTACGAAGAGAGGTATAAGATAATGCAAGTGCAAGGTGCTTTTCATTTTTTTGTGCAAGATAAATAAGCAGAGATTAGATTCCTAGCATCTGGTTAATACTTAGATTCTACCTGGTAGCCAAATACACTCTACACAAATATTACTCATGCACTAAATCAACACCTATCTAAATATTTTCAGCATTGGTTTAACCATCTCTAAACTATCCTTTCAACTGATTTAGTAATTGAGTTGTCAATTGGTGGTCTTGGTTTCCACAACTTAGGTTCAATATTCTTTCATTGTATTATATTCAATATACCAACCAAATGGAGTGATGTTCATGACTATTGTGCTCACACTTAATCATATGTCACATGGATAAGTATAGTTTATAAAAAGGCATAAGTTGTATCACCTAGTCATAATTCATGAATCGATAATAATTTTAAATAAATATCATTATTAGCCGGTAAGGCTATCCAACATACAAGCACACAAATAAAAAGAATTTTTTTTACTCACATAATATTATCAACAAAACACACAAATGTAACAAAAAAAATGAAGTCGTCACCTCAAGCTTAAAGTACACATAGTCCTCAATGTGAACAAAAGAAGGCAAAATAAATAAAAAATGAAAGATTGTACTTTATCGATTGCGGCGAGGAGAAACCATCGAATGGTATTTTATCAGTAAGTATTGGGAGCAGAGTCTTCATGACACCTTTACCTTTGTGAAATCCTAATGGAGAAGATGAAAATGTAAGAAGTGGAGGCCTAAATTGCTGAATTGTTACCTTTCTATGATAAAACTAACAATTTGGGATGAGTATGAAAGAGTGGGATAAAAATTTTGTTTGTTGGGGAGAAAATGAAGTGTACAAAAAGAAGTTTGGGGTTAAAATAACCCCCAAATTGATCGCGGACAACTGTAATTTTTTTTCCTTCTCTAAATCATCGCTTTTTGTAATTCAACCGCAGGCAACCGTAAAAAATTTTTTAACCTCTATGTCACTATTTGTTGCGGTTCAACCATAATAAAAAAATTTTGAACGACGATGCATAGCCTAAGTTTAGAAAATTTTAATTTACTTAATTACTAAAAAAGGAAAAACGTGCTCTAATTCCTAATGCAATCCTAAAATTCTACGTGCAATGCAATAAATAGATAATTGATAGAAATATGGGTTACCACCCATTAAGCGCTCGATTTATAATCTAGAGCTCGACATTTTGCAAAGTATTACTCACGGAGACTCGAATTGGGCTTTGAAAGTCTTGCATTGTTTGCAATTACCGGCTTTGCAAGACTTCTTCTTTGCTCTCCACATTTAAAATTTTTCATTTTCATCTTTAATTGTTGCAACTAGTCCACCCATGTTCACATCCGGTTTGCAGTTTTCTTGGCCAATTCTCACCACTTCATCAACTATAAAGTACTATTTGAGGTCGACTGGTTGCTCAGGTACGGTATACATACTGAATATTGCTTGTTCATCATCTTGTACTCTCAAGATCAGCTCACCTTTTCAACAACATCAATAAGGGCTCGACTTGTCGCTAAGAATGGTCGGCTCAATATTACTGGCATATCCAGGTCCTTTTCGATATCAAAGACAATGAAGTCAACTGGAAAGAAAAATTTATCCACATTGATGAGCATGTCCCCAACCATACCTCATGGGTGCTTGATTGATCTACCAGCAAGTTGCAGAGATACATTTGTTTCTTTTACCTTTCCCAAACATAATCTCTCAGAGATGTAAAAAGAGCAGCAAATTAACACTTGCACTTAAATAACATAAAACATTAAAATTATAGAATTTTCTAATTGTGCAAGGTAATTTAAAACTTCCTGGATCTTTTAACTTTAGATGTAACTTATTTAGCAGAATAGCGCTACACTCATTAGTTAAAGCTATTGTCTCGTATTCCTCTAGTTTTGTCTTCTTAGACAACATTTCTTTCATAAATTTTAAGTACAATTGCATCTGGGCTAACACTTCAGTGAAGGGAATGTTGATGTGTAGTTTCTTTAAGACTTCAAGAAATTTTTTAAACTGCTTGTCAAGCTTGTGCTTCTGCAACATCTGAGAAAAAGGAATTGGTGGCACATAAGCTTTGACAGAAATTGGTGTCCTCACTTTTGATAATTCAGCAGATTCATTTGAATCTTCTTCTTTTGATTTTGCATATTATTTCCCAGCTTTTCTTCTTCCTCAATTACCAATTGTTTATCCTTTTTCTTTTGCCTTTTCACGTGAATCTCTGGCAATTGAACCTCGTTTCTATTAGTGATTGCATTTACCTACTCTTTTGGATTTTCAACATATTGCTAGGCGGTGTGCATGGTGTCCTATTTGGCGGTTGCATGGCTAAATGGCCAATCTGAGTCTCTAACTTTCTAATATATGCTTGTTGATTTTGATAGTTTATGTCCAAATTAGCCGCTCCAATATTTTATCAATTTTCTGCATATACTATTGAAACATCTCTCCCAAACTTGGTCTTCTTTCTTACTGAGCAATATTGGTATTGTCACTTTGTTGATTCTCAGACCACCTGAAATTTGGGTGTTGTTTCCATCCTAGATTGTATGTTTGCAAGAATGGATTGTACTGCTGGCTTGAATTATTTTGTACAAAATTTACTTGTTTGTTTGGACTGGCCAACAACATACAATCTGCTGTATAATAATTTGCCCCACAATTTTCACAAATAGAACTTGTATGGACCGCATTCACACCATATGTTTGTGTTTTGACCAAGAGTTCTACCTGCTTTGTCAATGCAGCAAGTTGTGCATTAGTAACTAAAAGATTGTCAATATCATGTATACCTGCTACTTTTCTTGGAGTGACACAATCAGATAAAAACATGATTTGTGTCTTTGCAATCAATTCAAATAGTTCTTATGTTTCATTGACATTTTTATTTGTAATGGACCCGTTTGCTGAAGAGTCCACTATGGATTTTGATTGAGGAGATAGCCCTGAGTAAAAGTATTGAGCCTGTAATCCTTTTTTAATGCCATGATTTGGACATTTTCTGAGTAGCTCCTTGAATCTATCCCAAGCTTCATGATACCTTTCCCTATCTAGTTGCTGAAAAGTAGATATTTCCAGCTTCATCTTAGCTACTTTAGCTGGTGAAAAATACTTGTTGTAGAATTTTCTACCCAAGTCATCATAGGTGGTGATACTAGTATGTGGTTCTGAGTCCAGCCATTCTAACGCCCCATCTCTCAATGTATAGGAAAATAGCCTAAGTCTGATGGCATCATCATTCATCCATTGGAACTGAAAGTTATGGTACATCCGTAGGAATCTAGAAAGATGAGTATTCAGATTTTCATGTACCTTTCTATAGAATTGCGATTATTCTTTGAAGAGATTAATCGATTAGCCTTTAATTGAAAGTCATGCCGACCAAAAGCGGGATAAACTATGCTTGAACGATTAGGAGTTGTTGCGGAGTTAAGAATTGAGCCATTGGCATATTTCCATCGTCATCGTCTTTTTCATCATCATGTTGTTGAATTTGCTGAATTGCCAATCGGTATACTGCCAGCCGACGGCCTTGGTGGCCTATTGTTCAACTTCTCTTCTAACTTGTGCATCTACCATTAGAAGTTGTTTCAAAATTTTCTATTTTGGTTTTGTTCTTTGCGTCTTAGTCTGAAAGTACCTTCAATCTCAAGATCGAAAGTCTCAAGATTGTCGCCTTGTGAGCGGAGCATGCAACAAATACCTTAAACAAAGAAGAAAAATAAAAAGTATAATAATAATAATAATAATAATAATAATAATAATAATAATAATAAATAAAATAAAAATAAAACTAATACTAACACTAACGATTAATCCAAACTATTATCAGTTGAGAATAGTTCCCGACAACGGCGTCAAAAATTTGTTGTAAGAAAATATTGATTGCAAGTGCACAATATCGCAAACAAGTAATAAAGTAGACATATTGAGTCTGGATTATCGTTCCCACGAAGAATATCCTATTTAGATACTAGCTTGATTAATCTCAATCCTAATCCAATTAAGACTTTTCCAAATAAGTTTATTAAAAGATTTAAACTATAACTATTGATTCTAGAAAATAGTGGGAATGCAAAAGTCAAGAATTTATCAAGTATAATGATTAAAGGATTTGGATTCACGAGTTCACTATAGTTGTCATCTCTAGTTTATCCTCTCAATAATGTTGTATTCGGTCGAATTCACGAATTTAACCTAATTTACTTCTCTCGAGTTCAAATTAGTCCTATCTAATAAAGTCAACTCACTATATCTCTATGTGATGTCAGAATAATTCTTAATTAAATACATTAAATTTCCTAAGAATTCAATTCAAAATCGAAACAATAACAAAAGTGTATTTCTACATTTTATCCAATTGTCGAATTTTACTACGTTGTCTAGATTAATAACTTACCTCTCGATTCATTACAATCCACAATTCAATGACAAATAATAGTCAATTATTCCAAGCATTAATAGAATAAGTAAAATCAATACGTAATTAATTTATAAACAAAAGTTGAGAATTGAAATTAAAGAATCTAAACTAGGTTACATCGTTCATCCAAAATATAAATTTAGCTAACATATTTTTAGAAAAATTGTGACATTCTAGAATTTCAATTTTTTTTTTCAGTCATAACTTACTATCCAAATTCGTAACTTTTTTGTTAAACTTAATTGAAAAATTAATCTTTTAAAATTTGGTTAAACGGTATATAATGATCAACAAAAGTCAACTAAAAATCGTAATTAAAATAATAAAACAAATTTATCGACCCAATTTTTCTTCACATAATTGATTCTAAATACTCAAATCATAATATTGTTCTCAAAATACAAATATAATGAAACCATATCCTTATGAATGTTATGATTAGAGCAATAAATAAAGAGCGAAAAATAAAGAACACCTGGATTTATAAATGTTCGCCTCAATATAAGACTACTTTATGTCTTGAGTCGCTGTAGTATTGGAAAAGTCTTAATTGGATTATGATTAGAATTTTTAAATCAACTTAATTCAAAGAGTTTTAAATAGATTAGGATTAAGATTAATCGAGCTAGTATCTAAATAGGATAGTCTTCGTGAAAACGATAATCTGGACTCAATAGATCCACTTTATTACTAGTTTGCTATATTGTGCACTTGCAATTAATATTTTCTTACAACATGTTTCTATATATTAAGATTTTTCAAGAATATTATTTCCTTGAAGAATTAGTTGAATAAAGTTGTGGTTTTCGATTGAAAGATATAAGGAAACTTTCACAATATGGAATGGTGTAAAAATCAAGACAAGAGGTTTTGGTTCTATTCTTGATGAGGCAGAGATAAAAATATGGAGTTTTTGTATCTTGTAATTCTGAATCTGTTTTTTATTTAAATTTTAGTTGTAGTTGTAAATCTCAAAACCATTTGGTTCTAACTTCTTTTCTTAGTAGATTGTCTGCAGGTCAATAGATATTATCTAGTGGGGATTTTACACTTTGGTGTTTATTGTTTAATATTTACTTTATATCGACGCATGCTTAATCCTTACTTCCGCTTGCATCTTTTATGAAAGTAAAGGACTTACAAAGATAGTTTAGTAACTTCAAAATATTTAAAGTCCTACGCAAAAACAACAAGCCCACGGGTGCACTTTCAAAGTTAGCTCTGGCAAATCCAAAGGACGCCTAATGTCCAAGCACTAAAAGACAAGCATTGTGCGTGTAATTGAAATCGAGAGAGATGGATGAGTAACCTAGCTGGATGGATCCTTTGGTGAACAATAACCTACCAAAAGATCCACTCGAAGTAAAAATATTTAGAGTCTGAGTGGCCGTGTTTGACCTTATAGATGGAAAATTATACAAACAAGACTTCTCAATGCCCCACCTAAAATGCTCGCAACCAACGAAAGCGCATGAAATGCTATCTAAAATACATAGTGGAATATGCAAGAATCACCAAAGGGCTACTACTCTGCATTTAAAGCCTTGAGATAGGGCTACTATTAGCCCACTATGAAGGAATATGCAAGAGAGTTGGTAAAAAAATGTGATGCATGCCAACATCATGGTAACCTGATCCACATACCATCTGAACAAAAGTATACAATCTTTGGGTATCCATTATTTCAGCAGGGGTGGATATTTTGGGACTGTTACCTAAGGCTTAGGGATAGAGAAAGTTTCTACTAGTCATCATCGACTATTTCACTAAATGGGTAGAAGTAGAAACAACTAACTATAATCACAACTGCCAAGATACAAAGTTTTGTATGGAACAATACTATATACTTTTTTATCATATCGATAGTGGTAGATAGTTCAACAACCATAGCTTCAAGGCTTTTTGTGAAAGCTATCACACAGAGCACCAACTAACTTCAGTCTTCCATCCACAAGCTAATGGGCATGTCAAATTAACGAATCACACCATACGTGAGATTTGAAAACCAAGCTCGAAAAAGAAAAATGACTTTGGGCAAATGAATTATCTAATGTGTTGTGGACGCATCATACAACTCATAGAGAGCCAACAGGAGAAACACCAATCAAAATGTCTTTTGGGATGAAAGTTGTAGTCCCAGTGAAAATATTGAATCACTCAGGCTGAATAAGTATAAAGAAGCTTGAATCTGTCGCTACTAGGCCGAACTTGACCTACATGAGGGAATAAGAGAGAAAATAGCCATAAAGATTGCAACCTACAAGCGAAAAGTTGCTCAATATTTTAATTGAAATATGAGAACTATAATGTTTTAGTTAGGAAATCTGGTGCTCTGAAACGTTGTGACTGTAGGAACACCTCCTGCTAAGTTACAACTAAAGTATTAGGGCTCTTACAAATTAATTAAAAGTGTTGGAAAATGAGCCTACAATTTGACAAACCTAAATAGCAAACCCATGGGAAGACCATGGAAAGCTGAACATTTTAAAAAGTACTACCATGATAGATTTAGTACAATTTTTAGTCAAGTAATAAGTTGTTGAAGTTTTAGGCTTTTCCTCAAAGTAATACAAGCTACCGGCCTTATAAAGGGCCATGGCTCCTTGTAATTCTGAACTTTGCCACCACTTTTCAATGACTTTATAGAAGTGCTAGCATGAATGGGACATCCTAATGCATCTTTGTATAAGTTCATTGCTTCAGTTCATAATTTCTAGAAGACTAAAACCATGTGCTACTCTAAAAAATTGGTTAATGTTCTAAATCACACGATAAGCTTGGTGGTGATCTGAATAAATTAATAAAATGGTTAATGCTCCAAATTACTCAATATTTGTATTGTGTATCTGACCAAATGGCAATTGAGAATTTGGAATTTGAGTATTTGGAATTATGTCAATTTAGTTTGGGTTTATGGATGGTGGGTTTTGGACTTTGGGTTTGGGTTTAGGTTTGGGTTTGGGTTTGGGTTTTGGACTCTTGTCTTTGGTACTGTAGTGTTGGGTTAAGTTGGGTCAGTGAATAAATTGTAAAAAAATAAAAATTTTATAAAAATTAACAAATTTGGTTCCAAGTCGTGCACCAAAACCAAGAACTGACTTCGGATCCAATCGATTCTTGATTTTGGTTCCTAATTTTATTTGTTTAGATGGTTCCGATTCGGGAGGTTCGGTTCTGGTTAAAATGCCCATCTCCTAGTGGTGAGCACAATAAAACCATAAAATGGTTAACGCTCCAAACCACTCAAGAAGTCGAGTGGTGAGTGCAATAAAACCATAAATTGGCTAATGCTCTAAATCACTCAATAATTCAAGTGGTGAGCACAATAAAACTATAAAATAGTTAATGCTCCAAATCACTCGATAAAATGGATGAAGTGTAGGATGAAGCCAAAGAATGGCTAAGTGCACACTAAGTCGATCGATCGACTTAGTGGGTTAAAGATTTTATATTAAATAAATTAATGTCTAAGAAGTGGGTTAGAGATTTTTTATTTAGCCAAAATGTGGCTAAGTGACCACTAGGTCGATCGATTGACTTAGTGGGTTAAAGATTTTATACTTTACCGGTAACTTTTCTAAAAAAGCTGGGTCCAATTCATCCTAACGAAACTCAATGTTGATGTGTTCAGTCCGGCCGTAAGGAGCAGGAATAGAGGTCCACGTCGTACCTTGACGAGATGGAGTTGATTCTCCAGTTTTCTAATGGAGAGTCATTCGAACTTGCTTGACCCTTCTGGAATCCACCGTGTCATCTTCATCTCCCACGGCCCTTTTTGGCACAACTTTCTCTCCTTAATCTTTGGTAATCCCTTTCCCTTTGTCCTGCCGTCGGACATTCTCTGATGCAAGCAAGGATTCTTCAAGAGGAAGAGATGATGAAACACATGTGGCTGCTTTAGACACCAATGGGACAGTGTCCACTAGAATGGGCACCGTACTTGATATCGAGAGTTTCAGGGGAAGAGTCACTGCCTCGCTTTCAACTCCTGCACCAGTTATCTTGAACAATGGTATTTTGGAGAAGTAAAAACCAGCCATTGATGACAATAGTTGAGTTCTGAAATAATGGGAAAAAGAAAGAAGTAAAGGAAAACAATGAAAAGTTGTGAGAATATATATGGGTGCAATACTTGATCCCAGCCGTTAATGGAGATCCTAGAATCCAAACTTTCTAGATAACAGACTCGTATAGGGGGGATGCATTCTGGAAAACCCTAAGAAAGTGCAAAGGCTGCATAACTTAAATGCGCTTAGGGACTTGTACCTTCTTTGCGCACTAATGACGCCATCAGCCTACGTCACGCATGAAAACGTTTGAGAAGACATCCCGACCAGAGAGCCTCGCATAGCTTGCGGAGGCATCCTGATCAAAGAGCCTCGCTTAGCTTGTGAAGGCATCCTAATCAAAAAGCCTCGCATCGCTTGCGAAGGCATCCTCACCTTCTTTACCTCTTCCCTAGCCTTAGCTAATTGGTTATCCTTTTCAGCAACCATGGCCTCAAAGTTGATGTTGGTTACGTGTAACAACGGCGGTTTCAGCCCACGGGCGGCCGATCTTCGCCTAATTTCTGGGCAGCCTCAACACATTTTTGAGAGGCCTCGGTAGCCCTTTTTTTGGTCCCAGGCCTGTTTCAAGCTCTCCTTTGCGACCTTCAACTCAACCTCATGCATGGCCATCAAATCGACCATCACAGCCACCACAGTATCCAGCTTGAATCGAAGAGCTCTATTATCCAACTCAAGTTTAGCTTTCTCAGTACTTATCACTTTCAGATCTTCGGATAACGTCTTTGACTTGGCTTCTTCCTTACTGAACTTACCATCAAAGCCTACGATGGTGCTGTACATCTCCTTGCTCGAAACCAGCCCCTGGATTAAGTTCATCTTCGCCAATTGCAAGAGTTCGCTCATGGAAGCCTCCTCGGTAGTGTTCGATGAAATTCTGCAAGCGTAAGGGATCGTTGACAAGTAATAGTAAAAATGAGTAAAAGATTATCGTTACCACGAGGACTATGAATTATAATTACTTAAATTAAATTAATTCTAACTTAACTTGAATAAACACAATACATTTTTTATTGTTGTGATTTTATTGGAAAACTAGACTAACTTAGCTCAATTAATGAAAGTTACTTAGTGAATTCGAGTAAAAACATAAATAGACAAATTATGCTAGTAATCCGACTCCGCCTTTATTTTCACTTTAATCCCGTCTTCACACTTCCTAATCCAATTTATTCTTAAATTGACAATCAACAATCGTAAGTTATCTAAAAATCTTATTCGAGTAGAATTAGACCTATTTTCATATACGCCTCCAAAATATTTCTATTTTGGGTTCGAATATACAAAAATACTTTCAAAAACAAGATCATCTAATTTGATTGCACCAAGCATAGAAAATTATTTCTAATCTCTATAGGACTTGGTGTTTAAAACCATAATGAGCTAATTTATTTTGAACTTTTTGGAAACGAAAATAAATCACATACACGTTCAAACGGTGATCAATCATTTAAACGGACATTCAATTTATGGCATGAATCAAAATATCATAAATTGGGATTAAGAAAATGAATTCGTGAATTAAACGAACATAAAAAGGTTTACATCTTCATCTATTGCACAAAGAAATTAGCCTACTATTATTCGATTACAAAAACTAGTATTAAATAGAGAATTCATCGCCCGGATTATTGGATTACAAGAAGAGATATGAAAATTTGGATTTAACCCAGTTGAAGTTCTTCAAACGAGATGCCACACAAATCTGGTATTTCTTCCTTTCTTTCTTGCCAACCAATTGCCAGATGAAGAGATTCCATCTCCTAGTTTTGTGTTTTCGTCATCTTTTTCTATAAGGTTTTTTTCTACCCTTTTTTTCTCCTTCAGAATGCCCTTTTATATCCTCCATTTAGGGTTCAACAAGATTTCCCAAGAGTCCAAGATTTAGCTGCCAAAATTAGCTTACGAATAGACAGAAGGTCTGCCTGCAGGCTGTCCGCTCAAGCTAACAGAGAGGGAGATTTCTCCACTCCTACCTTGTCTATTTGCCTTTGTTTTGGTTCCGGTTGACTCGGGTTGGCTTTGGTCTTCTATTGGTAATACATTTGAAGTCTTGTTGATGAATTTTATTAGTCTTTTCCATGCCCCAATTCGTGATTTTAGCTTCATTTCACCTCCTTGTCTCCAATGATCTACGTCGTCCCTAAATATACGAATATTGATCGAATTAGCGCAATAAATGCTCTTTTTTAATCGAGATATATAGTTAAAGGTTAAATCAAAAGAGGTTAAATACGTGTATAAAATACCCCTATCAAACTTCCAAACTTAAACTTGTGCTAGTCCCGAGCTAAACTAAATAATACTAAGACTTGAATGCACATGTTTATTGTGATTGTGTAAGTCGATGAAAAATTTGCATTTCACTTCAGGATAATATTAACGGGTTAAATTTGCGAAATGTGTCTTGACATTGCTACTTAAAAGATTTTAAAAATTTATCCAATGTGTAACTCGTGTGTGTGTAGATAGCTATTTCCAATCATTGCTTTTTAACTCAAAAAAGGTTATGTGAACAAATGAGTGTTTAAATCTCTTCCACCCCAACCCTCGATGGTCAGTTATCCTTTCTCCTCTCGTGATTTTTTTACCACATTCAAGAATCTATCATTTCTGCCTGAGGGTTTTCAACTAAGGTTAAACTCACATTTTTAACTTCTCACTCTCAAGTTGGAAGGATCTAACTGAAAAAAAATGAAGTTTAGATAGGCAATAATATTCTATAATGTCAAGTGTTTTGGTCCTTAAGAATTCACTAGGCAAGTCAAACTAATTATGCATCTAAATCCCGAATTCACGTCCAAGACAAAACCAGGCATGCAGTACTTTCATGATATGTTTTGCTACTGTTTTTTTTTTCAAGTAGGTAGTTTTTGCTCTAATACTGAGGTAGCCCTCTTCCTTGGTAAATCGTCTCCTACATATTGTTCGTACATAGGGCCGGATTACTCAAAGTTAGCTTTCACACATAGTACATACAACTTTTTCCTACCAGAAAAGCCTTCACTTATTGCAGTGTCTTGATTTAGGACTGAAAGATGGGATTAGAATTCTAGTAAACAGTCAATGCCTAACTTCAACTTGCTGACCAGAACCACTTACAACGTTTCTTAATAAGGACTGAATTATTGCTTCTCTAAACGAACACAATTATCAGCTCAATCACCCCCAAAATTAATCTCAGATGTGGGTTAAGTGACATTTTCAATGAGTATTTGGGAATAAAGTTTCCTAAAGTCTTAAAATTAGACCTCTATTTAGTAACACACAACCCAACTCCAAGTATAAGTAACAAAAGGAATAGCTATGTGCTCGAGGTTGAGAGTCTCACAAGGGTAAAAATTTAAAATTCTTATACAATAGCAAAGAATGTACTCATTTCACATCACCGGCTTTGGATCAATCATAAATATTCATAAGCTAGCAAAATATTCACTTTGTTACACAAGGGTCGACTTCAATTTTTTCAATTTTTTTTTTTTTTTCAAGAGCATTTAATAATTAGATAACCAAGTTCACTAGCACCCACCTCCAACAGAAAAATTACACATTGTCCTCAATGTAAATAAAAATGTAAAGAAAAGAGAGAAAGAAAAAATAATAAAAAAAATTGAGGATAAGAGTGTATTGAACGTCCCAATCATTGGGGAAGAGGCGGTGGTTAGAGACTGAAATAGCTGAAGAGTTGCGTCAACTGAGTGGAGAGCCCCTCGTGCTCCGGTCTGCAGGCTTCGGCCTCTTGTACTTGGGCTTTCCGAATCTCCCGAATCTATGCCGCGATTTTAGCATGCAAGGTGCACCATTCATGAAGCTTATGATAAATAGACATCAATGTCGGTTCAGTGGCTGTCTGAGGGAGGTCTTCGGCCATAGGATCGTCATGAGAAGGTTTGAGATCACCAGCTAAAACACCCGGACTGCCCATGGGACCATCTGTGCTTTGCTCTAATTTGCAGGTCATGTGTAGTTCAGAACTACATATCCCAATTCAGTCGATCTGCATTGTACACTTTACTGTGGTGATCTCATGAGAGAGGTCAATGCCGTGCATTTCACAAAGTCCTGTAATAAGTGACAGGAATGCCAAACATCTTCGGTTGTTGTACCATACATTACAGAAGATGTAGTTACCAATATTGAGTGTCTTAGTCTGGAGCCAGTGTAGTAGGCGTGCCCGCTCCATAGCTATTGTAGAGGTATGCGACGTAGGGAGAAGGTTGGCGCTCACTATTTTGTCAAGGATCGTACTTGAGGTAGAAGACTTTTATAGTCTAATGTGCTACTTCCATCAAGCCAACAATCAATTCCTTGACAAATGGAGGTGACTACTTCGTGTGGATTTGTATTGGTTGCTTGAAAAACGTCGGCCTCCGTGTTGTCAAGTCCATAGTAGCGGAGAATTGCTAAGTGGGAGAACGGAATATATTGCCCTTACATGTAGACTTGCCGATACTTAGGATGCTCGGGGTTGTCGAGGTTGTCGTGGATATTGGCGTAGAATTTTTGACAATTTCAACATAGGAAACACGAGGAGTGGCTACAAATGTCTCTCACTGATTCCTCACAATAACTTGACCAAGCAATTCATTTTCAAAATCTGATGTTAAAACCCTTCGCTCTGGTATAATACTATGTCTGCTTGTGTCGTTCTTGTATACTAACCAAGCTTCCTCCGTTTCAAATTTGGTGTTGTCATACACGGCCGGTTGTTTGGAATTCTTCTTTGATGGAACTTTTCTTTTTCTCGAGCTTGGTCCCGCATCTTGTGTTGGTTTCTTTGCTCTCGACATTGTACTTATGAAGCAAGAAGAATAAGACGTTATAATCAAGAAGAATTCAATAAGTAAAATAGGTGTGGTATGACAAGCACATGCTATGTTTCTTCCGTGGAAAGTGGGGTGAGCATGGTGGACAGGGGTGGATGCCATGTGTGTGTAGAGTATGGTGCTATATAAAGACCAGAATTGGTGTGAAAATACATGGAAACCAATAAAGAATACGAGCAAGTATCCTAAGGAAACAAGCAAAGTGAAAATTGTGGATGAATCATTTTATCAAACACTTGGTAGGCATTTAAAATAACATAGAGAAGGCTCTAAACCCAAAAATTTTCTCAAGCAAATACCAAACCAACAACCTCACAATCATCCAAACCAAAAATGTCAATGCCCAACCTCCTCAAAGAAAGAAAATGTAAAACCATAGCAAATACACAATTTCTAACATTCAAGAAAATTAAGCCATGTTACCTTGAGTTGATGGAAGTAAGAGGAACTTGGTATAGATGGAGAGATGGAAGTAAAAACGCCCATTGTACTTGATTTTGAATTAAAGAGGTGAAATGCAAGAGAGGTAAAGGAGAAGAAGTTGGAGATGGCAAAAAAAAAAAAAGGGCATGTGAAAGACCCGTGGTGTTTTAAACCCCATGGGTTCTATTATAAAATATATTGTTTGCTAAAAATGTACCTCAAGTGCACGGGTCGTGTTCAAGTAATAAAGTGATGAGAGAGTGTCGAACCCACAAAGATAGATAATTTTGCTAACATCCAAATCAATCTAGCCCTATTTTAAATACACAATAAAACATATTGTTTTGATGATTAAACTAAGAATTCAAAGATGATGAAAAATAAGCTAATAAGAAAAATATTAAAAGAGAAATTTGAAGGAAATAAAATCAACTAGAAGAAGATACTAGGAATTCGACTTCACCAATTATTCCACTTTAAAGTTTCATTTTCCATTATCAATTCCAAAATGAGGTTAATATGGCAATCCATACTCCTAAAATGTCTAGCAATCTCTCCCGACTAAAGCCAAACCTAATTTTACACAAGACTCCCAAGCATTCCTACCGAGAGAACGTATATGTAAAAATGTATTAAAACTCAAGAACATTCATTATTGATTGCACAAAGTATGAAAGAGTATTCATACATTCTATAAATTTTGTGTTGTTAATTACATGTGCTAAACATAATTTCAACCTCCCGGTAGCAAACTAAGTCACAAAAGCATTTTAATGGTGATCAATCATCTCAATACACAATAAAGTCCAATAATAAACGACATAAAACCCAAGTATAAGAAATCAATAACAAGAACAATGTACTTTAAAGCTTCATAAATAGATTCATCTCATTCTTAGTAAATAAAATTAGCCCATAGTATTTACAAAGATAAAATAGAAAATAGATACAAAATACATCACCGGATTTGATAAAGTCAAGAGAAATGGAAGATTTAGCTTGAGCCCATGGTTGTCTTCATTTGCCCACTATAAACCTTCATTCATCTTCCTCTATTTACAAAATGCTCACAATGATGTACAAAAATCAAAGAAAACCCATTTCCATAGAGTTTTCAAAGAACCCAAAAACTTTCTTTCATCTTGGAGAGCTTTCTAATGTGTAGAGTATGAGAGAATGACCTCAAAAAATACAGATAAAACGGCCCCTTTAACCCTAGAAATCATGAAGGGTGGAAATACCAAAAAGCCCTTGAAAAGCTGAACAAAAATCGCGGAGAACCAGAAAATGAACCATGCAATCGCGTGGTTTTAATCCATGCGATCGCTTGGTAGAGGTCAAAAACATTCTACCAAAATAATTGCCAGCCTCTATCGCGAGGAAATATGGCAAAAATGGGCCATGCGATCGCATGATGTTATTTCATGCCATCGCATGGCAGGGACAAAATCCTTTCTGCACACGAAATCAGCACCAGGCGATTGCATGCTGATCGCATGGGCCACTTGCTGTGAAATTGCAGCTTTGACCTTCAATAAATTGTAGTTCTAGTCCCTAATCTTTCTGGAATGCTGACTTCAGTCCTTGAATTCTTGGTTTTCTTTCATATCAGTCCTCCATAAATTACAACATTGGTTCTCCATCTTTAGACATATTTATCTTTTGGTCCCCAAAATTCTCGATTTGCACAAATTTAGTCCTTTTTGCTCATTTTTCGCGTGGATCTCTTCCAATCACCCTCGAAGCTTGGGTTTTTACCTAAATAATCAAAAGAACATAAATAAGTAGTAAACAACTTGAAAGAACTCACAATTATCTATTTTAAATGCTAAAATAAGTACAAAATCCGTACTTATCATATACCTACAGTAAATGGAGTGCAAGAATCAAATATTATGCTATGGATGATGACAACCAAAACCAAAGGTTTGCACACAAATCAAAGACACTCAAATTACCTACTAATAAAATTGAACTTAAAACGATGATGTAAGAAAACGAGTGAATAAATAAAAAGATTAGAAGTTGGGTTGCCTCTCAAGTAGCGCTTGTTTAAAGTTATTAGCTTGACTTTGTCGAGTCTTTCACTCCGGGTTAGTAAGATGGGCAATGGATTTGTCATTGGAGATATCCTCCCTGATAAGCCTTTAACTTTTACCCGTTCACTTTAAACATTTTAGGGCCATCTAGGGTCAATTCGACAGCCCCATACGGGAACACCTTATTCACCGTGGATGGTCCAGACCACCTTGAACGCAATTTTCTAAGAAAGAGTTTGAGATAGGAATTATATAAAAGCAATTGTTCTTCTACTTCAAATGTCCTCTTTTGAATGTGTTGGTCATGCCACTTCTTGATTTTCTCTTTATAAATCATAGCGCTCTCATAAGCCTCTAGACGGAATTCATCCATTTCATTGAGTTGCAAGAGCCTTTTTTTACCGACCACCTTTGTGTCAAAGTTTAAGTTACGAACATCCCAATAAGCTCTACGTTCCAATTCAACTGACAAATGGCAAGCTTTTCCAAAAACCAACAGATAAGGGGACATGCCAATAGGGGTCTTGAATGTCGTACGGTACGTCCATAATGCATCATCCAGTTTATTAGACCAATCCTTGCGAGAGAATCCGTTTCAACTCCTAGTTGGAGATCTCTACTTGCCCACTAGTTTGAGGATGATAAGGGGTTGAAATGCAATGGTGGACACCATACTTTGTCAATAAGGATTCAAACTGGCGGTTGCAGAAATGTTTTCCACTATCACTAATAATGGCCCGGAGGTCCCGAAGCGTGTGAGAATGTTCTTTTTCAAGTATTGCACCACGACCCGAGCATCATTTGTTGGCAAGGCCACTGCTTCCACCCATTTAGATACATAGTCAACTGTCACCAAAATGTACTGATTCCCAAATAATGGAAGAAATGGTCACATGAAGTCAATACCCCATACATCAAATAATTCAACTTCCAAGATGCTATTTAGGGACATTTCATGTCTTCGTAAGATGTTTCATATTCGTTGGCATCGGTCACACTTTTTAACAAAATCATAGGCGTCCGAAATAAGGTCGCCAAGAGAAATTAGATTGCAATATTTTTGCTACAGTTTTAGATACCCTGAAGTGCCCAGATGAATGACAATGCTCTAGGATTTGATTTACATAATCTTACGGTATACAACATCGAATGATTTGATCAGCCCTCGTTTGTAGATAATAGGGTCCTCCCAAAAATAATACTTGATGTCACTAAAGAACTACTTCTGATGATGACTTGTGTATTCCGGTGGGATGACAGAACTAGCTGGAAAGTTTACAAAATCTGCATACCATGGGGTTGATGCAATGTTAAATGGTTGCTCATCTAGAAATACTTCGTTGATTACATCAAGCTGATCCTATTTTGGTAGCTCAATCCGAGACATATAGTCAGCTACAAGATTTTCACAACCTTTCTTATCCTGAATTTCCAGATCAAACTCTTGCAGTAGAAGTACCGACCGAATAAGTCTAGGTTTTGCATCCTTCTTGGTAAGAAAATATTTTAGTGCGGCATGATTTGTGTAGACAATTACCTTTGATCCAATGAGATAGGATCGAAATTTATCAAAGGCAAACACCATAGCTAGGAGTTCTTTTTTCGTGGTAGCATAATTAAGTTGTGCATCAATGAGAGTTCGAATGGCATAGTAAATCACATGTGTAATCTTGTCCTTTCTTTGGCATAACACCGTCCCAACCGTATAGTCATTGGCATCACACGTCAACTCAAATGGCAAGTTCCAATCAAGTGCGACCAAAATTGGGGTTGAGATGAGTTTTTCCTTCAAAGTGTTGAAAGCCTTCAAACACTCTTTAGTAAAAATGAATGGGATGTCCTTCTCATGCAGAGCTATATAACGGTTTTGTGATTTTTGAGAAATCCTTTATGAGCGTCGGTGAAACATGCATGCTCTCGAAACTTCAAATTCCTTTAACTGAAGTTGGAGGAGGAAGTTTGTCAATCACTTGAATTTTAGCCCCGTCCCACTTCAATGTCTCTATCTAAAATCTGATGTCCTAAAATAATTCCTTCTTGTACCATGAAGTGACATTTCTCCCGATTGAGAACCAAATTTGTCTCCTCACATCATTGAAGAACCATAGATAGATGATTTAAGCATTCATCGAATGAATCCTGGAAGACCGAGAAATTATCCATGAAGATTTTAATGTAGTTCTCTACCATATCTGAAAAGATCGACATCATGCAATGCTGAAATGTAACTGGTGAGTTGCATAATCTGAATGGCATCCTTTTGTATGCAAATGTACCATATGAGCAAGTGAAAGTTGTCTTTTCTTGATCTTCCGAGGGTATGGAAATTTGATTATACGCCAAATAACCATCAAGAAAACAATAGTGAGAATGACCGACGAGCCTATCTAACATTTCATCCATGAGTGGAAGAGGAAGTGATCTTTCCTCATTGCATTGTTCAATTTGCGATAGTCAATGCAGACTTGCCAACTCAGAATCGTCCTTATAGGAATAAGTTCATTATTTTTATTAGGAACTACTGTGATTCCTCCGTTCTTTGGTACTACTTGAATTGAGCTGATCCATGCACTGTCTGAAATGGGATATATTATACCTGCATCTAGCAATTTTAGGACTTATGCTCGCACTACTTCCTACATCTTTGGATTCAACCGACGCTGATGTTCCACTGATGGCTTGTAATTATCTTCCATGAGGATTTTGTGCATACAGAGTGGATGGACTAATACCTTTGATGTTTGAAATAGACCATCCAATAGCAATTTTGTGATCTCAAAGTATCCTGAGTAGCTTGTTTACCTCTATTTCATTGAGAGCGTTGGCAATAATAACTAGTAGTGTAAATTTTTCTCCTAAATAAGCATACCGCAGATGAATTGGTAATTGCTTGAGCTCAAGAGTCGGAGGTTGTACAACTGATGGCAACGGTTTTGTAGGACCTTTGCCAAGTTCAATAAAGTGAGACTTTCTCTTGTAAGGTTGATGTGCTTGAGATCTTCGAATACAATATTCTATTTCTTGAGTGTCGGTTGGTATATAAATAGAGTGGACAAGACAAGCTTCAGTAGCTCCTAAGGGTGTTCTTGAGTGAATGTTTCTTTCACAAATTCATCTATCACATCTACTTGGAAATAGTTGTCAGAGTCAACCGGATACTTTAGAGCCTTGAATACATCGATTAGAACTTGTTCGTCATTTAACCTTAGAATAAGTTGGCCCTTGTGCACATCAATTAATGCTCGATCAGAAATGGGAGGCATAGAATAATGGGTACATCTTTGTCTTCTTCCATGTCAAGGATGATAAAGTCGGCTAGAAAGAAAAGTTTATCTACTTTCACCAAGATATCTTCTATTATTCTCCGAGAGTGTTTTATAGATCGATCTGCAATCTGTAATGACACTATTGTGGCCTTTGCTTCGCCCAAACCAAGTTTTCTGTAGACAGAAAAAGACATTAGATTAATGCTAGCACCTAAATCACATAAGGCCCTTTCAAAACAATTATTGCCTATTGAACAAGGAATAATAAAATTCTCTAGATCCTTCAGCTTTGGAGGTAGTTTATTTTGTAGAAGTGCACTGCACTCTTCGGTCAACATCATCGTTTCATGTTCTTCCAACTTTCTTTTGTTTGATAAAATTCCTTCCATGAACTTAGGGTAGCTGGGCATTTGGGCTATAACATCTGCGAATGGGATGTTGATATGTAGATTTTTGAATACCTCCAGGAATTTGACGAATTGTTTGTCTAGCTTGCTTTTCTGCAATCTCTGAGAGAATGGTATGGGTGGTATATAGGCCTTGACAGGAATGGTTGTCTTAACCTGTGGTGTGTCTAAATTCTGTTCCGAAGCTTCTTCTATTTTTTGTTTAGACTACTCCACTTATTCCTCGTCGGTGGTAGGTACCTTTTGTTTAGATGATTCATGTCTTGTGACATGAATTTCTGGTAATTGGATTCGACTCCTGGTGGTGATAGCTTTAACTTGTTCTTTTGGATTAGTCTTGGTGTTACTTGGTAAAGTACCACAGTCTTCTCGAATAAAGATGTTTTATCTCATCCAATCGAGTTTTTAGATTTTAAGTAAAGCCTCTTGGTGCTATAGAGTATTATCAGTTTTGTTAATGTACTCATACATTAAATCTTACAATGGCGGCTTTTTTCTTGTTGCTGTTGGAATCCATGTGGTTTTCCTTGACTTTGATTCTCCTGATTCTAATTGTTACTCCAAGAGAAATTTGGACGATTTCTCCATCCCGGATTATAAGTGTTGGAGTAAGGGTTGTTTTATTAACGTGGGAAATTTTGAGTATAGTTGACTTCTTCAGGGTTCGATGTGAATGAAGTTGTCAGTGGACAAGTTGAAGACTAGTGGTTCACTCTACAGCCTTTACAAATTGGATTAGAACCATGTACCATGTTGACTGAATGTGTGACGAGATCCATTTTTCTTGTGAGAGAGTCCATTTGAGCAGATAGTGCTGATATGGCGTCAACATTATGAAGACTCGCTATTTTTTTAAGTATTTCTCTTTCTAATGGCCACATAGCACTAGTCTCGACCATTCTTCAAATAGTTCATGCGCTTTCCAAACATTTTTTAATCAATCTGCTTTGATGATGAATCTACTACAGATATGCTTGTTGGAATTAACCCGCCATAAAAATAATGGACTTGAGGTCTCCTTTTTATGTCGTGATTTGGGCACTTACGCAGTAAATCTTTGAACATTTCCCAAGCTTCATGAAATCTTTCTGAATCAAGTTACGTGAATACGGTTATATCGTGTTTTAACTGGGCAACTTTAGCTAGCAGAAAGTACTTGGTGGTGAATTTTTGAACGAAATCGTTCTACGACGTAATACTGGTGGCAGTATTAGAGTCCAACCACTCTCTTGCCCCATCTCTCAGTGTATGCGGGAATAGTCTCATTTGAATAGCATCATCATTCACCCATTGGTAGGTGAAATTACTACAAAGCTCCAGAAAATGTGAAATATGGCCATGTGGATTTTTGTTTGATTTCCCATAGAACTGTAAATTATTTTGAAATAGATTTATCACATCTGGGCGTAGTTGAAAATTCGACTGTCCATATGGCGGATATGCTATGCTTGATTGATTCTGAATAATTGATGGGGTCATGAATTTCCCAACCAGCATTTCATCTTCATCAATCACCGTTGGTTGTAGAAATTGAATATGGGCTTCTGCCATTGTATCCCGTGCTCTTCATTCTACTTTTTCTTTTGTTCTCTTCTGCATTGTCTGAAAGTCCTCTTGATCTCGGGTTCAAATGGAACAAGATTGAAATCTTCTAAGTTTTGCATAAATCGATAGTAAATACCTTAAAAGATCAAAATGAGTGAGGTAGAGTAGTCACGAGAAAATTAAAGGAGTAATAATAATAAATAAATAAATAATTCAAATTCAAGCTACAGTTAATAAAACTCAAGCTAAAAAAAACTTAGTCCTCAGCAACGATACCAAAAAATTGTTCAGTGAAATTCTGCAAGTGTACGGGATCGTTGACAAGTAATAGTAAAAATGAGTAAAAGATTATCGTTCCCACAAGGACTATGATTTATAATTACTTAAATTAAATTAATTCTAACTTAACTTGAATAAACACAATAGATTTTTGATTGTTTTGATTTTATTGGAAAACTAGACTAACTTAGCTCAATAAATAAAGTTACTTAGTGAATTCGAGTAAAAATACAGACAGACAAATTATGCTAGGAATCCGACTCCACCCTTTATATTCTTTTTAATCCTTGAATTCACACTTCCTAATCCAATTTATTCTTAAATTGACATTCAACAATCCTAAGTTATCTAAAAATCTCTTTCGAGTAGAATTAGACCTATTTTTATCTACGCTTCAAAATATTCCTATTTTGGGTTCGAATATACAAAAAATGCTTTAAAAAACAAGATCATCTAATTTGATTGTACCAAGTATAGGAAATTATTTCTAATCTCTATATAACTTAGTATTTACAACCATAATAACCTTTATTTTGGAAACGAATATAAATCACATACACGTTCAAAACGGTTATCAATCATTTAAACGGACCTTCAATTCATGGCATAAATCAAAATATCATAAGTTGGGATTAAGAAAAGGAATTTGTGAATTAAACGAACATAAAAAGGTTTACATCTTCATACATAGCACAAAGAAATTAGCCTACCATTATTCGATTACAAAAATGAGTTTTAAATAGAGAATTCATCACCCGAATTATTGGATTACAAGAAGAGACATGAAAATTTGGATTTAACCAGATTGAAGTTCTTCAAACGAGATGCAACGCAAATCTGGTTATTCCTTCATTTCTTTCTTGCCAACCAATTGTCGAATGAAGAGATTCCGTCCCCCAGTTTTGTGTTTTCGTCCTCTTTTTCTATAAAGTTTTTTTCGACCCTTTTTTTCTCTCCCAAAATGCTCTTTTATATACTCCATTTAGGGTTCAAAAATATCTCCCCAAGAGTCCAAGATTCAGCTACCAAAATTAGCTTACAGGCAAATAGAAGATCTTCCCTCTATTGCCTCGCTCAAGTGAGCGGCCAGAGAGAAGAATTTTCCCCTCTGCCTCGTCCGTTTGCCTTCGTTTTGGTTCCGGTTGACTTGGGTTGGCTTTGGTCTTCTCTTGGTAATACATTCAAGTCGTTGATGAATTTCATTAGTCTTTCCCATGCCCCAATTCATGATTTTAGCTTCATTGCACCTCCTTATCTCCAATGATCTACTTAGTCCCTAAATATACGAATATTGATTGAATTAGTGAAATAAATGCTTCATTTTAATCGAGATATATAGTTAAAGGTTAAATACGTTAAATAAAATATCCTAATCGGTGCACTTTCTCCCACGTTTGGGTCCAAGACTTGTAGACGCTCGTCGCCATTATCGAAGAAGACGCGGGATATAACTCCATCACGGTAGGATCTAACTCTTCACGGCGGGAGGTGATTTTGCTCCACTCCACTCGAAAGTCGAGAAAGAATTCCTAGCATCCCTAACCTCTTCGATAGGACTCGGCGAGGTCAAGCGACTTTCCTCAATCTGCCTCGGTCTTGCGAGATCCTTCATAAGTCCCTCATCAGCCTAGGAAGCCTTCCTATTCTACCCACCAGAGGGCATAGGCAGAGAATGAGAGGGAATAACCAGATCCAAAACTTGGGCAGCGGGGACCGAATGGTGTATCATCCTTAGTGGCTCTGCATCTTGCACCTCTTACGACGGGGGCCAGGCCAGGAACTTGACCCACCTGCACCTCGAAAAGGTAAAAAGTGGGGACATTCTTGAATCTGAATGCAGCTGCAACAATAGCCAATGCTCAAAATGTTAAGAATAGCAATTAACGCAACTCTGACACAATTCAAGTCACGAGGCTTACCCATTAGTCCAAGGCGAATCGGTCAGTCGTGATCCTTGAGCAGGTTGTTGAGACTCCTGAAGTCGCTGTCGATTATGTGAACTTTATCCCACTTCAACCTCAAGTCACCCTGGTCTCTCTTCGGGTTTGGCGGCTTTCCACTAAGTTAGGGACGACGATCATAAATCACACAAGACAATAAGATATACCAAGTTCTCCAAATTGACTAGGGGTAAACACATTTGGAAGGGGATCCTCCAGTATAAATTTACAATCAACTCCAGCGAAGAAGAACCTCTCTTTCCAATTGTACACTTTATTAGGATCGTCGGTCGTCGTCTCCCATTTTTGGCCCAACCGATGGAGATATATTGAACTAACTCACGGATGACAAAGTAGGTAGATTGACTCAAATTTCCTCGAGATATATCTCCACCAGCCTTGGCAACCCTCCACAATAAGAACACCACCACCATCTGGCCCTAACCATTCAGCGTTATCTGACATGGGGCCAGATTATGGTCTCGTAGAACTTTGCGAAAGAAGAGATGCATCAGCAGGCGAAGGCCGGTGAAGGCCTTGTTGCATCGCCAACCCATAAATGGTGACGAACCCTTCAGGTGTGTGGTTGGCCCGCTCCTCATGGTCGGGGTTCCCGAGCACCACTGAGGCTCAGACATCGTAAAAAGCGACTGGTTTCTTCCAAGTCAGCCTCTCTAACCCTCGAGCAAACCATAGAAACCTTAGTGGTCAAACGTCTCAACTCCTCATCAAGTCACCTGGTAGCAAGGGCATCCCTTTTGTCCAGCAACCCTCTCATTTCAGGGACATCAGCACCTTGTTGTCCCTTCTCTGCCTTCGCCCTTGGCGACACAATTGGGTTTTCTTCCTTCCCACTTGTGGATGCTGGGAGGACAAGAGATAGTAGGTCCCTGATCAGCTTATTCTTGCCCATTGATCGAAGGTAAAGACGAAGATAAAGATGAAGCTTCACCCATGATCTCGAGGTTAGTATCGACGGTCGAATGATTTTGAGAATCATCATGTTCGGATGACATTGTTATTTTTCTTGATTGAAAAATGAGATATCTCTACAATCGCCGAAAAAGATAGTAGAAACGACGGCCTGAACGAAAAATCAAAAAATCACAAAGACGATACATGAAATGAAACACAGCGAGCTCTATAATTTTACCTAACAAACACAACTCGAACTACTTAGTCACCGAAATCTCCTGAACTTCTATTGTTTTTGCCAAACACTTAGCAAAACTTGAGAAAAGCGTAGAAGTGAAAGAAAGATAAGTAAGAGAAAGCAAGGGCTTATATAGACTAAGCCCCATCAATCCCTACCATCCAATTCAAACGACACCATCTGAACCGACCTTCCAGCTAACTCGTGTCCAAGGCAGGGCAAAGTGCGAGAAATAAAACCTTAGGCATTTAATGAAGTGAACGCACCAACAACATTCATCCCCACGCACGTGACTCCCACAACTCATCATTGCCCGACCAACGCATGTGATGATTTGATTGACTGCAACACAATCACATCAACCACGAACACGTTACCTAAAGCTAAACCAATCAAAGCCCTCACCCATTATAAATAAACAGGCATCGGGCTTGGAGGATTGTACTGATTTGAATAATTCAAGCATGCATCCGCGAAGAACTCCATTAAACAATCCTATTCAAGGTGAGGGCCCACTATAGAATCGACACCTTAAATCGCAAAAAAAAAAAAAAAAAAAAAAAAAAAACCTTGTTCTTCAAAGTCCCACACCTACCATAAAGAATAAGCTTGGACTTGGAGAACTATTGTTACCACGATATCGATAAAGGTCTCCACATTAGCAAAGGCCCATGAAGGTCCAACTTAGGCATCATGAAGGCCTCTCGAATTCACAAAAGCCTCATGTACTTAGCAAGGGCCTCGTTAAAATATTGAAGGCCCAAAGAAATGCATCGGCACTCTTGAACCAAGTACAGTGAACCCCATGAAGTGCCTCAACATCCATGACCGACCACAGGCATTTTGCCAAAGAATCGAATCATTATGAACCCGTAGGCATTGTGATATTTCAGAATGACTAGAGATATAATCAAAGAAAGATTATATTCGTTTGCTACATAGATCCTCACAAGAAAATCAAATCTTAATCTCCTAAAGATTAGGCAACGTGATAAGAGAAAACAACTCAAAATGGCTAAAATCTAGGAGATTGTATTGACAACCAATTATCTCTATCCCATAAGGAATGAGGATCCAATCAAATATATAATTGATTGTTTTCCTAAATCAATTAGAATACTACGTCTCTGGTTATTCTAAGGTACGTATTATTCTCACTCTTAAACTCTGTTCAATTTTTTGCCCACTTGTCCCTCCCACACCCAAACACTTTCCCATTATATACATATTACTCTATATACTAGCAGTTAACTTGATCGTCAGAGTACCAACGATTGTCGGATCCTTTTTCTTCGGTGATCTTGGTGCACTAACGATCGTCCTAGTGTGCAGGTAACATACAGGCTGGCAGATGATTGACTAGAGATCTGTTGATATATGAATAGTACAGATTCTGACGTCAACAAAAAGATAATTACCATTCTTGCCAAAACCTTTCCCTTTGCCTGATTCCAGTCGAGCATCACCATTGCGTCCCTCGATTGACCCATGGACTGTTCTATCATTAACACAAACATTATTTTTTTCCTTCAACCTTCATTTTCTTGTTTTTATGAAGATGAGATGGCATTTCATCACCAATGGCCAAGGGTAAAGGAATTCAACATACCACTTCCGTCAAACTCCATTTTTACAATCTATAACCATCATTATGAGATACTTAACAAATAATAATAATAACATGGAAAAAAGATAAGCATGTGGGAAGAAAGGTGTACCCCACAATCAGCATGTTTTTGTCAGTTAACACTTTGCCTTATTTTGTAGTAGGATATTTTATGTTAACTAGTCAATCTATCTTACTCTAAAGGAAATGAATGACCTTGACAGGGCTGTTAAACAAACCTATTTGGGAATGCCTCCAATAAGTATCAAAAAAGAAGTTGCCATCAGGTTGTACGAAGAAAAGAATGCTTCTTCTACAAATTTGGTAATGACTTTAACATAGAAATTACACGAATAGGGATAGTGCAATTTGGAAACACATCAAAAGAGGTTTAATGTGGGTTCAATGCTTTCGAACAAGAACATATAGAGAAAGTAAATTGCCAGTCTCTAAGCATTTAGAGCAATTTGGCTGGGTGTGAGGTTAAACTCGTTGTAGAAAGAGACGAAAAAATGATGAAACATAAATCTAAGCACCCAATCTATGCTATCCTTATAAACTGCTATCTTATCAGGATTTGACTTAGAGAGTTGTTCGATCAATAGATGTGCTCTATTAACATGGTCATCTAATAGTTTAAACTTGCCAACCATCCCATTTAACTTTTTTTTACACAATTGTACTTGATATTAATACCATTTGGAAAATGTCAAGTGGCATCACTTCACCTGAAGGAGATCGTTCGATTTGAACGTTTTGGTGAGCAAACCTAGTTGGGTTAGCCCGCACATTGCTCAATCAAGGAAGTAGTAGCTTAAGCATTAGACCTATGAGCTATGCAAATATCAGAGACCGCTTTCTCAGAGATAGGAGGTTGATCAAAAGGCCTGGTTCGTTAACATCGACTGGAGACTAAAGACAGACCATTGACCTAGTGGTCGATCGACTACTAGGCGACATGTATGAAAGATCGGTTGACCTACTTGAGGATTCATCTCGAGGCAATCAGATTTCTCATGCTTGATCCACTAAAAGACTCACTACTTAAAGTAAAAACAAGATTATACATTGTATAAAAGTAAGGTAATGATTACCTGAGAAAGAAGAAGTCAGAGTAGAGGCTAATGAAGTCAATTGATCGAGTAGTGACTAAGATTGGTTAGTCAACTGGTAGGAGCTCAAGGAGTTCAATTTGGAGAATTGGTAAAAATGAAACTCTCATTTTCCTATTTATAGTGGACCATTTGGGCGGGAAATGAACCGCCTCTAATGGTTCACTTATGGCCATCCTCATGACACCCCATGAAGAGGAATGATAGGATAGGTGATGAGTCGTCCCAAGACACATAACCCAAATATATGTTTAGCATAAATGATCATAAGGTGTAGGTTTGTGTAGCAAACAAAATAAATTCGAACGAAGTCTGCATATCATCGAAAGGTAGTACGAACCATAAGGTCAATCAAGCTAGTAACGGAGTATGCAGTGCTACTTCTTAATGATTATGATTATCTAGAAGTAGTTGGGCTTATGATGACAGTTATAGGAACGAAACGAAGTTAACTTAAAATTAATGGTACTCTATCAACAGCATAACATCTCCATAGAATAAGGTTAGTCAATCTATGAATTTATGGAAACAAAGGGTATTAGCCACAACGAGAATACAAATGTCGACTTACAAGGCCATGAAATGGAAAACCTATGAAGAGATTGATTGACTTCTTAAGGGCTACGCCTGGTAAATCAATTGATCATTTGGAATGCCAGTCAATCGACCATGAACACATCATGCATCGACATGTCACAGAGTTTCTCATGTGAAACTTGTTAGGCCCTTACAGCAAATAAGATATTTTTACCCTCTATCCGCTGTGATTTTAGGAATTAGGATGCATGTCTTCCTAACTTCCAAGTAAGGATGCTAGGTGGACACATAAAATGCCCATAAATATGGACTCCATTGTGGTCAGGTTTTCTTTTTTTTCACAAGTTTTATATACAACAACCTATACAATCAATGTTTTCATATCCCTGTGCTTGATTATCATGCTGGAGTTAAAACGAGGGGGGAGCCCCAATCCATTTTGCAATTTTTTTAGCTAACGAACAAGGATTCCTCCACCATTTAAATTTGGATAAATTACACTCACAATTCTCATTGTTTCAGCTTTGTAACAATCTGATCTCCATTTAATTTTATTCATAGGCATTATCCCATCATTTCATTAGTTCACACAATTTTTTTGACAATTTTTTCATTAGCTTAAATAAATTAAAATAGTAAAAAAAAAATAGAAATATTAATGGAAAAAATGCAATTGAGGTTTCTAACTTTTTTAAAATTGCAAAATAGTATCTTTATAATCTATTATTTAAAATAATTAAATAAAAAAAACTTCATATTCTTCCCCAACCCCTATGACCAAATCGAAGAGATCTCTCTCTCTCTCTCTCTCCCCCCAGATTTCGGACCGAGTTTGAGTCTGATATCGGGAGAAGAAATCCCTCCCGATTTTGCGAAACCAAATCTGAGAAAATTTTGACTATTTTGAGTTATATTCATTGTAAATATATACTCCCTCTTTGCTTGTGAATACAACAGCAAACCCACAAAGGTACAAAATGATAATGGGGTCCTTTAAACATCTATGCAATAACCTCAGAAAAGCTGTTTTGCCTTTAACTAATAGTTTTCGAAATATTGATCATTTACCAGCAGAAAATCAGGTTAGATAAATATACTTGGCTAAATCAGTCTTCCCATGTAATTGATACAACATAATTTCCCATGGGCCGAATTTCTTCAGGTTCAATGTCCTTTGGAACATCAGCATAGTGCAGTTTCTGCTCACCAAATCATTCATCATGTTTTAACCAAAAACGGAATGTTTATGTCAAGAGAAATTGAGGATAAACAAATTGCATTGGAGTCAGAGAAAGAAGAGAAACATCAAAGGAAGAAGAACAGGAAGCAATAGCAGTTGAGGAAGAAGAACAATAACAAACTAAAATTTGAAATTAGCCATTATCAAACGTCGTCGTTTTGGTCAAATAGAAACGGCGCTGTTTTATCCTTTTAGTTAGATTACGTTTTTCTTTAAAGTGTATTTTCTTTTACTGTAATGAATTGGGAAACACGTTTCTTCCCTAACTTCTTTTAAATTCAGTTTGCACATGAACGTCTGTAATTTTTTGGCCAGAATTGTGAAATTGGTTCTAACAGAATTCACTGAATTCTTCACTCCATTCATCTCTTCTCTTTCCTTATTTCTTTTATTTTATTTTTCCATATTAAATTGATATTAAGGTTGGTGATTATACTGAATTTCTTGCAAAGTTGAGCTGGAATTCGAGTGAAATCCTTGAATTTAAGCTTATGGTGGTTGCTCAGCTGATTACAGAGCTTCATCCATAACAAATTGGTATCAGAGCACTTAATCCGAAGCCATGTCTGAGACGAGGAGCAAAGCCCAGGAGGAACACTTGAGGAAGATGGATAGGGAGATGGGTGAGTTGAGTCTTTGCGTCACAGACAACAACTAATAAGATGGATTCATCAGAATTGACCCTTAAGGTATTGGGCAACAGACAAGAGAAGATTGAGAATGTTGTGACTGAGATGAATCAGAAATATGAGACACTAGTAGCAATGATGGCATAGATTAGTGGGAACATGAAGGAAAATAAGGATAAGCAAGCTGAGAGTTCTGCTCCTCAAACCAGGTCTGGAGATATTGGCGATAATGTAAAAAGAACACCACAGATTAATCAAGCCAGGGATGATAATAGAAATCATACTAAGATGCCTAAAATCGATTTTCCTTACTTTAATGGAGAGGGTCCTAGAGAATAGGTGAGGAAGGCTAGGAAGTACTTCTAGTTACATCAAGTGGCTGAAGAGTGAAAGTGGGTATTGTAGAAATATATTTGAAAGGCAAGGCTCATATATGGTTCCACGGATTTGTTTGCTTCCACCCGATCTTGATTGGAATTTGTTTCTTTGAGGAGGTATGTAAGAGATTTTCTAATACTACTGGAGAAGAAGTAGTGGAAACATTCAGTAAGATAAGGCAGTTTGGAAGTATTACTGAATACTAGGAGAGATTTGAGGAATTAAAAGCCCAAGTGATGATGTCCCTACCTCATTTGCCTAAATCTTACTATATTTCTATCTTTACCAGTGGACTCAAGAATGAGATCAAGACTATGGTTAAGATGATGAAGCCTACTTCCCTTGCCCTAGCCTTTGAATTTGCAGCCTTACAAGAGAACACCATATCAGCCCTTAACAAAACTCAAAAACCAAAACCTTATCCAAATACTAGCACTAGATAGAATAACCACATTTCAAAGAATCCTAATCCTAACCTAGCCACTGATAACACTACCAATTATCAAAAGTCCCCAATACCATACAAAACCATATCACCCACTGATTTTCAAACCAAAATAGCCCTAAACTTATGCTACAAGTGTGATGAGAAATATTCCCCAGGCTATATTTGCAAGAATAAAATGCTTAATTTTATGTTGGTGGATGATGATGAGGAAGAGGTAGATGGAGATAATAGCAATGATCAGGAGGAGAAAACAGAGGAAGTGATGCAGATATCAATCAGTGCTTTACTAGGTACCATGAAGCATAAAACTATCAGGATTCTTGGTAAATTAAAAGGCAACAAGGTATCTATTCTAATAGTTAGTGGTAGTACCCACAGTTTTATAGATGAAAAATTGGTAGAAGAAATGAGGTGCAGGTGCAATGATGAGAAGAACATGATCGCGTGACAAGTGCTAATGGATGACAATTGAATAGTAAATTTGTATGCCAACCCCTAGTATGGCAAATGCAAGGATTGGAGTTCCAATTTAAACTGAAGGCCTTGAAATTGTGGAGAAGTGATATAGTCTTGGGAGTAGATTGGCTTAGTCAGTTTGGACCTACCACGTTTGACTTCATTCAAGGCAGCATCTCTTTCAACATGAATGGGAAAATGGTTAGTCTGACCAGGGAAAGACACCAAGAGGAGGTGAATTTATTTGATGGAGATCAGTTGATGAAAATCTTCAATAAACGGGAGTATGAGATAATGGCTCAGTTGTATGCCATAGAAGTAGAAAGTGAAAGAGAAATACCAGATAGTTTTAGCCCCATTCTAGCTGAATTTGGGGATGTGTTTGCTGAACCAACAGGGCTACCTCCAATCAGATCAAAAGACCACCAGATTACCTTGAAGGAAGAAGCCCAACCATTTAAACTTAAACCCTACAGGTGCCCTTTTATACAGAAGACAAGTGGAGAAAATGGTGAGGGAGATGATAGACGCTGGAATTGTACAAACTAGCAATAGCCCTTTGGCTTCACCTGTCCTTTTAGTCAAAAAGAAGGATGGAACTTGGAGATTTTGTGTAGATTACAGCCTGACCATCAAGGAAAAATACCCTATGCCTTTGATTGATGAATTATTGGATGAATTAGATGGTGCCAGATACTTTTCAAAGCTGGATTTAAGGGCTGGATATCACTAGATCAGAGTCAGACCAGGAAATGCTCACAAGACTGCTTTTAAAACACACCAGGAGCTATATGAATTCAAGGTCATGCCATTTGGTCTAACTAATGCCCCTGCTACTTTTCAGAGCTTGATAAATGAAATTTTCCAGGAGCAACTCAAGAGGTATGTATTGGTGTTCTTTGATGATATCCTCATTTATAGTCCAGACTTGGAAAACCATTATAAGCACTTGGGAACAGTCCTTAAAATTTTGAGAAAGCATGAGTTATATGCTAAGAGGAGAAAATGTTCTTTTGGCCAAACTTCAATTGATTATTTGGGGAATATCATCAGTGAAAGGGGAGTGTCTACTGATCATAAGAAGATAGAAGCTATGCATTCTTGGCCTACTCCACAAAACCTGAAACAGCTAAGAGGTTTTTTGGGGTTGATAGGATACTATAGGAAATTTGTGAGAGGTTATGGGACTATAGCTAAGCCTCTTACTGACCTATTGAAGAAGGATGGATTTGGATGGAATGAGGCTGCTGAAACTGCATTCCAGAATCTGAAGGTAGCTATGAGCACTACCCCAGTTCTTGCACTTCCTGACTTCAATCAACCTTTTATTATTGAGACAGATGCGTGTTATGGAGGAATATGAGCAGTTTTGATGCAAGGAAGGAGACCTTTAGCTTACTTAAGCAAAGCTATGGGACCTAGAAATATGGGGATGTCCATTTATGAAAAGGAATTACTTGCACTTGTTACTGCTGTGAACAAATGGAGACATTACCTAGAAGGACACAAGTTCATAGTAAAAAATGATCATCAATCACTGAAATTTTTACTGGAACAAAGGATTACTACACCCCTACAGCAGAAATGGCTCACCAAATTATTGGGATTGGACTATGAGATACATTATAGGAAGGGAGTTGAGAATGTGATTGCTGATGCATTGTCTAGAAGGGAAGAATGTAATACCATAACTATCATTGTTCCACCTTAGATGACACAGATAATAAATAGCTATGAAGGAGATGAGAAAGAACATAATAAAATTCAAGAAGTGACCATAAATGCACAGGCAGATCCTGATTATCAATATAAAAATGGCTTGCTTAGGCACAAAGGTAAATTATAGTTGGCAGTGGAGGAAATATCAGACAGCAAATTATTGAGAATATACATGCATCACAAGAGGGAGGACACTCAAGAGTACATGCTAGCATCTTTAGAGCAAAACAGAATTTTATATGGCCAGGAATGCTACAGAAAGTTAGACAAAGGGTACTACAATGTGAGATTTGTCAAAGGTGCAAGGAGAACACAACTTATACTGTTGGTCTCATCGCAACCACTCCACTGAACCACTCAACTCTTGGAGCCACATATCAATGGATTTCATAGAGGGCTTGCCTAAATCGGGGAAGGAAGGATGTCATCCTTGTTGTGGATAGGTTTACTAAATATGGGCACTTTGTGGCCATGTCACATCCTTATACTGCCAGACAGGTTGCTCAATTATTCATGGAGAATATATCTAAGTTACATGGAATACCTCAAAGTATTGTGTCTGACAGGGACAAAGTGTTCACCAGTAGGTTTTGGCAGGAGTTGTTCAAACTTTTGGGCACCCAACTACACATGAGCACATCATATCATCCACAGACAGATGGGCAAACAGAGAGGCTGAACCAATGTCTGGAAATGTACCTCAGGTGCATGACACATCAAGATCTAAAACAGTGGGCTAAGTGGCTAAATCTGGCAGAATGGTGGTATAATACTACCTATCACACAGCCATTCAAATGACACCGTTTGAAGCTCTATACGGTATTCCACCACCACAGCTTGCCTTGGGGCCTTTAACAGATAACCAACTTAGCTGCAGTGGATGAAATTGTACAGAAAGGCATAAAATAGAACAGCAATTAAGAAAAAATTTGGCTCAAGCACGAGGAAGAATGAAGTTATATTCTGACAAAAAAAGGGTTGAAAGATATTTTGAAGAGGGGGATTGGGTATATCTTAAGCTACAACCCTATCAACAACAGACTACAGTTAAAAGAAGCAATCAGAAGCTTAGCCCCAAATACTTTGGTCCTTACCATGTTATTCAGAAGGTTGGTGCTGTAGCTTATAAATTGGCATTACCAACAAGTTCAAAGATACACCCTGTGTTTCATGTTTTTTTACTTAAGAAGAAGAAAGGAGATCGAAGTGTGGCAGTAGACTAACTACCTCTGATGGAGAAAGAACAGTTTTCAAGAGCCATTCCTATTAAGGTACTACAAAAGAGATTAATGCCAGGAGAGATATTGATGAAGAGCAGTGGTTAGTGCAGTGGAGTGAAAGAAGTGTAGATGATGCAACATGGGAAGATGCTGAGGCAATACGCAGAGCATATGCATACCTACAACCTTGGGGACAAGGTTTATTTAAGCAGGGGGATTGTCAAGAGCAATTGAGGATGAACAAATTGTAATGGAGTCAGATAAAGAAGAGAAACATCAGAGGAAGAAGAACAGGAAGCAACAGCAGCTGAGGAAGAAGAACAGTAACAAATTGAAATTTGAAATTAGCCGTCATCAAACGTTGTCGTTTTGGTCAAATAGAAACAATGCTGCGTTTATCTTTTAGTTAGATTACGTTTTCTTTAAAGTGTATTTTCTTTTCTTGTAATGAATTGGGAAACACGTTTCTTCCCTAACTTCCTTTAAATTCAGTTTGCACATGAACGTTTGTAATTTTTTTGCCAGAATTGTGAAATTGGTTCTAACAGAATTCACTTAATTCTTCACTCCATTCATCTCTTCTCTTTCCTCATTTCTTTCATTTTATCTTTCCATATTAAATTGATATTAAGGTTGGTGATTATGCTGAATTTCTTGCAAAGTTGAGCTGGAATTCGAGTGAAATCCTTGAATTTAAGCTTATGGTGGTTGCTCAGCTGATTACAGAGCTTCATCCATAACAGTTTATTAGGAAGGATTAATAGCTTTCACATGAAACAATAAGATTTGACAGTTCAACGCAAAATAAAATCACTACAACAAAATTAAATATGCAATTCAATAAGATTATTAGCTATGCGCAGATCTTGTTTCACGAAGCTGGGAAGAATTTTTCCACCCGATTCTTGACCTAGTTTGGGTCCGAAACCTGGGAAGAAATCCCTTCCGATTTGGTCAGAGAAGAGGGGTGGAGTTGGAGTTGGGGAGTTTGGGTCCGAAATCGAGGGGAAAATCCCTCCCGATTTGGTGGGGGTGTGGTGGGGTGGTTTTTTCTTAATTGTTTTAAATAATAGAATGTAAAAAGACTATTTTGCACTTTTGAAAAGTTAGAGACTCAACTACAATTTTTTCATTAAGTTTTCTATTTTTTTCTATTTTAATTTATTTAAGCTTAGGGCAAAATCGTCAAAAAAATTATTTGGGAACCATCCATGTGAATTGATGAAAGGATGGACGATATCTATAAATAAAATTGAAAGATAATAATATTGTTATAAAGTTGAAAGAATGAGCAATGTAGTAACTTACACTTTAAATTTACATAAGGAATAGGTAAGTGATAATTTATGTGGCTTTATTCATTATTTTAAGTTATTAATTTCAAATTTTTGTGGTATAGTATTTTCTTTAATTTAAGTTATCGTCTCGATCATGGCGTTTAAATGTGTTCCAGTGCCACATTAATTGTTACTTTCCAAGAAAAAGTTTCATTTTTCTCTGGCCATGAATAATAGTCTTTGAAAATTAGAATTATTTTGATGTATTGGGACTATTTATGTGCATAATTCAAATTTTCATAAATTTTTTAATATAAAATGGAACAAGATGACAACACTTTGAAAATTTTGAACTTGAGACGTGTCAAACTTCATCATTATTGTCAAACAACTGATTTGTCATGGACTGCAAAGAAAAATTCTTCCCGATCTAGTAATATTAACCGCCCTATTTATAACACAAGAAAATGATATTTGAATCAAATCATGCCTCAATGAAATTGACCTAGCCAAGTGTAGGATATCCGTTCTACTAGGCTTCTCCACTATGTCAATGGGCGACCCCGACCGTATCTTGGCATGAGATAGCATAAGTCATTTCCAATGAACATGTGAGCAATTTTTTAGAATTTGTCACCTCAAACACATGCTAAACTTCACCATTATTGTCTACTGATGTTCCCTCAGTCGCTTAACTCAATAAAATGAATTTTCCTAACAACAAATCTACTTCACTTAGAAGTAACAAAGTCATATTGAATTTCGATGCACTTGTATAAAATCAATTAAATTACGAAGTAGCTCTAGTTGAAACTCAACAATAAGTGCTTGTTTGGTGGAGTTTAAAAATAATTTTTTAGGAGATTAAAAAAAAAAAAGTGAAATATGTGGTTGAAAGTTGATAAAGTTGCAAGTCTCATCAAATGTGTAGTTGAAAATGAATTTTTAAAAAAAAAATTAAAATAAATCATACCTCTCATTATTCGTAAAAGAAAAGGACACATTTTCAAATGAAGGTGACATTTATAAGGGAAAAAGACTAATTGAAATCCCCCATAATCAAATGGGGCTATATGTTGCAGTTACACCATTTGGACTTGTATTCCAAACCCAAGATCCACCAACATAGTGAGCCCATAGTCACCATTGGGCTCCATGATCCAACAAGAGAGTAAGTTAAGAGGCCATAAGCTCTAATCTACAGCCCATAGTCATTATGATCCAACAAATTTGGGACTTGGTTTGTGCTGGGGTCGTATCGGGCCTACCAATTTGGCCATGTAATTGAAAATAAATTATAGAAATGAATAGAAGTTATAATAAATATTTGAATGACCCATAACTTTATATGAATGCGTATCTAAATAATAACTAACGACTATAGAAGATTTTTGAGAAACTCAACTTCTAAAAGCATGAAATATCCTATTTCGAATAATAAACAAAATATATAGGCACAATCCTATAACTAATTGGATTCATTCAAACTAAAACAATAATTAAAATAAAATCTTGCAATTTGAATGCAAAAACATAAATAAATATATAAACCAATTTAAGTCAGATGGGATGATATTTTTATAAAATGTGATCGTCAGGACGATGTCATAATTCACCTATAAAATATTTTTACTAATAATAGAAAGAGTAAAAGGACTTCTGAAAAGTAGAAAGAGAAGAAGACAATAAAGTATGAACTAAAAGGAAAAGGTGAGACATATAATTATAGTGTGGGACCATTTTGATTATTTTAGAGAAATTCAGGAACTGGGTGAGAAAGAAACAGCATAGGTTGTTAGGGCCGGATGTCAATATCAAAGGACACTATCAATTAGACATGGCAATGGGCGGAGCCGAACTCGGCTCGTCTGGGTCAGCTCGTCCCCAAAAGACTTGCTCAGTTCGGCCTACAAGCTCGGCTCGGTCCTCAAATTTTTTTTTAAAATTTTAAAAATGAGAAAGAAATACAATATTAAGAATCTTTTATGTTGAAAATTAAAGATTGAAAACCCTACTCCCTTTTCCGAGCTTGGGACCGACTACTTTGAAAGTTGATGAGGTTAAAATTGTACCACTGAACAAGATGTTATGTGTACAATTTTTTATTAAAATAAGAAAAAATATTAAATACTAAGGGAAAATATTACTTACTACGAATTTGAGTAATCCATATTCAAATCTCCAAGTTCTTCGGACATTATTCTGTCCACTTTGTCTTGGATTCAAAGTTTGACGTCATCTCAATCCTTTAGACACAGTAAACTTGCTAAAATATCGACTTTGAATCTTGACTTGATATCAGACAAAATCCTGTCACTTGTACTAAATGCAGTCTCCGATACTACAATTGAGACCGGTGGTGTTAGTAGACCACTTGCCATTTTTAAAAGAATTGGGTAACTACGTTGATGTTGTCTCCACCATTGTAGTATATCAAAAAAATTTCTCTCTTTGTCAGCTAACATATTAAGCACGTCATGCGCAAAATACCTAACTAACTCTACAGGTGTATCATTAGATCGGGGAAGGGAAGAACTAAAAGAAGAACCAACTGATTGTTGACATTGACCACTCTTATGTGTACTCACGTAACTCCATAAGTCAATGTCATTAGTTGATGACGATGTACATGTTGGAACATAAGATCGTACAATGTTCGTGACGACATTTTCAGCATAGACCTCATACATAGAACATAAGTTTGTTCTAAATTACCACACGTTACTGGATGTCTGTAAGTTAATTTTTGTGAAATTACCATTATTATTACTTCCGTACCATCTAAGTTAAATCTAGGATCTATAATACATACTAATAGAAATAACATATGCAATTTTTCCAATATTTTCTAAATTTAGCTTCCATGACCTGTATAATACTAGAAAAAGAGCAAAATTCTTATACCTATTAAAATTATTAGCAATATAATAGAAATGAATTAAAACAAGTGAAGTAGTTGGATAATACACACCAAAACATGCCGTTGTTAAGTCATAAAAAAATTTTAAAATTTTCTAACATAACTACATATTTTCCAAATCATATAATTCTAAATTATATTCTGAGCCGTGTAAGTGTCAACCATTAGTTTACCAGGCGCCACCAACTCAAAATCTTTGTCGGCACTTAGCCTTTTGTTTGGTGGCTTTTCGTTTAGTGCTAGAGCTGATGGCAGTTTGTATATCGACATCTTCTTGAAAGTCTTTCAAATCAATTGGATCAGTGCTACCACTAAACTGATCAATAATATCATTTGGAATTGAAATGTCATTAAGACCACTGAAATCACCATCACTTCGATTGTATGCCATTTAGAATAATAGAATAAAGAGAATAGATAAAGATGAAGATGTAGATGAAGATGAAGATGTAGTAGAAACTAAAAACTAGAAATGTAGAGAATTAGTAGAATAGAAAATTACAACTTAAAATTATAGAATAATATCTAGATAATGAGATATTAGATACTAATTATAACACTAATATTGAGAGAATGAAATTTGAGAATTGTTAATGGATTGAGTATATAATTGAATGAGACATAAGAGATTGAAGTGTGAAAAAAATGAGTTTAGAATAGAGATATTTATAGGAGAATAATAAAATTAAAAAACAAAAAAATGGTGTGACCGTTGTAACAACGGTCATTTAATCGTGACCATTACATGAGCCACGAGTGGCTTTTGGACTTGTGGGCTCATTTCCACTAGTTGGCTCGTTTTTTTTGACCGAGCCGAGTAAGGTCGACCCTCTTTTTTGGGCTCCACCCTAACTCGTGCTCGTCCCTCGACGAGCTTTTTTTGCCACCTCCACTATCAATAGAGTTTGAGTAGGCTCTAATTAATTATGTTTTGAACAAACTTCACGTGTATTTAGTTGGGTTAATTTCACTAACGGTTACTGAAGTTACTTTAAAATTTAAAAACGGTCACTGAAGTTTAAAAGTTGCAGCGCTGGTCACTAAAGTATATAATACTTTCACAAACGATCACTCCCTTAAGTGCTTGTTCGGTATAGATTTTAATGGATTTTTAGTTTTTCATTTTTTGACTTTTAGGAAAAAATGACCAAAATAACTCCATTTTCTAGTCAAACATTGCGGCTACATTGGAAAACAAAAGGTTATTTTGGTCATTTTCTCTTAAAAGTCAAAAAATAGAAATCAAAAAATCCATTAAAATCCTTATCAAACAAGCTCTAAGTTTCTAACATAAAATGGTGATGTGGCATGATGATTTGGCTAACAATAGACATTTATTTATTGCATGGTAGTCCAAATAGTTTATATAATATTCATTTTAGTCTCTATATTTTCAATTATATTTTCATTTAAATCCTCTAAAAATTGTATCTTAGGTCTTTAATCTTTTACATCTTTATACTTTGGTCTCAAAATTTTCAATTATCTTTCGCTTAAGTCTTCCAAAATTGTATCTTAGGTCCTTCAACTTTTTACATCTTCAAACTTTGGTTCCCCAAATCCTTGATTTTAGTGGTTAAAATAAGCACAATTTTAATGGTCAAAATAAGTACACTTTCAATTAAATCCTTGACTTTACACTCGAATTTTATCTAAACAAACAAAATAATATAATTACAAAATAAACTACTTGATAGAACTCACAAATGTCCACTTTTAATAGTCAAAATAAGTGTAAAACTCACACTTATCACTTAGAGTTAACAAAAATATATTTTATTGACAACTACAAAAGATAAGTGCGAGTTTTACACTTATTTTGACCACTAAAAGTGGACATTTGGGAGTTTTGTCAAATAGTTTAATATTTAATTATGTTATTTTGTTCGTTTAGGTGAAAACCTTCGAGTGTAAAGTCAAGAATTTAATTAAAATTGTACTTATTTTGACCACTAAAATTGCATGTAGTTTGACAACTAAAATCAAGGATTTGGAGACCAAAGTTTGAAGATGTATAAAGTTGAAAGACCTAAGATGCAATTTTTGGAGAACTTAATTGAAAAATAATTAAAAATTTGGGGACTAAAGTGTAAAGATGTAAAAAGACTAAAGACGTGAGATGCAATTTCTAGAGGACTTAATCAAATATAATTAAAAATATAGGGAATAAAGTGAATATTATATAAAATACAGTGGACTATTATACAATAAATAAGGGTCTATTGTATGTCACGTCACAATTTCAAGTTGAAAATTTAAAGGAGTGACCGTTTGCAAAAGAATTATATACTTTAATGACCAAGATCTTATAACTCTTGAACTTTAGTGACCGTTAGTGAAATTAACCCGTATTTAGTTTGTACTTCAAAACATATCTGATTATTACATTAATTTTTTTTTCAAAATAATTGAAATTAATCTCATACAAAAATGATTACTATCTACATCCCACAAAATAAGTTTATTTCTATTTTCACACAGATAAAAAAAAAATTAATTATTATAATTAGAACAATAAATTGTACTTACATTTCTTCTAATATATCCTTATATTAATATAATCTTAGTTCATATTTTTGATAACAAGGCTCATTAAATAGGGGTATATTAGAAAACAAAGAAATTAACTATACTATTAACAAAGAAAGTAAACTATAATTTAGAATAGATGAATAAAAAAAGTAAATATATCTTTATAGGAGAGAAAGAGTACTTTAAGCTTGCCATGCACCTCAATAGTCCCAATTACTTTTTGTTGATTTTATGTTAGCCTTCATTGGCCATAAAGTCAGCTACTACATTTCCCTTGGCGATAAATGTGTCAACCTTGCGAACAAGGCCTATAAGATTCATAATGTCCTCCACCAAGTATTACACAATGCCAAAGGGCCAAATGCACTTCATCAATTATCTTTAATGCAGCCATTGAATCAATCTCACTAAAAAAGTTTAATTTTAACAACCAAATTTTTTGTTTTAAATTGTTTCTCAACATTTCTTTTTCGACAAAACAATATAAAATTATTTTATACGATAAGAAATAGGGTCTTTAAAAGTTAAAACTTTTATAGTGTTTCTACCCACAACTTGTATATCACTTTTTGGCGACATAAATTTAAACTGAATTTTATTGCTCGGAGTTCTACCTCCATGTTTATGGCCGTGTGTGAGGTCCTTTTCGAGGAGAACAGACATGGCACGAGAGATGTCTTGACACGATGATGTGCGAGTAATGAAGGCATGTGATGCTTGATTTACTTGATGGCAACATCACATGGCCGAAATTTAGGGACGGAAGTTAGTCGGCATCAACTTCGGGAATTGGCGCAAGCAACATCAAGTCAGCTAGCTGTCCAGCTGACTCCAATCTTCATTTCAGTGGCAAAAATAAGCACAATGAGGGCACATAACCGGCAGTTTGTTGAGTGCTTGATAGTGGGACAGTTTGGTTAAAGTGAGTCTGAATTGTAGATGAAACTACCATAGCATTTGGAGGTGTCAACATTACATACGAATTTTATATAAATTCTAATTGATGAGGCAACGAACGAGGGTGTGTTGGCCCTTCACTATACTTGTACTAACTTTTTTTTTTGTTGGTTTTAGAGAAATAAAGTTGGGACAATTCCTGCAAATTGGTGTTCAACCTTATCTAAAAATATGCTACACTTAGTCAAATTGTGGTTGTTTTCATTAACAAAAAGTGTCTTACGTGACTTGTTATGAGAATTGGATGACTGGGACGTGAAACTTCAGTGCCATTAGGAATTGTGGCTTAAATTGTAGACATTACCAATGCCAATTTGGTAGTAGAGCCAGGTTCCATAAATGTATGTTACTGTAGTTTTTGAGGGATTTGCAAGCCAAAATGAAGCAGGTATTTGAAAATTTCATTGCTGAAACTAACAAAAAGTTTATGTCAATGCTGGAGAACGTAATGGCCTTGACTGAGAACATAACTTCGCGCCTGAGCATGTTGTAGGACAAAGTTTTGTTGCTGAAACGGGTAATTCCTGCCCCAAGAGATGGTATTGCTATCTCAAAAATCAAATTGTCGGAGTCAAAACCGTTTGACGGGACTTAGAGTGTGAATGAACTAGAGAACTTTCTTTTGGGACATGGTGCACTATTTATAGGCTGCACACACTACAAGAAATTTTACTTTTAACAATGTATTTTTTTATCGTAGAAAGTCATTTTTAGGTTGTTTCGTCGAAAAAAGGTCGTCGGGAGACTTTAGAAGACCAACATCTTCGTCGTTAAAAATAAAATTTCTTGTAGTGACATGTGCCTGAAGAAGACCAGATTGACATTTCATGCATGTACTTGTCGGGTGATGCAAAATTATGGTGGAGGACCCGATTGCAGGAAGATGAATCTGTTGGCATACCGGGTATTTTGACTTGGGAGAGGCTACAAAAAGAGTTGAAGGATATGTTTCTTTCATGTAATACTGCGTGGATTGCACGGAAGGTGTCTACCATATGTAATTGCAATGGAGGTTTGGTAAATAACAACTATGAAGACAGAAATATGGGAGTTGCTGATAAGCTAACGTATTGGCAGTGGTCTATCATCCATTGCAGCACCCTTTTGTAGACAATTTTTAGAGTTTACGTGATTTTCAAAAGTCTTCCTTACAATGAGTTGGTTCTTGAAACAAAAAGTTGCTGATAGTCCATTACTTGCATGGAATATATTCCCTGCAAAGGCTTTCCATGCAACATTTCAGTGATCAATCAATCATGTTGAATTGCTGAGAAAGTGAATTTGAGAGAAGTATTGCATTAGATATTCTTTATATAGAACATTAATGGGGTCTCGCCTGGAGGTCCACCATGCTACCATGTTGGCAGTTAAATAAAAAATCAATGTTTTTGCATAGCATTGTTATATGCAGTTTCACATGTTACCCCGTTCAGCTGCCATTAAAAATGGTTATTGATATTTTCTCTTTTCCATTATCGGTTGTACCAATTAAATTCAATGCTTTACAGTCCTTAGATCAGAACGTAATATTTCTGGTGAGTTATGTATATCATCAAAAAGCATCACAAACGCAGCATTAAGGATCTGCTAAGTGCTCTCAGGAAATATAAATAAACTATTTTTACTTTGTAAGAGCTGCGATGGAAATCAACGAACAGCGATTCACTTGAAATCGCTAAAAATAACATCGAGGGAAACCACTTCACTTTCTTATCTGCGTGCATCGATTCCTAGGACCTATGGTGTTCAGCCAGTCGAACCGTATCCCATAATTGTATAAGATCCTCATTTGGCATTAGAAATTATTACACATATAAAGAAGATCATAAAAACTTAAACGACGAGTGTTTAACATAATTTAAAATTTAATACAGACCATTATTTTCTAACCGTCCGTGAATTTTACGAAAGGTGTTGTACGTGATGTATCAGAGCACCTCAAATTTGATCAACAGATGAATATATTATTTTCGGCCCCGTTACATATCAAGCCATCCAATACATCATTTATTAGGATTCTGTGGGAATGGATTCTACATGCTAATGGTCTTGTGAATTGTACATTCAATTGCGAACAAAACGTGCAATGTAATCTTCTCGATATAAAGTTTACACACACTACGCATTTGTTATTTCTCTATTCAAGACTAGTAAGTACCTCTTAAGTTGATATTTGAAATAAAAGGGTGAGGGTGTGATGTTTTGCAAGTACATGAACACCATGCAAATGTGGAAAATACAACAAATAAATTGCTAACATATAGATTATAGATGAACTGTAGCAATCCAACCATCTCTTCCAGTGTCATTAAATGCTTGAATGCTTGACGATCAACATCGGATGTATGGTACTCTATAGCGTAGAAGTACAAATGAGACTCAATGGGTATCCCTTCAAGCTCTCTTAATTTGTCGATGCATTCCAGAATTGAAGGTACGTTGACAGTGGTTCTAGCTCAACACGATTCTATATCCTACTGGTATGTGACTAGATTGTTGATCGAGTTAGAAATCATCTCGGGTTTGGATTTTTTCTTTCTTCCTACATTTCTTCCTTCATTTCTCTTCTTTATTTCGCTGTTTGAGGTGTTCACCCCCATCTCGTCTTGCCCTTTACACCCTGTTTTGGTATGCACTACTGTCGATCCGTTGCACTTACCACTTTCCTCACCATCATCCGGCTTAGAATTCTTATAGTCTTGTTTAGAGGTGTCAATCCGGGTTAGGCTGGCTGGGTCGGTCCGCATCTGATGAAGCCCGGTGACGATCCACGTTAGAAAAAGCCCGCTCCACAGCATCGGCTCATCCGAGTCGAGCCCATGTGGGCTGCGACTCGACTCGACCCGGTTTGACCCGTATGGATAAAAAATTAATTTTCTTTTTAAATTACTACAAAAATTTAGTAACTTATTGTACTTAAAAAAAATATTTACATTTATAGTAAAAAATGTGTTAAATTACTAAATAAAATATAAATAAAAATGTTTACATTTTTTTTAATTATCAAACGGGCTAGAGGCTGAACCGTCCGGGTCGGCGGTTCAACGTCCTCGGCCCGTGACTGGCCCGCCTGATTTTACTGAGTCGAGACGGGTGGGCGATCTGCGGGTTCGATCGACCACTTGATCATGACACCGCTAGTCTTATTGTCCTTCGTTTCTCTTATTGTACTCACCAACCTCAAAATAATGACTCGAATTTTGCACTCCTGTCCCAGTTGCATATGTACCACTAAACAATGTATGGTACTGGTGCTAAAACATAGACACATCTCGGACTCTAAATTTTCTGTATTTTTTGTGCTCCTACAAGACATAAAAAAATAAATATTTTAAATTTGAAGACAATTCCTTTACTATATGTTGTTGTTAATCTTCTATTTAACACTTATTTCAAAACACATGACATAATACAATAAAAGTTTAAAGTTTGAAGATAAAATTAGTAAGAATCCATGTCTCATAATTGTGAAAAATATGAAATATACCGATCCAATTACACATGGATAACTACTTAAAACTCTAAAATTGGTGTAATGGGCATTGTTACTATTTTATGCTTAAAAAAATAAAATTCATAGTTATGCCATTGCTTTTGTACCGAGCTAATAAAAAAAAAAGATTAACACGTATGCAATATACAAATCAAATTAAAAAATTGGACGCAGACAAATCTACTTGTGAAATCACCACATGCATTTTTTCAATCATAAATAATTAACAGCTACAGATAGTATTAGAATATACAATCAAGAAAACATATATTTAGTCACGGACTAATATCACTCATATAACTCTCCCAACGCCAAACAAAAGATCGAAATAAAACAGCCCAACAAATTCAGTAAATTAAATGAGGTCAAAGCCAAAAACAATAGTGATCATGACAAAATTATAAAAACTGCTAACCTCAAACAGCCTATGTAAAATGTACCATATTGCCCCTACCCTATCCCTTTACAAAGGCCACTCACTTCTTGTCTTCCAAGGTACTCTACCGGATCACTCTTCTTTCATTCTTACTCACTCTCTCTTTACCAAGGCACTCCACCCGCAACACTCAGAACTGAGATAGCTATTCGATTCACGAATTGCTTGATTCGGGCGAGTACATACCATGATGTGGTACATTTTTTTTTTTTGTGGTATATACCACCAAACAATGTATGGTACCAGTGTTGAAAAATAGGCACATCCCGGCCCCTAAATTTCATGTATTTTTCGTGCTCCTACAAAACATATAATAATACATGTTTTAAATTGAAGACAATTCCTTTATTATATGCTCCTGTTAATCTTCTATTCCACACATATTTCAAAATACATGACATAACACAATACAAGTATAAAGTTCAAAGGTAAAACAAGTAAGAATGCATATTCCGAAATTGTTAATAATTTGAAAATATACTGATCCAATAACACATGTCATGACATAACTACTTAAAACTCCAGAATTGTTGCAATGGGCATTGTTACTATTTTATGCTTAAAAAATAAAATTCATAGGTATGCCATTGCTTTTGTGCATATCGAATAAAAAATAAAAAAGTTTGAATATATATGGAATATACAAATTAAATTGGAAAATTGGACGCAAACGAATCTACTTGCGAAATCATCACATGTATTTTTCAGACATAAATATTTAACAGCTAGATATAGTGTTAGAATATACAATCAAGAACATATATTTAATCACGGACTAATATCACTCATATAACCCTCTCAATCCTAAACAAAAGATCGAAATAAAACAAAGACCCAACAAATTCAGTAACTAAAATAAGGTCAAAATCAAGAACAAGAATGATCATGACAAAGTCATAAAGATTGTTAAACTCATGCAATCTATGTAAAATGTACCTTATTGCCCTTACCCTACCCATCGACAAAGGCCAATCACTCTATTTCTACTAAGGCACTCCACCCACAGCACTCAAAATCCGAGTTGACCATTCGATTCACGGATTGCTTGATTCGAACTGGTACATACCATGATGTGGTACGTTTATTTTTCTATTTGGTGGTATATACCACCAAACAATAGATGGTACTGGTGTTAAACATGGACACATCTCGACCTCTAAATTTTTGTATTTTTTGTTCTCCTGCAAGACATAAAACAATACGTGTTTTAAATTTGAAGACAATTTTCTTACTATATGCACTTGTTAATCTTCTATTTAACACATATTTTAAAAACACATAATATAATACAATACAGGTTTAAAGTTCGAAGGTAAAACTAGTATGAATCCATATCTTTAAATTGTGAAAATTTTGAAAATATACTGATGCAATTACACATGGCATGTTATTGTGCGATTTAAATCCCACAAGTGGACGGATCGTTGACAAGTAATATAGTAATAAATAGAGTGTCGAACCCACGAGGACTAGATATCAATTTAACCTATTAATTTATAACCTAATTTCTAACAATATGAAAACACAGATTTAAATTGGTTTTTGTGATTCTATACTATTTTAATTAAAACTAAATTATCAAACAATTAATTTTAAAATATTGAGAACGAAATCAAGATCTACTAACTCTAGGATTTGCGAATCCACCAACACTTTCCTTAATCAAATATCCGTTTAACTGTTTTAGCTTATAATTACCATAGATTGAAAATCAGTGTTCCTAAATTAATCGAAAGCCTCTCTCGATGGTCAATCAATTCTATATGTTATGCGAACTTCATTATCTCTAATTAAGCTTCAACATAAACACATGCATTAAAATCTCAAGAACATCTAAATAGATTTCATAAAGCATAATAGTAATCTCTATCTATTATTGGACCCTATGTTATTCAATACCACGTGCTTAATCTATATTGAATCTCTCGACTTCAATATAGATCACAATATATTCTAATGGTGATCGGGCATTAAAATAATAGACAAATTGAATAAATAATAATCAACCCAAAAGCAATTAATTACTAAAACAGAAAAACTTCTAATTAATTAAAAATCATGAGGTTTCATCGTTCATCCTAGAAAAGTAATTAGCCAGACATGATTTCGTCCAATTATGACAATAATTGACTTTATCATGATCCGACGAAAAGAAAAAGAAGAAGAAATAATTACAACCGGTGACTCTGGATGAAGAATCTTCAATTCCGTGTCTTGATCTTCGATCCTCCTCTTGTATCTTGTTCCCAAAATTCGTCTCCCTTCTTTTGGCTATTATCTGCTTTATTTATAATGTTCTCCAACCCTCTAAGACGTATGCGTTTAAGTTGTTGTTTTATCTTGGAGTTGTAGAGTTCTAACCCCATCGAAAATCGCCAAAACGGGTGCCCGCTATGCCCCGAGCCCCGAAATATCTTTTCTTAGCGGTTTGAGTCCATTTTCTTCTATTTGCTCTCGTTTCATCAGATTGACCTTTGAATTTGAATATTTTCTAAATTAATAAGAAAACAACATACAATTAAATTGAAAATAAGTAAGAGTACTCATAATCGTCCCTTTTTGTGAGCTCAGATAAGTACAAAATTGTACTTATCAAATACCCCCAAACTTAAACTTTTATTCGTCCTCGAATAAACTAGCTAAAAATCATGCATATAATGATAGAATAAGCAGTAACACAATTCATAATATAAATAGCTTGCTGTTCTTGCTTCAGCTTTTGTAGAAAAAAAACTTATAATTCATGACGAGTGTTGAGGTATTACTATTGCAAATGTGATTATACTCAAACCATACTTGATACGTGTGTGAGACCCGTTAATCTGATCAACTTAAATTCTATGGTGGTGATAGCCCAACCACTTGGTCAACTTTTCCTTTTCTTCTCGTAAAGTACACTTCCCCCAAAATAATTGTTTTCTCTCAAATTCTGAGATTTTGGTTCAAAGTTTAAACTTGACATTATTTTCTTGCTCGAGGTCGGGTCGAAAACTAATAATCGTGACAACCTAAGTATATGAGGATTCTCCAATTTATGAGCACTCTCGACCGTAAAGTTTCTACTAAATAAGTCAAACCCATTAGTTATCTAATCCCCAAATTTACTTTGCAAAGGATTTTTTTTTGACGTACGAAATAAAAATTAAATTTAAATAAATAAATAATAATTTTTTTTATATATATAGATCTTATGTGCAAAACTCAGTTCATTAAGCTTTCTAAATAACTCATGTAACGAGTTTGAGGTCGATGACTCCTGTGTCTTTCGATCTTAGGGCATCGGTTTTTGAGAAACCTCTACGGACCTTTTCACTCAAGTCAAATAGGCTACGAAAAGAGTTATAAGATATTAATAAGGTGCAAAACTCAATCTATTAAGCTTTCTAAGTGACTCATATAACGAGCTTGAGGTCGATAACTCCCAGATCTTTCAAACATTAGGGCATCAGGTTTTAAGAAACTCCTACAAACCTTTTCACTCAAGGCAATTAGGCTACGAAAAAAGTTAAACAATAATAATAATAATTTTTTTTCCTTGCGTAGAATAAGTTCATGCGTGAGGATTAGATTCCTAACATTCGGTCATTACTTAGTTTCCTCTAACTGGTTTAAAGTGCTCTACACAAATTTTCAACATACATGGAATCAATCATAACCTAGATAGCCACTATCACGGTTTAATTACCACACTTTCTCACTATATTGGTTATTTGTTCGAGATACGGATGATTTTTAGGTTTAAACAAGGTATCCTATTATTTTCAACTTAAGTGCACCAACATAGCTAAAATCATTTTAAGCGTCGACACAACACAATATCAAACATGGTCAAATAGTCTCACATTTAACCAATAGTAATAATCTGCTTACCAGTCATGGATTAAAGCGAAATAATTAAATAAAAAGTTACATCATTAGCCGGCAAGGCTATTCATATCACATAAATATGCCAACAAATAAATATAATAATTAATTAAATTTTTTTTTTTTGAACGAAAATAAATTAAATATCAAATATCAATTATCAATTATCGAATCAAGCAAAATTTTCATTTTAGTCCATTACCCCAAACTTGAAAGAAACATTGTCCCCGGGTGAGTATTCCCTTTGTCACGCGGGTAATAATTAATTTTGTTGGCATATTTATGTGATATAAATAGCCTTGCGGCTAATGATGTAACTTTTATTTAATTATTTCGCTTAATCCATGACCGTGAATGATTATTACTATTGGTTAAATGTGAGACTATTTGACCATGTTTGATATTGTGTTGTGTCGGCCATTAAAATGATTAACTAAATTTTTTTTTGAACGAAAATAAATTAAATATCAATTATCAATTATCAATTATCGAATCAAGCAAAATTTTCATTTTAGTCCATTTACCCCCAAACTTGAAAGAAACATTGTCCCCAATGTAAAATTTGAAATCAAAAGATTAGAGACTTCCCTGAGATAGATTTGATGGTGTCGGGAGAAAAGATGTGATAAGATCAACTGGAGGAGAAATCTGTACAGGTTGGTCGACAAATCTTTGTTTGAATGTCATCCAGGTAGCTTGCAGGTTGTAACCCTAAAAAGAAAAGAAACAAAAAATTTATTAATTTTTTTTTTTTTTTTTGAAAAATGAATTTTTTTTTTTTTTAAGAAAAACGAAATTAAATTTTTTTTTAATTTTATTTTTAAAAAAAAGCGATTTTTTTTATTTTAAAAAAACGAATTTTTATTTTTATTTTTTTTTAATACAAATTTAAAATAATTGAACAACGTGATTATGCATGATGACGATGATTGTAGCCTCAAAACCTAAGAATTAAAAACCTACTTTAAATCCTAAAACCTAAAACGTGCAAATTGTCAATTGAAATCTTAAAATTGAAATAATACGAAATTTAAATAAATAAAAAGGTAGAAAAATGGGTTGCCTCCCATTGAGCGCTTCTTTAAAGTCATTAGCTTGACTTTGTCGTGGTGATCACTCATGGTACTTTGAACAGGGCTTTTGATGACTTGTTTTGTTTGCATCGATTGACTTTGCACTATTTTTCCTTTGTTCTCCAATATTTAACTTTGTCATTCTCATAAAAATATGATTTAATTTGATCACCTTGCTCGAACTTAACTATGAAAATTTCAACTTCTTCAATGACCTTGATCACAAAATCAATTGTAGAAGAAAGATGGGAGTTGGAGAATTGCTTGGTTGGTGCAGCATCATTAAACGCCACTTTTTCATTCTGCTTATGTATGATCAACTTCTCATTCTCCATATACTCTTCTTCTTTAGTTGGTGTTTCCTCAATTTGGACAATTGGTCTATATTCCAAAATTTCAGGTAGTTGCTCCTCACTAATTGTTGTAATGCTTGACATGTCTTCCTTCGGGTGGCTTTAATATCACTTGGAAAGGTGCCTTGTGGACTCTCTCACAAGATCTTTATCATCCGATTAATTTTATTCTCTATGCGCTTTTCAGCCGCCTTGATGCTCGATCAAGTTCCTCGCTCCACCATTCTTTACTCTCTTGTGGTCTCTCCCGATTCAACGGATTTTGAATATATATCGGTATTGTCATATGAGAAATTTTGATGATTTCTCCATCCCGGATTATAAGTCCATGAGTATGGATTATTCGATGTAACCGAAAATTCCGAGCATATGCGCTTGTTCGTGTGATGATACTTCACTTTGGTTAAAAGGCATTCGATGATTGATGGTTTGCCACGCAAGTTGCACATATCGGTAAAGACATCTCGAACCATATTGGTGTGACCGAGAGTAATTCAAATTGTTTCCATCTGCTTTGCCAATGAATCAAGTTTCGCCAAAGATGAGCCAATTGATGTCCACCAGTGTATTCCTGTTTGACTTTGGTTATTGTACAAAGAGCAATCTGAGTGATTTTGCCAATCCTGATTGTAGGTGTAGGAGTAGGGACAAAAATTTTGTTTGACCGGTGGTTTCCATAAATCTTCCAAGAGTAAGTCATCCTTGTCAATCTCAAAGTCTGTCATCTTGTGTTGTGCTTGATCTCTTAGCTCATCTTTATTTCTTAGTAGCAATAAAATCAAGAGAAACAAGTAGATCAACTAAAAAATAAAAAATAATAATAAAAATAAAAATTTAATAATAATAATAATAATAATAAAATAATAATAATAATAAATTGTTAAAACTAAATTATCAATTAACGCAGTAATTAATAAAACTAGTCCCGAACAGCGGCGTAAAAATTTGTTGTGCGATTTAAATCCATAAGTGGACGGATCGTTGACAAGTAATATAGTAATAAATAGAGTGTCGAACCCACGAGGACTAGATATCAATTTAACCTATTAATTCATAACCTAATTTCTAACAATATGAAAACACAGATTTAAATTGGTTTTTGTGATTCTATACTATTTTAATTAAAACTAAATTATCAAACAATTAATTTTAAAATATTGAGAACGAAATCAAGATCTACTAACTCTAGGATTTGCGAATCCACCAACACTTTCCTTAATCAAATATCCGCTTAACTGCTTTTAGCTTATAATTACCATAGATTGAAAATCAGTGTTCCTAAATTAATCGAAAGCCTCTCTCGATGGTCAATCAATTCTATATGTTATGCGAACTTCATTATCTCTAATTAAGCTTCGAACATAAACTCATGCATTAAAATCTCAAGAACACCTAAATAGATTTCATAAAGCATAATAGTAATCTCTATCTATTATTGGACCCCATGTTATTCAATACCACGTGCTTAATCTATATTGAATCTCTCGACTTCAATATAGATCACAATATATTCTAATGGTGATCAGGCATTAAAATAATAGACAAACTGAATAAAGAATAATCAACCCAAAAGCAATTAATTACTAAAACAGAAAAACTTCTAATTAATTAAAAATCATGAGGTTTCATCGTTCATCCTAGAAAAAGTAAATTAGCCGGACATGATTTCGTCAATTATGACAATAATTGACTTCATCATGATCCGACGAAAGAAAAAGAAGAAGAAATAATTACAACCCGTGACTCTGGATGAAGAATCTTCAATTCCGTGTCTTGATCTTCGATCCTCCTCTTGTATGTTGTTCCCAAAATTCGTCTCCCTTCTTTTGGCTATTATCTGCTTTATTTATAATGTTCTCCAACCCTCTAAGACGTGCGTTTAAGTTGTTGTTTTATCTTGGAGTTGTAGAGTTCTAACCCCATTAGAAAACTGCCAAAACGGGTGCCCGTTATGCCCGAGCCCTCAAATATCTTTTCTTAGCGCTTTGAGTCCATTTTCTTCTATTTGCTCTCGCTTCATCGATTGACCTTTGAATTGGAATATTTTCTAAATTAATAAGAAAACAACGTACAATTAAATTGAAAATAAGTAAGAGTACTCATAATCGTCCCTTTTTGTGAGCTCAGATAAGTACAAAATTGTACTTATCACATGTCATAGCTACTAAAAACTCCAAAATTGGTACAATGGGCATTGTTACTATTTTATGCTTAAAAAAATAAAATTCATAGGTACGCCATTGTTTTTCTATAGAGCTAATAACAAGCTAAAATTTTTAGTATGTATGCAATATACAAATTGAATTGGAAAATTTAACGCAGGTGAATATTCTTGCCAAATCACCACATGCATTTTTTCAATTATAAATAATTAACACTATAGATAGTATTAGAATTTACAATCAAGAAACATATATTTAGTCGTAGACTAATATCACTCATATAACCTTCCCAACTATAAACAAAAGATCAAAATAAAATAAAGACCCAACGAATTCAATAAATAAAATGAAGTCAAAACCAAGAACAAGAGTGATCATGACAAAGTTATAAAAATTTCTAAATGCAAACACTTTATGTAAAATATACCCTATGGCTCCTACTCTACCGCTCTACAAAGGCCACTCACTCTCTCTACCAAGGTACTCCACTCATTCACTCTTGTTTCATCCCAACTCACTCATTCTATACCAAGGCACTCCACCCCGATCACTCTTCTTTCATCCATACTCTCTCTACCAAGGTACTCCATCCGCAGCACTTAGAACTGAGATGGCCACTCGTTTCAAGGATTGCAAGATTCAAGCTAGTACATACTATGATGTGGTACATTTATTTTTCTATTTGGTGGTATATACCACCAAATAGTGTATGGTACTGGTGTTGAAACATAGACACATCTGGGCCTCTAAATTTCCTATATTTTTCGTGCTCTTGCAAGACATAAAATAATATATGTTGAATTTGAAGACAATTTCCTTACTATGTGCTGTTGTTAATCTTCTATTTATCACATATTTCAAAACACTAAGACATAATGCATTACAAGTTTAAAGTTCGAAGTTAAAATTAGTAAGAATCCATTTCTCGAAGTTGTGAAAAATCTAAAAATATACTAATCCGGTTACACATGGCATGACATAACTAATGAAAACTCTCGAATTGGTGCAACGTGCATTGTTACTATTTTATGCTTCAAAAAATAAAATTCATAAGTATGCCATTGCTTTTGTGCAAAGCTAATAAAAAACAAAAAAGTTTAATATGTATGCAACATACAAATTAAATTAGAAAATTAGACGCAGGCGAATCTTTTGCAAAACTACCATATGTATTTTTTCAGCCATAAATAATTAACAGTTGCAGATAGGGATGGAAAACGGACCAAGCCGCCCGTCGGCCCGGTCCGAGAAAGCCCCGTGCTTGGACGGGCCGAGCTGCAAAAATAGTCACGGGCCTGTCTGTGGTTTGATCCTTTTTTTTTTTATTTTTTTCCTCCAAACGGCTCTTTTCTTTTCTTTTCTTTCTTATAAATATAAAATATCCCTTAAAGTTTCCATCTTCTTCACAAATTCACAATTCTCTCAACCTATACAATCCGAAAAAAACATATTATCAACATTAGATCTTTTATTGTGCAATTTATAGTTGAATTTATACATTTTAACTATCAAGTTTTCTACATTTCTACAATTTATAGTTGAAATGTCAATTTTATCATGACTTTTTTTTAACTTTTAAAAAAAAAAAAAAAAAAAGTTCATGTGTGGCCCGCAGACCGGCCAGTGGCTCGGCCCGTGTGGCCCGCGGACCACGGGTCGATCCGGGCCACGATTTCTTTGACCAGGAGAGCCTTGCCAAGGCTCGGCCCGTGACACGGGCCGAGGTAGGCCCGTCTTGGTGGCCGGGTGCCATCTCTAGTTGCATGTGTTGTTAGAATATACAATCAAAAAACATATATTTAGTTACAGACTAATATCACTCATATAACCCTCCCAACCCCAAACAAAAGATCAAAATAAAACAAAGACCTAACAAATCCAGTAACTAAAATAAGGTAAAAACAAAGAAAAAGAGTGATCATGACAAAGTTATAAAAACTATTAAACTCAGACAGTCTATGTAAAATGTATCCTATGGCCCCTACCCTACCACTAGGCAAAGGCAACACACTTACTCTACTAAGGCACTCCATTACTCACTCTTTTTTCATCCCCACAAAGATCTACCAAGGAACTCCACCCGCATCACTCAGAACTGAGATGACCATTTGATTCACAGATTGCTTGATACTGACGGGTAAATATTACAATGTGGTACATTCATTTTTCTGTTTATTGGTATATACCACCAACCAGTGTATGGTACTGGTGTTGAAACATGGACACATCTCCGCCTCAAAATTTTCTGTATTTTTCGTGTTCTTGCATGACATAAAACAATGCATATTTTAAATTTGAAGATACTTCCTTTACAATATGTTGTTGTTAATCTTCTAGTTAACACATTTCAAAACATGTGACATAATACAATAATTGTTTAAAGTTTGAAGGTAAAACGATAAGAATACATATCTCGAAATTGTGAAAAAAGTCTGAAAATATAATGATCCAATTACACATGACATGATATAACTACTGAAAACTCCAAAATTGGTGCAATGGGCATTGTTACGATTTTATGCTTAGAAAAAAATTATAGATTTGCCATTACTTTTGTGCAGAGCTAATGAAAAACAAAAAAAAAAAAGTTTAATATGTATGCATTATACAAATTAAATTGGAAAATTAGATGCAGGCAAATCTGCTTGCAAAATCACCACAATTATTTTTTTCAGCTGTAAATAATTAACAGCTACATATAGTATTAAAATATACAATTAAGAAACTTATATTTAGTCACAGACTAATATCACTCATATAACTCTCCCAACCTCAAATGAAAGATCGAAAAAAATATAGACTCAACAAATTCAGTAACTAAAATAAGGTTAAAACAAAGAACAAGAGTGATCATGACAAAACTATAAAAACTGCTAAACTCAGATAGTCTTTATAAAATGTACCATATGGCTCCTAACCTACCCCTTTACAAAGGTCACTCATTCTTTCTCTACCAAGGCACTCTACCCGCTCACTCTTCTTTTATCCTCACTCATTCACTTTCTCTACCAAGGCACTCCAACCCACCGCAGCACTTAGAACTGAGATGGCTAGTCGATTCATAGACTGCTTGATTCGGGCTGGTACATACCATGTTGTGGTACGATCATTTTCTTTTCGTGGTATATACCACCAAACAATGTATGGTACTGGTGTTGAAACATGGACACATCTTGGCCTCTAAATTTCCTATATTTTTCGTGCCCCTGCAAGACATAGAACAATACATGATTTAAATTTGAAGACAATTCCTTTACTATATAGTGTTGTTTATCTTTTATTTAACACATATTTCAAAACACATGACATAATACAATACAACATTAAATTTCAAAGGTAAAACAAGTAAGAATCCATATCTTGAAATTGGGAAAAATCTAAAAATATACTGATCAAATTAGACATGGCAAGACATAACTACTGACAACTCCAGAATTGGTGCAATTGGCATTGTTACTATTTTATACTTTAAAAAAATAAAATTCATAGGTATGCCATTACTTTTGTGCAGAGCAAAGAAAAGACAAAAAAGTTTAACATGTATGCAATATACAAATTAAATTGGAAAATTGGACGCAAGTGAATCTGCCAGCGAAACCACCACATACATTTTTTCAGCCATAAATAATTAACAGCTACAGATAGTGTTAGAAAATACAATCAATAATCATATTACAATCACAAACTAATATCACTCATATAACCCTCTCAAACCCAAACAAAAGACAAAAAAAAACATAGACCCAACAAATTCAGTAAATAAAATGAGGTCTAAACAAAGAACAAGAGTGGTCATAACAAAGTTATAAAAACTGCTAAACTCGAACACTCTATGTAAAATATACCACTTGGCCCCTACCTTAACCCTTTACAAATGCCGCTCACTATTCACTCATATAACCCTCTCAAACCCAAACAAAAGATAAAAAAAAAACATAGACCCAACAAATTCAGTAAATAAAATGAGGTCAAAACAAAGAACAAGAGTGGTCATAACAAAGTTATAAAAACTGCTAAACTCGAACACTCTATGTAAAATATACCACTTGGCCCCTACCTTAACCCTTTACAAATGCCGCTCACTATCTCTCTACCAAGGCACTATACCCACTCACTCTTCTTTCGTTCCTACTCTCTTTCTACCAAGGTACTCCACCCACAACACTTAGAAACTGAGATAGTCATCTGATTCAATGATTGCTAGATTCAGGCTGTTACATACCATGATGTGGTACGGTCATTTTTCTTTTTGGTGGTATATACAACCAAACAGGTACTGGTGGTTAAACATGGACATAACTCGCCTCAAAATTTCATATATTTTTCTGTGCTGCTGTAAGACATGAAGCAATACATGATTTAAATTTGAAGACAATTCATTTAGTATATGCTTTTGTTAATCTCATATTCAACACATATTTCAAAACATATGACATAACACAATACTTGTTCAAAGTTTGAAGGTAAGATAAATAAGAATCCATATCTCGAAATTGTGAAAAATAGAAAATATACTTGATCTAATTACACATGACATGATATAACTACTGAAAATTCCAGAATTGTTGCAATAGGTATTGTTACTATTTTATGCTTAAAAAATATAAAATTCATAGGTATGACATTGCTTTTGTGCAGACCTAAGAAAAAACGAAAAAGTTAAATATGTATGCAATATATAAATTATATTGAAAAATTGGACGCAGATGAATCTGCTGGCGAAACCACCACATGCAATTTTTCAGCCATAAATAATTAAAGCTATAGATAGTGTCATTGTCACAGATTAATATCACTCATATAACCCGCTTAACCCCAAAAAAAAATATCGAAAAAAATATAGACCCAACAAATTTAGTAACTAAAATGATGTCAAAACCAAGAACAAGAGTGATCATGACAAAGATATAAAAACTGCTAAACTCAGACAGTCTATAAAATTTACCATATGGCCCCTACCCTAACCTTCTCCAATGGCCATTTATACTCTCTCTCTCTCTCTCTCTCTCTATGAAAGCACACCATGTGCTCACTCATCTTTCATCCCCACTCACTCTCTCTTTCCAAGGTACTCCATCCGCTCACTTTTCTTTCATCCCCACTCTCTCTCTCTACCAAGGCACTCCACCCACAACGCACTTGGAATTGAGGTGGCCATTCGATTCATGGATTGCTAGATTTAAGCTGGTACATTCCATGATGTGATACGTTCAGTTTTTTTGTTTCAACACCAGTGGTATATACCACTGGTGTTGAAACATGGACATATCTTGGCCTTAACATTTCTTGTATTTTTCGTGCGGTTGCAAGCCATAATGCAATACATGTTTTAAATTTAAAGACAATTCATTTACTATATGTTGTTGTCAATCTTCTATTTAACATATATTTCAAAACACATGATATAATACAATACTTGTTTGAAGTTTGAAGGTAACACAAATAAGAATACATATCTCGAAATTGTGAAAAATCAGAAAATATACTGATCCAATTACACATGGCATGACATAACTATTGAAAACTCCAGAATTGGTGCAATTGGCATTATTACTATTTTATGCTTAGAAATAAAATATAGATATGCCATTACTTTTGTGCATAGCTAATAAAAAGCAAAAAAAGTTTAATATGTATGCATTATAAAAATTAAATTGGAAAATTAGACGCAGGTGAATATGCTTGCAAAATCACCACAAGTATTTTTCAACAGTAAATAATTAACACCTACATATAGTGTTAGAATATACAATCAAGAAACTTATATTTAGTCAATGACTAATATCACTCATATAACCCTCCCAACTCCAAACAAAAGATCCGAAAAAAACATAGACCTAACAAATTCAGTAAATAAAATGAGATAAAAACCAAGAACGAGAGTGATCATGACAAATTTATAAAAACTACTAAATTGATACAGTCTATGTAAAATGTACCATATGGCCCCTAGCCTACCCCTCTACAAATGACACTCATTCTTTCTACCAAGTCACTTCACCCACTCACTCTTCTTTCATCCCTACTCACACTCTCTCTACCAAGACATTCTAACTACAACACTCAGAACTCAGATGACCATTTGATTCGCGGATTGTTTGATTCAGACTGGTACATACCATGATATGGTACATTTATTTTTCTATTTGGTGGTGTATACCGCCAAACAGTCTATGGTACATGCGTTGAGACATTGACATAATTCGGCCTCAAAATATTTTGCATTTTTTGTGGACAAATGCTACCTGTACATATCCAATGACCGAATCAATTACATATGATGACTTGACATTTTTTATTAATGGCTATTATACCCTTCTCCTCGACTTTTCCTACTTTTGCAAACATTTGGAGAGAAACTCACTTCTTGGCGTTTAAAGTGAAATTTCATCCCATTCAAAATTTCAACTCGATACTAAACTCCTTTTACAAATCTCCATCGGCAACTCATTCACATCTCTGGCAAACTCCAAATCCCCACTGGTAAGTATGTCATTATTTTGATGTTTTTTGGGTTCTTAATTTTTTCATTCGCGCTCCATTTCCTAATTAGGGCTAGTTGAATCTTAGTATTATCTCAAGCCAATTTATTCAACATAGAAGTTGTTATAGAAGTTACAGTGTGAAGAACAAATCATCTTCTACATAAAAATAATTAACTTCTTCCTGGGGAATTTTCCGTTTTTTGGAAAAATAAAAAAATCCACCAATTTCACTAACACCTATAAAAATTATCGAGCGTTAGATAGTTACATCACTATTCTGTCTAAATTTGTTGTTGTTGTTTAAACTTACATCACTCTGCTAGTTACAATGTGACCTTTAAAGTTGTTTTTGTTTAAGCTTATTGTTGTGACATGGTAAAATAGATTGTGTCTAATTGGTTTACAATTTTGGATGGAACATACATTTACAATAGTTGGAAAGAACCAAAGAATTTGTTATAGTTGTAGACGGCCAGGGCACTACTTACCGAAATGCCCGAAAAAGCAAAGTTACCCATTCTATAGAGTGGAATTTGTGAAATGGATGGAGGTGGAGAAGAATACCGTGAACAAATGGAGGCTATTTTTTTATTATAGTAGCAACTGTGAATATTTAAGTGGAGTGAAGGTCAATCGATTGGGGTGTATGATAAAGGTGAATCAAGTGGTGGTTCATTGGATAAATCTGAAACGAAAGACGAAATTGAAGATTTATCTCGCATATTCAAAGTTTTTTCTCGGATATCAGAAGAAGAAGATGTGGAGATATTACTCAACATAACTATTCGCAATAGTAAAGGAAATGCAGAAGAGAATGAGAAAAGAAATGAAAGGGACAAGAATAACACGAATTATAACAGTTAAGGCAATTCAACATTGAAGTCAGTTGATTCAAGACTTGACTTGATAGTTGAGTTGTACTTGAAGACTGAAATTCCTTTTCCTGTAAATTTCATGTACAATTTAGCTTTCGTATATGAATGTATGAATTTATTCTATTTTATAATGTATCATAGTTGAAACTTTGAGTTGTGTTTACAATTGATGAAACTGAAGCTTGCATTTATCAATGCTTGTTTCATTGATAGTGTTAGTACAATCTTATCAATGGCATGCTGTGCATTTTAATAAGAGCAAGTTGCTACATTTTAAGTGTGTTTCAGATGCTTGGAAAATGAGAATAATTACATTATATCTAAGCAATATGGTGGTAAAGTTGGAAACTAATGTGATGCAAACCCACCTAAAATTGAATCTCGGAACCCACAACAAAGATTGATAATGAACCTTAAGAAAGCTAAAATCAAGCCGCAAAAACCTTGGCCCGATAATTTCTTGAATCAAAGAATCAAGTTTGAACGCCACAAAGATTTGCGAAGTTTTTGATAAATTTGGTTAATTCAATTAAGAACAAAAAGAAAAATGAATCTCACTTTTAATTTAATCTCTCAAATAATCAAAGTTGTTTTTTGTCTACAATGATAAGTGTTTATATAGCAAAAATCAATGAAAACCTAATTTAATTTGAAAATAATTAAAAACTTAACAAAATTGGAGTTCTAATTGAAAAAGGAAACAAAATTCGAAAAAATTCGAACTTCTTGAATTTTGGCCGGGCAATCGTCCAACGCAATTCTGGGAGTTCGCCCAGGCTAAAATTTTAGCCTCTGCATTGGCATTATTGTGTGGGACAAACGCCCCATGATCGCCCAGGCATAATTTTCAGTCGTTCGCGTTTTGATCTTCAAACTTTAAATTATGCTCATTTTAGCCCTTCAATCTTCTACTAGCCTCCAATATGCCTTTAATATGGTCTTTAGTTTGAATCAAATGTACTAAAGTTGGCTCTTTCTTTGTCACACTCATTTTGAAAGTTGGTGTCCTGCTTGTTGCACTTTGGGTGTCGGTTTTGGCCCACGTAGCTTGGACAAGACCTTGTATGGCATTCTTGATCTTCTTGGCTCTTGATCTCGTTATTGGCCCAATTGGAATATATAACAAGTCATTGCTAGATGGTCTGTGGCTCGCATCATCTCTCCCTTCCTCAAAATGATTCAACATCGAATCATCACTTGTATCAAAGAGAGAATGATAAGAAACATTGAAAGTGGCAGATACATTATACTCACCTAGAAGATCAAACTTATAAGCATTATTATTTATCCTCTCAAAGACTTGAAATGGTCCATCCTCCCTAGGATGTAGCTTAGACTGTCTACAGGCAAAAAATCTTTCCTTCCTCATATGTACCCAAATCCAATCGCCAAGTTCAAAGATAACTTGTCTACGGTCTTTGTTGGCTTTGGCTGCATATTGTTTATTCTTCTTTTCAATTTGTTGTCGTACACTCTCATGGAGCTGCTTTACTATGTCCGCTCTGCTTTGTCCATCCAAGCTATTCCTTTCATCAACAGGTAAAGGAATCAAATCTAGAGGGGTTAGTAGATTAAATCCCTACACAATTTCAAATGGGGAAAGATTCGTAGTAGAATGGACACTTCTATTACGCAAATTCAATAAATGGCAAACAATCCTCTCAATTCTTTAGATTTTTTTGAATTACAGTACGTAACAAAGTAGATAAAGTTCTATTTACTATCTCAGTTTGTCCATCCATTTGAGTATGATAAGTAGTTAACAACAACAACTTAGTCCCCAACTTACCCCACAAGACTTTTAAAAAGTAGCTAAGAAATTTAACATCATGATCAGACACGATACTCTTTGGAACACCATAGAGTCAGACTATTTCTCGAAAGAACAATTTAGCTATGTTAGTTGCATCATCAATTTTATTACAAAATATAAAATGTGCCATTTTTGAAAACCTATCAACAACCACAAAGATTAAATCCTTACCTTGCTTTGACCTAGACAAGCCTAATACAAAATAGAAATATCTACCCAAGGCTCATTAAAGACGGATAGATGAGTATACAAACCATAAGGTAAGACTCTAGATTTGGTCTGCTTACATGTGACACATCTTGCACACAATTTCTCCACATCACGTTTCATTTTAGGCCAAAAGAAATGTTCATGCAATACATCTAAGATTTTTCTCACACCGAAATGTCCCATCAAGCCTATCCCATGTGCCTCACGCACAAGAAACTCGCATATAGAACTATTAGGCACACACATTTTATTTTCTCTAAACAAGTAGCTATCTAGTCTATGAAATTTTCCAAAAGTTGTCTTCTCACACGCCTCATACACACAAGCACAGTCTTTATCATTAGCATACAAGTTCTTAATATACTCAAATCCCAATAACCTGGCATTTAAAGTAGAAACAAGGGCGTACCTTCTAGACAACGATAAGCCACAACATTTTTCTTACCTTGTTTGTAGTGAATTATACATGGAAAAGTGTCGATGAATTCCACCCACTTGGCATGCCTCCTATTCAACTTCACTTTCTCCTTCAGTGCTTTTTAGGACTCATGGTCAAGTATGAATAACAAACTTTTTCGACCATAGATAACGTTGCCAAGTCTTCAATGCTCTCACTATTGTCGTATAGTTCTAAAATAGGATATTGGTCTTTTTTCCTGCATCAACACAGCTCTAATACCTATTCTTGAGGCATCACATTCAATCTCAAAAGTTTTGTTAAAGTTAGGTAGTTCTAAAACAGGTACAGAACAAAATCTATCATTGAGAATATTAAAAGTCTTTTCTTGTTCAAGGCCGCAATGAAATCCAACACTTTTCTTTACAATTTCAGTAAGTGACATAGCTAGTATGCTAAAATTTTTAACATAACGCCTATAAAAACTAGCTAAACCATGTAAACTTCTTATCTCAGTGACAGTTTTAGGCGTTGGCCACTCCTTAATGACTTTAATGTTTTCTTCATCTACCTCAATCCCCTTAGCACTAACCACATAGCCAAGAAAAATAACTTTTTCCATGCAAAAGGTACACTTTTTAATATTAGCATATAGTTTTTCATCCCGTAAAACATCAAGCACACAACGCAATTGATCAATATGCTTATCTAAGTCCTTACTATACACTAAGATATCATCAAAGTAGATTACCACAATTTTGCCTATGAATGCACGTAGACATGGTTCATTAATCTCTTAAATATGCTCGGGGCATTAGTTAGACCAAAAGGCATTACTAACCACTCATACAATTCATACTTAGTCTTAAAAGCAGTTTTCTATTTATCTCTTTCTTTCATTCTTATTTGGTGATATCTACTTTTAATATCGATTTTACTAAAGATGCATGACCCATGTAACTCATCAAGCATATAATCTAATCTAGGTATGGGATGACGATACTTTACCATTATATTGTTAACTGCCCTACAATCAATACACATTCTCCATGTCTCATTCTTTTTTGACACAAGTAGCACTGACACCACACATGGACTCATTCTTTTCCTCACGCACCATTTGCCCATCAACTCCTCAACTTGCCTTTGAAGCTCTTTTATCTCCTCCGGATTACTTCTATAAGTTGGTCAGTTTGGAATAACAGTTCCAGGCACAAAGTCAATTTGATGTTCAATACCTCTAATGGGTAGTAAGACACTAAGAATCTCTTCAGAAACACATCCTCAAATTCATGCAACAAAGAAATAGCTAAACTGGTGAAGGATTGTTTAGTTTCGCCAAGTACAAGATAGGATTCCTTGTATACGAGCAAAATCATTTGTTGATTTTCCATAAGGGCCATCTTAATCTCACTTTCTCTAGCAAAGAAACTCAATTTTGTTTTTCTCTTTCTCTCTATAGGCTCTCTGTCTTTTTTCTCTCGTGATTCTATTTTATTTTCAAAGATCACTCTCATTTTTTTTTGTTCCTCCTTTTCTTTTCTTGTACTTCTACATCACTTTTTCTTCTTCCTCGTGCCTCGCCTTTTAATTTCATTTGATCATCATATACTTGTTTTGGTGTTAAAGGAACAAGAGTAACTGGTTTTCCAACTTTGACAAAGTTGTACCTGTTCCTAAACCTATCATGCATCACCTTCCTATCATACTACCATGGCCTCTCCAATAAAAGATGGCCCACATGCATAGGAACCACATCACACATCACATCATCACCATACCTCCTAATAGTAAAGCTCACTAAGGCTTACTTGTTAACCTTGACCTCCCCACATTCATTCAACCACTACAACTTATAAGGTCTATGGTGTTTTAATATTGACAAGCCCAATTTATCAACAAATGTGTTACTAACTACATTGGTGCAACTCCCTCCATCTATGATCATAATACACACTTTGTTATCAACATAGCATCTAGTATGGAATATGTTCTCTCTATGTTGCTCTATATCATCTACTTTAATTTGTGCATTAAGAGCACGCCTAGCAACTAGAACCTCACTTTCTACAGGGAATTCTACACCATCATCCTCCAACTCAGATATCTCATCACTACCACTCTCATCCTCGGTTTCTAATTCTCCATTGTCACGCAAAATTATTGTCCTTCTTTTTGGGCATTGTGACGTAATGTGTCCAGCACCAAAACATTTAAAACATTTCATATCCCTATTCCTAGAAGACTGAAAATAAGATTTGGGTTTATTGTTGGTAGTTACTACATCTTTTTCCTTAGATGGTTTGGTCCTCCTCTTTGAGACAGTCACTCATATCATTATTATTCCACCTCGCTTTTCAATGAGGGTTAGATCCCGAAGAATACAAAGATCGCCCTTTTCGCTTCAATTGTCTCTCTACTCAAAAATCGGCCAAAGTGGCCTCCCTATCCTCCTCAACATTAGCCCTAATCATAGCCACCTCCATCTCCTTATGGTAATCTTGCACACTCTTTGAACCTTGAGTAAGGCTTTGCAATTTTTGATAGAGGTCATATAGTAGTGACTAGGTACAAATCTCATCCTCATAAGAGCTTTTAAATCACACCAAGTTTCTATAGGTCTCTCATGATTTCTCCTCCTATTTGTCACCAATTGATCCCACCATATTATAGCATAGTCAGTGAACTCGAATACTGCTAATTTTACTATAGCAATCAAATATTACTTCCAACCTCATTTCCCACTCTAAATAGGCTTCAATGTTATTCCTACCTTAGAAGGAAATTATTTTTATTTTTATATTCCCAAGATTTTTATCTACTCTATCTTGGCCTCTATAGTCTCCTCCTCTAGGTCGCCTTTCACACCTATATCTTCTACGCCTCATTCTACCAATCTCAACCACATAATTATAGTCATCCTCATCCTCACCTCCCACTACATTCTCATCCTCAAAATTAGCCATAGGATTATGATTATGCCTATCCAGTCTCCTATTATTAGGGATCCCAAGTTGTTGCTTCCTTAGTAAAGTTGTAATAACTATATCATGCCTATCTATCATATCTCTCAATGCATTATTGTTTTCTCTCATCTCATTAAACACCGTGTTCATTCTATCAAATTGTTATTACATGAATTTTAACAAAAAAGAATTGGTTGGTCTCTTCCTCAGGTATTGTTTTTCATTATTAGATATTTTGGGATTAAAAAAAATAGAAATTAGTAAAAAATTAACCTCATGTGCTTACACTCGTGTTTCACTCTATTTGACTTTTTTTCTCCGATAATAATCTCATCACTCTTGTCTTTTACCTCTCTTTTTTTTCTTACCAAATTTTGTAAGCAACCAACTAAACCCAATCAAGAATTTGATCTCAACAATGTTCAAGAACAAGAAAATAATGACATAAAAGACAATGAGAACGACTCAAAAATAAATCAAAACACGAATAAGATTTGAAGACGTAAGCATCGAATGACAATATTAGTGTGTGTTTTTTGCCAAATATAACACAAGAATCTCAAATGAATGCATTTTTTGACTTTTCTAGAATTTTCTTGAATTTTCATTTTTTTATACTTTTCAATCTAACGTAAGAAACTAAAAAAAAAATTATCACAAGGAAAGAACTAGAAAAAGAATTAATTTTGGTGTCTTAATGGATTGTGCCCAAAAATTCTTGAATATTTTTTGTGCAAGAAAAGATTTTTTTTTTTTAATATGATTCAAGATGAAATTGATGGAAACAAAAAAAAATAGAAAAGATAGAACCTGATTTTGGAGCCAAAGCTCTGATACCAAGTGATGCGAACCCACGAGGATTGAATCTTAGAACCTACAACAAAGATTGATAATGAACCCCATGAAAGCTAAAATTAAGCCGTAAAACTTTGACCCAATGATTTCTTAAATCAAAGAACAAAGTTTGAACACCACAAAGATTTGCAAAGTCTTTGATAAGTTTGGTTAGTTCAATTAAGAACAATGAAGAAAAGTGAATTTCACTTTTAATTTAATCTCTCAAATAATCAAAGTTGTCTTTTTTTTATAGTGATAAGTATTTATATAACAAAAATCAATGAAAAACTAATCTAATTTAGAAATAATTAAAAACTTAACAAAATTAGAGTTTTAATTAGAAAATGAAACAAAATCCAAAAAAATCCGAGCTTAGGGCGAACGCGTTTTGATCTCTAAACTTTGAATTATGTTCTCTTTTAATTTAATCTCTCAAATAATCAAAGTTGTCTTTTTTCTATAGTGATAAGTATTTATATAACAAAAATCAATTAAAAACTAATCTAATTCAAAAATAATTAAAAACTTAACAAAATTATAGTTTTTTTAGAAAATGAAACAAAATCCAAAAAAATCCGAGCTTAGGGCGTACGCATTTTTATCCCTAAACTTTGAATTATGTTTATTTTGGCTCTCTAATCTTTTACTAGCCTCTAATATACCTTTAATATGATCCTTAGTTTGAATCAAATGTACTAAAGTTGGCTCTTCTTTTGTCATACTCATTTTGAAGGTTGGTGTCCTGCTTGTTGCACTTTGGGTATCGGTTTCATCCACGTAGCTTGGACAAGAACTTGTATAGCGTTCTTGATCTTCTTGGCTCTTAATCTCGTTATTGGCCCCACTGGAATATGTAACGAGTTATTGCTAGCCGGTCCATGGTTTGCATCATAATGGGAATATGCTGCTTTTCTTTTTTGTTAACATGACTAAATCAAAGCAATCATAATATAATCTAAATGGAACATTAAGCTATCTCTAAATGGAATGTCCATTTGAATGGAGTCTATGTGAGATTGCCCAACACATTCATTTTCGTCATGAGCAAAATTGAGAATTTCATTTGTGAGATTGCCCAATACATTCTGCCAACTAGTCGTTCCTATATGGCTAACAATGACAATAATCAATTAAAATTGAACATTAAGCTACCATTGAAACTCACCAGAAGAAGTGGTTAATTAGCAATAAACTCAGACTGAATGTGGCAACTAAATTCAAGAATTGAACAAATCCCAAACGATGTTTAAGATATCATGAAAAGGCAGTGAAACAAAAATCCAAACATGAGAATTTTCGACAACACTTCCACAATACAACACTTCCAGCAAAATATAATTTAAGATGCATGAAAAAAAAAATAGCTCTCCCTTATATGTTAATTAACTACCATAATATAATTAAAGATGCATTACTATTACATGTTATGTCTATTTCTTGGTTCACTATTGCCCTTATCCATTATTCTTAGCACATCGTCCCACAACAAGTTGACTCTTTGAATATGTTGGCATCAATGGTTGATTACCCCCAAACGTATGGACCAAATTCACCCCATATGCTGAACTCCAAGGTGGATATTGTAATCCCTGCAACAAAGGTTCAATCATTAGATTTTGATCTCGAAATTTAAATATGAAAGACTTATGAAGAATATGCAACAACAATCGAACTAATTTAAAATAAATTACCAGCAAGTGTTGTGAGTAAGAAAAGAGAGTCAGCATAGGATATTGTTCTTCTTGAGATGCTTGAATGAAGGTGGCAATTTCTTGTGTAGTACTTTGGCTTGGACTCTTGCCTTTGTATGATTTCGAACGTACCTGTATATCATCCAAAAGTTCAATCATTATAATCTAACATGTGAACACTAGCTGCTGCTATAATAAAATGGATACATGGATTAAAACATACCTTTGATTTTCTCAAGCTCTTTTCCAATGGGACTTTTCTACGAAGTTTCTTCAGGCTCCCTTAGTTTTCGAGCAATTTGGATCCATAATATTTACGCTTTCATTTTTATCCGCTTCTCCACAATCAGATCCTACTTGAACACTACTTTGGCAATGGAGATTACTTCCACAACATGGTCTCTATTTTGACATAGACATATTATACGAATGACATTCAAGCCATTCCATTATCTCTCTGTTTCATTCTTCATCGTCCGCAGCCAAATCTGCTACCTTAGCAAATGCATGACACAATCGTTGCTGTTCAGGAGTATTGATCCAACCATCATAATTGATTTTGACTCTTGTGTGAGGCCTACTCACATCTCGCATCCATCTCTTCAAAATATACCTCTTAGGAAGTGTTCTGACATCATTATGGATCATTACTGAGATAACATGCTTGCATAAAAGTACCTCATACTTCATTTAATATTATATCCTCTCGTATCTCATACTTCATTCCCAAACATCCCTCTCCTGTAGAGATAACTTCATAATATACCTTTCCCGTAAATTCTTCTTGAAATTCTCTAAAATTTGAAATTGTGTACATAGCCTGAAATTGCTTCCCCGTTTCATACTTTGTTGCACATGGTACCATTTGTGAAATGACTTAAAATCTGCATGGAACTCTTTTTTCATTTTACTCATCAATGCTTGCTCAAATTGTTCAACAAATTGATTTAACGAGATTTTTGCATGGACATACCCATCAAAAAAGGGGCATTCATACTCTCACTTCGTTGTGCTGTTGACATTCCAGCCCAAGAACTAGTTTTCAAGAAACATGAAACCCAACGCCTCGGTCTCTGTATAGTCCAGACAACCAATAATTCTCATGTAGTTCATACATATCAATTATTGAACTCCAACCATGTTCAAATTCTTTAGGACTTTGTGATTAATAAACTACTCCGTGTACATATGAAAGTATTAAACTCTTATGCAAATGGTTGACAAATTTTTCTGGTAATTTCTTTAGTATATACCACAAACACCATCTATGCTTCATCTTCGAAAAACGATTTGAATTATATTTTTCATTGCTCCATCTTCATCAGTAATTATTCCATTAGAAACTTGATCATGCATGCATTCATGCCAAGTCCTGAATAGCAAACAAAAGTCTCGGTATCCTCATTGGACACTAAACCACATCCAAGCAGTGTCGATTGCCCGTGATGGTTCACACCAACGAAAGGGGCAAATGGCATGTCATACTTGTTAGTCAAGTATGTAGTATCGAATGTGACAACATCACCAAATTCCTTATATGCTTGTCTACACTTATTATCTGTCCAAAATACATTGTTCAGTTGAGACTTTTCATCTAACTCCATACTAAAGTAAAAACCAGGACAATGTGTTTGCATTTTTCGAAAAGTAAGCTTGTATTTCAACATCTCTTTCTCCAAATCTTAACTGCCTAACTTTTTTTGAATGTAGTTCTTACAATCCTTTTCGACACATGTCATATTGTCATATCCACATGCTTTAACAACAACTGAGTTATAACTTTTGTTTAACAGAATTCCATAGATATATCACCTACTTTGAGCTTCCGTTTCACATGTGCACTCAATTCTCAATTGCATCGATACAACCTAGATTTGGAATGACTTGTTTTATGATTATGCTCAAAATGGACTGTGTTAATTCGCCATGTTCCACAAACCTCTGAACATGCTGTCATCCTAGCTTTACACCCTATTTGAATAGTTGGTTGAGGCTTGAAAGAAGTGTTTGTAGTACTAGTTCTTTGGCCTTCCCGACTACATGTAAAGATCACATATTTTACAACCCCATCATCACCTTTCTTCGAATTTCTTTTCCTAACTGGAAATCCTAGACTATACGTATAGCTTTTGTAAAATTCAAATACTTCGTTATCATCATTAAACTTCATTCCAACCTTAGGCACAATCTCACCATCTTCTCCAAATATTTCTTCATTTAATCCAAAACGATTATCCCTTCCTCTCTCATGACTAAAACCTTCCAAACATTCGTCATCCACCCGTAATACATTCCTATTCACTGCCTCATTATCGGAAGATAAAATTTGATTCTAGATACAAAGTACAAAATTTGAAAGAAAAAAAAATAGACAGAGAACATCTGGACGATTAGAGCAAAACAAAAAATAACATTTCAATAATATTATTTGTAGCTACAACTATGTTTAAATTAAAACCACAACAAAGGCGATTATCAAAAGCGGGAACCAATTTCAACGTAGATAACAACAATTTGTGTCTGTAAAAAAAAAAATATTAAAATCGAGTTTAACAACAATATAACAAAGAGCGAGACCCAAGCTTTACCAGTGTCCGTCATGTTGTTGACTTCGCTGGCGATGATGGTAGCGGTGGAGAACAAATGTCGTCGGTGGTGGATTCAATTTTTGGATCAATTTCACTATTACGTACTTCTATGTTTTTTACTGAGGCTGAAATTGGTGAAATGGGTATTTGTAGGTTTTTATTCAAAATATCGTGATATTTTGGTATTATCAATTTTTCGCGATATAATGGCCATTAATAAAAAAAAGCCAAGTCAGCATATGTAATTGATTTGGTCATTGGATATATACAAATAACATTTCTCTTTTTGTGCACCTACAAGACATAAAAGCAAAACATGTTTTAAATTTGAAGACAAATCTTTTACTATATGTAATTGTTAATCTTATATTTAACACATATTTCATAACACGACACAATTTAAGTTTAAAATTCAAAGGTAAAACTAGTAAGAATCTATATCTCGAAATTGTGAAAAATCTAAAAATATACTGAACCAATTATACATAATATGACATAACTCTTGAAAACTCCAGAATTGATGCAATGAGAATTGTTACTATTTTACGCTTAAAAATGTAAAATGCATAGCTATTCCATTGCTTTTGTGCAGAAAATGAAAAATGAAAAATGAAGCATGAAAATAGGCATATAACTAGAATAATGTGAGCAAACAAAGAAATAAGAAACACAGGGAATATAAGAAGCGAATAAGGACGAGGAAATAGGGTTCGTTTCTTGGAATGTGTTGTAAGAAGGACAAGAATGTGAAAATAAAATAAAAAATAAATCAAAGGGGAATAAAAAGTGTCTGCCCAAGAAAAGACAAGAGCCTCCGACAAAGATTTTAACACTTTTTTGCCGCCCCTTAATTAATACTTTCATTCAACCCCGTAAATAATATTATTTAATAAATTACTCTATCTAGATCTAGGGGCTGCTTTGTTTTTTAGCATTAATAATTAAAAACCAAAGGGAATGTATGGCATGAAAATATTGCATTTAATCTAGTTGTTTTCGGACCCAAATCCCATGATAATTCTTATTTTGGTACTTGTGATCATTCTCTTGGTTGTCTAAAATTAGAGATCTCAAAACCATTGATTTTGAGCCTTTGACCATTTGTGTTCAATGCCATGTACTTTGTGTTTATTTAGTAATTTTTCTTTTAATTATAAGTAGTAAATCTTACAAAATATGTAAAAAAATAAAATATATTTGATCAATTTATAAACACTCTCAAATATGATCTAATACGAATAATTTTATCTAACACTAGTTTATGTAATAACGTGGTCTATTTGTCTACAATTAGTGATCAATTGTAACTTTTTGATTTTAACCAATTGTAGACAATAGACCTTATTACGTCATAAATTGCTTCTAGATAGTATTTTAATTGGTACTTTGTAGTCAAGAAATGTATAAACGTGTATAGTCAAATTTTACGGCATATTAAAATTATATAATTAATTGAATAATATGTCTCTTTAGAAAATGATTAAACATGTATTTATGTAAGATGTGTATTTAAAGATGCACATGTCTAAACTAAGTGATATCTTAAGAGTTATCCTCATTTTTCTCTCAAAAGATGGGAACTATCAGTATCAATTATACATTTGCAAGTGGACGAAGCACTTTATCTACTTGTAAGCATCAAAGTAACTTGTGCCATTTCAAATACATATTGTGCACATATTATATAGCTTCTATATTAGAAGGTCTATTGCTTTTGTTGTATTTTTATCTTCAATTTTTTAAACAGAATATATTTGTTACTGATTGTTCACTTTTGCTCATTGTATCACTTATATTCATAACTTTTTTTCCCGTCAAATTCATATATTCAACTTCTATTAATTATCACATCTCATTCTTAATGATGGGTTTTTGTCAAGATATACTGTTTGCGTACTTTGAAATTAAAAAAAAAAAAAAAATTGTCGTACTTTTGTATTATATCCTCTCAATGAATTTATTGGACGAAAATCGTTATTAAACACAAGATGTGATATATAATAAAAAAATTGAGCATAAGAATGCAATAAAAAAAGTTGAGGAAATAAATGATACAATGAGCAAAGATTGAAGACTTTAAGTGCAATTAAACTTTGGTACAACAAATATAATTACCTCAAATTTATTTGGTGGTTTTTGTACACACGTTTAATTAACTGAATTTTAGTAATTGACCTAAACATGGATTATTATTTGAAACTAGTTTAATATGCAAGCCGCCTTCATAAATTTATTATAAGCGCAATTAATTTTTAGTTTTAGTATTTTCATAAGTTTTTTTTAATTATTATTAAAACATGGGACTGAATTATATTTATTATATGTTTTAATTAATTAATTAATTAATATTTTTTGAATTATTGTTTTGGTGATATAAATGTGGAGACAATGTTAATTATTATCGGTTGGATCGTTCAGTGTTTGGTGATTGAGGCGTTCATTGATAGATTTTCCAATTTTGATTTTTAAAGCTTATATAAAATTCTTATTTTATTTTATTATATTTGTATCTGTAACAATGTTCTAAAAAACATAAAACGTGATTAGGCGTGGAGGCCGAGCTTCAACTTTTCAAGTTTAGGCAAGCCCAAGCGAGAGCAAGATAAAGAAAAGGCGAAGGAGAAGACGCGCGGCTAGAGCACTGGCTGGACGTGGGCCAAAACGAAAAGTTTTTACGCAGACTTTTTAAAACAGTGATTTGTGGCGTGGAATTGCTCCCTCGCTATTACATACTCCATTCTTTTCTAGATAATGATTATTCAAAAAATCAATTTAAATTTGTGCCCACTTTCAAAAGATGATATCCGTGGATCAATTAGAGCTTGAGACATCTTACTAAAGGTTACCAATCGTGACTTTTTGTGTCGGTTATAGTCATTATCTTCAAATAACATATTTAAATTGTCAATAATTTGTAACCATATGTATATATAATACTGTCTATAATAAGATAATTTTGGTTGAATATCTTTTTCAACTCCAATATATAAAAGCATAAAGTATAAATTATTTTATTGTATATATACGATGTGTAAATCATGTACAATAAACTAGTATTACAAGGGGTTGGATCCTCAACTATGGGAAGACCGTATAATCCATTTCCATCATTGTGACAAAAGGGTAAAGAGTTGTTTAGTTTTTTTTTTTAAATTTAAATTGTGGTAAAATGTTTAAAAATAGGAATTAAAAATACTATATTACTCAAAAATACGTAATAGAGGTTATAAAGTACACAAAAATAAATAAGTAATAGAGTGATGAACTAAGTAACCTTCCCATGAGAACTGTGTGCTTAGTTTTGAAATCGAATAATCTTAACTTTGATTTAATGTGCACATATTAACGGATATATTATTCTTTTTAACTAAGATTTCTAAATTATCTAATAAAGCAAGTAAATGTGAATTGACAAGTTTTGGAGAAAACTTAAGTTTATGAAGACACTAAATCTACCTCTATTTTTCCACTTTAATCTCAATTCTCGTTTGTGACATCATTTGAATGAATGGTCCCTAACCTTTGTCTTAAAAATAAAAATGGTCTCTAATATTTATTTTTTGGCACAGAAGTTCTTAACCTATGTATTTTGATGCGTAATTAGTTTTTATTTGACGAAAATGACAAATATGCTCTTAGTTTTAATTAAAAAAAATTGTAATTAAAATCTTAACATTTGCAAAAAGTACAAATGAGTTAGATACTTTTACTTTTTAAAAAAAAATTAAAGGAAACCAATGAGTTCCTTGTTTTTAATTAACATTTTATTTACCCAAAATGAAAATATACTAAATTGTTTTGTATATTTTACAAACTATTATAAAATAACTAAAATTTAAGTTTATAATTATTAACAAACACGTTAAATAAAATTATATATTTATTATTACGTAATTATATTATTTAAAATTAAGATTTTATTTTATTGTTACAACATAAAAAGAAAAAAAAATTGTCACAAACTTGATGCTCAAATACTTTTATTTAATTGAACTATTTGTTTATTAACTACAAATATTAGACATCCAATTATATTATTCATATTTTAATTTATTGTTTTATTATCATTTAAAAATAAAGAACACATAATGTGTAAATTAATTTTTATTTTTATTTTTATGTAAAAAAAAAACATAATAAAATTGGTTCAATGTCATAAAATTATATACGCTATTTTAATATTTATTTAAGTTTTTCACATCACATAGCAATTACATATACTTAAAGCGCAATAATTTTATATTTTTCTCTTATGAAAAATTTAATTGATACGACTATAGTAATATATTTAATATGTTAAATTAAATATTATTTAATAAATATACTGAATCTATTTGCACATTTTGCAAAAGTTGGGAATCCAATTATAATTTTTTCTAATTAAAATCAATGGCATATTTATCTTTTTTCGTCAACTAATGACTAATTGTGCACCAAAAACATATAGATTATGGACTTATGTACCTAAAAATAAACGTTAAAAATTATTTCGAAAAAGGTTAGAGACCATGCCAATTTCTCTAATATATCACATGAAGTAATATATATATTAAATATTCAATAGACTTTTAAAATATTATGCCAACATCGTAAGTATAAAGTAAGAGACATGACTAATGGAATATTGCAGACTTATGGAATACCTGTAGGTGAAATAAATCACTTTCCCCTAAAGATTATCGTTAGGTAATTGGATTAACTTTTTTATTTCTTTTAAATTTTGAAAGTGATTATTTTTACTTTTAGAGGTCAAAATAAGTATAAAGCCCGAACTTAATCACTTAGAGTTGACAAAAATAGACAAAAATATATTTCATTGACAACTCCAAGTGATAAGTGCGGATTTTGCACTATTTTGACTACTAAAAGTAGACATTTGTTAGTTTTGTGAAGTAATTTATTATTTAATTATGTTATTTTGTTCGTTTATGTGAAATTCAAGTGTAAAGTCAAGAATTTAATTGATAGTGCATTTATTTTGACCACTAAAAGTGCACTTATTTTGGCCACTAAAATCAAGGATTTGAGAGACTAAAGTTTGAAGATGTAAAAAGTTGAAAGACCTGAGATATAATTTTTGGAGGATTTAAATGAAAGAAAATTAAAAATTTGGAGACCAAAGTGTTAAGATGTAAAAAGATTAAGGACCTAAGATACAATTTTTAGAGGACTTAACTGAAAAATAATTAAAAATATAGGGACTAAAATGAATATTATATAAAATACAGGACTACCATACAATAAATAACGGTCTATTGAATGATACATCACCATTTCTAGTTAGAAATTTAAGAGAGTGTCTGCTTGAGAAATGATTATATACTTTAGTAACAAGTGTTGTAATTTTCAAAATTTAGTGACCGTTTTGAAATTTTAAAGTAACTTCAATGACTGTTAGTGAAATTAACCCATACAACTTCTATAGGTGTGTGATATTCATTTCACCTAAGGATTTTCTGGAAGTGATCGATTAAATTTTTTTATTTTTTATTTTTTATTTTTTTTGACATTTTGAAAGTGGTTTATTTCATCTACGGTTTTTTTGTAGAGATTTTCTCCAGGCTTACTTCACTTTTTACACATATTAAAAATTTTTAATTATTATAGTTGAAACAATAAGTTTTATTTACGTTTTTCCTATTATACTCCTACATTAATATAATGTTAATTTATATTTGTTGATAATATATAAGGCACATTAAATAATGATATATTAGAATACTAAAAAATTAACTATATTTCTAAATAAGAAATTGAACTATAATTTATGACAAATAAATAAATAAAATAAAAATATCTTTGTGGGACGGAGTGAATATATATTTTGTCACAACAATAATAATATCTGATTAGGGCTCCTTTTCTAGATGCCAATCGATCATTTGGGAGGGAAAAAGAATTAGTTTTTTATGTTGTATATTATATAGGGATAGAGTAATTAATAAGATGGTGGCCAAAATTAATGAAATAGGGGTCCACTTAATTATATACTAATCCATATCGGGATCATAAATAAGAATAAAGAATTATAAGAGAATTTCAAGCATGTTATGAAGAATCCGATGATTAAGCATGAGCAACAAGGAACAAAAAGAGACGTTCTTTTAAGGATAAAATAATATTCGACTAGGAGGAAACAAACATATAAAGTTTCGAAAATATTGAATTAATTATACATTTTTTATTACTACTATATCCCCCGTGATTGTGGTAGTTAATAATTATAAATTAATTTTTAAATATACTGTTATTAAACTTATGTCTGAATTAATTAATTTTTTTTCTTCTTAATTTCCTTTCTCTTTTCAATCAAGAAAATGAAAGACCCTACACCGTTTCGAGCCAATATTTCTACTATTAATGTACAAAGTATCATAGAAAAGGATGTGCAAGTTGTTGCTGTTGATAAAACCTCGTCCCTTCTCATATAGATAAAAACAAATAAAGTGACTAATATAAGGCGGGCAATGTTGATATATTATTTAGATAAATTTTATCTTCTAATGCTCCTCATGTACATACCGGATTTTTAAAAAAAAAATTTAATTAAATACTTAATATGTACACAATTTTCAAATATGAGTGGTTTATTTGAGATCTTTATATTCTCTTTACCACCTCATTTCAAATTTAATTTGTTCAACAAGATTATATATTTATTTATTTATATTTTATCTTCAAAACACAAATTCTCGTTATGATTCTGTCTCTAAAAACCCGAGTTTATTTTGAGTAATACTATTTGTACAGAAAATGGTTGCAGATTGCATTACACATGCTGAGGTGGTAAGTGAATTTTTGATAAGTCATAAGCAAATGGGTCATTGCACTATATTGCCACATCATCTTCTGTACATTAATCTAGACAATGTAATGTACAAGTAACATGACTCGTTTATTTTTATCACGTTACTCTGCACATGCCATAACAATTATTATAATATACACAAATCTTGAAACTACACTCGATATTAATTAATTTATCATCTCAAAATTAAAAATAAATAAATAAAAGTAAATAAAACATAGAGAATATGGATGGAGAAAAAGAACAAATAGAAGAGGTTCATTTCTAGGAATTGGATGGAATGAATATAAAGGTGATATATTAAAAAATAATAGGGAATAAAACTGGTGTGCCCTAGAAAAGACAAGGAGCTTCCGACAAAGATTTACAGTACGGACCTAACATTTTTATTTTTATTTTTTAATTTTCATCACACGACAAATAATAAAATCAATTCGTAAGTCAGCATCTTGATTTAAGGATTGTCTTGTTTTTAGCTGAATTAAAAATTAATTTCAGAGGAATATATGGCATGGAAAATTGCAAAAACCTTAGGTGAAGAATCAATATATATATAAATATTAAGCACGCTTCTTGTTTTCAAATATTTCATAGAATGTAAATATTCCTAGAAATAAATTTTTTTTTTTAAATGAGAACGAAATAATACTCGAATGTTGCTAACATTCCCTTGGTTTTCTAAAATTAAGGATCTCAAAACCCTAGAATTTGACTGCTCGAAATTTGCGTGACTTGCTTTCTCGATTTATACTTTGATGAGTTAGTTTTTCATCGCACGTACATTCGAAATGTAATTGTATGTTTGGTTTACTGTTGTCAAGCTATTTTCAATTTTCAATTTGGTAAAACACCTAAAAAAAATTTGGTCTTTTATTTTTAAAAATATATTTGAAAACAATATTAAACTTATAAAATAAAACTCAAAACTGGTTTTTGACCTTTTCAGTCAATACACCAAAAACACTTAAACCAAGGAAATAAGTGTTCAAATAAAAATTCCAAAAATAAAATTTTTAAAAAAAGTATAAAAATAGTTCAAGTCCTTAGTGGTTATTTAAATAAAAATTCTAAATAAATTTTTTTAATGTAAATAGATAAAAATTATCATTCAAGGTCATTAATTTTTATCTTTTTATTTCTTATTTTTTGCCAAGTCAATTTATTATTTGTTTGTATTTTATTATTGTATCGAGAAAAAAATATTGTAAGATTCACCAACTTTAGAATATATGTATTATTGAATTCATTTTGAATTTTCTGTTTTGATGGTCTGTTTTAAGAATGCTGAAAACGTGTTTGATTTTGATAATCTATTTCTCAAAATAGAAAACTAGAAATATATTTGATTTGAAATTTTGAATAATTGTTTCATGAAATTTTATTCAATTAACTTGATTATTTAGTAAAATATAACATTTTTATGTTAATATATTATCAAGTCGGGTTTTGATCTCCTACTCACTTATCCTACCTACTTATAATGTCCACGTTGAGGTGGCATCATATAATTGATAAAAATAATGAGTGTGAGACCATAAACTACCAATCATGTGATATCACCTAAGCGTGAGTATTATAAGTGGGTAGGAGATCAAAACCAATGAATTCAAAACCCAAAACTAAAAATTAAAATATTAACGCGTTTTGAGAAATTGTTTAATGAATATTAACGTTCTATAAAATAAATAGTATAATATATCTTTTAAAAATACTAAACATAATATTAATTTCTTGATAATTAAATATGTGAAATTAGAATTTAATCCACGGGTTACATTGAAGTATCTTGTCCCTCTCGTGAAATGAATATTGAACACATACATAGCATTTATCTTTACGGCTAGAAAACAAAATACTAAATTGCAAAATTTTGATGTAGCACGTGCATAAGGAAACAAAAGATAATATGAATGGTCTCAAATTGGTTTTAATAAAGACAATGTGTTATCATTACGTAAACGACTATTTCCTATGTTAGGTTAAGTAATGAAAAAGTCATTTTTACATTTATTTTTAAAAATCAAAACACCGTTCCATATCTTATTATTCTCAAATACTCGTGTTACTATATAAATGGGCCCATTATTAATATTAAAAACATTTATTTTAAAAGTATTTCAACACGAACAAGTAAAAAATTTTAAATTTAGCCAAACACGAACTTAGATATTGAATATCATATTGTATGTACAAGTGGAATTATTTGAATGAAAAGTGAAGGAAATAGAAATGAAGAACTAAAGAATTTTCAAAATCAAGCTTCTGACCATCAAGAAGAAACACCATCATGACACTGGAAGGGACGTGTCAATTTTCGAGCATTGGTGCCTCATAAACCCACCAATGGTGAGGATGATGAGACGATCTAGGTTGCAAGCCTAAGGCTAAGGGATATCATGAGTCTATGATGAGATAGCTTAGACTGTGAGCCTAGTTTCTCGGACCATCATTTAGCCGCCTTGACTGATCTCAAGGACCATTCAAATTGCACCCTAGAGGCGTTAGCACGAGTTCTCAGGCCAAAAGTAATGTAGCTTAACAAGACCATGGCGGTTCCTGACTGCCCAATTTTGGCTATATAAAGGGGACGATCGTAACACAAGGATCCGGCAAAAAAGACCCTATTTTTGCCCTAAACTAAGATCTTAGTACTATTGAAATTTAAATTTTATATAAATCTTTACGCAATTCACTATGTAATTTGATTAAAAAGTGCTACGTTATTTTTTGACATCAATAGTACTTTATGTTATTAAATGATTGTACAATAAAAGCTCTTTCTTATACGTAAAGTCACGAATTGCTTGATTTTAGTAGCACAACAAATATGAATATGCAATTTTCTAGTCCCTCATTCATTTTGTGAACAATTTTATTGTTGCTAGGATTGTGGAAAAAGGTCGCTTATGACATAATAATTGTTGGGGCCGACCTATTGTAAGTTTAATTATATTTATACAGTGCATCAAATTTTTTTGAATTAGAGATCATGTAATGGGAATAGTAGTACTCCAAATTTAAATGTTCTTGTAAATAATCTGGAAGTAAGGCCAATACCAATACCCATCCTATGTAATGATTCTTTCTATTAATAAATGAGGTAGGGGTCGATGTCAAATCTCCAACCATACTGGAGTAAGGTGTTAAATCCATTCAAAGACATTGATGATGTTTCAATAAAAAAAAAAAAAAGGTGAGAATTTTATTAGGCTGCTATAAAAGTATAACCGAAGGAAGAGCGCTCGACATGACCTCCCGCAATGCATTACAAAAAAAAAAAAAAACACGATTTTGAAAAATTGCGGCACATTACATATTTTGGGAATTTCATTCAAATTAATTGGTTTGAGATTTATTTTGATTTGAGGAAAAAAAAAAGTGAGAAAACATGGGTAGACCTAGATTATAGAAATGTACTGCATGAAAAGAAATATAGAGCAAAACCTAAGAAAAAGGACTATGGCGAATGGAGAAAGCAACTAGAAAAATGAAAATGATTTCCATTTTGCAAACGTAAGAAAATCAACAATCAAATAAATAAGGAAAAAAGTCATACCATGAGGACTTTCCATGCAAATGACGAGATGGTGCGATAAAGTGTATATTTGATCGTGTTAAAATTATTTTTTAAGACTTATAAGTTATAAATCATATAGAATGTGTGAATAGTAAGTGGATATTAAGTTGCGAATTTTATAAAATGTGTAGATAAAAAATATATTTAAAACAATGTATATAAAAAGTCAATTTTTTTTTTTTTTTATAGTGACGACAATATCGTCGCTGCAAGTCATCTCAATGTTCAAGATATTCATCGTCGCTTATGTCTTCAGTACTTATTTTTTTAGGATTCTTCTTGGTGTAGACATAGGTTACCTTGTGAAGAGTTAGGTAAAAGAGGACTCTACCCTTCCACATTTTAAAGTTTGTTCCTTTGAAGCGAGATGACTTCTTGAGATCTCCAACATTATCATTTGACTTTTCAACGATTTGCTCCATTGAATTCTCCTTAAAGTTGTTAGACAATTTACAATTGTAAATAATAATTTACAAATAAATTTAGAAGCAAACTCGCAACCAATTAGGCTAAGACACTGGTATCTCGCTCCCTTTAAGGATATTCAAGCCCTTTACAGTGTTGGAAATCTTCAATCACCGTTGCAACAACTATCTTATTGACCTGTCTCTCCCAAGCACTACAAGAAATTGTATCTATAGCGACGACACTATTAGTGCAGGGCAATAGAGATGACAAAGAATTATCATCGCTATATATAACAAATCGTCTCTATTATTCATAATATATAACGACGTCTTTTTATGTCGTCACTAATGACTTTTACAAAGGGCGGGAACAAATTGTGCCATTTTGTTGTTCCAATAGCGACGACATGTGTCGCCACCATATATTTGTAGCTAATGTTCTCATTCACGTAAATCATGATCTTCCTCGTAATGTGTAATGTAGTTTATAGCGACGACACGTGTCTTCGCTATAGACCTATATCAAGATTGACGAAAAATTTGACACCCAATTCTTATCTATAGCGACGACTTACGTCGTCGCAATAGACTTATTGATGATTTGTCAGTCATGTGAGTTATTAAATTCTTCGTAATATGTGATGAGGTCTGTAGCGACGATATATTGATCTATGGAGACGACATATGTCACCGCAATAAATTATTCTTTTTCATCTCACCCTCCTCACATTTGTATATTGTATGTTTGCAATATTTTCATTTTCGTCAGCCAAAATATTTCTAAGTCCATCGTTTTTCTCCATAATCATCTTCTTTACATTTCATTTCTTCATCTTCATCTATATCCTTACTGTATTTGTGAGAATATAGTATTTTTCAAGTATGAATATTGATAAAAGTTGGACAACAATTAGAAACCGCATAAAATTTACAGATTTTCAAAACGGTTTGAAAGCATTTATAAATATGGAAATGCCATACGTAAATGACAGGGGAAGGATTAAATGCTCATGCAAGAAATGTTTAAACGGTCTCACACATCCATTGGAAATTGTCAAGACTCACATATTTCGTAATAGTTTTGCGGAGAGTTATATAACCTGGATATATCATGTCGAGACCGAAGTTCAGAATGAGAATGTTTATAGACATAATGAGCGGACTGGTGTAGAAGATGAGATGATGGATGTCATGGACGACATAATCGGTGATGAGCATCTTGGATACAAGTACCGATGGTTACTATGACGAATTGTTTGAGGCTCTGCATTCAGAACTATACCCCGGAGTTTCATTATTTTCGTCCCTAAATTTTTTAGTCAAGTTGATGCGTATTAAGGTTGTGAACAAATGGACAAACAAGTATATCGATGATCTTTTAAAATTGCTGAAGTTAGCTTTCCCAAATATGAACCTAGTGGACTCTCACTATGAAGCTAAGAAGATGATGACGAAGCTTGGTTTGGGTTACAAATCTATTCATGCCTGCAAGAATGACTGTGCACTGTTTTGGGGTGAGCATGCTGATAGACAAACTTGTCCGATTTACCAAAAAAGTCGTTGGGTCCACACTTCTGAGAAAGTGAATGGGAAGAATGTTCTGCATAAGGTGTTGTGCTATTTTTCCTTGGCCTCCAGACTAAAACGTATGTTTGCGACAAAGGAAACTATAAAACTCATGCGGTGGCACAGTATAGGAAGGTCTAAAGATGATGATGAAATTCAGCATCCCGTTGATGAAAAGGCATAACGGGATTTTGACATAAAACATTCACTGTTTGCAAGTGAGATCTAGAATGTCAGGTTAGGTTTGGCTGCAGACAGTTTCAATCCATTTGGTGACATGAGTATGGCGTACAGCATGTGGCCAGTAGTTGTAACAGTTTACAACTTGCCACATTGGTTATGTAATGACCCGAATACCTCATGCTTACTCCGTTGATACTTGGTCCTAAAGTACCGAGTAAGGACATTGATGTATTTTTACGACCATTAGTGGATGAGTTGAAAGAGTTGTGGGCCGATGGGATTGACATGCGTGGTCCTAGAACCAATAACAGGTTGGTATTCAAAATGCGTGCAACGTTGTTGTGGACTATTAACGATTTTTCAGCGAGAAGTAGTTTGTCGGGTTGGAGTGCTCGGGGGTACATGGCATGTCCTACGTGCAACGATGAGACTCTTTCAGTCCGTGTGATAGATAAGACAGCTTATGTGGGTCACTGTCGGTTCCTGCCATCCAGGCTTCATTTTTGTAGCACCCCAACTATGGGGTGCTACAAAGAGGAGATTTAATGACGAACTAAATTGGAGAAAAATGAGCATTTTTTATGAGTTTCCGTATTGATCTTCTACAGAACTCAAACACAACATCGATATTGTGCATGTAGAGAAGAATGTTTGTGATAGCTTGCTCGGCACAATTATGGATGATCCATTGAAATCAAAGGACACAGTCAATGGCAGGTGCGATCTGATGCAATTAGGGATCAAAAGAGAGTTGCACTTGTATCAAAACGAATAGGTGTATGAAGCCTACCGCATGTTACACTATGTCGTCTGCAAATCGTCAGAAGTTTTGTAAATTTATCCAATCGGTTGAGTTTTCAGATGGTTTTGCTTCTAATCTTCAAAAGAATATTGCTCCTAATGATAGTCGCATTATCGGGTTGAAGTCACATGATTGCCACATTATCATACAATGGTTATTGCCAGTCGGATGTTGGGCGTTCTTGAATAAAACTATTTCCACAACAATTATTGAACTGTGTACGTTTTTCAAGCAGCTTTGTGCAAGAACATTAAAGGTTAGCGACATGATGGCTTCCCACGATCACCTGGTACTCATCCTCTCTAAGTTGGAATGGATCTTTTCGCCAGCCTTCTTCGACATCATGATTCAACTCGTAATGCATTTGTCAAAAGAGACGATCCTTGGAGGTCTGGTGTACATGAGATGGATGTATCCATTCTAGCAATACCTGAAGACACTGAAGGACTATGTCAGAAATTGAGCTCGAGCCCGAAGGTTCAATAGCTGAAGGGTATGTTGTGGACGAGGCATTGACTTTTTGTTCGAGGTACTTCGAAGACATAGAAACAAGGTTCAATCGACCAGACAGAAACGAAGCTGCTAGTGTTCTGCAGACAAAACTTTCTGTTTTTCAGTCGCAAGCTTGCCCAATTGGAAAGAAGATACCAACGACGTTTCCTACTCATGTTCGAAATCAAGTGATTTTTTATGTCCTCAACAACTGTTCTAAAATTGAGACATACATGCAGTTAGACTTTGTTTGGGAAATATTATTAAATTATCTTGAATAAACTTTGTCATTTTGTCATGTGTTAATTAGTGGATCTTATATGCCTTGTACAGGGAACATAGGCAGGAGTTATTGAACAATAATTGCCCAAACATCGACCAGGTGTATAGAAGAGACTTTCACCGCTGGTTTTACAGGAAGGTAAACTATTTCCACTACAACGATTTCCTACTGATTGTTATATTGCGACATTCTTTATTAGAGTAACTTTTCCTACTCGTCATCCAGGTGTATGCAATGTGCCAAAGCTATGCCCATCAAGTTTCTCATGAGTTGTTTTCGTTGGTCAGTGGACGTTACCAGTAGGTTTTATCTTACACGGCCTGTGTCCTCAAAGGAGTTCACTTCCTTACATATGATTGTGATATTCGAAGAAAAACTCAGAACAGTGGTGTGTAAGTCCCGGAGATTGGGGTGAGGTTTACTACAGGGAGCTACAAGAAATACTAGAGCTACAATTTGAAAGAAAACTTTCAGTTTATCTGTTCTGATGCAAATGGTTTAGGTGTGATGGAAAACGGAGGGTAATTGAGAATAACGTTACTAGTATTGACATCATTGCAGAGGCGTTTAAGGATGATCAGTTCATACTTCTAGCCAAGAACAATAAGTGTTCTACATTGGAGATCCTTCTCGTGGTTCGAACTGGCGAGTAGTACAAGTAGTCCATCACAGGAGTACATGGGGTATGATGGGATCTAACGTCACAGAGATATACCTGCTCCACAATCAAAACTCTTCTGGTTTATCACTGATTGATCTAGGCAACTTAGAGCACATATCCTTGCACCAGGATAATGGTAAAGCTGATGAGATAAGAGCATCGATTATCCGGGGTGCCTCGTCTGATACTGCAGCAGATACTTTCGTTCATTAACGACGAGGATGTGCAAGATAACACATATGAAGAATACGAGGATGATGAAACATTGAGTAAAATCAATGAAGACGACAGTGACGATGATGAGGATCAATCGTATCATGATAGTGAATCAGATTGAATATTGGTGTTCGTCACTATTATATATTCAATAATTTTGTTACACGTCCCGACGTTGATGTTGTTAGTGAACCAAAATAAATGTTTTCATTCATAGGGATCAAAAGTGGATTAATTGTATGTACTCTTAAATGAATCTTTACATAATTGTGTGTTGATTTGATTATTTTAGGTTGAAACCCAAGTTTGATTGAAATTGGAGAGATACAAACCAAAAAGGGCAAATAAGGACTGAAAATGTACGAATACTTGAAAATAGGAATTAACTTGTAAACATTAGAAAGTTAAAGGACTTGGATTACAAATAAAAGAAGACTAAAATGAAATAAATTATGAAATTCAAGGACTAAAGTACATAATATTGAAAGAAGAATGACCAAATGGCAAATATTGAGACATTACAGTGGCAAATATTGAACCGCAAACCACAGCTGAACCGCGGCAAATAGCAACCACTGTTTGTCGCAGTTCCAGCCGTGGTTTGCAAACCGCGGTTGTGCCATGGAAATAGCGACAACATATGTCGTCGCAAAAGTCACGAAAAAAATTGGCGCCACGTTTTAAGCGCGTGTTCGAAAAAGTTAAAAAATTGTGTCATCTCTATTTATAAATAGTGACAACATATAGAACCAGACCGTTTTAATTAGGCGTAACCTTCTTCTTCCCTATTTTGGCTTTTCTTCTTCCCTCTGCCGGCTTTTTTCAGCATCTTCTTCCGCCGTCTACCATCTTCTTCCACCATTTGTCGTCCGCCTTCTGCCGTCTCTAAGACAAAACCCGTAAGTTTTCATCATTTTTCTTCTTCATCAGCCGTTAGATTTTTTCTAAGCTGTCGTATCAATTTGATTTTTTCTTCAGAATTTCTTCTTCATCTGAATTTGTTTGTATGTTGCACCGTCGTTTGAATTTGATTTTGCATTCCCGACTGAAACTGAAATGCACTAGAATGTTGTTAATTTGTGAATGATTTTGCAATTTGATTTTTGTTTATGATTTTTTGAATTATGTTGGGAATGATTTTGTGTAATTATGTTGGGGTGAGTTTGCACAGTTCTTCTTGTTTGAGACATAGTCTAGAAAGGTTAATTTTTTTATTAAGAAAATTATTTTTTGAATGATTTTGCATGTTTGATGAAATCGATAATTTAGAGAAGTAAGGGATCAATGTTGGTGGTAAAATGAAAGTTAGGGATTAATTTTGGTGGAATTGATAATTTAGAGACTGAAATGCATAAAAATAAAAGTTTAGGGATTGAAATGCAAAAAAAATGAAAAGTTTAGGAACTGAAATGCAAAAAATAAAAATTTTAGGGACCGAAATGTAAATAAATAAACGTTTAGGGTCTGAAGTGCAAATTACATTAAAGACCATTGGCAGAAAAAGAAATTAAAAATTTGTGACAAATTGCACAAAACAACTAATGTAGGGACTGAAATGCAAAAAAAATAAAAATTAAGGGACTGAAATGTGTAAAAATAAAAGTTTAGGGACTGAAATGCAAAAAAAAATTAGGGACTGAAATGCATATAAATAAAAGTTTAAGATCTAATTGCAAATTATATTAAGGACCATTGGCAGAAAAAGAAAAAAAAAATTTGTGATGAATTGCACAAAAACAACTATTGTAGGGACTGAAATGCGAACAAGTAAAAGTTTAGGGACTGAAATGCATAAAAATAAAAGTTTGGGGACTATAATGAAAAAAAATTATGGACCTTTTCTACACTAATTGATGTTTTATGTTGCTAGTTAGTAGCATGGCTAACGTCATTTCCCACGGAGGTGATGGTGTAGGTGATCCTCCACAGCAGCCACCCCGTCGGCTCAATGCCTACTGCGAGTCCGGTACGAATTTTCGTTTCAAGACCACTAATTGTGCAATTTTTAAAGTGACTTCAATATTGTTTAATGCAAGTCGTATGGTTTTTCTTATCCAGTACCGCCGTCTAAACGACGGGGTATCTCTCGAAGCATTAACCTTGAGAAGGTGTGGCAGACTAACGGAAATAGGCCACTTCCCATTGCGTTCGACAATGTCAAACGCACAATGCAGTTGAACGGGAATAACGCGAAGTATTTCACGCGCTTGGTTGGGAACCAAGTTTCTTTGCTACCCTTCATGAACAGAGGTTCTAGAGGAGTAGCGTGCATGATTACGTAGCATCATCGAGGTATTGACTTACAGTTGTTTTTACATTAGCACATTATATAAAAAAGTGTTCCATGTAATATACATACACGAAATTTTTTCCTATGTTGCAGAGCTACTTCGATCTTCAGGGCAATTGGTCGCCCGACGAATTTCGGGCGGTCTGTGCCGCTGTAGATCACCTGGCAGCCAATCGCTATCGAGATTACAAACTCAAGTCACATAAACACTTGAAAGCGCACGGACCGAGCTGTCCATACGGCAAGATGTCTGCTGAGGACTGGTAGAATTGCATTGACTTCTTCACCAGTCCTACTTTCGTGTACTTTTTACGTTTTTATGCACATAATTTTATAACTATAAAGTTTTCTGCTCATCAATTATTTTTTATAATTTTAGGAACGGTTCACAAAAAATAAGGCCAATAGGTGTAAAGCTAAATACCCAAGCGTACAGGGGTCGAAGAGCTTCTCTGCCACGCGTTTTGATGAGGTACAAGTAAATTTTTCAATATCATTATACAAATCTTCAATGCATTACATACATTTCACGTTGTTTAACTAAAATTTCAAGCTTAAATTGTTGTAGTGGGACTCCGAGACCCAGTAGTGGCCAGGCATTATTGAGTCGTTCTGAACTTTTCACACCTTCCGGGATGGCAATTGGGTGTACTCGCAGGCGGCTGGTGACTATGTGAGGACTTTTAAATGATGTTAATTTAATTTTATCTCACATGATATTATTATTTATTATTTTTTTTCTCTAAACAGGATAAACTTGTTGAGTTGATCTTGACTCAACAGACACAGGTCGCCTCTAGTAGCACGTCGTTAGACTAGCGTGCTATTACAAAGGAGGTTATCAGTAAACAAAGAAGTCACGTCCGTGGGGTTGGACAAGTTCCGAAGGGCACCTTTCACTCCCTAGATCTGACCGCTGCATTGAAGGCCCCACAATGAACTTCCCATCACTTCTCTGGAGACTAACAGAATGACGATTCTTGTTTTACTATGTATGAGGCTCAGCTGCGCCGAATGGTGCGGAAAATTGAGCTTCTGAAGAATAGTATACCGGTGGTTGTGCCTAAGGAGGACGAGAACGAGGACAAGGGTTTGGAAGATATGTAGATTTTTAAAATTGTTTATATATTATTTAAAAAATTTTTAAAAAAAATTCTAAAAAAATTCATACTGTTTATAGCGGCGACATTGTCGTCGCTATAATAAAACAAATCAATTAACATTAGCCGTCTCTATATGTCTTACGAATATAGCGACGAAAATGTCGTCGCTAATAATTGTTGTATATAAAAGATAGTAGAGACGACATTCACATTGCTAGTATTTGAGATAACAGTGACGACGACATTGTCGTCTCTTTTTTCTCTAATTTTGAGATATAGATTACGACAATGTTGCAACGAACATATCGTCACTATAGATTCAAATATATGTAGCGACGACATTATGTCGTCGCTATTAATCTAGAGACACTACACTATTGCGGCGATATTCAGCGACGACTTTGTCGTCTCTATACATGTAAGGGACGACAATGGGTCCTTCAACGACGACTTTTGTCGCCGCTATTGACCTCCTTTCTTGTAGTGAGGATACAATAGTCCAACTGAAAACGTTGTTTAGTTCAACCATTTTTTGCACTAGAAGATGAATTCAAAACTCTACTATACGAGCACATTTCTTTTAGGAAATATATATTAACTTTTTAGAGAAAAAAAATATAAAATTGTATTTTCTATCTAGTGAAAAGTTAGAAGGAAAAGAATTGTATTTATATGTGTTATAAAGACAAAAAGATTTAATAAGAAATTAAATCCCAATAACTCATTTCTATAATTCATGACCCATAATCTTCCACAATAACAACCCACATAATTCACCATAAGAGCATCTCCAATGCAACAATGTCTAATATGTATATGTGGCAAAAGACATTGACATTATGTCAAAAAACTTCTCCAATGCAACAATGTTCGTTGTGCAAATGTGACAAATTATTAGCTTTTTAGAAAAAAGAAAGAGAGAAAAATGTATTGATTGGATAGAGATTATTAAATTAATGATGGACAATATCGAAAACAATGTCTAGTTCTAGACACATTCTAACATTAATTGTGCTACTTAAGCACTTTTTGACCATTTGTCAAAAAAAGTATTAGATATTGTGCATGGACATTGTTGCATTGGAGATGTTCTAATCATGTCATGAAACTTCCAACATTCCATCTTCCAACAATAAAATTACATTTAAATCATAAAATGTTACAACATACTCCCTCCGTCCCAATTTATATAAGATGGTTTTTCTTATTTGTCCGTTCCAAATTATAGTTCACTTACATTATTGAGAGTGTATTTGATTTTTTTCTTTTTTTTAATATACTCCTATTGAATGTATTTTATTATCAACACAAATAAATTTGTACTCTTTTACATGTAGTGAAAATTGATAGTACATAAATAAGAGTAAATTAAGAAAATTCTTCACAAAATTTATTTTTTTAATAATATTAATTAAAGTTTCTTAATTTGTGTGGGAAAAAAAAAAAATCAACCTAAATAAGAACTACACTCCAAAAATTGATATTTTTTTATATTTTTGGCTAGAATTTGCAACATCTTATCAAGAATTTCATCTTAACCATACATGGACCAACAACGGGATTCAAATTTCAAATCTGTACGTGTCTTATCAAAACAATGCTATCAATTCACATCATATGAATTATCTCAACGATGATGATTAATTGAATGTTGATAATGATAGGTATAGCTGTTAAGGTTGTGCAGGTGCACGAACATTATAGGATTATAATGACAAGTCTACTTAAAATTCAATTCTTTTAAACGAAATTTATCTACGCCTAGCTATGCACGAGTTTTTAGATCCCTATCGATGTGTTGACGGGTTTAACTTTGTTGTATACCTCTCCTATTGACATCACATTCAGAATTAAAGAGAGAGAAATTTCTAAAGTACCTCATTACAATTACAAAACATTTTAAAAGAAAAATCACAAGTACCATCTTTTGATTCCAATGTATGTAATATGCATCAAAATCAACATTTGTCATTTGAATTTATATTGGTATGTATATACATTGTACATTAGCATGTTTAGATAGATTCTAACATTTTCGAAGTTCGAAACGAAGTCTAAAAATTAGGTCGTCAAGACGAAGTCTGATAAGTCATGGACAAGACTGTTGGTTGACTGGGCTTCAATATTTTTTTTTTAAGAAATGGCCCCTCTGATTTTGGACCACTATTTAATAATAATCATAGTCCTCATTGAATGCGGCTTGCTTTTGCTTTGTCGAGTTTCAAACTTTTGCACAAATAATTTTGTTTGACAATTTCAATAATCACAAATAATTTTTTTTTATATGAAAATAGGTCACCTTCGATTTTGGATCCGAGGCGGTTGCTTCACTTGCCTCGACCCAAAACTGGCCCTGAGCATGTTGCATTTATTTGCATACCAATCTGTGACGAAAATATTATCCAATAATGTGCATCATATTTTGTGTATACCAACTCCCCTATTATTTTGTTGGGCCTCTTTTGTTAATGATTTGAACTCGCAATTCACATCAAATTACTACTTGAGGTATGAAAGAATAAAGAAGAGTTTACATTCACAGTTCAAATTAATTACTTTTGAGTTCTTAATCTATTAATTTGTGCAATTTAACTAAAACCTCTTCTTCTTCACAGCTATGTCATCTCTCCGACTCCTATTGAGCTAGAGCCTTTCAATGACCACCAAACCGAAAGCTACTCAAAAGCCTATAGAGAGTAGGGGGGTTGGTAATGGACGATGAGGGAAGGATAAGAGCGAAGTAGTGTCGGGAAGGGAGGAAGCAACGGGAGTGAGATGAAGAGAGGCACGGATGCGGAGAGATAAGCTAGGGGTGAAAAGGAAGATGAATTGAGTAAGGTGAATGTTGTCATTTTTAATAAATGTAATAGATATTTTGTTGTGTGCCCTACTAACTTGCCTCTTAGTGCTTGTTTTGTACAGTTTTTTTGTAGATTGTAAGCAGTATGTACGTATTATAGAACGTGTGGATAAAAAATAGGTAAAAATTGTAAGTCTTACAAATTGTGTGAATAAAAATAATGTTTAACCAACTTATAAGTACTGAAAAACACTCACAAACATATGCTTAACCCGAGCTCATGACAACATGGTGCACCTAATGTTAAAATAGCAAAATTCACTTTTTCTCTTCAACATTCATTTACTTATTTTTTATTGGAGGAAAATAAGAAGCACCTTTATTGCCCACTTTGTTGATAAAGCAAAAGTAAGAAAAAAGCAAAGAAAAGAAAAATAATAAAAAGAAAGGAGGAAAGGAAAAGGAAAGCTAATAAAGAAAGAAAGAGAGAATGCAAAGACAAAGGTTCTCAAAACCCCATGATTCATTATTATTGTCTCTCTTTATCTCTCTACTTATTTTCTCCTACTTAATCAAGACTAGAAGAGACCTTACAAAGTTTTTACAAAGCCTTCTTTGGGAGCTTTAAGAGCTCTTAGAAAAGTAAAGTGAAAGAGAAAGAGAAAAAAAAGTCAATTTTTGAGAGAAAGTGAAAGGAGGCCAGGGGGGCTATAATTATTATCTTGATTCTTGCATATAGAGACAAGCTATGAATAGAGGAGTTTTGCAGAGCTCACCGGTGCAACAGATGGTGGCCGCCGGCAGCCCCAACTGGTCGTGGACTATGAATAATAGTACAAGGCCTCCCTCTTTTCAGCCACACGCTTTTATGAATCCGCCGCCAGTGAATTATATACCTCAGTACACTGCACCATCTGCTTCTTCATGGAATGATAGCCAGGAGCTTCCTGAGTCATGGAGCCAACTACTCCTGTATCTCTCTCTCTCTCTCTTTTCTCTCTTTTATATGTCTGTTCTATCAATACATGTATACAGTTTCCATTTCATGCAACCAAAAGAATCAAGATTTTCATTCATGAAACTAATCCAGCACTATGTACAGTTCAAGAAATCATCAATTTTTACATAAATTTTCTGTGGTTTAAATAAGTGATACACATAATTATAAGACATACTATTTTGGGTGGTGCAGTGGGGGGTTGGTTGGTGAAGAAGAGAAGCTTAGTTTGAGTCATTTTCTGAATCACCAGACTTCAAATGGCTCTACAATTGTTGATGTGAAGCAAGAATTTATAAGCTCAGAAAGTGATTATTTTTATGGGCATGGAAATTTGGAGTTTCAAGCTTCAAAACCTACTTCTTGGTCTCAAATGATTCCAGCAGCTTCGTCTCCCAAGTCATGTGTCACCGTTTTGAGCAATAACATGTTGGATTTTGCTAACAAGACAGATCTGAAGCATCCACAGCCAGATCGTTCGTCTGATGTATGTACACTAATATTCAAATTTTATTAGGGTTTTGAGAAAACACACTAAGAAAGAACATTAGTTATGCTCAAATACATATTTGAAATGTGGGTTTGATGAACTTTTATTATCTTTTACTTTTATGAAGTGCAACAGCACAGCCACAGGTGGGATAGCCAAGAAGGCCAGGATTCAACCTTTTTCAGCCCAGTCCACATTTAAGGTATAATTAAGAAAAAATAATTAAATTAATGTGTTTTCTATTTTCATCTTCTTGATCCACCTCACCTTTTGGAAAATTGAGATTTTAATTCTAAAAATTCAAAATTTAAATAGATAATTTGAGAAGATAAAATGTTTCCATTTTAATCTATATAATCAGCTTTCACTTTTGGACCTGTTTTTGGATTCTTAATTATTTTGATAACTCAAAGTAATAACACGATGCCCCTTCGTGTAGTTCATTCTTCTCTTTTATGAGTTCTTTGCGTAAAGATTTTATATAATTTTCTTTTTCCATTTGATCTCAGCCATTTCTCTTTATCTGCTTCTTGTAGCTTCTGGATCTTTAGCTTAGCACATCAATTAGTGGGTATTTTGAATACTTGATTAGTTTCCTCTCTAATAGTTAATACAACAATTTTCAATTTCAGTCTCGTCACTACCCATAAATTATCTATGTGTCAAGCATTTAGCACTCCAAGATGTATTTAGAAAAAAAAGAAGTTAGAGCACGTTAGTTAGAGTTTCTAAACTAGTTTATTTGACCAAAAAAATTTGTCTTGATAGCTTGACATTTTTGACAATTCTTGGTCAAATAAACTATTTTAGTCAAATAAACTAGTTTATAAAATCTACCAAACGGGCTCTAAATTTAAACTGGTCAAAATGATCAAACATATTTTTTATCCATACATCAACTTACTATTTAATTATTATCCACACATTCCAAAAGACCCACAATTTATAAGTACTTAAAACATAATTTCACCAACACCAAACATGTACTAAATAAAATTCTCTCGGTTCTAATAATAGAGTCGAGTCTACTTATATCAATCTACACTCACTAGGACTATGTATAATGTATCTACTTGTATCTTCTCCTTAAGTTGGTTTTTGATTCTCTAACTTTTTAATTTTGGAATATTATTGTAGTCTCTTTTGGTTGTCCTTTCTTGAGACATGTTGATTCTTTTTCTATCTCTTGTATAGTCCACACAAGAGAAATACAAATTAAATCTTCATATATGATGTGAAATAATTAATTTTAACAGGTTGTCATTTGATCACTTTATGAGTGTTTGTACTTTGAATGCAGGTGAGAAAAGAGAAACTGGGAGACAGAATAACAGCTCTTCACCAGTTAGTTTCCCCATTTGGCAAGGTAAATACTGCCAAATTAATTAACAAGAATTAGGACATAATTATGAAATAATTTATGTATACCACTTTATAAAAGAAACCCTAAAAAATAATCCTCCTCCATCTTTGATCTTTCTATATCATTTAGGCTTTGCTTGGAGATATTCAATATATTCGACGGTATAGAGTGTACTAGACGATACTTGACATGATGAAACAAGAAAACGCCCAACATCCCTTTTAGAGGATAAAAGAATATAGACAAAACATGAAATTATTTTTGGGGTATTCTCATTTGTCTATTATTCTGCAGACTGACACAGCCTCTGTGTTGTTAGAAGCAATTGGATACATCAGATTCCTTCAGAGCCAAATTGAGGTGACATTCATTTTTGCTAACTTCCATGAACAAGTGATGGTACATTAGCCACAGTTGAATGTTCTTTACATTCTTCACCCCCTTGAATGCAGGCCCTCAGCTTGCCGTACTTAGGCACTAAATCGGGAAACATAAGGCAGCAGTACCCTGTAAGAAACCTACTCTCTCTCTTTCTCTCTCATCCACGTGACCGAAACTCTCAATGTGCATGTTAAAATCGCAGACGACTTTCACGTAACTTAAAGCTACAGAACAAAACTGTCAAAGTAACTGAAATATTGACAGATTAAGTCATGTGTGGACCTATTACAAATTTAAATAGATTGAAGACTCGTAACCATACTTTTGCAGGTTGGGACCCATAACCACAATACGTGAAAGGTTGTGGAGCCCAGCTTTCCGTATATATATGTATGTGTGAATGTATGCATGTGGTGTGGTGTGGATATCTGAGAGAAACAGTACATATGAGAATGCATGTGCTAATGAATATAATGCTAAATTAAGTGATCTTTATTGATTGATGATAATTAATTATTTTCAGTTTCAAGGGGAGAGGAATTGTTTATTTCCTGAAGATCCTGGGCAGGTATGCTTTATTGGATCCATTACCATCTCAAAAGAATTTAGGAAAGTTTCTTTGTTTCTTTTCTTTAATAAGTTATGTATTTATTGTCTCCCTTTTCAGCACTGCAAAACTTTAACCCTAAAAAATATATTAAAAAGAAAATTTACTAATTCTGCAATATATGCTTTTGATAATCTCTGCTGTAGCTATTGAATGACAACTGCATAAAGATGAAAGGAACATCTGATCAGGTACTAAATTATTGAAAAAATCTCGTTGATGATTTTGTCAAGTCTAGTCGAGTACTATGTACTAGACACGTAACATTATCGTTAGTATTGGATTAATTTTCTCCGATGGATGTTTTGTTAGGAGTGTCATGAAGAGCCAAAGAAGGACTTGAGGAGTAGAGGGTTGTGCCTGGTTCCCATATCTTGCACACTTCATGTTGGGAGTGACATTAATGGAGCAGATTATTGGGCTTCTCCTGCTCTTGGAGGAAATTTTAGATAAATAAATTAATTATGGCACACAAGAATTTATTTCATAAAAATGATATAACATCATGAGCAGTCAGTGTTGAAAAGTCCAAGGCTGACTGCTTATGATGCTATGCATTTTGATGAAATTAGGTGTGCTGTAATATATACTATGAAAGATTTAAAAGTCGTGAATTAGTACTCTCGCGAGTTTAATTATCTTGTCATTTTATTTGCTTTCTTATGTTAGTACAACGTTTTCATGGATTCATGTATATGTCGCGCCAGCACGATTAAACAATTTTATGGAAGCATTTTCAATACCTTTTCTCATTCATCCTCCATGTGTCATCTTTCTTTCCTCTTTTTTTTTTTTTTTTTTTTTTTGGGGGGTAAAATGCACTTTTCAATACTTAGAAGTCAAGTTTCGGGTCAATTTTTGATTTTTGGTTTTTTCAAGGATTAAAGTGCAAATGTTGAAAAATATGTATTTGATCCAAGGTTCTGAAGGCGTAAGACATGACAAAGCAGCTAGGTCAAGGGGTAACCTGATGAGTTCCTTTACCAAAGCTAAGTTTATGAGAGTTAGCTACAACACAAATTTCACAAAATGTCAAAAGGGGTAACCTGATCTTTACCTAGCAATTATTGATCACTAAGAAATTTTTAGTCCCTTATTACCCATGTGTCCTAGCCTTTTATACCAAAGTTCATATTGGTCTTCATTTACTGATAACAGACTTATACCATTTGCAACTTGAGCCTCACATCGTAAATAATACAAGCCATTTCTTTTAGGTTCCTTTATCACTACCATTGAACCCTTAACCACCTCTAAGGTACAATTTTCAGACTTGAACTAATAAGACTCATCTTCCAAGACTCCTAAAGCTATTAGGTTTATTTTAAGATTTGGCACATATTTGACATTAGACAGAGGTGAGATCATGCCATCATGCATTCTGATATAAATATCCCCAACTCCTACAACATCATGAGAACTGTTGTCCCCTATATACAATTTTCTAGGTTCAATGTCTATGTAGTTATTGAAACGAGCTTTGACAGGACTCATATGGAAATGCAACCTGAATTTAGAATATACTATTGAATCATGTCACTTTCAGACAGTCATTACATGCAAACTGTATATTTCAATTTCTAAAGCAGCATTGTTTTGATTTTCTACAGCCTGATCCCTTTGTTTTCTTTTTAGAACATATCAATCTATTTTGAAATGACTTTATTTACCATAGTTGTAAAAAATTTTGTTGCTTTTATCCCTGGATTTTGATATACCCTTCTTATTTTGATTATTATTTCCATATTTCTTTCCAGTTCTACCTCTTAAAAAAAAGTTTCTTCTTTAGTGCCACTCATATACTCTTTTATAACATCTAGATCCCTAGACCTAAGAGCATCAATGACAATAGATTGGGTTAATTAGGTGTCTCTTGCATATTTAATAGCATTTCTGACATCCTTATTTGAAGCAAGAAGAAAAATTAATAGAATAACAACAATGTCCTCATCACTAAATTTCTTGTCATTATGAGATAGACTTTTCACTATGATGCTAAAGTCACTTATGTTTGATTCTAAGTCTTTACTAGTGTCTATTTAAAAAATATTTGGTTCATCACGAACTTTAGAGACTCTTTGTTGAACTAATATTGCTCTCATTTTCTATTTCCAAATAGCATAATCTCTCATTCCATCGTATTGAGACAATTTGATCCTTGAACCCATACCGAATTTTAAGGTAACAATTGATCTCAAGACCAGATATGCATGAACAAAAAAGGTTGTACACAAAAAAACATAGCACTACTTTAAGAAAAGAAGTTCTCTTCAATCAATCAATATTACAGAACTGGCAATAGAAGAGAGGTTTCAAACCAAGCTTCATCTTTCTATAAAGACAAAAGATGCTCCATTATGGTACCCAAGAGGTGAATCAGAAAGAAGAGACAACCCCCTTTCGGAGGGATTGTATTACATATCCTTTTTAGGGAATCCTTTATCATATTAGAGAAATTACTGTATCTTGGGCGGAGAGCAGGAATCGAACCCGTATCTTCTCCTTGATAAAGAAAAATGTTTCCATTCGACCATATCCGTATTTTTTGATTACAAAGTAGAAAAGATTGAAAAATATCACAACCCTCCCTTATTTCTTTTCTATTGCAATTTCTCGATTATTATATGATGATTGACGATATGTTTCCTATGGTAACTGAGTTCTTGAATTATGGTCAACAAACAATACGAGCTGCAAGGTAAAAAAAGCTCTTCCTCTTTGCCCTTCTTGACCAGGTTTTCGGTTAAAAGAAAATATTGATAGAGCTTGGATCAGTATGGGAGTATAAACCTCCACAACCTAAATACCAAACCCCATGCAAAACCCTTATCATTTCGATAGCCAGTCCCCATTTCCTTGCGTGGATATCTTGACTGGTGGATTAACTGTCTTTCTCTTTTTGATGCCATCTTATTCTATGTTATTTGTCCAAAGTGACTTTTCTTAGGTCAATATCTTTCATGCTTTGACCCCAAGGAAAGAGAGACGGGACGGTGAAAGAGCCATGGGAAAGAATTTTTAGCAAAGCAGAAAAGCAGGAAAACAATCATGGACTTGCCCGAAAAGGCAGAATGGCTACCAAAGAAAAATATTTAACAATAAACTACTCGATATCAATCTCAATAAATACAAAGAATTGAATCTTAGAGAAAGGATTTCTATAGAAGCAGCAGTGGCGGATCTAGGGTTGAAGTTTAGCTAAGGCGGACGTTGACCAGTCAACGGTCGATGCTTGTGAAAAAATAATGTGAAAATATTTTTAATAAATACGTAACTTATCAAGCAACAAGAAAATCATATAATAGTGAAATATAATTCAATACAAGCCGTAATAATACTAAAAAGTGTTTAATACAACTTCAATTTCAATTTGTGAGACTAGATAACTGCATTCTCCGAGGTCGCATAGTCTGAAACCGTTTCAAGATCGCCTCGTTCTCTATTTCTTTGAATATCCCCCCGCTCTGTGTAAACAACCAAGTTATCGTTCAACCAAACATCACTCATTTTGTTGCGCAAATCATTTTTAAGAAGATTCATAGCAGAGAATGCCCTTTTAACACTCGCAGTTGCCACAGGTAGAGTCAAAACCAATGTGATGAGCCTATAAACCAATAAAAAATAACAATGACATACTATTTGAACAAGTCTCTTAGTGATGCAAGATATGCTGTTGAGATCAGCAAATACCGCATCACTTCTGACAAGCATAAGGAACTTATTCAATTGAGATCTGAGTAACATGATGTCCTCAGTAGTGAAGTCTATAGGATATAGCTGAGCTAAACGTACTAATTTAATCGTATCAAAACATGCAAATGAGTTCTTTGGATTGATGCATGAAATACAAGTAAGGAGCTCCGTGCTAGTCTCTGAAAAACGATCATTCAACTCTTGCAAGATTTAGTCTATGACATGGCAATACAAGTCAACATAAAAACGATGATGATAAGTCACCTGATGAGTTCCACGTCTAGGTTGACCTTTCTTCACTACAATATCCTCCAAGTTGGGCACTACAATCTCTCTACCAACGCAAAACTCAATTACCCTACTCAACAAATTATCCCAGTCATTGTCCCTCACATTTTGTAATGAACCCTTGAACAAACTCAATAATCTCATAGTATTTTCAATGTCCTGATATTTCTTCTGTAAGGCTTGTGAAAGATCATCTGTCACTGCAAGAATATCAAACATAAAATGTAGACAAAACACAAACTCAAAGTCTTACATAATACTCAGTTGTCTTCCCGCCATTCCTTTCAAATCTAAACTTATGCCATCATCTTCTATATTCTCAAGCACATCAATTATGTTATTAAACATACCAATAAACAGGTAATTGTGAGTAGATGTGAACTCCATCTGGTATCACCCGGTTGGGCCAAACTCATGTCTTGAAACTTGCCACTACCACTGCAAAGTTCTTCTATATTGAGCTTCGCGAGAATCTCGGAATGGTAGCTTGCTCTGAGAGCATTAACACGCTTACATGAAGCACCAACCAAATTCACTATGATACTCAGCATGTTAAACAAATCAGCAAGTACTTCAACTCTACGCGCAACAGAAATAAGACATAACTAGAGTTGGTGCGCAAAACAATGAACATATTGTGCACATGGATTCTCTCTTAAAATCAAAGCCTTCAACCCGTTGAACTCACCTGACATGTTACTAGCTCCATCGTAACATTGCACTCTAAGCTTAGAAATGCTCAGACCGTGCCTAGAAAAGATTTCATCAATTGCATCCTTTAGTGATTGGGCACTGGTATCAGTGACATGCGAGATAGCCAAAAAACGTTCTTTGACAAATTTGGATTTGTCTACATACCTTAAAACAACTGCCATTTGTTCCTTCACTGAGTTATCACGAGCCTCATCCACTAAGATCGAAAACACGAAATCACCCAACTCTTTCATAATAGCCCTTGTTTTCTCCACAGCGCAATAGTTAACCAAATCATTTTCAATACTTGGTGTAGTCATTTGGTCATTTCTAGGAGCATTGCCAAGAACTACCTCATTCACCCCCTTACATCTATATGCATACCAGCTTAGTAACTCAAGAAAATTCTCCCTGTTAAGCGACTTCTCTGACTCATCATGTCCACGAAAAGCCAATCTTTGCATTAAGAGAAATCTGGTAACAACCAGCACCGCAGTCAGTCTAGTCGTGTACCTCTTTTGTTGTTCAGTACTTTGATTTGAAAGTGCTAAAGAAATACTTCGCCTTTGATTCATCAAGTTGGTGAATATTGTGAAAGCATGATGGTGAGCACTAGTAACGAAAATTCTCCTGGCGACTTCTCCGACTCATCATGTCACTAGAGAAATAACAACCAAGACCAACATTTGATTCATCAAGTTGGTGAATATTGTGAAAGCATGATGGTGAGCACTAGTAACAAGACCAACATGATCTTTCAAAATTTGTTTGTGTTTCCAATCTCTAAAACTATTTTTTGTGAATGTTCATCAACCTCCTTGACCCCCTCTATCGAGTTTGAACAAATAGCACTGCAAACAAAAAGTGGCATCCTTCTCAATGCTATACTCCAACCAATAGAAATCGGCAAACCATTTCTTCCTAAAACACCTCTTATCTTTTCCCATAATTGTTTTTGAAAAACTATGTACGTGTGGTTGACAAGGACCTCTCTTCAAGTAAATCATCCTAACCTCGTCTCTAATATTAGGGTCATAGGATTCGATTGGGGGCCATTTCTCAGGATCATACTCAAGGTCAAGAGAATCTACATTGATATCAACTCGAAACTTCTTAGTACCATCATTATCAACAGGTAATGAACTTTGTGAAGGTGTCGAACTCGAAGTATTGATAGCATTAGAAGCAACACCAGAGCAACTTGTACTAGCTGGTCTAGCTTCAGGCTTTCTTTGAGGTTGAAATTTTTTTTTCATGTCTAATGAATTTTCTGTAGACTGTAAATTAGTCACTCAACGGTTCAAGACTTCAAGTAATCAAATTACGAAAATTATTCTCCAATCAAATTATTCAATCCTAAGTCCCAACTCAAATTATTCAATCTCAACTAAAATATTTAACACAAATAAAACATAAAATTATTCACCACTCAAATTATTCAATCTCATTCCCAGGCCAGATACAGATTCCCAAGTCCCAATAGGCAGCAAGCATGAAGAAACACTCAATAGAGAAAAAAATTTAGGCAACGCAACTTAGGCAAGGCAGATGCAGAGAACTGAGAAAGAACGGCTAAACTATGAAGTATAAAGAGTATGGTTAAATCAAACTAACCTTCAAGAATAGGACTTCAATAGAATCAGACAAATGAGCTTCGGTCTTCGGAGAATCGGAGCTGGAGTTGGAGTTGGAGTTGGAGTTGAGTGCGATCGCACAGCGCAGCGCAGCGATTCGATCGATGCGAGATAAATAGACTAAAAAATTATTCTCCCTTTGAAATCTTGAATGTCGAACAGATGAAGATGAAGAAAACAGGTAAAGCAAACTAACCTTCAAGAATCAAACAGATAAAGATAAAGAAAAGCGGTTTAGCGTCGTCGTCACTGTCTTGCGAGTCTCGTGACACAGGTCATGCGGTGGCGCGAAACTAAGAAATGAGAATAGGTTAAGAATGAATTGAGCGATCCAAAATCTTGCGTTTGGTAGGTTGAAAATGGGATTTTCTAATTTTATCATTGGGCTTGGAAATTGGGCTTTTCATTTTTTTGGCTTGTCTTGAATTGCAGGCTAACAGATTCAAAAAAAAAAAAAAAAAATTGCAGGCTAACAAACTTGGGTCGGGTAGTAGCCCAAAATATTTTACGCACCATTTTTTCGCGAAATTCCAGCACGGGCGGACGTGGGGTCTCGCCATGTGACCCATCCGCCCCTGAGAAGCAGTAAAAGATGAGGCTGTTGGAGGAAGAACCATTCTTAGAGTGATCGTAGACAGTCTTAATGGCACATCAGTAACCATTGTGAACGTAAGACACTTTGAGAATCTTCTTTTAGATAAAGTGGGATTGTGGAGCTGTGAAGCTGCAAAGCCGACTATATTTACACCTTTCTTGCACTTTTTCGAAAACCTAAGGATTCAATCATATGGATATTGTCCAGACGGAAACTATAGTATATTGTACCTGAACTTGTGGCTCACTTTTTAGGATGGGCAAAGAACCCATCGATGGGAAATGAATTTTGGCCTAATTCTTCTTTTGATGATCGATTCTTTGATTCAAAGTATCGTAAAAACGGAGGGATGTCTGATCATTTCTAATCAATTAAATAATTTGAAACATAGATTATATAATATATATGATTTAATTAGATAGTCAAACTTTCTTTTTTCATTTTTGTTTGAATTCACATGACATTTGAAATTCTTTTTGTTACACTTCTCCAATTCGCTAGGTTTTCAAAATCTACCGGTGAGATATACACACAAAAAACATGTAGGACCATCATACTTGCGTACCATCGATGAACTGATCGGATTAACCAACCAAAGTTAGGTTCATAATAGATTCTAAAAAAGGCTGGTAAGAATTACATCCGAGGGAGAGGGTGGAGATAAGTAAAAAGAGGAAGTGGAGAAGGAAGAACAACCAAACTTACAATAAAGAGTATAAAGAACCACTAAGGTTAGGATACATATTAACTATTCCAAGGAAAATATTTGACACTGTTGAATTAGATAATAGAAGAAGCGAAGGTCGGGATCCCACTAGGGTGAGGCATGAGAACGCGAAAGAAGAAGAATTCTCCAGTATTCATACCAAGGCTGTCTATTCCTTCCATTCTAGTTACCCAACAAAGGGTTAGATCCGCTCAAGGGGTCTTGATCACCAAAGAGAATTTCCTCTATGTCATCAAAGTTGGAGACTTAAGGAATGAGATCTTAAGCGAGTGACATGCGGTTGGTCACCCACAGAAGAGACTGGCCTTATAGCACGAGGTGACTATTGGCTAAAGACCGAATGTTGAAACTGTGCATCCTTTTGTGTCTGTCCCAGAGTTTTCCAACCATTGGCCTAATCGAACGCTAGGGAGAGTCCTTATACGATAATGCTGCCTTTCTTTCAACAATAGCCTAGAATTCAGGTCCAATGGTGCTTTTACGCAAGTACGGTCACTGGTGGCTAATACATTCTCGACACTATCGAACTTGAAATCCACTCACAAACGCTCTTTTTAGGTAGAAAGAGAGTGCCATAGAAACAACTATCAACTAGTTTGATAAGTTCTTCTATTTAGTAGTAGAAGTCACCTGTTGTTACTTTCTAAGGGTGTGGTAGAGGCGTTTGAGAAGGTGGACATTACTTCAGTAATTAAACAATTTAACTTTGGTAGGTTAAGATTCCGCTAACGCTATGTAATCCGGTCAAGGTAGATTGCTTACTTTTTCGTTGCTGATGCGCATGTTTGTTGAAGTTTATTTTCAGTATCTTCAGAATGGCTTAAGAATCGACCGGTTCTAAGCAAACTCGTCGAACTACTCCAGCCAAAAGATGTCATTCCAGTTCAGGACTGACTTACACACACAATAGCATGCTTAAACACTTATGCTCAGAAAGTCACTTATTGCATATGCTATTCTATTTACATAGATATACCAAACACTCCAGCAAGCAACTTCATCAGAATGTATTCACCTTAGAAAGTTTATTTTTCTTTTTAGCTAATCACTTATTGTATGTACAAGTCTTTTTACAGAGATATACTAAATCTCTTGAATGCAAAGCTTCATCGAAATGTACAAAAAAAATATAGAAAACTTATTTTCGATTGTTATTCTCATTAGCCATATATACAATTTAGTTCATGTATCAATATACAAGGTATTATTCTCAAGTTTATACACAGATATCAATATTTCTATACACGTAACTGAAGAAATTGAATCTAAACTGTTGTCAAAATAGTATAGTATACTACAATCTTCAATACTTTAAAATATCACTAAGAAAACCCAACATTAACTCTTGACCAACTATAATACATGGTTTATCTTTGAAAGTTCTAAAATCTAGATTAATTAAATTAAAAATTATTTTAATCTTAATTAAGTGAGTAGTGGACATAACGTAGTTAAAACTGGTGCATTGTATTGTAAAACAGTTTTGACGCGTACTGGCAGATCAATGCAATGTTCGTTTACCTATTTTGTTTAGAGAGAAGTTTAAAGAATTAAATACGAACACAAGATTTAATGTGGTAAACTCCAAAGGGAAACATCCATAGTCCCCATCCATGGGTAAAACCAATCCACTAATAATTTTGATTAAAAATAAAATAGTATCGAGCTTTTGTAATTTTGCAAAATTAACAAAATAAAAATCAAAAGAATATAGATGAACTCCCTTTTGATACTCCTCCTTTTAACTTATTGATGAAGTAGAATCAAATCTACCGGTCTTGATTTTATCGCCACTTCTCTATTGTACTTGACCGCAACTACCACTTAGATTAAGAACCCACGTTCTTAACTTCACGTCATATAGATTAATCAAGATATGAAATTTCTCATTAAGTACCAATTTATTTTTGATTCTTCAATGAGTTTGAAGAAAACATTTTTGCTTTGAAAGTAAATCAATGAAGCTTGATGTCTTGTTCTTTCATCAATGGAATCTGCTGGTTTGGAGCTTGAAGAACAAGATCACAAAAATATTTTTCAAAGCTTAATTCTTTATTGATTTGTACTCTTACTATAGGTGAAGTAATAATTAGATTAGGAGTTTTTTCTTACCTATAAAATCTGTAATAATAATGGTAAGAAAAATAGTAGAAAATATACAAAAAGATATTCTAGATTTGTAGAAGGAATGTATTTAAGAAACATAAGATTATCTTTAAATATTTTATTTCTAAACAATTCCAAGAGAATAAGAGAAGATATTTTAACCTACAAGAGGGTTGCTTATGATATTCACGTTATAAGGTAATTTTATGCGATGGAACATAATAAAATTTGCAGCCCACAGATCTGGAATAAAATCTTCTTAAATCTATTTTTCATCTCAGTCGATCAGAACTGGTAGCAATGCGACTAGTCAAAGCTCACACGCTACCTCATTTTTTCTCATTAAAAATCAGTAATATTAATTAAGTGAGCCAATATAAAAAGATGAAAAAATATGACACCATATTTTTTTCAACAATCTCCTCATTTGGCATTGTTTAATTACAGAATATAACTATCGAATTTTTAATGTCTGTGTGGTGTGTGTTAAACATGTGAACAATTAAAGAAAACATGAGCATCATCATAGAAGGATTATTGTTCTCCCTTAGTGTGTAAACCAAATACTCCTGCAAAGAAGTTATGCTCACAGACCATATGAGTAAATAACATTAGTAAATAACATTTCCAAACACTACACACATTAGACACAAATTTAATATTGTTCCCCTCAGCAAATTTCCAAAAGTACCACCAAAGTTTAGAATATACGACCACAAATTCAAAAATACTACTACTCCCCATTATTGTAATAAAACAGCCAAAAAAATAGTAGAGGAGAGAGAAAGGAGAGGGAGAGCAAAGTCTAGTAGTTAATACAGTTATCCAAGATCAGTTAGAACCAAATAGTTAGAGAGACATAAGTCAGAACCAGATACAGTCAGTTCTAAGAGGGTTTGGACTTGTTTGCACTAAACACTGATGGTCTTTCATCTCACTTGTGGGTAGGACCATGAGATGGAGCAACAGGTGGAGGAGCAGTTGGCCTAGGAGCATATGGTAGAGAGTTAGTTGGCCTAATTAAAGAATTAGTATTCAGAATCTCCACTTGACCTTCATGGTGTACGGAGAATTTCGGTGTGACTATGCTGTACGCAAACTTGATATGTGCATATCCCAAATATTCAATTTTTGTCAAAACCCTATGTATGAAATCAAACTCATTAGAGAAATTTTTTGGTCTAGGAAAAAAGTTATTCTACCTAAGTTCTGACTAGTTCCAACTAAGTTTCCAGAACGTCCAAAAGGCTAGATTGGTCCATATAGGACAAAACATTCTTTGAAACCCTGAGAGTGGGACCGCTTAAATTTGAAAACTCATGGACACCTAAGGTAGGAATATCTTTTGAGAACCTGTCTGAACCCATAGAAGGCACTCTTTGGTGGGCAAGAAAATGATGAATGAGAGCTGGATGTGGCAGTCTATACTGCTTGGCCCTTCATAGACAATTATTTCAAAAATTATTTTAACCCAATCAACAGTTAACCACATTCTCAACTTATACAGTATAACAGCCCTATCGCCTAAAATGTCAAATCTATAAGTCAAGGTGGTCAATATTGTTGATTAAGATCCGGTGGAGTACTTTGTATTTAGACAGAAGTTTGGACACAGTCAGTTAACCAGTTTCAAGCCAAGCAGAGCCATTCATCTCTTGGGCAATACTGTCCTTAGTCAATTCCTCATCGCTAGTGATAGCCACTTCATCTAACCCAAGCCATTCTCTTAGAGAATTAGGATTAAAAGTAACATGTCGCACTCTGACATACACTTGCCACCTAAACTCATTTCTATCCTTGTCCAAATTTTTAGAAACATTCGCCATGAATTTCTTGACAAGAGTCTCATTAAACAGACCAGAGAAACTCAACAAATTATGTAGTTTATGAAAACCAACAATCTCAACCAGATCAAATGAAACAAACTTATGAATAGCCACTTCACATTCAACGATGAACTTATGATATGAGGTAAAAAAAGAAACAGGCTCTCAGCAGCCTCAGACAGAAAGCAGTAATTTAGAAGGTTAACAGAGTGCCTATCTCTGGTTAAGGTCTCAAACCTGAACATCTTCCGGTCTGAACTGGGTATAGACAGCAATCCGTAAGCACATCTTGAGGCACTGGGTAGTCTGTTTTGACTTGTAGGTGTGGACTCTTCAGAACCCTCCCAATTGGTTTTTCCTTTTTCAGCCCTTGTGGCTCTTCTTGGTGGAGGAGGATTATGAGTAGACTCTGAAGACTCCTCAGTATTGACGTCAAAATTAGAATCAAATTGATGGGGAGGGCTTACTTATCTTCAACATTATCACCAACTAGAAGAGGACATTCAGACTCTTCATCTCATGTCCCTTCATCATCATGACATTTTTCTTCAATTTTAAGATTTACAGACCCACTTTCACCATTTCCAGAGCCGTCACCGTCATCTCTTTGATTCTTGAACACTTAGGGACATTTTTTTGCTCAGAAAAGTGATTGGATCTTTACATGTTTGACAGGATTGAGATTTTGAGTGATTGACCGGCGACTTGTAAACAACAATGACAGTAGATATTTCAACCGGAGGTGTAACAAAAGTTGGAAGAGTGTCGGGGTCTGAATTAGACTGATCCAGTCTTCGTGCACTTTGTCAGAAACTCCTCACCGGCAACATTTGCGAGCCCTTCTCAGATTCAACAGTAGACATCGGAGCAATAGTATCATTGGACGAACCACCAGGGTTTTTTTTTTTTTTGATTTGGAGATCTTAGTTTTTACCATGTTTGAATCTGAAAGAAAACTTAAAAATAGAGTTTGACTCTGGAAATTGAAAGTAGATATGGGAAGAAAAGACAAACCCTAGGCCGGAGTTTAAAAATGGAGAAATTTTGAATAATTGTACAAGGAAGTAACCATTTATTTCTGACTTGTGCAAGGCAGTTACCAAAAATAAACGGATGATTGACAGTTAAGGACATAAAAACTCCCTTAACAAAATGTTTAAATTCAAATTTTAACCACCTAAATTGCCTCTTTTTTTTAAACAGTAATTTTTAATTTGAGGAAAAGTCAATTTAATAATTAGTACAAAAAACTAAGTATAGATTCCATTAAAAAAATCATCCAAATCTTTTCGTAGTTGATATTGATTTTATTGTTGATTGAGTATCCTACGAAAACACCCACATAAGTCACCATTTGGTTAATATGTCCAATTGTTGATTGAAAGAAATTCCTAGAGACCCAACGAACAAAGTAAAGATGGCCAATACAAGTAAAGGAAATAACATAGTATTGTCGAATTCATAAGGATATGAATAAGACTTTTTATTCTCAAAATGAACAATATTAATAAAAAAAAAACTCAGTCAATAGTAAGACACAATCAAACAAGTCAAGATGTCTTCAAAATGTGCTTATCTGAGCATATTTTACCATAAGTTTAATGAGCATAACATATTGGTTGGTTAATCCAAGTTAATCCCAATATTTATAGATCAATCATACATTTATTCTTTATGCTATCTACAAGAACCCCCACTTTCCCCCTCCGCCCCCTCTTTTTTTTTTTAAAAAAAAAATTAATTTGAAATAAATGCAAGATAAGCACACATGATGAATTCAAACAAAAAGAATAAACAAAAAGAAAAATGTTACTTCTACTAAAAAAAAATTTATATTTTTTTTGTTTTATTTTTTATTTTTTAATGCATCATACAAATGCCCATGACTTTTCGTAGAGTCTCAAATCTAGTAGAATCCAAGGCCTTGGTGAGCAAATCAGCCAACTACTATTCAGTCAAAATATGTTCCAAAGTAATAACTTTTCCATCGACCAAATCTCTAATAAAATAATGTCTAATGTCAATATGTTTAGTCTTGAGTGCTGAACAGAATTTTTAGAAATATTGACAGCACTAGTGTTATCACAAAATATAGTAATAGAATTCTGATTAATATCATAGTCACGTAGTATTTGTTTCATCCAAAGTAATTGAGTGCAATGACTACCAACAAAGAAGACACTCGGTTTACTGCGATGAGATAATGAAATAGAGTTTGTTTCTTATTTAACCATGCAATGAGATTGTTACCGATGTAGAAACATCATCCACTTCTGTTTTTCCTATCATCCATGTTTCTTGCCCAGTTAGCATCAGTGTATCCTTCAAAATGAGAATCAGTATCATTAGTATACCATAAACCAAAATCAGATGTACAGTTAATATAACGAATAATTCGTTTCACAGCCGCAAGATGAGGTTTTTTTGGTTTGGCCTGATAACGCGCATAGACTCCAACACTGAATGATATACCAGGATAGCTTACAGTCAGGTACAGTGAACTACCTATCATGCTCCGGTATAAACTAGAGTCGACCTCCTTGCCCTGGTCATCTCTGGAGATTTTCAAGAACGTGGTCATGAGAGTTCTGACTGACTTGGTCTGTTCAAGACCAAACTTTTTTACCAGATTTTTAGCAAAAATAGCATGTGAGATAAAAATCCTTGATCCAACTTGTTTGATATGCAAACCTGAAAAGAAGTTTAGTTCACCAATCATACTCATCTCAAATTCATTTGCATAAGTGTAACAAACTCTCTGGATTTTGTTTCTATGGAAGAACCAAACATAGTATCATCAACTTAGATTTGTGCAACTGTTAATCCAGTTTTGAGGTGTTTGATGAATAAAGTTTTGTTAGCTCCCCCTCTATTGTATCATTGTTTTAACAAGAACATAGTCAGTTGTTCATACCAAGCACGTGGAGCTTATTTTAGTCTGTATAAAATCTTTTTTAGTCTGAACACATGATTTAGAGAATAAATCAACAAATCCCTTAGGCTACTCAACATAGACTTTTTCATTTAGAATCCCATTCAGAAAGGCATTTTTGACATCTATTTGATAGAGCTTGAACCTCATTTGACATGCCACAGATAGTAAGAGTCTAATGGATTCAAGTCGAGCAACAGGTGCAAATGTTTCATCAAAATCCACTTCTTTCACTTGAGTGTATTCCTGTGCAACCAAGCGTGCCTTGTTTCTGACAATGTTTCATGTTCATCAATGTTGCCATGTTCATCATATTTATTTTTGAATATCCACTTTGTCCCGATCACATTTTCATTCTTTGCATGCATTGCTATGTACAAATTTTTATTACTTCATTTTTCTTTTTGGTTAAATTGAGCTAGCTCTTCATGCATTGCTATAAACCAATTTTCATTATCAACTGCTTCATTTATATTTTTTGGTTAAATTTGTGAAGTTTAGCCAATATTTCCAAGTTCATTTGCAAGCCTCCTCATAGTAACCATTCCTTCACTCTTCAAATCGAGAGTACATTGTCCAATGGGTGTGCTTCTTTTCGTATCCAAGAGATACTTTGAGCACCGAACCTGATTGCCTTCTCATGTTCTCTTGATCTTTATTCATTATTTGTACTTGTTACCTCGTAAACTCCATTTTGAGTAGGTGCAGAGATCACTAGAACTTGATGCTAGCGATTCTCATGTTGTCATATGTCTATCTCTAGGTGCGAGAGACACTTGCTAGAAATGTAGCAGTTTGAAAGCGATATGGTTGTCTTGAGTATTTTGACTTCCATCAACCTGTTCTTCCAAAGTCTGAATATTAGGTTCTTGTGAATAAGAGAAAAAATCATCAATGTCGTCAATTTTTACATTGATAGATTCAATGATAGTTTGAGTACGCATGTTATAAATTCTATAAGCTTGGTTGTTTTGAGAATAACCAATAAAACTCCATCATCACTTTTGAATCGAATTTACCCAAGTATTCCCGGTCATTTAACACATAGCACTTGCTAGCGAAGGTATGGAAGTACTTGAGGTTTGGTTTTCTTTTTTTCCAGATTTTATAAGGGGTTAGAGTGGTTCTTGTTCTTAAAGACACGATTCAAAATATAACAAGTAGTACTAATAAATTCAGCCCACAATTTAACTGGAAGCTTCTTACTGTTTAGCATTACTCTAGCCATCTCTTGTAAAGACATTTTTTTTTTCCACAACTCTATTTTGTTCAGGGGTTTTAGGAGCAGAGAAGTCATGAAAAATACCATTTTGTTCACAGAAAGTAGAGAAGTAGCATTTTTAAACTCCCTCTCATGATCACTTCTAATCCTCATTATTTTTATCCCTTCAAAGTATTTTTCTTTTGTTATTTTTAGGTACAAAAATTTTAATCCTTAAAAAACGTCAGACTTTTCTCTCAAGAAATCTACCCCAAGTATATCTAGAAAAATCATCCACGCAGACAAATATTTATTTTTTGCCACCAATACTTTCAGTTTGAATAGGTCCCATCAAATCTATGTGAAATAATTATAATACATGAGATGGCTAGAGTAATGCTAAACAGCAAGAAACTTACATTGCTTGTGAGTACTTTTGATTTCTTACATTTGAGGCATGAACCATACAATCCTTCAAATTTTTTAGTAAGCTTAGGAATACCTCGTACTGCATTTAATTTTGTTAGTCTCAACAGATCAATATAGTTCAAATGTTCCAACCGTTTGTGCCACAACTTGGTAGACTCAATCTTTGAAATATGACAAGTACTTTTGGTGTCAAGAAGATAATATTTATTACTAAACCTAGTACCATGTAGAATATGGTTACCATCATATTTCAAGACTTCACAAGAATTTTTTGAGAACATAACTAAGTGTTTATCATCACATAGTTAGCCTATACTAATCAAGTTAGCTTTTAAACCTACAACAAAAAGAACTTCTTTTAAAGAGAGAGAATTTATTAATTAAAATAGTGCCTACACCTTCAATTTTACCTTGTGCCCAGTCACCGAAGGTAACCAGACCACCTGCATGAATTTTGTAGTTAGTTAGATAAGATCGATTTCAAGTCATATGTTTGGAACAGCCACTATCAAAATACTAAGAGTTAAGAATAAAAGTTCAATAAGCAACATCAACCATATAACAATTTAAATCATTTTTTCTAACCCAAATTTGTCTTACTTTAGAGTTGTTGTGGTGTCTCATTTGTCTATTAATCAGGTTCTTATTAGATCAACAATGAAATGAGTCATATACTAGATTACCATATCCAACATTTTACAAAGTATTTTGATTTACCTCTCTATCTTGAGAATTGATACATTGGTTGTTTAACTTATGGTCGTGAATATTTTTTAGTCTTGGCATTGGTCAGAACCTGCATAGGTGAGTCAACCTCAGTACTGGCGGTAGTGGGAGTAGTTTTGTCTGAAAATACAACAGACTATTTCTTTGACAAAATTGACCTGATTCCCAACTTTTTGTTCACCTTTTCCAACATATCCCATATCTTAGGATTTCACTCAAGTGAGAGGCTCCAATTGTCAGTTGCTTGACCATTTTTTTTATTTTTCTAATTCATCAAGAAGGTTCACAATTTGATCATCTTTCTCCTTTAAGAGGTTGGTTAGAAAATCGTTTTTAGTATCGATTGCTGCTTTATCATCTTCTAAAAATTCCATCATAACATGAATAGAAAAATTCTTCTCCTATTCATTTGTTAATTGTTTGTTCATACTAATGCAATTAGGATAAACATGGTTTGGTCCTTCAGATGTTGTAGTCAAGGAGTCAGAACATGTTGCCAATTTTTGCAAGGAATCAGTACCTGATTGTAAGTTCACAGTTAAAGACGTTACCTAATCATTAGTAGTTCTGTCGTCTTCGTCTTCGTCTGAATCTTTTTCATCATCTTCACTCTAAGTAATATTCATTACCTTTTTGGTACGAGATTTCTATAGAGTATTTGTACATTCAGAGGCAATGTAACCAAAACTCTCACACTTATAACATAGAATCTGATTTTCAGATCTATTCATAGATGTAGTGGGGTTTTTCTTTGTATTGTTTGGAAATCTCTTCTTTTGTTGAAGTGGAGCATTTAAGTTGTTTCCTTTCTGATTTTCTTTTAGAATTTTTAAAATTGTTTGGTGAGCATTTCCATGATTTCACTTTTCTCACCATAAATCTCTTGTTTATCTTTTTCGATTTTGAAGGCAACACCATATCTTTTTTCTTTCTTCTTCCTTTGCAAATGTAGTTCATATATCATCAATGATCCCACCAATTCTTCAACCTTCATTTTTTCAATCTCCTTGCTTTCTTCAATGGCAGTTACTTCGGAGTGAAAACGGTCAAACAAGGATTTGAGAATTTTTTTTAAAATTTTACTCTTTGAGTTTTTCTTTTCCAAGGTATAAGTTGTATTGGTGATATCACTGAGTTTTGCATAGAAGTCTTTGAATTGTTTATCATCTCTCAAGGTTAGTTGCTTAAATCAAGAGTAAGCATTTGAAACTTGGATGACTTGACAATAGAGGTTCCCTCGTGAGTGAGCAATTTGTAAGATGTCCCAAGCTTTTTTAGCGACTTGACAAGTAGAGATCAAACAAAATTGATTAGAATCTGTAAAAGAGAATATGACATTTAAAGCTTTGAAATTCCAGTTAATATAATTAAAATCAGTTGTTGCCCGTTCACCTGCCTTTTTTTCTCATTCTACAACATTTCATCAATGGTGGGAGTTTTATAGCCATAGAAAATAGAGTGCCAAGCTTTTCATCAGGGGATTGGATATAAACTTGAATCCTATTTTTCTAGTAGTCATAATTATTTCCATCTAAAATCGGTGGTCTAAACGGAGCTCCGTCCATATCTAAGTTTTTCGGATCACACTTATAAAAGTGTAACTTCTCTGATACCAATTGAAAGTTCTAAAATTTAGATTAATTAAATTAAAAACTATTTTAATAATAATTAAGTGAACAGTGGATAAAACGCAATCAAAATTGGCGCGTTGTATTGTAAAGTAGTTTTGACGCGTACTTGCAGATCAATGCAGTGTTTGTTTACCTAATTTGTTTAGAGTAGAATTTAAAGAATTAAATACGAACACAAGATGTAACGTGGTAAACTCCGAATGGAAACATCCACGGGCTCCATGACATGGGTAAAAATAATTGACTAATAATCTTGATTAAAAATACAATAGTATCAAGTTTTTGTATTTTCGCAAAATTAACAAAATAACAATCAAAATAATATAGATCTCCCTTTTGATACTTCTCTTTTTGACTTGTTGATGAAGTGAAATCAAACATACATGTCTTGACTTTATCACCACTTTCCTATTGTACTTGACCGCAACCACCACTTGGATTAAGAACTCTCGTTCTTAACTTCACGCCAAGTATATTAATCAAGATATGAAATTTTTCTTTGAGTATCAATTTGTTTTTTATTCTCAATGAGTTTGAAAAAACTTTTTTCTTTGAAAGTAAATCAATGAAGCTTGATGTCTTGTTCTTTCATCAATGGAATCAGTCGGTTTGGAGCTTAAAGAACAAAAGCACAAACATATTTTCCAAAGCTTAATTTCTTATTGATTTATACTCTTACTTATAGGTAAAGTAATAATCAAATTAGGAATTATTTATTACCTGAAAATCTTCAGTAAAAATAGTAAGAAATTTAGTAGGAAAGATACGAAAAGATATTCTAGATTTGTAGAAGGAAAATATTTAAGAAACCCTTTAAATATTTCATTCCTAAACAAATCCAAGAAAATAAGAAAATGTATTTTAACCTACAAGAGGGTTGTTCCTGATATTCACATGATCAGGTAATTTTATGCAAGGAAACAGAATAAAATCTGTAGCTCACAGATCTGGAATAAAATCTACTTAAATCTGCTTACCATCTCAGCCGATTAGAATTGACAGCAACGCGACCTGTCAGAGCGTACACGCTAACCTTCCTCTTTTATCATTAAAAACTAGTAATATTAATTAAGCGAGCCAATATAAAAAGATGAAAAAATATATCCAACAGTCTTGACCATGGCAACTGGATCTCAGGAATAATATTATATAGCATGAGCGTAAAAAGAAATTAACTCCATACGACTACCTTATGGATTATCTAAATCCATAATGGGATAGTAGTTGCTATTCGTAAACTTGAGGGTTTTGATGTACCAATAAGTGAGTTCAATACATAAGGTAAAATACCTCAGTATGTTGGAAACTTAGAGCAAGCGAAATAGTGAGCACATATTCACGTTCAGATATTGTCGCCCTATATAATGAGCAAATAAATCTGCTCAAGTATTTTATCCAGATCAGTTTAAACCTAAGTTCAGTATTTGACGATGACCAAATCATTTATGTGATTTGATCATAAAAAATTGTTAGAAATGAGAGTTTCAGTGAGAAAATAATTAGAGGGGTGAAATGGTTATTTTAGCCTAGACCTAATTATTTAATGTCTAACGCGGTAAGACATAAAGTGGCAAGTCAAAAGAATCTAATTGCAAGAAATTGAAATAATATTGCTCATTACATGATTTTACATAATTTGAGAGTGTAGTTTCACATTATAAATAGTGGAGTAAGCAGAGAGTAATAATTATATGGATCGACTTGGCTATGGTTTAATTATTGAAGCTTGAATCATATAGGTTCGACTATGTGCTTTTGGTAGCTCTACAAAAGTCATGAACTTAATTGCACTAGCGATAAAAGTTCAGAGAATGCATATGCAAAAATTTTAAAATAACTTTCCTAGTCCACTCAGAAAATTCATTTTTCAATTGTAAAATTATGAAAAATAATATTGATAATCATAATTAGATATGTCTTGCTTCATCTATAAATCTTTAAAACTTTATATATATGGGTCTATTATTATAATAAAATATATAGTTTCTCTTTATTCTCTTATATTATTATCTCTAGTTTATAATATCAAGTGTCTTTCTAAATAGTTTTCTTTAAATTAATTTTCTTAATACTCTCTAATGCTATTCATTTTTCAACTTCAATTTACTCAACCTGCTAATCGTTTCCAAAATTTTGAAAATGAACGCTACTATGTTTAATGTATCATTTTACTTAACAAAAAGGTTCATTATCTATTGAATTGAATAACCTACTACTATTACCAAACTTCAAAATTGTCTAACTAAATTACCAAAATCAATACAAAACTAATTAGACACGGTTTTAACATGAATTTGGAAAAGATTATTTGTGTATGCCTTATTCTCAAATAATTATTACAGGTTAATGATATGGACCAAATGAATGTAAATAAGAAATATGGGTTTCACTCAATTTCTTCATACTGCCAATGTGGATTATAAAAAGTAAGGACATTTTGGCATACCCAAAAACGGATAAAAACAAAAGGTAAATTATGTTCAAACAAATTTTTTTTTTTTCACACCATATTTTAATTGCTATAAAAATCTCCAACTATTGCTCAATTTTGTATTTATGTCCCCAACTGTATTTTATCACATTCTTATCATCAACGTATTAATTTACATATTTTATATTTGTCTTTGATGATGTTTAGGTCTAAAAAGTTAATTAGGAGTGCCTAAACAGAATTTTTACATCTCATATTGTTTAATAAGAAAAAATAAATACATACAAAAATTTGACAAAATATTTGCCTCTCATTTGAATGCACATTAGCAGAATATGTGGACAAAATTCGTCATCAGAGATAAGATGTGAAAATTAATTGAAATTTACTGATAAAAATACAAAAAAAAAAAAAAGTTGAGGACATAAATGCCAAAATGTCAAAGCTTGTGGAGACTTTTATTGCAACTAGTTAAGAACACGTGTTTTGCACGTGTTTTTGTAATAACATCATGAATTTACTTTTGTTTATTAAAATTTCTAAATAAATAAAATTTCGATAGTTATTTCTTTATTTTATCTATCGAACCCTCAATCAGTACTTCGGATCACTTGAATTAAAAGATTACAAAAAATATCAATTTGCAATAATGGAGTACTAAATGATCATGAACTCTGAAAAGAGAGACAAGACAACAACAAGCAAGTAAATTATAGTTTTTCAAGAATTAAAAGTTTTGAATTTACATTATGTCTTATTGCAAACCATTTGAACTTGAAATTATCTTTGATTACCTTTTTTTTTTTTTTTTTTTTTTTTGCGCTTAAAGTGGATTTTCGTTAATATGGGTACACTTGGTATGTTAGATGTCAGTTTTATATAAAATTCTTATAAAAACTTTAAAAACTTCAAATACAATCATATTTTAAAATTAACAGATTGTAAAAGAAATCATTTCAACTTAAAAATAATAGTCCAAATATATCATTTTAAACTTTTATAACAAAAGTTCAAGTATAAAGAAACAAAAATTGGTATTTCCACATGAGGGACGCGTTAATAAGCTAAGAATGATGGGTAACCCATTTTAATGTTAACGAATGAGGATATTTTGATCCAAAAATATTTTTTTCTTTTTAGGGCCTTTTAGATGTAGTATAAATTAAGATTAAGATTAAAATAAGATAAATATTTAATTGAAGCAGTTTTAAAGGTTTTTAAAATTAATCAAAGGTAAATTGAGAAATCTAAAATATGAATGAGGATATTTTATTTTTGGGCCTTTTAGATGTATTTTATTCAATGGTGGTTATATTCACACCACATTTTATTATAAATGCACCAGATTTTAATTACATAAAAAGTCCTTAACTTTTATTTATTGTCATATTTATGTCTTTAACTTTTTTTTCATCGGATTTTTATAATTAACATTCTATTAATTAACACATCTTGTTCCTACTAACGATTTTCTTTTAAGTGTACTTTAAAATGAAGGACAAATATTTAATTGAAATTTTGTATGTATTTATTTATTTCCTTATTTAAAAATACGAGAAAAAAATGAGTCTTTTTGAGTCCTTTTGTTCTTTTTTAATGAAATATTTGGACATGAAAGATTATCTGTGATAATATGTGCTAATTAATGGAAGGTTGATGATAAGAATGCGATGAAAAAATATTAGGGACATAAATATAATAATAAGTAAAGATTATGGATCTTTTATGCAATTTAAATGTGTTGCACTTATAGAAAAATGTTGTGCGAATATATTTAGCCAATTCATGAAATGAAGGGATGGATGTAGATGCATATGTGAATAATGTTAAAGTTCTTAATTAATTAAAATTTGATTGAGTCAATTTGAAAGACTTTTTAAATTAATTAAGGGTAAATTGAAAAATCTAAAATATGAGTGAGGATATTTTGGTCCAAAAATGTTTATCCCTTTTAAAGCCTTTTAGATGTAGGTATAAATAGGTGAAGAATTTTAAAGGCATTAATTAAATAAGATTTAGTTGAACCAATTTTTAAGGCTTTTTAATTTAATCAAGGGTAAATTGGAAAATCTAAAATATGATAAAGATATTTTGGTCCAAAAATATCTTTCCTTTTAGGATCTTTTAGATGTATTGAGATTAAGATTAAGATTAAGATTTAATTGAACCAATATTAAAGGTTTTTTAAAATTAATCAATGGTAAATTAAAAAATCTAAAATATGAGTGAAGATATTTTGCTCCAAAAATGTTTCTCCCTTTTAGAACAGTAGTATAGATATAGATTAAAACATAATGTAAATAATAAAAACTGTAGTATGAATATAATTACTGACGACAAAATTATCAACTACATGTTTCTCAACAATTAACACTTTTATATATTGTAGAAAAGGTAACGTTTTTTATGAGATTTTTGGTAAAGATTTTTGAATATTATAAGCAATGAATCATACGAAATGTGTGGATAAAAAGTTGGTAAAAGTTGTGGATCCAACGAAATGTGTGAATAAAAATGATGGTTCACACCACCGTTTTTATTTGTCTTATTGCAATGAAGGTTCTCAATCTTTATTTATTATTGCACTTATGTCTCTAACTTTTTTTTAGCATTCTTATCATCAATCTTCCATTAGTTAGCACATCTTGTCCCAATGATAGTTTCTATCCCAAAAAATATGTTAGGAGGACATAAAATGTTTGCCCCTCAAATTTTTAAATAAGCAAAAAAAAAAAAAAAAAAACCAAATACAAAGTGCGACAAAATATTTGTCCCTCATTCCAAAGCACACTAACTGAATATTTGGACAAGAACCACCATCAGTGTCAAAATGTGCTAAATGATGGACAAGAACCAAATGAGGACATAAATGCGACAATATGTAAAGGTTAAAGATGTTCATTGTAGTTAAAATGTAGTGCAATAAATAAAAACTGTAGTACTATGAATATAACTATCTCATGGAAAATGTAGATTGTAGATATTTGACAAAAAATTATCAAGTTGGAGTTCAAAGTTTTTGAAATTTCTTGAATTGAGACGTTATCCTAAGCATTTCTTGTTTTGAAAGTGATTGCAATTAAACATTGTACATAATTTTCTTTGTTTGAGTTGATCAGCAGCCACTTATAAAGTCATGAAGAGACCACGTGTTTGAATCCAACCTCTGCGGAATAGCCTCCTTGACAAATATCGTAATCTTTGAAACCTCTACGTACGTATTAACCAACTCCATATATATGGGTTTTGACTTGTATTTTCAGTGGCAAAGAATCCTCTCTATATATAGTTAACATGAGACATTTTTTGAGAAATTTCATTAGTTTGAGTTGAAAAAAGAACAAGAAGAAATGGGTCGAGTTGTGCGAGTTTTGTTATCGGGATGGGTTATGATGATGATTATGAGTATTACAAATGGTGCAATTTCTCGGCATTTGATGGAAAATATTTATATGATAAACGACAAAGGTCCTTACTTGGGTATCGTAGTACCCAACACTTACGAGATGAACCCTCTTCTTCAATCTTCAAGTTTTGTTCCACATCCTATGCTTCCCTACTTGGATTTTGCAGGTTATACAACTTTTTACTTTAAATTTTTAGTTTATTCGATTATGCGAAACATGAACTCATTGTATTATTGTTTAATTTTTAGTACTTCGTTTAATTTATATATTTGACAGGAAAATGTTAGACATGATCACTAATAAATTTTGTCATATATTTCTCTACTATTTGTGAAAAATAGCACCGATGAAACATTTGAACGACGTTTAAAATAGTTTGAACATGTTTTGCTTATCCTTATAAAAACACTTGTTTAAAACAGTAATGCAATCTCAATAGAAGGGCGAGAATAGATCGAACTTAACATGACTTAGTATAGTTACTAAGCATCGAGATTGCTTAGGTATTCCACTAGACAACATTAAGCAAATTATAATGATGAAAAATGATTCACACAGAACCCAAAATATTAATTATTGAAACAATACTTAGATTGTTATTGTTGTCAATCTTCTTAAAATGTGTTTGATTCTATGGAGTCCACTGTCCATTGTTTCTCCAAACGTTGTAACTAGGCTACCAAATCTTCAAATAGACAACAAGAAATAGCATAATTGGATGCTTATTTCTGTCATTTTCTGCATCTAAACAGGAAGAAGGTTTCGGATTGGAACCTTGGAAAGTCGAAAAGTTATTGTTGTCATGTCAGGACTGAGCATGGTATGTTCGTTTTTGTTATATAAGCAAAACATAAAGAAGAAAAAAAATTTACAAAAATTACTTTTTCTAATTTTCCCGATATTTTTTAGTTTTAAAATTTATTATTTTTATAGCTTAATGCAGGAATAGCAACACAGTTGCTGCTAAATTTATTCAAAATTGAAGGAGTAATTCACTTTGGAATAGCAGGAAATGCAAATCCTGAATTTCAAATAGGAGATGTTGCCATCCCTCACTACTGGGCTCATTCTGGCCTCTGGAATTGGCAGGTACCCATTTTATATTATCTTCTATTATGTTCATATTTGATCTTATAAAATTTTAAATATTTTGATATCATGTTAAATCACTTTATTTAAAAGTTTAAACCGTTAAAGATTGAACACGTTTATATAAATATAAAAAAATATACGTTGTAATAAAGTAGGAGAAACTTTTTCTTTTAGAATTATGGATTTGCTTAGAAAGTCTCACTATATGTGAACTTTATCATTCGTTAACATGTACAATAACCACAACTAATCTTAATGTCACGTATTGTAGAATCACTTATTTTCCCATCAAATGACTTTGATTAAATCTTTCAAATTTATATGATCAGAGGTTCGGGGATGGGGCTGACGATGAACTTGCATTTGAATCCAATGGAGACTATACAAGAAAAATCGGTTATCTTAATTTCTCCAAATATGAAAATGGCACAACAAATAAAAAATATTCGGACAACCTTCTGAACAACGTGTGGTATCAACCAGAAGAAATATTTTCCATTGATGGACAACCTGAGATCAGACAACATGCATTTTGGGTTCCTGTTGACAAACTCTACTTTTCACTTTCTGGCAAACTTGAGGTTAATTTTCTTACTTTTGACTAACATATTTTAGCTTATTTATTTATGAGTAAATTTATGGACTAGTAAGCTTTTTTTTTTAAGAATAATGTTATTTATCATCACTGGTGATTATCACCAGCCTATGTGGCAACTGTGTTGGTTTTAAATGATAGGTCCAATAAAATATGTGGTTATGAATTATCACCAGTTCTGATAAATAACATTACTCTTTTAAAATTTAGCCAAATATGCTCTTAGTCTTCAAAACACTTTTAAAGTGCAACTTTTACTCTTTTTTAATTAATAAATCCCTCACACGCGCACATTGTTCATAAATAGGTGATTGCAAAACTTGAATTCATGATAACACATTTTATTTATTTAAATTTAGTTTTGAATAGTTTGCTTTTTGCAGAATATGGTCCTCGAAAGTTGTGTCAATTCTACATGTTTACCAAGACCTTCAAAGGTAATTAGAGTGGAAAGAGGGGTGAGTGCTAATGTGTTGGTAGACAACGGTGCCTATCGAGATTTCTTGAATTCCAAGTTCAATGCAACCCCAATAGACATGGAAAGTGCTGGGGTAGCCCTTGTATGTCTCCAACAAAGGACACCTTTCATAGCAATTAGGGCACTGTCTGATTTGGCTGGTGGTGGTTCTTCTCTCTCTAATGAAGCTTCTATCTTCTCTTCATTGGCTGCTCAAAATGCGGTTAATGTAGTACTTAGGTTCGTTACTTATGTCAAATGATATAACTCGACTTAACTCAATAAAGTTGTTATTAGTCAGTGTTGTACCTATATTGTCATTAATATATTGAACAATAACCTTATCTCATACTTATGTTTCAAGTTTCGACCCCATTTACAATGATATTTATATTATCATACAAATATCTATGTTACTAATATGTTGAAACGGAATAATTAATGACCTACGTGAAAGAAACAGGAATCACAATCCAAAGTGATCTAATAAGAAATACAAGACTAGGAAAACTCATGACAATATAGAATCTACCAAAGAGATACACAAATTTGAAGAGAAGGATAAACACCTCTAAAATGAAAATAGGTTAATATTCAAATTAGAGGTATCAATCTGGGTCAGGCGGGTCGGATTGGCCCCTTCTCCGATGAAGTCCGGTGACAGCCCACATTTAAAAAAGTCCGTGCCGTGACGGGTTACGGGCCGGATTAATCCAGTCCACGAAAATTAAACACGAACTCGGCCCACCCGTCGGTCCATCCAGGTCTAGCCCATGTGGGCCACGGTTTGGCCCCGTTCGACCTGTATGAATAAAAAATTAATATTTTTTGAAATTACTAAACAAAAATTACTAACTTATTTTACTTCAAAAAAAATGTTTACATTTATAATAAAAAATGTGTTGAATTACTAAATAAAAAATAAATAACAATGATAAATTCACATTTATTATTTATAACAAAAAATGTTTACATGGAATTTATATCTTATTTTAAATTATATTATTTCTAAAATTTGAATTATTTCTAACTTTGTGAATTTCACATGCTGCTTTTACATTTGAATGAAGCAGCGGCTGTCACTCATATCAATCACGGCAGAGAGCTATTGTGTTTTTTTTTAATATTAAATAACCGATGGCTCGTTTGACATTGAACCGTCTAGACCAGCAGTTCAGCGTCATCCGACCCGTGAACGGCCTGTCCGGTTCACGGGTCAGCCCACATTTATGGGCCTCTGCGGGTGGGCCAATGCAGGTTTGGCCGGCCCACCCGTCTTGACACCTCTAATTTAAATACTTGCGTATTTGTCTTCAGGCGTGCATGTTTAGCGGTGGTGAAACTAGGCCTGATCGTCGGTTGAATCGATCCACATATTTTAATACCCGAAACTACTGTTACACTTCACGTATTTCGTAAATGGAACTATTTAGGTCCACGTAATTATTGGAACCAAGTCCAAACCAGAACCGTAGGTTGATTCAGGTTCAGTTCTACCTATAACAATTTTTATTAAAATCGTAAGTTGACAACATATTTAAAAAAAAAAAAAAAATTGCGAACTTGTTACTATTAAAATACGTTAGATATTAAAATATTGTTTGAAATATATAAACATTAAAATAAACCTCGAAATTGAAAACCCATGAATTAAGATTAGAAAAAAGAAATTACCTCTCATAATTGAAGATTCGTTTTGGTTACAGAAGAGCTTCGCCTTCGTCGTCTCACTCTGTGTTGAGCTAGAGAGAGGTGAAGGTGAGATATGAGCGAGAGTGCGAGACAGAAGACAATGTTTGTATTATTTATCTAACCAAATAGCGATTGAAAATTTAAGATTTGAGTGTTTAGAATTTGGTGAATTGAGTTTAGATTTAAGAGTGGTAGGTTTTGTACTTTTGGTTTGGGTCTTATTAAGTTGGACTCTAGATCCTTTGATACCATGATGTTATGTTAGAAATCATTGGGTGATGGTGAATAAATTGTAAAATATAAAAAATTTATAAAAAATAACAAATTCAATTTCAGAGTTGGGCACCCACGGTTCTAGTTCAAAAACCAAGAACCGATCCGGACCTAGTCGGTTCTCAGTTCCAGTTCCTAATTTTATTTTTTTGGAATCGGACCGGAACCTCCGGTTACAATTCGGAAGATAAGATTCCGGTTAATATGCATACCCCTATGTAAAACTATGTTTTAAATACTTATAAGTTGTGGGTCCTATAGAATGTATGGATAATAAATAAATTGTAAGTTGCAGATTCTACAAAATGTATATATAAAAAGTGTGTTTGACCAGATAAAATTATAATTTAAGTATAACCTATAATTTAAGTATAACCAAACAAGTTCTATGTCACTATTGAATTATAATTTCAACTGGTCAAATATATTTTTAATCTACACATTTCGTAAGATCCACATTTTACCACTCACTTAGTATCTATACATTTCATAAAATTTATAATTTATAAATAATTAAAAAATATCTTCAACTCTACCAATCACGAGCATAGTCTCACGCAACTAATTCTAGGGGTAACCCTATCAAATTTCTTAATGATCTCCTTTTATATGATATAAATTGAGCCATATGTCAGTATTAGGATCCAAAGGTTGACATAGTATTAAGAAAAGTCCAATGAAGACTGGTCAAAAAGTTGTAGAGTCACTTATCTATCAAAATTTTGCTCGACCCTACTAATGTCTCGGTGAGTATTATAGCAATGCCCACGAGCATTAGAACAAAACCGCTAACATAAATACAAGTAGTGTCAAGCTTATGCAAGTGGATTCACGGATGAGGAGCAATTCATGCTTAAGTAGAGAGAACAGGCAAACATTAGGGCACGAGCCAAAGGTTTTATTTGCTTTATTTTTTATTTTTGTTAGTTGTTCTAAAATGTTCTTTATTTATGTATAATCGTTAATATTTAATTGGAGCTGTTATCGATTCAAGATTTCAAAGCATTTTATAGATCTCAATTTTGATTTTTCTACAAAAAGTTATTGATGTTTTTCTCCAAGTTATGTCGAAAAGTCTATCCGCGGGAATGCTAAAAGTCACATCTTTTCTTGTTCAAGATAGTTCCTATGATGCTTATTTTCTTTTAGTAAGTGTATGTTTCATCCAATCAAATCTCTACTATTTAAACCACAGTCATATAAATTCCATCATGTCAATGGATTATACTCAAATATTCACCGATGATAATATTTAGAAAATAATTGTCAAACTTCTTGTGAAAAATTATTGTAAAATATAAAATAATGAAATAATAATTTAATTAAAAGATAGTAAAGTAAAAAAGGCTTGCCAAAGAAAATCGCAAAAATGATGTCCTAAAGTCGTGTAGCATCCCTTTCGTGTGGATATTTTCAGCATTCCATGGTTCTAAAATAAAACTCTTATAGCTCACAGCTATAGGAAGTGAAAGAACGAGACTTTTATAGTTGCCAAAACTCTTGGACTGTATACACTAAAGAGTATAGAGATTTTTTGGGGGGATAATTGCATGAAAGGTCCCCAACTTTTCAAAATCGTAAAGAATATGCTCCAAACCTTAAAAAATAGCATAAAAAATCTCCAACATTTGAAAAACATTGCATGGTAGGTCATTTATGATAAGATTGTCATTCCATTTAAATAAACAAAAAGAAAAAACAAGAAAAAAGAAAAAAATAATTGAAAATTAACCAAATGTACCATAAAGTATAAAAAAGTAATAAATGTACCCCAAAAAATTAAAAATAACAAAAAAGTCATCTTCTTTATCAAACCTCAAAATCCAAAATCAACCACAATCCCCAAAAATTGAGTTTTAGGTTGCCGGATGTAGCTCCCGTTTAACTCCAAACCATTCAGCTCTTGGGAAATTGAGTAGTAGGTCACCGGATGTAGCTCCCGTTTCAAACTCATCCACCAGAAAGAAATGCCGGGTCACTGACGGTTCACACTCCGACGAGCATGGATCTGCGTCATCATCGTTGTTGTGAGCCATTACTGCTCCTTTTCTTTTGACCTCTTTCTACCTTAGCATTGTCGATCCACGTGACTCGGACATCATAAAATCATTGCCCGGTGATCACTAATTTGAATTTGTATATCCTCCACCAACAGTAGATGCACCTCCTCCTCCGACAGCCCACAAAATGTTGCGCAAACCTTGAAGACCCTCTGCCTTTTTTGTCCTGAACTCATCATCAAGAGGTAATGCTAGAAGCTCTAGAACACAGCGGGGGTTGATCTCTTCTAGAGTATCATCAATCTGTGCTTGTAAATCCAGGGCAAAGTTGCTTGCACCTTCTTCCTGAATAAAAATACCCCAGTTATCTATATAGCAGGTCTTGATAAATGGTTAAGAACCAGTAACATAACCTATTATACCTATCAATATCATTCACTCCCACTCCTGGAGAGTTAATTCCCTTTCATCTCCACTTGCAAGTACCAAGAAACAAAAGCTATAGATCTAGTGCCAGCCAATTTCTAACGTATCTATACTTCTTTCATTTGGCATAAGGGTTCTTAATTATGCAATTTTGGGTTTGAAATTGAAATAAAATATCTTCAATCTTAGGTTCGAAATTGAAATAAAATCATTAACAATTGACTTGGGTGGATTTTGGACTTTTGGGGATGGTGGTTGATTTTGGATTTGGAGGTTTGATAAAAGAAGATGACCTCTTTATTACTTTTATTTTTTTGGGGTACATTTCTTATTTTTATTTTTTTTGGGTACATTTGATTAGTTTTCAATCATTTTTTTCTTTTTTCTTGTTTTTTCTTTTTTTTTTATTTAAAGGGAAAGACAATTTTGTCATAAAGGACTTACCATACCAAGTTTTTCATACGTTGGAAATGTGTGGTGCTATTTTTTTTAAGTTAGGAGCATATCTCCAATGATTTTGAAAGGTCGGGAACCTTTCATGCAATTATCCCCTTTTTAGTATGTATGAAAGGTGAAAATTTCTCACTATTTTATAATGAAGATTTGCACCTCCACCTTCATGAACATTTGAAGCTGACATTAAATTTTGAATTAAATATAAAATAAAATCTAAAAATCATAACAGAAAATTGAAGAAAAAAAACTGAAAAGATTAAAACAAAATAATTGAAATGTTAAACATTTATTTCGGTTACAACACCCCTACAAGGTTTAATCATTTAAATAATATAAATAGATAAATAACATATATGATGGCAACATATACTATGCAATAGGTGCACGAGTCTTGTGGACTTGAGTCTACACTTAGTGATGACAATTTCCATTTGAGGGAGCCATAATGGACTACGTCTTAAATTAGATCATTTGACCTAAACTCAATTGCCTCACACACAATATCGAATTATGCTTAATTCATTGTGGGTAGCGCTATTAATAGCCATGCGATCTTATCTTGATTTAGCAAGAGTCTCTAGGAAATACCCCAATCACATACCACAACCTCATGGAAACTCTACATATGTGAGTCCTCCAAGGTAAAGAATTTCCATCCTGGTACTCATTTAGGGTTAAACCCTTCCCAATAACTAGCACTATCACTATAGGGATGGGAATTAATAAGTTAGTGTTATATGAGTCACGTAGTCCAAGTTGTTCCTACCTATTGAACCTTTTCTATGGGATCTCCAATTACAAAGGTTGGGTTACCCTCAGCTAAGCTAACACTCTTGTAGGCTTAAGACCATCCCCCTCGATGATTCATCAACACCCCTTTTGGGTAATGCTTTGGTCAAATTGTCAGCCAAATTCTTTTCAGGTCTTACCAAACAAAGAGAAATTAAATAACTTTTAAGTAAGGCTTTAACTGACTTATGTCTCGCTTAGATATGTCTACTCATCTTTTTATTCGAGTGAGATTGATTTGCAAGCTCTATTACAGCTTTGAAGTCACAATGTATCAAAATAGCTTGAATTGACTTTCTTATTAATAGTATATCTAGTAATAGATCTCTCAGTCATTCAGCATTAATAAATAATGTTGCATCCGATGCTATCCACTTTGATTCTAAAGTACTTTTCGAGATAATGGTCTGTCTTTTTTAACCCAAAGATATAGTTGCACTACCTAACATAAATATAGATCATGTAGTAGACTTAATATCTAGATTGTCTATTATCTAGTTCGCATCACTATACCCTTCAATCACATTAGGAAATGTTTTATAGCTTATAGAATGATTAAATGTACTTCGAAGATATTTAAGTACTCTCTATAGTGCTTTCATATGTTCTTTATTTGAATTGTTAGTATGTCTACATGTACAACAAATACCTAACGATTTGAGAATAGTTATATTGTGAAATAGGTTCGCCTAAATTCTTCTTCAAGTGTATATTTGAATCATATGGAGTAGACACTGGCTTTCTATCATAATAACCAAACTTCTTTTGCATTTTCTCGCTCACATTAGTCTGATTTAATAAAATCTCTTCCAATGTTCTATTAAACTTCATTACTAAAGTTATATGAGCGTCTCCCAAGTCTTTCATCTCAAAATTCTTAGACAAATAATTCTTCACATCATTAACAAATATTAGATTTGTCCAAACTATTAATATAAGCAAAGTATCAGATGCTCATTGTTAGTGTCTTTGATATATACACACATATCATGTTCGTTAGTTGTAAAACCATAACTTAGTATAACTCTATTGAATTTTGTGTGCCACTGTTTAGGAGCTTGCTTTAACCCGTATAACAATTTCACCTATTTACATACTTTATATTCTTGTCCTTTAACCTAAAACATGCTGGTTGTTCCATATATTTTTTTTCATCCAAGTCACCATTCAAAAATGTAGTCTTAACATCCATTTGATGAATGATCAACTTATGAATAGAGGTTAAAGCTGACAACGTTCTTATAGTAGTTATTCTATCACGGGATAGTATGTATCGAAATAATCAACTCATTTTATTTGAGTGAATCCTTTAGCCACTATTCGAGCTTTATATTTATCTATAATTCCATCATGTTTTAACTTCTTCTTAGACACTTACTTACATCCTATTGCCTTACTACCTTGAGGTTAGTCATATAAAACCCAAGTATTATTTAGTATAATTGATCCATACTCATTATTGGTAGCTTCTTTCCAATAATGTGCATCTATAGATGACATATCATCTTTATAAGTGTGAGGTTCACTTTCAAATTAAATATGTGAAGAATTCTTCTCCAAAAGCTTTTTTTTCTACTCATTTTGCTTCTCCTAATTTCAGGTTCAACTTCTAAAGATGAATTAGATAGAGTACTATTTAAAACCACATTCCTACATGTTGAGGATTCACTTGAGATTCTAGTTTTAGAGGGAAAGACATCTTCAAAATAAGTAGCATCTTTAGCTTTTATGATGGTGTTGTTCGAAATACCACTAACTTCAGAATTTACAACTACTAACCAATGTGCACTACTATTTTGAGCATATCCTATAAATACAGTATCCACAGTTCTTGGCCATATTCATTTTATGTTCAGGTATAACTACCTTTGCTAAACACCTACACACTTTCAGGAAACCTAACCAAGGAGATCTCTTATTCCATAACTCATAAGGAGCTTCAACATTATTCTTAACAATTACTTGATTCAATATATATATATATATATATATAAGATAGAACGGCTTCACCCCATCGCTTCTCAGGTGCTCCACAAGCATTTGCAGTGAATAACGGGTGTGTCACTTCATGTACAATACTGTTATCCTCACAGATCCTCATCTATCAGACCTAAATATATTTACTTTATTCTCTAATTGATTTTCAGCCCCCACTTTATAGATCTTGAACTTACCATAAACTTCCGCAAAGTGACAAATACAAATATGAGAATTAACAGCAATATCAATAATTAGGAGTGTTATCAGCTCTCGTTGGTGATCTATTTGAATCACAAACATTGCTATGAACCAATTCTAAGAGACTTGTATCCTTTTGAACACATTTGAATGATTTCTTAGTTTGTTTGGCTTACACACAAAATTCACACTTACTATTATCCACTTGAACTTTCAGAATCAAGTTTAGATTCTTTAGTTTATTAATTTTACTATGAATAATATGCCACAATCTTTCATGCCACAAACGACTAGATTCAACATTAAGAATCATAGAAAGACTTTAGTATAGATCATCAATAATATTCAATTTAAAATCCATCACTGATATATCATTTTCCAACAAAAATATTATTTTTGGTTATTGCAACCTTATTTGATGTTATTACAACCTTAAAACTTTGTTGAAGTAGACATGATCCGCTAACTAAATTTTTTCTAACTTCAGGTAGATGCCGAAGGTAGATGCCGAACTTGATCTAGAAACAAAGTCTTCCCAGAAATTATTTTGATCTCAACTTTTCCAATTCTTAATTCACAAGCAACATAGTCATTTTCCAACGTTATGCTTCATCCACCTGAAGTCTGATAAGATTTAAAACATTTTTTTTATCAAAACAAACATGAACATTAGCTCCTGAATCTAACCACCATTCATTTCTCTTATAAGTAAAATTGATTAAAGAAGGTGATGATTCAAACCTAAGAGATTCACAATCATCTAGCATGTCCACTTGATTCTTTGTACCATATACAAAGCATGGACCTTGCTCCTTCTTTTCTTTGTCTTTGACATTCCTGGCATTTTGCGTTTTAGGCTGGAAATTTTCCCACGGCGGTGACAATTCTTCTTAAACTTATTACCTCGAGGCTCAAACTATTTTTAAGTATTAACATGATTTTTGAAAATTTCTACCAAGTTTGCCTTAGCCTTCAACTCTTCGACTTGGTTAGAAACCTTCATATGTTATTCATCTACTCTCAAAGAATTAAATACTTTGTTCAACATAAAAATACCTTGCTTAAGTTTAAGACCTTTAGCAAAACACGACCAAGAGTGTAGAAGTTTATCTATCAGGCACGATACCTTATAGTCTTTACTAAAATTAGATTCATTTTTCTTCCACACGTCTTAATAAATCCTAAAACTCATGAATTTGTTCATTTATAGATTTTTCGCCTACCATGATATATTTGTTAAAAGTTGTCGCATTAAATATATATATGACAGCATCATCAATTCCATATTCTGCCTCTAAGGCTTTTCAAAACTCCTTAGCACTAGTGATATTTTGATAAATATCATAAAGTTTATCGAAAAGATCACTAACAATTATATTACAGTTGAATTCAACTTGTTCTAGGTTGGACCATGAAGTAGACTAGGAATGACAATTTGATCCACCGTCCCAAACCCTCCCCGTGCCTCGATTATTCGGGTATACCCACCCCCCATCGAATTTTTTTTCTCAAAAATTAAAAAATGTAACTACAAATCAAAATTTTTGCTAGGAATGAGCTAAATGGGATTCGAATCCAAGTTGGAAGTATTAAATTATAAAGCTTAACCACTATACCACAACCTCAATCTTACATTTTTTTTTTTTTGCTACAAATATAATAACAAATTTCTATTTCCTTAAACCTAACATTCTACATTCAAAATCAATCATATTCCAATTCTTCCACCTGAATTTGTTTAATTGTTTATTTTCAATTTACAAAAAAAAAAAAAAAAAATTCAACTGACAACAGTTGGCGAGTTAGAGGGGTTCACTCACCCGCCCGTGAATTAAGCGGGTCACGGGGCATTCCAAATTTTTCGCGTGCCATCTCTAAGGTAGACTTTCTACTTTCATTCATCTCTTCTATGGTATAAATTAAACCAAGAAAAGTCAACCAATACTTCATTTATTTTTTCCATCAAAATTTTCAGATTTAGCACTAACGAAGTCTTCACGGGATGTCATTCTAATACTAGGAAATACAAAGGCAGAGAAATAACTATAGATATTTAAATTTGGCAATATATATTTCACAATTAATATTGCAACCAAGTCAAATATTGTGAACTTTTAAGTTTTTTTTTTTTGAAATAAGTAAATGGCTCAAAACAAAAAATAGATTAAAAATACATATAGGTACTTATACAAAAGTAATCAAACTTTGTCAATTAAATCAGTAAGCAAAAGGAATTACAGAATACAAGAATTTATATATATTGATATTATTTTATTTTTTAATTTTTTTAATTCTGAAACACAAAATTAAATTTGTACTAATAGGGCAAAAAAAAAATCATTTACCAAACTTTGTGCCTCAAAAGTAAATCAAAGTTGGTGGCACAATTTGCTAACATTATTAACTAAACTATTATCCTCGTTTTGCAAAATATTTTGTTGTTAAGATTGATAGGAACAATCGAGAAAAACAGAAAATAGAAATGTAAAAACGAGATGAAGCGATGTATTCCGTAGCAAATCTCCTTAAGACAGATTTTGTCCCTTTCAAAGATGCTAACAAGATCAATGGACGTTTGTCTCCCAAGATACAACGCTTTTTTCAAAGTCAGTACTGTACTATACCAACCTTGCCGATCAAACCAAGGAATGATTGCACGTTTCTCGAAAGGAATGAAAAACAATCTTTTGAAAAAACTTAAGAAATTATTTTTTCAAAATTTTAGTGAAAAGTATTTAAGTAGAATTTTGGAGAGAAATGGAGAATTTAAAATCAATTAATTCAGAATTGATTTAGTGTGAAAATTTTGAATTTAAGGGTCTCTATTTATAGGTTTTGAAGTGTCTCTTTGAATGAGTTGATCTAATTAATTTGAGCTCTTAGATCGTACAATTTCAAATTTTTATGTGATTTGATGGTTCAGATTAAATCTTGAATGAATGTGTCAATTCATCATACTTATTCACCAATTATAAATAAATGTGTCTATTCATCGTACCCATTCACCAATTACGTACTTTTTATTGAAGACTTTTTCAATTCTCCCAAAATTAATTGTAATGACCCAACTCATTAAATTTATTCCAATAATCCCCCACGTGAATGGAAGAAGTCGACTCAAATCAAGGAATACAAAATAAGAGTACAATCTAAAAAATAACTCATCAAGATAGGTAGCTATCACTTTGAACCTTCTTTAGTGAGAATCTATCGAACTTACTTGGCTAACCAGTGAACACAACATTTTGAAGTGTCAACCTTTATTGCAAGCATGGACAATAGATCAAACACACAATCTCTCATATCAAACTTGGTTCTCTATTGTGTTCATTATTTCGGCCTTGAACTACTTGGGTTCTACGATTGCTTTAAAGAATTTGCATAAATAAAATTCTCAAAAAACCTACTACGTTCGCACTAACATAGGTAATATTCTATAAAGACTACCATACAATACTCCACTTGTACCTTTTCAAGATATAGTCATCATTAAAAGCAAAGCTTATCATTAACAATCTTTGTAGAAATCACTTTTTCATCATAGAAATGGGAAGGAGTTAAAGCTTCGAATTGCTTCTGATCGAGACATACTAATTTTCCTATTGAACCTAATTCGTGGAATATACGTTGCCAGGCTAGGTTTCCATGAAGTTGACTCGTTGGAATTGATGCTTTAAATCTATTTATCTTGCTGCATAGTCTATTCTCTCTCTAGATAATCCTTTTGTAAACGGAACTACTACGTTATTTTTTTACTTAACAAAATCAATTGATATTGTTCCATTTGAGAGTAACTTCCGAATGGTATTATGTCTATGATGTATATGTCTTGACTTACCGTATACACAAAATTTTCTGCTCTTACTATAGTTGATTGGTTATCACAATGAATACATATAGCAGGCACATGCTTCAGCTATATAATAATATCTTCTAAGAAGTTTCCAAATCATTCCACTTCTTCTCCTACTTTATCTAAAGCAAGAAACTCGAATTTCATAGTTGACCGAATTATACATGTTTGTTTAGAAGATTTTCAAGATATAGCACCACTACCAAAAATAAACATATAGCACTAATGGATTTAGATTTATCTGTATCTGATATCTATTTGGTGTCACTGTATCCTTCAACTACTGGAGGATATTTTCCATAATGTAGCCCAATACTCTAAGTAATGCATCCCAATGTTTATTACTAGGGTTACTTGTATATCGACCTAGCTTACTTACAAAGTAAGCTATGTTTGGCCTTATTCAATTCATTAAGTACATTAGGCTTCCAATTATTTGGAAATATTTTATTTGATTTTTACTATTTCCAGTATTCTTTTAAAGAACTTACACGAGGAAGAAATGGATTACTAGTTTCTTTTATTCCATATGTCTTAAATCTCTTAATCACTTTGTCTATATAATGAGTTTGTGACAAAGTTATCCCATTAGATGTTCTAGATATTTTCATTCACAGAATCATGTCTCCTTCACCTATATTTTTCATATCAAAGTTAATGGTGAGCATTTTATTTGTTTTGTTAATGACTTCCATATCAGTCTTTAATATGAGCATGTCATCTACATAAAGAAAAACCAAAACGTATTCTTCTCCAAATTTCTTTTGAGTATACGCATTTATCGCATTCATTTATGGTGAATCCATTCCTAATCATGACATTGTCAAAGTTCTCGTGCCATTATTTAGGAGCTTGCTTCAATCTGTACAAGTGTTACCACCAGATTTCGTTAAGACCTCTACGTCAGCAAAGGCCCAACTAAAGTCTCGTATAGGCCCAAATTAGGCCTCGTTAAGGCCTCATAGACCCAACGAGGGCCTTCTAGATTCGTTAAAGCCTCCACGTCAGCAAGGACCCAGCTAAAGCCCTGTATAGGCCCAAGTTAGGCCTCGTTAAGGCCTCATAGACCCAACGAGGGCCTTCTAGATTCGCAAAGGTCTCAGATATTCAGGGAGAGCCTCGAAAATACGCTTAAGGCCTGGCAACACGTTAGCATCCTCGAGTTAAGTAGAGCGAAGCCCACGAAGGGCCTCAACACCCCTGGCCAATCTGGAGTGCTTCGCTGGTCTTCGTATTCTCGTAGTCTGATGTTTTAGAATAACCAGAGAAGTAATTAAAAAAAGATTATGTTTGATTGCCACAAGGATTCTCACAGGAAAACCAAATTCTGATATCCTAAAGATTAGACAACGTGATCAACTTAAATAAGGGCTAAAATCTTGGAGATTTCCTTGACAACCGATCATCCATATCCCGTAAGGAGAGAGAGTTCGATCAGATTTCTAATTGACCTAAATCAATGAGAACTCTCGCGCTATAAATAGAATGCCACCGCAAGGTAGGCACTTTTTACTCATTATTTCCACTCCTAAATTCTGTTCAAATAACTGCCTGTTTGTCTCTCCTACATCCAATTACTACTCCTCATGTATATTTTTCTATATGCCGGCAGTTGACTTGATCGTCGAAGTACCAACAATCGTCTGTCCTTTTTTCTCTGGTGATCTTGGTGCCTAATGTTCGTCCTAGTGTGTAGGTAACATACAGGTTGGCAGATGATTGACTGAAGATCTGTTGACACGTAGTTGGTGCAGAATTCGACGTCAACAGATTGGTACCGTCTGTAGAAAATGAAAAATGTTACACAATCTAAAACTTATGGTAAAAATATATTTTCCACCAAGAAGGCCAGCTAAAGCCCTGTAGAGGCCCAAGTTAGGCCTCGTTAAGGCCTCATAGGCCCAACGAGGGCCTTTTAGATTTACAAAGGCCTCAGATATTCAGCAAGGGTCTCGCAGATACGCCTAAGACCTGACAACACATTAGCACCCTCAAGTTATGTAGAGCGAAGCCCACGAAGGGCCTAGACACCCTTAGCTAATATGAAGTGCTTCGCTGGTCTTCGCATTCTCGTAGTATGATGTTTTGAGATAACCAGAGAAGTAATTAAAGAAATATTGTGTGATTGCCATAAGGATTCTCACAAGAAAACCAAATTCCGATCTCCTAAAGATTAGGCAACGTGATCAACTCAAATAATTGATAAAATCTTAGAGATTGTCTTGACAACCGTTCATCCCTATCCCGTAAGGAGAGAGAATGCGATCAGATTTCTAATTGATTGTATTCCTAAATCAATAAGAACTTTCGCACTATAAATACAACGCTTGTGGTTATTCCAAGGTAGGCACTTTTTACGCATTATTTCTACTCTTAAACTCTGCTCAAATCTCTGCCTGCTTGTCTCTCCACACCTAATTACTACTCCTCCCATATATTGTTCTATATACCGGTAGTTGACTTGATCGTCGAAGTACCAACGATCGATGGCCCTTTTTATTCCAGTGATCTTGGTACTTAACGGTCGTCCTAGTATGCAGGTAATATACAGGTTGGCAGAGGATTGACTGGAGATCTGTTTAAACGTGGTTGGTGCAGAATCTGACATCAACAAATCGGCACCATCTGTGGAAAACGAAAAATGTTACATAACCTAAAACTTGTGGTAAAAACGTGTTTTCTACCAGGAAGAGAATGGCAACCGAAAGCACCATAAAATAAGAAGTAGAGTCCTATCATACTGACTTACGGTAGGAAAGCGTTCAAGATATCCAGAACGTAACTCGCCGTAAGAGAAGAAGACAACTACAGAAGCAGACGGTTAAGCAGGAGAACCAAAACCTAAAGCTAGACAACGCCCGGATGAAGGCAGTGGTCAAACTGTTGGAGAACCAATCCCTCCAACATGGACCCAAGCGTAGCCATGGCCGGTAAAACCCTTCGAGGTCCTGCTCGATAGAAAGTCGTTGATCTCAGGTTGACCTACCAGTTTTAAACAGTAGGAACCCTCAGAATATCGTTCTGAAGCCCTCGTAGGACAATTAGAAGGGGAGACCCCCTCCGACACCTGAAAACCAGCCGGCTCCTGCTGTCAGCATGTTCAACAGGTTGGGGTGGGATCCTCCATAGCACCACTCCTACTGACGCACAGCAGATACAATGAGCGCAACGAGGCCCGTACAAAAAATAAAAAGGACTAGAAACCTATCCCCGTGAGGCCCGAAGACGAAAGGAAAAGGTTAGAATGCTATGAGGATGATGACGATGAGAACCTTCCATTCACCAGTTTCATGAAGGACATAGAGGTTCTCGCTAATTTTAGAATGCCCCTGATGGACAAATATAAAGAGATAGGCGACCCTATGGATCACATCAACATATACAAGACGAAGCTCCAAAGTGATTCTCCCGTAGTAAAGTGCTAAAATTTCCAACACACACTCACATCCGATGTGAATAGGTGGTACAATAAGCTAAAACCACGAAGCATCAGGAGTTGGCCTCAGCTCAAAAGAGAGTTCGTCAGCGCTTTTATTGGCAACCGGACAATTATAGCCGATATTGCCCAACTTCACAACATTCGGCAAAAAGAAGGAGAAACGGTAAAGAGCTATTTCAAGAGATTCAGCAACGTCATCAACAAGATCGAGACTGTAACCGATGATAAAGCCCTAGATGCACTGGTGACCAGACTTCACATGCGCATCCCTTTCTAGAGAGATGTCCAAAATAGCCAACACAAAACTTACAGTCAGTTGGTAAACTTGATCCAACGAGAAATCTGATCAGAGGAGATGATTGAGAACATGGAAATAATTGAAAGAGATAGAAGAGATCGCTATCGGAGAGAGGAGCGACGCTCTTCTGAACTTCATTTCTATCGTTTTCAAGGAAAGCGCTCTCTTAGACCACAGAACAACCATTACCAGAGGTTTAACCAAACAGAGACGACCCCTGCCCCCCATTCTGGACCACTCGTCATAGCTCATTTACCAGCGGCTCCTCCACCTAAGTTTTTTCGCATACACAAGACCAGGGTGCATAATACAGAAGATTATCCCGATGTAAGAGAACTGATCAACCGCAAGAATCAGAGATAAGGAGAGAATAATCGATCAGCCTAAGGACGTCGAGGGCTGCTTCAAGGATGAAGGCCTCCGCCTCGGTGCTAGATGATGGACCTCGCCGCAATGACAGAAAGAATGTTAAAAATAAAGACCCACCGAGGGCTGAAGGACCCGCAGGAGCCCCCCTAGTCCGGGAAATCAATACAATCATAGAAGGGCCATATGTCAGAGGGCACACGATGAACTCGCGACAAAACTACGCAAAGACAGCAAGAGAAGAACTAGTTGAGAGTTGGCAGGTTCACAGACACCGGCCAAGGGCTCCACAGATCTCATTTACTGATGAAGACGAGGCCGGTATACACTATCCCCACTGCGACGCCTTGGTAGTCCATGCCGTCATCACCAAATATAGACTGGGACGGATGTTGGTCAATGATGGAAGTACCATGAATATCTTATTCGACAGTACCTTTGACCAGATGAATGTGGATCATGAATTGAAAAACATTTCAGAACCGTTGTTCAGTTTTACGGGGGATAGCATTGTCCTACGGGGAAGGATCACCCTCGCAATGGACATCGGAGACTCTCCATGTCATCTAAAAAAATTTATGGAGTTCCTAATGGTAGATACTCGTTCCACCTACTACGGAGTCCTCAGTAGGTCCGTGCTCAAGGACCTACAGGCAATCACTTCCATCCATCACTTGGCGATGAAGTTCCCAACGCCTGGTGGTGTTGCCAAGATTGGAAGTAACCAAACGGAGGTGCTCTAAAAGGCTACAAATCACTACATAAATGTGCTCCGAAAGGCTGCAAATCAAAAAAACCCCATCCCGACGGTAATGACGGTACAAACGAGCCCGATGGATGTCGACCTCGAAAGAGTTGATACTAGACGAAGACCTGGAACCACGGATCATAGGCTTGGATTCCATAGCCTCCCTGGCTGAAGAGCTAGAGCTATTTCTTGTAAATTTTTCAGACCCTACTCAGACACTGTAAGTAGGGCAGAAGCTAGACGAGAAGATGAATGAGAAAATAAAACAGTTCTTGTGAGAGAACATAGATGTCTTTGTATGGAAACATAGTGACATCGTAGGGATTGACCCATCCGTGGCTTGTCATGTCCTGAAGGTGGATCTAAAAGTGCACCCCAAGATACAGAAGATGAAGCCTCTGAGCGCCGAGAGGTACAGCGCCCTAAAAAAAGATATTGACAAGTCACTGCAAACAGTTCCTCGGGAAGGCGCGCCTACCCCAAAGAGGGTGTCCAATCTGTCTTTGGTAAGAAAGAGCACTAAGAAGTGAAGAGTGTGCATAGACTTCTTAGACTTGAACCAAGAATATCCCAAAGATAGCTTCTCGCTACTGTTCATCGACAAATTGGTCGATGTGACTGCCGACCATAAGCTACTCAGTTTTATGGACGCCTACTCCAGTTATAATCAGATCCTGATGTTGGCAGGAGACGAAGAACACACCTCATTCGTTACAAATCGAGGGTTGTATTGCTATAAAATGATGTCCTTCAGCCTGAAAAACGCAGGATCCACATATCAACGGTTAATAAACCCTATGTTCTTGGAGCAGAATTGGAAACTCCATGGAGGTCTACGTCGATGACATACTCGTGAAGAGCATGAATGCCAAGGTCCACATTGGACACTTGAGAGAGATGTTCAGAATCCTCCACAAGTACCGCATGAAGCTTAACTCCTTAAAGTGCACCTTTGGAGTCGCATCTGGGAAGTTCTTCGGCTACATGGTAAACCAGCGCACGATAGAGACTAATCCCAAGAAGATCAAAGTACTAATCGATATGCAGTCACCGTCTTTCTCCAAGGAGGTCCAGAGCCTCATATCGAAGGTGATCGACCGCTACCAGTCCTTCTTTCATACCATCAAATGGAGAAAAATAGTTGAGTGGACAGAGGAATGCTAGAAGGCTTTCCAAGAACTCAAGGTCCTCCTTGGGAAGGCCCCGCTATTGTCCAAACCAAAGAATGGAGAAACTTTGCTCATTTACCTCACGGTATCAGAAAAGGCGATAAGCTCAATTTTGATCCGAGAAAAGGGTCCAACGCAGCTTCCGATGTATTATGTGAGCAAAACCCTACAGGATGTAGAGAAAAGGTATCCTGACATAGAGAAACTTGCCTTATCTTTGATCATTGCGTCTTAGAAGCTCCAACTGTACTTCCAGTCGCATAGCATAGATGTCTTGAGAAACTTTCCTCTGAGGCAGATTATCCAGAAGTCAGATACTTTAGAAAGACTGATGAAGTGGCCAATCGAGCTCAGCCAGTTCAATATTTCCTATAGGCCAAGGCCTTCCATAAAAGGACAGACTTTGGCGGACTTCATGGCTGAGTTCGCCCATATTCGAAAAGGCTTGCTCGAAGCTAAGCCACACGAGGTACCAACATGGAAATTGTATGTTGATGGATCCTCATGTGAGGCCGGAGCCGGAGCTGGGATTCTGCTGATCAATTCGGATGGCTATAATCTCAACTGTAGTTCAAAGCCTCGAACAACGCTGCCGAATACGAGGCGCTCATAGCAGGCTTGAGGCTGGAATGAGAGATGAAAGCAAAGAAAATCCAAATCTACAATGACTCACAGCTAGTAGTTAGCCAAGTCAACGGAACCTATACGCCCTGCGAGCAATCTATGGTGGCCTATTTGAAGAAGGCCAATGACCTCCTATCCCACTTCGAGGTATTCGAAGTACTCCAAATCCCTAGGACTGAGAATGGTAATGCAGATGCTCTTTCCAAACTGGCAAGTAGCAAAGACTCCTACTTGATGAGGACCATCTCAGTCGAAAAGCTCAGCAAACCTTCCATTGAAGAAGCTTCTTCCCAGAATATCATCATGGTCAATGATTCTCCCAAATGGATGAATGAGATCATCGCATACTTGACTAACCAGGTTCTGCCAGATGATAAGGAGAAATCATGAAAACTCCGTAGAAGGACAACAAAATTCGTATTACAGGATGGGATCTTGTATAAGAGAGGTTTTAGACACCTTCTCCTACGCTGCATTACTCAAGAGGAGGCAAATTATGTCATGAAGAAAATACACGAGGGAATTTGTGATAATCACTCAGGAGAGATGGCTCTAGCACAAAAAGCGTTGAAGCAAAAGTACTATTGGCCAACCATGAAGAAGGATTCGTATACTTACACAAGGAAGTGCGACAAGTGCCAAAAATTCACTGTTGTACCAAAGCTCCCAGCTCAGAACCTCACCCCGGTAACCAGTCATTGGCCTTTCTCCAAATGAGGGATCGGCTTCATAGGTTCTCTTCCAATCGGAAGGGGTGGGGTCAAATTTGCGGTCGTAGCGGTTGATTATTTCACCAAGTGGTACAAAGCTGATCCACTGCCCAAGATCACAGAGGAGAACAGATGGAAGTTTGTTTGGAAAAACATTGTCTGTCATTTTGGGATACTCCACTCCCTTGTTTCTGACAACAATACATTGTTCACCGAGAAGACATTTAACTTGAGCTACAAAGAATTGGGCATTCGGAGTGACTTCTCCACTCCCTACTATCCCCAGTCCAACGGCCAGGTGGAGGCCATCAACAAGATCATCAAGCACACCCTAAAAAGGAAGTTGGAATCTGCTAAATAAGGATGGGCTGAAGAATTACCCAAGACTCTGTGGTCATATCGAACCACGCCTCGGACATCGACTAGTAAAACTCCTTTTACCATGGCATATGGCCGTCGAAGTAGGGATACCTTCTCCAAGGAACTTATACTTTGACGAAGTGGTCAATAAGGATCTACGCAGTGCGAATCTTGACTTGCAGGATGAAAGAAATGCAGACTTACAACTTCGTCTAGCGGTTTATCAAAGAAAGATGGCTAGACACTACAACTCGAAGGTTAAGAACATGAGTTTTCATGTCAATGACTTCATCATGAAAAAGGTGTTCCACACTAATAGAGAGGTAGGGTCTGGACCTTCGGACCCACTTGGGAAGGACCTTACAAGATCATTGGAGAGATTCGGCCTAGAACCTATAGATTGGAGTATTCAGAGGGAAGAGGGACGAGGCATGCCTGGAATGTCATTCATCTACGCCCATATTACCAGTAGCTTTTCTCTTCATTTCTTTGTTTTTCAGCATTATTTTCGACCTTGTTTAGACGTCGCATTATTTTAATAAAGTTCAGTATTTTTAGAATCGTGATACTCTCTGCCCAATTGTGTAAGCAACGGAAATTCAGTAGCGAGGGAGTGTGATTCACGGCCAACTCTTTCAACTCACTGGATAAACAACTTACGCATGTCCAAAACAAGCAAGTACGAGAAATTCGGCAGCGATGGAGTGTGTTCGCGGCCAACCCTTTCAACTCGCTCAATAAACATTCAACGAGCAATCAAACAAGTAAAGAAAGTTCGGCAGGGAGGGAATGTGGTTCGTGGCCAACTCTTTCAACTCATTGGGTAAACAACTTACGCGTATCAAAAGAAACAGACAAAAGAAATTCGGCGGCGAGAAGGTGCGGTTCGCGGCCAACTCTTTCAACTCGTTGGGTAAACAACTTACGCGTATTCATATAAACAGCAAAAGAAGAACGACGCTCACAATAAAAGATGTACTCTGTGAAAAACTTTACATTTATGAAATCAGGAAAAACAACATTAACGTATGTTATGGAATAATATGGCTCCTAAGTCCTAACCGGATCCTTGGGATCGGCATAACCAAGGACCCAAAGGTCGGCCAACAAATCTTTGGCCTTCGATAACTCTGCCAAGGCTTCGGTCAATTCTTTATCTTTGGCTTGGACCATGTTTTGGCAAGCCCTCAGCTCCGACTAAGCCTTCCTCTGAGCCTGTGCACACATCCTCTAGATTGTTCCAGATTTCGTTATATCATATATAGCTCGTGACATGGTGTCTTCGAAAACTGCAAGCTTCGAGCAAAGGATCTGATTCTCCAAACGCAACGCGTCAATATCCTCTACACCCATTACCATAGAACGCAGCTCGTCAACCTTCATCATAAGAACCTTATATAATTTGTAATTAAGAACATGACTTCGGGCAGTATTCATATCCACCATTTTTATCAATTCTGAAAGGCCCGCGCCTTCAGTTGCCCTTGCCCAAATAGAGGTCCAATATTTATGGACAAAGGCCATTGCCATAGCAGAAGAAGGCAAAAACTTTTCCAAGATAGCAGGGTCTAATTCATCCTGACGAGACCCGGTATTGATATGCTCGAACCAGCCAGGAAGAGGAATAGAGGTTTGGGCCGTGCCTTGAGAACGGGGAGCGTGTTCTCTGGCTCTCCAAGAAGGAGCCTCATGGCCTCGCTTAGCCTTCCGACAATCTCTCGCACCCCCGTCATCCTCCGTACCCCTTCTTGTCATGGTCGTTTCTCACTCATCATCAATAACCATCTTCTTCTTGTCTAATCGTCAAATATCTTCTGATGAAAGTAGAGATTCTTTAGGAAAGAAAACAGAATGAATGCCTGCTGTTATTCCCAACGCTAATGGTACAGTGGAGAAAAAGCCCACTATCATTCTCTACACCAATAGAACAGTAGAAGATACGCCCAATATTGCTTTCGACACCTACGGGATAGCAACCTCCGGAACAGACGCCGTGCGCGGTACCTTGGCTGGAGAGTAATATCATCATTTTCGTCTACAACTCCCCTACTTCTTATTTTAAGCTTGGGCACCCTAGAAAAATAAAAACCTGCCATGACAAACAATGGCTGAATTCTGATATTATGGGAAGGAGATGGAAGTGAAAAAAATGAAAGTAAGTTCTGCAAGCACATATATAGGCAAAGTGAAATGCAAACCATCATATGAACGGACACATGTGTGGGTGGAGAATGCACCCCAGAAAACCCTAGGAAGATGTAAAGGCTACGTGGAGTAAACACGCTTCGGTAGTTATACCATCATGATGCAATGATGGCGTCGTCAAACGCTCACGAAAACACCAAAGTCTAAAAGCCCCGCCTATGTTGCCAAGGTATGTCGATCCTAGAGCCTCGCTATTTCACAAAGGCAAGGATAACACCTTGATAACAGAGCCTCGATTGAATTCTCGCTCACCGTGCGAAGGCGAACACTTTGATAACAAGACCTCGCACATATAGTGATTGTTTCTCAATCGGCAAAGCCCCGCATAGTCAGGAAAAGTTATCTGGTTAGGAAGCTACGTGTTACTCGTTTGGATATCTCTTCAGCCTCGTCAAATGTACATGTTTGATCATAGTTTCGAATAGTTCATCTCGGCTTTAATTGTACAATAAACAAGGATAATCAAATGCCTTCTCATTTCATTCATCAAAATCCGAATTACAAGGCAAGAATAAGTAAACATGGCTATCATCCTACTACCTCGCCGCCTCTTGGGGTCGGCACATATCAGGATCTATGGTCTACTAAATTAGATACTCTTATCTTTGTCACTGCGTGAGCTTCGTTAGGCTTCGTCATTGGCACAAATCTGACTTCACCATGATAGGGAGTCTTTGAAATCAATATGAGTTGATTTGGTGACTAATTAGGCCATCTGCCCAAAAAAAATATCATTGGCACCTTTGGAAGATGGCTTTCAGCCTCGTCATCTGAATCAGGATCATCTATAGGTTGGTCATCAATGTCCATTGTGGACACACCGTTCGTGACCTTCTAGCTAAGGCTACTAGGTCCAACTCCTCTCGCACGTTTGGTTCTCTGAACGCTGATTCTCTGGGTATTTGGTCCTCTGAATGTTGATTCTATAAATGTTTGATCCTCTGGATGCTGGTTTTTCGTCCTTGCTTTTATAGTACACTTGAGTTGAACATTGGAACCGAGAAGACAAATGCTAGTAGATGTGCCTTTGCACTTTTTACCATGAGAAGTTACAGCCATGGGGATTAATTATCAGGATTTACCAAAATTATGAACTCGTAAGAAACGCAATGAAGGACCCTTAGTGTTTTTATAGGAGTGGCATGGGAAAGACAAAACTTGGCCGCATGGGAAATGCATGGCACTAAATGAGGCAGTTAACAGAAGGTCATCAAATGGGTATTTAGAACGCCACACGCCACAGGTGTCCTTCCATTTACTTGGACATTAATAACATTAACTCTTCAGATTCAACCAAGTAATCTACGCCATTAATGTCCGGAAGAACGATTCCTCAATTTTAGGATTAACTTTTCATGTCCAACAAATACAATCATTCATACAATCATCTTCTTTGACTAATGCGACAAGAATTCATACGAAGGAAACGTAGCAGAAAGTAAATTTGATTGATAATACTGAAACATATGCGAAACGAGGAATAAAATTACAAGTCTCAATTCCCCACTGCCTCTTTAGGGTCGACACATCGCGAGCCTTTCCCTATAACGGGGGGAGCGATTTGGTCTTCGCTTGCATCATGGCCCTCGTCGGAAAGGACCTCGGGGGTAGGGACTTCGTCAAGAGCATATCGAAGAAAGGAGATATCCTACTCCGGGTGAGTCTCTGCAATTATTTCAACCAATTGCTCCCCGCCTATTGTCATCAAACGATGGGCAAGATCCTGATACTCAGACGTGTCCACAAATCTATCCTAGTACGCGACAACCGCCCGGGCCTCGGCATCCACACGCTCTCTCCTAACCCTCTCCACCTCTTTCCTGGCTGCAGTTAGCAGCTTATCCTTTTCTGCAGCAACAACCTCCAAGTTGTTATTGGCGGTGGTGACGACGGTCTCAGCTGCAAAGGCCTGATCCTCGGCCAACTTCTAAGCCTCTTCCGCGCGCTTCTAGGAGGCCTCGACAACCCTCTTCTAATCCCAAGCCTGCTTCAAACTCTCTTTTGTGGCCTTTAGCTCGATTTCATATTTGGCTTTCATGTCGGCCTCCTTTGTCACCACCAAATCTAACTTAAATTGAAGAGTCTTCTTATCTGATTCCAGTTGCGCTTTCTCAAGGCCCATCGCCTTCAAGTCCTCGAATAGCTTCTTTGATTTGGCCTCTTCTTCGCTGCACTGGCCATCGAAGCTTTCGAGGGTGTTGTAAAGTTCTTCGGTCAAGACCAACCCTCAGATTAAGTTCATCTCTACCAGTTGCAGGCGTTCACGCATTGTAGCTTCCTCGGTAGATTTCTTCCATTTCTGGTCCAGTACTTATGGACACTCGCCGCCATTATCACGGGATTGGCAGGGAGCTACTCTATCATGGAAGGATCCAATTCACTGTAGTGGTGAGTAATGTAGATACGACCCCCCTGGCCGATCGAGGAAGCAGAATTTCCTGCATCTCCAACCCCTTCATCAACATTCAACGAGGGTTGGCGATGATCTCCAGTTCACCTCGTCTTGCAGGCATCCTTCATAAACCCCTCCACAGCCGTAGAAGCCTTCATCTTCTGTCCAGCTGCCTCACCTGTGTCCTCAGCGATTCTCTTCTCCTTGTCCTTTGGGAGGATGGAGTCGGGATGAGGATAGGAAGACAGTAACAGAGGTAGAGGATGAGTAGCCTGACCTGGAACTTGGACATCGGATGTCGGATGGTGGATTGCCCTTAGGAGTGTAGCATCCTGGACTTCTTATGGTGAACATGGCATCTCATGCGAAGGAGGCTGGGCCGATGAACCCTCCCCACCTGCAGGACTGGCAAGGCGGAGTGAAAGAACATTCTTAAACCTTAAAGCTGCTGACACAATAGCCAAAGTACAAAGTATTAGGAAAGCTTATCATAATGAAACCTATACGGTTCAGGTTACAAGGCTTACCTATTAGTCCGTAGCAAATCAGTAAGTTATCGTCCATGAGCAGATTGCTGAGGCTCCTGAAGTCGCTATTGAGCGCTCGAACCTTATCCCACTTCGATCTCAATTCACCTTGATCCCTCTTTGGAATGGGTGGCTTCCCGCAATCTGCAAGAATAAGCGAAGCATTAAGTCAGGAACAATGATAAAAATTCGCACAAAGACAACAAGATATACCAAATTCTCTGATTTGATGGAGAATAGACACGTTTGGGAGAGGATCCTCCGGCATAAACTTTCAGTCCCCTCCAACGAAGATAAACCTCTCCTTCCAGCTATGCACTTTGTTGGAACAGTCGATTGCCGTTCTCCATCTTTGGCTTGGCCGATGAGAGATATTAAACCAGCCCGCAGACCGATAGGGTCGATAAATTGATTCGAATTCATTGGGGGTTAAGTCTCCTCCAGCCTCGGCAATCCTCCACAATAGAAATACCGCCACCATCTGGCCCCAACCATTCGGTGTTATCTGAATGAGGGCCAATTTCCAATCCCTCAGAACCTCGCAAAAGAAATGGTACATGGGCAGGTAGAGACCTTGTTGCATTGTCGGTTCATAAATCGCAACGAACCCCTTAGGTGGGTCATCGGCATGCTTATCAAGACCGGGAGCCCTGAGCTCCACAGAAGCGGGAATATCATAAGACAATCTTATATCATCCAACTATGCTTTCTTGATCCTCGAGCGAGCTATGGAAGCCTCAGTGGCCGAACGCTTGAGCTTCTCGTCGAGTGCCTGGGCTGTCAGGGCATTCTTTTGTCCAGCGACCCTCTCATTTCGAATACCCCGGCGCCACGCCACACCTTTCCCATCGTCGCCTTTGGCGATACAGCTGGGTTTACTTCATTTCCACTTGTGGATGCGGGGGGCAGGCGAGCGACGGTGGGTACTTGATTAACTTTCTCTTGGCCTTCGGCCGAAGGTGAAGACCAAGAAGAGGACGACGCCTCACCCCGGATGCTAGGGTTTCTCCTAGCAGGTGACTGGTTCTGTGAATCATCGTGTCTAGATGACCTCACTACTCTTCTCAATTCAAGAAGAAGGTATCTCCACAATCGCTGGAAAATATGGCAGAAAACGGCGTCCAAACCAAGAAACAACAACATAAAAACAAATGCAGTCTACGAAACAAAGCATAGCAACTTCTGCAGTGCTTACCTCAAGATTACAGTTGAACCAACAAATACGCCTTGAAATTTCTTAATTATCGACGGAGTACTCTATAAAGCCTGAAATGCGTGTAGGAGCAAGAAGAAGATAGATATGGAGGAGCAAGAGTTTATATAGATTGAGGCTCTTCAATCACTATCGTCCAAGCTCAAAACACGGCATCTGAGCCATTAAACCCAGCGGACGCGTGTTCAAAGAAGGGTAAAAAGCGGGAAACAGAACCCTAGGAATTTATTGAAATGAAAAGACGCGCCCCACTCGCGCCCCCAATCATCCATCACGCACCATTAATATTTAAGGCACAAACTCTCTCACCCATGATTACCTGACCAACAGATTGACAACTTTGATTAACAGCTTGGACATAATCATACCAACTAGGGACACGTCACTGGAAGTCCAACCAATCAAAGCCCTCACCCGTCATAAATAATCGGCCTCGGACTTGGAGGACTATACAGAGTAAGTAATTTAAAGGTGCATGAATAAGTAATTCAACAGTGCATCTACGAAGGCCATACCTATGGTATTCGCTTTGTAACTTAAAGGTGGATGAATAAGTAATTCAACAATGCATCCGTGAAGACCATATCCGAGAGTTCGCTTTTGTCAAAGCCTTTTTTACCAAAGTCCCACGCCTACCATAAATAATGGGCTTGGACTTGAGGACTATTGTTACCACCATATTTTGTTAAGGCCTCCACGTCAGCAAAGGCCCAGCTAAAGTCCTGTATAGGCCCAAGTTAAGCCTCGTTAAGGCCTCATAGGCCCAACGAGGGCATTCTAGATTTGTTAAGGCCTCCACGTTGGGAAATGCCCAGTTAAAACCCTGTATAGACCCAAGTTAGGCCTCGTTAAGGCCTTATATGCCCAACGAGGGCCTTCTAGATTTGCAAAGGCCTCAGATATCCGTGAGGGCCTTGCAGACACGCTTAAGGCCCGGTAACACGTTACCACCCTCAAGTTAAGTAGAGTGAAGCCCACGATGGGCCTCGACACCCCTGGCCAATATGGAGTGCTTTGCTGGTCTTCGCATTCTCATAGTCTGATATTTTGAGATAACGAGAGAAGTAATTATAGAAAGATTGTGTTTGATTGCCATAATGATTCTCACAAGGAAACCAAATCCCGATCTCCTAAAGATTAGACAACGTGATCAACTCAAATAAAAGCTAAAATATTAGAGAATGCCTTGACAATCGATCATCCCTATCCCATAAGGAGAGAGAGTCCGATCAAATTTCTAATTGATTGTTTTCCTAAATCCATGAGAACTCTCGCACTATAAATACAATGCCTCCGGTTATTCCAAGGTAGGCACTTTTTACGCATTATTTCCACCTCTAAACTCTGCTCAAATCTCTGCATGCTTGTCTCTCTCACACCCAATTATTACTCTCTTCGTATATTGTTCTATATACCCGCAGTTGACTTGATCTTCAGAGTACCAACGATCGCCGACCCCTTTTTTTCTGGTGATCTTGGTGCTTAAAGGTCGTCCTAATGTGCAGGTAACATACAGGTTGGTAGAGAATTGACTGGAGATCTGTTGACACGTGGTTAGTGCAGAATCCGAGGTCAACAACAAGAACTTGATAAGTTTACAAACTTTATGTTCTTGTCCTTTCACTTTGAAACCTTCTGGTTGTTCCATATAAACTTCATCGTTTAATTCACCATTTAAGAATGCATACTTAACATCCATTTGATGTATCCGTAGTTTAAACAAGGCAGCTATTGCAATTAAAATTTGGATAGAAGAAATCTTTGTTACCGACGAATAAATATCAAAGAAGTCAATCCCTTCTTTTTGACGATACCCTTTGGCAACAACTCGAGCCTTGTACATATCTATTGAACCATCGAGTTTTAATTTTCTCTTGAAAATCCATTTGCATCCTATTGGTTTGGTTCCATTTTCTCTTGAAAATCCATTCGACACCTTCCTCCTGTTTTGATGGTATTTGACCTCAAATATGATTTAAATGATGATTCTTGGTCATTTTAGACTTCAAGAAAATAATATGTGTGAGATATAGATAAATGAAGCCTTGAATGATAGGATAGACATGGATAGAGGTATGTAATTGTCCAACTGCAATGTAAAACAATATTACATGTACATTAGTATAGCATGCTCTTACGTGATACCTTGATTGTGTTACATGGAATATAAAATTGCTGCTAAATATATGTATATGATTCGCAATGTGATACGACTATATGATGTTGTTATCAATGTACATGAATTTACACTCAGTTGAAAAAGAGATGATAACATTGAATATAATGGATTTGCCTTATGGGTATACTATATTAATCTTCGCGTTCAGATATACCACTTGAGACTCCTAACGGTCATTAAGGATAGTCGATGATAGTGTGATGGAGTTTCGATGCCGGCACACAAGTGGTTGTCAGGATGTCCTTTGCTAGCCTTGGGACTACGGATAGGCATGGCGATGCAATATCATGAGTCTTGTTGGGGGGAAGATGGACCCCCAAGCGCTGGATGACACGCTTGTTATTGTCCATAATGATATTTGAGTTTATGCAGTACACTGTAGTAGGATTCAGGACCCCAAGAAATAAATAATTTGTACATTTAAGAATAAGTAAAGATGTTGAGAAATACGTGAATTTCGAGAATGATGTGATAGTGAAAGAAAATATTAGAAATCATGCATATGTTCATGTATTTCGTTACTTGATGAGTTTTCGTTCGTATATTTTTGCATTGTAAGTATTGCATATATATAGTGGAGGTTGGTACCCACTCTCTTTACGGGAGGATTGTGTACTGGGTATTTTAGTGGGTCTGTTACTATTGAAACTCGAAAAAGGTTATCGCTAAATCTGAAGGAATTATTTAAGTTTTGGAAATTGTTAACTATATACTTTACGACATTAAATCTCAACTACCTTCGACTTTCTATAATGTTGTTAATATTTTGATCTACATTTTCCAATTTTGATGCAATGTTTGATACCCAACCCACGTGCTGCATTTGTCCTTAAATTGACTTTCTATTTTCAAGATTAATGAAGTATAGATTCGATGCAAATGGCACTTCCATGTGTATTTGCATTATAGCTAATAGCTGGAATTAGTTGAGTAAATGCAAATGTCAATAATTATAAAAGGATTAATAAAGAATTACAATATTTTACCTAATTTTTTATTTATCAGACTTGAGACTTATTCATCAACGCGTCAAGTGACCAAGGAATCGATTGACTTGTCATTTAACAGTTTCAAAATGAAAAACGAAAATGTTATCCAACTCGTGAAAAACCATTTTTAAAGAAAATTTGATACAAAATGGTGTTAAAACGTTGTATAATAAATTAGAATTTATAGAAATAACTTCAATATTTAGTTTTAAAAATTATATTTAACATAAATTAAAAATCTAATTATTTTTTAATCTTTTATAATAGAAGGGTTAAACTCTATAATTAAATTAATTTTAATTAATTCTTAGTTCAACCCCGCAACATTACATAGCCCACAATTATGTGCAACTCCTAACCAATTTTTTTTTTAATGTTTTAATCAAAAGTTTCCTAAACATTTTCATAACAGATTTTGATTAGCTTTGCCATGTACACGAGTCAGCAAAATTATTCAATATCTGATAACTAGTAATTCTGAAATTTGAAAATGAAAATATGGTCATAAGTGCGTCGTAGTTGCTCCCAAAAGGCTAATGGGGTGTTCTCTTTGATATTTTCAATCCATTTTTTGTTTTATGTTTTTGAAAATAGTCAAAATGTATTTATTTATTCATTTTCGAAAATGTATTTTTTAAAATATCAAAAAAAATTACAAAGGAAATGCAAAACGATGATTTAGCAGTTTTCCACGTTTTCTTTACAAAACGTGGACATTTCCAAAACGGTCAAAATGCGCATTTTGGTGTAGGAGGTTTACGTTTCAAACCCATATTGCAGCCTTTTTTTTTTTTTTTTTTTTTTTTTTTTTTAACATTTTACACTGTGGATGGAAAATGAGGATTTAATCCTTTTCCGTTTTTTTTTACAAAACGCGGCTCATTTCCAAAACAGCCAGACACGCGAAATGCCAATTGGGTGGTCAGCTATTCAAGTCATATCTGTGACATTTTTTTGAAATCCAAGTTTTTATTTATTTTTAATTCCAATAATAATTGTTTTTAATTCTAATAATAATTGTTTTTAATTACAAGTAATTCTAAGTTTTTAATCAATTATTGTTTGAATAAAATATTATAAAAACATTCTAAAAAATTTCAAATAAACGCGGAATTTTTTATTTTGAGAAACAATTTTCAAAAATTCTAAAAAGAACGTATTTTCAAAAATCTCAAAACACATAATCAAAACACAAAACTCAAAATGAATTCTAAGTACTTTGATACACAATATATGCGTCTACGATAATCGTCCCAATAAGTTCTCATAATGTGCCGTACTTTTGAAACAATATAGCCAGCATTGTACAAGTTGTAAACATACATTTATATAGATATATGAGGGGTGATATAGCACTCACAGTGAACACTAATTATAGTGTTCACTGTCTACGTGTCATCACCATTAATTACTTTTTAAAAAATTCAAAAAAATTGTTTGAACTTTTTAAAAAGTGATTAATATAATAATGACACGTTGACAGAGAATACCATAATTAGTACGTTTAGTGAATACTATATCACTACTATTATATATAAAATACACTTTCACACAATGTGAACCGAGAAAAGGCCGGCCCGGACGGCAAAAAGGTGAAGCCTGCGACGGGCACATGACTTTGCAGAGGAACTCCAAAGTTGTGAAGATTAATATAGTTTTTCTCTTTTTTTAAATGAAAGATTAATATAGTTTTGATTTTATGCCATGCAACGACATACATAATAGTCCTTCACATTCTTTGCAGCTACTCCGACCACCACCACCGCCATGTCCGCCACAACTACTACAGCTCAAATCCTCCGCTACACCGCCGCTTTCCTCTCCGAAACACTTTCTCAATCCCATCTCCGCCACCACCTCTACTCCACTTTTCTCCAAAAACTCACTTCTTTTGATCAAACCACCCTCCAACTCCTCAAGTTCGCCTCCGAAACTCTTGAAAATTCCTTCTCCACCACCAGCTCCTCAATTCGCTCCTCCTCTCTCCGCCTTGCGGAAGAACTCCTCTCTAAATCTGAAAACCCATTTTCATCATTTCTTTTATCCCTCGCTTATTCACATTGCCGCCGTCCCATTGATGCATCCTTTTGTCTTCTTGATGTCTTTTATGCAGACCCTTCATTGGCTAGAGTAGAAATTGCACCCTTTCTGTTTGAAGAATTGTTTCTGGTTCATTTTCTTCCTATGCTTGAATGGTACAACGAGCAAAGAAGCAAAATTCTGTCTAGTTTGCCACTGAATTCAGATTACAATAGTGATGATCAATCAATTGTTTCAACAACGACGACATTGTCGAAAATGAGTGGGGATCAAGCTTCAGCACTGAAGGATTTGGAGAGGGATTATGAGGATTTACTTGATGAAAATTGCAGGAATTTTGTTGTGTATTTTAAAGAGGTTTTGAGAAACAGGGATGGAAGCCAATTGATTGTTCCTCCATCGGTGGTTTTCCAAAAGAGTAAAAGGGTTGATAAATTTGATTACGGAGAGGAAAAGAAGATTAAAACACAGAAATTTGGATCAAGAAACGGACGGTATAATGTAATGTTTTATTTGTTGAATTCTTCTGCTATTTTCTACTTGTGAATGATTCTAAGCTCAAATCCATATCCACTTGATTTATTTACCTTGCACTGATCCATTAGCAAGGAGTTTATAGGATTCATTGCTGTGAATTTCTGCATCTATCATAAGCATTATCATTATGAATCTTATATTTGCTGTTTAGATTAACTAATCCGGATTTACGAACTTATGGTTTGAGAGATTAAGATAAGACGGTCGGCCAACACTACTCAAAAATTTTTTTAGTTCGTCCCAACATTCCCTACTTGTCCAATAATTGCATATTATTAGCATAAAAATAATCTTGGCATTTTGCAAAATGACAATTGCAGTAGTATTTTTAATTTGTTAGAATTGTTGTCATCTGCTGAAATTTTCTGTGTTCTTCTTGTATATTTATTGCATAGAAAAATTGCACCTCTTATTGGGACCACTCTATTTAGGGTGTCTGTATCATGAAACGGCAAGTATGAATATCATAAAGAATTTAATTTATACTTTTTTATGCTTGGATTTTCTGACATGGGTCCAGATGTGCAATTAATTAAAAGACTTCTCATCAACCATTACAAACTTTCTTTATTTTTTAAGCCTTTTTCATATTGTTAATCCTCAACCTTTTGGTTGGTAATGTGAACCTTGAAGTTACTCTGTAAAGAAAGAATTTATTTGATTTGGTACTTGCCCTTTTTGGCTCTATTTGGTTTAAATAACTCATTTTGTTCTTATCATAATTCTGCAGCCAATATGGACTGGAGGAGATGTATCAGTTGAATTTAATAGCAATGGGGTGAAAAGCCTATCTAAGTTTCCATCCTTAATTCCTGAAAGAGTCTCTCCGACAGTCCTCATAGATGAAAGATCCTCAAAAATATCTGGAACAGCATTCATTCATCGCGTGGAAGCCACACTCGAGTCTTGTACCTATGACAACTTGAGTGATTATTCTTCTTCGGAATCTGAGGCTGAGCAAGAGGTAATCGATATGAACAACAATAACATGTTTTCTATGGTCTGATAAACCAAAGCTAGTTTTATTAGTTATTTATGCACTTGTTTAGGAAAAGATCCAAAAAACGGAATCATTTGACACTAGACAAAGTCAATCCAAGAACCAAAAGCAACTCTTTTTGGCAGAATCCAGCTGGTATGTGATTTTCAATGTACTAATCTTTGGCTTTAATTGTTTGGATCTCTAATTTAAAATTTGACCTTCTGATATATCAGTTCTCCAGATCATCTCATGGAAGACTCTGATAACCTAGCCGGTGGAGGAAAGCATACACCCCCAAAGGATTTTGTCTGCCCCATAACAACACACATTTTTGATGATCCTGTAACTCTTGAGACAGGTCAGACTTATGAACGAAAAGCAATCCAAGAATGGATTGACAGGGGAAATTCGACTTGTCCCATTACACGCCAGAAGCTGCACGGCTCTCAGCTGCCTAAAACAAATTATGTGCTTAAACGTCTGATTGCAAGCTGGCAAGGACAGAACCCTGGTTCAGATATTGCTAAATTCAAGGCTATGCAACCAGTTAAAGAACCTAGATTCAAACCGACTATTCGTTCAGCTTCTCCTAACAGTGTCATAAGCCAAGCCACTATAGATGGCACCATGAGTGAGCTGAGACTTGCAATCACTGACTTATGCACATCAGAAATTTTGAGGGAGTCAGAACAGGCAGTCCTCAAAATTGAGCGGTTCTGGCAGGAAGCAAATATGGAGATTGAAATGCAATCCTTGCTCTCGAAACCTCCTGTTATTAATGGTTTTGTCGAGATACTGTTTAATTCAGTGGATCCTCGAGTACTGGGAGCAACTGTTCTGCTCCTATCTGAGCTCGGATCAAGAGATGACAGTGTTATCCAGACACTTACAAGGGTTGATTCTGATGTCGAATGCATTGTTGCACTTTTTAAGAAAGGGTTAATGGAAGCTGTTGTGTTGATTTATCTATTAAAACCTTCTGCGTTAAGCCTCATAGAAATGGCAATGGTGGATTCCCTTATAGAAATGCTTAGTGGCATAAAAAATACTGAATTTCCCAAGATGTGTATGAAGCCAGAAACAGCTTCAGTGATTCTACTAGGACAGATTCTTCGAAGTTCTGAAGAAGCAAGTATATCCAAAAGTGTTAGAAGCATTCTTTCAACAAAAGCAATTGAGAATATCATAGATAGCTTGGAAGCTGAAGGGGTGGAGGAAAGGATTGCTGCTGTAGGTATCTTGCTGAGGTGCATACTGGAAGATGGAAAGTGTAGGAACATCATCGCTGATAAAGCCAAATTAACCCGTCTCTTGGAGAGTTTTATGGTGGTAAAGGATGGAGAACAGTTTGAGATAGTTCACTTTCTGTCCGAACTAGTTAAATTGAACAGGTATTGACGCCTATCTGTAATGATTTTGGTAACTTGAATCAACACGTGTAACTTACTATATCTAACTTCTGCAGAAGAAACCTCAATGAGCAAATTTTGCACATCTTGAAGGATGAAGGTACTTTTAGTACAATGCATACCCTTCTTACATACCTACAAAATGCTCTCCAGGATCAGTGCCCTATTGTGGCTGGTTTGCTTCTGCAACTTGATCTGCTAGTGCGTCTCTCTCTCTCTCTCTCTCTCTCTCTCTCTCTCTGAGTGTGTGCATATGCACTTTTGTGTGCTATTAGTAATTTAACAACTGATTTATACGTTGTAGGAGGAACCAAGAAAAATGAGTATATACCGAGAAGAGGCCATAGATACTCTTATTTCATGCCTCAGAAATTCAGAGTATCCAGTTGCCCAAATTGCTGCTGCAGAGACACTTTTGTCCCTACAAGGAAGGTTCTCTTATTCAGGGAAATCCCTTGCCAGGGCCATTCTCCTGAAACGTGCAGGACTTGACAGAAGTTATAAAACCTTTATGAGGAAAGATCAGCGTCGCCAGAAAATACTTGATGAAACTCAAGAAACTATGGTTAGATTTCTCTATTATATCATTTGGCATTCATTCATTCCTGAAGTTCAGCAAAGATAGTATTCTCCACAAAATTTATATTCCATGACACTGCTTGTGCCAATGCTCACATTGATTGCTTAAATACTTACTATTTCCCCAACTGAATTGGTAGGAAGAAGAGCAAGCTGCCGAGTGGGAAAGAAAAGTGGCATTTGTACTTGTCAGCCATGAATTTGGACTACTGTTTGAGGCTTTGGCTGAGGGACTAAAAAGTAGATATGAAGATCTACAATCGATATGTTTCATGTCGGCCACTTGGCTCATATACATGCTCTCCGTTCTTCCAGATACAGGGATACGAGGAGCAGCACGTGTATGTTTGCTCAAGCACTTTGTTTCAATTTTCAAATCTGAGGAAAACACTGAAGACAGAGCACTCTCCATGCTTGCACTGAACAGCTTTGTCCGTGACCCTGGTTAGTGTGGCAATTTATTCGATAAATGGAAACTATAAATTGAATTTTTTTCAAGAAATGTTCCAGAAGTTGGATGTTGCTCACTTGCTGATGTCAAATTTTAATCAACTCGTAAGTGTACGAATCTATTGGAATATAGAAAAATAGTAACGAGGTCGATCCCACAGATACTGCAATAGAGAAAGTATAATTTAATCATAATTAACTATTATTCTAGGCTAGTTGAGTCGAAAAGATTTTTGTTGAATTTATTTAATTTAAAGAATAACTAATTATGCTAAAACAATTAAATTGAAGAATCAAGTTGTGTAAAATACCAAGGTTTCAGAATCCACCATTGTTTAACACATCAATTATCTAATTATTGATTAATTCCCAAAAACACACGACAACACGAAATCAATCTATTGTCGTCCCAAATATTTATCAATTAAGTCCAAAAGAAGAAAAACTAATTTAGGCTCCCCTTATGCTTCAAACATAAATTACTTAAGCGTTTTTCGTATCAAGTTCCATTGAAAGAAAACAGATAATCAAATATTTTCTAAGCATTCTATGTATCCTAATTCGAATTAAAAATGACGAAAAATCAAAAGAAATTAATAGAACAAGTTTAAGCACCAAGCATGAATTAATTAAAATAATTTCTAACAATCAAAAATACATTATATTTAAGATGAAAGGAAATTTATTTAATTAATCTAATCAAGAACGAACCATGAACGTTAAAGCTTTAAAAGGGAATTAAACAAATAACAAAATAATCACTTAATCAAAACAAGGTTTCATTGTCTACATTGGCTAAAGAAAGTTAGAAGAACATAATTAAATTAAAAATAAAAGAATTGATAGAACTCGGTATGGATTGAAGGAGAAGAAATCTTCAAAAACTCTTGATCGTCAGTCAGTTGTCTTCTCTTGTTTCTTCCGTCTTCTTCCAAGTTCGGTTCCCCAAAAAATCCTTTCCTTAATATGAGAATATAACTCATATTTATACTACCCTAATTGTGCCCCAAAAGGTCCCAAAAGTTGCCTCTACTTCCTGCACGCATTGCTGGGCGATCGCCCAGCATTACAACTTGACTTTTTGGAGCTCTTGCAGTTTGGTCCTTCAGCTTTCAACATCCTCCAATTTGGTCCTTAAACTTTAGGTTTTGGTCATTTCAGTCCTCCATCTTTTCATAACATCCCATTTGGTCCTTCAACTTTACATAATCTCTAATTTGGTCCTTCGACTTTCACTTGAGTGCAATTGAGTCCGCATACTTTTGAAATATTTTTTAATTTATTGTTCTTTTCGTTCAATCTTCTTTACTTCTTCACAAACAAGTCCAAAACTGAAATAGAACAATAATAAACTAGATTAAGTAAAAAATCAACTATATTACGACATAAATGATTAATTCAAAGGTCAAAATAAGTGCACAAAATGCACTTATCAAACACCCTCAAACTAAACATTTGTTCGTCCTCGAACAAAAACAAAACTAAAATATAAATTTAAACTAAGCTAATAGAATCAACGGGAAATTAGTCAATATTAAATTTCTTACCATATGCCTCAAGTTCAAAAATAAAGCAACACTTTTAAAAGGGTATTAAACAACAACACAAAAATTTTCACTTATCCGATGCTCGACCCTGTGTGAGTATGTGTGAATAACCAAAAATTAAACTTATACATGTAGTAGACCATGACCAATATTGTGTTGTTGATATTTTTATAATCCCGAACCCCTTGTAGTCATTTATTCCTTACACCTCTCGTAAATTATCACACTCCTAATGCTTTTCTCTCAAATCTCGAGATGTTCTAGCAAAATTGGTTTCCATTGATCATCACAATGCTTTTCTCAACAAAAATAGTAAAACTTAGCACTTGTATTCTTAGAATTAGGATGGTGAGTAATTTCTAAATTCTCATCTTTAGTCTCTGAGGTTCTAACCTAGCAATCCTTACTGAGCACTTCTACTTTCCTCCTTTTTTTTTACTCATGTTAACAGTTTTACATTCTGTGCAATACTTCTCTTACACTAGCTTTCTATGTGACCTTTGTAGCGAGTTTTGGACAAATGACTCCCAAGTTAGATGACTATAGGGCACCAGATTTTGAAATACCCTAATAGACTTAATTGCTCGAGTCCTACAGGCTAATAGAGAAGTGAAAATGTAAATATAAATGATTTTTTTTCAATTTTTTTTCTCTTTTTTTTTATATATATGACTCATGTAGCGAGCTTTGGGCCGATGACTCCCAAGTTAGATGACCATAGGGCACCAAGTTTTAAGATATCCTAACAGGCTTAATTGCTCGAGTCAAATATTTTATTTTATTATATCAGTAATGAGTAGTGCTCAATTTGGATTCCTTGACTATAACATATTCAACCAAAGATGAGACCCAAAAAACCCAAACCATCAAAATTCTCAGAACAAAAGTAGTAACTTTAACACTCCCAAACTGTTCTCAAAACAATTTGGTCACTAGCTTAAGGATATAAGAACGAAATTTTTTTATAATGATACTCAGTCAATAATATCAACACAAACACTCAAGTCATGTTTCCAATAAATGATAAGTCAATAGTGGCTATGTCCTTCCTTAATCAGGTCTAACATTGATAAGTATTCAGACAAAAGAACGAGTTCAAGTATTGTCTAATAGTCTACTAAAAATGTGCTCGATTTCGAACATATATCATCATTGGCGGTAGGATATTCAACAGTAACTAAGCAAGTAAACTATTAAAAATTGTTTTTTTTATCACAATTATTGCAGTTATACAGACCAGAGTGATAAGCAAATTCAGAAGCAATGAAGTATCCTGATACTTTTTAACCCATCCCCAAACTAAAACATTACATTGTCCCCAATGTAATAGCAAAATAAAGCATATAAAAGAGAAAAAAGATCAGGTACTCCTAGAGATAGATGTGGAGAAGATAGATCCGGCTGGTTGAAGGTCCGGTTGAAGTGGACTCAAATATAGTGCTAGGACCCTTGGTCAAAAGAAGGTTGCCTAGATATAAGCCAAGCGGCTTGCAAAGTGGGACATCATGTACTTGACATGGTGAGGCCTAATAAATGCAATAAATAAAATAAAAACTAATAAATTATTTAAACTATCTAAAACTAATACATATAAAGCAAATAAATAAAAGGGTTAGAGAATGAGTTGCCTCCTATTAAGCGCTTATTTATAGTCATTAGCTTGACTTATTGTCTGGTTTCCTTACGGCACTCGAAATAGTGCTTTGGAGGCCCTGCTTTGCTTGCATCTATTGACTTTGGCACTCGTTGGAAGTGGCTCAATGTTTTGTTTCAATTTAGTTGCATCCATGACAGGTGAATTAGTATAAACAAAAAAATCATCAAATGATGCTTCTATCATGTCAACATCAGCAACATCCCCATTTTCATATGGTTGCTTGTTGACATTAAAAACATTCAATTCTAATGTCATGTTACAAAAAGATAACTGCATAACTCCAGTCCTGCAATTAATAATAGCATTAGATGTTGCTAGAAAAGGACGACCAAAAATTACAGAAATGTGTTTTGCAGAGTCTCGTACCGGTTGAGTATCAAATACAAAAAAATCAACAGGAAAATAAAACTTGTCAACATGTATCAAAACATCATCTACAATTCCACGGGAGACTTTCAAAGATCTATCAGCAAGTTGTAAAATCACAGATATTAGTTTTAACTTGCCTAGTCCAAGTTGCATATACACAGAGTAAGGAAGAAGATTAACACTAGCTCCTAAATCTAGCAAAGCTTTCTCAATCTTATGGTTTCCTAAGATGCATGAAATAGTAGGACAACCTGGATCTTTAAATTTTGGAGGAGTGTTGCTTTGAATTATAGAGCTAACTTGTTCAGTTAAAAATATCTTTTTGCGCATATGTGGTTGTCTCTTTGTCGTACATAGATCTTTCAAGAACTTAGCGTAAGCAGGTACTTGCTTAATAGCGTCAAGTAAAGGAATATTTATACTTACCTGCCTGAAGATTTCCATCATATCATTGATAGAATTACCTTGCTTTACCTTTGTGAGCCTCTGAGGAAATGGGGTTTTGGAATGTAAGATGGCTCATTATCCTCTTTGAGAGCTTCCTGGACGGAATCATCAGTTGGGACAGTACCTGGAGAAATAGGTTGAGATGTGTTTTGCGTTGAAATATCCACTTTGTTGTCAAACAGTTTTCCACATCTCAAAGTCATGATGGATTTAGCCTCTTCCTGTTGGTTGCTTGAACCGATCCCAATATTGTGCATTCCTTTAGGATTAGGAAAGGGCTGACTAGGAAACTTTCCTTTCTCAATAGTTGTTGCCAACTGTTGGACTGATGAAGCTAGTTGTCCCATCATGTTTTACAGATTGGAGATGGATTGTGCCTGTGAGTTCTAGCTAGCGCGTACTTCATTCTTAAATTCAGTAATGGTGTGATTCTGGTGTTCTAGCGCAACTTGTGTAGCTTTTGACAATTTTTGAATTGCCTCCTCCCATGGTTTTGGCTGTGAAAAATTTTGATTGAATTGTTGAGTAGTCTGCTGAGGGGCTTAACATGCTGTATTATCCTGTTGAACACCCTGTGACCAAGAAAAATTGGGGTGGTCCCTCCAACCTGGGTTATATGTGTTGAAGTAAGGATTGTAAGAATGTTTCCTCATCACGTTGAGGGCATTCACTTGATCAGTACATACATCTGGCTCAGTAGAACTGTTGGCTGTCAACGAAGTCAACTTGCGAGAAATATCTTCTATCATGCATTTGACTTCTTTGATTTCTGAGCTAGGTTCATTGCTTCGAATCTCATAAATTCTTCTTTTCTTTGGTTCAGTCCGAGAAGAACGACTCCGCTGTTGTGAATTGTCAGCCTGCTTCTGAAAGAAACTCCAAATCTCCGTAGCACTTTTAGACATCAGCTCTCCACCACTTGTGGCCATCAACCACTCTTGAATATGTGATAGTAAACCCTCCAAAAAATATTGGCATAAATGCCATTTTTCATAACTGTGATGTGGGCATTTCATAAGGAGTCCATTGAATCTCTCCCAAGTTTCATAGAATGGTTCTTCGTCTCTCTGCACAAACTCTGAAATTTTCCTGCGAATAGCATTAGTTTTGTGAACAGGAAAATATTTGTTCAAAAATTTAGCAACCATTTGTTCCCAAGATGTAATACTATTTGCAGGCAACGTATTAAATCATGATCTAGATCTATCTTTCAGAGAAAAAAGAAACAGACGAAGTTTAACATTATCAGGAAAAACATTCACATATTTAAATGTCTCACATACAGCATAAAAGTCTGTCAAATGATTATAGGGTACTTCACTACCTAAACCATAGAAAGATGGAAGACAATTAAGCACACTCGGTTTTAGCTCAAAATTCCTAGCAGTTACTTGTTGGTATTGTATGCATGAGATGCTCAAATTAGCCAATGGACTGAAATAGTCACTAAAAGGTCTCTTCTTAATTTCATCACCCATGACTCTCCCTTTTTTTTCTTTTTCTTTTTTGAAATAAAAGAAAAATAAAATAAATAAAATCCTAAATTATAACTAGTCAAGAATAAAATCAACTAAGATTAAATTAACTTTCAAACGCAGTCTCCGGCAACGGCGCCAAAAACTTGATGTCAAATTTTAATTAACTCGCAAGTGTACTAATCTATTGGAATATAGAAAAGTAGTAACGAGGTCGATCCAACAGAGACTGCAATAGAGAACGTATAATTTAATCCTAATTAACTATTATTCTAGGCTAGTTGAGTCGAAAAGATTTTTGTTGAATTTATTTAATTTAAAAATAACTAATTATGCTAAAACAATTAAATTGAAGAATCAAGTTGTGTAAAATACCAAGGTTTCAGAATCCACCATTGTTTAACACAGCAATTATCTAATTATTGATTAATTCCCAAAAACACACGACAGCATGAAATCAATCTATTGTCGTCTCAAATATTTATCAATTAAGTCCAAAAGAAGAAAAACTAATTTAGGCTCCCCTTATGCTTCAAACATAAATTACTTAAGCGTTTTTCGTATCAAGTTCCATTGAAAGAAAACAGAGAATCAAAGATTTTCTAGGCATTCTATGTATCATAATTCGAATTAAAGATGACGAAAAATCAAAAAAATTAATAGAACAAGTTTAAGCACCAAACACGAATTAATTAAAATAATTTCTAACAATCAAAAATACATGATATTTAAGATGAAAGGAAATTTATTTAATTAATCTAATCAAGAATGAACCATGAACGTTAAAACTCTAAAAAGGAATTAAACAAATAACAAAATAATCACTTAATCAAAATAAGGTTTCATCATCTACCTTGGCTAAAGAAAGTTAGAAAAACATAATTAAATTAAAAATAGAAGAATTGATAGAACCCGGCATGGATTGAAAGAGAATAAATCTTCAAAAACTCTTGATCGTCAGTCAGTTGTCTTCTCTTATTTCTTCCGTCTTCTTCCAAGTTCGGCTCCCCAAAAAATCCTCTCTTTGATATGAGAATATAACTCATATTTATACTACCCTAATTGTGCCCCAAAAAGTACCAAAAGATTACAAAATTCGTGGGCCAAAAGTTACCTAAATAGCTTAGAACTAAAAAAGGAAAGAAAATAAAAAATAATAATAATAATAATAAGAACGCAGACAAAAAATAAGCCTAGGCAATCGCCCAGGCTATTCCCGGGCGATCGCCCAGGCAAGGCAATGTTGCCTCTGCTTCCTGCACGCATTACGCCAAGAATTAAGCTGGGCGATCGCCCAGCTTGACTTTTTGGAGCTCTTGCAGTTTGGTCCTTCAGCTTTCAACATCCTCCAATTTGGTCCTTAAACTTTAGGTCTTGGTCATTTCAGTCTTCCATCTTTTCATGACATCCCATTTGGTCCTTCAACTTTACATAATCTCCAATTTGGTCCTTCGACTTTCACTTGAGTGCAATTGAGTCCGCATATTTTTGAAATATCTTCTAATTTATTGCTCTTTTCGCCCAATCTTCTCTACTTCTTGACAAACAAGTCCAAAACTGAAATAGAACAATAATAAACTAGATTAAGTAGAAAATCAACTATATGACGACATAAATGATTAATTCAAAAGTCAAAATAAGTGCACAAAATGCACTTATCACTTGCTCTTGCATTGGTACGAAATGAGACACACTGGGCTGATTTTGTTCAAATATGGATTTTTTATTTTTGAGTTTAGACAGACTAATAGAACAATGTGAAAAAGAAAAGAAATTTAGATTAGCACCATAGAGAAGTGGCCAAGGTTTTTCCTTTTTTTTTTTCATGGTAGTGTCTATCCTACAAATCAAGAGTAATATCTGCAGTGGATAATGAACAGCATGATGACTTCGTGAAAAAATGCAGTCCTAATATAGTATGCTTACCGATAATTTCAGACGGATTGCAAGATCTTACTGTCCACATGAAGGATATTCTAAAAGGCTTGAGGGAGCTGAAGAAATCCTCTGCCTTGGCATTTGAGATGCTACGAGTCTTCTCAGAAGAGCATGACAACAGTGCAGTAAGTTTCTTACACTTAACATCCATTTTTCGGACGGAATATACAGGTTTATGTAATGATCTGATGTTCATGGGCTGCAGGATCTTTGGAATCATAAAGAATTAGCTCAAGAAGATTGCAGCGTCAATGGAGAAGTTCTATCAATTGCTTGCTTCAAAGGCAAAATTTTCTCGGGCCATTCAGATGGAACTATAAAGGTCGGTCATCAGTCTATCGTTTTTCAACCTGTATGCACTGATGTTCATATGTTTTCTTTTCATTCATCCAATAATACTTAATAACATGGCCAATTTCATGAGCAATCATATAATTTTGTTTTGAACTGAGATTGATGGCATCAATTTCGTTTTGAATGCTGAAGGTCTGGACTTGTAAAGGTACCTTACTGCAACTCGTCCAAGAAATTCGAGAACACAGCAAGCCAGTTACCAGATTAGAACTGCTGCATTCAACAGAGAAACTGTACAGTGGTTCCCTTGATAAGACTGTCAGGGTATGATACTAATGTCCAAAAAAAAACTCTCACTGAATCAATTTGGTTTTTTTACCGAAAAAATACTTGCTCAAAATAAAGTATAATAATTTCCATGAAACTATAGTGTTAAGCTTTGTAAACAGAAAAATTTCAATAATTAGTTTTGGTAGGTTTGGTCAATTATGGACGAAGGAATTCATTGTGAGCAAGTTCATGAGACGAAGGATCAAATCAACAACCTTGTAGTTGCAAATAACATTGCTTGCTATATCCCACAAGGAGCTGGTATCAAGGTAAACTATAAAATCTGTTTTCTTGATACTTACTTCGAATATTCTTTTTGATTATTACTTTTTTCTTAGCAAGGAGAGGGGGTTCATACATTTTTTTTGAACTCTAGTTTTAACATTGCTCCATGTTCACATATTTCATCCGAGTGGACATAAAAAGCTGCAGGCGTTTATGTTTAAATGCTGATTTCGACTTTTTTTTTTTTGTAAGGTACATTCGTGGAATGGATCCTCCAAAGTACTAAATCAAAACAAGTATGTCAAGTGTTTGGCTCTTGTACATGGAAAACTATACTGTGGGTGTCATGATAATAGCATTCAGGTATCAAAACATTGACATTTTGCGTTTAATCATAATATGTACAAGGGTCCGTATATAAATCGAAGCTAAACTGATTTTGCAGGAAATCGATTTAGTCACAGGAACATTAGGAAATATTCAGATTGGCTCCAAAAAATTACTCGGGAAAGCATATCCTATCTATTCACTGCAAGTTCAGGATGGACTGCTATATTCAGCTGGTCCTTCTTTGGATGGAGCAACTGTTAAGGTATTATTCCCTAACCAAGCGCGAAGATGAAGATCATTATCACTATTTTTTCAATTATGATCATGAAGCTAAAGTTTTCTGTATGTTGGCATTTACTTTGAAAAGATTTGGAGCACTTCCAATTACAATATGGTCGGATCACTGCCATCAACGCTGGAAGTGCGAGAAATGGTTGTGAACTCGGAACTAATATATTTGGGATGTAAGGGTGGGATTGTGGAAGTTTGGTGCAAAAAGAAGCAAACTAGAGTGGAAACACTTCAAAGTAGTCCCAACGGAAAAATACTTTCCATGGCTCTTGATAACGATGAAGATATGTTAGTTATCGGGACATCTGATGGCAGAATTCAGGTATTATGCTGCTATAAATCTGCTCTTAGACGCGCAATATGCTCAAACATAGCCAAGTAACTTCAATTTTCTCTATGCAGGCATGGGAGCTTAGCTGATTTAGGACAAAGAATCGAAAAAATGTTAACATTATTTACTAGGAATAAGTATGTCTGTATCAGCTATTCAATGTGTATATTCTTCATATCAAATCCAGACTGGAGGATTGTATATAAACAACTTTAATTTATTCAAGATTTTGTTAGAGAATAAAGTAAGTTTGTTCCATATCCATTCATTTGGTGAGTGATTTTAGCTTTCTTTCTATCATTTGTTTTATACTACATGGATGTTTGTTTAGATATATAATTTTGCTTGTCATCCTTGCATATACAGCTTCAGCTAACTCCTTACTGCAAACCATTAGACATAATAGTCTATCATGGCAATCCACAATGGTATGGTGGAATTCCCTTGTGGAAGTTGATTGATGGAGATCTTTGATATACTATTGGAAGACTTGCTTTAGAGTAAAATATGAGTTACTTTACAATTATTTAAATAAATTTTCCTTATTATAGAGTCCCACGAAAAATTTAACCTACTGCTGACATGGCAAACTCTATGTTAGCAGAGCTTCATGTCAACAATTGGGTTAAATTTTCTAAAATGGGGCGGCCCATTATCAAAAGAAGAGTCCCGTCTCCATTGTTTCACTATTCCATTTCCTGCCCTAAATCGCCCCCCAATTGCAGCGCCCATTTTCGAGCAATCCACCACACAGTGGCGTCGTCGACCTATTATGCTCTAGTCGCTGCCCTTGTAAACTCCGCTCGCTAAGATTTTGAACTCCGCAATATTGATCATCGACTGAAATCGCATTTGAAATCCTCTTCAAAGGGTATTATACATGCGCTTTACACATATTAATGAGGATGATAATTTTGATAGTTGTTTTAGAAGCCTAAAGAAAATGGCAGAGACACTAATCTGTCATATTTTTTTTATTTTTTATTTGTCAAATTTTGTTCTTTTAATTTGGAAATTAGTGGTAGAATCACAATTCTGATTATACAATCTCGTATTTATAATTATTTTATTTCTTGATAGGAAAGGAGGCTAAAAGCCCAGACAGTGTATGTGTTTCACAAGTTTCCATATGCCAAATTTCGAAGGTTGGACAAAAATTTGAATCACACGAGGAGGCATATAATTTTTACAACCAATATGCACGCGAGGCTAGATTTAGTGCACGAATAACCAATAATTAAAAAAAAAAACAAATGAAACTTAGGGGATGTTTGTTAGGGATTAAAAATTGTTTTTTGAATAGTTAGTCAAATTTTTTGTCTCTAAAGGCCCACCAATGTCAGACTTTTACACAGAAAAACAAAAAGTCCCTTGCCTCATTTCCCAAATTGTCCCTAATTGTATATGCATGTATTCAATTATTGCGGCTGCTCAGTGTTATTTTGGTCATTGAAGAAATTCCATTTTCATTGTGGCAGACAGATGGCAATTGGTCAAAGGCAAAATAAACCAATTTGAAGAAAAAACTGTTTTTAATCTCTAACAAACAACCTCTTATTGGAAACTCTTTGTGTGCTCTAAGGAAGGACAAAAAAAAGATGTCGTGCCACGAGTTGGGGAGAGAAATCGTGGAAACACACGAGTTGGTTGCAATTCAAGATTATCTGTTGTAGAACAACAAACAGGAAATTTATGGGTTGTGAACAAATTTGTGGCGGAACATAACCATGCTCTAACAACGCCTAGCAGAGTACATTTGCTAAGATCACATTGAAATGTATCGGCCACAAAGAAAGCACTTGAGCAACAGTTTTCAGAAGTCAACATTCCCATGTCAGCAGTTGAGACTCAACTTATGGAGATAAATGCATGAGATCCAGAATTGGTTGGGTATGTGGAAAGAGACTTGAGGAACCATGAAAGGAATATTCGAGAAGAAATTAAGGGTGAATGCGGAGACACTAATTGAGTATTTTTCATTTGAAAAGGAGAAAAGTCATAATTTCTATTTTGATTACGAGACAAACTCAAACAATAAATTTGTTCGTTGTTTTTGGGTCGATTCCGAGTCACGCAGATCATATGCATTTTTTGGCGATACCGTGGTTTTCGACACAACCTACAACACCAACAAGTACTCGATGATTTTTGCATCTTTTGTAAGAGTGAACCACCATGGACAAACAGTTCTATTTGGATGTGGATTATTGAGCGACGATTCGACCGAGTCATTGGTGTGGTAGTTGTCAAAATTCTTGGAGGCCATGCCGGGACAAGCGCCCCAAATAATTATTACAGATCAGGATGCTGCAATAGCAAAAGCTATATTAATAGTGTTGCCTTTGACATTCCACGGGTATTGTATGTGGCACATTTTGAACAAGTTTTCTAAGAAGATGAACGTCATGGTTCATAACGAAGATTATTATATATTGGTCAATATCATTAAATATTTGGAGTCACCTGATGAGTTTGAGGATCGATTGTGTGCAATAATAGAATCAACAAAATTAGGTTGCAATGAATGGTTATGTGGCATGTACGATCTGCACAGTCGATGGGTACCAGCATATGTGAAACATATTTTCAGTGCAGGGATGTCAAAGGTCAGAGAGTGGTCACTTCTTTTTTAAGTGGTACGTGAATCGCAAGAATTCAGTTATGGATTTTGTTACCCATTTCAATATGGTCAGAGAGTGGTCACTTACAGATTTTGTTACCCGTTTCAACGACATGGAAAGTTAGTTGCGGACCACATTGTTATAAGCGAACAACAAAGACTAACATCCAAATTTCAAATAGAGCATCACATGGTTCATATATACACGAAGAAGATTTTGTTGTTGTTTCAAACAGAAATTGATCAAAGTCATTACTATATATGCTTGAAAAAATCAGGCTCTGACGATGCGAAGGTGTATACAGTGGAGAGAGTTGAGCACGAAAAAACTTTTGATCGACATTGGTTGCTTACTCATTATACAGGTAGTTACTTCATTTCCTGTAGTTGTCGGACTTTTGAATTTGAGGGTTATCCGTGTCGCCACATGATTATTTATTTCAAAAAAAAACAAGTGATGCTTCTATTAGACAAATACATCTTATGAAGATGGACTAAGAATGCCAAAGTGAGTGAGATAGAAGATTCGAGTGCTAACATCTCCGATGGAAGGAGTTCTAGTATCTCTTTGATGTTACGACATGGGATGTTGGCACATAAGTCTTCGTTGTTGGTTGATGATGTGGCTTTGACAGATGCTCGCACCACTTTCCTGATGGAGGAGTTCGAAACTTTGCATATAGGAATCAAAGATATAGACGATTGAGGAAATGTTGCCTTCAACAAGAGTAGGTACAAAAATAGAGAAGAAAGTAATACAATACATGATCCAATTTGAGTTAGAGCTAAAGGTTGCGGGAAAAGATTGAAGTCATCAAAGAGAAATCACTTTCGAAGAATATCCGACAATGTTCTAGATGTGGGAAAAATAGACAAGACAAAAGGACATGTCCTAAATTGGCCGACAGGTTAGTTATTAGCTATATGTTTGTTATGATCATTTACTTGCAATTCACACTTTGTTTGTTCAATATGTTTGCTAATATTGTTTATTTTGTTTGTTATGTTAGGTCCACTATGGAGACGTATCAGTCCGATATGAATGACCAAGTGTTTACGCAGGATGATGGAAGAGACGAGGTTACGTTTATGTCTTATGCTAATAGTCAATGTGACATGGACAATTGATTTTTGTGAAACTCTATTTTGTTAGACTAATGTGTCTTTTTTGTTGCAATTCAAGACTAAAATTTATGTAACATATTGTTTGATTTTGAGGATATGTTTGATGATTTCATATTTTATAACATGCCAGCTTAATATGTGGAAATATCCGAGCAACTTGTTCTAATATCCCAGCTATCATTACAAATTAAAACAGGAATTTGACAACTAAACTACATATTACAATGATACAAACAAATGAGGAAATATCCAAGCAACTTGTTATCATTCTTCTATCGCGTCTAATGGACTTGATTTCGTATTTCCACCTTGTCTAACCTCTCCGACAATTTCATGACATGAATATTCAAGTTATTCAACGCTTTCATGTGCATTTCAGATACAACTAAGTGGCTACCAAGTTGTAGTTCAACTTCATCGACCCAAGTAAAGCCTCCACACAAAACGCCATCCTACGAAATCAAAATATTAAGAAACCCAATCAAAAAATACATTCCGAGAATCAACAATTAAACAGATAGAACGTACCTTTACATTATGGCATCTCCAATACCTACAAAGAGGATTATGTGTAGTGTACGATGTGTGTATCTTCATATACGTACCACATCTACATCTAAGATGAGATTGCGCATCATTAACACTGGAGGAAGACATTGATTGATACCTATTTTTTAATCGGATTTCACACCAAAAAGACAAGTCATCTATTATACATTGAAGATATACGATTTTAATTGTTAACAATAAATAAGATATTAATAAGATGCTCAGTTATTATTTCAACCTTTGTGAATTTGGGCCCTCTGCCCTCCGCCTTCCGCCTTCCGCCTTCCGCCTTCCGCCTTTTGTTTGTCAAAACCATGAATGGCATTTCTTCTTCAGTCATCTGCATATTTGTTTCTTTGTAAAATTTGACCCTTCTCTTTTTGAAAAATTCTTTTGGGCGTTTGGTTGAGATTGTGATACACTTAGTGTGGGATTAGGATTTAATCTAAACCTTGGTTAAAAGAAAATATATTCTCTTTGTGTCCATTAATTTTTCTTATTTGATTTCTATTCATACACCAACAATTTATTTGTCAACAATTTTAAATAATTGATTGTGAATAGACCATTTTGCCATTATTAAATTGGTCAAATTTTGGTTATGGACTTGACTTTTGGTCAACTAGTGGATCTTTAAACAAAATTCATCCAGACTCCAAAGATTTTTCTGCAAACACATGCTAAGGAACGTAGGTATCAGGATTAGTAGATTTGAGACATCAAAAAATATTTTTTGTTATTTTAAGTGAAGAATGGTAAAAAAAATGTTCAAGATGTATTTACACTCTTGTAAAGGTTAAGGACCCCAACTACAATTTTTCATTTTTTGTTATTTTTTGTTATTTTAGTTTATTTAAGTTAAGGGCAAAATTGTTAAAATGACTATCCGTAGAATTGAGACCATAAGTGTAATTTACCCTAATAAAAAAGGGTGGTTATATTCACACAACATTTTATTATAAATGCACCACATTTTAATTGCATAAAAAGTCTTCAAATTTTATTTATTGTCACATTTATGTCTTTAACTTTTTTTATCGAATTCTTATATTTAATATTCTATTAATTAACACATTTTGTTCCTACTAACGATTTTCGTCCAAAAGTTCTATTAATGTGCTTTACAATGAAGGACAATCAGTTAATCAAAATTTTGTATTTTTTTTTTTTTTTTATTTAAAAATTCGAGGAGAAAATGGGTCCATTTGTTCTTTCTCAATGAAATTTTTGGACGGAAACATTATCAGAGATAATATGTGATAATTAATCGAATGTTAATAATAAGAATGCGATAAAAAAATATTAGGGACATAAATGTAATAATAAGTAAAGATTATGAAAATTCTATGCAATTTAATTGTCATGCACTTATAGAAAAATGTAGTGTGAATATATTTAGCTAATAAAAATAAAACTAAGAAAAATAAAAATAAAAAATTAGTAAAAGTGGTGCCATTAGTATTTGGCTTTATCAACTACCGTAATCTTCATAAATCTCATATATACCAGAGATTAGAAGTCTCATTTTGATGATTTTGATGGAGATAGGCATAAAATTTCATGAAAATAGGTACGAACAACGTCATAATGTATCACAAAAACCTATAAAAATAAATTTACTATCAAGTTACAACATAATTTATATGCTGCATTGAAGGTAAAAATAAATTCTTAGTTACCCCATTTCCACCATGTGTGTGAAGGGCCTATCACTCAACATTTGGGTGTCATACATCGATGCATAAACATATGAGAAGAAAACTATAAAATAACTCACAAGTCTTCTATTTACATCATTTATAAATAATTAATATAAGGAGGCTTCTTGTAAGCGCAGTTAAAAAGCAAGCTCTCAACCCTAATCCACTGAGGCATATCCTGCGATTTATATCTTTCACCAAGATCCCAGGACATGAATGGTGGAAGCTCTCGAAGTTAGAGTGGTCCCATTAGTTCAACATTTTTTTATAAGTAATTAATTCTTAATTTCTATTTTAAGATCGAATTACCGAAAAGGCAATGTTTATACCACTTAAGCCGTCATTAAATTTATGTATAAAATCATATGACATCCCCAATGTTTAAACCCATTCCTTAGAACTCAAAAATAACATTTTAGTATTTAAATAGATGTTGGTATCAATGACTTGTAAAATCAACACTAGATTTGTTATGGGGTTTTGCGACTCTTTTATCTATATCCAATCACTCAAAAATCTTAACCACAACAAAGTAACATGTTTACTAAGGTTTAAGAACCAAAAACACTAAGAAACTATCAGGAATGATTTCTTAAACACCAGTAACAAAGTATAGATTGTTATAAGAAAATGGTGGATCCTATATAATAAATAAATAAATAAAATATACATTAGATAAACATGCAATATAATTGGTATTTAATACAAACTAAGCACCGATGCTTAAAAAACTATATCCCTATACCAACTTATGAATAAATAATCCAACTAGTCAATTAGTGACCAAAACTGAATATTCATGAAATAATCTTCAAGTCAAAATGTTGACCGATTTTGCTGATTAAGTTTAGGATAAAAATAAGTTTATGTGATAGTCCAACCCCCTTGTATAATTTATGGGAGAGTCTAAAGTCAAATTAAGAGTAGGATAAAAATAAGCTAGTACCAATTAATTTTAATAAATTTCTTAAGATTTATGGATTCTTTTGGATTTGATAGGTTTAAATAGAATTCTACATAATCCATAAAATTTTTACAATATTCTATGTTATAGATTTTAATGGATTCGTTAGTAAATGAAAAATTGCCAGTTGAACTTAGTAGATTATTAAAAGGTTAGTAAATACAAATTTATAACACTAAAATCGACTAGTTTTGTACATCTTGACTTATTAAATTTATATAAATATAATGTGTGTTTTATTTGAAATTAAACAAGTTATTTAACATGTATTATGCATCATTATATGAAAAAGAGAACATTTGATTTTTTAATTATTATTATTATTATTATTATTGGAATTTGATGTCCAATTTATAATTTTTGTAGGATTTGTATTTTACACTAAATGTAGAATTTGCCTATTAAAATAGAATATATTGTTAAAATATCGAGTCTCTCACCAAAAAGAAATTTATTTATCTTCATTTTAAATTTATTACATGAATTAAATGAGGAAAGAGTTAGTATCTTGAAATGTTTGACATTATAAATTCTATTTTGGAAAATATTGGTATATCATAAATATTATTTTATTATTTTATTTTAATAGAGTTCGTAGCATGTATTTATAGGTTTTTTTTATTTTAATCACTCATTTTGTACAAAATGAATTTTGAATTTTTGAAAAATAAAATAAAAATAAAATAAGTTATGGATTCAAAATCTATTAAAATTCTTTTAATTAGTGAAATCCTCATAAATTCTATCATTAATAGATATCACCACCAATTTATGTGACATTGAATCTCTTGATTTATTTTTCAATGAAATTGTGATGTATTTTAATGCATTGGACAATAAATCAGGACATTATTATCACCTAAACTGGTAATAATATATACTAATAATAGATAACATTATTCACTTGGAATCAATTGTGCCTTTTCCACCAAAATTCATCTCTTTCCCACCCTAAACTATGATTGGCAAAATATGACACCAAAGCCCAAATGTACTTTACTGGTCGAATTCTGCAAACTGGCTGGTCGGGTCAAACATTAGATTGGTCCGAAACCCTAATTTCACTTTTTATACCAAAACCCCCAGAATTTTGTTTCCACCAAATTCTAAAAGATCGTTTCTAAGGGCTAATTTGAGCAAAAGTTTGAAAATGCTAGGTTTCTAGCTATTCCTAAAACTGCAGTTTAGCCCCAAACTTTCTTAGAAATTTTAAATGAAGCCCAATTTGGTTTCCTGTTCCCATCATTTTCACTAGTTGCAATATTGCATGAAACTAATCATTTTCTCTGCCGACAGCAGATTTTTTAACATTTAAACTTTAGTCCCTGAAAAGCTAAAAATTGCAAATTGACTCATAACTCGGCACTTGTGCAAAAAATAAGTTCTAGTCACTTTCTAAATTTTTTTTTTCTCGATTAACAAAATATTTTCAATTTAAATACTTCGTAAATGAGCCACATACATATTGTTCACAAAGTTTCGGGACATTGCATTGGAGGCCTTGGATTTGTTTCTTAAATTATAATAGAAAATTATTAGCCCACGAGGGCTAACTTGGCTTGATAGGACGTGGTCTGAGTGTGTGGACTGAGTACGACCCACATAATTCTTTGACGTGCTGAGATTAGCCTATAGACATTAAATATAATTCGTGTGTGATTCGTCACAAATTCAGTATAAGTCGAGAGTGGCCGACACGACCTAATTTACATACTAGTGCCAATAAAGGAAGCAACTAGCACACATTCTTCCCAATCCTTACAAATTGATTCCCGATGTGTACAAAAAGCGGCTTTAATTGTTTTTTCTATGTAACCAATGACTTAACATTGTTTTCCTTTGTGTGTAGTGGGAAAGTTAATTGGCAACAAATTCTCTTATAATGCATTGATATTTTACTAGTAAAATTTACTTTTTTCTATTGCTTCTTCATATTATTATTATTTTCAAGCACTACACAATACAAAACAAAAATTATATTATGGATTTAATAAAGAGAAAAGAATATAATAGCCGTTCCACCCAATATAATCCATACATGCAAAAACAAATTATGTTCTTTGTTTCCTCCGGTAAGAGAAACTAGTTATTAAACTTCCCATTTCTCCATCAACACATTTTCCCTTGTACACACAAAAAAAAATGGAGAATTCCGATGTGGAAAAGACCCCCGAGCAGCTCGTCAGCCGTAAAGGAGGTCTTCGGGCTATTCCTTTTGTTATAGGTAAATTTTGTATGTTCAAACGAGTCGAGTTGAGTCGAGAACTACATATCAACTATATATATGTGTTCTATATGTTATTAATAGATATTTGTATAATTTGTGGCTTCAGCAAATGAGTCATTTGAAAAGATAGCCAGCTTTGGACTTCTGCCAAATATGATATTGTACCTTACAATGAAATATCATTTTGATGCTGCAACTGGAACAAGCATTTTGTTCATATGGGGAGCCACTTCCAATTTCATGCCAATTTTGGGTGCTTTCCTTTCTGATTCATATTTGGGTCGATTTCTTGTGATTGGCATGGCAACAATTGTTAGCCTTATGGTTAGAAATTCTCTCTCTTTAAATTCCTACTTATATTAAGACTTAGGACTAGCTCGTTTGAGAACACTAATCTTGAAATCCGTGTACTCATTTGAACTTAATAGGCTATAGATCTAGAGTTCTATCTTAATATTTTTCATTTTTATTCAACGTGAGATTTATCCCTTACATAGATCAATTTAACCAAACATAAACAATCCGCGTGAAGAAAACTAAAGGATATGTCCCCTTTTATGCGAACCAAACTAAAGGATAAGGATAGAGGGAACAACTTGGAAAAAATTGAATTTAGTCACCACCAATGTTTTAAACCCTAACGAATACACATGATCATTTGAAATTTGATTCAAATACTTGATTGCAGGGGCTGGTTGTACTGTGGTTAACAGCCATACTTAAACAGGCAAAGCCACCTCCTTGTGATGAAATTTGTATCAAACCAAATGCAGGCCAGATTGCACTTCTTTTCACATCATTTGTGCTTATGTCCATTGGAGCTGGTGGCATTAGGCCATGTTCTTTAGCATTCGGGGCCGACCAATTCGACAACCCGGAAAACCCGAATAACGAAAGGATTCTGCACAGCTTTTTCAGTTGGTATTATGCTTCTGTTGGGATATCACTCATGATTTCACTCACTGTAATAGTTTATATTCAATCGGAATACGGTTGGGTCGTGGGGTTCGGAGTACCCGTTGGCCTCATGTTGGTATCTGTTATTGCTTTTTTCTTTGGTACAAATCTTTACATTAAAATGAAGCCAAACAAGAGTATGCTTACTGGTTTTGCTCAAGTTACAGCGGCAGCATGGAAGAATAGACACATTGATTTCCCATTAAAGGATTCTGATGGATGCTATTGTCATGGCAATGATTCAAAACTTGTTGCACCAACAAAAAGATTAAGGTTAGTTAATACCTTGTTTAGAACTAGATATCTGTATGCTCACACGTTTCGTAAGAGGGTTCTTGAGGCATGGTTGTTCGAGTAACATCCTTACACTGGGATCATCAGAAAGTGAACCAGATGTAAATATCGTGGAGCTATCGCGAGAATATGAACAATACTACCAATTCTTGTTAAAACAGAAAGATTTTGCTCTGATATCCATTTTCTTGTGTGTTCTTATAGGTTCCTAAACAAAGCCTGCATTATTCAAAACCCGGAGAAAGACTTAAACCCTGATGGTTCAGCTTCAGATCCATGGAGTCTATGTACAATCCAGCAAGTAGAACAGCTCAAATCACTGATCAAAGTACTCCCAATGTGGTCGACCGGCATCGTCATTGCTATCACCATTAGCCAACACTCATTTCCAGTACTCCAAGCAAACACCATGAACAGACAATTGATTGGAAACTTCAGTATCCCTTCAGGCTCCTTCGGCGTGTTTGGAATCCTTACTTTAACAATATGGATAGCTATTTATGATCGAATCCTCGTTCCTCATATAACGAAGTACACCAACAACCCGCGTGGGATTCCTATCAAATACCGTATGGGAATCGGACTATTCCTTTCTTGTCTCGCCTCAGCCGTGTCTGCATTGGTTGAAAAGAAACGTCGCGCAAGAGCCCTTGAAGAAGGATTGGCAGAACTTCCAAAAGCAGTGGTGAAAATGTCAGCAATGTGGCTAGTTCCACAGCATTGCTTAAGTGGATTGGCCGAGGCGTTTAACTTCATAGGCCAAATCGAGTTCTATTATTCTCAGTTCCCCAAGAACATGGCTAGTATTGCAGTGGCACTTTTCACATTTGGATTGGCCGTTGCTAACTTGATTGCGAGCTTAATAGTTACTATTGTGAATCATTATTCACAAAAGGGTGGGAAAGAAAGTTGGGTTTCGACTAATTTCAACAAGGGACATTATGATTATTATTGGTGGATTCTTACAATTCTTTGTGTGGCAAATCTGTTCTACTATATCATTTGTAGCTATTTTTATGGGAATTTTGAAGAAGAAAAGGTCTGGAACAAGGACGAGGATGAAGACAAGGACAAAAATGGTGCCTTGATTGAAATGGCAAAATCAAAGGAGTCTCCCATTATATATTAGCTATTAATTGAGTCATGTTTTTGTTCATTTTGTTTTCATTGTTTGGTAAATGTCTAGAAACTTGTTACAGGTATCAAGTGCCAATATATATATTTTCCCTTGTTTGTAGTTAGAATTGGAATATTAATGTCGTGAATAAGATTTTAATTTATTTTTCATCTTTAGTTCTATATGGTATATTCCAATTCCCCATATAAATGTCATATGTTTGTATTTTACTGGTTCATGTAAAATGCAATTAACTAGCTTGCGAGTTGAAAATTTTTGTGATTAAACACCACAAATAACTTGGTTAATGGGGCGGAAATTCCCGCTTCAATACTTATATAACCATAAATTTTGCATAAAGAGATATAATCGACTACGAATGTAGAAAATGTGTAAATTGAGCGGACCTGGAAAACTTGTAAGTGATTCTATTACTTAGGAGAATCTTATTTTTAACCATTTTTAAGATTTTTAGTGAATTAACTCTAAAAAGACTCGTAATATTTTCAGTTTTGGATTAAGTGTGTGTTTGATTTTGATTAAAATTAGATTTTTGTAAAAATAATGGAAAACCAAAAACTCATTATATGAAATGTATGATTTTGAAAAATCGATTTTTTGTAAAATAAAATGTTATGGGTCTCATGAAATGTGAGGTTTAAATTAATTGTTGATTTTGATTTTAACTTTTTTAACAAATTGTGGTTATATTCATACCACATGTTTTATACATGTACCACATTTTAATTTCATTAAAAGTCTTTAATCTTTATTCATTATCACATTTATGTCTTTAACTTTTCTTTGATCACATTCTTATCTTTAGCATTCTATTAATTAGAATATTTTCTTAATAACTATTTTTGTCCAAAAAATCTATTAGCGTGCTTTAAAATGATAGACAAGTATATAGTCATAATTTTTTATTTTTTTATTTTTTTAATTATTTAAAAATACGAGAGACAAATGAATCATTTTACTCTTAAGAAAGTTGAAAAGAAATAAATTTATAGAGAATTTCAATTGTGCCCAAAATTGAAATGTGGATAAGAAATATGATAATTTGTGATAATATTTGCAAATATGTCATTTTTCAAATTTTAAATATACCCTTTTGTAAAAATGATTACTTTTTTATGTGGCTAAGATTTAGCAGTAGTTGAAATTTATATAATAGCTTATAAGAGAAGCTATCAGTACAAAAATCGACATATCAATTTAAAATCGACATATCCGTCCAAAAAAATGACATTTGAAAAAAAAAAATGAAAATGAAATTGACAATAAGGGCAAAAATCGACAAAAACAAATTTTTTTCCCCAAAATCGATAGATACAAAAAAAAATTGTAAAAAATTCGACAATAAGGGCACAAACAACAACAAAAAAATTCCACCCCAAAAAATCGACAATTCCAAAAAAATTGACAATAAGGAACAAATTTTTTTCTCCAAAAATGAATAATAAGAGCAAAACATCGACAAATGGACAAATAAATCAACATTGTGGTCAAAAGTCGACAAAAAGAGATCGACAAATCTATCAAAAATAATTTGTCGACATCGACAACATTTCTTTCTATTTTTGTAGATGATATCGACAAAATGGACACTACATCGACAAATTACGCACCCATTTTGTCGATGTCGACAAAATGGACAGTCATTTTGTCGATGATATCGACGTCCATTTTGTTGATAAAGAGACGAGTTGTGTCCATTTTTTTGTTTTCGACCAAATGTAACAAATCTTATTATTTGACAACAAATTAGATCGACAAAATTTGTAAATTAAACTCATTATCTAATACACAACAACATAAAATTATATCGGAAAAAAAAATAGAGGTACAGTATATCAAATTTAAGTTTCGTGTAATATACAACAAAAATACAGTAATTTTTTCAACTGGTTCAAATTGCTCAAAAACTTATTCTCCAACTAATTTATGATTAATATCTTATAACTGATTCAAAAAATTTCAAATCGGACGACTTTTTCAAATGGCTCAAAAACCAGTAACAAATGTACTTATGACAAGAATAAGAGAATCAGGTTACAAAATTAACAAAGATGAGTGGGAAATAGAGCTTAGGTCAATGACAATAGATGGGGGAGAGAGAGAGAGAGAGAGAGAGAGAGAGGAAAATGAATATAATAGATATTCAATTGGGAATCTAAGAATAATTTTTTCCAAATTTTTAAATTTGATCAATTCATCAAATATTATAAAAATAGGTATATTTCAAAATACACATATGAAATCAAGTAGTTTGTCCACTTCCCTCTTCAATTTAATCAAATTTTGTCTTTGTCGTGTTGAGTGCGTGTATGTAATAAAAACATAGAGAATTTTGAATGGTGCCCAAAAGTAAACTGGAGATTGGAAATATGATAATTTGTGATCACATTTCTAACTATGTCATTTTTAGATGCAAAATTTTTAATATATTTTTTGTAAAAATGACTACTTCTTTGTGTAGCTAATATTTAACAGTAGTTGAGACTCATATAATAGCTTATAAGAGATGCTATCAGTTCAAAAATCGACAAATCAATTTGAAAATTGACATATTCATCTAAAAAATTGACATTTGAAAAAAAAATTAAAAATTAAATCGACAAAAATATCGACAATAAGGGCAAAAATCGACCAAAAAAAATCCCCAAAAATTGACAATAAGGGCAAAAAAAAAATCAAATAAGGACACAAAGCGACCAAAAAAGGTTTTTTGGTAAAAAATTGTAAAAAATCGACAAAAAAATTTTCTCCAAACAACAACAATAAGGGCAAAACATCGACAAATGGGCAAATAAATCAACATTGTGGTCAAAAGACGACAAAAAGAAGAAAAAATCGACAAATTTGTCTAAAAAATTGGTCAACATCGACAACATTTATGTCCATTTTTGTTGATGATGTCGACAAAATAGGTACAGATAAAATGGACACAAATTAGTGCTCATTTGTCAACAATTTGGTTCCCATTTTGTACATAGACAAAATGGGCGCTCATTTTGTCGATGATATCGACGTCCATTTGTCCACGAATAAACGAGTTTTGTGTCCATTTTGTCTGTTTTCGATCAAATATAATCAATTTCATTCTTTGACAACAAAAAATACCAACAAATTAGATCGACAAAATTTGTAAATTAAACTCAATATGTAATACAACCTACTAATATACAATTTAAATCGAAAAAAAATTATCCAACAACATAAAATATATCGACAAAAAAATAGAAATACAGTATATCAAATTTATCTACAACAAAAATACACTAATTTTTTCAACTAATTCAAATGGCTCAAAAAATTATTCATCAACTAATTTATGATTAATAGCTTATAACTCGATTCCAAAAAAATTTCAAATCGGACGATTCCAAAAATTTCAAATCGATCGACTTTTTTCAAATAGCACAAAACCAATGACGGATGTATCAATGTATTTGAATTTGGGATCGGTCAAAGGCGATGATTACTTCAAGAAACATTAGTTGGCGATGATAGTTCTTCAAAGTTGAAGAAAAAGATAGTTGAGTTTTTAGCATTTGTTATCTTTTTATGCTTTCTATACCTTTTTGTTTATTGTTTCTTATGATTATGTGTTTTTCTCTGATTTTTATATTTTCGAGACTATTCCGAATCAAATGAAGAAATATTAAAAAAGCGTTCTAGTAGAGATTGAAGTGAAACTTCAATCAAATGAAAAAATTTTGAAGCAATGCACGAAATTGAGGCAAAGTGGAATCAAATGAAATTATTTTGAAAGCGCTTGGCGGAGATATGAGTCAAAAATAATCGAATGAAGAAATTCATAATCGACTTCTTTGAGCTTGAACTCAAAGTTCAATTTAATATTCAACGAGGAAACAAATAAAACAACTTGAAGAAAGTGAAATCGAATGAAGATATTCTAAAGCGAAAGTGGCAAATGTTGAAGCAAAGTGAATGACTTGCAAAATGTTGAAGGTATGTCTACATTTTAGATCTAAGTCACTTTTCAAATGTATGTCACTTTTTGGACACGTTTGTCACTTTTGTTAAAGAAAGAACACGATGAAGGTCATTTTTAACAAAGAAAGTGACAATGCCACTTTTTTGCTCTAATATCACTTTTTACTATGGAGTATGTCACTTTTTAAGAAATTTATGTAACTTTTTATATAGATATTTATGAGACTTTTTATTTATTCTTATGTCTAGAATCTCATGGAAAAATGTTGCTAATGATACAATGGACATGAAAAAGAATGCAACCGATTATCCTAGTTTTTCATTGGGTATTGAGTTTGATTGTTGGAAAAGTATTGAGATCACTTGGCTGAAACTAATGTGGAAAGGTATTATTCAATTCTAAATACATTGTATTTTTAATTTGATATTTACTTTTTTGTTATTGTGCACTATATAATGTGACTTATTTATTTTTATTAAATCTATTGATGAAAATATAATAAATTTTAATGAAAAGGACTAGAAGATTGTTGATGATGTTAGTCGTTCATGGTTTAGCTAAAAATGCATTAAGATGTATTTTTTTCACATTTTATTTGTTTTACTTTGTTAGATCCGCTTTTTTGTCTTTGTAAAAGTAAGAAATCTTTTAATGCTTTTATTTAGACCGTTGATGTAAATGATGATGATGTTGAATTGAGAGATGAGGATTGGCAAAAAATTAATGAGATTCGCGGTGATTGTTTAGCTAAACATAAACATAAAGTGGCAATTGTTTGTTTGATTATTTTTCATTTGAAAGACTTATTTTGTGTGTTCCGCACAATATAACTCTGACACTTTTAAATTTTGCGACATTTTTAGGCGGATGATGAAGTCATCCTCGGGATGCGCCTGAAGAGGCAAAAAGAAACCCTGCACTTCTTGGGTCTCATGGGTAAATCAATATGATTCTCACAATTGGGTACTTCTACATGTACAGGAACTTCTCTTTATGGGCGACGTATGGTGAAGAATGCGTTTGCATTCAAAGTTGGGTTGTGCCCCCATTCGCACCCGGATGTGGAAGCATTCGAAAGAGTTGGTACAAGGAAGGGTTGGTGACGAAAATAGTAGTATGATACATAATGTCACTTTTTAATAAGAAAGTGACATACATTATTTTATCCAAATGTGTTTGTATAAAATTTAATCAACCATAGAAAAGATTTGTTATTCAAATGTGTTTGTATAACTTGCATACATTGTTATGTCACTTTTTGAGTAAAAGTGGCCGAGGCATGTCACTTTTAGGGCAAAAGTGATGAGCGTATCACCTTTCATCAGTCTGGAATTCCATATTCAAGATCTAAAAAAAAATGATATATTAATGCTTGATCATGATCAATAATTCATGTCACCCATAATACACAACAAATAACAAGTTAAATCTTGCAATTAAATCAACCATAGAGAAGATTTTATTCAAATGTGTGTTTGAGTAACTTGCATACATTGTTACTGTCATTTTGAGCAAAAGTTACAGAGCATGTCACCCACATGACAAAAAGAGGCAGCAGTATATCCTTTCAATCCCTGCTCACAATTCATATTCAAGATAAAAATTGATGCATTAATGGTTGGTCATGTCAATAATTCATGTCGCTATATAATGCACAAACAAATATCGAATAAAATCTTACATTCAATCAACCATATATGATTTTGATTCAAATTTGTTTCTAACTTATACACATTGTTACATCACTTTTTGAGCAAAAAGTGACAGAGACCATCATCACTTTTAGACAAAAAGTGATATGGCATGTCACTTTTCTATCCCTAAGCCTCAATTCATTCTTAAGACAAAATAACGATACATTAATATTTGTCTAACTTGCATACATTGTTGTTATTTTGATCTAAAGTGACGACGTCACCATGTCACCTTTTACCAAACAAAAAGTGACATAGCATGTCACTTTTCTATCCACAAGCCTCAATTCATATTCAAGAAGAAATAACGATACATTAATGTACATGTCCCGGTTTGCCTGCATATAAATGTTCTCATCACATTTCTTAAGCAAAAGTAACATAGCATGTCACTTTTCTAACCCAAGCCTCAATTCATATTTAAGACAAAAATGATACATTAATGTTTGATCATGCTCAATAATTCATGTCACTTCATAATATTTTGTTAAACCATTTTCTTCGCTATTATTCCTCATCTTTTGTATAACTCCGTTGGTTCTTGACGTAAAATATTCCAGGACAAGAGGCTAAAACCACTTGTAAGGTGTTGGTTCCAAAGCTTCCACGCGTGAAAAGCGAATTAGTTTTGCTTTAATAATTTGATTTTTTATATTGAATAGATAGAATGTATTGTTTGCCTTTAATTATTAGTTAATGTTTTATTTGTTCTTTGCGTTGGTGATTGTAGAATCTATGTGATTAAATATCTTTGAGTATTTCCATCAATAAAATGTTGAAGGAGATGCTAAAGACATTGATATTGTACGTGATTGACTGCAATTTTTGTAAATAATATTTTTGTAGTAGGACTACATATTATCATGTATAATGTAGTGTATATAGTGAATGTAGTTTCATGTAAATAGGATTAACAATGTAGGTTTGAAAGTTTCTATGCAAAAATGTAAGTACAAAATATATTTTGTATCTGGTGACATGCTATTCTATATTGACAAAACATAATTATATTGGATGATTTTTTTCAAACTGTTGAATATAAGATTGTGAAGTGGATCTAATTGATATATTACTTTGAGATCAAGAATAAGAGAATTCAAATCACAAAATAACAAAGAAGAGTGGGAAATGGAGCTTAGAACGACGATAATAGTGGAAGATGTAAGGAGAGAGAGCGAGAGAGAGCGTGGAAAGATAAGAAAATGAATTTAATATATATTCAATTGGGAATTTAAGAATAATTTTGTCTAAATTTTTAAATTTAGTCAATCCATCAAATGTTCTAAAAAATAAGCATATTTCAAAATACACATATAGAATCAAGTAGTTTGTCCAATTCTGTCTAAATTTAATCATGGGAAAAAAGCAACAAAAGCAGAATAAGGGATGATAAGGGCAAATCTAAGATCCATGCTAATTTGTAAGAATGAAATTTCACCAATTTCACTGATAGCCCGTTTGATTTGTACATGAATAAAAAATATCTAAATTATAATTATTTGAATAATAGTTTTTTCATTATCTAATTTAGTTCAACTAAATATAGAAATTTAAAAAAAAAAATCACTGTTAAAAATTCAATTTTTCGTATTAAAAAAAATTAATTGAATTCCTTATTATTAACTAAACCAAAAATAAATAAATAAATAAACTAAAAAAAATAGATGGAGCGATAGAGGACAAGGGCCTAGGATGTAGATGTCAAAAAAAAAAAAATTTCTTTTATGTTACGTTAGTTTTTTAAAAAAAAAAATTAAGTAAATCCACATCCAAATAAAAAAAAAAAAAATTGTCCTCCTCTTCATAATGATAAAACTTCTTCTCATTTTTGTTTAAATTATAATCATAATAAAAATATATCCAAACATTAATTCCGTCTAAACAGAATAAGACATTTTAGTCGTTATTTTTAAATATTTTGACATGAAAAACAATATTGTTGGTTCCCAATTAATATATGCTTATTAAGGAACAAATTATAACCAAAATGGCCATAATTATAATGGCAACTTTTTTACAGTGCAGTTCAGGCGTGTCAATACACCTCTAAGGTGATAACGGTACACACTAATCTAATCTATTAAGACAGAAATTCATACATTCTTTACCCAATACTCTTGATGTATCATTTCACGAGTGAGCCATAATTGGGAAGGCGTCGTAAATATCTGGATTCGACCCTTTTCTGGAAGTTTGGCACAACAATTTTTACGCAGCTTACTCCAGTTCCTTGAGGAAATCAATATTGTCAACAAAGACCTGCAAGATTCAAACGAGACTCTGATTTTGAATCATAAATATACGTTATTATGAGTAATGCTATCTACCACTGTGTTTAACACCAGTCTTAAATGATAAGTTTATTGGACTTATCATGCGTTGCCACCTACACTGGTATTAAATAATAAATATAGCATTACTCTATTATTATAGCACTAATGTCGCTTCGCAAACAAAGGTTCGCCTAACTGCCTGGGATAAAATACACGTCTACCATTCTATCCTATTCTTAACAAAGCCACAGACAAAAACCTTTTCAAGTTACTAACCAAACATAAAGTACTGACATACAAAAATATGAAGAGCACTCGATTGGAGCTCGTCACAATTAGTTAAGGTTATCCGTTCAATTAACTTTAAGTAGTTTCTCCAAGCAATATATAATTCCACTACAATCAGCAAAATAAAAAGGAAAATGTAAATAGCATCTAGCACAGTAAGTTCTAGCTTTCAGATGGATGGAAATTCAGCGGGAGACTTGCTGCGCCGGGAGCATCCCGTCTCAGAAGTTAATAACTTCTTTTGTTTAGTTATCTATTTGTGGCTTGTTCGGTAAGGTGTATTTTATTGGAAGTGCCAAGGAAGAAAATAAGCTAAATAATTGTATACCGTACTATTAGTCCTATATAGTAGTGCATACCAAACATAAATTTGTGGTACATTTGGCTTGCCATATTAGACCATATAAGGATGAATTTAATCATATTCGGTGTTTGGTGAAGATAATACGGGGACTAAATTAATCCAGTCAACTTCTATTGTACTATGTGGACCGGATAAAATAATCCAAAGTAGGGACCTGGGTTAAGGTGGATTAAAATCAATTAACACATACTCATAAATACCTTAACTCCCTTCCATCCTCCTTTTTATTAGTTGCAAAAAAAAAAAAACCGAGAAACGAAAACACAATTCAAAAATTTAAATCAAAAACTAGATCACGTAAATTTACTTATCAGTAAATCAGTTTTCAAATAAATAAACTTTTTCTAATCAAAGTTAAAAATAAGTAAGTTTCTTTCAAAAACCTAACCTTTTTTTAGTTAAAAGTAAGAAAATAACTTCTTGTCTTCTTTTTCTATAAACCCTCAAAACCAATGCTTTGTATCCTGCAAGTGACATATTCCTTAAAGGAGACTTAAAAGTTTCCAAAAGCATCTTACATTGCTCCTCGTAACATTTATCTGAGGTTCTTACTGCATTAAGGTTTGAAAAAAAGGTTTGATTGATTATTCGACTGTCAAAACTTAGATCTAAGAATTGCAACACACAAATAGATATATTTAAGCTAACATAACAAATAACATTATTTCCAACTGTCTCCAATATGAAAATTATTGCTTAGAATATCTTCTTCCTATAGGGATCATTGCTACCACTTGAACTCAAGATTTCACATAACAAATGAAATTCATTGCCTATAAAATCCTACTATATGAATCATTGCCACCACTTCAACACCTAATCTTCCTTTAGACATAATAATTTAAATTTATCGAAATGGATTTTTGTTTAGAGCTCGAGTTCCTTATTCGAAATTCATAAACCAAAATGGTGTAAAACAAATATTGATTTAAAACTGAGAGGAATAGGCACACCAATAATGCTATTCGAAAACAAAGTCAATCAATTTAAAGCAGCAATAGTTTGGTCTAAGAATATTTAAGCAATGAATATTGAAAAGCAAAGGTCATACCGACTTCCAACCATCAGGATCAAGACACGCAGTAATCTTGGTATTAATACCAGGTAAAGGTCCAGGTTCTCTGGTAATTACTCCCCCACATAGCTTAATTGCTTCTGCAGTTTTGTAAACATCATCTGTGCCTATTGCTATCTGCAAGAAACACATAATCAGTCGGCATATTCAAAATTTGGATTTTCGAGTCACTGAGCGAAATCTATCATGTCAAGCATAGCAGAGTTAAGATAATGCTAGGAAAATCAAAAGTTTCTACCTGAGCGTAAGCATTTCCTTTCTCGTATTCAGTAACACCATAATTGTATGTCAACTCCAGGACCGTATTTGTATCTTCCGGACCATAGCCCATCATTGCGATTGTATACTGCAGAGAGGACCAAGAGCTCGCATCAATACATAGGGATCTCCACATGTGCGTTCACAGAAAGACTTGCAGGCAGCAAATAGTGCAACCAAGATATAGCATGTTTGGCTAAAGCTTAAAAGGAGGTAGAAGCTACTTCTAAGCTTTAAGTAACTTTTGGTTACCAAACATATTTGGACATATTACTTTTTTCTTACTTTTAAGCAAAAAAAAAATCTTATTTTGAAAGTAATAATTACCTTGCTCTCAAAATAAGTAACTTACTTATTTCTAACTTTAGACTAATAAAAACTCATTTTTTAAAACTTCCTGATTTAATTATAAGTAAACTTCTTAAGCTTAGCCAAACATGATTTAATTTTACATCCAGGGCGATCTGGGATTAAATGAAGTGTAGAATTACAATGACATAGATCCAGATGCAACTATTAGGGAAAAGCTAGCTGTATGACAAAGAAAAAAAATTGGTAAATCAATAACATCTAAATCCCCCACCCCAAAAGTTAGCAAATGTGCAATTAATCAGATCTGCATTAAATACAAGAGCAAAACATACCAAAAAAAGTATGGTTTTACAGAATCAATTTAAGAGTTATAAGTTTGGAATGCTTAGTGATTTTCAAGAATGTTTAACAATCAAGTGAGCAAGTCAAGAATCAGACAACAGAAATCTTTTAACATGTACTGGAAACCAGATGGCACTTAAAACATTGCTTCAAAACACGTCGGGTGAGATATCATGAGAATGAGAGAAACAGTTGCACGTAGGGAAAGGCTAGCCAAAATAAAGTCTCAGGCACATGACATTTGTTCCGAAAATTCCAACACACACACATACAGACGAAATATTACTAAATGATAATCTTTTCTATCAACTTGACCTAATAATGAAATATCAGGATTACCTTGTATTCAGGATTATCTCGCTTGCGAAGAAGCTCCATGCCAAAAGCCTAAGAAATTAGACATAACTTAGAGCTTATGCAGAATAAAGGACAGCTAAGGCAAAGCTAACAGATGAAGCTGCAAAGAATAATATTTGAGGGATAAGTAATACACTGTACTATTTCAACAATGACGTTGGAGGATTATGAAAATATTAAAATATAGTGCATATCTTATTTCCAGAAAGCAGACCTCACCTTCTCATAGAACTCAATAGAACGATCAATATCTCCTACTCGAAGCATTACTTGACACAACGGCTCAGGTGTAGGACCTCTCTCCAGAAGTTCGAACTTATAACCATCGGGATCTTCTATAAATGCAATCACTGTTTTGCCACCTTTGACAGGACCGGGTTCTCGGGTAACTATACCACCCTTAGCTTTTATGAGATCCACAGTCTTTGTTACCTATTTGTAACAGTACCAATATTAAGCAATTCTATCCATTCTAAAATTAGAGTAATAATGTGAGGGAGTGAGTGAGTGAATGTGTGCGCTCACGCCTGTGCACATGAGCATGCACAAGCGTGCACGTGTGTGTGTGTGTGTGTGTGTGTGTGTGTGTGTGTGTGTGTGTGTGTGTGAGAGAGAGAGAGAGAGAGAGAGAGAGAGAGAAAAGAATCATGCAAGCATGCTTTTAAAACAAAGATAAATTCCTTAGAATCGAATGTCAACACTAAACTCGTCATCTTTCGAAAGGTCAAGAACTGTATCATGCTAGGATATTCAGAAAGCACTACAGATAACAAAATAAATGAAAGGAAAGTATCAATTCAATGCATTAATGGATGGGGACTCATGGCACTGCCCGGAAGGGTTGATTCCTGAATCCCACTATTCGTTTATGAACTCCGTAACCAAGCACCTAGTATAATAAAAAAACTCGAAAGATGAAGGCATTTTACCAAATTCCTACAGCAAGACATAATACTCTTTATAAGAGTTAACTAGTTTAAAGAGAATTTGAACATATGCAACTGAAAACTGCAGAACAAAGCTATTGGAGTCTTTGAGGTTATAGCTATCAAGACACATCATCTAGTTTCAATCGTATCTACTGCATTCTTATAAAAATAGACAGAAACTTACATCCTCAACTACAATGCCAAAATGGCCGAAAGCCTACAGCAAGACATAATACTCTTGATAAGAGTTAACTAGTTTAAAGAGAATTTGAACATATGCAACTGAAAACAGCAGAACAAAGCTATTGGAGTCTTTGAGGTTATAGCTATCAAGACACGTAATCTAGTTTCAATCGTATCTACTGCATTCTTATATAAACAGACAGAAACTTACATCCTCAACTGCAATGCCAAAATGGCCAAAAGCGGTCCCAATATCATATTTCTCAATCCCATAATCTGACAGCATCATCAGATAAACACAGTATTAATGACAAATCAACTTAAGCTGGTAGAGTAAGCACATGCCCCCAAAGTGAGGCACAGCATATTAATATTTGTGCATTCAATTGATACTTAGCACAGATGAAGAAAATAATAGTTTGGGAAAACTGCTGAATGCTTACTGTATGTGAGTTCAATAACAAAGTGAGAATCTTCTGGCCCATATCCAAGAAATGCATTTGTATATCTTTCCTCGGGTATATCACGTTTCCTAAGCAGTTTCATCCCAAGACACTCGGTGTAAAATCTGCAGCCACCATTTGATTATATTTACATAACCAACTGTACAGGGAAGAACTAGAAAGCCAAGATAGAAAGCAGATCATGGTAACTAGAAGAGGCATACTTTATTGTTCTGTCTAAGTCCCCCACGCGGTAAACAACATGGAGCATTCTTCTCTTATCTTTCTTAACCCATTCTAAGGAATTTTCTTGGGTGGTAGCAGTACTTGCTTGTGCCATATTACCTGCTGCACAAACCGACATGTTGCTGCCCTCTCCCCTAAACAACTTAGAAGTCTTAAGGCCAAAGCATTGTAACTGTGACACCGCTGTGACAACATTCAGATTAGCACGTAAGCAGCACTCTTTTTGAGTCCACCGATATCTTAAAGTAAATTCATGTGTTGTATTGCATGATTCTTTCTGAGGCAGAAACATCAGCTTCGAGGATCATTCCTCAAAATAGAATAAGAAATTTTGATGATTGATCCTAAAATTAGCAAGAAAAGAAGATAATAAAGTACGAATGGCATACTGTAATACTGAATTGAGTGAGGAACGTTATTGAGGCATCAGATCATTTCTTGTGAACTTCTTAACACAAGGAACATTATAAAGATGCTAAAGTATTTGGATTTTCTCTCACTGAACTTGAGAAGTTTCTAGAATAAAACTTGGATAGTCAAATGCTATTACCTTTATAATCCCATCAAAACAAATTTCATTCAAACGCCAGTTCTGATTTGATATTCATAGGGTTATATTTAACAACAGTTATATTTGAATACATAAGGCAAAATAAATAGATAACAGGAACCTCTTTAGTTTGGATGTTTTACGAGATTTAACCAGAAAACTAATCAAATCACTTGTTAATTTTATTGAAGCATTTGGGTCAATACGAAAAAGTCTATCATCAACTATGTTATTGCATACATATTCCTATAAGATTCACAACCTTAAGAAGTTACAAAAATTAATTATTCAAATAATTATAAAATAGTTATATAATCCTAGCTAAACCAAATGAGGACTAATTCAGAAAGAACATTGTAAACAAGAACATTGTGTTGATTCAATCAAGGAATTAGAGATTTGGAATAGTAATCATACGTAAGTCTAAATTATTCTTTTAACTGGCTCCTAAACTCAAGCTCCAAATTTCATTCAAATACACCAGAATCTTGAACTGATAAGACTTGTACCAATAATGCCAGAAGAATAATCGAAAGATAAGTAAATTGAGAATCACAGTTGCTGAATGTTGAAAGGAAACTTCATCTAAAACGCAGAAACAAAACCACGTTGGCCATTCTTTTCCATCAGAAACCTTCGTATCAACAAAAAAAAAAAAAATCAGCCCAGTATTCAACTTCTTAAATTAAGATTCAGAGAGATTTTTGAAAAAAAATTAAGACCCACCCAGAATCCATAATGCTGATTAATAACTTTGTGCATTCAAAGTATACAGAGAAGCACTTACTAACCATATAACAACCACTTGTCTCTCCAATTTAAACATGTACATAAAGTACAACATAATTCACTATCCGCCATTTGACATTCCATACAAAACAAACAATCTTTGTTACTAAAGAGTAAAACTCAACTCATTCAAGATACTAACGCGAATTCGAGAGGCGGGTCAGCATAAAAACAAGAATTCCAGGAAAAAATAGCAGAAAATTAGAAAAAAAAACTAGAGGAAACAAGCAACATACAACTGCCGAGATGTAATAATCTGAGTCCTCGACTAGAATTGGAGGAGTACATAGGCAGGCCCAAACGAGCGCTCCCCGAAAACCTCAAAGACGAGAGCGAGGGCCCAATCGACGACGCCATAGGAATTATCCTCACCATCCGCGTCTATATAGTGCGTACAAACACAATTTTTTTGTTATGAGATAAGACCAGAATTGTATTAATATGGGAAGACAAAGGGGGAAATAAGAAAGGGAATATCGTGGCAGTGCACTGGGGAAATGTACGAGTACGAAGAACTAGCCAGATTAGGGAAGCCAAAATATCCTCCTGTCTCGACTCGTGTTGCTCCTCTTCGAATAGATCAAAATTTTCCAATTAGTCGAGAAATGGAGGTAGGGACACGACCATAGCAAAATATTTCGTCCCCATCCAATCCAGTACCGCGTTGTCCAGCTCGAATATTCTCGAATTAATTGAATAATAAAAATAGAGACGAGATAATGACAAAGAAGAGGAGAGATGTTACGTTGTTAATTTTGACAATAAAATAAAAATTAATATCACAAAAGGTAACTTTTATTTAAAATTAAGAAGAAAAAATAAGTTATTGGGCACATGGTTGATAACTTAGAAGATGTTGTAACACTTTATATTTTAAATGTAATTTTTATTGTTGGAAGATGAAAAGTTGGAAGTTTTGTGGCATGATTATGATGAATTATGTTAGTTGTTATTGTGGAAGATAATGAGTCATGAGTTTATGTGAGTTGTTATTGTGGAAGATCATGTGACATGAGTTCTAGAAATAAATTTTTGGGATTTAATTTCTTATTAAATATTATTGTCCTCCTAATACTTATAATTCCATTCTTTTCTTTTTAACTTTATATAAGATAGCATATGAAATTTTATATCTTTTTCTTTAAAAAGTTAATATATATTTGTCATAAGAAATGTGTTCTTAGAGTGGAGTTTTGAGTTCATCTTCTATTTTCTAGTGCAAAAAAATGTTGAACTAAACAATGTTTCAATTGACTATCAGATCCAGAGGACAAATCGAGAAAATAGTTGTTCTTGACCCATGATTGAGGATTTCCAACACCGCAGAGAGACTTTAATCTCCTTAAAGAGAGTGAGATACTCATGGCTCATCCTAATTAGTTACGAGTTTGCTTCTAAATTTAGTTGTAAATTTTTATTTTCAATTGTATTTTGTCTAACAATATTAAGGAGAATCATATGGAGCAAATCGTTGAAAAGCCAAATGAGAATGTTGGAGATCTCAACAAGCCATTTCGCTTCAAATGAACAAATTTTAAAAGGTGGAAGGGTAAAGTTCCCTTTTACCTCGCTCTTGTCAATGTAGCATATGTCTTCACTGAGAAAAATCCTAAAATATTAAGTACTGAAGGCATGAGCGACGATAAATATCTTGAACATGGAGAAAAGGTCGAAAAGTATGAAAAAGATGAGTATAATTGTCGTTACTTGTGATCTAGATGAGAAAAATATATATGGACCAAATTAAAGATTTTATACAACCTGGTGAAGAAAGTAAAGTATGTAAATTGTCTAAATCCATTTATAGCTTAAAGCAAGCTCCAAAACAGTGACATGAAAAGTTTGATTCATGCATGATTGAAAACGGGTATAAAGTAAATGAGTGTGATAAGTGCATATATTATAAATCATGGAAAAATTCACATGTCATTATTAATCTCTATATGGATGATTTGTTGATTTTTTTTCTCTAATATTTTTGTAATCAATGAGATGAAAAATATGCTTAAGAACTATTTTGACATAAAGGATCTTGGAGAGGCTAATTTTATTTTGGACATGCAAATTACTAAAACATGTGATGAATTTTTTCTTGATCAGTCAAAAGAAAAAAATTTGAAAAAATATAAATATGTTGATTGTAAACATGTTCTTAATCCTTTTAATTCTAGTATTCATCCATTTCCTGTTCAAAGTGAATATAATGTCATAAATCAAAAGGAATATGTCAACATGATTGGTAACTTGTGATATTCTACTGATTGTATGAGACCTGACATTGTATTTTTGGTCGGGATACTCAACAGGTTTACATATAGGTAGGGATGGCAAAAAAATCTGCCGCCCCGGACCCGCCTAATAATAGGGGTGGGTTTGGGACGAATTTACGCCTCATGGCGGGTCCGGACACCTGCAGCCCCATGACTGCCCCTCAAAAAAAAAAAAATTTGAAAAATCATAAAATATAGTAGAAGTTATTATATTCACTAAAAATAGATTAAAAAAAATTGAACCCAAGTTGAAACTTGTAAACTACTAATGTTAACCACATAAACCCCAACTCAAATCTTATAATTTTTTTGTTTTGTTTGGTACAAATATTTAAAAAATTTGTATTTCCTTTTTTTAATTCTTTTTCCAGTTTAACAAAAAAATATATAAAAAAATAACCGGGGCTGTTGGTGGGTCAAAAGGCCACCCCACCCCACCCCACCCCACCCCACCCCATCCTACCCCGCCCCACGAATTCGAGGGTCGCGGGGCGGCGCAGCCCCGCCCCATTGCCATCCCTACAAGTAGGCCAGAAAAAGAACATTGGCATGCTATGGATCGTGTAATAAAATATTTAATTAGTTCAAGAAACTATAGCTTATTTTATAAAAAATATCCTGCTATTATTGAAGGTTTTTTTGATGCATATTGGAATACATGGTCAAGTGATTCTTTATTTACCATTGGATATAGTTTTAAATTGGGAGGTAGTACAATTTGTTGAAAATCTAAAAAACAAACAATTATTGCTAATTCCACTATGGAAGTTAAGCTTATAGCTTTAGCTTCAACCAGTGAAGAAACAAATTGATTAAGAGATTTATTATATGAGATCCCAGTGTGGGAAAAACCAATACATCCTATATTGATTCATTGTGATAGCAATGCTACCATTGGCATAAGAATGGCAATGGTGCTAGCCTACCCCGCCCCGCGACCAGCGAATCTGCGAATCTGAGTGCGGTGCGGTGCGAGGCAGGGCGGCCCTTTGATCTGCCAACCGTCTCGGTTAATTTTTTTTTTTGTTAAATTGAAAAAATAATTAAAAAAAATATAATTTTTTAAAATATTTGTACCAAACAAAACAAAAAGAATTATAAGATTAGGGTTGTGGTGTAGTGGTTAAGATTGGTAGTTTATAAGTTTCAATCCACGTTCGATTCTTCTTTAGTCCATTTTTTAGTGAAAATTATAATTTCTTCTCTATTTTATAATTTTTCAAAAAAAAAATGAGGGGACGGGGCGGGGCTGTCCCGGACCCGCTGCGGGGGAGAAAATTTCTGCCTCAGGCCCGCCCCTATTATCCAACGGGGCGGGGTGCGGGGCAGGTCCAGAGCGGCGAATTTTTTTACCATCCCTACATTGGTAGAGTTAACAACCGTTATTATAACGGTAAATCCAAACCTATAAGAAAAAAACACAGTGCTATGAGATCTTATTTGAGTAGTGGTATAATAATACGAATTATGTTAAATCTTGTGATAGTCTTGCAGATTCATTAACTAAGGCTTTGACAAGAGAGAGGGTCTGAAATACTTCAAGGGGGAAAAGACTTAAGCCCATATCATCATGAGCTACATATAAGAATACCCAACCTAGGGACTAGAGATCTTGTAATTGGATTCAATGGGACAAACAAATTATAAGGTGGTTGCAAAAAAAATGCACAATTTGTTTTCCATCCCTATAGTGTTAGTGCATTAATCCTGTAACGTTTGGAGGGTTGAGTTTTCTAAAAGAAATAAAACTCTTAAATAAAGTCGGTAGCTCGTATGAGTGGGGTGCAATAATTACAGGAGCACTCTTGACAAATTTTACCAATGTGAGTGTGAGAGTGGGGGCAACTCTCTATGAGGATTTGGAAATTTATTAAAAAAACACTCATGCAAAACTAGGATCAGCACAAGGCCGTAATGTGTTAACCATTAAAGCTCATATCAACACCTAGATTATTATGTGTGAGCAGTAATTCTTTATTTTTCTTAACCAGTTATAGTTCAAATCTGAGATCACTAGTAACTATGGAGTAGAAATTGATGTTTCACTAGTAGAGGTTCAATGCAGAGTCGCACCTATCATGATGCATAATTATCTATCTTTTGGCAAATGCAGTTTGACTTAAACAAATGTTTGTCACTGCTTAAATTATAATTTCAGCTGGTCAAATTGGTCAAACATATTTTTTATCCACATATTTCATAAGACCCACAACTTACAACTCATTTTTATCCACACATTCACCAACAACTTAAAATACAAACACTTAAAATATAATTTCAGCACTACCAAACATATGCTTATTTTCAAATAATAAAATGAGTGGGGGAATGTTGAAACATTTTATATTTTTTTTAAATGTAATTTTTATTGTTGAAAGATGAAAGGTTGGAAGTTTAATGACGTGATTATGGTGAATTATGTGAGTTGTTATTGTAGTAGATCATGAGTCGTGAGTTTATGTGGGTTGTTATTGTGGAAGATCATGGGACATGAGTTATAGAAATAAGTTTATACGATTTAATTTCTTATTAAATCTTATTGTCTTCCTAACGCCTATAAATACCATTCTTTTCTCTTTAACTTTACATAAGATATCATATGAAATTTTATATCTTTTTCCTTAAAAAGTCAATATATATTTTCCATAAGAAGATGTTTTTAGAGTGGAGTTTTGAGTTCATCTTCTAGTGCAAAGAAAGGTTGAACTAAACAACGTTTCAGTTGGACTGTATATTCTGGAGGGGACAAGTCAAGAAGATAGTTGGTGCATCTGTGATTGAAAATTTCCAACACTGCAGAGGGCTTAAATCTCTTTAAAGAGAGTGAGATATCAACACATCAACCTAATTAATTACAAGTTTGTTTCTAAATTTAATTGTAAATTTTTTATTTACAATTGTATTTTGTCTAACAGAAGATCATAAGTATGAGTGGTTTGTTTAATCACTTACAAAATATATGTTGGGAATTGAGAACAATTCCTTTATTGCTCACAAGATCCTTGTTCAGGGAAAAATAACAAAACAGAAAAATATAAAATATGGAGAAAGATTTACGGACTGTCAAAGCTTTCACTATATGAAAAATTGTTACAATCATATAGATTTCACCTACCCAAATTTCCAAGTATCTCAAGAAAAATAATATCCTAAGCTTTACCGCACCTACCAATTTCTACTCTTTGTACAACCCACAAAGAAAACAAGAAAAACAATTAAGATGCTAGGCTTACAATTTTTCTCTCGAAAACCCTCAGGTCACTACTACAAAAGAGAATAAACCACGCTAATTTATAGTTAACGAATGACCTAATTTTCATACAAGTTTAAACTGCCAAGGAGTCCAAGATTTAGAAATTTGTTCTATTTTAGTCGACCTAGATGTTTTCCAAGTTTCGACTACCAAAGTTTCCAAGATTAGGAAACTTGTAATTTTAGTCGACTTAGATGTCTTTCAAGTGTTGACTACCAAATTTTGAGAAAATATCCCAACAATATATTGGAAAAGATAATTTGATTTTTTATGTGAAGTGGACTCATTGGACTCATTTCAAAAGAAGTATTAAGGTTAAATGGATTTGTTCACTTAAAAATATTATTCACAGATCACAAGATTACTCAACTCTAATAAGGACGTATTTAAAGATCGTATAGTCTTTTTTTAGTTTAAGAAATTATGCATCCAACAACTCAAGCTAAGGATATGCTAAATGGAATATGCCCTTTGACCCTTGTTTCAAAGATGTGAATGCATTTTTTCTTTTTTTTTTTTTTTTTCGGTTAATACATAATTGACGAGGGAATGGAGTAAAATAGTTTAAAATAAATTAAAATGATTGTCAATTGAAAATTTGCCAAACTTGACCAACTCCACCCTAGTTTGAAACATTTCACTAGAGAAGACTCGGAAATTTTACCGAAATATTCAACTCAACTCCATTCGGATTGCTTGATTAGAGAGTATAGTTAATTCATATTCGACTCGAATTCAATCAAAAAAATTTGACAATGCTTAGCTTTTTAACGAGTTTTTAAGTGCATGTTTGGTAGTGATAAAATTATATTTTAAGTGCTTATAAATTGTGGATCGTATGAAACGTGTGGATAATAAATAGATAGTAAATTGTGGATCATATAAAATATGTAAATACAAAATATGTTTGATCAGTTGAACTTATAATTTAAATTTGACCAAATATGCACTAAAACAATTGAAGTTTGTTTGGATAAATTTCAAATGCAAGAAGGGAAGTGTGGACAAACTTCTGTTGATTCAAGAAAACCTTTCTAAGGTTGGCAATGCTATCGAGACTTCTATCTTTATTTCACTTAATTAAATTGTCTTATTTGTAGAAATCTGCAAAACAAAACAAAACCAATCCTAAAAATATTGAGCCTTGAATCCATTTAAATTTTAAAAATATCAAGTTCTAATTTCAACGTTGATTTTAGCGAAATTGAATTTTGTTGATGTATTTCAAGTTCATAGTTCAGTTACATAAATATTTGAAGATCAACGTGACACTGTAGAGAAGTAGATTATTTGTGATAACTAAAAACCATTATATAATGTTGTTGATTACGGTAACAATGTAGGATGCTACCATAAGATAACTAAAATGTCGTATAAAGAATTATTAAATGACATTGTTGTGATCATCGCAAATATTTTTTTGTTTTTGAAATAAAATGAGCCAGAATAAATGTTTCTATGACAACTACAAAATAGTTGCCCAAAAATTGTTATTCCACAACTAGTTAAATTTTAGACTTCCATTGATTTGTTTATACTTTCTTCAATGTAAGTATATATTTAAAAATAGTATTACAAATATAAACATAAAATGTATCTTGTGACGAGAAGTACAATGAAAAGTTAAATAATTACACTTTATGCACTCTAGACTTGTTCCTTGCCACCAAATATTGAGTAGAGTGTCTCTCTAGCTCTTGGTCCTTTCGAACTTGCTACTTGACACTGATTGTATAAGCTTATAACTGAACCTCAAACATAGCTTCCTCATAATCTTCGTGAAAGTATCAAAAAGCATCCCGGCGTATTCTCCTACCCTCGAGTAGAGAGGTATAAGTTTTGTTTGATAAAGCTTTTTGTAAATTATAAGCAATAGATTATACAAAATGTGTGAATAAAAAGTAGATAAAAGTTATTAGTCTTCACGAAATGTGTGGATAAAAATAATGTTTGATCAACTTATAAGTGCTTATAAGCACTCCCAAACATGATCAAGCCGTTAAACCACCAACCACATGCTACTCAAACGCTCCCAACACTTCTTTTTAAGGATGGACGCGATTCGGTTCAGTAGAATCACTGGGTATCTTGTAAATGGAACCATGTATTCCAACTTGAATTATGGAACCAAATTGGAATCAAATCGTTTGATTCAGTTCTACAATTAAAATTTTTAAAATTATCATATTTCTAACTACTGTTTTTATTCTCCTTATTTGAAACAACAAAATAATCTAAAAACCAAACTTCAATCTATTCATAAAACAACATTATATCAAGTTTTGAACACATGATTCTATCTCAATACAAAATAACAAATATAGAAATAAAATATTTCATTTTTATGGGCTAAATTTTTAGAAAAAATTAAAAATACAATAATGTATGTTTGGTTCTGTTCGATTTTGAGTCTAGAACCGATACCCGAACCATAAATGATCGGTTTTGGATTCTAATACCCATCACTCAATTTAAATTTAAGAAGTCGGTTCCAGTTAAAGGTGGCAAAACAATCCCAACCCGATGAGCCGGTCAATATCCGAATTTCGTATTGGGTTGGCCCATTAAAATTCTGGCCCAAACAAAACCAGCCCATATATGCCCCGGTCGGCGACCCAGCGGGCCAATCGAGGCTTAACCTGCTAGCCCAATTTTTTTTTTTTTTAAATGTAAAAATTGTCTATTGTTTCATTTGAGCAGCCAGATGAGGGATAAAATTGTGTACCTTCCTCTACCATAAGAATGCTTGGCACTTTTCGCCATAAGAATGCACAATTCATACATATGTTACTATTTTTGTAAACATTTGTAGTTGCTATTTTTCTAATTTATATTATCATTGATTTGTGGAATATCCAGAATTCCTATATTTCTCAATTTCCTCTGCGATTCTGCCAGGCATTCTCCCGACAATCACAATAATCAGGATCAAATTATCTAACACACAATCATTTTGTAAAACATCAATAAGCGTAAAGAATAGAATAAGACAATCTACCTCTCACCAACTAGATTGTACATTCTAATAATCAGCGATTCTTCATCTTCAGAGAACTGGTTACGAGATTCAAAACTAGTCTCTGCAACAATCTTCATAGAATCACACAAATACCTATTTCACTAAAAAAAATTGTTGTATGATGAGAATATATGGTCCAAATTAGCCCACAATCTTTTAATATTTTAGTAGAAGATTTTGAACTTGGATGTTAATTGGTTTTTCAATTCCAAATGTTTTAAAAACTAGTTTAGTACGTAGAAGTCAACATTATAAAAATGATATATTTGATCGGATTTTTCAGTTTTAAAAAATTATCCTTCAAACATAAAATTAATTTTTAAAAAAAATAGGGTCGGGGTTGGCCCGTTGAGCTGACTGGGCCAGCATATTGTTGACCCGCACAAAACTGGATTGGGCCAACCTAGACCAGTTTCATGTATGGCTCGGGCCTGACCCGTTTGCCAGCTTTAGTTCCGGTCCATTTCGGTTCAGTTGAGTACTTTTGTCCGTCTCTACTTCTTTTAGTCTTTGTGCTCAATTGACTCAATGTAGCTAGTAGGGTAGCTGTAGGTCCCCTTATACTTTAGTTTTGTAATCTTCAAGTCCCATACAATCCATATCAGTTTGATATTTTTCTTCCATTTTATTTTTCCCTTACTCATATTGCCAAAATTTGTTAAGTTGCTCAAGTTTTACTTATCTTTCTTCTCCAACTAAAGACATCCTGACAAAACTCCACTTACCAATTTTTCAATTGGATCACAGTTTAAAATAATTTCAATTATTTAATCAACATATAGACAAATAATCTTAGACATCGCTTGACTAGAACATGCAATTATCATATTTAGATAACATAACAAACGCGTGAATGATCTAGACCGCTCTAATACCACTTGTTAAAAACTGACATGAGAATTAGCCGAAAAACAAAAAAAAATATCTTTAATTCAATAAACCAAGATCTTTGCTAAGCGTTCACGTGTTTATTATAATTAAATACTAATAATTTAGTATTGTACCTGAATCGATAAACGATGCTGGATCTTGATCTGATTCACAAACTTTCCACTTTTGATTCACGAACTTGGTACTTCCAACGTTCAAGTCTTCTATGGTATTCTCCCAAGTATAGATTACACCGGCGTGTGGGTACCTTTTAATTGAAGTAAAAACTAATTTTTGGACAAGACAAATTTAAAAAATCAAGATGATAAAATTCAAATCAAACAAAACTTAAGAATTTTCTCTCTCCTATTTTCTTAATTGTTGGAATTAATTTACGTGACATTCAATGTAATATAAATAGGACAAGAGTCCTAATTGCATCTAAGTCCAATTAGCTTAGGATTGATTTAGTTACACATGTAATCCCTGAACTTATATCACAATTACAATCAAGTCCAAAACGTTCATAGTAACTATGATTAAGCCCAAAACTTTATAGAGCTACTACAGGACCAGTCCATAATATATTTTTCAAGCTCCAATAATTAGATTCCGTCTAGTCGACCCTAGACCGCTCAATCTACTTTTCAGTCTTTTGTTTTTTCTACTAAAGACAAAAGATTGTACTCTTAGAATATATAAGATTATAGAAGCTGTAATACTTTTCATTGACCTACCGTGTATATATTTCATCTCTGTCCTAAATTCGATAATTATATATGGGCATAAATGACTATTTAGCCCTTCTAATTATTCTCACTAACTTTAAGTTATATTTTCTTCAACGATCCTATGAACTAATTCATAGATGTCGAAGTTTAGCCGTCGCTAAACACTCAGCTCAGATTTATAACCGTTCAATAGAAAATACTTAAGTTGTCACTCGACCTATTTTTAAGGGCGACCATTCCCGACACGAATTTGTGTTCTCTACTTCGCTCATTTTCAAACTCCCAACTCACCGATATATTTGATCAATTAAATTGATCTAACCCATTGGTAAATCAAAGAACCATCAAACTAACGAAAAGATATACACAATCATGTCAATGGACTTAGATGAAATATCAGGTGATCAAGTACAATTTAATTCTTCGCACTGTCATACTATATAATTAAATTCAATACGTGGTCCGTTCAGTACACTCCAAGTGTACTAGTGTCACCATTAAACCATCTCTACGATAAGGACAAATCGCATACTCGAATGATTAAATAGTCAACATTACAACCTTCCATTACAAAGCGCCAACCCCCTACATTAATTGTGAACAATTTTATTCATGATCAAAATATAGGTTGTGTTATACTATACTTCTCAACGCAAGTACCCAACTTATATTATCACATATGATCATTGGCACTTTATTTATATGCTCAACATTAAATAAATGTAATAATAATATATGAATACAAACTAAAGTTTTATTCAATACAAATTGTCATTTCATCACAGCAAAATTATACTATTTGGGCATACAGCCCAACAATTCTCTCACTTGCCCTAGAGTATAATCCTAAAATCCATATACCCCAATGGTAAAGAGTAAACCAGCATATAGTTCATCCGAAGGTACTTAAGGATGTGTTTTACAATCACCAATGTCCTAGTCCAGCTATATTGATAACGACTTATCATATCAACAGTATAACAAATGTAAGGTCTAGTGCACAACATAACATATATGAGACTACCCATTGTAAACGTATAAGGTATTCTACTCATGTCTTCTATCTCTTCAGGAGTTTCTTTGAGAATGCTCCTTAGATAGTTGGGTTCCATGTATGAATGGAAAATTACCCTTCTTATAATCTTGCATAGCAATCTGACAAGCATCTTGTCAATATATGTAGCTTGGGACAAAACTATCAGTTTGTTATTTTTGATCTCTTAAGATCTGAATCCTTAGAATACAGCTAGCTTTGCCCAAATTCTTCATATGAAAACTATTGAGCCAACAACGCTTTCATAGATGATGACATTTTCACATCATTTCCTATTAGTAGAATATCATCCACTTAAAGCACCATGAAAATTACCATTTTGTCCATAGCCTCTTTATATGGAGTCGAATCATCTACTTGTTATACGAAGATCGTATGTTTGGATTCTCCTACTAAAAAGTACCTAGAAAGTTTCCCGATGATCCTCTTACTTTGCCTAGAGGACGATGGATTTCGAAAAGTTCATAGCTTCCTCGTAGTCTTCATGAACGTATCAAAAAGCATCTTGTCGTATTCTCTTACCCTCGAGTAGAGGTATAAATGCTTGTTTGGTAAAGTTTTTTTTTAGATTATAAGCAATGGTTCATACGTAATGTGTAAATAAAAATATAGATAAAAGTTGTTGGTCTTACGAAATGTGTGGATAAAAATTATGTTTGACCAACTTATAAGCACTCCTAAACATGATCAAAGCCATTAAACCATCAACCATATGCAACTAAAATGAGCCCAACACTTCTTTTTAAGGGTGGGCGTGGTCCGGTTCGGTAGAAGCATTGAGCATCTTGTATATGGAACCATTAGTTCCAACTTGAATTATGGAACCAAACTGGAATGGAACCGTTTGGTTCAATATTCCATAATTAAATTTTTTAAAGTTGTCATATTTCTAACTATTGTTTTTACTTTCCTTCCTTATTTGAAATAACACACTAATCTAAAAAATCATAATTTTCAAACTTCAATCTATTCATAAAATAACAATATATCAAGTTTTGCACACATGATTCTATCTCAATGAAAAATAACAAATATAGAAATAAAATATTTCATTTTTATGGGCAAAATTTTCAGAAAAAATTAAAAAAACAATTATGTCGGTTTGGTTCCGTTCAGTTTTGAGTCTAGAACCAATACCCGAATCATAAAGGATCGGTTTTAGATTTAATACCCATTACTCGATTTAAACTTAAAAAGTTGGTTTTGGTCCATTTCGATTCGGTTGGGTACTTTTGTCCGTCCCTACTTCTTTTGGTCTTTGTGCTCAATCAAGTCAACGTAGTTAGTAAGGTAGTTGGTAGGTCCCCTTGTACTTTAGTTATATAGTCTTCAAGTCCCATATAATCCATATCAGTTTTGATATTTTTCTTCCACTTTATTTTTTTCCTTACTCTTATTGCCAAAATTTGTGGAGTTGCTCAAGTTTTCCTTATATATCTTCTCCAAGTAAACACATCCCGACAAAACTCCAATTACCAATTTTTCCTTGGTGTGCCTTAACTTTTGAATTAATCTTCACTCATAATGGCTTCTAAGGTGTAGTATGATATTCATTCCAATCCTAAAACAAACTTTTTTACGAATTCATAGAAGCACCCCTAATATTCCAATATTGTGCAATTCTATCTCCAATTTTTCTAGATTTTGCAAGCTAGTCCTTATAAATTATGGGCTCAATAAGCTGGTCCCTGAATTTTTAGTAAACTGCAAATTAGCTCTTGAATTTTTTGGTTTTGGCAAGTTGGGCCCTAAATTTTCTTTTATCTATAAATTAACCCTTGAAGTTTCAGTTTGGTGCAAGACAGCCCCTAAGTTTCATTATTCTACAAAATTGCAGAATAATGAAACTCAGGGCTGTCTTGCATAACAATAATAACTACACAACAACGTTATATTAAAAAAAATGTTAGATAACACTAATAATACATTAGTTTTATAAAAAAAAATTATTGTTCAATTCATTTAAAAATAAGAAAGAAACAAAACATTTTCCAAGAGAAAATTTACACATTCTCTTTAATAAAACATTTCCGAAAGAAAATTTCAACGTCCCTTGGAAAAATGAAGCCATTCAATAAAAGAAAAAAATTAAAAATTCTCTTGAAAATATGTAGCACATTCAACCCACAACTCTTCAATATCATATTGGGGAAACGTCTTTTTAGTATTGAACTGCAAATCTAAAAATGGTTTTTTTTTTTTATTATTAATTTTTTTTGGTACATATGAAGATAAAATAAAGTACAGAAAATCAACTAATGGACCTTAACAAATGCCACCCTAAACACTGTGTGCTAGAAGTAACATATTAATTGACATCGGGGAACTTTCCAACACTACCAATTTTTTATCTTGCGATTTCTCTATATTTGCAAGATGGTGTGTGTAACTATTTTCCTGTCTTAATGTATGCAAGATCTCAATATTGAGCTGTTGCAGCAAATAGCGACAAAGCTTTGTTGGGATTTTATGATATGTCTGTACTTTTTAACGGTATATGGCTCAGTTGAATCAGTTTCATGCACTGTATTTCTCCATCACTTGCCCTTTATAAGTGATAAGCCTATATTGTCCAAAGCTCAGTTGTATAACTTGATGCATGGCCACTGTATGTTTCAAGAAATCGCCATCCATTTTGCATGGTCATCTCCAATTAATCTTCCAATTTCTGCTAGTCCTAGACAATGTTCTAAAAAGTGTAAAGTGTAGCTAGGCATGAAGACCGAGAAACTTTCAAACTTTTCGGACCTAGGCAGCGAGAAAATGGCAAAGTGAGGATGAGGCGTAAGGCGTAGAGGCTGCGTCTCATGTCTAGGTGAAGCTTAGACGGGCCTTTTAGAACTGGTCCTAGATAATTTTCTTTAAAGTATTTATGTGTATTTAATTTGATTTTCCTCGCATAACTTAATAAAAAAATCAATACGTATTAATAAAAATTGCAAATAGAAAAGAACATACCACGTCAATGTGGTTTTAGAGTTTAAAAATTTTGTGGTCACGAATTTTAAGATGTTCCTCCAAATTTGTGAATCCACAACAAAAGAAATTAGCATTTTAATAAATAAAAAATATGACAAAACTATGCAAACACTAATCTAGATTACCTCAATACTAGAGTAGATTTTCTCTAACCCATCGGGACCTAAACTCATGTATCGTAACGGTAATATTATATAACATGCTTCTACCGAATACAAAAGTGGTAGAACTTACTCGAAAATCCAAGATCAATAGGTTGAATCACTTGCATTGTTTACTTGTTACGATTATATCAAAACGCTGCTCTTTGGTCCAGAAACTCAATCACAATAGAAAAAGTTTAATCTCCACAATCCAAGAACCGATTCTAATATATTTTTCAAGACACCAACTTCATGTTTTTCTTATCTCTCTCTTTATGCATGAATTTTTACTTCCATATGCAGACATTATCTTGAGTAGTTGAATTTGATGGAAGTTATATAAGGTGGGGAATTAAGTTTCAAATTTAAACCTTAACTCCTCCCTCCAAAATCATTTTCATGCAACTTGAGTCGAGTCAACCAACATAGATGACCCGTTTCATTCCAACATCTCTCACTCGCACATAATGGTGTTGACCTGAATCTAATATAATATCAATTAGATTTATCTCAATATCTCAAAAGTTCATACTGGTAAATAGATCGTACGACTAGCGAGTTTATAAAAGAGCACACAACAACATACACCTGTTAGGGATATATAGCAACCCTACTAGAGGAAATACTTTTCTCGCTATACTCCCAAATTATTTTCCAACACTAATTCAAATATTTCTGATCCCTCAAATATTTATGGAACATACTTGAACTCCATACCTAATTCTTGTATTCATAATTATGTTCTAAACCCTACATAGTCAACACAATTATCCGGCCGGTGAATACAAATAGAAATGTTGGTCAAAATGGTTTTCCTTTCCTACTCAAATCCTTCAACTTTAAATTAGTTGCTCTCCTAGATATGTTCCATCAAACCAAATCAATCATAGTTATTGGTAACATGCTAAAGTAGCAACACTGAAATAAAATCTTGAGAAAATAATCAAAAGTCATAAGGGTATATATAAGGTTATGTAAACCACGGGGTCTCACACAATGAGAAAGCAAGGATCCATTGACTCATTTACCCCATATTGGTCGTAAAAGCACAAGCACTATGAAACACGTGCTACAGACGTTTCTCCATTTTCAGAGAAGTATGTCATATTCTGTAAATTAAAACACACCGTACAAATTTTAGTTCAGGTATCCTTGATACCTAACTTGAATTCTCCTTATATTTATTCTTTGAAGCAAACTCAATCAAGAACTCAATCTAGCTACTAAAACAGGTATAACGGATATTGGAATTCATTTCGATTACTTATAGTAATCTCATCTCGATATCTCATCAAGGCGACCAAATCATGTATAGAACATAATCACTTCGTCTCATCCTAGCACAACCTAAAATTGTCTGAGGCGATTGCTCGTGTAAGTGAGTCAATTTCAACCTATTCAACATACTTTCTGTGTGCATAAAAATCAATCATCTATTAATCACAACAATAGATTACACATAATATATGAACTCAAAACATTGTTCATTAATGGACATTCAAGAGTTTACAATATATGTAACTAAATTTTACGCAATCTAGAGATTTAACATGAATTTTAAAGACATCTCTATGTATCGGTTTGGTAAATAGACCAGCTACCACATTATGCATAGAAATATACTGCAAAATCACTTCTTTATTTGCAATGATGTCTCTTACAAAATTATATTTTGTATCAATATGTTTGATTTTGCTGTGATACTTTAGATCCTTCGTATATGCAATAGCAGCCTAACTATCACAATAAGTCAATGTAGGTCCCATATCACCACTAAGGACTCTTAAATGCTGAAAGAATATTTTTAACCAAACAACTTCTTGTACTGCTGAAGCACAAGCCACAAATTCTGCCTCCATTATAGACAAGGAAATGCATATTTGTTTCTTGCTACTCCAAGTAATAGCGCCATTATCAAGCAAGAATGCATATCCAGAAGTTGACTTGCGCTCATCTAGGTCTTCACCCTAGTCAGCATCTGTGTATCCTTTTAAGCACAAATCATTTCTTTGATAACATAAGGAATAATCAGCAGTACGTTTCAAGTATCTCAATATCCTCTTAACTGCTTTTCAGTGTCATCTTCCAGGATTAGACTGATACGTACTGACCAGACCAACGGCATAACAAATATCTGAGCGAGTACACATCATAGTGTACATCAAACTCCCAACCGCACTGGAGTATGAAAGTCTAGACATTTCTTCTTTTTTTTTAGGAGTCTTACAGCACATGCATAGACTTAGAGTTTCGCCTTTAGATATAGGAGTATTAATTGGGTTGCAATTTTCTATTTTGAAACGTTCAAGAACTTTCCTTATATATGACTTTTGTGACTGAGAAAGAAGTCTCTTAAAACGATCTCTATGGATTGTAACACCAAGTATGTAATCTGCTCCACCTATGTCATTCATTTCAAAATTAGAAGACAATCATTTCTTAATGGTCTCAACATACTCATTTTTATTCTCAGCCAATAAGATACCATCTACGTAAAGAGATAAATTACAAATTTTCTATTGGACAGTTTCACGTAAATACAATTATCTTCGTCCATCATAACAAAGTTATATAAGATTACATCTTTGTTAAATCTCAAGTACCACTGTCTCGAAAACTGTTTTAGGCCATATATTGATCTTTGCAATTTAAAAACTTTATTCTCTTGGCATTGTTCGACAAAATCGACTTGTTGTTGCATGTAGATTTCTTCATCCAATTCTCCATTGAGAAAAGTAACCTTTACATCAATTTGATGTAATTCTAAATCTAAACGCGCCACTATAGTTAAGAGCAGGCGAATATAAGTAAATCTCACTACTAGTGAAAAGGTTTCTTCATAATCTATACCCTCTTGTTGGGTGTAACATTTTGCCACCAAGCGAGCCTTATACCTCTCTATGGACCTATTAGCCCTTCGCTTTATTTTGAGAACCCATTTGTTCCCAATAGTTTTTCGACCAGATGGAAGATCAATCAAGTCCTATACTTGATCATATTTCATAGACTCCATCTCCTCTTCCATTGCTTTCTTCCACTTTTCATTTGCATGGCCTGATAGAGTTACATGAACAGATCTAGGCTCTTCATTGTCTTCTGGAGATACTAGAAAAGCTTGCCCTCCAATTTTGAAATAACGTTTAGGCATACTTTTCCTAGTACTCTTACGAAGTAGAAGCTCCGTAGTGACCTTCTCACTTGGAGACAATTTGCTCCCACTTGGATCAGAAGGTGGAAGTGCATCTTCTTGCACCTCAATCGATTTATCGAAGACAGCCCTATCATCTAATTCAAATAAAGTTCTCCCTTTTTAATTTCTCATCTATTAGGAAAATAATTCTCAAGGAATGTCACATCGCGTGACTCTATCTCAGTTATAGTCTCATCCTGATTTTCACCTGGAAACACATATCCTTTGAACTGGTCTGAGTATCTCATAAAGATACATTTCTTGCCTCTTGGACCCAACTTTCCAAATTTTCTTGAGAAATCATTGATGTATCCAGCTAATCCCCAGGGTCTAAGACAACTTAAATCAGGTGATCTACCTGTCCCAAGTTGATACAGTGTTGTAGGTACCAATTTTGAATGAACTATATTAAGGATGTACGTCGCAATTAACAAAGCATCTCCTAAAAAAAAATAGGCAAGTTAGCTTGCGCTATCATGAACCTCACAATTTCTAGCAATGTCCTATTCCTTCTCTCAACAACACCATTTTGTTGTGGTATATTAGGAATAGTTAACTACCTAAATTCATTTATCATTACATAGTTCTTTGAACTCATTGAATAGATATTCACGCCCTCGATTAGTTCTTAAGGCTTTCACCTTTCCATCTATTTGATTTTCTACCACATTTAAAAACCGTTTAAAGCATTCTAGTGCATCCGACTTATGAGAAATCAAATAGACATAACAATACCGCGTGAAATCATCTATAAAAGTAATGAAATAAGAGGTTCCATATCTTGCCCTCACATTCATATGACCACATATATCTGAATAGACTAATTGCAATGGATGTTTGGCTCTCAAAGCCTTACCAAATAGTTTTCGTGTTGTTTTTCTGCTAGACAATGAAACCTTAGAGATTGAACCTAGTATGCCCTCTTTAGCCAACCTATTCGTTCTCTCTTGCCTCATATGCCATAATCTAGCATGTCATACACATGTATCAACAATCACGTCTTTAGAAGAAGATAAATTCATAGAAAAACAACGATTAACATAATAGTTATAAGTGTTTAGTTCACAATCCAATACTAGAAAACCACAAGACAAATATTCAAATCTATAATATACATCACCATTGCTAATACGAACAAAAGTACCACTAAAATTCAAATTGAAACTTAATCTTAAAACAACAGTAACTGAAACTAAGTTCCGTCGTATTCCTGGTACAAACAAGACATCATGAAGGAGAATAGTATGGCCACTCGTAAAATGCAACTTGCATGAACCACTTCCTTTCACCTCCATTCTATCATCATTACCGACATATATCCATTTTGTACCAGTTGGAAATCGGCGGAACTCCACAAACGCCTATCTATCCCTGGTTATATGGTCTGTCGCTCCTGAGTCTACAATCCACATAAAATAAGATTAAGTAAGCAAAACAGTGCTAGAAACATAAACAACACTAAAAAAAGTATTAACAAGAGCTACCTTCTTTGGCTTAGGGCAATCCTGAGCAAAGTAACCCAACACTTGACAGTTGTAGTATTTCAATTTGCTCGTCTTCTTTCTTACCAAACTATTTTCACTTTTTATTACATTTGTCCTTGTTCTTTTTAGGTCACTGTCCAATCTCTTTTCTTTTTTCTTTTCCACCTTTGTTCCAATTTTTCTTACGCTTAAAGCCCGAAGCTTTGCCAGAACTAAACTCAGCTACAAAAGCACATCCTAGAGATTTAACTGCTCCAAGCTGCTCATTCTCTAGTTCAACATGGCAGGCAACATTAGCAAAAATTTTGATGTTATCATTATAAGTAAGATTGACTTTCAGATGTTCCCAGTTATCAGGAAGAGAGCAGATCAAAGCCTAAACTTGTTGCTCATCAGAGAGAATATGACCAGCTGACTTCATCTCTTTAATCATGTTAAACAGAATCCTCACATGCTGTTTGATATTGTGATCATGAGACTTTTTATAAGTGTCAAACTTAATAGTCAACTATCTGAGCCTAGTCACGCTAGTACCACCATATTTCTCTCTCAAATACACCCAGCTATCATGAGTAGTTGAAATTGCTCACACTCGTGAATAAGACCATCCACAACAGAACTTACCAAAATTCCACGTGTAGTTGAATCTTTCTTTTTCCATACTTGGTAAGTTTCATGACCCCTTCTCTGTTGAACAGTCTGACCCACACCTGGGTCTTCCATCACGTGGTTAATGCCCTCAAGACAGTCTTGTTCCTCTAGCACATACCAAATTTTATGGCGCCAAGTGTTATAGTTATTACCATTCAATTTGTCACCCTTATTTAGGTCAGCAATGATATTCTTAGATGCCATGGTCTGTTAAAATTTTAGAGACAATCATATATAAATGTCCATTTTATGCACATATGTCATTTTGCACTCATACAAATTAAATTTTATGATAATTTAACACTAGACATAGAGTCGAAAGTTTATTAAGTTACCAATTATCATCTATTATCATAATGTTTCATTGTCACAAAAATTAATTCTATAATACAAAAACAATAATTCTAGGCGAGAATTACATAAACTCTTCCAACCTTAGAATTTTCACTGAATAAATCAATTAAACATGTACTATGTGAACAAGACATTTTTTACTATATGCACTAAACATAAAAAAAATGTCATATTTATACATGCTATTATATCCAATTATTCTAAATATAACTACTAGGCATTGAAAAATAATTTGATATATTTTCTCCTCCTCACAAATATATTGTCTCAGATACACTACTTTTAAGTGCATTGCTTCGAGATACTTTATGTGTTGTACTGGGTTATGTAATGAATCTACTTCAAAAATTTGATAAGCTCATAGCTTTTCAACATGTTCTTTAGCCCGTAATCTTTTGGACTTCCTTCTAAAGATGCTAAAAGTGGGTGTAAATCCAACTATATTTGATTAAGCACGAGAAAATGAGAACGGATCAAATCGATCACATAACCAAATTAAGGCTCACATCACTCAAGAACGCACAATATTATTCTATTTAAAATCAAAAAATATTTGACACCAAAATCATAATTTTTTGACTTAAATCTATTTTTTTAATAAAATTATACTTTTAAAAAATAATAATATAGGAGCATCTCGAAAAAAAAAAACTCCACTAGAAAACAAAACCCTCAACCAAATATTCTAGATTTAATATAAAATTTTCAGAATTTAATTCACTTAGAAAATATTTATTATGTATTTTTAAATGAATTTTATTTAAACATAAATGAATAAAAAAATATTTTCATATGAAAAAATTGTATTAAACTCAAATAATAATCCAGAATATTATGGGGACCATTATGAAATTTTTAGAATTTTGAAAAGGTCACTCAAGCACTGTCACGCGCCAAAATAAATCTATCCATTTTTTTTTAATTCCAAAAAAAATTTGAGGATCAAATTGGAAATTCCAGAATATTAAGAAGAGCATTCTTCAATTTTCAAACTTTTCAAATGATCCCTCACGTTAATTGTTTAATGCAGATTTATTTTTATTATTATTTTTAAACCTTTGCCCACTCTCGACAGTTGGCACGTGCGAATCCGTAATATTATGGGGACCATTATGAAATTTTAGAATTTTGAAAAGGTCACTCAAGCAATCATCGCTACTAAAATAAATCTATCCATTTTTTTTTAATCCAAAAAATTTGAGGATCAAATTGGAAATTCGAAATATTAAGAAGAGCATTCTTCAATTTTCAAACTTTTCAAATGATCCTCACGTTAATTGTTTAATGCAGATTTATTTTTATTATTATTTTTAAACCTTTGCCCACTCTCGACAGTTGGCACGTGCGAGCCACTCTATGCCTTATGGGCACTTTCTAGCATCTTTTTGGATTTTGTTCTTCTAATATTGACATTCTGAATTCATGTGTATGGTCAAATTTCACAAATAACATATATAATGTAGCGTTTGGGACAAAAAGATTATGGACAGAGTGAGGAATGAAAATTTCACTATTCATCTTCTTTTTAAAATGCAGAATTTTCATGAAAACGATCAAAACTTTAAATTATCATAACTCCTTCGTTTTAAGTCCAAATTAAGAGTTCTTTATAACATTGGAAAGCTCATGGAAATACCTTTCTAACCATACCAATTTCATAACACGAATAATAGCAAAAAGAAAACGATCATATTATGAAGTTTTAGTCATTTTAACAAGGGTTTTGATTTTCTCTTGAAATATACATCCAAACTATGTGAAATTTTGTAGACATGTTCTACATCATAATATGAACATATGGTATAAATTTAACGAATTAATATTGAGTATTTCATAATGTGCTATTAAAGTATGTTCAAACTTTAACAAATGACATGTATTCAAATTTCTTGCATAGGTGTTGCATACCAAATTATTTTTAGTACATTAACATGCAAGGAAACAACTTGATAAGGCTCTGATACCAATGTAATATTCTATAACATGCTTCTACCGAATACAAAAGTGGTAGAACTTACTTGAAAATCCAAGATCAATAGGTTGAATCACTTGCCTTGTTTACTTGTGACAATTCAATCAAAACGCTTCTCTTTAGTTCAGAAACTCAATTACAATGGAAAGAGATTAATCTCACAATCCAAGAACCGATTCTAAGATATTTTTCAACACACCAACTTCATGTTTTTCTTATCTCTCTCTTTATGCACGAATTTTTACTTATATATGCAGAGATTATCTTGAGTAGTAGGAGTTGATGGAAGTTATATGAGGTGGGCAAGTGCTTATATGATCATATTTAAAAGTTATTGTTTTGAATAATAGATTAAGTATGGATTATAATTATTGATTAAGATCTACATTTTTTATTTTATTTTTAAGTCACAAAAATTAACAGACCCTAATGCTAAGTGACTTTAATTACGAATTATTTTTGTTCATTGTAATAGATAATTTATAACATCCCAAAATTTTTTTACCATTTTTTGGAGAATATTTAGAAAAATTTTTACGAAATGATTATTAACTTGTGAGGTAGAAGTATAATTTTATGAAACTTTTGCAAAATAATAAAGCGACAAATATGATTTTAGAAATCCCTCTCTCGCGAGTTAGGATAATATTTCTAATTTATTCTAGGGTTAAAACTAAAGATATTGAAAATTAATAATATAAAATTTCAATACATTAATTTCGGCCAATAGAGTAATTCTAATCTGAATAATCTTTAAAATTTAACGATGAGTAGAAAAATTCCACAAGGATAAATGTCAAAAGGCCTAATAAGAAAATTCAATTAAGATTATCACCAGTCTAGGTGGCTGGCAATGATTTATTGTTCAATTAAGTTGTGATGCATTTTAATTCATTGGACAATAAATTAAAAGTCACACTACCACCTAAACTGATGATCATCTGTAATAATGACCGATAACATTATTTTTAAGATAAAATATGAAAAAATGAAAGACCAGTAATAAAGACAATAAAATTATTTGTTTTCGGAAAAATACAAAGGTAAGGATTCTTAACTACTTGAAAATTTGTTTTTATAATATGCAGCATAAGTTGGTACGATCTTTTACTTGTTTATTCGATAGCATGATTATTATGGTAATCGACAAGTCGTAGTTTGTATGTTTGAGATTGTTTATAAGTTGATCAAATATTATTTCTATCCATATATTTCGTAGGATCCACAACTTTTATCAACATATTCTGTAGCACTAACTGTTTATAATCTACATAATTTTTTTCCAAACAAGTGTTGGATTTAAATCAAATTTAATAAATTGGTTTTGACCAACTTTGACCAAATATTTGAGTGGGTTCCGTTAACCAATTGAAGTGGGATCTTGGTTTAGCACGATCTACTTCGCGAGTAGATGTTCGTTGTATATTTGATTGTACAAAACTATTTCCGGTGAATGTGAAATTATAGCAAAAAATGGGCACTTTAAACTTGGAATATAAAAGGTAAATTGGAGAGAAATTGGAAAACCTTGTCTCTACATCAGAAGATGAATAGGATATTTATCTATTTATATATCCCAATGTTAGAATTGGGTTTGGGCTACAAGGGGTATCACAAGTCTTTGGAAGGGGAGAGACCTAGACAATGTTGGGTTCGGTTCAAAGGCCACTTGCACTCAAGGCCATGGGTCGTGGGTATCGGGATTGGGCTTGGCCCAATATAAATTTTTTGGACAATTGAAACAAATAATTATTTAATATAATTATCCTATTAATTGACATATGGATAAATATAAATTGGAGCATTTAGAGCTTTTGGTATATGAGATTTGATTTAATCTCTTTGGTCGATGAAATGCATACATCAATTGTATAACTTTAAATGGTTATTTATCGAACTTCTGGTTCATATTGTCTTGTGCAAGGATCTAGAAAATATAATATACAACATTTTCATGTATTCTTTCCAGCTACTTAATTTCTCTTCCTAATGTTGAAAAAACTATCTTATCAAAATGACATTCGAAAACTCGCATTATAAAATATCACCGTTAGGACTTAATATATTTTATAACGTTCCATACTAAACATGTATTCTCAACATTTTCAAAGTCCATCTCTCACCTAAATAATTTTCAATGTAGGGAATTGATTCACGATTTTATCTAGTAAAAGGTCTACTTGTTTATATATCATGAGAACAAACATCACTTGAGAATTCATTATGGAATATAAAATTATAACGTCCTTCTATGCTCTTCAGAGCAAATAATATTTTGTCGAGATATTATAACGTTATGCATCTTGTAGACAAACATATTTTAGCATCGCTTCAAGAAAAGCACAATCTTCTCCTTAACAAGAATATTATAATATTCTTATAGATATTATATCTTATTGAATTAAGCACAATAGTTCAGATTCCATATGTGTGTCTTTTGGATATCTATATATTAGTCCCCACATATTTCGAATTTAATTCAATTCAAACTATTAAACATATCATTCTGCACCATGCATTCTACAAACATCTTGCATCCGTCCTTGCTTAAACAAGAGAGTTCAAAACATCTTTTCCGGTTCGCTGTTTTTAGAGGTTTGAAGTGCTACTACCGCGATAAGTGATCGTTGTATCTTGAGAGAGGTTTGCCATTCAACCGTGAGCAACTTTGCGGGGCAATTTCGTCTTAAGGAAAAAAAAGTTTACCTCTTGCCTCGGTCCACCATTTCTATCATTTTTATTTTCTGTACTTCTTATTTCAAGTATGTTGTTTTCAATCAAGTTGTTTTTGTGCTTATAATTTGCACCAATTAATAAATAGAATATAATTTGCACCAAATATTCCTACAATCTTAAGACAAAAATTTCACGTGCATTTTATATTCTAGTAATTTGATTTTGTACGATATCAGAAAATTTATTGCATGTACATTAAATCTGGTTTCAATTTGTTACTGATTTGAATAAAAATTTTACATCTATTTTATTTTTTAACTAAGTGCATATCATCAAAGTATTTGTAAAGTAACTTTCTGAATCAATTGCCAATCTCGCATATTACTAATCTGCTGACCTTAATTTCTGAATCAATTGCTTTCAATATCTAAAACTTAAAAGTGTTTGTCATATTATTGAACATCCACTTAAAGATTTGCTGACATTAATGTTGTGAATTAATTTATTAAATAATCATATGCTTAATCAGTGACGGAGCCGGACTTTTAAAGTTGGGAGTTCCAAATAGGGGTGGGCCGGAGAGGGCTCTCGGGGTTCGAGGCAGCGCCTCAATTTTTTTTTTTTCCTTAAACCACAATTACTGAACTTATTGTTATGAGAATCTAATATTTTTTTATAAGTCATAGTATTTAAAAAATTTACAAGAAGTCATTGCACAAAAATAGAATTTATATCTATTTTATCTAAAATTAAGCTATGTAGTTGATGGACACAAATTTAAACCCTTTTAATAATATTATATACAATTATTATTTGAAAACGATATGTATTAACAAGCAAATACCTTTATTAATTTTGTATTATCATTTGGAGAATTGGCCAATTATTTGTAATTTTGTATTATTAATTTTATTAGGCCAATAGGTCCAATTGTCTTACATTAAGAGTCAGTTTGATCTAATTTATGAACTAGTTTATTTGACCAAAATGACTTATTTGGTAAAAAAATAGTTTATTTGACCAAAAAATTTGCCTTAGTAGCCTGATATTTTTTACTATTCTTTGTCAAATAAACCATTTCGGTCAAATAAACTAATTTTTAAACTATACCAAACAAGCTCTAGTTGATATTGGGTCAATGGATCCAATTATCATCCATTAAACTGATATTAAGTAAAAGTTAAATTATATATTCAAAAATTAATATACTCAAAAAAAAAAACACCCAAAAAGTTGGACCCCCCAACTCCGCCTCAGTGCTTAATCAAATTCAATTTAATTGATACATACTGAATTATGAATGATCATATGCTGATTTTTGAAAAGTCATATACTGAAATTATTAAATAATCATATACTAAAATTTAATTAGTTATTTTTTAGTGTTTGTTACACTAATTATATTATGCAATCTTAAGTGTTGATCTTCTATTTTAAATGTAGAAATGGATACAAATAGAACTAAAGTTGTTCCCCCTACAAATGTGACACACAATGCGGTTCCATCAATGACTATTTTCATCCAATCGACTCATGTTCCTCATGGAGAGAAGTCGGAGAAATTTAGTAGGATTGATTTTAAGATATGACAGCAGAAAATGTTGTTCTATCTTACTACACTAAAGTTGGCTAGGTTTGTGACAGAAGATCCTCCTACTATGCAAGAAGAAGAGAATAATCGAGAGTCGATCATTGTATTGGATGCATGGAAGCATTTGACATTCTGTACAAAAACTACATTCTGAACGGGTTGGATAATACACTATATGGAATGTTTAGTGCCATGAAATTAGCAAAAGAACTTGGAGAGTTTTGGAGAAAAAGTACAAAACTGATGCCGACATGAAGAAATTCATTGTTGATAAATTCTTTAACTACAAAATGGTAGACTCCAAGACAGTCATCAACCATGTTCAAGAATTACATGTTCTTTTTCATGACATACATGCTAAATACATAACTCTAAGTGAGACATTTCAAGTAGCTGCAATCATCAATAAACTACTTCCTTTATGGAAGGAATTCAATAATTATCTCAAGCATAAATGCAATGAGATAAATTTGGAAGAATTGATTGTTCACCTAAGAATTGAAGAAGATAACAGAAGGTCTGACAAGAAGTCTGGTGGATACTCATTGCAAACAAAAACCAATGTTGTGGAATCAACTTCGAGAAACAACAAGAAAAGAAAACGTTCTGGAGATGCTCCTAAAAAGGATGGCAAGAACATAAAAAAATTTCAAGGGCAATTGTTACAATTGTGGAAAACTGAGACATCGCAAAAGTGAATGTTGTAGCATCAGCATGCCTAAAAAGAAGAATGCTCAAGTCAATGTAACTGAAGTAGATGCACTATCTGATGGTGTGCAAGAGTTGAACTTGTCGTCAGTAGTATCTGAATGCAACTATGTTGGAAATTCAAGAGAATAGTGGGTAGATACTAGAGCTACTCAACACATTTGTGCTAACAAAATCATGTTCTCCACTTATAATAATATTAATGGAGAACAAATATTCATGGAAAATTCTTCAAGCTCAAAAGTTGAAAGACGAGGAAAAGCGGTCCTGAAAATGACTTATGGCAAAGAACTTGTCCTCAACAATGTGTTGCAAGTGCTAGACATTCGCAAGAATCTTGTTTCTGGATCTTTACTTAGCAAACATTTGTTTAAACTTGTATTTGTGGTTGATAAGTTTGTACTTACTAAAAATAATATGTATGTGGGAAATGGCTATTTGAGTGATGGACTATTCAAGATGAACGTTCTTACTATTGTACCCAAATCAAGCAATAGTAATAAGAATATGAATTCTTCTGCTTATATGATTGAGTCATCTTATTTATGTCATTATAGATTAGGACATGCAAATTTTAAATCTGTGCGCAAATTAATAAAATTTAAGTTTATTGGCTTCTTTAAATTTTGGTCCTAATCACAAGTGCGAAACTTGTGTAGATGCTAAATTAACCAAAACATTGTTTCACTCAGTTGAAAGGAACACAATACCTTTAGAGTTAATTCACAGTGATATGTGTGACTTAAAGTTCGTGCAAACTAGAGGTGAAAAAAAGTATTTTATTACTTTTATTGACTATTGCACGAGATACTGTTATGTATATTTGCTAAGAAGCAAAGACGAGGCCTTGGAAGTGATTAAATACTACAGGAATGAGGTTGAAAATCAACTTAGCAAACGAATAAAAATTATTCGTAGTGATAGATGTGGAGAATATAGAGCACCATTTGAAGAATTTTGTTCAAAATCTGGCATTATTCATCAAACAACGGGTTCACCTCAATCAAATGACATAGTTGAATGCAAGAACTGAACTCTTAAACAAATGATGAATGCAATGTTGATAAGTTCTGGATTATCCCAGAACTTGTGGGGGGAAGCTATTGTTTCAGCAAACCACATTCTTAAAAAAATTCTACACAAAAGTAAGAACGAAACTCCTTATGAGTTATGGAAAGATCACAAGTCTTTGTACAAATACATAAAAGTGTGTGGACGTTTGGCTAAGGTAGAAGTACCTAAGCCAAAACAAGTTAAAATTGGGCCTAAAATAGTTGATTGTATATTTATTGGATATGCTAATAACAATAGTGCATATCGGTTCTTGGTACATAAATCAGACATACCTAATATACATGAAAGTACAATAATTGAATCAAGGAATGCTGCATTTTTGAATGTGTCTTTCCATGTAAAGACAAGAAAAAAGTAAGTTCGTAAAAACAAACTTATGATGTTGCAAATAATGGTCATCAAAGTGATGATAAACTTAGACTTAGCATATGGGCCAGACCATCAAAAACTTTTGGTCCTAATTTTATAACTTATTTGTTAGAAAATGAACCTTAGACATTTATTGAAGCAATGCCTACTCCAGGAGCTCCATTTGGGAAAGAGGCTATAAACAGTGAAATTGACTCTATTATGCAAAATCACACTTGGAATTTGGTTGATCTCCTACCAGGAAATAAAACTTTAGGCTGCAAGTGGATTTTCAAGAAAAAATTAAAACCTGATGGATCTATTGATAAGTATAATGCCAGATTAGTAGCCAAATGATTCAAACAAAAAGTGGGTCTTGACTTCTTTGATACATACTCACCAATAACAAGGATCAGTCAAATGGAGTTCTTATTGCAATTGTAGCATTGCATAATCTTGAGATCCATCAAATAGATATTAAAACAGTATTTTTGAATGGTGAGTTGGAAGAAGAGATATGTATGAGGCAACTTGAAGGGTTTATTGTTCCTAGACAAGAGAAAAAAATGTGTAAACTCGTTAAATCCTTGTATGGATTAAAGCAGGCGCCCAAGCAATGACATGAGAAATTTGACAAAACAATGTTGTCAAATGGTTTTAAAATTAACGAGTGTGATAAATGTGTTTCTATTAAAAGCACACCAAATGCATATGTAATAGTATGTCTATATGTTGATGACATGCTAATTATGGATAGCAAACATGACGTCATCATAGCTACTAAGAAAGTGTTAACAAAACATTTTGATATGAAAGATATGTGTGTGGATGATGTCATATTAGGGATGAAATCTTTAAGACATCATATGGACTTATGTTAACACAATCTCATTATATTGAGATGGTACTTAGAAAGTTTAACGCCTATGATGAAAATCCAGTTAACACACCAGTAGATCTGAATCTACATTTGACTAAGCATACAAGAAATGTGTATTGCAAATGAAATATTCTCAGATCATATGAAGCTTAATGTACATTGCTAACTGCACGCGGCCTGATATTGTTATGCAGTTAATAAGTTAAGCAGATTTATAATTAATTCAAGTAATGATCATTGAAAGACATTGAATAGAGTTCTTAGATATCTAAGATACACCTTAAAGGATGGATTGTACTATACCAGATATTAAGATGGATTAGAATGATACAGTGATACTAACTAGATATCAGACACGAAGGATTCTAAATCCACTAGTGGTTATGTTTTTACCATTGGTGGTGCAGCTGTGTCTTGGAAGTCCTCAAAATAGACATGTATAGCTTGATCCACAATAGAATCTGAATTTATAACTTTAGATAAAGTTGGAGAAGAAGCAGAATGGATTTGCAATTTCTTAGAAGACATTCCATGTTGGACTAAGCTAATGCATGCAATAATTATACATTGCGATAGTCAGTCGACTATTGAAAGGCACAAAATAGTATGTATATTAGAAAGTCTCGACATATATATCGAATAAACAATACCATTAAACAATTGATCTCTAATGGTGTAATATCTATTAACTATGTAAAGTAAAAAAAAAAAATCTCGTGGATCCATTGACGAAAGGTTTAACTAGAGATCACATGCATTATTTATCAAAGGGAATGTGCTTAAAGCCTACTACATAAGAATCTTTGTAACGGTAATCCAACTTTGCTGACTGGAGATCCCAATATCTTGGTTCAATGGGACAACTAAGTTATAAAGATTCAAAAGAGCACTTAGGGGTTAACTCCTGCCCATTCTCGTGATACAAAAAGTACTTTATGCAAAGTGTGATATGTTAAGTTATGCTTTTAACGATTCGTATAGTTTGGATAAATCAAGTGGAGTAGAGCAGAACATTCTTAATAATTACTTATATAAGTGAGAAGTGGGACAGCTTCTATGAGAATTTTGACGTTTGAATGCTCTAATACACTTATGAAACTCAAGTGCTATTCAAGGCCAAAATGAACACAACCATGAGAACCGAAAGTATTAGGGAAGATATTGTGTGGGTATTGTTGTCTTGGTTTACACCCAACAGCTGAACAATTGGTACCCCTTGGGGCCCAAATCCAATTCCAACATTAGGTTATATAAATAGATAAATATCCTATTCATCTTCCAATGTGGGACAAGGTTTTCCACTTTCTCTCCAATTTACCTTTTATATTCCAAGTTTAAGGTACCAATTTCTTGCTATAATTTCTCATTTACTCGGAAATAGTTTTGCACAACCAAATATAAAACAAATATCTACTCATGAAGTAGATCGTGCTAGACCAAGGTCCCATCTCAATTGGTTAACATAACCCACTCGAATATTTGGTCAAAGTTGGTCAAATCCAACTTATTAAATTTGATTTAAACACCATTTCCAACAATCCCCAATGTGAATGGAAATTATCATGAAGTATGCAACAATCTTTTCTCGTGGTGGTAGCACATCAAACCGAGACTTTAACCGGGGTGGATCGGACTACAAAAATAAAAAAAACCCCAATAATAATAACTCATACACATTTATCATATGTTTGAAGCCCAATCAAAATTCAATTAATTCAATCTATTAACCCATCAAATGCACAATCAAACTTCAGATTTCAAAACTCATTTACAATCAAAATTTAGATTTCAAAATAAGGTTGAGAGAAGAAAAAAAACCTAGAACAGAACCGACCGATCGAACGGACTGCTATTTGCCAAATCCAATCCATTAATCTGCAATCTGTTGAGGAAACCCGAAAAAAAAAGGCCGACGAAAGAGAATAAGAGGTCGAAAGCAAATTGAAGGAAGAACCCGAGGAGGAATGCCATGCTTCAAGTGAAAACTGATTTCAGCATAAATGTTTTTTTTTTTTACCTTTTGTCTTTTCTCAGCTTCTGCCTTCTTGGTTTTGATAGTTTGACTTTGATATTGTGATACTGTGTGCGCATTGAGTTGTTTTGGACCTTTTTGGTTAGATAGTTAGATTAATATTTAATAGGTTGATTAGTTAATTAGTTAATTAAATTATTATTAATTATTTTAAGTGGTTAATTAAATTAGGTTAAATGATTAATTAAATTATTCATTACTTATTAGCTTAAATCATAAATTGTTAATTAAATTATTAGTTATTAGTTAATTAATTATTAGTTATTACCTGTGATTATTAGTTATTAGTTATTAAGTTAAATAGTTAATTAAATTAGTTATTTGTTAATTAATTATTAGTTATTAGGTTAATTAACTTATTGTTGATATTGATTATCGCTAATAAAGTTATTAGGACAATTGGCTTCATCTTTATTGATTATATTGTTGCCTTGTCGGCTAATTATTATATTTTCGTTGCTAGTTAGTAATTGCTATTGATTATATTGTTGCTTTGCCGGTCAATTATTATATTTTCATTACTAGTTAGTAGTTGATATTGATTAGATTGTTGCATTGCCGGCTAATTATTACATTACTAGTTAGTAGTTGCTATTGATTTTATTATTGTCTTGCTGGCTAATTATTGCATTGCTAGTTAGTAGTTGTAATTGATTATATTGTTGCCTTGCCGGCTAATTATTACATGGTTATTGCTAATTGTTATTGATTATATTGTTGCATTGCCGGCTTAGTACATTTTATGTTGGTATTAAATGTTGCACTGTTTTTGTGGTTTTTAGAATTTGAAAAATGGAAGGTCGACCTCCTGCAAAGAGGGGAAAAACTTTGTTCACTCTTCTTTAAGAAGAGTGATCAAAAAGTGAAAGTACACTTTTCGACGAGGTAAATGAGGATGTACCTTTAACTTCTACTGTGGATCCTCTTCCTATTTCATGTCCCAAAATCAACCACCCTCCATCTTCGAATCATGAATTACAATCGTCTAATAACATTGAACGAGATCTAGGAAAAAGACAGCAAATGTATGAAAGACCGATTAATTTGCGGGATGAGATTAGACGGTTATATCTAAGTGTTGGGTCTTATCAACCACAACTTGCGGAGTATAGAGGCACAAAAGGCAAAACCCAGTCTCGTCGATTTAAAAAAAATGGTATAATCAGTTCCATTGGTTGGAGTATTCACCTACAACAAATAGGGTATATTGTTTTTTTTGCTTTCTATTTCTCAATTACAGCAATCCGTATAATTGTTAGGCACTAGTTACTCATGCATACGACAACTGGAAGATGGTTAATGACGGAGCAAAGTGTGCATTTCTTGTTCATGCTGCATTATCTACACATATCGTGAATGTAAGAAAAGCTGAAGATTTAATGAAGCCGTCTCAGCATATTGACAATGTGATAACATCAATTTCGAATGAGGAATATAAAAAATATCGATTGCTGTGACAACCACAGTTAAAAGTGTTTGGTGGCTAGCATTTCAAGATTGTGCTTTCAGAGGTCATGATGAATCATCGAGTTCATTGAATCGTGAGAATTTTATTGAAATGGTAGATGCTTTTGGACAATTAAATACAGAAATTGGGAATGTTGTGCTGGATAATGTACTAAAAAATGCAATATATACTTCTCCAAAAATTCAAAAAGAAATTTTGAATATTATGGCTAATAGGGTACGAAAGATAATTTGTGATGAAGTTGGGGATGCAAAGTTCTGTATTCTTGTTGACGAAGCACAAGATCAAGCTAAATGAGAGCAAATGGCTATTATCTTGCAATTTGTGATTAGTGATGGTATTCTAACAGAGCGCTTCTTTGCAATCAAATATGTTAGTGATACTACTTCATTGAATCTATTCAATAAGATATCCGAAGTATTTGTTTGCAACAACCTTCAAATTAAAAATCTTCGAGGCCAAGGATATGATGGTGATAACAATATGCGCGGTACTTGGAATGGACTTCGGGCATTATTTCTGAAACATTGTCCATATGCTTATTATGTCCATTGTTTTGCTCATCGATTACAGTTGACATTAGTTTCTGTGGCTAAAGATGTCAGTGTTGTTTGGCAATTCTTTTCTCACGTTGACAATATTGTTAACATCATTACTTCTTCACCGAAGCGCATTATTGAGTTGCAAGCTGCCCAAAAAAAAGATATTGAGCATTTATTGGCTATTGGAGAATGCGAGTCAGGAAGTGGGGCTAATCAGATTGGTAACTTGCAACGAACTGGAGCTACTCGTTGGAGTTCTCATTACGAATTGATAAAGAGCTTGATAGATATGTACACTGCAACATATAAAGTGCTTGAAGGTCTAAATGATCATTCTCCAAATGCAAGAAGTAGGAGTGAAAGCTGTTGGTTCATATAAAAAATTTACAAGCTTTAAATTTGTATTTGTTTTGCATTTAATGCGTAATATTTTAGCAATCACATATATTCTTTGTAAAGCCCTTCAACGAAAAACTCAAAACATCATGAATGCAAGTAGATGTGTCTCTAGTACAAGAAAAGTTTTTCAAGAATTGAGAGATGACGGATGGGAAGAATTTCTTCAGGAAGTCAACACTTTTTGCTTAAACAAAGGTATTGATATATTCGTTCTTGATAGTTCATATAAGACTGATCATTCCCATGAACATACTACAGTTGAGCATTACTATCATTTTGATATTTTTAACGAAGTAATAGATTCTCTTTTGATAGAGTTAAATACGACATTTAATGAACAATCAGTTGAACTCATTTCTCTCAAATAAGGCTTTAGATTCTAGAAATTCATTTGAATTATTTAACAAGGATCATATTTTGGAGCTTGCAAAAAGTTTTATCCTGAAGATTTTAAACCGGATGAGATTTTTGCGTTAGGCGTAGAGTTACAACATTACAAGCATGATGTGATATCGGATCTATATAGTATTGACTTTGCCTGTTTCTACTGCAACTACTGAACGACTATTTTCAACGATGAAAATTCTGAAGACGAAAATTCGTAACAAAATAGAGGATGATTTTCTTGCTGATTGTATAACAATCTACATTGAAAGAGATTTTGCTGTGAATATAGATGTAGAATCTATTGTAGAAGAATTTTATGCTATAGGACATCGTCGAATACCACATCAATAACTATTGTAATTTTTTGTTTCATTTATAAATTTTTTTGTACATTGATTTTTATCAAAATTTAAGTCCCCCAACATTAATTCTTAGTTCCGCCCCTGCTTCAAACCTCGAGAAATAGCGAACCAAAAAGATGTTTTGAACCCACTTGTTTATGCAATGACAAATGCAAGATATTTGAAGAATGCATGGTGCAAAATGATGTGTCTGATAGTTGGAATTGAATTAAATTTGAAATCTGTAGGGACTAATATATAGATAAAAATACACAACACTTGGAATCTCAACTGTTGTGGTTGTTAAGGAGAAGACAAATTCTAGAATATGTCTATCTTCTAGAAGATGAGACACATGTTGCATTCTAAAGATAGATCCATTTGAGTGCTTATAATTTACACCAGTTAATAAATAGAATATAATTTGCACCAAATATTTCTACAACAACCACGGTCATCATTAAAATCAAATTTATCTTTTTATTTTTATTTTTAAAGTTTATTTGAATGAAGATTTTCATGTAGTTATCACGTTAGGTTAATGTCTTTTTCATGTCATACATTTTGCTAGAAAACAAAATTTAAGTGAGTGACCAAACTGAATTTTATTTCAGTGAATAACATGAATGATATTTTTAGTATGAATTCACACGTGTTTGGATATGCTTATATTATAATTTCAGTTGGTCAAACTAGTCAAACACACTTTTTATCCATATATTTCATAGGAATCACAACTTGCAACCCACATTTTATCCACACATTCACCAACAACTTATAATATAAGTACTTAAAAAATAATTTCAGCACTACCAAACATGTGAAATATAAAATAAGATTAAACTTCAGATGAATACGTTTTTAATTTTTACATTTAAGATAGTTTATCATCTTACAATTTAACTTACCAAATAAGTCAAGAGAAATGCTTTGTTCCCTTGTGTTCGAATTTTGATGTTTTCCCACTCGAGAAATCAAATTTACTTTTAAGTTATTTATTTTGTTAAATATAATTTTTAAAATTACTTTTTTTTTACTAAAAAAAATTATTTATCTACTGAAAAGCATAAAATGTAGGTAGGTGTGGAGGTTAAGTTTCAAACTTTTCAGAATTAGGTGGGACGGGACGAGGCGAGGTGAGGACGGTGCATAATGCGTGGCTTGGTTCTGTCTAAACGAATTTTTTAAAACAGTATTAAAAACATATCTTTTAAATATAATCAAACATGTTGTCCATAGTTAATAGTCTATAGTTTATGGTGTCGGATAGAAAATCTGATTATTGATGTTGATAGAATTAGAATCGGACGGTGACGCTGCCATAAATAAAGTCGGTAAGGTTAGCAAGTGATGTGAGATGCAGCCCGACCAGCCTTTATTGGGTAGGAAAATATGCCATCAATTCAATTCAAATTATATTGTACAGCTAATTCCAGAAATAAAAATGAAGCCCACTTTGATGTTAGTATAAATTGGCATTTCGATAATTGGATTCAGAAAAATCAAAAGGGACCACATTCAAAAATTCAAGCATTAGAAAGGCTGTGGAGGCTCTTTTCATGTGGTTCGAAAGTTACTTTTCTAACTTTATAAAAAAGTGTATTTTTTTAATTAAATTGTAATAAGACTTTGACAATAGAGTTTCGAGGTTAAACCTCGAGCCCATTCTTAGGCCACCTATGAGATCAACGAGATATAGATGTCCAATTATGAAGAATATGTGGAGATAACATCGGATCGAGTTGAGGACCCCAAAGCCGGTGCGATGGAATGGGTTAGGGAGTCTTTAAGTTAGCTTCGGTATTAAAGATTGCCTAGGTCCTCGAGGTTGTTTCCTACACATTTGAGGAAGGGACCTCGAGTGCTTGAAGTGTAAGGTTGAGTATGAGGATGACAACATTATCAGTTATCTGAATCTAAAGATAATAACTTTTGACCTTATTAGAATGCATTATTATGCATTTGAAGTGTAAGGTTGAGTCAGAGGATGACAACATTATCATAATGCATTACCCGAGCCTAAGAATGACAACTTTTGACCTTATCAGAATGCATTATTCATCCAAGTGGCACTAAACTTTATGTGGTTATTCTATATGTTATATTGAATAGAATTAATTATAATTAAAAAATAAATGTCTTTAGTTAGATATTTTAGTCATTTAATACAATTTTGACGTCCAAAATAACTTTATTTGATTTGATTTTTCAATTCTTTTCTATTTATTTTTTAATTAAAAGTAGTTTATCCAATTTGCTCATCAAAAATTTAATCAAAATTGTTTTATAAAAGTATACTTACTGTAAAACTGAAAGGTTGAAGATGGAGGACCTCGTCTGTAATTTTTTTTTGTTACATTCATTTTGTGGACCATGTGTTGACAGACGTGGGTCCTCCATTACCCCAGCCACCACATAACGGCGGCGCGTGGAACATTTAGCGCGTAGGCTACTCCCAAACTCAAAAAGCAAATGGCAGGTCCCAACCTTTCCTCCTACACACGTACTGTTACGTCTCGAAATCGAACTCTGTATACCCGTAGCATTACATTTACATTTACACCTTCTCTAATTTACGCCCTGTGCGCACTAAACTCTCTCCTCACTTCTTTGCCAGCCCGCTTGTAGCTGATAGCTTCACTGATTTTTTCTCCTTATTTGTAAGTCTTAAGTTCATTAAGTACGGTATAATTATATTCCTTTCCGTTATTGTAATTGAGTTCAAGTATTGTTTATGTATAAATTTGCAAAACTGCTTTGTTTTCTATGTAACTGTTTCTGTGAATATTGAATTGTGAAATGCGGCAAAAGAGAATTCATTGATTCTATTTTATTGAATCTGGATAGTGGATTTCTTGTAAGTATTAGTTTTTGAAATGAGAATTCTTTTGGTGCTTCAAATTGGATAAGGTTTGATTGACTGGGACCTGAATTCCCTGCATTTTTCCAGATTTGGCTTAGATTCTCCAATTCGATTTTGAAGCGGACCCCAGAAAACGAGCAGGTCCCGGCGACTCCTGGAGACTTGATGAATCATTTGGGAATTTCAGCATCTGTATTGGTCTTATTTTGGTCCTTTGACTAATGGGTTGTGTTCATTCAAGAGCATGTATTGGTCAGTTATGTGTACCCCGAGATGCTGAGGTTAAAGAAAGTGAAACTGTGAAAACATCAGCTGAGATTGCTGTGTTCTCATCTGCTCAGTCTGATGATGAAGGGGAAATTAGAGATGAAGTAAATCAGTTAGGTACAAGAAGGGATAATGAAGTGGGTATTACTCGGCTGTCCAGGGTGTCATCACAATTTCTGCCTCCTGATGGCTCACGAACTGTAAAGGTTCCATCAGAGAGTTATGAATTATGCTATTCATTTCTGTCTCAGAGAGGCTACTACCCTGATGCCCTTGATAAGGCCAACCAGGACAGTTTTTGCATTCACACTCCATTTGGGATTAGCCCAGATGATCATTTCTTTGGGGTTTTTGATGGACACGGGGAATTTGGAGCTCAATGCTCACAATTTGTAAAGCAGAAGTTATGTGAAAATTTGCTCAGGAATAGTCAATTTCAAACTGATGCAGTTGAAGCATGCCATGCTGCTTTCGTAATGACAAATTCACAATTGCATGCCAATGCATTAGATGATAGCATGAGTGGAACAACTGCAATTACAGTGCTGGTTCGGGGTAGGATGCTTTATGTTGCCAATTCAGGTGATTCAAGGGCTGTTGTAGGTGAGAAAAGAGGGGAGGACATTGTTGCTGTTGACCTATCAATTGATCAAACTCCTTTCCGGGTTGATGAACTTGAACGTGTGAAACTTTGTGGAGCTAGAGTTCTCACCTTGGATCAGATTGAAGGACTCAAGAATCCAGATGTACAATGTTGGGGTACTGAAGAAAGTGATGATGGTGATCCTCCTAGACTTTGGGTGCAAAATGGAATGTATCCGGGTACAGCTTTCACGAGAAGTATAGGTGATTCTGTTGCTGAGACAATAGGTGTTGTTGCAAACCCAGAAATCATTGTCTTGGAGCTCTCTCCGAATCATCCTTTCTTTGTGATTGCTAGCGATGGTGTATTTGAGTTCCTCTCCAGCCAAACCGTGGTGGACATGGTAAAAAATTTCTTTTTCTTCGGTTTTAGAGGTGATGCAGTTAAAAATGCTACATCATGATAATTTTTTATATCCATGCAGCTAACTAATCCATTTAATTGCTACACTTGCCCATGTGTCCTTCATTTGTACATTGAGAACTATATCTTATTATTTAAACATGAGAAAATATATTGAAAAAATTGTCTCTGTGGAAAAAAGATAACATCAGGAAAAAAAAATATTTGAAAGCAAAATGTAGGTTATAAGTTGCCAATGAATTTGGAAAGGCTAACAGAACTTGGAAAAGAATCGAGTATAATATTCTTAACCAGGCAGCCAAAATGTAGGTTATAAGGTCAGGAAATTTTACTTGATCACTTTAAATGTACTTGACAGGGATGATGTATGGTAAGGTCTTTCTATATTTTCTGATGACGGGGCATCACTTAATTTAAGTCGGATAAGGAACTTAAGCTATTCTTTTTCGTTTTTCAGATTGCTTGCATTGCATCTAGATTACTTGGAGTTGGGTATGGGTCTTGAGTGAATGTACATGTTATAATGTGTGATTCTCCAACCCCTGAATATTATATATGTGAAAATGGTAAAGTATTAATATATTTTAACCTTTTGTTTTGTAGTTACAATTTAAGGTTTTTCAATGTAATGTCAATTTTTCAAAATAGGAATACAACATCATTTTTGTTAGTTATTGTGGGAAAATGCGGCTTTCCTAAATTAGGAAACTGTGTAGAGCTATGAATAATTAGGAGTATCTTGTTATTATGGTAATCAATGATCTTTAGGAATTTGTAATTGAAGATCTTTAGTGATTAGTTTTGATTTGTATCTTTTATTCTTTTGGTAGTTTCCTTATTTGTGTTGATTGATTCAGCTATATAAAAATTAATGCAATTCATATTTTTCCAATCTCCTATTTTGTGTCATGGTATCAGAGCTCTAGGCTCGTTATTCTGGGAATTGTATTTACTCTTTTTCTTGTTCATACTCCTTTCTTACATCATCAATTACACCTCGGTTGATTACTCTTTAAGACTATTTGAAGAACTATGATAGACACTTCAGCAACTAGCAATCCTTCGAAAACTACAGTGCTCGAAAGCAACAATCCTTTGTTAACTGGAGAATTGCAAAATATTCAAGTAGCCTACAGATTGAATGGGAAGAATTATCTGAAGTGGTCACAACTAGTTCGTATATTTTTGAAGGGAAGAGGCAAACTGAGTTATGTACTTGGCACTGGGCCTAAAAAAGGGGATCCAAGGTTCGATGCTTGGGATGAACAGGACTCAATAGTGGTGTCCTGGTTGTGGAACTCTACGGTTCCAGAAATTTCAGTGACGGATGCATATTTTTGAACATGGCTAAGGATATATGGGAGGCTATTAAACAGACTTATTCCAAGGTTCGTGACGCTGCACAAATCTACGCAATCAAAACCAAGGTCCACCAAGCAGGGAAATCAATCAATCACTGAATATTCAAACCTTTTAAAGGGTTTATGGCAGGAGATGTATCATTACATCCAGATGAAGTGCAGTGAAGATGCAGCTGTTCTTAAGAGGTTTGTTGAGAAAGACCGAATTTATGATTTTCTTTCCGGATTAAATATTGAGTTTGATGCAGTAAGGGTGCAAATACTCGAAAAAGAAGACCCGCCATCATAAATGAGGCTATTGCAATCGTCCTTGCTGAAGAAGGGAGAAGAGGAGTTATGGTTGACATACCCAAAGTGGAGAGTTCAGCTTTAGTAACTAAAAACACAAACTTAATGAATTCTAGAATCGAGAAGCACGCTGGTGAACACAATAGACATGGAGATCTGATGAGATCATTGAACAAAGATACACATTTGTGTACTTTTGCAAAAAGCCACGTCATACAAAGGACAAGTGCTGGAAGCTTCACGACAAACCTCAAAATTCAACTCAGAATTGGTGCACTTTTGCAAAAAGCCACGTCATACAAAGGACAAGTGCTGGAAAGCTTCATGACAAACCTCAAAATTCAACTCAGAATTGGTTTGATCGAGGTGGACAGAAAGAGGTATATCTGGCAAAAACGCAGCTAGAAAATGAAGACAATCCCCGCATTTAAGAAAAGTCGCCTGGAGAGTTCAATTGAAATTGAGAAGTTAAAAAATATGTTGGGTGCATTAGGAAAGCCATCTAACACATGTACCTGCTCTTTGGCGTCTATAGGAACAAGGAACGAAGAAGATAATTGGACATGATAGAGAGAGGGATGGTCTTTATTTTCTTGAAGAATCAACTGGAAAAGCTAAGAGTTGCGGATTCTTAGCCTTTATCATTACTTTTCGAGTCATTTAAATTCAATGAAGGCAAACTTTGACTTTAACATTTTCGTCTTGGTCACCCTTTATTTAGTATTCTTAAACATATGTTTTCTTTATTGTTCAAAGGATTATCTGTTCAAAGTTTTCATTGTGATGTGTGTGAACTAGCAAAATACAAACGTGCTTCCTTTCAATTAGCAATAAAAGAACATCTCTTCCATTTACTCTCATTCATAGTGATATCTGGGGCTCGGTGAACTAACATTTATGGGGCTCAGTGGTTTGTTTCATTTATTAATGATTGTACATGGGTGTCTTGGATCTTTTTCCTAAAAATAAATTAGATGTGAGCTCAGTGTTTCCAACTTTTTACTAGTCTAGACACAGTATCTATCCCCAAGACTTTATCAGAGATATTAAGAAATGATAATTGGAAGAATGCTATGAAGGTTGAGATGGAAGCTCTTGAAAAAAACAAGACATGTGATTTGGTGAAGTTGCCTAAGAAAAGGAACCAGTTGGGTGTAGATGGATTTTTTCTCTTAAATACAGGTTATATAGATCTCTAGAAAGATATAAAGTAATAATAGTTGCCAAAGGGTTTACTCATACCTATGACATAGACTATTTTGAGACATTCGCTCCGGTTGCTAAGATGAATACGGTGAGATTATTGTTGTCATTAGCTACTAATTTTGGATGGAAGCTACACTAGTTTGATGTCAAGAATGTCTTCTTACATGATCTTGAAGAAGAAATTTATATGGAGATTCTTCCTGGATTTTGGATTTAGGATTTAGCTATGGTGTAGAAGAGAATATGGTGCGCAAATTGAGGAAAGCCTTGTACGAATTAAAGCAATCTCCAAGAGTCTGGTTTGGAAGATTTACCAATGTAATGCTTAGCATGAGATACAAACAAAACCAAGGTGATCATACATTATTTGTGAAACACTTAGCGTTTGGGGGAGTGACTTCATTGCTGGTCTATGTAGATGATATTTTAGTGACAGAGAATGATTTGAAAGGAATGGAGAGCTTGAAGAACTCGTTGATGAAGGTGTTTGAGATCAAACAACTAGGTAAGCTAAAGTACTTCATCCATATTGAGGTAGCTCATTCTCAGCAAGGGATCTTTATATCATAACAAAAATATGTGATATATTTATTGACTAAAATAGGTAAGCTGGGATGTAAGCCAGTAGAAACACCCATAGAGTACAATCATAGACTTAGTGTGATCCAGAAGATGTGTGGTAGTAGATAAAAGCTCCTATCAAAGACTCGTGGGAAGACTAATTTACTTTACCCGACTCGATATAGCTTATACAATGAGTGTTGTGAGCCAGTTATACACAATCCTAAGGAGCCGCACTCAAAGCTGTCTATCGATTTTGCAGTATTTAAAAGGCACGTCCGGAAAAGGAGTCTTATTTAAGAAAGGAGAAAGACCGACTCTTGAAGCCATACACAAATGCTGATTATGTAGGATCTATGGTTGATAGAAGGTCAACAATGGGCTAGAGGAAATCTCATTACTTGGAGAAGTAAAATACAAAACGTCGTTGTAAGATCTAGTGCAGAAGTCGAATTTAGATCAATGACACTCTGGATATGCGAACTATTATGGCTAAAGATAATCTTGGAAGATCTGAAAAATGAATGGAATGGACCTATGAGGCTCTATTATGACAACAAATCAGCCATTAATATTGTACATAATCTAGTACAGCATGACCGTACAAAGAACATTGAAGTTGACAGACATTTTATAAAGGAAAAGTTGGAGAGTTGTCTAATTTGTACACCGTTTATTCCAACTAGTAAGCAACTAGTAGACATACTCACCAAAGGATTGTCTAGTGCAGCTTTTCAACGAATAATTAGCAAGCTGGGAATGAAAGATATCCATTCATCAGTTTGATGGAGAGTGTGGGAAAATGCGATTTTCCTAATTTAGGAAACTGTGTACAACTGTGAATAATTAGGAGTATTTTGTTATTATGGTAATAAATGATCTTTAGGGATTTGTAATTGAGGATTTTTAGGGATTAGTTTTGATGTGTAACTTTTATTCTTTTGGTAGTTTCCTTATTTGTGCTGATTGGTTTAGCTAGATAAGCCACAGATAATAAATTAATGCAATTCATATTTTTCCAATCTCCTATTTTGTGTCACTTATATAACCAAATAATCATCATTCTTACTCCCTTTGAGTTTGTAGGCAATGCACAAAAGTGTAAATGTGTCTCATATAAATGTCCATATATTCCACGTCCATTATAAAAAGAAGGACATATGCAAAAGTTTGCAAATTTTCACGGCACTAATTTAATGGGTTAAGATATATAAATTTGGAAGAGATTGACTGAGAGAAGACTTAGACTTGAAAATGGTGGTTTCACATAATTAATTTAGATTTATGCTGGAGAGACTGGCATGAAAGCTATTTATTTGTTAAGAAGACTAATGGAACAGTATGGAAGGAAAAGAAAATTTGTTGTATGCTTTTAATTTATTTAGAAAGGCACGCAATTGGTTCCTACGCAAATATTTTGATTGGTTCTTGAAAAATAAAAATTGGTACATTATCTTTTACAAGGATATGTACAAGCGAGCTATAGTCACGATGACAAGTTATACACTAGTGTAGAGAGTTTCTTACTACAATACGGTTCATCAAACTTTAAGCCTTTTTTTGTTTGTGTTGTTATGGATTGACTAAGGGCATACATGTAGTCTAGCTAATTTCTAAATACCATAAATTTGTAGCTTTAACTACTTTGTTAGTCTTAACTATGGATTGTTTTAGGATACATCATACACGTGATCAGTCCCTGATTTATGCTTTTTGTAGATGATATTGTGTTAGTGGATGGGACTAAAAGTGGTATTATATCTAAATTAGCACTATTGGAATAAAAATATGGAGTGTTTCAGTGTATAATTTTAATCAATGTAGAAGTACTTGTCAACTTAGGAGATCATGAAATATGTAAATGTGAGCATATTCGATTCTCGTCAATCATCTCTATTGTTCACAGGGTAGGTTATATTGAAGAAAATGTCAATCGCAAGATTAATTGATTAACGTTGGTTGGGTTAATAAGAGTAGAGCTTCTGGGTTTTGCATGATCAACGAATTTCTATAAGGTTAAAAGTTCTATAAGAATACTATGGAGCATAGATGTTACATGGAACCGAGTGTTGGTAGATTGGAAACAAAATATGTATATGTTTGAGTGTAGTTGATATAAGAATGTTAAGATGGATTTGTAGAAAATTTTAGAGGTTCAACAAGAATTTACCACATTCATTAGAGCATATCCAATGCTATACCTTCTAAAAAAATCTATGTGGCAAGAGAGAGAAAAAAAATGAAGAGAGAGAGTGTGGAAAGAAGAAAGAGGAAAGAGAAGGAAAAATAGATAGAGAGATAGACACAATTTAATGAAAAAATTGGTGGAAGGTGTCTAACAGGATGTCTAAAATTAGATTGCCTGTTGGAAGGCCTTTTACAATAAATGCTGCCAAATTAGTTTTGTCTCCTCCACTTCATCGCCACATCAGCTGGACATTGTTGTATTGGAGATGCTCTTAGTTGGTTAATGTAGCATTCACTGGAAAAAGTTATGGGTGAACCGACTGGCATGGTTTGGCATATCAAAGGCCATTAAATACACCAGTTGGAAAACGTGATGTAACTATAACAATATCAATGTGACAATGTCTTAATCAATTATATCATTTTGGAAACACTGAGATGTGAAAAATTCTTGTAGCTTACTAAACCAGCAGTGAAATAAGGGACAATGGAGAATGTATCACCTCATTCTTGGAAAGCAGTGAAAATGTATAATTCAGCGAGTAAAGATTGTCTGCTCTTTGTTTAAATTTCTACATCTAGAGGGGTTTCCTGTAATATGAGCCTCTCTGAAGGTTGTGGATCTATATTGTGTCATTTTTTATTTTTACCAATTTTTGCCTTCTCTTTTTTCTCTGTTTTTGATTGAGTAGCCTTGAAGAAAGAAGGGAAATCTGACCAGTCAAATTTTTACAAACACAAGGAAAATTAACCAGTAATTTCATTATTTAAGTATATTCCGAGAGAGAGGGAAGGAGCACTTTTTCCCCTGAAAGACACTGAACTATCATCTCAAAATTTTCTTTATGCATTGAATCAGTAATTAAATAAGCAGTAGAGAGTGTCACCTTATTCTTCTGCTTCTCCTACCTCTGAGAATTGAAAAGTCGGGGGACGTAAGAAAAATAGGATGACTTCTCACACTCTACGTTTTCTCTTTTTAGAGGTATTTCCCCTGTATGAGAATATGTGTCTATTTTCTCTTCAACCAGCATTGTGTCTTTTCTCTCTCTCCACTTTTGATCATTGAAGATTCTTTTACTGCTACTGCCCAGGTTGCAAAATACAAGGACCCCCGTGATGCCTGTGCTGCAATTGTTGCCGAATCATATCGTCTTTGGCTTCAATATGAAACTCGTACAGATGACATTACTGTGATTGTTGTTCATATAAATGGATTAAACGATGTAAGAAGGCTCCTTGATTTTCATCTTCTCTGTCTCATCACGGCTGTCTCTGTCCGTGTTTTACTTATTTCTGTAATTTCTTTTAAGCTTTTAATTTTAGTGATTTCATATTCAATGCCAGGCTGCACTTGATCATCCAACAAGTTCAGTTGCAGTTTCAAAACCCGCTTTGCCTCAAGTGGTTGAAGTATCTGGATCAGAGTCTCCATCCCGTATGAGATGGAATTCTAGAAACCACCGTGCACGGAATGATATATCACGGTCACGACTGCGGTCTATTGAAAGCTCTCTAGAGAGCGGTCAAGCGTGGGTTCCTCCTTCTTCAACCCACAGAAAGACTTGGGAAGAAGAAGTAAACTTTCCTCGCTTAATTTATTTCTTTTGCTCAAAGTTTATATCAATGAAGAACAATATTATTGATATTCGGTACATTCATAACCCATATGTGATAGGCTCAGATTGGACGGGCCTTGAACGATCATTTTCTTTTCAGAAAACTTACTGACTCCCAGTGTCATGTGTTGTTGGACTGCATGCAAAGAGTTGAGGTTCAAGCAGGAGATGTTGTAGTTGAACAGGTATTCTGAAAACTTGATTTTATTAGCTGGAATAATGGAAACTCATAGTTTTCTAGAATGAGTTTAGGATAAAACATAATTGGCGTTGTACATAATGAGTTATGGAGCATAGACATTGAATATTGCTTGGAATATAATAAAAAAGATCTCTTTAAGATAAATATATGCATATTGACTTTGTATCTCAAAGAGGACAATCTAAATTTAAGATATAATTATTGTGTTGAAGAATTTCATCTAAAAGTTTAAGCTTTTAAATCAAGTAGTATAACTTTGTATTCGACCAGGCAAGTGTCATGGGTTCAAGTCTCGTTGCCACCCATTTAATGAAATTGTCCTCGTGTTAGATTGTGATGGATAAAAATGAACTCCTCCCGCACGTGAAGGGGCTTATTGGAGGGTAAATTCCACATTCGTTAAATAGAAAAATATTAACCAAAATATAAGAGTTTTGACTACTCCTCTTAACAAGATTAGCTTTTCAAGATGGCCCAAATCTCAATATAGTATAAGAGTCGATTAAGCTCCTACGAGCAATTCGGTCCCTCTAAAATCTCAAACGAGCTGTCATTTTACAGGGTCAGGGTAAATCCCGCGTCGATTAAATATTGAAATAATAATCTACGTATAAGGTCATGGTCTACTCATTTTAACAAGGTTGATCTTTTAAGATGGAATTTCAAGTCTTAATATAGTATTAGAGTCCACTAACCTCAAATGAACATTCGAATTCCAACCAATCATCTTGCAAGGGCACGTTAAAAGGTAAATACCATGTAGTAAAACATAAAAAATATTAACCAACGTACAAGGACTTGGATTACTCTTCTTAACAAGCCGGGGCAGAGGGACACGCGGGGTGGGGACACTCCCGCAACATTTTTAATTTTAATTTTTATTTAGGAGTTCTATTGCAATAGAAATTTCTTAATATATACATAATACATATATATTTTGTCTGTCCAACATCTTTTCGCCCCTTCTACGTGTGAAAGTCATGACTGATGGCTTTTTAGGATGGAATCCAAATCTCAATACATTGTCACTGCATCATTACCAATAAGATGCCTTTCTACAGAAAGGCCTCAAGAAAGTATGTTTCTTTGTGCGCTTTTCAAATGTATTATAGAGAGTTGCACTATCTAAACGAGTATCAACTTCGGGCATGCATGGCCATAATATAATAAATGATGAATCAGATTGAAGGATATGTGGACTGGATTTTATGTAAAACTCATGGCAGAGATAAGTTTGTAGATAGAAGCTCTGAATCTGATATGTAAATAACTACGAAGTCTCCTATCTTCTAATTTGGAGATTGTCACTCAATGTTGGTCCATTTTGTAAGCAATATTCGTTGTTTCAAATATAGTATAGATAATTATAAGCAAAATGCCCGTGCATGTTGCATTCATTCTTAGATTAGTAGCTCTTGTCTTAAAATATGGGCATGTCTTCTCACAGAATGTCTCCATTTCTTGCATCATATGCATTATGATGGATGAATTCTACATGTCTCTATCGAGTCTAGGATTTCAGCTCTGTGTTTGGTGGATGTCTAATATTACAACTCCTTGCCAATACGAGTCTGTTGCTGTATGCATAATTAATTTGTATTTGGCAGGGTGGAGAATGTGAATGTTTCTATGTTGTTGGCAGTGGAGAATTTGAGGTCTTCGCAATGCAGGTGCTCATACATTTTTTTTGTACTGAAGATACTACAGATCTAGATTTTACCTCATATATATCTATGTATTACAGTAGGCATCTCAATGACACCATCAAGATAAAACTAATCTTTCAGTTGAAATATCAAGCTTCAATTGATTACATTTCTTCAATTTCTAAGATGCCATCTCTGACATGGAGCTTGTTATCTCAGGGAGAGAAAATTGGAGAAGTGCCTAGGGTTCTACAACATTATACGGCTGAAAAGTTATCTTCCTTTGGGGAGCTGGCACTGATGTGAGCTATCTACAATTTTCTGTTGCCTTCCTAATTAAGTACAAGATGTTAATTAGAAATAGCATTGGACTTTCAAAAGTTTGATCCATTAGTTTAAATGAAATATGATCATATAGAGATGTAGGGAATAGTGTCTTTTTCCTGTCTTTTAACAGAAAAAATCTGTTTTAGAAGTTGAAAAGTTAAGATATCACTAACTTATATATTTATTTTCTGGAGACACATTTCATTGATGAGATATATCAGGCCCTAAGTTTCTCCCTTCTTTTGCTGGCTATTGATGCCAAATATGGATAGTGTTATATTTTAGAGCTGATTTGATCTCATTATCTATGTTTTCAGGTTTTCAATTTCTTACCTGCAGGTCTAATAAACCCCTTCAAGCTTCTGTCCGAGCAGTGACTGATGGAACACTATGGGCACTTAAAAGAGAGGATTTTAGAGGAATTCTTATGACAGAGTTTTCTAATTTGTCGTCATTGAAGTTACTTCGATCAGTAGATATTCTTTCAAGGTTGCCAATTTTACAGTTGAGTCATATTGCAGATTCACTTTCACAATTGTCTTTTTCTGACAAGCAGACAATGGTTGATAAGGTATATTTGGTTTCTAAATTTGAGTGTTCTTTTTTTTCAGTTACTTCTCTCTTATTTTCTTTTGACCATTCATCTGCAGAGTGAGGACCTTCTGGGAGTGTACATCATCCAGAAGGGTGTGGTGAAAATTACTTGTGATGTGGATTCAGCAAAAAGTGTAAATGCATCTAGTATCATTCCTCCATTTGACAATCACTATGATGATATAACCAACAAGAGTCTCTCTGTGGAGAAGACTGAGGGGAGCTATTTTGGAGAATGGAAACTTCTTGGTGAAGATATTTCTCCCTTTAGAGTTGTCGCTGTGGGCGATGTGGTATGCTCTGTCTTAACAAGGGAAAAGTTTGATGCAGTTGTAGGCCCTCTGGCAAAGTTTTCACAGGATGATCATAAGTATGTGTTCAATTTCTGTTTTTGTAATAAAATAATCATTGGCAATCTGTATATATCTGGTTTATATAACGCAATCTGGAACTTAAGAGATATCATTTGACCTTGTTCAAATTTCAATTTTTCTTGTCTTTATCTTGACTCCATTGGGCTGTTAAATTTGCTTAGGTCAAAGGACTACTCTACTAGTTTCTCCAAGGAATCTAACAAAAAATTGGACAATTTAGCTATTGAGAAGGTCCATCTTCTTGATTTGGTAAGCACATTATTGTTTATCCAGATATGTTTTACATAAACTTTCATGGGAAGAGAAATAATTCTTTAGCAATATTGTCAAGGAATGGAGAACGTGTTTGTATTCCACGGATTGCAGTGAGATTGGCCTTGTAAGTTTGAGAGACACAGGTTGGTCTTCTGCAATACATTGTTCAAGTTTATATTTTCAAATTTTATCAGTTCCATCCGGTGGTAGGCATTGCCACCAAACACTTCCCAGAGGTGCTCTTTAAGGGTGGTTTACCTTGTACAGTTGGTTTATAACAATTTATCGGGATGGAAAAAGGGCAATGGGTGTCGAGTCAATAAAGAAATTGAGTGAGTATATTTTTATGAAAATTGCACTCCACAATGGTCATTTTTCTTCTCTTTCCCCTCATCTACAGAAAATTTACTCAGCTTGAAGAGGTTTTCCAAACGAAAGGTTAAAAAACTTGGTAAAGAAGCACAAATCCAGAAAGAGAAGTATCTGATGACTTATATAAGCCCTTCTCCTGGTGTTCCTCGAATTATATGCACTTCTGCAGACCATACACATGCTGGCATACTTCTAGATACTCGCATTGCTTGCTCTATGACCTCAATAATTTACAAGTCACTTGATGAACCATCTGCACGGTTCTGTGCTGCCTCTGTTGTTATTGCGTTGGAAAATTTGCACAAGGTAGCTTTTTGCAAGATCGATTTCAATTTCCCATGTGCCCTTGATTTTTTTAAAGAACTATTCCATATTTCTTTTCATTATTTCAGAATGGAATTCTCTATCGAGGTGTGACCCCTGATGTTCTAATGTTAGACCAGGCAGGATATATACAGGTTGTAGAATTTTTTATTCTGCATTCTGCAATGTTTTTCTATGTGTGCATAAACGCACACAAATAACCAGAAATCTGAATAGTCAGTTAATTTGATGATTTGTTTCTTAATTCATTTGTAGCTAGTGGACTTCAGGTTTGGGAAGAAGTTTTCTGGTGATTGTGGTGAGAGAACATACACTATATGTGGTATGGCGGATACTTTGGCCCCAGAAATTATCCAAGGGAAAGGCCATGGTTTTCCTGCTGACTGGTATGCCACCTTCATTTACTTTCATGTTTTAAGTTAAAAGGTTTTACAGGTAGCCAAGTGCTTTATTATGTTTTGTCTAAAAACCATGTAGAAATAGAAAAAAGAAATGAACAAGCTATCTTTTCCTTGTTGACTGGGAAAATGAAGTTGACTGCATAGTGCAATGGAGAGCAATATTTGAAAGATCAAAACGTAACTATAAAAGCATTAAAGGGACAAATAAAGTAGCTGCTCTTTAAGCGTTTTAAATTGATAGTATGGAACTGCAAACCATTGATGACTACGGGATGGATATAAAGAGGGGAATACTATGCCAGACAGCGCTATATTAATTACCACTCAGATAGAAGACATGTTTACCTTCTTCGAGCCTAAACTATTTCTAAGTTGCTCACTGCTTAATGTGTGATTCATTTGGGATTTCAGTAGGAAATTGTCTCTGGAAGTTCAGAAGGTTAGTCTATTGGAGGATGGTGTACTGTAGTCTCTTATATAGAAGTGTAAATAACCAATAAGAAGAGGCTTGGCCCTCCATGAACGCTGCATAATTACTCCGAGATGGAATCTTGCATTAGTACACTAGGATGTATTGACCAATGAAATATAAATGTCATATTCAATTTCAACTGTTGTATAGTGCATATTCTTACTTCTAGACAGAGGTGGACCTATGTGGAGGGGGAGGGCTAATTGGGCTATAGCCCAGCCCAAAATTTGACCAATTTCTTCTTTCTTCTTTTGACTTCATAAAATTTGCTCCCCCAGATTTTTTTGGTTTTTTACTTCATAAAATCGGTCCCAAATAAAATCTAGCCCACCCATGTAATCCTAGGTCCGTCCCTGCTTTTAGATATTGCAATTTTTAAAATATTTTTTTCCATTTGCCTACATGTTCGTCATCCTTTCGTTATATGAGTGTCACGTTATTTACGCTTACTCCCATGTGCCTGTGGTATATATGAACTTTTGATGCTTGATTGTTTATATTATTTCCCTTTGACCATCCAAATTTTTTGTTTTGTAGGCAATTTCTTTTATACTCTGCCATATAAACTTTTCTTTCCTCCAACTGTGTAGGTGGGCACTTGGAGCTTTGATCTACTTCATGCTACACGGTGAAATGCCTTTTGGATCTTGGAGAGAAAGTGAGCTCACGTTTGCTAGAATTGTGAAAGGACAGCTAACCCTCCCACAAACTTTCAGCCTTGAAGCTGTTGATCTCATTACTAAGGTGAAATTGTAGTATCAAGCTATTTTTCTAGTTTTATTAATTTACAGGCATGTAGCTCTATTCTAACAAGTCATATCATTCAGTTACTAGACGTTGATGAAAGCACAAGACTTGGAAGCCAAGGCATTGCCTCTATTAAAAGTCATCCATGGTTCGATAATATTGATTGGAAAGGATTAGCAGACAATACGGTTCCTGTTCCCCATGAGATTATCTCACGCTTAAATCAATACCTAGAAATTCATTCTGAAGATGTAGTACCTTTGTTGAATTCTCCATTACACGAGGTGGAAGAACTTAACACCCCAGAATGGCTTGAAGACTGGTAGAACAGTTTAATTGTTTTATTGCTTATTGCTTCTTGTTTTCCCTCTTCAATTTACTGGTGGGTGATTTACCATATTGATCCATGACTTCACTTGTTGGAATGAAGAGGCACGTTGTTATATCACGGTCTCCTGTACATGATTTATCTGTAGCCATGGAAAAAATACGACCACTTCTTCTGCAGCGTAACAGCTTATAGAGGTCAGCCAAAATATTTATTTATTTTCGGATGTGAAGTTGGTGAATATGTAAATATGTAAAATGAACGAGCACTCTCCCTTCGTTTCACCTTTTTTCTTCCGAAATGTGAGTAAAATTTTGTCCTGTGTAACACAGTTGAGACTGATCAAATCCCAGATTATCTCCCAGACATCAACCTTCATTTTTCTTAAGAGTCGTTGTAATTACGTATAAGAATAATCATTTTTACTGAACTATATTTGATGCAGTTTATTTCAATATTTTGACATTTTTGAAATTGTTGAAACATTAAATATCTAGTTCATTAATAGTGTAGATACTGTGGATGATTATCTAGTTCATCAACTGCAGTTCTTTTATTTATTTAGTTTTCTTAAATATGGTTTTGCCTCAAGTTAGAAAATTCCCTTTCCTTTCTAGTTTGTGTGTGAGTGCTACATGTCCTATGTTCGCCCATTGTTTTTGTCAATGTTTGAAAATGGAGTTCATTGGGCGGTTCAATTGGAAAACCCGATTTGATTATATACAATCAAAAAATATAATGAAACCCGGTCAACAAACGATTCAACCAGGATCATGAATAGTAGTGTCTAGCTGTTAGCCCCTTGAGATGAGCAATTAGTGTCTAGCTGTTTGCCCCTTGATATGAGCAATGGCTATGGCACGGGTGCTCTTGTACTCCATGCCAAGCTGCAAGCATGGCATATAGACAATATTCGGGCAAGGTAATAATGCAAGACTTGGTGTGCATTTAGGCAAGCTATGGGCAACACGACATCACTGATACCTCTAACGTGCATAGTCAGATATATCATCTATGACCCTTCAAGGACGATTAAGGTTGAACTAACTCATATATCAAATTTTGGCCAACTGATCTAGTATTGGGCAGTTTGCGTTAGCTAGATTGTGAAGGAGAGTTGTTAAGATTTAGATAATATATTTCTTGAATTTAAGATCCAATGTTCTTTAATGACTAGAATACAACAAGGCAAGTACATATTATTGTTCACCTAACCTCTTACCCATTTGATATTGTGCCCAAACATAACCAAATTCGTGTCACATATATTACTGTAAACCGAAAACGAAAGTAGCTAATATGACAAATTAATTAAGGATAAAAATATATAAGAGATGGTCCATGGTCAGCATGGGGTTGGCATATAAAACATTTTACAGAAACTAATTTATCATGGCCATGGAGTTTATTGACGTCACGTCTCAATCTACTTCAATTCATATTCTTTTGTCTTCTTCTCTTAAGAAAGGTTCCTCGTGCATTGCAAATTGGTTGATTCTATCCATTTCGTCCGTTACCAATCTCTATCGCCTGATGCAACAATAGAGAGAGAGGTTTCTAATATATATGGTTTAAAATATATTTGGTATTGAACAATAATATTTAATATAATTGATAAAATTTAAAATTGTTAGATAAGATTAATTTATTTATTTAAATTGTATGACATCCTTTTACATGCATATTCAATTTATTTATTTTATTATGAATATGATACATGAACAATTTTTATAAATAAGTAATGATAAAGGTTGCCAAACATGCACCATCATAAAAGGTAGAAATAAATTAAGTGTTTTTTATTTTTTATTTTTTATTTTTAACTTGACTTGCTAATCTTATTAGTGGACAGGGGCTCCTGTGCTGGAGTTTTCCTTGACCCAAATTTTTTTATTTTTTTAGTATTGGAAAAAAATATTTATTTTATTTTATTTTTTATATTAGTTCGGCCTAATTTTTTTTTTTTTTTTAGTTTTCATCACAGTCGGCCCTATTTATTATGACTTAAAAATTCATATTTTACTATTATTAGACGAATCAATTTGAAATTTTATATTATGCTCAGCAGTCTAATATTTAAGTGTTTATGTGGTAAATTTTTTTTTTTAAAAATTATAAATAGTAATCTACAGAATAGAAGAGACATCATGTCACATGCAAGCGCAAAACATGCAAGGTTTTATTGATGGGTTCCTAGACTCAATACACCTATGACCTATGCACAGATCATCTCTTACGTCGTTGCTTTGTCTATTTTTTTAATTAATTCAAAAAAATATTAAAAAATGTATTATTGACATAAATGAAGACGATAAGATGAAATTTAATTGTGTTGAGGGTTTGTTGACTAAATGCATAACGACTAAATTACTTAATCATTAATTAATTAATTAATGAACTACAGCGCGTCATTCCCTCTCATTACTTTAGGTTTAGGACAAGACTTCTTAAACAATTAAACATAGTTCGAATTAGTTATGGTTTACCACTTTTATTTATTAAAATTTAAAATAATAAAAATGTTCGTACTCTCTCTAATCATTTAAATTTTTAGATCAAATGTTTTTGATGTCCAAAAATTTGTATTGTTTATAGTGTCGTGTAGACAAGATGATCAGCACTCTACGTAACAATTAAATGATATTAATCGAGATGTCATTTTAAATAGGACTAGTAAGTTGTATCTCTATATTTAAGATGACATATTAATTAATTGCCACCTAAACATCGACAATTGTAATAGTATCTCATTATTTTGTGGGTTTATTCATGGTCGAGGCTATAAAGCAACAACATTCATTTAAAACTTCTATATTTTACTCTATTATAAGTTCTGTTAGCAAAGAATAAAGCACAAAACTGGGTTGGCTGACAGAACTTGTTCCCTAAGTTAAGTCTATTTTAAAATAAGAAGAAAACTTAGAAACATTCATGATACTTCGGTAAATTAGACGGGATAGGACAGGACATTTTTCTTCATTAATCGTGTCCTGTCTTGTTCAATCCAATGCCATCAAACATGCTCAAATGAGAGTAAAATCAAGTTCAAACGTTTCAATGTACAAATCTGTTTCGAGTATCCATCTATATGTCTAATAATAAGAAGAAATAAAACAAGTAGAAAAAGGTATATATGTCTGTCTCTTGAACTAACAAAATTTACAAGAATCTATCAGAATCTACAGATTTAATGTCTGTCTTGTGGTTGTAGATTGAGAAAGTGAAGCCCTTTTTTCTCTATTTGCAAACCAGTTAACTGTTTTTCTTGCAATAGGCAGCCATAGCCTTCTCCCTTTCTTCCTTAAAATTATTTTCTTGAACAGTGCTGTTGAATCTTGGATGAACTGTTATTTCAGACATTGATCTCTTGTCTGAAACTCTGCTGTTGAATCTTGAATTGTGTTTTGATTCATCTGAGGTTGTAGGAAAACTTGGTAATGGAAAGGAATAATCAGTTTGCTTCATTTTGATCTCGAAAACTCTTTTTCTTTCCATCTCCTTCTTTATACTTATGATCTGATGATCAGCATCGTTTTCTTCAAACATGGATTTGTTTTGCTCGTAATTTGTGGTATCCAAAGATGATGAAAATCTTCGACTGGATATGTCGTTAAGCATCTCAGAATTCAAGAACATTAGGTCGGAAGAACTTACGTTGCTCCAACGATTCTTGAACATAACATCAGAAACTGTTATTTTGTGATTGAAGTTGTGAAGAATTTTCTCGTCTTTTTCATCAGAATCATATGAACTTTGTCTTATAGGCAATTCTTCTTCGTTCTTGCTCTTATGATCAAATAATTTTCTGAAACTGCTGCCAATGCTAAATCTCGAAGATCCATGAACACTTTCCTCTCTTTCAACATACAACTCTAAATTGGATTCCTCAATAATCTCTGATTGACTATTATTATTATTCCATAAAAACCTCAAACTATTCGAGAATGTCAAATATGAAAGATCGTCTGCACTTACTTTATGCCTGCAGAGAGGACAAGTCGAGTGTTTTTCGAGCCACTGATCAACACAATCAATATGAAATGCATGTTTACACTTTGGCAACAAGCGAAGAATCTCAATATCTTCGAATTTGGACAAACAAACAGCACATTCAAGGCCTTGCCTCCATCCCTTAAGCGCCGAAAATCTAAAGAAAGGCAGTGATTCGATTACTGTTTTATCGATACCTGAAACACAAGACCTTGATCGAGGCAATCCATCTTGAATTTGCTGGTTCATGTTATGTACAGACGAAGCCCGGTGACAAAACTTTGCATAAAGAAGAAGGATAAAAGTTAATGAAAACATAATTGAGAGAATACCAATTACAACTGCTAGACTTGGTTGATATTTGCTGATTACATCTCCAGAATTTGGTACTTGATCTGATGGCATTTGTGCTTTCACATGGAACAATATCAACATCAACTCGAAAAACACTACTTTTATGCCTATTCGATTCATTGACAACTCGAAAACTCTTTCAAAACACTGTATTTTACCCCCGAGGAGTAGCATCAAAAGTATTTGACATTGGTTTTGTTACATGAATGTTTTTATATAGCATCCTCCATTTGTGTTATTATTTGTGGTCACAAGTTTTTAAATTAATTTGAGAATCTATATATATAAATAGTGATGGAATGGTGGCATGGCTTTGTCTTGTACATCTATCCAACACCAATATTCCTATAATTTTAAAAAAAAAAAAAAATTATTTTCTAATTATAATTTAGTGTTTGTTTGGTTTTATTAAATAATCAACATTTTAGCAGATTTTGATAAAACTCAAAAATATATATTTAAAATTAATTATTAATCTTTAATTTAAGCTTTTTAATAAATTTTTAAACAAAACTAGACAAACCCTAAATTTATTTGGCCACATATATTATCTATTTTTTTTTAATTAAAATTATTAAAAAAAATTGTATTTGGTTATGAATAATAAAAAAAGTCAAAATTAGTTGCATCATAAAGACTCTTTTAGAATGCCAAAAAAGTCAATGGTAGGATAATTGATTAGCTAAGATGCATGTAGGTGTTCCCTTGCATATGCACTTTCGTATATCATTTAAATTCTGATAAATAAAAAAAAGTCAGCTGTTGATCACTCTATTTTTGCCAACTAACACTAGCCATTATTAACTTAAATTATTTCTAGATAAGACGAGCTCATGCTATATTAGATAATTCGGACCTAATACCACCCAGTAGTGGCGTCAAAAGAAGAGGGGCGGAGGTAAGGGTCTAGTCCCAATTCGAAAAAATTAATTTTTGTAGTGTAAATTTTTTTTAAAAAAAGTAGTAATTCTCTTTTAAATTTTGTTGACTCCGCCCTTAATTAAGCAAGCATGATCCGTACCAGTAAGATCTTGTGATGGCCTGAATTGGTTGACTGGCCCCTCGTAGAAGCGGGCTGGTCTAGGGCAAACCGATTCATTTTAATTTTAATTTTTTTTTAACTCTTTTGAAATAAAAAATGTCCAAATCTAGGCATTACTGCATTGATTAGGCACAATCTCTATTAAGTATTTATTTTTATTTTTTTATTTTTAAATATTACATGGGCCCATTCGGTTGTTGAAAGGGAGAGTGACACATTTCCTTTGATAAAGGAGGTCTGTTAGCATGGTTAATTAATAAAGTTTGTTAAAAGTGAAACATAAATACTTTTTGGAAAAATAAATGTGAGAATATATCCTCGTTTTGGATATATGTGTATAACAGGTTGTTAAGAATAAACATAATTACAGAATATCCGGCATGCTTTCCTAAGATGCACATGTAACATCACAGATAATGCTTGATAAATGCCAGTTCGACCATTATACTATTCATATTGCTCGACTACCTACTGTAGTGAGTATATGTGGTAATTATGTGACATTAATTGATATGTCATCTTAAATATAGAGTTTTGGACCATCCTATTCAAAATGACATATCAATTAATATCATATAATTGCCTAATAGACCCACTACTATAGTCATTAAATATAAATAGCATTACTCTTATACGAAACATAAATTTTCTAGTTAAACAAATATTTCTCACAAATTATGTTATTAAATTATTAAAATATATAAAATTACATATTTTATAGGACCAACATTTTTAACGTAAATGTTAGATCTTTTCATTAAAATGTCTAGAAAGCATATTGTCCTTATTTATTTGCTTTCTAGTTCATTTTAGGTGAGTCGTAAATTATTTTAGGTTGAGGGTGTTCCCGTAGTGTTTTCCCTCGATAATTTTTTGGGAGGTTATATTGAGTCATAAATTATGTATGTTCTTAATTTTTTTCGTCGCATTCTTATCTTCAACTTTTATTAATAATTAAGCACATTTCATCATTAATAATAATTTATGTCTATATATTTTGTTTGAGCGTTTTGAAATGAGAAAAAAAAAATTTGCCGCTCTTTCATATTTATTATTATTTTTCTAAAATCATTATTAAATACAAGATCTGCTAATTAATGAAAAGTTGAGAATAAAAATGCAATAAAAAAAAGTTAGAGACATAAGTACCATAATGAAAAAATATTGAAAATATTAAGTACAATTAAAATATAGTACAACAAAGAAAAAAAAGTGTGAATATAATTACTTTTTATTTTGTACTATTTAAACTGTTGTAAGACAATAGTTTTAGATATTTTTTCTTCAACTATCGATTCAACTCAATATTTGTACACGAATTAACAATTTGTAATCAAGGTTCATCGATTCCTTGACACTTCCTCTCACTTCAAAATGTCTACAAAAATTAGAAAAAATGCTAAATAAACTTTGTAATGGAATTTAAAATACAAATTTTTTTCGCAAAAAAGTTTAAATTTAGGAAAATTTTGTTACGCGGAAGAGTCTGTTTGATACTATTGTTGTGAGTAAAGCTTATAACAGTACAATTTTTAGTAGTAAGAGCTTTTGAAAGTAGAAATTTTGTTAAAAAATTATTGACTGATTAGTTGTAAATTCAAAAAGTTATGTGAATATTAAATTGAGTGTTTGAATGCATACTATAAAAGTACTTTTGTATAAACTTTATATTTATTTGACTAAACAATAATTAATTATTATACATATCATATTATTTTATTTTAAAAAATAATATTTTTTCAATATCTTAATAAAATTCTGATAACACAATTATTTGTGTATACATCATATTACTTAAAATTAATTTATTTAAATCAAACACATTATGTGTAATTTTATATTATTTAACACGCCAACATATATTTTTTTACTTTATATTAATATATTGTGTTATATATATATATATATATATATATATATATATATATATATATATATATATATATATATATATATATATATATATTATATTAGATGTATTAATCATAATTAATTTTTAAGTTTCATTAAATATTAATTGTAACTTCCGTAAAAGTTCAATTAGAATTTTTTAGAGATGCCCAAAATTTGAATTTATCTAAAACAACTCTTTTAAGCTATTTTTTCAATAAAAAATATTTATTGACTTTTGCCAAACAACTATAAATTTAACTAAAAGTACATTTGCTCTTTAAGAATTGCCTTTTGATTTCAAAAAACTCTTCTATACATATTATAAGACTTGTGTTAATTAAGAATAAAAGTAGTTATAATTTTGTCACATACTTGATTTTATAATAAATTCTAATATTACTTTTTAATATTTTAAATTATAAAAAACAAAAAAATATATTTTAAAATTCTTTTAGTATTATGGTATATAGTGAAATTATACTCTATATCATAAAAGTATTGTCCCAAAATGTTCCATTGAGAGTAGTAATTTACCTCAATATATTTATTTAACCATTTTTAGACATATTGAATGTGTATGTATTTCACTATTAGCACTTATTTTAATTTTAACCAAATATAAATACAAAAACAATAAATTAAGTTCTATTTTGAGAAAATCAAAATCACCCTGCGGTTGCATTTTTAATCGGATTTTTGACAATTGTATTACACAATTAAAATAGATGTGTTGATTGTGTTATGAAACTAGAAAAATAGAGAGAAAAATAGAAGAGAATAGAAAGAGTCAAAATTCAAGTATTTAAATATATTATAACAATAACTCTTATTTATAGAGTTTCAAATAGAGTTACAATCTGATTAGAATATACTATTCTGGAGTAAGTAGATAACTACATAGACATATAGATAAAACTAAATAGTTATTCATCATTATCTATAATTTACAACACTCTCCCATTGAATGACTTATTACACAATAATTACTTCGTTGTTTGGCAACAATCCAATGAAACAAAAATACCAATCGAAGAGAAAAAAAATTATCAAAAATTTAGAGTAATCAAATGATGCTTCATTAAAACCTTATCAGAGAAATTCAGTGGGACAAAACTTGAGTGAAGAAAAAAAGAATATAACTACACCTCCTAATTTCAATCAATGAAAAAAAGTTTGTATCGAGCTATCCATATTTTGTGTGTCAATGTCTTCAATGCTGCAATCTTTTTAAAACTTGTATAAAAAAATTCTAGTAAAATGTGCTCCACGTTTAACCTCCAAGCAATATGATCTTCATACACTATCTTTGGTTGACTGTAGTCAACATGATGGTCTGATAAAAAATTATATTAAAAATGGATCTTCTTGTTGTTCCCTTCAGGGGTCTTATATACAATTTATAACAGACGAGAGTATAATCAAAGGGTTATGATGAGGGTAAATGTTTTGTTTGTTATGGATATCTATAACTATAACATTTATACCACTTCTAATTGGATATAAATGTGTCAATCCGGGACCCGGCCCATCTCCGATGAAGCCCGGTGACGGCCCGCGTTAGAAAAAGTCCGTGCCATGGCTGGTTGCGGGCCGGGTCAACCCTTGCCCACAAAAAGTGAATACGAGTCCGGCCCACCTGTCGGCCCATCCGGGTTAAGCCCATGTGGGCTGCGGTTCAACCCGGTTCGGCCCGTATGAATAAAAAATTAATTTTTTTTAAATTACTAAAAAAAAATTAGTTACCTATTGTAATTAAAAAAAAAATGTTTACATATATAGCAAAAAATGTGTTAAATTACTAAATAAAAAATAAATAACAATGATAAATTCACATTTTTTTAATTTTTTAATTCAATTTTTATATATATAAAGACTAAAACAACACACGTCTGTCACATCTTTTATTTTAAACGGCTCTCTGTCATTTATTAAAAAAAATCAAAATAGACCAATGGTTAAGGTCTAACTTGCAGGCGATAAAAATGTACCTGGGTTTCAGGCCGGCCACCATGGTTCGGCCTCCTCGGCTCAATGTGAATAGCCCGCAGTTCGGCCTCTTCGGCCCGTGAACAACCAATCCTGTTCACAGGCCGGCCCGCATTTATGGGTCGAGACGGGTGGGCCAATGCGGGTTCGACCGGCCGGCCCGTCTTGACACCTCTAATTGGATGTTACTTACAGGAAAAATATGCTTCGTTAAAATTTTACTAGGAAAAACTATATGGGAAAAATATCAGTGAAGGAAAAAGAGTGTATAATTCTTTTGAATACGCTATGAAAGTCTTCTTATTAAAAAATATGCCAGGAGAATCCAATAGGACAAAATCTCAGTCAAGGAAAAAAAGAGTATAATGCGTATTTACTCTTCCTCATGATATATCACTTCAAATATGTACTTTAATCGATTAAGTTTTCCAATAACTTAAACTAAATATTTCAGGCATATTAAATCCTTTAGGAATTTATAAATATAGTTTTATTAGTTATACTAGATGAGTTGGTTATAACAATATTCATTATATACACATATGTCATGCATTGACAGACTAACAAGATATCGACTTATGATAGCTTTACATAACCCTTTGCGAAATTCGTAATGTTAAGAGTCGTGCATTACATGTTACGACTTCATTTTTCTCATTTTCTTTTCGCATAAGTATACACCTTTAAGTGTTCAGATTGTAGGTTCGAAAACTTCAAGTTTCTCTAGTAAGTTTAATTTACTTATATTGCATCCTTTTATTTGGCGAGTTACTTCTTTGACAGATTTCTTTCAATATTATCGCTACCTTTCATAATATAAAGCACTACATTATGTACACAAGTGTTGTCAACAACATTTCTTTTTTTATTCTATTTCTTTCTCATAACGATGTAACTTATCGATATCTTTTTATTTTAATATTTTCAGCTAGCTGAACCACTTCAGATTTTATAATTAGTTATGTCTAGTGATGGCAGTGGGGCAGATTCTGATCAGATCGACCTGGTCCGTATCTACCCCGTAATAATTCTAAGAGATTTAAATCTGCAGATTGATCCGTAATTTCTGGGGGCGGAGCAAATCAGAGTAGTGATCCGCAGGCTGATCCGTGATTTTTATTTTGTCAATTGTCATTCAAAAAATTAAATGAACATTGAAACAAACTTTACTATAGAGTTTAAACAACATTCTAAAATGCATCAATTACTTAATTAAACGTCCAAGAGAAACAAACTGCATCAATTACTTAATGAAACGTCGAAGACTCCAAAATGCATTAATCAATTAAGTGTTTAACACTCCAAAATGAAAAAATAATCAAATTATTTTTCATCTTCATAACTTCATGGAAGCATGAACCAAGAGTGCCCATATTGGAGTCAGAGATGCCTTCATGTAATAAGAAATTAAGAAATAAATGTTGTATTAAATATTTATTAAACTATTATGATTAACATCTTAATGTAACGAAAAATAAACTTACATCATCCTCCACCTCAATTTCCTCCTTACTAAACCTTGTGCAAGGTCCACAATATGTCGAAGGTGATGAATTTTCTATTCAAAAAATATTTAAATTAGCTATAAAATAAAAAATCAAAACACATATAAAGCAAAATATAAATTCTACATTTTCTTATTGTGAATATCGGCCCACAACCAATCTTAAGCACACATCAAAGCCTCCAACGTATTGGGATGTACTTTATTTCAGTGTGGACTCAAGAATTGACCACTAGTACTGAAAGCAAACTCAGATGCCACAGTAGAAACCGGAATGACCAACACATCTCCTGCAACTTTGGACAAAACAGGATATTTTATTGAATTTATTCTCCACCATGCCAAAATGTCAAATTTATTTGATGGAGGCAATATGAGCTCATCCAAAAAAGTGCCAAGTTCAGTTTTCACATTAGAAGAAGTAGATGAAATAGAAACAAATTCATAAAATCTCGCCATTCGAGTCTTTTTCCTACTAGAAGACAAGTCGGACTGAGAAGAAATAGAAAATTGAGGACCACTCACACTATCAGCTTTCTTTGTATCATATTCTTTCACCAACTTTTGACAAACTTGACAAAGTTTGTCAATCTCATCTGAAGATTTTTCTTTAAAAATAAGAGGATAATAATACTCAACTAGCTTTAGCTTGTACCTCTGATCCAACATTGTTTCTAATGCCAAAATCCCACGAATTTCACTCCAATATTTGTTAAACTTTCCAATCATATTATCAGCCATAAGTTGAATTGCCTCATAAGGAGATTCAAGCCACTCTTGCAATGAAAACTTGATTTTACAAACATTTGGAAAAGAAAAAGATTAACAGTAGAATATTTAGTCCCAGAAAACAATTCAATCACCTTAAAAAAAACTCTAACCTATTGCATATTTCTTTCATCAAATTCCAATCCCCAACACTAGGCAGATATTTATACCTTGCATCTATTTGCTTTAAACGAGTGAAAACATTCTTATACTGAATCGCAGTTTGAAGTATCAAGTATGTCGAATTCCACCTAGTGTTATAGTCAAGCACCAATTTGTTTTCACAACTTATATTAAATTGAAGTGCAAACTCTTCAAAATTTTCAGATCTCTTAGGTGTAGCTGTCCAATATGCAACGCTACGCGAATTTTCTCAACACTAAATGAAATAATATCCAAACCATCTTTCACAATCAAAATTAAGATGTGTGCACAACGTCTCATGTGAAAAAACTCACCACCCAACAAAAGATTATTTGCATCAATCTCATTTAAAACCAAATTAATCATAGCATCATTTGTTGTATAATTATCTACAGTCAAGGTAGATAACTTACAATTGAGATTCTAATCCAACAAGCAACTGACCAAAGTTTTGGATAGTACATCTGCAGTGTGAGGACAAGGCACATACATAAACCTGCGATTAAAACAAATAAAATATTTACAACGAATTTAACTTTGTTAAAGCACAAAAGCAAGTGAAATTCAATATTTTTACAATCGATGTACCTCACAACCCGACTTTATAGAGTCCAAGAATCGTCGATGTAATGAACTGTGACTCCATGAATCCTTTATTTTGATTTGACGAGGTCCACATGTATGTAGTTATAGCAATTCGACTACTGTTTTTCTTCAATGCTCCCAATATTTTTGATCTCTCGCAATCATATATTTTCAACATATCATTCTTAATGGTATTACGAGTAGGGATCTTGATCAATGGTTGGAGGCTGATCAAGAAGCTCCTAAGAGCATTTCCAACAGTTTATGTATATTTAAAGAACGTCTTTAACATTTTAAAGAGCATCATTAAATTTAAAAAGTAATTTTTTAAAAACATTTTCAATAGCCTCTTTAATTTCATACTTTTTATTTTACATTTTTCAAGAAGTATTTAATATATTTCTCTCACCTCTCTTTTTATAATATATTTCCTTCCGAATTTATATATATTATTTAATTAAAATCAACATATCAAATATTGAAAATTGAAATTATTTCAATACATTTAGTAATAGAGAGTGAGTTTGGCTCTCCAAATGTGGAGAGTCAAACCCACTATCTAAATTAAAATTTTAAATTAAAGAGTCAATTCGAGCAGAATTTTAAGCGTTGACTCTTTAAATTAAAGTGTAATATATGTTTAAAGAGCTTGTTGGAGATGCTCTAAACTCAATATGACCAACAATAGACAGTAGATACTCGTGTAAAACGACTTCCTTCCCAAGACTCATCATACACTTATCTTGATCAAAATGATATGTATTCATGTATTCATCTTAACCCTACTGATACTCTAGCTCATTTGTCAAATTCAATAATCCCTACCTAGAACTACAATTCCCTTGTACCTTGATGAAATGACATCACTTTAGATGGTTATGTAAATTGGTTGTACCTTTACTAGTATCTCCAACTAATTTAGTTGCAAACTGCCTTCCAAACTTCTCCAATTTGTTGTCTAGTAAAGTCTTTCCATACCTTCGAATATAATTTATTCTTCTTACCACAAGGTTGCACACTGTCATGCTCCTCGTCACTTAAATCAATTGGATTTTGATCTATATCTTGTGGAGGATTACACATCATTGCATTTGCATCGGTCATCTCAGCAGTACTATCGTCTAGTGGTACTTGTCTCGTACTACCAACACTTGGTACCAATGTAGGAATAAGACGTGATTCTGATATCTATAAATGTTAAGAAAAATATCATCTTTAATGATTGAGTACAATGAATTCAGAATTATCTATCTCCTAAATGTGAGGAATGAGGATAAATCTGGTTAAATTCCAAATACTGCCAATTAAACTTCACTTCGTGGATGAGATATGCAAGATAAACTTCATGGATAAGATACTACCAATTAACTTCCAAACACTGCCAATTAAATTTCTTAGGATAAAAATGCATGTTGACAAAGAACTTTATCTGCACTACTTGAGTTAATGCATTTTTAAGTTAATTAAATGAAAATCTAGATATTGTTTGGGGTATGCTCTTAACAAAATGAAAAATCTTCAGTTTTGTATATGTAAGGGTTTGGTTTAGGCCTATCCTTGCTGTGATTTCTTGCTTCTACGGACAAAAAATTTTCATTTTATCATTTTATGCCATTCTCTGTCCTATTACCCTCTTATCTTATGGTGAATAATTACTGTCTATCCCCTGTTGCACGATTTTAATTTTCCTTTTATACTGGATGTTAGTCATTTTGAGTAGCGAATTTGTTGCTCTCTCTTTTGATCAACATGTTGACTAATTGTTTCCATTATTTACCATTTCCAATCACCTTTCAAAAATCATTGATATTTCAAAAATATATCTTATCCAAAATACATCCTGATAGCAAATTCATCTTATAAACGCATATGTTCAAAAAATAAATACATCATACAAATGCATCTTGTCAAATTTAACCTACTAATTAACCCTAGAAAATTTGTGAATTTAACCTACTAATTAAAACCCTAGAAAATCTAGAATCATTCACTTAATTACCTGCCTCTTAAAAAAGAACGAAAATGGGTTGGACGGCTGTGTTTTCTTTTTTCTTTTTCTTTTTCTTTTCATCTTTTCCCATTATTTTCTCTTTTTCTCAGTTGTTCTTTTTGGGTTGGGCGTTGGGCGGTGGGCGGCTTTTTCCATTTCCCCCAAAATGAGCAATTGGAAGACAAATTTAATTAGGTAAGGTACCTCTAAATTGCAATTTCAACCAATGCCCCAAATCTTTCATCTTTTTATTATTTAGTCTATATATTTATTTTTCAAATGGGGTGGATCATATTGGGGCAAACATGATCTGAACCGACCCGCGATCTGCGAAAGATCACAAATATCTATCCCGATCCGCCCCACTGACCCGCAGATCAAGAATTTTTTGCTCTACTCGAAGCTGGTATCCATCGAGTTTGAGATGGATCAGAATTTTTTCAGTCCCTAGTTATGTCTATATACTCTCCAAGAGTATACGTCTCCTCAATGGGATCATATTTACTATTTACTCTATTTTTCTTTTGAGAATTTTTGTTTTGGAATCAAATATTACCACGCTTCATGCGTGTCATTAATTTACTAGATATAATATCAATGGATTGTCCTTCAAGATGTCAATATGAATGGATGTATATGAGATTTGGTTAATCTCTTTGGTCAGTAAATGCATCTGTCAATTGTATAACTTACAAATAAGTTATCTGTCAAACTTTTGGTTTGTATTGTTTTGTGCAAAGATCAATAAAACATAAATATGTTGCATATAAAACCATTTATCGTCATCTCAACTAATATTTATTAAAAGCTTAAGATTTGGCCTCACTAGCTTTAACTAGACACATTGTTTTGATTCTATAATTTGAAAATTATGCTCATAATATAACATTTGAGCAAGTAATCTCAAAAGCTTCAAATTACGAATAATTATACCATACAATCATCTAGTAGATGGATCTATTAGATACAAATAATATCTAGATGGTCAACATAGAGAGTGGCGGGCCTTATACATCACCCTAAATAATTTCAGAAATATAGATAATTTAGTCTTTAGTTTAGCTAGTGAATACCTACTGGTTTATATACCACGAGAAAAAGCATCACGCGAGAATTTATTATATTGAAAAATCTTCTTGTTTTGAATAATTCGCATTATATTGATCCAACCGGTAATGTCAATCAATAAAATTTTGAGGTATTGAACTTCTGGTTTAATACAATTTAGTAAATATATTTTTCATTTATTTGGGAGAACAAGTTTATGTTCCTTGTCACAAAAAATGGAGAATTGTCTCACAAATTTATTGTACTTTTGAAAGACTATCAATGATCTAATATTACGCAACATTAATATTCTAAAATTGTAAAGTTGTGCTTTTTCAAGAGCAACAACACACGAATGAGAAAAATAGTAAAATAGGAAAATAGGAAAAAAGTCATTTGTTGACATAGGAAAAAAGATTTGTAAGAATAAATTTACTTGAAATAGGAAAATAGTCATTTGTTGAAATTAGTACCAATTCAAAATTTGATACTGTTCACGTAGCAATATCTCACGAATGAACCGTTGGGTTGGATCTTGATAATAACCATTGGATTTGAAGAAAAATGAGTTTTAAAATTGCTGTCAAAATTTCATAACGATCGGACCACGAAGCGTTGAGATATTATCGATTGATCACGATTGTGCAAGCTGCCCAAACTCTTCCATGAATTCAAAATTTGTAACTGTACACACAGAGATTTCTCACCAATAAACCGTTAGATCTTGATCTCCATTGTTTAACTTATATAAAAATGAGTTTTGAACGTGTTGTACAAAATTTCACAACGATCGGACTGCGTAGCATTAAGATAATAATGTTTGATCACAGATGCGCATGCTGTCCAGATTCTGCGAATTTTCTAAATTATTGCTCTCAAATTTTCTCTCTATTTTGGATGAGCTATATTATGCTGATAACGTGTTATGAAATTAGAAAAGTAGAGAGAAAAATAGAAGAGAATATAGAGAGTCAAAACTCAAGTGTTTAAATTTATTATAATAATGACCATTATTTATAGACTTCCAAAGAGAGTTACAATCTGACTAGAATACACTCGTCTAGAGTAAGTAGATAATTACATAGGCGTCTAGATAAAATTAAATAGTTATTTATCATTATCTATAATTTTACAACAAAATGTACTATTTATTCACATATATTATTATTAGAGCAGGCAAACGGACTGGGCTGGCCTGAGCCAGTTTCAAGTCCCAACCCAATTTTTTACGGGATAGCAATATGTTGGTTCAACCCAGCCCATCTAGCTAATTGGCCAACCCGGCCTTAATTTTATTTTATTTTAATTTTTTTACTAGAAAGATAAACAATATATCTTTTATGTTAAAAATGAGTGTTATGAGTTGAAAATAAAATTTATAAAATAATTTATATATAACTCTTTATTCCTTTTGTTAAAGACCTGATTGCATGTTGAATAACATTTTAAATGCATTGAATTAAAGTTTCTCTGTTTTAACAATTCAATTGTGGTCATTGGATTTCTGAGTCGTGGTTAAACAAAAGTTGGATTAGTATAACGGATTGATTTTCTCGTTTGAGCTTAATAACATAAACAAATTTTGTTGAAGACTAACATTTGAAGGACAAAATGGGAATGGATTTGTTTAGGTTTATTTGGATACTAACATTTATAGTTTCTGCCTCAATGGTGACTTTCCATATGGATATGCAAGAATGTTCTCTTGGTGGCATAGACCTTTAGTATTGCTTAGATTTGGGGGAAACTCCATTCTCTCTCGTTTCTTGTTACATAAACATTAATCAAGCAGTTCAAGATGGATATTACTGCTTCTGCTCCTTATTAGGTTATTCTAATCCTCTCTTGATTACCAAGATATAACTTATATTCTCCAACTCTTAAATATCGATACCTTCAGAATGTCACGTTAAGATCTCAACATTATCCAACTTTATATTTTTGTACGTGTTTATTTTGAAGTTCGACTCTGATATGATGTTTTTGGATTTAGATTCGTTTACTGAGCTCCCCCACCTAGGATTCCAGAGTACCGATTCTAAATCAGCCACCGACTAGTCCATGGTCAATGCTAATGCCACCATCTTTTGTATCGATTATTATAAACCATTTACCACCATTCCCATATTATCCTTCAAATGTAACAAAAGTTGGATAATTGGATTAGTATAAAAAAAAAGCAGGCTAGCCCAGTCCAAGCCCGACTGGCCCGGCCTACTAGCTGGGCCTAGCCATATAGGCTCAATTTTGTTCGAGCCATCATTTTAACAGGCCAATCCAATCCAAAATATGGGTTATATAGGTCGGCCATCGAACCGGGCCTGTTTTGCCACCTCTAGTTATTATGTATAAAATATACACTAAAATTGTATATTGTATATGAAAGGAATGATGGCAACCGAAAAATTAAGTTATGTGTCCATGGAGACGATGTATCCCAAAACTTGTAACATGTCACGTTCAATTTTGATCTACTCCACATCTGGGCAAATTGGGTCTTTGGACTTCTAAAATAATTATTTTTAAATCTACCATAAACCTAAAATATATATTTTCTTCTTTATCTTCTCTTCAAATGCACATTTTACATCTTTACTCCAAACAATAATTTTTTTATGAGCTATTGAATTATTTTTAAAACTTTTTGCTATCAAATATATATTTTATTTTAAGATATTGATGACTCAATTTGAGCTTTCTAATAAACTTTATTGTAAGCAATTAATGAGAAAAATAGGGAAAAAAAAAAATTAGTCCAAATGTTAGTCCATACACAATAGAAAATGATTAGGTAAACTATGTAGAGCCATATTGAATTGTAAGAAGTGACAAATACTTTACAAATACTTTACTTTCTATTTACACATACTTTTTTTTTTTTTTCAATATATAGACATATGTAATTTTATTTATACACATACTTTTTTAAAAAACTTTCACAACCGTAGGATAATAAACTATCAAACATGTGTTGGACTGTTTTAAAAACTTCTACTAAAAATCATCCCAAATTGAACCCCTTATAAATGTACAAAACTGGTACTTTAAAAAAAACTCATAATCGGTACTTCAAAAACTCCCAAGTAGACTCTAAAAATATAATAGGCCATATTTTCAAATAAATATTTCTAATCAAATATCAGACTCTTAGTGTAATATACATATAATTAATACGTCTGGAGTTGACCGTATGTGTGTGTTTTAACCAATGTTCTAAAAAGCGTAAAGCGTGAATAGGCGTGGACGCCGAGTTTCAAGCTTTTCGGACCTAGGCGAGTCTTAGGCGAGAGCGAGATAAGGGCAAGACGAGGACGATGCGTGATGCGTGGCTAAGCGTGGAGACCGAACTTCAAGCCTAGGCGAGGCTTATGCGAGCTTTTTAGAACAGTGGTTTTAACTACAAATAAAATAGTATCTAGAATAATGTATGTATGTGTGTACGTTTGTTTGGTAAAGTTTTTTTAGATTATAAGTAGTGAGTTTTAAAAATATGTGAATAAAATATGAGTAAAAGTTGTGGATCCTACATAATTTGTAGACAAAAATACTATTTAACCAAATTATAAATTTTAAAAACACATCTAAATATGCCGTAAACAAGTAACATCAGCGATTTACTCAAATTTTGGCGGGTTATTGACGAGGTCAACTCTACCCCCATCCTCTAAGTTGACCTGGTTATTTTTGTCATTGTGGTATGTTAGCACCATTAACATAATATATTTTAGTTTCATTTTCAAGAAAAAAATTCTACTTTAAAATCTTTTTAATAATATTTATTTTATAATTTGTCAAAGCATTTTTAATTATTGTTAAAAACGTGTCGGATTTGAAAAGTATAAGTTTTTTGAATTTTTGAAATACATAATAGTGTGTGTTGTGGAGAGAAAATGGTAACTTAGGCTTTTCAATTTTCATTTCTGAATGCAATTCAGGAGAGAAATTGGATTTTTAGAGTTTTCTATGGTGACGTGACGGTGAAGGTGACGGTAGCGGTAACGGTGGCAATAATAAAGGAGGGATAAATTGACAACATCGGACACTCTTCAACAAAAGCATTGGTTGAGAGAATCCAAAGAGTTATTGTGCATGTCTTTCCAACTCCTTAACATCCCACCCCACCTATCAAATATGTTCATACACGCACAAAGAAAATGCATGTGGAATGTTCGCTCAATTTGTTTGCGTGTTTAGGAAATAATTTTCACTTTTCATGGGTGAAATGTTTTCGGGTACTTTTTTAAAAAGACTTAGGCAAGCTATGGAAGATAATTTGAGATCTAACTTACTCTAAATAAATTTTTGAGGTCTCTTTTATATTAAAATGTCTAAACTATTATTTTATATATTTTAAAAATATCTTAAATATCCTTACCGCGAAATAACAATAATACCATTTTTTCAAGAAGTAGACATTGTTTTCATTACTTGACTTGTTCATTTACAACTTGAAAACATTCTAACAACAAACTACTTGTCTCTCCAATCTTCTTCCTCTTTGTCTTATGTTTCTTCTTTTTTTTATTAGATTAAGTCAAAATATAAGGAAGAAGATGCAACACAACAAACCCTAACTTTTATACATTTTGTGTTGGTAAGATATTCTTATCACTTTTATGCTTTTTGATTTTATGTTGCTTTGATTTGTACGTCTATTGCCCTTTATGTTTATTTTATTGTGTTTGAATGAATTTTTTAGTAGAAACAATGTTGAAAAGCACAATCCCGTGAGCGTGAACAAATGTTGTAGTTGCAGTATGTTTTGATTGTAGTCGTTCTAAATGACTTCTATCGTTTCTTTTCTATGAAACAATAAGATTACTTAGCTAATATTTTATATAGATTCAACAATATAGATTGTTGTATTTTATTTTGATTAGTTTGTTAGTGATGATCAAGAAAAATAGATATGGAAACGGAGTAGGAGTGGTGAAGTTGTGGAAGGACTTTCAATAGCTACATATATTTTATATAAAGAGCTATATTGTAAATTGCTAAACCTCTGTAATGTTGATTCCTATGTGCATGAAATTGAGATGAGATTTCTTCTCCTTGAAATGTATAGTTTTCAATTCCAATCAAGATTATTTTAGACAAGCAAGTGCAATGGTTTGTATCTCTCAATGAACCAGGTTATCATTGTCCCATTTGGTGTAACCCTTGTGAGCAAGGTTCATTTGAGTATCCACACGAAGAAGCTAGATCCATTTCATGAAGTGGAAGACGATGATGTAGATTGTGAGATGCAAATGGAATGTGGTAATCTACGTTGTGAAATGCAATTGAATGATGACAATGATGTAGATTGGAATGTGAATGTTTATTGAGATGGCTTGGAGATAACTCAAGACAACAATGGTGATATTTTCATTGAAAATTGTAATAATGTTGCTTCTCTACACATATACCCGAGATGGTTCGAGACAACACAGAATAAAATATTTGTACAAATGAGCACTTTGTCGCTTCAACTCTTACAACACATGTGATTCTCGAGAAAGCAAAATTGAAAGACCACCAAATCTTTAACTCCAAAAAAGATCTTATGATGGAAGTGCACTTTCTTGCAATAAATTACAACTTTGAATTCAAAGTTAAGAAAACAATTAAGGAGACATATTCGATTGTTTGCGTATGTTCTTTGAAATCCGGAAGCGTACAAGTTCGTTGACAAGTAATAGTAAAAGTGAGTAGAAGAGTATTGTTCCCATGAGGACTATGATTTCTAATTACTTAAATTAAATCAATTCTAACTTAGTTTGAATAAACACAATAATTTTTTGGTATTTGTGATTTTCTGTAAAACTAGACTAACTTAGTTTAATGAATGAAAGTTGCTTAGTGATTTTGAGTAAAAACACTAGATAGACAAATTATGCTAGGAATCCGACACACCCTTTATATTCATTTTAATTCTCGAATTCACACTTCACAATCCAATTTATTCTTAAATTAACAATCGATAATCCTAAGTTATCTAATAATCTCTTTCGAATAGAATTGGACCTATTTTCATATACGTCCCAAAATATTTCTATTTTGAATCCGAATATACAAAAATGCTTTCAATATCAAAATTATCTAATTTGATTGCACCAAGCATAGAAAATTATTTTTAATCTCTATAGGACTTAGTGCTTAAAATCATAATGAGCTAATTTATTCTTAACCTTTTGAAAATGAAAATAAATCACAAACACGTTTAAACGGTGATCAATCATTTAAACGGATAGCATAAATCAAAATATCATAAATTGGGATTAAGAAAGGGAATTCATGAATTAAACGAACATAAAAATATTTACGTCTTCATCCATAGCACAAAGAAATTAGCCTACCATTCTTTGATTACAAAAACGAGAATTAACATCACCCGGATTATTGGATTACAAGAAGAAGTATGAAAATCTGGATTTAACCCGGTTGAAAGTTTTCAAAAGATATGCCACACAAATTTCCACTTCTTCCTTGCTTTTTTTCTTGCTAACAAATTAGCGGATGAAGAGATTTCGTCTCCAAAACTTGTATCTTCGTCCTACCTTATTCTCTAAGGTTTTTCGACCTTTTTTCTCTCTCCCAGAATGTCCTTTTATATCCTCTATTTTGGGTTCAAAAATATCCCCAAGATTTCAATATTCATCTGCCAAAAATAACCCACGGGCAGACGGAAAGTCTGCCCGCAGGCCATCCGCTTGCCTCAATCGAGCGAGCATATTGCCCTCCTCGCTCGAGCGGATAGAGAGGTTGATTTCTCCTCTCCTGCCTTGTTCGTTTGCCTTCGTTTGATTCTCGGTTGACTCGGGTTGACTTTGGTCCTTTCTTGGTAATACATTCAATTGGCGGCTGAATTCCATTAGTCTTTTCTATGCCCCAATTCGTAATTTTATCTTCATTTCACCTCCTTGTCACCAATGATCTGCGTTGTCCCTAAATATACAAATATTATGAAATAAGTGCAATAAATGCTTCATTTTAATCGATATATATAGTTAAAGGTTAATTCAAAAGAGGTTAAATACGTGTATAAAATACCTTATTAGCGTACAAATGATGTTTGTGAGCAACGAAATTCAAACAACGAGATTACTTTGAAGTTCGCAAATATACACATGAACATACTTGTTCTTTAAATATTTGTCGAAATGATCATAGACAAAGAAGATCATGGGTTGTTGGAAGACATATCATGTCAAAATTTCAAAACTACAACACTGTATATAGACTTACAAACGTCATTAATGACATTCATTGGGACTTCAGGATAGATATGAGTTATCAGAAGGCACGAAAGTTTAGAGAATGTACATTGACAGATTTAAGAGGTTCACCTGAGGATAGTTATTCTAAATTGGCCTCATATTCCCATTGTTCGATTAAAACTAATCATGGCATGGTATTGTCTATAGAGATTGATAGTGACAACCACTACAAGTACTTTTTATGGTCCTCAGACCTTGCATTCTCGGATTTCACTCTACAATGCGGAAGGTAGTTATTTTGGATGGAACATTTCTGATCAAAAAAATAAAAACGATGATTATTGCTACTTGTCAAGATGCAAATATTCATATCTGTCTCTTTGCCTGGGGCATAGTTGATTATGAATATGATGAGTTGTGGAATTGGCTTTTTACGATATTGAAAGAAGTAACTGGTGAAATTGAAGATCTTGTTTTCATAGCTGGCTGGAATCAAATTATTATCAATGGCATTAAAACTGTTTATATTAATGTACATCATGGCTATTACATCTATCATATAAAATGCAACGTAAGGACCAATGCTTGAAAGACCAATATTTTTTCAATGTTTAAGAAAGCGACAAATGCATATACTGTAGAAGAGTTTGGGAATTATATGAGCATAATTAACATTATAGATAAGAAAGTTGGAGATTATTTAAAAAAGTATATTTTCAAAGTTGGGATAGGTCATAGTTTCAAGAGTACCATTACAGTATCACGACATCAAACAATTCAGAGTCACTCAGCTCGGTGTTTAAGAAAGATCAGCAAACTCTAATACTTACATTGGTTGAGAATATTGGAAAAAAGTTGTAGAAATGATTTTATGAGGGCGTGTGAATACACAAAGCTGTACTAGCACTCTATCACCAACAATTGAAGAGAATCTACGTAAAAATCTTGATAATGCCAATAAGTTTGTTGATGAATCGGTCGATCAATTTAGGTATGACGTGAGGAATGGAACCATGAATTATATTGTTAACTTGGATGAAAAAACGTGTACATGTAGATGGTTTCAATTAGAACATTTACCATGCGAGCATGTAGTAGCAGGAGCAAAGAAAAGAGGGTCATTCAATTTATTTGTTGTGCTCTATGATATTATGGTGTTGATTATTGGAGAGCAACATAGGCTCAAACTATTTTCTCTATGCCAAATAAAGTTCATTGGAAAATTTTCAAAAATATTAAATCTTTCAATGTATTGTGGCTATTAGTCCGACGACATGGTGAACGTTATAAAACAACAAGGATACCGTCAACTAGAGAGTTGTTCAAGAGACAAACGTAGCAGGTGTGGTGCAACTGGGCCCAACCGACTAACGTGTACAAGTTAGAGACTGTTGGCTGATAGATCGGAGGATTAGTATATAGTTTGTTATTTTTGAATTGCACTTGTACTCTATGAACATATAAGAAAATGAATATTTGTTTTTATATGTTTTAAGTGTTAATAACCTCGAACTTATTAGGTAGAATTTTTTTTTTTTATTTTATATGATTTGATTGTTGTGAATTTTGTGGGGAGTTGGTACCCAACTTATTTTGTATATTTGTGTTTTTGAAATGTTGTGTTATTTTTTAAGTTTAGTTCATGTTAAAAGTGAGTTAATGCCAATGTTTTTTCATATATTAGTTGTTTTTAGTTTAAGACTAGGTTTTTTCAAACAGACTGAGTCTTTCAACCAAATTGCAATTAGTTTTTGAAAAATGGCCAAAGTTTTTAAATGTACTGCAGTCGTTATTAGGAAAACAACTATAGTCTTTCAGACAGACTGAATTTGTCTTTGGAATGACTAGAGTCTTTCAAATAGACTGCAGTCATTTTTTGAAAACAATTATAGTCTTTCAAACAGATTGATTTCGTTTTCTGTAAATGACCCAAGTCTTTCAAACAGTCGTTTCTTAGAAAATGACCATAGTCTTTCAAATTGACTGCAATCGTTTTTGTTCATATTCTTATCGATTTAAACATGTCAATTCATCAAGTATAATGAATAATAGATTTCCATTAAACTTAATGAACTTATATAAGTTAAATCACAACAAAGCACGACAAACAAAATACGTTTTAACAAAGTTGAATGTTGAAGAAATTTAGAATGCTGAAGAAATAGATAACATTAGTTGCAAGTTTTATTTGCATCTCGTGTTCCATTATACATGATGTTTGAACTTATGGAAATCAATTAGACACATAATCGAACACGATCTGTGTAAACAATGTATAATAGAGCACTAGAAATTTTATATATAACACAGTTCGTCTTCGAATTTGTTTAAAAGATAAGTTGAATGTTGAAGAAATAGATACCAACATTAGTTGCAAGTTAAATTTGGCATCTCGTGTTCCGTTATAGATGATATTGAAACTATTGAAATTCATTAAATGTAAAAATCAACAACGGTCTATTTAAACATTGTATAATGGAGTACTAGAATTATACATACCATAGTGATCTTTGAATACGTTTTAACAGATAAGTTGAATGTTCAAGAAATAGATATCAACAGTTAGGGCTGCACAAAAAAGTGCAAGACTACAAACCGAATCGAATATGTGTATTTGAAACCATTGGTTCGGATCCACATGTATCCATCAACGTTTGGGTTTTAAACCAAATCAAACCAAACCATTTGAAAATAGTTTAGTTTAGATTTCAATGTTTAAAAAAAATGCTTAAACAGAATTGAACTGTTTTTAATTTTTATAATTAAAAATAAATTAATTCTACTCACTTACACATTTACATAGTGGGCAAAGTACAATACATTACTAAATTTATTGGACCAAATTATTTAATTTTTGTCAAACTATTGGGCTACTGGCCCATAACACACAAGTTCATTTATTAGCCCAGTTTTTTACTAATTTATGTCAATTCCCACCCCAAATTTTATTTTCTTCTACAAAAAATACTAATGTAATGTAACAATTGAAACAAATATTAATATAATGTAGTACTTATTTGTATTGAGAATTTTAGACCAATTTACTTACATTTTAAATGTATTATTATTATGTCGATCGGTAAACCGTGGTATAAAATCGAACCGTAAAAAATGGTTTGATTTTGAAAATGAAATGGTTTGGTATGGTTTGGTTTGGTTTGGTTTGGAATTTTTCAATCCATTTTAAATAGTTTGGTTTGAAAATAGGTGAAAAATTGTCCGAAACAAACCGTGTTTACCTCTACCAACATTAGTTGCAAGTTTAATTGGCATCTTGTGTTCCGTTATAAATGATATTGAACTTATTGAAATCAATTATAAGTCGTAGATGCAAAGAATCGACCACATTCTATTTGAAAGACTCTGGCCGTTCCAAGAACTTTTGTAGTTTATTTGAATACTATATTAGTATTTTAAGAAACGACTGCAATGTGTTTAAAAGACTTTGGTTCTTTTCCAAAAGCGAATGCAACCTGTTTGAAAAACTCTGGTCATTCCAAAAACGATTGCAATATGTTTGAATGACTTTGGTCGTTTTCCAAAAAAACGACGAGTATAATTTGTTTGAAAGACTTTTGTCGTTCTAAAAACGACTACAGTCTATTTGAAAATTATGGTCATTTTTTAAAAACAATTGTAGTATGTTTTAAAGACTCTGGCCATTCCAAAAACGAATGCAGACTGTTTGAAAGAGCATAGTCTTGTATTAAAAACAACCAATATTTGAAAAAAAAAATTGCGAATTATCTTTCCTGTAACATGAACTAACCCAACTTGGAAAAAATACAACATTCCAAAAACACAAATATACAAAATAAATTAGGTACCAATTGCCCACCAAAAATCACAATAAAAAGTACAATGAATTTATACTAAACAATGTACAATTACACAATAACTAGTTCTAGGGTCATAATCAAGTATAAATAAATCAACAGGCATATGTTTTCTCCACTTAGCCATATAGAAGTTATTAACTTGTTCTATTGGACAATCAAAGATCAAGAATTCTATATAATGTATTACGTAAACACCACAACCACCCCTGAAAGACAATAAAACAATGATCAACACTAATTCTACAACTAAATAAATATGAACGAGTGAATATTTATTTGTAATAAAAAATTTATGAAACAACTATTTAGAGGTTTTGTCGACCATTTTTATTGCAAGAGTATCTGACCCCAAGCAATGTGATTTCCTTTAAAAACATTAGGATAATGATATTAACGGACTTTAATTCATCTTTAAGTTGACTGTCCATAAGGCAACTCCTCCCAATGTCAACAACTACTTACTAGAAAATATAAACATGGACGTTCCTCCTATTTTCTGCCCGGTAATGACAACTTATCGATGACATATTGCATTAGGTCTTGTGGTATCTTGAACATATCGCCTTTATCAAGTAAATCGAGCATCGTAAATATCACTTTGTTATAGAATTGCACATTGAGTGTAGCTCGCCAACCACTGAATGACTTGGGATATTTTGATGCTCGAGCCCGCAACAAATGTAATGCCAAATCAACATACTGCAAATGAATACATAGTTATAGACAAAGTAATTATACTTATTGAATAAATAATTAATAAACTAAAAATTCTTACTTCATCTACAACCCAACTCCCGTGTGTCATGACTTCATAAAATCATTTTTCACATCTTTTATATTGATATCACCCTACTTAAATGAGACGGTGTAAAAAAAAAAAACAAAACAAGAACGTAAAATAATTCAAGTAACTACAAAGTGCAATGAATTGGTAAATATGTTTATTCATAGCCTAACTTGGAGTACCATTTGAGGAAATGTTTCTCCTTCACCAGATCAACCTCCTAGAAGAGATCTACCTTCATGTTATCAACATGTTTTCTCCACTTTGCTCCAATCGTGTTTGGAGAGCACACCAACTGTGAATGTCATTTTAGTCTTTTATCTCGCAGCTAGAACATCATTTTGCAAATATGTTTTCTCCATTTTTCTCTTTTCTATGTGTAAAAACATGAGTCTGTCTCTCCGTTTGCCCATTTGCATTTGTCCTCGTATGCATCTCACTATACTCTTTCTCCCTCTCAATCTTCCCTTCTGTCATCCACGTGTACATCTCAATATGCAACACCGTCTTTCCATCATTCTCGGCCATAGTGTTACAACCCGCTTTAAATTACTCAAAATAAAAACTTTATTTAGTCAAAGTCAATAAATTATTTTGTTAAGTCCAAGTCAAATAAGTCAAATTATGACTTCAATTAAGTAAGGGAATTTTCATGGACCTATTTTGTAAATTTTGGTTACTTAAGGATTTAAATGATATAACTTGGAGGCTTTGGGACCATTTCAGCCAACAGAGAAAAGCAGAGAGAGACAAGGTAGAGAAGGTAAAAAAGAAGAGAAAAAATAGAGAAAAATGATGGGGAAAAAATTGGGTGCAGCCCACGGCGTGGCTAGGTGCGGGAAGTCTTGAACTTAGATTCTTCAACTTCTTCTCCCTTTTTTCAAGAGGTATGTAAGAAATTACCTATTTAAGAATAGTGTGAATTTTTAGAAGTTTTGCTTATTTGCTTTAATGTGAAATTTATGAAGAGTAAATGGTTGTTTTGAGTTTAATGGGCTAATTGTTCAAGTTTAGTGATGGAAACACAGTTGAATTTTAGGATTCTTGAAACTAGTGGATTAAATTCAATATTTAAGCAAGATTAAGTTTATTAATCCGATGTTAGTTTATTTCATGTTCAGAAGACTTGATTTGGTGGAGTTATTTGAAATTTAGCATACCCATGTATCTAAGTTCAATACTGGCCAATTATTAAGTTAATTGTAAATGAGATTTGATATAAATGTGCGTCCTCTTTGAAGAAACATCATTATTAACGACTTTAGCTTGAAGAAACATCTTTTAAAGAAAGCTAAAGGCGTGTTTGGCTATTGTAATTTAGTTACGTGGATGATTTTAATAATTTAATTATGCCACATCAGTTTTCCTTTTACCATATGGAAATTTTTGTCCGCTCATCCTAACATTTTCGCAATGAGTGATGGATGTTAAATTATTTAGTGAGTTAAGTGAGTAAACCTAAACTAGTTCGGTGACTATTTATTAAATTTACTTGCACACCCATGTATCTAAGTTCAATATTGGCCATTATTAAGTTAATTGGAAAGGAGATTTGGTATAAATGTGCGTCCTCTTTGAATTATAAGTTAAAGGGAGAATGGTTTAGCCACCATAAAGTATTATCTTATAGATTTAAAAAAGGTCTAGCCGTAGTGTTTGGAAGTAAAATGGGTGTTTGGCTAGTATGTTGAATGTGGATATACTTTGAGCAAGTGATTATTATTTGAGATAACTTAAGTTTGATCCAAAATCCTATTTCAACTTTGAGGAGTGACACGGAGATTGGTCAGGACTATCAATCGAACTAGATTTTGGTCACTAACTGTGAGTGGAAAAAACTTATTTTTCATAAAATAAGCATTTAATTATATTATATTAGTTCTTAAAGTTATATAAATTGCTTACTTATTGCAGTGCTTCTAGTAAATTATATGAATTGCAAAAATTAAATGTTTTTAAAATAATTAATAGACAAGCATGATTGTAATACAAACTTGCTTTTATAAAAAAGTAATTCTTTTAAGATTTAAATTCAGTTTTGTTAAATCTTTTATTAGTATATTATATCATTATCAAATGTTTCAGTAAATGTAAAGTTAATTTTTAAAACCACCAAGAAGTACCTAGGTGATTTTACCCACTCTACATTGGTGTGAATGCCTTTCTACAGTGTATGACTAGATATTGTGATTTTACCCACTATGCACTAGTGTGAATATGTTTTCACAGTGTATAACCAGATTATTAGAGGTTTTGGGGGTCCATTCTCATACACACATAAGTTTTGGACCGTGTACTGGGATGTTTAGCCATTTGGGGTAGCTCTGCACGAGTATGACCAGATTTCACATTATCAAATTACCAAATTCATTTTATCAAATTTGAATGGCCTTGCCTTGTATATCGAGATTACTATGTACATGGGTGAGGCTATCCATTGGGTACCTTTTGGTGTGGATGTTTAGTATATCACAGGTTATGAGTTCAAAGAACACAGTTTTTAGCTAATTTAGTTACATAATCAGGTTTCATATTATAATATTATAAGATTTTAAAATTTTGAACTTAACAAATTTCTATTATCATTATAATAAATAATGGAGAAGTTACATAAAATTTACAATTATATCAGTATTTTTAGATTCTTATTGCCTATAGTTGCACCATTAGTACAAGTAAAATGGTTTGACGATTCTAACAAAGTAACGTTTCATAAACATTTATCGATTATATAAATTCTCTAATGTTTATGAGAATTATCTAGATTATTCAGTAAAAATGTATAAACTAAAAAATATTGTTATTTTTAAACTCTCCACTCACAGAGTTACAATCTCATATATTTTCACATTTTTTCCTTATCAGGACAGCGTTATGCTTTGAATAAGCATTGAAAAGCCTTCCAATTCAGAGTCAAGAGCCACCATCACATTTAGTTGTATGACTCAAATTTCACAAGAAATTTAGTGTTTTATTTTTGAAGACTCATGTTCATTATGTATTTAGTCCAGTCTTTTTGTATTAAACACTTGGTTGATGGGTATGCTATCCTTGGTATTATTAAATGTATGTAGAGTCAATATTTTGTAACATAAGTGGACTAGTAGAGTTTATTTTAGTTTTATTCAATTTGTGGTGAATTGGCAGGAGAGGTGGTTCCAATACATTTCTTATGTATTGGTATGAGGATTGATGTTAATTATTCAGGTTGTTTAAGTCCATATTATAGGGAGAATTGTATCAAGATTTTTATAAAATATTTTTAGTCAAAAAAGGTCAACCAATCTTAGAAAAGTCTAAGTAGCCTTGGTGGTGGGTCCGGCATCTGACTAGCATCCATCAACGGTGCGCGGCATGTCTTGTGTTCACTAGGGTGATTTAGGACAGTCGTGACACACAATTTGTGTCTTTGTTTGCACCATCCTTGCCTTTCCCTCTGCCTACGCCCCTTATTCATCTCAGTCTGCACATCAATATGCACTTCAGCATACTCTTTCTCCATCTCAATTTTCCCATCTGTCATTCCGTGTGCATCTCAGTACACACATTCGTTCGTCTATCCATATGCACCTCGTTATGTGCCTTAGTATGCACCTCCATCTGAATATCCCTTGCCCCAAAGTGCACATCTGCATTCATCCCACCACAATTATCTCTCACAGTCCCTAATACTCCATCAACCTCATCTAAGTGAATATCTCTGTAATCCTCCATATAGCCTCTCTCAGGATGTGAGCATGGTCATGTTCACTCCATTATGTTGTTTACCTTTCTGTTTATCTCTTCATATTGACCCGATAGCTCTCTCTATGTGTTGCAATAGTTGTCTTAATATATCGTCATGACCACAAGAAGGTCAACGCATGCATGAAAATTTTTGATTTGTAGAAAAAGAAGATCGATGCCTGCAAGTAGTCCCTGGACTTTACACCTAAGGGAAGAAGAGAACATATAATTAACATCTATTCTTCATAAGGAGGATTACAAAGTAATATTAGAAATATACATACATCACCCTCGCGTGTATTAGGAATATCTTCCTCTATCTACATGGTGGATCAAGATCATCATCTCGTTCTTCATCACCAAACCCTCGTATCCTCCATGCTCACAAAGGTAAACATCAAGGATTGGATATTCTTTTCTAGGCTCATGAACGAACAAATTCACACGCACTTGCTCAGTCTCATTAAGAATAGTTGTCAATGAGCAACAGACTTCGAACTAACAAATCAACGAACATAAATATTTTAATAATAGTTGAAGTAACATGTGAAAGTAATTACAAATATTGAAGATATACTTACTCATGGATCGTCTAAAACTTTGGCAATATCATAAGAATTAGGTATAAGACTCAAATTTCAATGACACATCTTCATGACTCCAACGACACATCATCGGAGTTTGTTGTTGGGAAACTTTGCACGATACATGTTTGCTATACGATGAATAGACTTGACGCCATAGCTAAAAAAAGATCTATAAGTTATTTACAAATGTTTAAAATTAATAAAACATCATCTAAATCATGTATAGCTAATGGAAACTCCTACAAAGAATATTTGGGCTTCAGATCATTGCATCCTCTAAACAGTGCGTATAATGCAAACTTATAACTTTTTTTCCAATGTGGATATTTATTGAATAGTTTTAAATCATCTACTATATCCAAGGTCCGAAAATCAATAGATGTATTCCTCTATTAGATCTTAGCACCGTCTCGTAAATAAACACTAAATCCAACTTGTATTTATCATATATTTCATATCTTTTTCAAAAACATCATTTAAATTCTTAGGCATAACCTTATTAGCTTCTGGAAAGTATTTACAAACCAATCTCTTTTTTTCAATTATCTGGGTTTTGTACCCCTCCTCATTGGTAGGGTTAACCCTATAACGAGCGTAATCTCGTAAAGAGATGACAAAGAAGCCTTTTCATCCCCCAAACAAAACCATAATTCATCTTTATTGATAGAACCTTTGTAGCAATAAGTTGTGAATCAATTAGGCTGAAATTTTCATGTTCATAATGCCATACAATTTTTCGAAGCATGACTTCAGGAATATCTCTTATGCACATCAAAAAGAGATTTTCCTAATTTCTCCTTCTCGTCGTTTAACTATTATTCTTTAGTGATCTTTAGACACATCTTTTACGTTTTCACGAGCAATCATGATATCAGAGGATAATTTGTGAAGTCCATTTTTTCAAAGATATTAGAAATACTGACAGAGTGTCCCTAAAATATCCCAATAACACAAAAGAATAAATTTATAGTCAACAAAAACATCCATTTAACAAAACTCTACTAAATCATGTGTTTCTAACCTCCTTTTTGTTGACTCTTACTAGCTTAATAAGAGGGTTTGCAATAAGAATGCCTCCACGTAAGCAAATTTTCTCCAAAATTACTCATATGTTGAAAATGTTGGAAGATTAGTGATGTTATGCCATGTTTGGGCATAATTTTGTGTGGGACCCATTTCTTCATTGTATAAGACAGAAGTATATTCATGTTTTCATCCGTGTGAACATCGAAATCTTATATTTACTTGGCAACATTAATCCTCAGGTGAAAGAGAAGTTGAAGCTCAAAGTAGAGTTGAAAAAATAGTTGAAAGAGAAAATAAGTAGGTTTATTTCACATTGAAAAAATGATGAAAGGCTGACTAGTATTTAAATTGTGTCAATTTACAAATGTGTAATATTGTGTGGCATATAGGCTCTATCTTCCGCGCAGAAGCACGGGGGTGCAAATCACAAACTGATGTACACATCGAACCATAGAGCTCATGTGCGAGCGCGACCTGCGTGCACGAATGTTGAACCAAAATTGGCCTCTTAGGGAGGTCCATGTTTTGTTATTAATTTTTCTATTTTATTTTCTAATTTAATTTTAGACTTTCCAACTTCTCTATTTAATTCCAGAATGATGTTATCCTTGGTGATTTTATTCATACAAAAGGTCAATTCATCAGAGCATAAGTTTTGTGCTAAACTTATTGCTGGTTCCGCCATTGTATCCTGGGAGACAAACACTCAGTTACCTCAAGCACATACGGTGAGGGATGCAAATCTGGTTTAAGGACATTGTGAATACATAGACCTCGGTTTGCTTAAATCAGTTATCCCTTAGTTTATAATTCTGTAATTTTTTATATTCTACCGTTGTTATAATTATCTATTATGATTTCAATTAAATTGAATTAATAAATAAATTATATTAATTATTAATTATGTATATTTCAAATAACAATCTTAAAATAGATTCAGAAAGAAATTAAAAAACAAACATGTTGTATTCTGCTTGCGGTTTAATTGAAATTATTAATATTATATTTGGTGTTTTTAGAAATGGCAAATGATTCTACAACTAAAGTTATGGCTATCGATACCAGACTATGACTACTGTACCAAGTCCATTTGTGAACCAAACTGTCACACATGTGCCAAGTCTTGTTGTGACCCAAATTGTGGTTCCAACTAGTCATGTGACTATTCCTGTTAATCATGGGGAAAAACGGAGAAATTTAATGGCTTGAATTTCAAAAAGTGGCAGCAAAAATGCTGTTTTATCTGACCATCTTGAATCTTACGAGATTATTAACTGAAGTTACTCTGAAACTCAAAAATTTTTCCAATTGAAGCTTGGAAACATTTTGAATTTTTGTGCAATAATTATGTCATGAACGGATTAGCAGATTCACTATACAACGTGTATAGTGCTATGGAAAAGGCAAAAGAATTGTAGGAGTCTCTAGACTGCAAATATAAAATCAAAGATGCAAGGGCTAAAAAATTCATTGTTGGCCGCTTTCTTGATTATAAAATGGACTCAAAAAATGTGATCAGTCAAGTACAAGAACTTCAAGTGATCTTGCATGATATTCATGCCGAATGGATGATCTTGAGTGAAACTTTTCAAGTGGAAGCAATGATTGAGAACCTACCTCCAGCTTGGAAAGATTTCAAGAATTACATGAAACATAAGCGAAATGAAATGAACGTTGAAGAATTGATTGTCATACTTCAATTGAAGAAGACAACATAGGTTCTGAAAAGAAGGGTTTAATCCTCCAATGGCCAAAGTAAATATTGTGGAGCATGGCTGTCTAGGAAAGGGACTAAATTGGGACCCAAATGTGGAGTTTTCAAGAAGAAATTTTCAAGAAAATACTACAATTGTGACAAAGTAGGTCATAAATCTTCGGAGTGCAAGTTTCCAAGAAGCAAAAATAAGAAAGAAGCAAATGTGGTTGACGACATCGCACAAGATGTGTCTAAAATGAACATCACTACAGTAATTTCTTAAATGAATCTGGTGGGATCAAACCCAACGGTATGGTGGATTGACACCGGTGCTACCAGACATGTTTGCTCGGATAAAGAGTTGTTCAGTTCCTTTGAAGCAACTAAGAATGGGAGAAACTATTTATAGAAAATTTAGCTACATCTGAGAATAAGGGCCAAGACAATGTGATTTTGAAGATGACGTATGGGAAAGAGCTGACTCTTAATAATGTGTTGTATGTGTCGAAAATTCGCAAGAACCTGGTATTCGGGTTGCTACTGAACATGCATGGTTTTCCTATGGTGTTTGAGTCAGATAAAGTTATTTTGTCTAAGAGTGAAATTTTTGTAGAAATGGGATATGTGTCTGATGGGCTTTTAAGCTCTAATGTAATGACAGTTAAATTGAAAATTAATAAGATGATTAATTCTTCTGTTTATTTGCTTGAATCTTCCAATTTGTGGCATGGTAGACTAGTTCATGTTAATTTTGATACTTTGCTTAGATTAATTAACTTGAATTTCATACATGCATTCCATATTGATTCTAAACACAAGTGTGAAATATGTGTTGAGGCAAAATTAACAAGGTCATCATTTCAATCGATTGGAAGAAATACATAACCACTTGATTTAATTCATACGAATGTATGTGATTTAAAATATCTACAAACAAAAGGTGGCAACAAGTATTTCATTACTTTTGTCGATGATAGTACAAAATATTGTTATGTGTATCTACTTAAAAATAAAGACGAAACTATAGAGAAATTCGTTCTTTATAAAAATAAGGTTGAGAATCAACTTAACAAGAAGATTAAGGTGTTAAGAAGTGACCAAGGTGGTGAGTACGAATCACCATTTGCTGAATTCTGTGCACAACATGGAATCATACATGAAAACACAACACCATATTCACCATAGCAAAATGGTATTACTGAATGAAAAAATAGTACCTTAAAAGAAATGATGAATGCAATGTTGTTAAATTCTGGATTGCCTTAAAACATGTGGGGTAAACCGGTATTGTTAGCTAATTATCTTTTAAAAAAGGTACCCTGAAAGAAAGAGGAAAAGAGTATGTATGAGTTATGGAAGAAATGAAACCTTCCAACAAACAATTACGAGTTTGGACATGTCTTGCCAAAGCGGCCGTACCTATACCAAAGAAGGTGAAAATATTTCCAAAAACTGTTGATTGTATTTTTATTAGCTATGCGCATAATAGTAGTGCTTATCGGTTTCTTATGGATGAATCTAAAATCTTAGACATACACAAAAATACGATTGTGGAATCAATAAGTGCTTCATTTTTTGAACATATATTTATGTATAGATCCAAAGAGGAAGCAAGCTCACATAGAAAGTTAACCTCAAATATTTAAAGAAATTGTGAACTCTTCAAAAGGACCTCAATGGAAAGAGAAAATTAAAAGTGAAATAGATTCTATTCTGCAAAACCATACATGAGAGCTAGTGGATCTTCTTCTGGGATACAAACCACTAGATACAAATGGATTTTGAAGAAGAAAATAAAAGCAAATAGAACAATCGATAAGTATAAGGCTAGACTTGTGATTAAAGGTTACTGACAACGAGTAGGCATTGATTACTTTGATACATATTTTCTGATAACGAGAATAACCTCCATTAGGATGATACTTGCGATTGCAGCTTTACAAAATCTTGAAATACATCAAAATGGATGTGAAAACTACTTTTCTAAATGAAGATTTAGATGAAGAAATATACATGAAACAACCTGAGAGTTTTTCTGCACCGGGTAGGAAAATAAGGTCTGTAAATTGGTGAAGTCATTGTATGTCTTAAAACAAGCACCAAAACAATGGCATAAAAATTTTGATAATTTCTTGATGAAATGTGGATTTAAAATCAACGAATGTGACAAATGTGTTTAATTAAAAAATACACGGAAAATGTTATGTCATTTTATGTCTTTACGTTGATAAAATGCTTGTTGTTGGTAGTGATGCTAAGATGATTAAATCTACTAAAAACATGTTGAATTCAATATTTGACATGAAATGTATGATTTAGTTGATGTGATACTTGGAATAAAAATTTCAAAAACATTAGATGGACCTGTTCTAAACCAGTCACATTATGTGGACAAAATTCTTGAAAAATTTAACATAGATGATTCTAGCATAAACAGAACACGATATAGATCTCTCAGGTAAAGTACTATAGAATTATCGAAAGTCTAATATACTTAATGAGTTGTACAAGACCAGACATAGCTTACACAGTTAGTAAACTAAGTAGATACACTAGTAATCCAGGAACTGATCACTGAGGAATAATAAGAGTACTAAGGTACTTAAGATATACTCGTGATTATGGGATGCATTATACCAGATATCCTACGGTTATTAAAGGATATAGTAATGCTAACTGGATATCTGATATAAAAGACTTAAAAGTCTATGAGTGGATTTGTGTTTACACTAAGAGGTGCAGCTATTTCATGAAAATCATCTAAACAGACAGGTCTAGCCAGATCCATTATGAAATCTAAGTTTATAACCCTGGACAAGCGTGGTGAAGAGGCTGAATGGCTACGCCAATTCTTAGAGATACTCCAAGATGGCTAAAGCCTATGCCAACAATTTGCATACATTGTGATAGTCAATTTGCGATTGGAAGGGCACAAAGCAACATGTATAATGGAAAGTCTAGACACATATGTCGTAGACATAATAATATCATATAACTACTCTCAATTGGAGTTATTTTTGTTGACTATGTGAAGTCGAAAGATAACCTTGTGGATCCGCTGACCAAAGGGTTAAATAGAGAGTTGGTTGGAAAGTTATCAAGAGGAATGAGACTTGTGCTTTTGAAAGAATTAGTTGATACAATGAAAACTCAACCTCATTAACTAGATATCCCAAGATCTAGGTTCAAAGGGATAACCTAATTATAAAGACTTGATTGGATTACTATGGAAGTTCTCTCATGTCTATCCTTATGATGTAAAAGTGATGCCCGTGGGTAATAAGATAAGCAATAGGCTTTTAATGATTCTTATGCGTCAAAAATTCAAGCAAAATAATGTGGGTTACTCTTAATTAAGAAATCGCATATATGAGAGAGAAGTGAGGCCGCTTCTAAAGAAATTGTGTAGGGCTCAATCCTAAAAAACTCTTATAGAACCATTCGTATGTTCATGGCCATAAACGAACATAACAATGAGAACTGAATTGTGTTAGAAAGAATCATGTGTGAGGTATATCAGTGTTTACACTAAGGACGGAATAGTTCAAAGATATCGCGTCTATTAGTCAGCTTGTAAAGTTAATGTACTTTCACAAAAGAAGGTTCAGAGGGCAATACCTACCTATCCTATGCAGGTTTCAACTGTTGAATTTATCACCAAGTCTTCTGTATCTCTGTCAATTTCTATTCATGTGGTAAATTATTGGAAAATTAGTGATGTTATGCCATATTTGGGCATAATTTTGTGTGGGATCCATTTCTTCATTGTGGAAGATAAAAGTATATTCGTATTCTCCTTTCTGTGAACATTGAAATCATATATTTATTTGATGCTTGGGTGAATGAAAAATTGAAGCTCAAAGTGGAGTTAGAAAAATAGTTGAATGAGAAAATAAGTGGGTTTATCCCACATGGAAAAAATGATGAAAGGTTGATTAGTATTTAAATGTCCACAATTTACAAAGGTGTAAATATTGTGTGACATAATTATGGACCGATTTACATATCGGATCATAGAACTCATGTGTGAACTTCACCTGCGTATACGAATGTTGAATTGATATTGGCCCCTTAGGGGGGGGGTCCACGTTTTGTCATTAATTTCTCCATTTTATTTTTTGATTTAATTCCAGACCTTTCAACTTCTCTATTTAATTCTAGAATGATGTTAATGATATGTTAATTCAAGTGTTAATTCTGTAACAAGGAATTGAAAGGTCTTTTGGGAGCCATATAACAAAGTCCGATTTTCCATAATCAGACACACAAATTTGATTCTACTTCCACCTTTATTCAGTCTAGAAAATTCCAGAGTACAAGTGTACTTTGCAGTCAGTTTTTCGAATTACAGAAAAAGACTTATCTAAGAAACTATTAGAGTAGGAAAAAGAAATCGTCTTTGCATGGAAACAATTAGATGCAATACTTCAAGAAATGGATGGAATTTAAAAAAAAATAAATAAATAAATAAATCATCTAGTCAAAATACATTGAACAACCCTTTTTTTATCCCTCTTAAGAGCTCCTGCAAACTAAGAAAAAGAAAAAAAAAAATATTTCCAAAATTACAAGAAAAAGCTTAACATCAATTAAAACTAGAAGGGTCTAAAGACTTGCAAGTGAATCCAAAGCATCTATTAACAATTTAACACTCAAATGAATTTTAAAACATGTAACAAAACTGTAAATCAGATTTTAAATTAAAAACGATTTTTTATTTTTATTTTTGACAATGTGAAGGAGAATACTCATTGATGTATAATTCCACAACGTCCAAGAAATGTCGACATAAAACTTTGTCGCTTACACCAAATCAAGCGAGCCGAGAATTTAATGTTGGGGGTCCTCAAGCAAGCAGTGGGTTGGGAGGCTTCTCGGGGTTGAGGCGGCGCCCCTTTTTTTCTTAAACCACGATTCTTGAGTCAATTTTTATGAGAATCTAATATTTTTTATGTCATAATCTTTAAGAAGTTTACAAGAAAATATTAAATATAATCGATTCATGCGCTTAGACGATTCGATACTCACTTCGTGTTTGTTCGATGCTTGAAAAGACTAACTTCAATACTTTCTTCTTGGTTATTGAATGATTCCAATTTAATCCGAGTTAGATTGGACTTTATTTGTTTAGTTCATTTATTGTTGGGTTTGGGTTTTACTATTTTTGTTTTGGTTGATTATTAGAAAGAATAAGTGATCTTAAAAGCATGTTTGATTCTACTATTTTGGAAAAAAAAATAGATTTTTCTAAACAAATTTTGGCCCACATTCTATTCAATAAATTTGTAATTTCGGGTTTACCTTTGTTGTGTGTATCTAATTATTAAATAGAGAATCAAACACAATATTTAAAAAAAATTAAAAAAAAAATTCTTTTTCGAGAAAGTTGGGGTCCTGACCCCCAGGGACCCTCCCCCACCTCCCGCCCTTACTTACACTCGTGTGTGTTGCGTATTGGTATTAATAATTTTAATAAAAGGAGTTGAATCAATTTTGAGAGAGACGGCCTTTTCCAAGATGATCGAAATTGCTTTGGTTGAGGACAATTTCTTATGAGAGGGATGTATGTTGCTCTTCAATTTGGAGAGTTAGCCATTACAGAAAGGAAATGGATCGTTTTGGTGGGTATTATGAAGATGGGGTTATTTTGGAAAAATTTTGAAAGTTTATTTGTTAACATATTTCAAGTCAAAGGCCAAAAGAAAATATTGTGCCGGTGAATCATCCATTTACACGTATTCCCACGTGGTTTTTCTAGAATTAATAGAATTAATTTCCCGCTTCTAATATTATTAAAAAGGTTGAACTCTAACGTTGAAAGCTCCCACCGTCCATGTCCTGGAGCCTTGGTGGAAGATGTAAATCGCAGGATATGCTTCAGTGGAGTAGGGTTGAAACCTTCTTTTTAACTGCGCTTACAATTTGCCAAATCCATACCAAAGGCAGGACTCGAACTCCCACACTGCAGCTCTTAGCGAAGTTGATACCTCACTCCCGTCCTTTCAACCACTGAGCTATGCCCTGAGGGCTGCATCTAATATTATTGCTCTTATACAAGTTAAGTGCTTGTTTGATTCAGATTAAAATTTGGTAAACAACAGTGATGAAAAGCTTACAATTAATTTTAACCACACATTTTAAAGAATTCACAACTTTAATTTTTCAATCATACGTTTCATTAATTTTTTTTATCAAAATCTAAAAGTCTCTCCAAACAAACTCTAAATTCATACTGAGAAGATCTATTGGTTCGATCACATATCAGATAATTAAGTACCCGTTTGATTTTACTAAAACTTATATTTTTTTGTTGATAAAAATTAATAAAATGTGTGGTTGAAAAATTGATAAAATTTGTGAGTCCCCTAAAATGTGTAGTTAAAATTAATTGTTGACTTTTATTTCAGTTTTAGCAAAATCAAACAAAGCCTAAATTACATTTGCATTTTGTACTTTTTGTAAACAATGACACTTTTGTACATATTGAGTAATATAGATATTTAAAATTCCAACAATCTTCCACTTGTTCAAATATATATTTAAAATTCAGATTTAAAACGGTATTCGTGCTTAAAATAAGATGTCTTCCGATTTGAACATTACCTTAGTGTAACCACCGCAGAGTAATATCGAAATCTCGGGTAGCCTTAGCTTTGAACCCATTATTCCTTGTGAAAATACCGATAATGTCACATACATGAACACTCTTATTAAATTTGTTTCATACAAGTTTACTTAGCGTATTAATAGGCATTCGTTAACCAGTTTCATGAACTTTTCAGAAAGTAACTCCAAACTTTCTTTAAAGCGGCATCACTTTTAAGTTTATATATGTGAAATTTATATACAGTGTCTTTGTTACAATGAAAATACATGTACTACGAGTTATTATCTCAGCCCTCTAAGTGTAACACAACACTTACACAATTAGGTTAATGTATGTTCAATATAAGTGATGCAATTCATCCACTTATTGAATGACTTGTTATCTTTTGAACTCGTGAATTACTCATTTTGTAATGACGAGTAGGGTAGCTGTCATTGGTCGATTTTAATAAAAGATTTTCAACCCCATCCTACTCGATGTCAATATTACTAAATCTTTAGTAAGTCACTTTGTAAATGAATTAGCCAAATTCTTGCTCGTTCTTAGAATTGTAAGACTTTTGATTAATTTCCAAACATAAAAATGTCTAAGACCCATACGTCTAGACTTTCCATTATAAACCTCATTATAGGCTCTAGCTAATGTAGCGTGACTATCACATAGCATCGAAATAGAAGATTCATTCTTCGTATCCAATGGAACTTCATATTGAAGATCCTGAAGCCACTCACCTTCTTTTCCATTTCTGCTAATGCAACAAACTCGAATCCCATAGTCGAGTGTGTTATACAAGTTTGTTTCTTAGATCTCCAAGAAACGGCACATCCACCAAGAGTCAACACCCAACCTGAAGTAGATCTCCTTTCACCTGCATTTGATATCCAACTAGATTCGGTTTTGATATCCAACTAGATTCGGTATATCCTTCTAAAATAGCTAGGAACTTGGAATGTTGTTGCCCAATGTCTTTGATCCTCTTTAAATAACCAAGACCCCTACCGATAGCCTTCCAATGTTTGGCACTCGGGTTACTTGTAAACTGTTACATTTACTTACTACAAATGTAATGTCTAGTTTTGTACACTGTACCGTGTACATTAGACTACCAATTGTTCTTGCATATTCAAGTTGTGCAATAGTCTTTCTACCATTCTTCACAAGTTTGATACTAGAATCAAACGGGATATTTGCTTCTTTTATGTTCAAGTGTTTGAACTTATTTATCATGTTCTCCACATAATGTGATTGTGTTAATGTATAACCCACATTGTTCTTGATCAATTTGATACCTAGTATGGTATTCACATAATCAACATCCTTCATTTTCAATGTGAAAAATATTAATCTCTTTGTTTCTATAACACCATCCATATGATTACTTATAATTAGCATGTCGTCTACATAAAAACAAACAAACAAACACTATATATCTATCACAAGATTTAGTATACAAACATTTATCTACTGTATAGTGCACAAAACCAAAAGATATGATAACATTATCAAATTTCTCATGCCATTTTTAGCTACTTATTTTAATCCATATAGAAATTTAACTAATTTACGTACTTTATTTTCATTTCCGAATAGTATAAAACCTTTTGGTTGTTCCATGTAAACATGTTCATCTAAATATTCATTTAAAAATGTAGTTTACATCCATTGATGAACAAATAAATCATAAATAGAAACTAAAGCAAATAAAATCATAAAGATCTAATTCTCGCTACGTGTGCATAAGTGTCAAAGTAATATATTCCTTCATTTTGTCAATAACCTTTAGCCACTAATCTTCCTTTCAAGGTTTAGATTGAACTATCAGTGTTATATTTCCTTTGAAAAATACTAGATATGACCTCAAAATAACAGGGGTCAAGGTCGGCTAGTGAGACGATGGGGGACCGAATCAAAGCCCCACCGTGAGCCCAAAAAGCGTGAGGTGGGGCATTAATATCCACTTACAACCGATAGGTTTTGATCCCATTGGTAAATCAACAATTTCTCAAGTATAGTTAGACATTATAGAATCCATCTTGTCATTTATAGCATCTTTCTAAAAAATATTATATCTAGAAGCTATAACTTGTTTATAGGTTTTAGCATCACTCTCGATTTAAAGAACAAATAGAATTATTCTTACTATGTCTTTCAAATTTGCTTCTACCAAGTATAGGGTAATCCACTGAGAATCAATCTCATCCAGTCCTAATACCTTTTTTTATGGACTCTCTTACTTCTTCGAGGTTCACTAAACTCAACAACGTCTTTATAAGATGTTTCTAGTAGTTCTTTAGAAGTCGGATGGAGTTTGAAGAATTTTATTCACACTTAATGAATTCTCATAGAACTCCACATCCTAGGATCCTACAATAACATTGGAATCTAGGATAAGTAACATATAAGTTTGATATTTAAATCATATCCTACAAAAGTACACTTGATGCATTTTGGACCCAACTTGGTCCTTGTAGAGCTGATTTTCTTTTAATATATAAGACACCCCAACACTTTTAAGATATCCAATATTTGATTTTCTCTCTTTCTACAATTCATAAAGAAAAACCTTAAGTTTTGTTTGAAGAAATCCTATTACTAATATGACAAGCTACAAATAAAGCTTCACTCCATAAACTGTAAGACAATTTAGAATTTAATAACATAGCATTAACCATTTTAACTAAAGTTATATTCTTTCTTTCTGCTAAACTATTTTGTTCGGATGTTCTAGGAGCACTACATTGGTGTATTATACCATATTCTTCAAAAAATATGTTAATTTTTTAGAAAATATTCACCTCATCTATTGCTTTTAATAATTCTTATCTTTTTTCCTAATTAATTTTTTACTTCGGCCATGTAAACAATAAAAATATTAAAGACATCATCTTTATGTTTCATTAAACATAACAAAACCTAGAAAAATCATCTATGAGAGTTATGAAATATTTATTACCTCCTCAAGTTAACATGCCTTTAATTCACAAATATCGGAATGAACTAAGCCAATTAAACTAAAAGATCTTTCAATGCTATTAAAAGGTTTCTTAATCATTTTTCACTTAACTAATAATTCACATTTATTATGTTTGTCGAATTCACAAGAAATCATATCACTTTTTACCATTCTATGTAAAGTAGAATAACCAATATGCCATAATATATCATGCCTCAATTTAAAAGAACCAAGGAAGTAAGCATAATTCATTGTATTTTTATTAATATAATTGTCAATTTTCCTTGAGTTGAATATCATTTTCCAACAAAAATCCCATTACAAGAAATACAAGTTTATCCGACTCAAAAACAGATTTAACATCCAGTTTTTCCAGGAGATATCCACTAAGAAGGTTCATATTCACATTTGGCACATGAAGTATATTGGCAAAATAATTTTCTTTCCGTATGTAAAATACAAGTTAGTATTTCATTTACCAACGATGTTTGAACGACCTTTATTCCCATTTAAATTTGTTGTCCACCACCAATCTCTTGATAGAATTTTAAAAAGAGGCCTATCATAGCAAACATGAATGATAGAACAAGTGTCATATCACCTTGGAACTTTTTCTATGATGGCATTGATTTTGCTCACTATAGCAACAATGTCCTTGGTGTTAATGGAATTCACTTTAACCTCGTTTTTGCTTTGTCTCCGATATCGACAATCTTTTGCTTAATGATCGAGTTTTCCACATACACAACAATCTCCTTCGGGCTTCTTTTTGAACTTCTTGTTTTACTTGTTTAAAGATTTCCTATTGTTTGATTTGATGGATTTGTTGGTGTTATCCACGGCATTGGCTTTTGATGTGCCAATATAAGAATTCACATGCCCTTGACTCTTCCTCAATTTGGAGATATTTTTGAACTTAACTCTAATAAAAAATTCTCAGGGTTATGGAAAATTTTCTTCTTATAACATCTCCAAGTCATTGGCAATTTTGCAATGATTGCTCCAACTTGGAAGGATTCGGGAAGTTCAATTTTCACGGCCTTCAATTTATTGACAACAATTTGTAACTTGTGCACTTGTGGCAATATAGGTATATTATTAAGAAATTTAAAATCAAAAATACTTGAAAATCAAGAATTTCTTGGTATCTTCCTTTTCGGCCTTGTACTTATTTTTCAAGTGCAACAATCAGGAAGTGCATTTAATATTTGTCCCCGACATATTACTTCATTCTCTTGACGCTTCTTTTGATATGCCCTTATTGCATATGTATCCGTGTCCATTGGAGCCGAAAAATCTGCCAAGTTTGGATCAAGTACGTAGAATATTTTCAATGCGGTTATGAAAAGCTTCAACTTATCTTGCCAACGAGTAAAGTTCGTTCTATCAAACTGGTCAGGCTTTGCCAAGTCTTTGCTCATCAATTTGATTGTTGCTATTTTGGTTTCATTATCCGATGTGTTAACTTTTAGATTGTTGAAATTTTCTTGATGAAAAATGAAGAATAAAAATAATAACCAAGATCAATTTCTGCTACAACAATATTTGAAGAATAAAAAAAAATTCTTAACTTAAAGCTTGGGACGAAGAGGTACCTCAAACCATCAAACAAACAATTAGGCCCTATTCTCTTTGGTGTTTTCAACCCGTTTTCTATTTTGTTTTTTGAAAATAGTCAAAACGTGTTCTCATTACCATTTTCTAAAATGCATTTTTGAAAACACAAAAAAAAAAATTACAAAGAAAACGCAAAACGCCTTTTTTATCATTTTGGGCGTTTTGTGACAAAAAAATGAGTTGTTGGCCAAAACGGCTTTTGCGCACGCTTTTTTGGCCAATTTGAATCATGCCTTGCCAATTTTTTTTTTTTTTTGGTTTTTCGCTGGTGAAAACACTTTATAATTTAACCGTGTCCCGCGTTTCTTTTGATAAATGGTGGCTGCTTGTCCAACTGGTCAGATACATGGTTTGAAATCAAAAGGTCAAAAGTTCAAATCCCACCCCATAACCAACTTTTTGAATTATTTTTAATTCCAAAATTAAATGTTTTAATTCTTTTAAATGTTTTTATTCCATAATTAAATGTTTTTATTTATTTTTAATTGTTTTTAATTCCATAATTAAATGTTTTTAATTGTTTTGAAATGTTTTTATTCCAAAATTAAATATTTTTAATTCTTTTAAATGTTTTTATTCCATAATTAAATGTTTTTATTTATTTTTAATTGTTTTAATTCCATAATTAAATGTTTTTAATTGTTTTGAAATGTTTTAATTTCAAAATTAAATATTTTAATTCTTTTAAATGTTTTTATTCCATAATTAAATGTTTTTATTTATTTTTAATTATTTTTAATTCCATAATTCCATATTTTTAAATATTTTTAATTGTTTTTAAATATTTTTAATTATTTTTAAATGTTTTTAATTTCATAATTAAATGTTTTTAATTGTGTTTACATGTTGTTAATTCCAAGTTTAAATTAATTTTAATTGTTTTTAATTCTAAGTCCAAATTTCTCAAAAATTCAAGTAAACCCGTTTTCAAGTTTTCTATTTTCGAAAACAATTTTAAACACAAAAAGAACGATTTTCAAAAATCTCAAAACAAACACTCAAACACAAAACACAAAATAAATTCCAAACTCAAAACACAAAACAAAAACTCAAACGCAAATAATACCACCTTAGCTCTCAAGCTCTCGCAGATGACCGTGGTAAGTCAACATGGGCACTTTCACCCCTATATTCCACAGGTTGGCAGCGGTAGGGTTCGGTTGATGAAAACCGACCTCTATGATTCACAATCTCATTCCATTTTTTTTTTTTTTTTTGTCCCACAATCTTTTTATTGCATTGTCAATATTTGAACAATTTCAACAATTGAACTCATAACTGAATACAGGCAAAACTGTGACATTGTTGCCTTCAACAAAATCTGAGGTCACCTCAACTTAAGAGCCTTTTTGAGGCTGTAATTTTGTTATTTTCCTTATTCTAGTAAGTTGTTTTCAAGTTCTCTAACTTTGTATTTAGTACATGTTTGACAGTATTGAAATTATTTTTTAAATATTTATAAGTTGTAAGTTGTATGGATTGTGTGGATAATAAGTGAGTAGTAAGATGTGGGTCTTACAAAATGTGTACATAAAAAATAAGTTTGACTATTTTGACCAAAATAGGCTCTTGGCTTTTATTTGGTTTTGATTAAAAAGTTGATAAAAAATCAACAATTAATTTTAATTACATATTTCATAGAACTCGCAATTTTTTATCAATTTTTTAATTATGTATTTTATTTACTTTTATCAAAAGGTAATTATATTCACACAACACATTTTATTTTTTGCATCACACTTTAATTACATTTAACATCCTTAATTTATGAACATTATAGCACTCATGTCCCCAACTTTTTTTATCAAATTTTATTCTCAACTTTTCATTAATTATCACATCTTGTGTTTAATAACGGTTTCCGTCTAAAACATTTGTTAGAAATTCGTAAAAATACTTATTTGTTGTTATATTTAAAAAAAAAATAGATACAAAAGTACGATAAAATATTTTTTCTCATTTCAAAGTACGTTAACAAAATATCTCGACAGAAATCATCATTAATGATTAAATGTATTAATTAGTTAAGGTTGAAGATAAAAATTTGATGACAAAAAGTTAAGAACATAATTGCAACAATAAATAAAAATTGAGGATCTTAAATACAATAAAAAATGATGCGCTTATTACAAATTGTAGTGTAAATATACCTACCCTCTATCAAAATCTAAAAAAAAATTATTTTGTCAAATACTCTTAATATATTTACCCGTGTTTTGACTTTTGAGCGATCTCAGAATCAATTGGTAATGACTAAAACTCATCATTCTTTAGAAAGCCGTGACTTTTTGACATGGGACGGACTTTAAAATAAAATAAAAACTTTGTAACAAATAGAGTTTTATTACATATTTTCATATATTAAGATAATATAATAATTAAACAGACCGCCTTGTAAACATATTAAAAATACAAAATTCGTAGAAAAAATTATTAATTTTTAATTTTAATTAATAACTAACTTTATTATTTAAATGTAATAATAATATAAAATAACATCATTACACTCACTATGGATTCAAACGCAACCTGTTCCAATTCATCTTGTCTTAAACCACATTGTTTAAATGTTGTTGAAGTGATAAAACAAATTTAGCATTATTTTTTGGGAATTTATAAATCTAGATAGATGCAAAATATCATTTGTAAAAATTGCAACTTTTAATACTCCATTAGTGACAATTGATAGTATTTAAATAAGAGTAAACTAGGAAAATTCTTTATAAATTTTGTTTTTTCAATAACATTAATTAAAATTTATTAATCTGTGTGAAAAACGAAATCAACCTATATAAATAGAACGGATGGAGTAACATTTACAAAAATGACAATTTTTTGGTGTAAAAAGTCATTTATACTCTTTTGCCGAAAGGAATATAGTTCAACTGCCGTTTGTTTGTTTTGTCATTCAACTGTCAGGTGCGAAAGAAAGAAAGAAAGAAAAAATTGAAAATTAAAAATAATGTTGGATGAACATTAAAAAATTTTTCTTTTTTTTTTTTTTCTTCTTCTTTTTCCAGACGGTTCAAAACGACGATTCTTCAACCCATTTCGCTTGCTTTTTTTCGCTTTCCACATTCTTCTTCTTCAACCAAACATTAATTTATAAACTCAATCTCTTCCAACAATTTTTGAGCAATTATATTCAACATATTTTCAAATCTAAAAACAATCAAACTAATCTAGCACAAAAACTATCAATTTTTTGTTCTTTTATAATCTAAATTAATCTATCAAAATAGTAACTTAGTTGAGATAGGTTAGTTGGTGGTGAATTGTGGCACGAGGCGTTGGGTGATGGAGCAAGATTTGATTTTAGTAAAATAATATATCTGATTTTGATTTAGATTAGAATATTGTGAGTGTTTAAGTAATTGTTTGTTTTTAAAAATTGCCATTTTTCAAGATTATTGATAAATGATGTTGAAATTAAAAAGCTTAGTGATATTCATTTGTTTAAAGAGCTGATTTACATCTTTAGTTCAGACACTCAATGTAATAAGTAACCTGTATTATTATTATCAGGCCCGTTCTCCTCCACACACTAGTGGAGAGCTATTGAACAACAAGAATAATGGTGGATGGGGAGGAGAACAAGGTGAATAAATTGAACAAGAATAATGGGGAAAGTACGTCAAGTTGTTAATAAACAATTAATATAATTAATTATTGGGAAATGGTTAGAAGAAATGCTCAAGTCAACTGTGGAAACTGCTGAATGATTTCGCGAAAAACCTCTAAAAAGTCAAAGATGGATCAAATTGGCAGCTGTATGGAGAATTTTTCATTTCTTCACCCAATTAAAGAATTCATACAGCATTCATTCTCCATTTTGATTTGGGGTTGAGAGAGTTGGGGAAATTGAGAAATTAAAATGAGGATTCAGGACAAAAACTCTAAAGTATCGGTATCCAATACCACCATTCACACCTGTGCTGAGTCTGGAGATCTTATTGGCTTTCAGAGGTTACTCCAGAACGATCCTTCTCGTCTTCATGAAAGAAGCCTTATCGTAAGATCCCTCTCTTTCTCTACATTTTTACTTAATTTGTTGAATTCTTTGTGTTAATCATACTTGGTTAATATGTCAATTCACTTTATGTAATCTATTAATAGAAGTAAACAATTTCTTGAGAAACCATTCATATAACTTTAAACAATTGGGTCTCTACTTAGTGTGTACAAGATTAGTGATATAGCATGATTAGTCGCACATTGATAGTGCCCACCGATGGGCACCATAATTAGTCTTGAACTGTCGTCATACTTCGACAGATGGGCACCATAATTATATGGTGCATATCACTACTACGTGTAAACAATATTGTTTTAGGTTCGACTATGTTAAGTCGTTTAAATACCAAAATATTAACTAGTATATTGCTTGAACTACTCCTCTTAATAAGATTAGGGATGGCAAAAACCCGTCAATAGTTTAGTTTATTTTATGTTTTAAATTTAAATTGTATAAAAATAAAAATAATATAATTAATTAATTAAACGGGACGATAAATGAGAATTTTTCTATACCCACACCCGCCCCGATCCTCGCCCCGCTTTCCAAAAATCCCCGATCTTCCCTAAATAAAATTGATATTTGAAGATGAATCTTAAGTCTATTTGGTGGTGCTTAAATTATAATTTCAGATGGTCAAACTGATCAAACATACTTTTTATCTACACATTTCATAGGACTCATAACTTACAACCCATTTTTATCCACACATTCACCTACAACTTATAACATAAGCACTTAAAAAATAATTTCAACATTACCAAACATACACAAAATATGGTATCAAAATCCGTTAAACTCAAATGAGTAATGGAACCCTCAAGTCTTGTCTTATTTAGTTCTTCCTAGTTTTGAAACTGTGGTGTCACATTTTTACCCAATGGTCAAAACATCATTGGTCGATATGTTCCTTAAGAGCATCTCCAATGGGGCTCCAAAATGGCGTGAAACGCCAAAATAGTGTTCCATTTTGGAGTGGTGAATACTGTTGTGCCAAAAAATTGTTGTGAATAGTGCTGTGCCACTTGGTGCAATTTTTAGAGTTTTTTCCCACTTTTGTCCTTTCTTTTATTCTTCAACAATTTGTTTTTCCTTGTATATCTTTTTTATATTCTTTTATTATTGTATAGTTTAATTTTATTTATGTTTCTTTTCATTTAATTATTATTTTTATTAACATAACAAATTATAATTGATTAACTAAATTAGTATATTTTATGTTTGTCTTTGAACGTTTTTATGTTATATGTTTCTTTTTTTTTTTGTGATGTGAAATGTTGTATTTTGTTAATTGTGATATTAATTGTAATGTTTTTTTAAATTTTTTGTAATAAATGCTATTTTTAGATAATTAAAGTAAATTTTTAATTTATAAATTTCACTAGTAATAGAATATTTAGTTAAAAAATATTTAATTTTTAGTTTATAAATTTAAGTAATAATAGAATATTTAATTAAATAATTTTCAAAATAAATTAATTGTTGATAATTAAAAAAATAAGGAAAAAAAAAAAAGAAATACTATTCATTTGGTGCAATATTTGAAGAGTTGGTTGAAAATGGGTAAAAAAGATGGTGTACTTCATTAGCCAAGGTGCAGGTGCTCTTGCTTCGATTGATCAATTAACTTTCTTATCATTATACTCTCGGCTTCTTTTGGATGCAGATGGTACAGACACCACTACATGTCTCCGTTGCTAACAATAAAGTTGAGATAGTTAATTATTTGCTCGACTGGAGAGGACCAGGCGAGGTCGAGTTGGAAGCTAAAAATGTTGTATGTACAAGAAACTAAAAATTAAGATTGGTTTGGTTTGGTTTGGTTTGGTTTGAGAACTAATGAACTCATTCTAGTAGTCTCATCTTATATTGTTGCATTTTGTTTCACTTTTCAGTATGGTGAGACTCCATTACATTTGGCAGCAAAGAACGGACGCGATGAGTTAGCAAGGATGCTTCTTTCTCACCATGCCAACATCGAAGCCAAAACCAATGTCTGTTTTTTTATTGATCCTCAATTTTTATGTCTTGACTTTGTCATTTCAGCCTATGTATGACTTATCAAATTTCTCATGTTTTGTTGTATTTTGTGCAGAATGGTTTGACTCCATTGCATCTTACTGTTGGTTATGCCCTACGATCTGGAGACTACTCTACAGTGAAGACATTGTTAGATTACAATGCTAATTGCTTTGCAGAAGACAACGTATCCATAGTTCAATTTGTTAAGGTAGTTAAGTTCTTTCTTGTGTCGATGGTGTTAATTGTGAATGATTTTTACGCAGGAGGGCATGGTTCCTTTAAATTATGTCCCGGATATTCTAGAAAATGAAGCATTGCGCAGACTCCTCTGCCAAAATGTTGAAGAGCAGAGATACAGTAATTACAATGAAGAAACACGCAGTGGAGTACAAGGAATATTAGACGAGCTTGACCGCGAATTGTCAAAGATCGTGGGACTACATGACCTCAAAGTGCAACTTCGGAAGTGGGCGAAAGGGATGCTTTTGGATGAGAAGCGTCGGTCCATGGGGATAGATCTTGGGCCCCGGAAAGCACCTCACATGGCGTTCCTTGGAAATCCCGGGACAGGTAGACTGACCAAATGGCCCACTTAATGGCATCACTTTCCTAGAAGTTTTCACATGCCATAGTCGTATTGAGCTGATGGAAATTTTTATTAAAATTTCTGTGTTTGTTTGTCAACATTTTCTACACAGGAAAGACTACTGTAGCACGCATTCTTGGTAAACTACTCCATTCTCTGGGTGTTCTTTCTTCCGATACTGTAATTGAAGTCCAAAGAACGGATTTGGTGGGGAATATCTTGGTCAAACCGGACCAAAGACTAGAGGAAAGGTATTGGCTTCATGACTCAGTTTTCTATGATTACATTCTACACGGTCCAAAATTATTGAATGACCAACAAATTTATGATGCATGTAACAGATTGAAGAGGCCAAGGGGGGTATTCTATTTGTGGACGAAGCATACCGTTTAGCAGTCGTGCAGACGACAGGTCACCAAGATTATGGGGTGGAAGCGTTAGAGGAGATAATGTCTGTGTTGGAAGATGGAGATATAGTAGTAGTTTTTGCAGGTTACACTGAACCAATGAAGCGTGTAATGTCTTCAAACGAAGGATTCTGCAGAAGGGTAGCGCATTTTTTCCATTTCGATGATTTTAGTTCCCGGGACCTTGCCGAGATTGTGCGTGTAAAGATGACTAAACAAAATGAGGGAAGCCGATTCTACGGGTTTAAGCTACATCCTTTATGTACTTTAGAAGCTGTAACTGCACTTATAGAGAGGGAAATCACTGAAAAGTTACGTAACAAAATGAATGGGGGATTGGTCGATCATATGCTTACTAATGCGAAAGAAAATCTGGATGCAAGACTCAATTTCGACTCCAAAGGTGATGAGTTACTTACGATCACGTTAAATGATTTAGAGGTCGGACTTCAACAATTATCGTCACGTGTGACAATCGATTGAAAGACGACTGAAAGAGAAAAGAAACGGAGACAGTGCATCAAGAAGTGTAAGAATAACTTTGATTTCATTTGGATTATGTTTTGTTTGATTTGCAAAATTTGTGATTGCCCTTTAGCAGTCTGTGTTACTTGTATTACATTTGTGACATATATGGAGAATGGAACAAATCATTGAACTAGTTCATATTGTTTGCAGTGAATTTGCAAATTTCTTCAATAATTTGTTGCTATTCATATTCTAGGTTGTTGGAGCCGGAGATGGGAAAAGCAACACATGACAGTAAGACGACACGTGAAAATGTTATTTTTAGATGGGGAGGGGGAGGTCACAAAGCACTGTAAAAATGTTTTGTAAAAAGAATACAATTTCATGATTATAATAATTTAATCATATAATATTTGATTTCGAATTATTTTTTTTAATATCAATTGAAAATTAAATTATCTCTTAGCACTTGCCACTTAAATGATCTAAGATGGTAATATTGTAGTTTTGGTCATCCAAGATGTCAAAAATAATAAAGTTTCTTTGAAGGTGAGGAACATATCTTATTTTGTCTAAAATAAGGATATTATTGATATTATGTTTTAACATGACTTTTTCAATCTTAGTTATACTGCAACATATATCAACATATATCATTTCTCATACTTACACGTCCCCCTTTTATTTCACATAACTCACAAAACCAAGTTTTATCAAAACACACATTAAAAGAACATTCAGAGTCAAGAATTCAATCTTGACTGATGAATGAACTAGAAGTCACAAAAACTTGACCATTGAGTAGCAGCTTTATTGTAAGCAATGACAGCTGCTCCTTCAATAGGACTTCTCTTTTAACTCAGCTATCTTCTTATAACAATCTTTTTATAAAATGTCTTGTTTTTCTACAAAAATAACAACTTTTCCCTTTTGCACTTGACTAATTTTTAAGTTTAGACCTTTCTTTTTCACGAGAACCTTTTTTCTTCTTATTATTATTAGAATACTAATTAGGGATAGCAATGGGGAGGTCCCCGGGCGGGTCAACCCCCCGCCCGCCCTCCCGCCGCCTCATGACTCATTAGCGCCCGCCCGCCTCTCCTAGACCCGGTCAATTGGCGGGCGGGCGGGCGCCCCACGCCCAGCCAATGCCCTTGATGACCCGGTTTTTTTTTTTTCAATTAGTAATATTTGCTTCCTCTGCAGCCTGTTGTGGCCATCAAGGCGTCTCCTGCAGCTTCTTTTCCCCTCGTCAAACTCTATCAAAGATTGAATTCATGAACCCTGCAAAATTGATAGAAAATAAAATTTACATGCAATAAAATACTTCAAATCTAAATTGAACCCAAGAATAACACCAGCTGGCAGCTGCATAGTCCATGGCATTTCAATAACTCCAAAAGCTCCGTCCACTTTAGTCAACTAGGTCACAGTTTTACCAAACTAATATTTATCCAACCCATTTTCATTTTAATACATTTTATTTAACCGTGTAGAAGCTAATAAAGAAATCCAAAATCAAATACCCAAATCCAATAACCCAAAAAAAGAAGGTAGTATAATTTACCTTCAAGAAGAGAGATTCAATCAATGGATGAAGAAGTCAAGAAGAAGAAGAATCGGCCGCTCATACAGAAAACAGAGAAAAAAAAATCAAAAAAGGGGAAGGAGATTAACGTTTAAGAAGAATCAAAGTCATTGCAATTAAATCAAATACCTGGATTCAAGTTATGATTGTGGTCGGATGGTGAATGTTTGGTAATTGGTATGAGCGGCCGCCGCTGAAGAACACGAGCAGAAGCTGTAGAAGTGTAGAACTGGAATTGGAAAATGAAAGGGAAAGGTATTTAATGTTAGGGTTAAGTATTAAAAAAGTAAGAATTGTTCCAATATTTTTACTAAATAAAAGGAAATATTCATTAGTTATGATTGTGGTGTAATGGTTAAAGCTTTAAAGGTTTTTCCTTCCAATCCGGGTTCGAGACTTACAAGTAACACTTTCAATTTAACTTTTATTTATGATTTTTTAATTTAAAAAAAATTAGCGGGCGGGTCACGGGCGGGTCAACCCCGCCTGGGACCCGCTGACAGGCAGATAGATCGTCGCCCATACCCGCCCCATTTACCTAATAGTCCGGGGCGGGGCAACCACAAACAGGCGGGCGGGCGGGCGGCGGGCGGGTCGCGGTCGTGGGTCAAATTGCCATTCCTAATACTAATTGTGCTTAGTATGATTCTTTTCCTTTACCATTAAACTTTTTCCAACCATTGATCTTTTTTAGCACTTCTGAATTCTAGTTATTTATTCTTAAGATAGATGGAGATTATTTCAACAATAAGATTTTCTCTACCATACTCTAGGACATTTCTTACTTTTTTATATTTCTCACCTAGAAAATTTAAAAGAGAAACAATTTTTTGACCATCGGACATTTTTTCATCACAATCAGACAAGCCTTTTATTATCTTGTTAAATCTGTCTAAAATTTCTACTAAGTTGATATTGAGATCAAACTTAAAACCGTAATACTGTTTTAGAAGATAACATTTGTTTGTAAGAGTTTTATACACAAAAAGATACTCCAATTTTTTCCAAAGCAGAGCAATAATTTAGTGTCCCGAACTTGCCTGAGGATACTGTCAAATAGATGGAAAAAGGTAGAACTCAAGCTATCTCATCCATATCCATTTTCTTACTTTCTTCAAGATGTGCACGCCAAGAAACATCAATGGCCTTAGCACATCTTTGTTGAAGTAAGACAACTTTCATCTTCTGGCGCCAGAGACTAAAATCTCCAGTGTCAGACCAAACTTCTAACTCAAACATAAGACATTCTACCTCTTTTTACTACCCAAAAAACCATAAGAAAAATCCCAAAAAAATTTAAAAGAAGATGTTTTAAGTCTGTAACAGCAATTTCAAAAAAGATATTCTTTTAAACAATTTAGAGCAACTTGACTCTATTTTTCACAAAAAAAAAAATAGCATGTAACTTTAAAAAAATTGAATTTTAAGCTACTCATAAAAAAAACTAGCAATTTAGAGTAAGCGGATTTTTCTCACAAGAAAAATAATAGAAAATATGCACCAAGTATTTCACAAGATTAGACAATATTAAGAAACCAATAAGATTTTCACATCTTTTTTTTTATTCAACACACTTTAGATCCCTAGTGTGGTTGTCAGGCCCCCACCAAAAAATGATGGGGGTTCGAATACCCCAACCATATATAAATAACTCATAAAAAATACATAAGAGAGGGGCATAAAACTCGACCTCCAATCAAAAGAGATAAAACAAACAAATAAATGAATAAATAATAAATAAATAAATAAGGAGGTACTACCTCCCAAAAAATAAGTTCTAAAAAATCAATAGACCCCTAACTGTAGGAAGCCCATGTCTATCAATCTGAACTAAGTTGCGATATCGTCACAGTAAGTCCTGAGCGCTATACTCGAAATAGCAACAATGATCACAACCCTCTGAAGTAAGTAAATCAACCACCTAGTTGCCCTCGCGGTAAAATATGAGAAATAGTATCACAGTCGAAGGCAATGAAATGTCTGATATGGTGAAGAGTGGCCTGAATAGACCAATGTCCTCCACCTTTGGTAATGCATTGAATGGACAAAGTAGAGTCGGCATCAATCCATAAATCTAAGAGTACAATCCTCTGAACAAGAATGATACCGTCAAGAATAGCCCCTGAGCTCAGCCTCCAAAATAGGGCACTCGCCATATGAAGAGAAGAAAACGCAAACACATTGACCTGATGAATCCCTAATAACCCCCCTCCACTCGCAAATACATCTTTGACGCATTCATCAGTGTTAACCTTGTAAGATCTCACTGGTGGATTATGTCAATAAACCAAAATAGGGAGAGGAAGGGATAGAGTAGTAAGAGAGATACCAAAAAGAGGAGCAATATCCGTATCCTCACGCCAATGAATAACTTGAAATAAACGGCCTATATGTAGTAGGAAGATAGTATGGTATACTCTCCAGATGATCCGTCTCGACTCTATAAAGATATTCCGGTACTTCGCATCATTTCTCGCAGTCCAAATAAACTAGAGAATCAAAAGAGGAATGATTGTGCGAATATGACCATGCTCGACAAATCGACCCGAGAAACGCCAAGATCGAAAGCGATTCTCGAAACCTTCCATCGGTCGAAGGTTATATGAAAAATGTTAGCAAAATGGTGACAAACCTAGTCTGCAATACAACTGTCAATAAACAAATGTTGAATAGTCTCAATAGCTGAGCAACACTGACAACAACAAGCCATATGACTCTCAATCTACCTCTGAATTACAACATCAATTAGGATAAGACACTGATATAATCTCCAGCGAAGAAAGAGACAGCCTCGTGGATAATAGAACTCCAAATCATGTTGTATACAACCTGAATAGTATGCTCCGTGCGAACTAGCTGCCAGGTAGACTTGGTAGCAAATCTACCATCTGAAGTATCCTTCCACATAATTTGATCGTACACCTCAGCAGTGATAGGGATGCTCCTTGTCTGCTCAGCAATAATATATGGTACTAGCTAAAGAAGTCTGTCAATGTTACATTCAGTATCATCAAATAATTCTCTAACCTGGATAGAAGAATGTGTCAAGTGTGGGTGCTGATAAGCTAATGTAAACTTGTCCATCCAGCAGTCATGCCAAAAGAATATTTGTCCACGTCCTAACTGCCAAGCAATGTGTGTCTTCGTATGTGGGCCTATGTGCTTCAGCCTCTTCCATACAGCTGAAGCATAGTAAGGAATAGTAGCCAGCAACGGATGGGTACCCTGACAATACTTATTCAATAAAAACTAAGTCTATAATGACAGCTGAGATCTGAATAACCACCAGAGCTTTAGGGAGAATATATCAACAAGATCTTACAGTCTCCTAAAGCCCAGTCCACTATCCTTAGTAGGAATACAAAGGTCATTCCATCTCCTCCAATGTAATTTGTGTGCATCGTCTCTGGAGTCCCAAAGGAACCTAGCAAATATGTCGTCTAACTTCTTCAAGACAGCCTTAGAAAGCTTCATAATCTGAAGGAAATAGAGAAGAATATATGATAGCACCGATCAAATCAAAGTAATCCATCCCCCAAATGATAGGAGCGTCGAGGCCCAGCCAAAAATCCTACTTCGGACTTTCTGGACTGAGTCATCATTAAATAAAAGAACACCAAGATAAGTGAAGGACAGCTGCTGATGACAAAACCCTGTCAGATTCTCCAGTTTGTGTATTTGACTAGTAGAAAATGTCCTAGGTAAGATAATCCCGCTCTTATCTCTGTTCACCAACTACCCAGAAGCCCCCTCATAGTGCTTAATACACTGTAATACTCGTCTAATAGACTGCTTCTGACCATTGGCAAAAATAATCATATCATCTGCAAAGGACAAATTAGAGATAAGAGCATCACTCTTATGTCTGTATGCCATCGAAGGAATATGCTGATATTGCTGAGTGAGTAGTCATGAAAAATAATCTACAGCAATAATAAACAGCGATGGAGATATGGGATCACCCTGTCTGAGCCTCCGAGATGATGAGAAAAAACCACATGGTCTGCCATTAAGCAGGACCGAGAATCGACACTCTGAAATACACATCCATATCCGATCAATCCAAAGAGCATCAAACCCAAAACCCTCCATAATGGATATCAAGAAGCTTTAATCCATGCGATCATAAACCTTAGCCATATCAACCTTGAGGATAACATTACCTCCTCGCACTTTCGTATCAAGTGTATGCAGTAACTTCTGTGCAATGAGGACATTATCCCTAGTAAGTCATCCCGAGATGAATCCGCCTAAGGAGCTGAGATGATCTGAGGTAGTAAAGTACTCAATCACGAGTTCATCAGCTTTGTATTCAACTTATTAAACACTGTACATAAGCTTATAGGATGAAACTCTGACCACCTATAGGCATTGTCCCGCTTTGGGAGCAAGACAATAGAAGTAGCTGCAAAGCTCTTAGGTAGGTGTCCTCCAGCAAAGAAGTCCAAGACTGCCTAAAACACATCCTCTGATACTATGTCCCAACAGACCTGAAAAAAGTAAGATGAAAACCATCTGGTCCAATGACACTGTTTGGATCAATACTGAAAATAGCCTCTCGCATTTCAGTTAAAGTAGGAGTCCAATTAAGCTGAAATTGTCCTCACCTGACACCAATTTAGGTATAATACCAGGTCGAATATGGTAAACAGGCTGAGGAGGAACCGGTAGAAGCTCTTGAAAGAAAGATATCACGCTAAAGGCTTCCATAGTCTTAGAAGACTCAAAAACCTCGCTTTGAAGTCAAGTAATAGATCGGATCCTAGCTCGAATACGTCGTCCCTGAACTATAGAATGGAAGTATTAAGTATTATGATCACCCTCACAAGTAAACGTGCCCCTGCCTTTTGTTTCCAAAAGGCCTCCTCAATAGATAAAGTATGGTTGAGAACTATCTGAGTCTGATGCAAAGTATCACGATGGGAAGGAAAATGATATATGTCATGGTCTAACTCTGCTTCGTCCATCCTACACTATGCATCCCTAACCCTTTGAAAAATATCACTAAATACATGTCAATTCCACCAACGAATATTTTCACATCTTCAAAGCAATGAACACTAAACCAGGAAAAAAGAACCCTCAGATTTAAGATTCTTAAAGGCGATTTTAGACAAAGGGAATTTAAGTGGTTACGGTGTTTAGCCTTTTGAAGATTTTGGTAGATCAAGTAGAAAAATACAAAAGAAGAAAGATATTACTAGATTTCCTCAAAATAAATGAGATAAGTGCAAATGATACCCAAGAAAAACCCTCACTAGAGAAGAAGTAGTGTTTTGAATGATTTTCACCAAGAAATATTTTGTCTAGATAGATTCAACCCAGTGTAAAACAGATCTAAGGATTTCACCCAGAAAATACCAGATCCAAGTTAGATATGAAAGCTTTCTTTCGAAGAAAGTGGTTTTCGGTCCTAAGACCACTGTTAGTTCTTTAATAATCCCCAATCAGCACCAGATAAGAACAAGAACAAGAAAGCAAAAATAACAAAGAACACAAGAATTATTTTACCACAAAGGCCCGAATTTTCGATCAAGAATGACCTACATCACCCGTTGAGCATCCATGAGATAACACTCTAATCATTGGTAAAAACTTCAATAATGGCAAAGTACAAGTTACAAGATCATTGGCATTGGGTTTTTAAGGGTAATGGTGGATTTTGGATTTTGGTGTTTAAAAAAGATGATGACCTATTTGTTACTTTTTTTTTTTTTTTTTGTACATTTGGTTATTTTTCTAGTATTTTTTTCTTTTTTCTTGTTTTTTCTTGTTTTGTTTATTTAAGAGGGAGGACAATTGTCATAATGACCTATCATACCTTCAAACGTTGGGATGTTCGGTACTATTTTTAAAAGTTATGGATATATAACCCTTACATTTTTGAAAAGTTGGAGAGCAAAAATGCTATTTTTCTTTAATTTCAACTACACATTTCATAGGACTCACAGCTTTTTAACCACACATTTTATTAACTTTTATCAACTTTTACAAAAAAAAAAATGATTTTAATCAAAATCAAACACACCCTAAATCATTGTATTCGTAATGTGGAGTCTATTTCCACGAACCATAGATCCTCTTTTGGCACTCTTCCTTTTCAATATGGGATAAACAAATCACTAACAATAAATCAAATTTGAGTAAAAACTTATACCGGTAGACAGGGGCAGAGATGTGGGAGGGAGGGTCTGGGCTTCCCCAGGACCCCCCAACTTTGAAAATATTTTTTTTTTAATTTACTAAACAAAGAAAGCCCAAAATGAATAACATAAGGCAGTGTTTGATACATGAAATTTGCCCTGGAAAATGCAAATTTTCCACCCATTTTCTAGCTTTGGAGGTGTTTGATTGACAAAATTTTCCAGGTAAAACTTTTTCCATTTTCCAGTCACGTGATCGATTTTCCTTACAAATCGTGAAAATATTTTCTTACCTAATCAGGAGAATCAATTTTCTAGGGCAAATCATTTCCATTCGGCTGTGTTCAACAATCCTGCCCATTTCTCTTCTCAAATTGGAAATCGCCGCCTTTCGGCTCCAATTCTAAACTCGATTGTCTTCCTCTTTCCCTTTAGCTCAACTCGACTTCCAATTCGAAATCGCAGAGCGGCGTGGAGGTCGATTATTGCGGTTTCCATTAATCTATTCGTGCCCTAATCTTGGCCAATCTCAAATTGCTCGGCTCATTTTGAGGACTTGTTCATCATTCCAAATAGCTTCCTTGGTTTTTTTGGTATGAACATTTCTCTATTGTCCTATTTTCATGAACTATAATTACTGCAGCCCAAATTCAAACGTATAATGGCATATTTCTCTCGTGAATGCTACCGAAAACCTGTAGCTTCACTGCACCATCATGCAAAACAAAGGCCAATTGATATTGCCTTTCGTTCCACGCCACTCCAATGAAATCGTGCATACGAGACGGACATTTTATATTGGCAATCACATCCTCAATTTTTATGCAAAATGTGGCCACGTTGATCTGACCCACTTAATGTTCGACGAAAATGTCCCATAAGAATTTGGTTAATTGGTGCATGATGAAATCGGGTTCGACCAAGCCGAAAAATACCCTCAACTCATGGGCTTTATGTGCAAATGCACAAGTATTATAAGCCCAATGAATTTATTTTTGCCGATGCTCTATAAATGAGAGAAAATCTTTATATTGAACGATTATATTTCCATTTCCTAAAAAAATATCGGCAAATGTGTAGGCTAAATTGGAGATATATATATATACACTTTCATTAACCGACTATCACGTCTTAATTAAAAAGCTACATTACTTATGAAGGGATTCATTAATATATTGCTTAATTATTGTAATATCCCATTTGCATTATTGTGAATCAAATCATGCATGTGCATGTTCCTTAATCCTTCTTTGTATGCATAATGCATTGCCTTATTTTCATCTTTTCGTGTTTAATGGTTAAGTCTTGATTATGATGATCAAGATTAAGGATTATAAAGAGTATCTGATTCTTAAAGAAATTGTAAATCTATAAAAAATAACCTCTTTCAATGTGTGAAATTGTAATTTCCCCTCTGCTATAAAATGTGGAAAAGCTATAATCAAAATTGAAAATTAACATGCAACTTATTATATTCACCAAGTGAATCCTTGAAGACAAATTTAAAGGACTCCATTCAAAATAATCCAAATACCTATGATCTTTAAGTTGATGTATATAATCAAGGCATGCCGTAACTAAAAAACCATTATGTAAGCTTGTAGAAGAATTTTTTCCCCCAGAAAATTCTTTCATGGTACTACTTTTCTTGATAACTCAATTATTAATTTGTCAGCATTTTCACAAAATATCAACAAAATGAAAAAAAATACCAAGTAAAAGGTTGTCTGTTGGTTTGCATGTTTTCTTTAATAAAGAGATATGCAAATTTGAACACAAAACAATATATGCATATAGACAGAGAGAGAGAGAGAGAGAGAGGATAGAGAAACCTGAATTTCGAATTAAAGAGTATAGATAGGAAGAAACATGGATGTTTACTCTTGCATTCACAGTGAAATGTCGACAAATTTCAGAGTTCAATAAAACCGATGGCTTTTGAGGGGTGAGAGAGATAAGAAGCGAGAGAATAAAATTATATGAGGTGGATGTCAAAGCAATAGAACCAATTTCGAAATTGACATGGAAAAATGCAAGTTTGGAGACCGTATTCTGAAACCTTTTACATTTTGTACATCAAGTCCCATTTTGTTTAGGCAAATTCTCATTACAAAACTCACATTGATTATGCCCGTCCACATATAATTTGTAATATATTACATATTCGACATATATGTTACTTCATTATCTCGTCTAAACTCAATGTGGGCCGGTATTGATTGTATGACTTAGATACCACAACTACTGAGTTAATTGATTTTTGATACTTTATTAGAGTCCCATGGATACACAAAGGAGGCAACATCGGCACCAAATACAACGCGTGGGCTTGTTTTGGACCATGGTCATCCAAGCAATTGTGATATATGATGGTATTAGACGTCGTGCCCGACATATTCCTAGGGCTCCTCATAGAAATTGGGTAGTTGAGAGAGAAATGACCTTGACGTGAATGTTTGGTACGAGTGACAGAATATGTCGTGATCTTCTTAGGATGAAAATAGGTCCGTTCCAAAGCTTATGTTCTCGTCTACGTACCTTCGGATTGGTTGATAGTAAATTAGTCTGAGTTGAGGAACAAGTTGCTATTTTTCTCAACACCGTCGGGCACGACCAACGTACTCGAGCTGGAAGTTTTACTTTCTATAGATCTGGACAAACAGTGGGCTATTATTTCCATAGAGTTTTGCACGCTTGTCTAGGGCTGAATAGAGAAGTTGTGACCAATGCCACTATCAATAACTCACCATATGACAAGGCTAACGCCAAGCGGTGGTACTCGCTTTTCTAGATGAGGTCTTCATAGCTACTTCATTTTATAAATTACAAATCACATACTTGTAAAACTTTCACATACTTTCCCTTTTTTATTGTAGGATACTTGTAGGGGCTATAGGCGGTACACACATAGTCGCAAATGTCCTGTAGAGGATCAAGCTAGATACCGTTAATAGGAAACAAGTCATTTCTCAAAATGTCTTAGTGGCTTGCACATTTGATATGAAATTTACATATGTGCTCGCCGGTTGGGAGGATCGGCACATGATGGTAGGTTGTTAAGAAGTGTAATACTACGCCAAGAACATAAGCTAACAATTCCTCATGGATTAGTAGTTTCATAGCTTTTTCAATACGAATTTAATTTTAGCACAAGTGCTAAATATAAACGCTTCATAGGTAAGTACTACCTTCAACGACGCTGGATTTCCATTGGTTCCGGGTTTTCTTTCACCTTATCGTCGAACTCGTTATCATCGTAGAGATATCGGGGTCGCCTTCCCTCAAAATAGTAAGGAGCTGTTCAATTTTTGACATTCATCTCTACGCAATGCGGTCGAGAGGACAATAGGTCTGCTTAAGAAAAGATTTGCATATTTGAGGCATCAACCATTTCATGACATTAGCACACAAGCGAAGATAGTCCTCGCTTGTTGTGCTATTCACAACTTCCTACGGATTGATGATGCAGAGGATGTGTGTAAGGAGGACATCGATAGCAGCGATGATGAGGTTAACCCTACTCATGCTGAAGTGACGGAAGAATCGACAATAAATGCTCATATATCTTTTTCTGCTGACGCATCGTGGTCTAATAATAGGGATGAAATGGCTCAATCAATGTGGGTTCATCATACTCCCAATGCCGACGCTGAAATAGATTTTGATTAAGCCGTTGTATTACATTTTCTACACTTTCATCTTATGTAATGGGACAAACATTCTGTAGCTAGGACGTCAATGAAGAATACGTTCCATCTCTGTACTATGCAACTATTGTTTCTTTTATTTTATGCTATTATTCCATTGTGTAACTGATCGAAAATCATTAACGCCATTTGGAAAATTGAATGAAACTTGTACATATGTCGAATTGTATATTTTCTCATATTGGTGCGTTTGCACTTTGATATACGTTGTATATGTCAACCCAGGTTTGATATACATTTCTGGTATTGCTATTTCAGTAGCTAGATTTGATGGCGCATCAGCGACATAACACTGCATCCCCATTCCAAGTTCCAAGACCAACAACTTCAACAACCATGGATGAGAATGATACAAACAAGACCTGTGTTGATCCTAGTACAAAGATTCGTCAGTGCGTTGGAATGACGACATGGATGGGTTCATGATTATCGCCCTAGTTAATCAAGTGTTGGTAGGTCACAAAAGAAGTGACAATGGCTTCACATCCTTTCAAATATCTAAAGCAATAGAAAGCGTGAAACAAGGGTGTGGGATGGTAGTGACAGAGAAGAATGTTAGGTCGCATTTGAAGACTCTAAAGAGAGAATATGCTGAAGTAAGTCAGCTATTAAGTATTAGCGGCTTTGGGTGGGATGTCGAAACAGGACGAATAACTGCCGATTCACTTGCGTGGGACGAACTTGTGAAGGTATTATTTCTCCTCATTGTATTGTATCAATTACTCCCACTGTCTTCCGAAACTGTCGTGGTCAAAACTATGATCATTTAATATATTTTGGTAGGGAAAACCTGATTTTGGAAAATGGAGGAGCAAATTGTGTTGTCGATATGATGATATGGAGTGTATCTTTGAAAACGATACAGCTACTGGAGATCGGGCAGTATCGGGCTTTGACAATTTCTCGCCTATGTAAGATAGTTTGATTTTGTATCACATACATATATATTATATTCAGTAATGTAGTTTAGTTGACAACCATGATTTTGTATTTTTCCTATTTCAGTTGATGACAGTGTGAACGAGCTTGACACTCCAACTGAGGACACTGATCCAAGCCCAACTCCCTCGCGTAAGAGAGGTTCCGAAGAAGGAACAAGCACGGTCGGGCGAACGCACAAAACCCCATGATGATGAAAGTCATCGGCCTTAGCATTAATAGCGAGTCATCAAGAAAAATTGCCGACGCTTATACACATGCAAGCAACACTTGATACATCGAATCACGCGAATTGGCGCTTGATTACCGAAAAGCTTGAAGCAATGGACTTAGACTTGGTTGACATCATGAAAGTGATGAAAGCATTTCGATCGAATGGTGATTTTGCGAAGGTGTTTATGAGCTTGACAAATACCACAATCATGCGTGCTTTGGTGTATGAGCGACTTGGTCGTGATCCGCCTCCATTTCCGTGAGATTACACCGCTTGTATGTCGTACATATGTAATCACTTGTATGTTGTAGGTGTCCTCCGACTTGTGGGAGACTTGTCTTTTGTAAATGAGGTTGGGGCAGGTTTTTGTAACAAATGATGTATAATTTTTGTCATATCGTTCTTTGAAGTTGTGTTGTATGTTTGCAACGATGAATGTAGGGAAGATGTCTCGCTATGTGAACGTTATGATTTGGTACTTTCTGGTCAGATGTCTGCTATGTGAACGTTATGATTTGGTACTTTCTGGTCAGATGTCTACTATGTGAACGTTATGATTTGGTACTTTCGGTCGAGAAGCGTAACTAAGATTTAGGTGAATTTATCGCATAGATGAACTTTCCATTGCATCTGCGTGCACCAACCGACTACAAAAGAATTGTGTTCTACAAGGATGTTAAAATGATTGATATCTCGCCTATGGAACATTGGAATCATATATTTGAAGTGTTAGACTGTCACCGGTCGGTAAGGAAGAGACATCGAATCTATATATCTTCTACGTAAAAAATAATGGATCTTTGAAACAATATATTTTATTGTTAGATTGTGGCCTTACTAATAGGGAAGAGACTTCTTGTGAACTAGAGTCTATCAAGTTTGCTGAATATAGTATGTAAAAGGATGTATCTTTCTTCGAACGGACTACTAATTGTAGGTTTAAGGTGCAGTCAGGGGTTACAACTTGGCTTCCTTGTTTAGTTCTAACTAGTGTTGGAGTTTAGGTTTTAAATTGTGAGACTTTGCTGTATTTATTGGGTAACAATCTATAAAATGAATAATTAGATAAGTTTCTTTTTAATATGTTAGAATTAAACAAGATCTTATGTGGAATAAATGTAATCAATCCGCAGCATTATCATTTTGTTGTAATTTTTGTGGTTTTATGAAAACTGATAACTGCACTATGTTGGATGTGTTTGATATGGATTTGGTTTCAAAAGTACAATCAAAGAGATGAATTATTTGTGAATACTGAAGCTGCATGTGCTAAGTATTTGTGAGATTAAACTAAAAATTGACTGACCATGCATTGCTTTGTCTCGTGACCAGAAAGCAGGAGCCCCATGTTGGGCCTCGTCCGTCTCAGCGGGGTTCACGCTGGGGTTTAAACCCCAGCGTGAACTCATTTTAAACATAAAAACAAGATTTTGTTTCCCACTCCTCTTTTCCTCAATTTCTTAAATTGTCCTCACAAATCAAAAACTACTTATTTTGTATTCAATACGTAATCAATTGAAGGAATCCTCGCCATTCCCAGTAGTTGTTATACGTGACAATCCTCCTCCCGCTATAAAAATCAAGGTAACATGGCTCACTTTTTTTTGTCAAATTTCTCCAATTGAAACCTATCATTGGTTTTTTCTTTGATTGAGGAGGTTGGACAAGTAATATTTCTTGGTTTAAATAGATGAAGTGTTGGTGGTTTGTTGATTAGCACAAAATTTTTTTGGGTTTAATGCATTATCCAATGTATTTTCTTTCACTTGTAATAGCATATGCCCACAAAGTGTTTGATAAAATGATTCACCTAGTGTGTTGATCTTTGCTTGTGTCCTTACTACAATAACTCAAATGCTTACTTGGTACACATGATTATTCACGCCAATGCCACTCTTAACAAAGCACCGCATGATACACACACAAAGATCCACCCAAGTCCACATTGATGAACCACTTAGCACGCATAATTTTATGAGTGCATTCGCTCACATTGTAACCATAATTTTATTTCTCTTCTAAAATGTATAGATACAATGCCGAGATCAAAGAAACCAACGCAAGTTGCGGGACCTAGCTCGGAAAAGAGAAAGCTTCATCAAAGAAGAATTCCAAACAACCAATAACTTATGATGATAGTCGGAGGCGCTTGGATGATCTACAAGAACGACACAAGCGAACGCAATATTATACCGGAGCGAAAGGTGTTAATATCGGATTTTGAAAATGAATTGCTCGGTCAAGTTATTGCGAGGAATCATTGGGAAAAATTTGTAGCCACTCCGCTGGTTTGCCTATGTAGAAATCGTCAAAGAATTCTACGCCAATATCCATGATAACATCGACAACCCCGATCATCCTAAGTATCGCTAAGTATACATGCGAGGGCAATATATTCCATTCTCCCCCTTAGCCATTCTCCGCTACTACGAACTTGACAACACGGAGACCGACATTTATCAAGCCGCCACTAGTAATCTACATGAAGTAGTCGTCTCCATTTCTGAGTCAATTGATCATTGGCCTGATGGAAGCAGCACATTAAACTATAAATGTCTTAGTCCTCAAGTACGCACATTAGACAAAATGGTGAGCGTCAATCTTCTCCCTACGACACATACTTCTACGGTCACTATGGAGCGAGCACGCCTACTGTACTGGCTCCAGAATAAGACCCTAAATATCGACACCTATATATTTTGCAATGTCTTGCATATTCAAAACAACCGGAGATGTTTGGCGTTCCCATCGCTAATTACAGGACTTTGTGAAATGTACGGCATTGACCTCTCCCATGAAATCACCCAGGTGAAGCGTACCATGCAGATAGACAGAATTGGGATACGTAGTTCTGAACTACACATGACTCGCAACCTGGAGCGAAGAACACAGGGTCCCATTGGCGGCCAGGGTAATGTACCGCTTGAAACCAAGCATGCTCATGATGATCCAATGGTCGAGGACCTCCATGAAACGGTCACTGAACCAACATTGGCATCTATTTCTCATTAGATTCTTCAATGGCGTACCTCGCAGTGAACCGGAAGCACAGATTCGGAGATTCGGGAAGCCCAAGTCCAAGAGGCCGAATCCCACGACGAGAGCACGATCGTTATCCACACAAATGACGCAGCTCGCGGCTATTTCGGTCTCTACCCACCGCCTCCCCAATGATTAGGACTTATTCGCTTTTGTGTGTTGGGGGTGGGTGGATATTCGGTATCAATTAGACTTTCGAAATTTGGGTAGTGATGTTCAAATTGTAATCAGTTCAATGCTTGATGTTAACAAAAAACAAAAACAAATTTTCAAATCATCCTTTGTGTAAGAAAGTCTACAATTTGCCAACTCAAGATGATTTATGATTGCTCCGTAGCCGGTTTGTTTTTTTATATATGCTGTTTGGAAATAGTCAATAATGTGTTTGTTTACCTTTGTGAGACTCTCATCCTCGTGAGAATTTAGAAATGTACATAAGGAACGCGAAAGAGATGATTTTACATAAGTTTTGATAGTCGATTATCAATAGAAAGTCTAATAGGGATTGGGAAGTGTGAATTCGGAGAGTAAAATGAATATAAACGGTAGAGTCGGATTCCTACCATATTTCAAATCTAGTATGTTTTTGCTCGAAATTATGACGCTTAGTGTAATGTAGGTAGATAAGTTAGTCCATTGTGTTTAATAAAATTATTCAGAATTTATTTAATGTTAAATTATTTACATGATTATTACAAATCATAGGACTCGTGGGAATGCTAGTACGTGAATAACTTGTACGTAATTGTTAACGAACTCATATGCTTTTGAGATTTCAACGTATAATATAATATCCTCAAAATTTGTAAAAGTGGTGGATTATATAAAATGTATGATTGAAAAGTGAATGAAAAATTGTAATACATTATTTCAAAATTTCGAAATGAAAACTATGCAATTTTTCTATCCAATATTGCCGTGGAAAATGATATAAATTTCCCTAGAAAATTAAGGTTATCAAACAACAAAAGTTGGAAAACATGACATTTTCTATGGAAAATTTAGACAATCAAACACCTAAAGCAAGAAAAAGACTACATTTTCCAAGACGAATTTTATCCCAATCAAACACACTACGGGTGTGTTTGATAGCTTTCCATGGAAAATGAAAATATTTTCCATGTAAGTTGGAAAAGAAATTCCACCAAATGGGTGAGAAAAATTTTCCAAGAAAGTGGCCAAATGTGTCTTTTAGATGATTGTCTTGAGAATCTTTTCCATTTTCCATGTGCCAATCAAACAAGAAAGTGGGAAAATAAAAGCGGTGATTTGACAAGATTTTCCATGGAAGTGACATTTTCCATGGAAAATTTTGTGAATCAAACACACCCTACATTTACAATTACTGTGAAAATATTTTCTTGGCAACTCTTTTCCATGGAAAATGTTTTCTTTCCACCCATTTTCCTTGCTCGCAATCAAACACAACCTAAGTGATAATTTTACCATACACCACAAAATATAAAATAATTTAAAAATACTAACTAACTTTTTTTCTAAAAATACCGTTTTTTTATTTTTTAACACTTGTTGTTACATTTGTTATATTTGTTAATAACAAATGTAATACATTTATTGTAACTAAAATAACAAATATAACAAAATGTGTTATAAAAATTAAAAATAGCATTTTTATAATAAAAAAGTATAATAGTATTTTGAAAAATATTTTATTTATTGTGGTTATTTATGAAAAGACCCAATAGCCTAAACAAAGAAGGCCCAAAAATGGATTCATATTCATCTACTTCTACCATTGGACTTCACGTGTTCTAGTCTGTAAAATTCAAATCACAATTCACGCATTAAGAATCACGTCGTCTGAGTTCTTCTGTCGAATCAAATAGTCGAATTGCCGTTAAAAAAATATTATATTCTCATAAAAATAGACTCAATAATTGTAGTTTGAGGAAAAAATTTGAGGGAAGCCCCCCTCCCCTTTTGCCATATCTCTTGCTTCGCTCCCGCTTTGGAACCCCTAACTTAAAATGTCTGATTCTCTGCTAACTAACGCCGTAGAATATAGAGTTTTGAGGTTTCATATTAAAAAGTCAACATTGTTAACAATTCTTTTGAGCATTATGGGCTATGATACCATATTGAATCTTTGCATTTTAAAAAGTCAACTTCAATATTTTAGTTAGAATTTGTTTGGTTTCAATTAAAATTTAGTTAAAAAATTAACGTCAAAGTCAACAATTAATTTTAAATACATATTTCATCAACTTTTATTAACTTTCACAAAAAATCTGATTTTAATCAAAATTAAACACAAACCTTAATATTTTCATTTGAATTTTTCCCATAAACTAGTAAAGAAGACAAATTTATTTATATAAATTATGTTTTCAACATGCCCACTTATGTGGATGTTAGATTCATTTTCTTTTAAAATACTTGAGACTCATACAATTTTCATAAACGTATAAACAATGACTTGAATTCAAGGTCTTTGGTGCTCTGGTACTATATTTAACCAAAACATTAAATTGTGAAAAAATTGACAAACATATTTACAAATCAATCACCTCAATGAGTCAAAAGTGTATACAACAAAATGTATACGAGGATATGTGTGTGTCAATGAGAGATAAACTTGCATGTGCTCACGGTGCACCGTGAGAGATAAAGCTTGCAGTGAAACAAAGCATCCGTGTGAAGTAAGAAATGGGTCTTCCAGAGATGAAAATGTATGAAATTCGTGACAAAATACAAAAGAAACAACTTACCTGTGGCGCTATTTAGTCATAAGACCGAACCCACGCATGTGGCAAAATACGGGGACGACTTGTGACAAGAGGTGAGAGGCCAACCAAGATCGGATATAGCTAGTTTTTCGCAAGGTAGAGCACTCAATGGACTAGGGTGGGCCCATTTCGCCTTAACAACCCAAATAGACTCAAGTAGCAGGATTATAGTTTTCAAAACTCTGCGTTTTTCTTTTCTTTGCTTTTTATAGAAAATAGAAAAATGAACTGTTCAAACAAAAGAAATTGTGCAAGCTTACTCATAAGAAGTCTCAAAGAAACAGGTGAATTACTAGACATAGAAAATGAATTAGCAAACGGGTGAACTACTATGAAACTGGTATGCTTTGCAGTACAATTTCATATGGGATTAGAAGAATAAATTCCAACGCACCGCAAGAACCAAATTAAATCTACTTACTAACAATACGCAAAAGACATGACTGTAGTTTACTAAGGTGTGTTTGATTTTGATTAAAATCATATTTTTGTAAAAATTGATAAAATGTGTGACTTCAAAATTAAAAGTTGTGAGTTAATTGTTGAAAATTTTGTTGACTTTTTAATTTTTATCAAAATCAAAAGTAAAATCAAACAAGCTCTAAAAGAAAACAAACTACTTTTGAGCAACACAAATGAAACAATACTTACTTACATGTACCCTTGACAAAAGTTGGAAGTACTATATATGATATAGGAAATGTTCTAATGCCCACAGTGGGCAAAGTTGTGGTGCCCACTTGGACACTTGTCCAGTGGGCACTATATCCAATATGGACAAGTGTCATGGGCACCATAACTTTTGCCCATTGTGGACATTAGAAAGGTGCTGGATATGATATATACATCAATCAGTGGCGAAGTGTGGAACTTTACAGGACAATTTAGAAAGTCACTGCCTTGGAAGGAAACAGAAAATTCTTAAGAGTGCTATTGAAGTGAGATAAATTTTCACTAATACAGCAAAAGAAATTCCTGAATCACTTTATGGAAGGATATCACCTGAATTACTGAAAGTAGAGGCCTGGAGCTGAACCCATGCAACCAGTACATCAACAGGCTTTGTGTCACTGAGTCCACAACTACTTACTTGTAGCAATACAAGGAACAAATTTTGATCCATTGGACCTCATCAATCAAAACTCACATTTAGCATTCGCGACAATTTTGTAAGTCTCTGGCTCCTCACTGATCCTCACACTTTGGTACTTCACAAAGTCGTCGTTCGTGTAGTTGTACAGTGTGCTCATATTCAAGGTTTTCCAGTTCATATAGATTTCAACTCACACACATCCTCATCACGGTTTTACCTGGAGGACTCTGTTGTACCAAACTGAGTGAAGGATCATATGGAACAAGTCATACTTCTCAGGAATTTTGTGCCAAACAAAATATTGCTGAACTATTTTTAATCTTTGCTGCATCACCATGTATTTTTCTTCTGGAATCGACAGAAGTATGCCCCTCAGATTTGGAATATCTTTCTCTAAAATGAACAGAGCAAATGCTTCCCAATTCAAAAAATCAAAGAATGGGGGAACATAATTATCAGATATAATCACTGGCACACACTCATAGTATATGGATTCCACTACTCGTGGAGTGTGGACTTCGTAACCCTTGGCACAAATGCAATATCTACTACTTTTCATGAACTCCCTGTATCTTGCTTTACCTTCAATATCACGAGGCATTGGCCCAAAGATCTTCATGTCGGGTTCTCTGTTGTTCCAGTATTGTAGTAAGATTGGACGGACATAACCATGCATGCCTCCAGCAAAGAAGGCTAGAATAGGTCTCTTTGAAGGATGAATTCCTCCAATATCCTTGCTAGGGTTCTCTCCAGATCGAATATAGGTTACTGGCAAAGAGACATCCTTCCCTATCTTAAAGCCTCTGGCAATGTTGGAATTGCATAGAACTCTAATACAACTTCCTAAATTATTCCTCGTGAGCCGGATGGCCTGTCAAAGTTTTTTATCCTTTTAGGAAACATTATACAGAAGGATCGGTAATGATTATAAATTTAGGTTCTGATTTGGGTGTTTCGTATGGATGCACATAATGGCTTGTGATGACAGGTAGACTATGATAACCAATACGGATATACGTGTATGATACGACACGTATCGGAATCATTGACACGCAGTTTTTAAAAAGTACCGACACCGACAGGCTGCCGACACGTCAATTAAACTTTCTTTAACTTTTTTTTTTAAATTTATTTTCTAACAAAAATAAAAATTTCTATACTTATTGCATAAAAATCAAATAATCAAAAAATGATTTACCCATTTTAACATTAACAAACAAATAATTAGCCCATTTAAAAAATTGACTGCTCATAAGGATTGACTTATTTTTTCTAAACCCTAAACAAATACCCGACAAACGGTCCGACACGTGTCGGTGTCCGATATGTGTCCGACACCAACGGTGACGTGTCCGTGCTTCTTAGTAGGTAGATGTTGCTTTTCTAAATTAAAAGGGAAACATATATAAAAAAGAAAAGACGTTAAAGCAAAAGGCATTTGCAGTCAACTTTTACATGGTATTCTTCCATGCCAAAACAACCACACCCACGGTGGTGTAAGTAAAACGAAATTTTAAAAATATAAATAACTAAACAAAATCTAGAGTTCAACTTAAAAATCGCATGTAATGAGCTAGTTGTAAGTGAGTTGAGCCTTTGAAACTGTGGAAATGGTCCATGACATAGAACAACAGAAGAAGAGAAATCGTGCTTCCCCCAGATAAGAATGGACAAGGCTTTATAAATGAGTTGGATTGATAACAGACTTTATTGGGAATCCTAAGAAGCTCTGCATAAACTATTATTACCGTGTATCTGAAATTTGTGAACAAATCTTCAAGTCTGGATCAAGTTTTACTGACCATACAATAATAGTACAAGTACATAGCATTTGAAAATAATGTCAAATTGCACGAGGTATGCTGGGAGTCCAAAATTAAAATGGCAACAGCATCTCGACATAATATCATTTCGCCAACAAAATATAGAAAACAGTATAAGAAAAGCGTAAAATTTCAGTAAGATGGAAATCATACCCAATCATGACAAGCGACAAAAAAATGATCTGCTCCTTTAGTTCGGTTCCAGAAACGATATTTTCTTGCAACAGTGTCTATGTAATTCTTCAGATGATTTTCTAGATCCTTTTGACTGGCAAAATTTGGCTCATGAAGTGCATTCCTTAGTTTTAGCGAACTAAAGGGTATGTAAAACAAGTGAGCCTTTTTGGGGTCCCTCACAACAAATTTTTTATTTCCGTCCATCAGTTTCATGAACCATCCTTCAGAAGCATAAATGCCCCGCAAATGTGGTTGATGGAAAATTGGTTTTTCCCCTTCCCTGTAGACATAAACTTTGAGCATGCGTTCCATCAATTCATAACTCCTGCCATTAAGATCACAGGCATCAATGTTTAGATGTTTCACACCAGACATCAAACTTTGAAGCTACAGAAGATCAAGTTAGTTGTTTTTAAGTTCCAACATCCATTGATAAACTGGCAGCCCATATAATTAGCGTCCTTCATGTAATGACATTAGAAGCAATGCAAAGTGGCAAACTCTTTGAGAGACTGAAACACATCTAGCCTTCACAAAGGATTCGGTTTTCTAAAAATTTATACAGGTATGCATTGCGTTATAGAAGTTAAGATGGGACGCTAATAGGAAAACTGTGATGTGCCTAACAGTGTATAATTGAGAGGGAAAGTGTCCCCAACAACGATTACTACATAGAACATGTAAATCATTTTCAACATATGAGCTACTCGACAAACATTGGCACAAAATAGTGGAGGAAAAAACAACTAGAAAGGGATAATCGAGTTATCAACAGTAAATCTTGTTTTAGTGGACAGGTGCACTAATTGTGTTGCACAATTGAGACGAAAAAATGTTCCCATCCGTTGCTGCCACACTTAATTCAAGGCTATGCAATTTTTTGTGAGGGATTAAAACACATCTAGCTTTGACAATTGGTTCAATTTTTTAAAACTTTATACATGTACGCGTGAATATAGCAAGATAAATTCATACAAAAATATAACTCAGGAACCAAGACAAGAAATCTTAAGATGGGAAGCTAAGAGGAAAAATGCAACTGAACTATTAGTAATTATTTGAGAGGGAAAATGTCCCCAACCACGATAGCTACATTTAAGTAAATTTATTTTCAACATATAAGCTACTCAACAATCATTGGCCCAAATTGATGAATGGAAAAAACAACTAGAGATGGATAATTGAGAGATCAACCATAAATCTTGTTCTAGTGGACAGGGCACTAAATGAGATGCACAGTTGAGAGGGAAAAATGCTCCCATCCATTGCTGCCACAATATACCTTTGTTCATAGTCTTCAGCTTTCAATTTTACATCCTCAAAAAAATTGTTTCCCCTTTATACCCAACGTATATATCACAATCATTCCCAGAAGCACATGCAACATCTCAAAACACCACGAATTATAAAAGAGAGAGAAAAAAAGGAAATAAATAAATAATTTAATTAGTTCAAGATTAATATCGATTTTTTTTTATAGAAACATATCTTCTGCAAGGTGCTAACACATATGCACACGTGCATAAATAACATAGCTTGCAAGAAAACATAAGCAGTCAATAACACTTGGCCTGCATTTGGCAGCATGGAGTTGAGGCCTAGATATTGCAATTAGAAATGATTTGTTTCAAATTTTGATTGATGTTTCACAATTCCAATTTCAACGCCAAGTTCCTGCTGCTAAACATAGCATAGCATAGACAGAAGATTCTTTAACGTATCTAATTGGGTATACCTTCTAAATGTTGAATAGTTGCGGAAAAGAGAAGCATGGACTTCGGGGACATCCCTTATAATAGGAGCATTTTTAATCTCAAGTTTGGCATGTTGAAGTTCCTTATCACGTGGAGAAGACCAAAGGGGCCTCTATAACCAATCAAAATAGAGGTCAGATATCTAAATCACATAACTTAGTCTGGTATCTTATTTCAAATTAAAACTTTAAATCCATACCATTGCCTTCATTGAAGCAGAATTCGTCAGCAATAATGAATTCATCTGGGAGATCGATGTAGGTTTTCCTCCCCTCTTTCCCAATGCAGAGTCAACTGCCACAATTGCACTGAAATTTGTGATAAGTGAACCAACTTGTAATAATTCATTATCTTCATTCGTGCGATGGGTTTCCAAGTCTACTTTGTCATCGCGTACTGTAGATGTGTTGGTTGCAACAGATAGGCCTAAACTTTCAGATTCTTGAGAAACAAACTTTAAATCTCTGGGTGACAACTGATTCAATGGCCCAAAACCTGTGTGATTGCTGCTTTTTATATGGTGTGAACCAGTACTTGCTCTTGAGTTATTACTCCTGGCAGCATCAGTGTCTCCCTTGACAGGTTTTGCTGTAACTAGTTTTAAATTTCTCTCCTCTATTTCAGATAAAGCATTCATGTCCCCCCCACCATCTGATGAAATAACATTGTATGCGTCCCTCTCACTGGAAGCTTCTCCGTCAGGAGTATTATCATTACCAAACACGTCATGAACAATATAAGCGTTGTCCGATTTTGATCTATTAGACAGGTTTGTGCTGCTAACCATAAAAGACAAAATGCCCCCATTGGCACGTGACAAGCTTGGCAAGTAGTTCCCGTAAAGTAACGTAAATGTCTGAGAAAAAACTAGAACAGCAATTGCAATGACAATAATAGATAGCAGTTGCTTTATCTGAACAGCATATAAACCTTTGAAGCAGAAGTCCATTGCATGAGTTGTAGATTAATAAGGGTCAGCAAAGCATCTTCGGCTTTATTCTTAAGGTACAGGATGATTTCTGATCCTCAAGTATGACTGAATCTGCAGAAATGCACTGGTATGAAGAAAAAGTTAAATAAATCCCAGTCCTGATAGTTTTTACTTTAAACCGGTCTTATAGATAGCATTTTGGAGATAGCTTCAAGGTTAAGAAGTGTACATTGACTCAAGGCAATAGGGTAGAGAATTTATCCCTTGAGGCACATATTTTAGCTGATCATGCATGCCTCTTGGTTGGCTTCAAATGCCTCACTCATGAGGCGAATGCCTCATGATAACAGTTATGAGACTTTGGAAATAACAACAAGTCCAAATGATATAAGCACTTTAAGTGTTTCCTGCCTTTTTCAGTTTTTCCCAAGTTTGATATAGCAATACATACGGCTGGGCAATACAGGCGGATGTCTATTTTACATTTTTACTCCTATTGGGCATAATGTATTGAGTTACTGCACCCTACTCTTGAGTGCAATTTATTTCATTGGTCTTCATTCCTCTTTCTTGTAGAACATAAAATGTACGAGTATCTATGATCTGGAGTTTCAAGTATATTTCTAATTCCATTTACTCAGAACATATTCATACTATTTCAAAATTCAAATGAAGGAAATCAATCTAGAGAAAGGCATAAGACCTCAACTTGGACAAGCCTTGTCACTCAACAGATACTACTGAATTCCCATTCACATTGTTCAAATTCTGTACTATTTCAAGTAACATGTGTTACACTCTTTCTCCCTTTAAGAAACCCCCCAACACCAAAAACAAACAAATAGGGAAAAACAAAAAAAAAATCCCTATTTATAATAAAAATATATAAACAAAAAAAAAGGTGTATACTATATCCAGCATTTCAAGTGATATTGTAAGCACATTAATCATACATCTCCCTTGACAAGATAAGTCAAAGTATCAAAAATTAAAAAATTCATATGAAAGCCATCTCATTAATTCTGAACTACATCAAGTGATACTTATGAGTTGTCAAATTAACAGCTTCATTTTCTCTCTGAGCAAAACAACTCAAATTAGTAAGCAGACCAGGAAAAATTAAACTTCAAAATTCACTAAAGCAATTGCTTGTCATTTGCATTTCTAATAGCAAATTCTATTGAATATGAATGAATCGTAAACTTATTCGAATATTCATGAAAAGACAATTTGAGCATGTTTGGCTAAGCTTAAAAAGCCGTAAAAGTTACATTTTTAAGCTTCTTTTTACCAAACATAGTTTTATAGTTACTTCGAAACTTACTTTTCTAAAAATGTAAAAGTTTTAATTTAATTCCTAGAAAAGTAACTTTTAAGCTTAGCCGAACTTGACCGAATTTCACACGGGATTCGAATATAGACATTAATTGATTTGAAACTGACGGAATTTGAAGTACACGGTTTAAGAATCGTCCTGTAATTCTTTTCTGCATTTGAATCGGAGCTAAAATTATTCCATATTGTCAAGAGGTATTTCTTTCCAAATCTAACTATACTGTATCCTAAGCATAAACACGCCAAAAACAATGCAAATCAACAGTTAACTGATGGGTGCTCGAACAAAGTAACTTAGTTTTTGTATCTTCGTATCTCCGATTAAATGTTTTTGTACATAGGATTGCAAAAAATACAAAAAGGAGGAAAATCTAAAGGAAAAATTGAGTACCTTAAACATCAACCGGTGTTTCAGAAGCTATAAAGTAAACTTGATTTCAGAATGAATCAAATTTGATCCTCCATTGATGATAGCCATAAGCAGAAATGCGGACTGGGGTTTCACTGACGATAGTGCATGTTTGGCTAAGTCCAAAATAAGTGAAACTTACTAATTTTAAGTACTTTTTTTTTTTGTTGGATAAGCTACCTGCTACCCTTTCCTTTGTAACTAACCAAATTTTAGAGCATGATTGGGTGGGAACCGGCCTATAAGAGTATAAGCCAAAAGAACACCCAAACATATTGCACATAAAAAAAAAAAAAAAAAAAAAAAAAAGTTGCTTATTTTTATGCCAAAAGGTGGCAAACATATAAGCACACCCAATTACCAAGGAACATGATACTTTTGACTTATCATCTTTGACCAAAATATTTACCGTTTTATCCTTTCTTTTTTTTTTAGTTGTACTATTGTATTTAAGTTTGTTTAGCAGAGTTTAAAAATAATTCTTTAAAAAATTTTACAAATTTAAAATTTGTTGAAATATTTAGTTAAAAATTTAATAAAAGTTATCGTCTATAAAATATGTGGTTGAAAATAAATTTTAAAAAAATTAAAAAACTCTTCCAAACATGCTTTAAGGATAAATTAGAGGTAAACTCTACAAACTTTTAAATTGTGTATGGATTTTCAACTTTTAAAATGTTCGATTTGAATATGTGGATTTGAATTCTCACTTGAAAAAACTATTAATAATTGTTAGATGAATATTAAATTGGACATAAAGTAAGACTACTATATTTCTTTTCAAAACGTAATTCAATTTTATTTATATCTTTTCAAATGGTGATTTACACTTTATATGGTAGTTACAACTTTATGTTCAAGTTGTTGTTCATCTAGCATTTTTCTTAATTTAAACATTCAAATTGCATGAGTCTTTCAGTTGAATTAAAGATATATATTAAGTGATTTAACGATTTTGCTATCTATTTGTGAGTCATATGAAAGTAACATGTGATTTTAATATCTACTAGTGCAATTCACGTGCAAGATACTTGTTGTATTTTAATTAAATATTTAATAGTGTGGTCATTGTTAGTGAATTTTTTAATTATTTTTTCACTTATAAAAGACTAAGTAAAATATATATTAAAACTTATTGAGAAAAGTGCGTATTATTTAAGGGTGGGCGATATATCTTCAATCGATCTTTAACAAGAATGTTCTTCATTTTTAGATGATGTAATGAATGGTGTGTAGTTCACTAACATAATTGATTAATACAAATTCTAGAACTAAATACTTTAATTATGATCTCACAAGATTATTTTGTTGCTATAAAGTTTGAACTTATTCTATATTTCTACTCATTATGACTAGATTTTGTAAATTATTTCAATTTTTCAATTTAATTTTATTCATTCTAATGTATCAAACATTAAAAAAAGTTTAAATCACACGAGTCTCGTGAGATATGCATAAGATTTTTTGTGAACTTACGGTAATAAGTAGTAAAAATACTTATTATAGATTAGCATAAGTTATTAATTAGTGATTTTATTTTCTTGGTATATTGAACAAGGTTGTACTTATGAATATATTTTATTTCTCTACTATTGTAACTTTCTACTTTGGGAGATGTATTCTATTTCTCTTTTTTCTTGCATAGTGCAATATTTTGTGCTTGTGGGTAAATTGTTTTGGATTTAATTATAATTTGATTCAGTAATCGACAAAAAAAAATAAATAAAACTATGTATTTCTTGTAATCTTGATCAATGTGTTGCTAACTTAATATAAGTAATTAATTGAAGAAAAGTTGTTTCGATTACAAATGATTTTAAAGTTCAAAGTGAGTTGCTTGATATATGTTACAATGCCTCGGTCTAAGAGGTCGAACCTAGAGCCTAATGTGTGTGTGTGTGTGCGCGTTGGAGAGGACCGAATTTTGTTTCAATAGTTTAAATTATTAAAAATTTGTATAGCTTCTATTTGGAGAAAAACAAAAACAATATTTGATTGAGTATCGAAAATAATAAAAATATTTGTAAAAATTTTGGGAGATTTTTTGAAAGGCATGACTAAAGTCGGAAGGAAGACAAACAAGATGACCAAAAGAAGACGAGAAAAATGATGAAACGTTGAAAAAAAAAATTGGGCTGAGAAAATCTACAATTGAAAAAAATGGAAAATGAAAGAAATGATAGAAAATAGGAAAAGTTAAAAAAAGAAAAAGAAAAAAAAATAATAGCACTCATTTTTATGAATAGTGTCCACACTCAACTCACTCTTTTAATAGAGAGAGATATTGATAGTTTAGGTCACCTAGAAATCCAAATTCATCAATTTAAATGGATTGGATATCCAAAATTTCACGATTGAAAATTAGAGACCCATAATCACACTGTATAAAAGATTTGAGGACATAGTCTTAAATTACCCAATCATTAAACAACACGGAAAAAAATAAGTTTATTAATTTGATTTAAATATGATTCTACTGTCAAAATATATAAATGTTTAACTTATAACTAAGAAAAAATAAACATATCTCATACCTTTAAAAAAAAGTATTTACTAAAATTATGTTTTAGTTACTTTTAAGATTAGCCAGGCACTTGAAGTTCTTTATTTCTCATTAAAGTAAGAAATTACTTTTAAATATGATTGGACTCTGATTTTAAAAAATTATTTATTTTATAATTTAAGTAAACTTCTACTTTTTTCTTTTTATATTTGAGTTCAAGTTAAAGGTGTGTTTGATTTGGATAAAATCAATTTTTTTTTTTTTTTTTGTAAAAGTTGATAAAAATTGATGAATTGTGTAATTGAAAAGTTGTAAAAAATTGTGAATCCCATGGAATCAATAGAAAATGTATGTTACGATCAAAGCACGCTCACAGACACACTTTTTTATGCAGATTTACTTGAATTCTACTAGGATTTTTAGAAAATTATTTGGCAATTGTTGAATTTTAATTTTATCGTACAAATTAATTGCAAACTTTTTTTTTAAAAAATAGAGTAATTTATATAATAGTTTTATTTGGCACTTATTTGATTTAAATACACCAACAAGACACATTAAATAGTGACATATTAGAAAATTAATAAATTAACTATACTATCTATAAAGAAAATTGACTATAATTTAGAATAAATAAATAAAGAAAATTTTTATAGGACGAATAGAGTATTATAATACAAACTTAGAATGTAATAACTAATAAGTTATGTAAGAAAACTTATTGTAAACTTCAAAAATCCATATCCATTCCATTTGTTGACCTTGAAATATGTATTATCCACGTGTCAACGTATCTCTAATCAATTTTCTATTAGCCTATATGTTACATGTACAATTGGACAATCGTTAGATATCAAGATCACCGGAGAAAAAAGGATCGACGACTATTGGTACTCTGACGATTAAGTCAACTGATGGTATAAAGTATATAAGAGAGTGTGGACATGGGAGAGACAAACAAGCAGAGATTTAAATAAAATTTGGAGTAGAGAATAATGTGTACCTTGGATTGAGATATGATCTTATATTTATAAGGGAGAGTTCTAATTGATATAGAGAAGCAATCAATTCGATATCTAATCCGATTCTCCTTCCTTAAGGGATAAAGTTGAATCCGATATTATTGCAATTCTCCCAAATTTCAGTCTTAATCCTTGTCAATCCTCTAAGATTACATTGCTGATTTTTATGAGACTGATGTGTAGTTTCCTTGTAGGATTCTGTTTGTCAATCAAATACAATCTTTCTCGAATTATCTCTTTAGTTGTCTGAAATATCAGATTACCTGAAGCGATTCCATGGGCCGCAAGATACTAGTGAAGGATAATAGGTTCTCTAGAACAGTGGAGCCCTTTATGATCTTCGCTTTGCAAGATCCTAGAAGGAGAGGGCCTGTTATTGTGATTTTGAGACTTCGACTGCCATATGTGATTAGGACAAGGGCCAAGGTGGCTTATGATAGCGCCCACTTGTCAAAGTGGAGTCTTAACCAAATTCAAGCGGTAACAATAGTCTCCCAAGTTCAAATCTATTATTTATAATAAGCGTAGGGCTTAGAAGAGAAGTGTTGTTGTTTTTTTTTTACAAAGGCGAAGGCCTTTATGGTAAGCATGTGTAGGTATAGAGAACCTTATGCATAGTTCGCCTAAACAGGGAGGCCTTTACCATGTTGACGAGCCTAAATGGAGAATTTTAAGCTTCGTAATGGCTTCGTAAATATATACAATCCCTAAGTCTGATGCTTGTTTATTCATAGCAAGTGAAGGCTAGGACTAGAGCGTTTGTGAAAGTTGAGGAAGTGGGGGGGCCACGTGGCGTTACCTGATGGGGGATGCCTTTTTATTTCAAATTTGAAAAGACAGATGTCCAATGATGGCACTGCCATTTTGAAATTAGGAAAGACAGCACAATCATTGAAGCAGCCGTTTAGGTAGCTTGCTTGGGAGGAGCGTCAACCCCTCTTACCAAAAAAATATCTTCCTTTGGCCTTTCTCCTTCATACACTTTGCCACCTATCGATCTATGGTTCAGATGTGTGGGTGTTTCGAACTAATGGCCAGGATGCATTAGGCTTTCCTATGTAAACCCTAGAATCTCTCATTTATTTTCATTTTGCTTGTGTACAAATCCTTGTTTACCTTCAGAGATTTTTTGTGATATTTGGAGCATTGTTAGGCGTTCTTCTTCAGGCCATAGTTCAGATTACCTACTTCAGACTGTTGTTTGGTTAGGTAAAAACCTAGGCTTTCAATTCTTGACTTCATCTTTGCATGTTATTCTGTATTTTCCCAGTCTCTCCCTCCAGTCAGCCCTATACCACATTTCTCTGGTAGCCCTACAACTTGTTGTTGTATTGACTGAGAAACCATCCACCAATGTGTTCTGAAAATGATGATTCCCAAAACCATTCAAACCTTCATACTAATCCCGAAATAATTGGGCGAAGTCCATTCCTTGCCGAATCGTGAAGAATTAGAGTAGAGCCCACCATTACCTTCTATTTGGTAGCTTCCACATGTGGAGTTCCTAGTGCGGGAAGAGCGAAGGCTAAGGCCAAGGCCAAGAAAAAAACAAAACCCTGGGTTCTTAAGATAAGGTCGTCCCTAGGTCGGCGAGACATGCCCTCGGCCTGCCAACTTGACGAGGAGCTGGCGAACTCAGCTACATCTGCCGCGTTCATCCAGAGTAGGATGACAAAATGGACTTGGACACTGTAAGGCTCACCTACCTTGTCCCTCCATCGGAGGAACTCCGGGCCCCTCTTCAGCGTGATCGCGCGAACAATCTGCCAAAAGGGTTCATCGCTATCCACGAACATGCATTGCAGCAGGGAGTTCACATGCCCCTCCACCCCTTCTTTCTCGAGGTCTTGAGGGATTTCAACATTGCCCATGCCAAAATAACTACGAATGGTTGGGGCCAGATAGTGGCAGTGTTTCTACTTTGGCGACTAACCGAGAACAAGAAAACCTTTCCACAAGGGTTTTTGAGACCATCTATTAACCCTACAAGTCCGAAAGATGGTACAACATGTCTCCACGGCCCAGCCAACGGTGGGTCCCAACACTAATAGTCCCAACAAGGTCCATCATTGGAATGAGACATTTATTTTTCTTCGCTAGAAGAGATTGGGATACTAGGCCTAATGACCTCTGCCATGAAGTTAGGGTTTTTCGTCTCTTTGGAGAGCTAGGTGAGTTTTTTATTCCATTTTTCGCATGTTTTTTCATTGTTCTTAACTTAATTCATTTTTTTCGCCTTTGCATTTTGTGGAAAACTCCCAATTGTGAGGAGAGACCAATCATCGGTTAGGGTTGGATGGGAATAAATTCGCAGTCTTAGCAACGAATTTTGAAGCCTTAGCAACCTTCTGGAGGACAACAACTATTTGGTCTGCTTTAGGTAGATGGGTAAGTCGCATTTCTTTCATCATTCCATTCGATTATTATTTAATTTTTTTCTATTCGTTTGACAGGCTTTCTCTCTTTTATGCAACCAAGTATACATTCAATAGCATCATCATCTTCTCTATAGAATGAAGGATGAGGATGAGGATGAAGTGGAAGGCACAACCTTGCCTTCCACGTCGCCAAAAGTACGAGTTGTTGTTTATCTCAATTTGTGCCACCTCCGTCCCTACCTTCTGTCAATCCTCATGAGCTGCTTTCTCACAGCCATATCGAGGCCTATCCCTTATTCTTCTCAAACTAGTGGCATAAGGAAAAGAGGATCACCATGAAAGAGCCAGAACATTGCTGGAGAAAAAGACAACTCCTAGCGAGGGCTTAATGAGGGACACCCACCACTTCAGGCACGCCAATGAAGCCTGTCTGTAGAACTCTGAAAAATTTGAGATGTTAAAGGACCTAAGTAAAGATAAGTTTTAGAATCGATTAATTAACTAGGATAAATAATTAATTAATGAAAGAATGGATTTTATTATATCAATATATGCTCGTTTGGTAGCTCGTATTAATCATGTACTTTAGGCTCGAAAAAAGTAATTTTGGATAAACTAAACCTAAGTTAGAGCCAACCAAAGAGTTTGTAGTTAACTAAAATTTAAATGATTAATAACCTAGTTAATTAGTGACCGGCCAACTGTCTAGATATTGATTAATTAGGAAAACAATTAACCTAAACCATTATACTTCAATGCAAATTCTATTATGATTCAAGTCACCTTTTTCAATTAAACTATCCTTCTTTTTAATTTTCACATCACGATTGACTGTCGTTGAAATTGAAAATTCCAATCCCTGCGTGTTTGCTCCTACTCCAAATTCCAGTGACTATATAAAAGGCTTTAAACCCTGAACTTTTTTAAACTTATTTGTATGCCCAACAGATCATAGGCAAACCCCATTCATCACATTTTCTTTTCTTTGATCACTTGATATTTCATAAAAGTAGTAACAAATATATAAACACATAGATCCAAGTTCCTTGCAAGGAAAAGAACACTGACGTTTGAAAGGGTTCGAAGCCTTTAGCGTAAATCTGATTTTTCAAGTCCAATTCCATAAAAATTCAGATTCCAAGGTTAAGTTGAGGTGCTACGTGCTATTAGTTGTTTTCCATTTCTTTCTACGTATTTATTTATATATGAAATTTAATTACTTCAATTCAGTGCTCCTTCGGAGAAATCATGAATCAGTTCAGTTAAACATTCGAGTTCAATTAAACTTTTGCAGCGCTTGCTTGAATTATCATTGTCATGGTGTGATAATTCTAAGTTCTGTTTGGGAAGATATATTTATGTGTAACTACGATATTTGGACTGATTGTGGAATAACAAGTATTTCATTGAGTATAATTAATTATATTCATCCTTCCTTATTAATAATTTTTCAAGTAATGATTAACGAGTTGGATGCGTGGCGAATTAGTGAAGCTGATGTGCCAACGGTCACTTAGTAAATTTAGATTTGCTTTTAGGATGTTTTAATTAATAAGACGATCAACGTCAAATTTGGAATATTAGCATTAGATTTTTATTTATCAAAATTAATTAACGTTTTGAGAATCGATTTTCAAATGTTTACGAATTATTCAATTGTTTAACAATTGGTATTTTTTTATTAGAGTCATTTTTTCCACAATATTTTTATTTCTCTATGAATTTTAGTAACTCTCTGAAACCCTAGAAATTTTGGGGCGTTACAAATTTGTAACAATTGGAATCCTTCTAGTCGGGATCTTACCTCCAGTCGTATTCATCTATATTGTCCACTTTGGGAGGGTCAGAGTCCATCTTACCCCCTCACGGATTTCTTTCACGTCCCAGTCATTCGATTCTAAGACCTCTCATTATGAGGCACTTAAGTTGAATATTGGTACCAATTGGAGAACATGAAGAGGGCAAAGCTTCTGGTGGCGATGGCTAAGGAAAGAAAAGCGAGGATGGGTTGAAGAGGCATGGCAGAGGAGAGGGGTGTGGCAGCTAAAAATAGCATCGTCGCGATGAACCACGATTATGATGCTATGGTTACTAAGAAAGAGGCCTGGTTGGCAAAAGCTCAGGGTGTATCTTGTCGGGCCGAGGAGTGAACGATGAGGGCTTATAAGAAAAAGTTCTCCCAGATGACCGAGTATACACGTCTTGCGTCCCTGTTTATGGATGCCGATGGTGACCAGCTGACGGAGAAGATCAAACTAGTTCACCCAGAGTTGGACCTTTCTTTTCTTCTCGCCGAGGCTCCTCCACCTCCCAAGGCTCCAGCCCCCCATCCGAGGCTCTAGGTCCCTCTATAAACGCCCATTCTTGTGCTAGCCCCAATGAGGCGGCGGGAGAGGCAGTAGGATGTTTTCGTATTTTTTCTTTTGTATTTTCATTCTGTTATCAATGAAAAATGCATTTTTTATTCTTAGTGTTGTTGAATCTCCTTTTAATGTCTTTCATGCTTATTGTAATCGTATTAAATCATTTGTCTTCGTAGCTTGAACAATAGTTGGATGACTTAAGTGGTTTTGCCAAGCGAATTGAAGATATGGCTATGAACCATTTTTCCTTGCTCCACTATAACTTAACTAATAATTGGACGCATTGAATATTTTACCCAGCGAGTTATAGAAGTGGTCGCAAACCTTACTCCCCAATGCTTCATAATTTTAAGTGATAATTGTAAGTGTTGAATAGTTTACCCAGCGAATTAGGGAGGTGGCTAAGAACCTTACTCACTGGCTGCTTCATTACCAAGTAACGTATTGATAATATAGGAATGGTATTGAAATAACTAAGCTTTGGACATAATCATAGTAGCTCCTATGAAGAAATGAATTTAAATAAATTGCCATTAGCCTCGGTAAATCGAAGCTCATCAGTAAAACAACACCCGACTGATAATATGAACAGATATGTGTGATGTTCCATGTATTCTTCCAACTTGCAAGTCCTAGGCCTAATTACTTCAACGACCTTGTATAGTATTTCCCATGTGGGCTCTAGGGTTCCGGCCCCGACTTCTTTGTTACCGAGGAAAACATTCTTAAGGACCCAATCGTTGTTCTTGAAACTCATGTTCCTAACCTTAGAGTTGTAGTTTCTAGCCATCTTCATTTGATAGACTGCTAGCTGTGAATTTACATGCCTTACGTAGACTACTTCGTCGAAGTGTAGGTACTTCTAAGAAGGCGTTCCTACTTTGATAAGGATCGTTGTCTCTTTCCCGTAGGCCATGGTAAAAGGAGTTTCTTCTGTTGCTGTTCGAGATGTTGTTCGGAAGGACCATAGGACTTCTGAAAGCTCATCCGCCCATTCACCTTTCGTTGAGTCCAACTTTCTCTTCAGCGTGTGTTTGATAATCTTGTTGACTGCCTCCACCAACCTGTTGGACTGCAGATAATTGGAAGTGGAGAAGTCCTTCTTATACCAAGCTCTTCACAATCCGAGTTGAATTGCTTTCCAGTGAATTAAGTCCCATTGTCTAAGACTAGGGAGTGTGGAATTCCAAATCCACTATTATGTTTTTCTATACAAACTTGCATGCGTTCATCTTTGTGATCTTCACCAGAGGCTCCGCCTCGCACCACTTGGTGAAATAATCCATAGGTACTATGACAAACTTAACTCTCCATTTGCTTGTCGGGAGAGGGCTCGATAAAGTTGATCCCCCACTTAACAAAAGGAACAAGGGCTAGTCATCGAAGTAATCTAAGTTGGGAGCTTTAGAATGGTAGTAAACTGCTAGTACTTGTCACATTTTTTTGCAAAGTCATGGGAATCCCTTTTCATTGTTGACCAATAATACTATTGCTTCAAGACTTTCTGTGCTAGGACCAATCCTCCAACGTGATTTTCGTATATGCTTTTCATGAAATTTATGCACGATATATTCAGCCTCATCCTTAGTTACCCATTGTAGAAGTGGCGAACTAAATCCCTTTTGTATAAATTCTCATCATGAAGGACGAACATTGCGGCCCTTCAACGAAGCTTGTGAGCCTCGTCTCCATTGGTTGGCATCGCCTGAATCGGTTAAGTATGTATTGATTTCTTCCATCCAGTTGAGAGATTCACTTACTAACATAGTGGGCGTCGAGATGTCTTCCATCGTGGGTCGGGTGAGGAGCTTGACCAGAATGACTTTCATCAAGTCTGAATCTTTGCAGCTTACCAACTTGGAGATGGTATTGGCTTAGCTATTCTCGGCCCTTGGAATATGAAGTAATTTAAAATTTTCAAAATGTTGCAAAAAGTCTGTGACCTTTATAAAATAAGCCATCATTGTTTACTCCCGAGTTGTGAAACTTCCATTGACCTGACTAACCACTAACTAAAAATTTCTATGAACCTGGATCGTCTTTGTTTTCGTCTCGTATGCCAACCTCAATACTGCTAGAAGTGCCTCGTATTCGACTACAATGTTGGAGGCTCTAAATTCTAGGTGAAATACACAATTAAGATTATGGCCTTCTGGACTATTCAAAAATATTTATGCTCCAGCCTCTGCGTCCTTCGAGGATCTATCAACGTATAGTTTCCATATTAGTACCTCTTCAAGTTCGAGAATCCGTAAATCTTTTGGGATATGGACAAATTCAACCACAAAATCTGCCAGTGTTTGGCCCTTTATTGATGGCATAGGTTTATATGAAATCTCAAACTAACTGTGTTTTACAGACCACTTCATCAACTTTCCAAAAGAGTCTGATTTTTGGAGAATTTATCTTAAAGGGAGGTTTGTTAGTACTTCAAATGCTATGGATCTGGAAGTAAGGCCGAAGCTTCCTTATTGCAATGACTAGGGATAATGCGATCTTCTCCATGTTTGGGCACCTCGTTTTCGTATCCTGTAAGGCTTTGCTTACATAATAGACCGAAAGTTGCATCGACTCTTCTTCACGAAATAGTACCAAGCTAACTACTCTTTTGGATATTGCTAGACAAATCAAAGTCCTCCCCGGGCTTTAGTTTGGATAAGAGTAGGGTCGTACCGAAGACTCGAAGAGGTCCTTGAGTTTTCGAAAGGCATTTCTCTTCAGTCCATTCGAACTTTTTTCTTCCATTGATGATCTGAAAGAAATGATGGCATCGATTAGTTTCATTAGATATAAACCGGCTTAGGACCGCTAATTGGTGAAGATTTGGACTTCCTTGGGTGAGGATGGAAAGCGCATATTCACAGGCGCCTTGATCTTCTTGGGGTTATCTTCAATCCCTTGCTAATTCACCATGCATCCTAGGAATTTCTTAAGCGATTCCAAAATCACACTTCAAGGGGTTGAGCTTCATCTGATACTTGCGGTGGATTTTAAATATTTCCTCTAAGTGTGTGATGTGGTATTCGGCGTCCATGCTCTTTACAAGTACATCATTAATGTAAACATCCATGGTATTCCTGATATGTTTCGCGAACATGCAGTTTACTAACCTTTGATAAGTGGTTCCAACATTCTCCAAAGACATCATCTGGTAACAATACATGCATCTTTCTATTATGGATGAAGTGTGCTCCTCAATCTCCGACGAACATGGAGAGTTGATTGTAGCCAGATTAAATGTCAATGAAGCTAAGTATCTTATGACCGACGGTGACATCGACCAATTGGTCTATGCGAGGTAGGAAAAAACTGTCTTTAGGACACGTATGGTTCAAATCAAAGAACTATATACACACTCTCCATGTGTGATTGCTCTTTTTACCAGGACGGGGTTAAATACCCATTGAGAGTACACTGCTTCTCTAATGAACCCATTTGTTGATATTTTCTCCACTTCTTCCTATAGTCCACCATATCTTTTTGTGCTTAATGGCCTTTGCTTCTGTATTGTAGGACGAGTCTTCTAGTCCACTTTTAAGACATGTCATGCCACTAATGAATTTATTCCTACCTTGTCAGATTGCAATCGAATACATCCAAATTGTCTTTCAATAATTGCTTCAACTTCTCCTTTACCCATTATGCAGTACTTTGGCCTATCTGCAGTACTTTGGAGGGGTCAAATGGGCTTATAGAAAATATCTCTAACTCCCTTTAGGTGAAGCCTGCAAGTTTGAGCATATGATCCAGGGGTTGTGGCCTTGATCAAAGACCATGTCCTCTTTGCCATTTTCCTCATTAGTTTCTATTGCCTCGACCTCCACCATCATGACTAATGGGATCTCCTCCTCGCGCGTCATCACTTTATGGATTGCATTCATGTAGCATGATCTAGATTCTATCTAGTTACCCTACATCACGGTAATCTCACATGGTGTTGGGAATTTTATTGCTAAGTGATGAATTGAGATAACTGTCTGTAAGTCCTTTAATGCTGATCTGTCGAGGACTCTATGATAGGCCGAACGCGTGTCGACTACTAGGAACTCCATGAACTTCTTGAGATAAATTGTCTTCGTGGAAAGAGGCAGTCACTTGTAAATCCAAACAACAGCTCCGAGATGACGGTCAACTCATAGTCCACCTCTATTTAGTCAAAGGCGCTACCAATCAGAACATTTATAGCACTACCATCGTCGACCAACATTCTACGGAAGTCCATTCCTAGCAACAAAAGTACGTACCACCAGAGCATTGCAGTGTGGTTAGTGGACACCAACAACATCCCCCTCTATGAATATGAATGGTGGGGCATTGAGTCGGTGTCGTGAACTTGCCAACTTTTCACTGGTTTCTTCTGTGCTACTTTCGCATAATTTCTCCGTTAGTTCATGGTATGTCCCTTGACATAAGGTCCTCCGATTATGGTATTAATCTCTAGCCAGAAGGACCCTTGCGGCTCGGTCTTGCCTGGGTGGATCCATATTTCTATCATTCCTTTTGTTATCGCGGCGAGAATGGTCGTCCCGGCACCATAACGGGAGTCATCGACCGTGTTTGAGAAGTCCTCGTTCTCCTCGAGCTGGCCGACGTCCTTCACCCTACCACCATTATTCATGTTAGATCAATTATCGCACCTCTGGACAATCATCTGTATTATAATCCTGAGTTTGGTGGATGCAGTATAACTTTAAAGCTTGAGCAGGTGGTAGAGGGGAGAACACGGGAGGCCCAGGTTGATGTCCTAGACCAACTTTGATTTAATTGAACCTCTTATAGTGATTTTTGCAAGGCTCGGGATAACGCCGCCCTTTACGGCAATAGCTTTCTCCTCTCTCTCTTTTACCCTTCTTCCGATTGTGCCGAATGTGCAATGTATATGATCATGAAAATAATCATGCATAATAGTTTAATCAATAAACAAATTTAACTTAAACTTTATATTTATCCCAAAAGTTACATGAAATAATGGGAGTCCAATTGAATTTATAATGTTTTCTCCTTTAGGGTGACATGTAAGTACTAGAGAGAGAAAAATAAATGACTGGACACATTTTCTGTCTCGTGCATAAGTAATAAATAAGCTAACCCAAACATGCAGTCTCAAACAAATTTCTTTTGAAAACAACACCTCAATTAAAAAGCAACCAACATTTTGAGAATTAAGATCAATTCTTTAAATTTGCCTACATGATCCTTATTCAAAGAAAAATAACGAGTAAGGATTGGCGCGGTCTGATTTGGTTTGGTTCTGAAGCGGACCGAACCAAGAACTACTGGGTATCTAGTAAATGGAATTATCTGTTTCAGCATGAATTATGGAACCACACCGTTCGATTCGGTTTCATAATTAAAATTTTCAAAGTTATCATATTTCTAACAACTATTTTATTCTCTTTGTTTGAAACAATACAATAATTTAAAAAATCATAATTTTCAAACCTTAATCTATTCATAAAACAACAATATATCAAGTTTTGATCACATGGTTCAATCTCAATACAAAATAACAGACATAGAAATAAAATATTTTATTTTTATATGCTAAATTTTCTAATAAATTAAAAAATAATAAGGTCGGTTCAATTCGATTCTTTAGTTTAGAGTCCGGAAACGGTACCCAAACCATAAACGGTTGGTTCTAGGTTCTAATACACATTACCCGATTTAAACTTAAGAAGAACCCGACCATTTGGTTAGGTTCGGTTCGGGTTCGGTTCGGGTTCGGGTCCGATTTGGTTAGCTATAAAAAATATAAAAAATAGAGAACAATTTACTGACTATCAAAGCTTTTCACTATATGAAAATTTTGTACTTTTCGTCATTAACCTTTGCAGTTTGTTACTAATCTATCCTTAATCTTTTTTTTAGCACTAGACATACCCAACCTTTTTACTTAATTGCAAATCGCATCCCTATTGACAGATAATGACGAATTTCTCCTACTTTTTAAATAAACAAAAAAAAAATAAAGCAAAAAAAAAAATGCAAAAAAAGTCTCATAACTTTTTAAAAAGTAAAAAATATTTTATTCCACCCCGCCCCGCCCCACCTCTTCTACGCTGCCGCCACTGTCAGACAAAAATAATGGTACCATTAATGATAGTTCATCAATCTGTCATTAATAGCATATTTAAGATGAAAAAAATTTCTTCCTCTTAAATCTATCATCAAATAGTTGATTAAGGAGGGAAGAAGTCCCCCTACCAAAAAATAGCTACCGCCTGCAACGTGAAAAGCCACCAAACCAGGGACGGATCTAGCCTTGGGCTTGGGTGAGCTCAAGCCACCCATCCAAAATGAGTTTTTTTTTCTCTTTTGTTTTTGTATTTGTTTTTTTTTTTTTTACTAAAATTAATACACAATATTTTGATTATGGGTAATTGTAGACTAGTGAAAATATATTTTATACTAACTGGTTTGGTCAATAAGACATGGTAAACCTTTGTAAATCTACTTTGTTATAATATTAATTTATTTGAGATTTTGTTTATAGTTAATCGAAATTATTTTCTTTAAAACTTACAGTGACAAATATAAAACAAGTGTTGATCAATGTTCAATTATTTATATCATATTACCTAATAATTCTTTAAGATTTTGTTTGATATATATGTCAAAAAACCTGTGACATCACTTTTAAAGTCCAGTCTTAATTTTCTCATTTTATTTTTATTTTTTAAGTTAATGTATTGTGTTAACTATATGCATATTAAATGATAAGACTTGTTAAGTCTTCCTAACTAGGCGTGCTTTTACTATCGAAAGTCGCTTAAAAAAAACTTTCAAACCTTCTTAATTTGTAGATTCTTGTATCCACCCCTGCATCAAACCCAAAACAACAACCACATTTCAGCAAACTCAGTATCACCGCAAACCCAAATCCATTAATCTAATCACAAGACCACAATTAAGCAAACAAAAATTGACAACAGCTTTTGCTACAAAACATTATCGTCATCTCCTAACACAAGAATTCCAAATCATTATGGTCTTCTCTCCATACATTAAATTGTTCTGAAGGAGAATTAGCACACCAGCTACAACTATGATGGTCAGAGCATCTCCCACTATTTTTAGGCGACACACATTTTTCTTAATGCTAAGTCATATGCCAAGAGCTGAAACAATTATAATAATGCATAAAGGATAAGAATTAGAAAATGGACCCAACACACACGCAAATAGAGAGAGGCACTACTTTCTACTTTAGTGGAAGTGGGTGGGGGATGAGGTAGGTGGGATGGGTGGATGAATATAGTTTTTACTTTTTAAAAGGTTACGGGACTTTTTTTGTATTTTTTCTTTATTTTTATTGCTTTTTTTTTTTTTGTTTGTTTAAGGATGAGGGGCAAATCCATCATTTTATGGTAAAAAATAAAGGAAATAACTAGTTTTATCACATAATTGAAAGGTTGTAGATGAATTATACTAAAAAAAAAAAAAGTTGAAGGTAGATTAATAACAAATTACAAATATTAGAGACGAAAAATGAAAATTTTCCTATAAAAAATTATTACATGTACATACAATTTATCACTCACAAAACCTCAAGCACCATAAAAAAATATTATAAGCTTTACTACACCTGTCAATTTTTACTCTTTCAAACCATACACAAAGATAACGTGAATTGGTCGGGACATAGACAATATTCCATTCCAAAAAAATACACTTTTTGACAAGTTTATACTCCACGTTCACATCCACATCCACGTCCAAAGCAATTTCATATTTGATAAATAAGAAAATTTCTATACCACTTTTAATTTCTTGTCTTTGGTTCTCTGGGTGTTGAGGAAATATGTTCCCATGATTTTGATATAATGCCCCGGTGGACATTGTTATAATGCCCACCGAAACACCGAGACATTAGATCATCCCTCTATGTTCCCAACACAATGAACATAACTAGTGTACGTATCACCGAATTTGACTAAATTTTTACACAAAAAATAGAGGGATTTATATGGAAATTTAGCGAGAGTAGAAATAATGTTTTTAGTTGTGAAAAAATATTGTCTAAAATTACTAACGGAGAAAAGCCTCCAAGATTTTTGAAATTTTATTTTTTAATATATAAATAATATTATTCAGAAAATCAGTAGGACTCTGCAACTTATATCGTGATAAATTACAATCTTCTTGGGATAATGACACCAAAAAGTAACAAAAAATTTCAAATTCATTTATGGTTCTGCAACAAGGACTCCGCCTTCTACTTTTTTTAAAAAACTTTTTGAATGCCTCTTCTTGCAAGGTATTATTGAATGATATCCGTGAACATGGACGATTTTGTTATTATTGAAAGATTGAGGGTAAAATTGCAACAAAAAAAAAGATTGAAAGTAAATTTGCTACTATTATAGTTTTCAGATCTAACTCAGAATCAGGTACTTACCCAAATAAAGAGGTGGGTCATTGAATCAGTGGTTCAACCACTAATTCGATGATTAAACCAATAAGTCAACTCATATCAAATATAATATAACTATTTTTATTAAATAATAAAATTGTGACGGTAATTATCATTCATTAAATTAATCCTACATTATTTTTCAATATTTACTCTAAAACTCAAAGAGATGAAAGATTTTCAAGATGAAGTAAAAAAAATAATGTTAAAAAAATAATCAACAATGAAAAAAGCAATTGAAAAAAGTGAAAGCTAAAACCTAAAGTGGTAAATGACTATTTAAATCATAAATAAAATTTAAAAAATTTCAATTAGCAATGACCCGCGAAGTTAATGGGTTTGGGTAATTGATTTTTTATGAAAACTCGATGGATTTTTTGGGTTTCTCTCGGATCGATCACGTATCGGTCTAATAGAACAAATCAGATCAAATTGTTGGTCGAGTAATTTGTTTTCTGGTTTAACCGCTTAGCCCGTCCAAATATTTAAAACACGGGCTACTATTCTTAAAAGTTAGAGACAAATGACACAATTTACCTTTTAATTTATGGAAAATTGTCTAAAAGTCACCTGCAAATGACTTGTTTCAAATTAGGTCAAAACAAATTTTAAAATTGTCAATAAGTCATACTCTTCATCAAATTTTCATATTCATCTCAAAATTATCCATGTGATCCATATTTTCCACACACTGCCGTAGTCGCCACCGCCGCCACCATTGTCGCCGCCGCCGCCGAGTCAATAGAACATTTCGAAATCTTATTCAGATATGAATTATCTGAATCCATCATATCAAAATTTGGCTTGGTACCAAAACTTTCTTTCTTGGTAATGGACTGAACTTGGAGGCTACAAAAATCGTTGGAGACATGAAATTCTTTGAATGTCTTTTGTATTCGTATTTGGCTAGCTAATTAGCAGTTTGATTCTTGTTATTTGTTGTTGTGTTCCCATTGTCAACTTCTATGTACCAAGGTGCTCCAATTGTTTTAGTTTTCAATAATTTAACTGTGGATACCTGGTAACGTAGGTTGCTGAGAAAATTGCAAAAGGAGAATTGGATTCTGGTTTTGCTATTGTCCGACCTCAAGGACATCATGCAAAATTTAATAATAAGTTGGAACTTAGTCGATTTCTTGTTAAGTACAATAATCTGTACATCAAATGTTGAACTGGAGTTGTCTCAGTGCTAGAATGTCTATATGGATTATTTGTTTGATGAATTTCTTTAGGGATAATACTGTATTATAGTAAACAGTATCATAGAATATAATATCATTTATTAGTTGTGGCTATGATTTGCAGCTTTGATATTAAATTATAAAAAGTTTGATCTCAGATTATAGAATAGCGACTTTCTACCGTATTAAGTTGACCATTAGATTATTTCTTTGTGTTGTTAATTATTCATGTGTGTTGTTTGATACTGTATTATACAAAATAGTATCACAACAAAAATGGGCATAGAATCCGCATACGTGATTAGAATTTTTATTATAATATGTTTTCGAAATGGTCTCGACGAGAATGTCAAGACCAGTCACTTTGCCACTGCATACAATAGATTTTACCCGTTTGAAATTGTCTCTTTGGTTTAAAATGACAATCTTTAATTTTTTTTGTCAAAACAGTATCATACATCCTCTAAAACAGTATTACATATAAATATCTTAATATATTAGTATCATACATGAAAATATCTTAATAAAACAATATCATATACACAAATTACAACCCAATAAAATAACATTATCATATGTTGAAACATTATCATAATAAAACGATATCAAAGATAAAAACATGGTATAAGTATATTATATCACTTTATCTAATTAAACAAATATCATATATTTGTTTTACTAGTTGAAGTCAAGATTGTTGCAAGTCTGAATTGTTGCATTTTGTACAATCTCTAATTGTAAAACTTGGTCCAACATGAAGGCTTATTATAGACATAGTCAGTTCATTTTAATATCTTTTTCTTTTGTTTATGCCAGAGCTGAAGATTACTTGCAATATGAGTCGTTAAATACATCAGTTGTGCTAGCTTTGATTTAGTTTCTTATTGGATTAGAAATATCATGCATAATTAAACAGTATCAAAGATAAAAGCATGATCATAAATAAAACTCATTCAACATAGATTCAAACAGTATCAAAGATAAAACAGTATCATTGATTAAACAGTATCAAAGTATACTAATGCACATTACCTAAATAAAATAGTATCATAGACAAAACTAAGATATTGAAACTTTGTCATAATTAAATAATATTAAAGATAAAACTAAGAGATTGAAACAGTATTATAGTTTGAAACTTTGTCATAATATTTCACTATCAATAGAAACAAGGAAAAAATTTGGCAAATAGAAACAGTATCATAGATCAAAAGAGTATCAAGCATTTTGCATTATACTCTTAGACGAGCTTGTCATAATTAAACAGTATCAAAGATAAAATTAAGAGATTAAAACAGTATCATATGTTGAAATTTTGTCATAATATTTCAGAATTATTAGAAACAAGGAAAAAATTCGACAAATAGAAACAATATCATTTATCGAAAGAGTATCAAACATTTTGCAATCATATGTTGAAACTTTATCATAATAAATCAATATCAAAGATAAAAGTATGGTGTAAGTGTACCATAACACATTATTTATATACAAAAGTATCAGACAAAACAGTATCACAACAATACAGTATCACAACAAAACAATATTACGATAAAACAGTATTATGATAAAACAATATCACAATTAGCGTTTTTTTTAACAATTAAGAGTATGTTGGTCTTTTAGCTCTAAAATGTGACTTTAATTGAATTAAGTTTTGACCATATGACTTTGGAGATCGACTTTGATTTTACCCTTTAGGGTGTTTTGATTCTAATTTCCATGGAAAATGTCATTTCCATGGAAAATCTTGTCAAATCATCTTTTATTTTCCCACTTTTGTGTTTGATTGTGAAAATGGAAAATATTTTCAAGGTGGTTTAAAGCACATTTGGCCACTTCCTTGGAAAATTTTTTCGATGGAATTTCTTTTCAACTTATATGGAAAATATTTGCATTTTCCAATTAAAACTTTCAAACACACCCTGATTTATTCTAATTCAGTAGAACAACATATTAAACATCTTCTATAATGTTGTGAAACAAAATGGTTTAGCAATTCTGATAAAAAGATTAAGGGAAGTGTATTTAAAAAAAAAAATTTTAAAGATTTGATGGAGTGATAGATGCCAAGGTTGGGGTGATGGATGTCCTCAATGTGATTTTTTTCTTCAATATTTTCGTAACAATTTTTTTTTAATTCTTTTTCATCGCTTTTCTATTTTTTTAAAAACAAAACAAATTTATAATTAAATTCTTATATAATTGTTGATTATAATTTATTAATAAATTTCATGAGGTTAAAATTAATTTTTTATTACTATATTTTTTTTTCATTCTTATTTTTTCTATTTATCTCAATGAGCATGGATATATTTTTTTTCTTTGTAAATTGGTAATTTGGTCATTTATTTATGCAATTGTAGTAACTAATAATGATATGTTAACTATATATTATTAAATATAAGAAGTGTGATTATGAAGGGGATATATTTTTTTGTTGATTTTTTTTTTTTTTTAAAAAGAGTCGCATGTTATTTTTTTTTTTTTATTTATCTATAATCCATTTGAAAGTTCATAGTTTTACCCAAAAGAATAAATAGGGTGATCTAATAATTGATGTCATTAACTTTCAAAGTAGTTTATGTACAACAATTAAATAGAATATTAAATTTTATGAATTTAATAATATTAATGCAAATAAATAAATAATTACTAGACTTTTTCATTCGATATTAAAATTTTATATTCAAGATTTTTAATAAAAAAAAATTAAGTCTATAAAAGTCTCTGAAAGTTTAGAAAAATCTTTCAAAATGAAAAATTTATAAAAATCCATAAAAGTTTATGGGAATCTATTAAAATCTATAAAATACAATAAAAGTTAATGAATTTCATTAAAGTCCATCACTTAAAAAATGTCAATCAAAGTCTTTAAAAGTTTAGATTAAATACACTCCAAGTGCCTGTTTGGTGGAGTTTAAAGGTAATTTTGTAAGATATTTTGATAAAAGTTGTAAATCCCATTAAATATGTGGTTGAAAGTGAGTTTAGAAAATAAATAAATAAATAAATAAACTCTACAAAATATGTTTATTGAGTTTAATAATCTTACAATGTTAAAATACAAAGAAAATTATTACAACTCATTGTCTTTAAATGTAAAAAATACAACATAAAACACTATTGTTGCTCCTTTTGTGTTGTTTGAAGTTGTGGGCTCAGGTTTGTGCTACAATGAACACCGCTATGCAACCTAAGAGAACGACAATCGGATTTCACCAACAAACCAACCAGAGGTGACCAATAATTTCAACAACTTAGTCCAACCTCACTTTGAAAGGAAAAGAGATACAAGTTTTTCCCTCATAACTCCTCTAACCAAAAAAACAAGACAAACAAAACCTTATTTTAAATTCTTGTAAGATCTTATCCATCCAATATATTTCAATGGTCCACATTTGATCCAAACAAGCACAATCTATGACAAACCATTTTACCCAATAGAATTGTGCCAAGTAGATTTTGTGACATTCGATATCAAATCCACTACCAATTTTCCTGGTTACATGTACTATCTTTTTGTGGTCTTATTTCATCATCATCACCCACTCCAACCCAGTACGTACTTTACCAATTCTTCACTGCAACAAGTACCTGTCACACCAGTTAACCCGTATCAATATTCAAAATATATATGCACTTGTTAAACTTACCAGCAACAAGAACTTTGATGCCAACATTTGCAGGATTATTGCCAATTGTAATTTTAAGTAGTTTAAATTCACCAAAAGCTAACTTCTCCTTAATGAATTGGTACTTCACCTCAATATGCATAGATATTTCATGATACATGTGGTTCTTACATAACATTAAAGCACATTGACTATGAGTAAAGATCATGACATTTTCATTCAAGAAGTTCAATTCATATAAAAGGCTTTCCAGCCACATGCATTCTTTAAAGATTTTAGTTAGTGCATAACTAAAGGCTGCAATTATGATTTCCAAGTGATAAAATTATCACTTAACGTGAAAAAGTAAGAAGTTGTAGATTTTCTCTAATCTTTATCCCCTGCAAAGTCAAAATCTACGTAACCCTTAAGCTCAAATCACTCTTCTTTTCGAACATTAACCATATTTTAACAATCCCAACTAGATATCTCAACAGCCATTTAAGAGCATCCAATGATGTTTAGCTGGATTAGACATAAACTTACTCAATAAACTTATTGCATAAGCTAGGTCAAGTCTAGTGGTAGGAATGGCAATTTGACCTGCGACCCGTCTCGTGTCCCGCTCTGTTTTGGATTGCCCCACCTAAGACAATTGAGTATTTGGGACATGTATGGGGCAGAAAAAACTGACCCAGCACGGGTCCGGGGTGCAGTTGACCCATCCCGGTAATTTTAAAAAATCAAAAGTCAAATAAAATAAAATATAAATTATACAATATAGGCTGAAAGTCTCAAACCCGGGTTGAATGAGAGATTTTTTGAAATTTTAACTATTACACCACAATCATAACTTGTAAATATTTCATTTTGTTTATTAAAAATATTAGAACAATTTCTTACTTTTTATATTTCTTATTCTTCATTTCCAATTTCTTACATGTTCGTGCTGTGCTTGACTCTGCTCCTACTTCTTCATCAGTTGGTCATCGGCTGCTGCTTCATTGGCGACGGCTGTTGTTGTTGCTTCATTGGCGATAGCTGCTGTTGCTACTTCTGCTTCATCGGTTGTTCTTCTACAAATTTCTCTTCTCCAGGTAAATTTTTGCTTCATTAGCTGTTGCTCATTGGCTGCTGCTCCATCCGCTAAATTTGTGATTAGAAATTGTGTATTGGATGAGATATTGCTTCAGTATCCTTATATTTAAGCTTTGTGTTGTTTTGATCAAGATTATAAAAATGTGAAAAATATTTGACAAAGAAAAATTTTTAACGTGCATATTGCAAAATTTGTTTAGTGCTTTCCAATAATAAACTGCAAATTAGGCATTACACATGAAATTGTCTTGTCTATTTCTTCTCCAACAATGCAAACAGCTACTCCATTTTATTGGGTTGATCAATTTGAAGGCGATGAATTGAATAGAGATTCTGGAATAAAAATTTCTAGGGTGGTGCAAGATTCTGTTGATGAAGATAAAGGGTCTAAAAATATTGAAATGTTGATTGAGAAAACTAATGAAGGTAATGTAATAGGTGAGATTTGTAGTGAAAATGAGGATAACGTAGTGAGTGGTGGTCTGGATGGTGTAATTTTCAGGTAGATGAAAAATGGAGAAGAATATTTTTTATTGAAACTTGAGAACTTAGGTGTGCGAAGCTTTGTAGACTATATTTGATGGTGTAAAATAAGATATATGTTACTCTCCTATGATGAAATTATTCTTATAATACTGTCAGTAATACATTTGAACTTGTTTGAAAGAAGGGAAATGGAATGGGTATGTCAGCGATTTTATGTCTTTAATAATTTCTGCAAGTGCACGGATCGCTCAAGTAGTAAAATGGATTTTGAGTCCAAGTATCGATCCCACGAAGATTTAGATAGTTCAGTTCAATTACAATAACCTTAACCGAATCTATTGAACTTTGAATGATTTTGTTGTTTAAGAACTAATAAGAGTTTGAACTAAAAACAATAAACTAATTATAAGTCAAATAACTAAAAATTAGGTCAATAAAGATTACTTTAAAATTGAGAAAGAAGAGTACTAGGATCCCGAATCCGCTTTATAATCGTTAATTCCTCTATCTTGATTCTTGGTCTTGACAAATTACATCGCTTATGAAGATCAATATCCCTAGACTGCTCAATGCTTTCTTTCGAATAATGCTAAACCTATTCATATGCATGACTCGACTATATTTCTATGACGAATGCGAATACAAATGAAAGCATTAAATTTCTATGGATAATTAAAGATCACCTAAAGCATAGCGGTATATTTCTATCCCCATCGGACTTTAAGATAATTAAAATAGCGTCTAGCATGCTTTCGATCTTTCGACAAGAAACACACCACAACAATCATACAATTACTACGTATATAATTGTAGATGCAAACAAATCAAAATTAATTATTCAAAACCATATTGAAGTAAATTGTCAAAAGCCAAGTCTCAAGATAAAAGAAATTAAACGACAAGTTTCATCGTAATCCTCGCACAAAATAAACTAGCCTAACATACTAATAATAAGAGAAGAAGGAGAAGAAGAAACAATGAAATTCATAACCCGAACGAAGAAATCTTGAGCGAGAAGAAATCTTGATTTTGATCTTGATCTTCGTTCTTGGATAGTCTTGTAATGTTCTCTTCCCCAAAACTCAACAAAAACCCAACAACCGATATGAGTTAATAACTCATATATATACTTACCTAATTGTGCCCTAGAAGATCCCAAAAATTCATTAAAATCGTGTCCCAAAGGTTTCCTAAGTGTATCGGGACTCAAAAAGGAAAGAAAATTACGTTTCTGCCGAAAATACATCAAGGCGATCGCCCAGTGCAAACCCGGAGATCGCCCAGGCCAAGGAAAATCAATTCTTCTGCTGAAAAATAGGGTTGGGCGATCGCCCAGATTTAAGCCTCAAGCGATCGCCCAGCTTACATCGCTTTCTCTGCGCGTGGCTGTTTTCAAATGGTCATAACTTCTTGTAGGAAACTCCAAATTGAGATCCGTAAAAGTGTTGGACTCGTAATTCAATTATCTTTCCAATGATATATCATTTGTATTTTGGAGATTTCTATATCAAAAGTTGTGCTCGAATTTCCCACTTGTTGTCAGTAGGTAGTTTCTCAATTCGGTTCTTTAGCTTTCTCGGTGTTTGATCCATTGATTCAACTCTTCATTGTCACTCCAAAACACCTTAAACTTATTGATTTTATCTTCTTCCTCATGCTCCAATGTTTGGCTCTTAATATTCACTTCAAAAACTCCATTTACTTGTCGAATTCACCAAGTTGTTGCTCTTTCCGTCCATTCTTCTCCAATTGCTATTAAACAGGTCCAAAACTGAAATATGAAGATTAAAACACAAAATTAAGTAATAATTCAATAAAATGACGGAATAAAAGCTTAGTTTAAGGACCCTAATAAGTGCACAAAACGCACTTATCAGGTATGTGAGAGAAAATGAGGAATTACAATATTTTTAATTAGGCATTATACAAATGATGTCAGGTCCTTGTAATATCAATTTTTTTATTAGGCATTACACAAAAAGAAGAGAAAATGGAATGGGTCTATGAAGTTAGTATTCTAATATCAATTTTCATTCCTTTTATTATGCAATACTATACATTTTTTATTGGGTTTTTTTTTTTTTTAGATATAGTTATGGCCACCTTAATGCTTGCTTAATTTAAGAATATGTAATCTCAAGAGTCAAGAGCGAAACTAATAATTTCTTGTCTATCCCTCTTTAAGATGTCGAAACAAGAGCGTTGTTCAATAGGAAGTACATATGGAACCCCACTAATACCTCGTGATAGTTCTACACCAACGCAAATACTAGCAATCCTCTATCATTATCAGCCGGAGAAAATTCAAGACAAATTCCGATAAGCATATATTCAGATGGACATCATACGACGGATCTTGGTGTATTGGGTAGAAAAGAAACTGACATATGAGGTATGGAACTATTTTATGCTCAAGAATATTGATAACGAGATCAAGGCTATTTGTAATTATTATGGAGCGAAGTTGGTTGATCATAGTAAAAATGGGACAAATTACTTGAAAAAACATCTAGATAGATGTGCACTTCGTAAATGTAAGCAAACTAATATTAGACAGGCAATATTGAACCCTCCAAAGCAAGTGGGTGGAAATGTGGTTATGGGGACTTACCATTTTGATCAAGACCACACTAAAATGGAGTTAGGAAAAATGATAATTTTACATGAGTATCCGCTTTGTATGGTTGAGCATGTTGGTTATATGAATTTTGTAAAATCTATTCAACTGCTATTTAAAGTTGTGTCTTGGAATACCATAAAAAATGACATTTTAAAGATTTATGATTTGGAAAAATGAAAATGATGCGCTTACTATAGGACAACAAGAATAGAATTGCCGCAACAACAGACTTATAGACTTCAAACAAAAAAAAAAAAGGTTTCATAGCCATCATTGCACACTTTATTGTTGATGCTTAGAGGCTTTAAATTCGAGTTATGAGGTAAACACTAGACGATTTTATTTATAATATGTTTGTATTTTTTTTAAAGAATTATTAACATTTTTGTAATTATTTTATTTGATTTTATATGTAGGTTCATATATGTTTCTTGTCCACATACGGCAGAATCACTATCTACAACTCTATTTGAAAGCTTATTAGATTGGAATATTGATTGTAAGTTATCTACTCTCACTGTTGATAACTGCTCAATGAATAACGCTATGATCAATATTATTTTGAAAAATTGGCACAAATGGTCCCTAACGTATCACGTTAGTGCGCAAATGGTTCCTAACCTTTTATTTTTGGCACAATGGTCCCTAACCTATCCATTTAGGTGCGCAATTGGTCTTTTTTGACGATTCTATTAAAAATTCGTTAAAAACCTTTCATTTAGGTGCGCAAATGATCCCTAAATTTTTTTTGTCTTTATTAGTAGGGGTAAAATGGTCAAGTTACATTTTTTTTCAACCTTTCAATTGGCGCAAATGGTCCCTAATCTTACTTTTAATTAAAAAAATTTACAATTGAATTCCTAACCTTTAAAAAAGTGAAAATGAGTCCAATACTTTAATTTTTTTATTAAATTATTTTTTTATTTAAAAAAAAAAAAAAAAAAAGCTAACACTGAAGGTGCAATTTTAAATTTTAATTCATTTTTTTATTTAAAAAATAAAAGGTTTCATCATTATTTCACCCCACCACTACCCACCCCGAAAATCCAACCGAAGGGAGGGATTTCCTCCCTCCCTACGAAAGCAAAACCAGGGGACGCGACTGAGAAGGAGGATTTCTTCCTCCCGATCATCGCAATGGTGACTAGGGAGGAGAGAAATCCACTCTCTTCTGGTCGGATTTTCGTAGGGTAGGGTGGGGTGGGGTGGGGTGAAACCTTTTTTTTAATTACAAAAATAAATTAAAATTTAAAATAAAACTGGTTCAGTAGCTTTGTGGCTCAAAAGTGGGTTGGATTGGCTCATTAAATATGAGACCGTATAAAATCGAGATGGGTTGAGCATAATTAAAACTTTTATTTGTGACAAATTTATTTTTATTTTTATGTTGTAATGATAAAATTAAAGTTTGAATTTTAAATAATATAATTACTTAATAATAATAAAATAATTTTAATTAACACATTTGTATTAATAATTATGAATTTCAATTTTGGTTATTTTATAATAGTTCATAAAATATACAAAATAATTTAGTATATTATCAATTTGTAAGTTTTTCTTTTAATTTTTAATAAAAAAATTAAAGTATTGGACTCATTTTCACTTTTTTAAAAGTTAGGAATCCAATTGCAAATTTTTTTAATTAAAAGTAGGGTTAGGGACCATTTGCGCCAATTGAAAGGTTGAAAAAAATGTAACTTGACCATTTTACCCCTACTAATAAAGAAAAAAAATTTAGGGACCATTTGCGCACCTGAATAAAAGGTTTTTAACGGGTTTTTAATGGAATCCGTAAAAAAGGACCAATTGCACACCTAAATAGACAGGTTAGGGACCATTGCACCAAAAATAAAAGGTTATGGACCATTTGCACACTAACGTGATACGTTAGGGACCATTTGCTCCAATTTCCCATACTATTTTAGATAATAAACTTTCTACTAATTTACTTTTGGCAAATAGTGATTTCTTCCATATGTGGTGTTGTGCTCATATATTAAATTTAATTGTGAATGAGGGTTTAGAAAATATTGAGGAAAGTGTTGAAAAAATTTGTGATAATGTTTCTTTTTGGACATCAACACCAAAAAGATGGGAAAATTTTGAGAATACTACACGTCAACTTAAAATCAGTTGTGGTAGAAAGTTAGTACTTGAATATAAGACTATGCAGAATTTTATACCATTGCCTAAGGTTCTTTTTAAGATCATTCAAGGACTTGTTAAGCAAACACACAAGTTCTGACTTCCCTTTCACCTTAAAACCTTGAGGTTGAGACATGTAAATGACATCATCTAACTCCTTATAAAGAAAAGCAGTCTTAACAACTAGTTGCTATAATTTCCAATTAAATTGGACTACTAAGGCCAAGACTAACCTGATAGTTTTATACTTAATCACCGAGAAAACACCTCATTATAATCAATCACCTCTATCTGAGTAAATACCTTAGCTACCAACCTAGTTTTGCATCTTAAAAGGTCATTAGGCTCTATTCCTTCCTTCAACTTATAGATCCATTTACAATGGACTACATTTTGATTCTTTGGTCCTTCAACCAACTTTCAAGTATCATTCTTACCTAAGGAATGGATCTCCTATCTCACAACCTTCTTCCAATTTTTAGAATTTTTACAGTAACATCTTCTTCATTAAAAAAAAAAAAAGGTTCAATTGACTCAGAGGATTCACCTGAAACTAGGACAATCTCTAATAAATTTGAAGTAATGTACTTCAAATTTGGTATTATTGTCTCTTCTTAATTGATAATCTCATATTAGTATCTTCAAATTGTTCTTGGATTAGGGACCACAGTTTCAGGAATTTTTAGTTCGGGTTATTCTAAGACTTCTTCTTGTTCAGTCTCAACATGAGGATCAATTTGTTCAGGTTCTCTAACATCTTGATTAGCATCTAATCTCTTCACTTCAGTCTAAATCTTCTTCCCAGTAAAAGATTCACATTCCTCACCCTATTTAACCTGATTGTCTGGGGGTTTTTAGGCAAGACATATCAAGTTCATTGAACTTCACATCTCTACTGTTAATTATCTTAATACCATTTATACCTAAAACCCACAATATATACCTATTGACTCTATCTGGGTATCCTAACATGACACACTTAGTAGCTCTAGGGTCTAACTTACCCTCAACCTGATATGCATAAGTAGCACACCCAAACGCTTTAATGTGTGACAAATCTATAGATTTTCCAGACCACAACTCTTGGAGAGTTTTGAAGTTAACAGAACTAGAGTGAGACCTATTTATCAAATAAGTCGTAGTACATAAGGCATCAGCCCAAAAACCTTTAGGCAACCCTGAACTAATCAACATGCATATGACTTTATTTATTAAAGTCCAATTCATTATATCAGCTACCCCATTTTATTGGGGGTATTTCTCAGAGTCACATACCTCGTGATACCTCTCCATTTGCAAAAGCTTTCAAATTCAAAGTTGCAAAAATCTAAACCATTGTCTGTCCTAAGAGTTTTCACATATTTTCTCATTTGATTTTCAACTAAGGTATGCCAGGACTTAAACTTGCTAAAAGTTTTAGATTTGGACTTAAGTAGGAAAACACAAACCTTTATAGAGTAGTCATCAACAATAGACAGAAAAAACATGTTCCTACAATGTGTGGGATGTTTTTTTGGACCCCATAAATCTGCATAACTGTAATCTAATGGCCTCTTAGTGCTGTGTTGACCTATCTCAAAGTTGACTCTGTGTAACTTTTCTAGAACACACGTCTCACAAAAGCTCAAAGATGCAACAGTGTCTTTATCAAATAAATTATGATCACTCAGATATTTTAACCCCTTGTGTCCCAATGTGTCCTATCCTCCTATGCCATAGATTGAAACCAATACCAAATCTATCATCATTGATTGAAACCAATCCTGAATCTTTAGCATGTAAAGCTTCACCTTGAAGGTTATTCCATTCTCTTGGGACCTTTCATAACTACTAGATAACCTCTAAGAATCTTTAAAGTACCAAAATCAGATTTGAACATATAGCCCTCATCTTCAAGAACATCTAAGGAAACAAGATTTCTCTTAAAGTTCAGGACAAACCTAACACCAAAAAGGGGTCGGACAATGCCACCATGCATCCTAATAGCAATGTCACTTATTCCTTCAACTGTCTGTGAATTGTTATCCCTCATATATACTTTCTTAGGTTCAATTTCTCTATAGTTATAAAACCAAGACCTCACAGGGACACAAGTGAAAGGTGGCACCTGAGTCTAATATCCACTCATGGTCAATCCTATCATCAGATTAAGTCATAAACATGTAGACCATCTAGAGCATCTCCAACATCAGCAATATTTTGATCTTCATTCTGTTGTTGCTTCTATTTCTCTTAAGCTCATATCAATCTTTCTTAAAATGTCCTAACTTTCCACAATGGTAGCATTTCTTATTGTCTTTATCCTCAGACTTAGACCTACCCTTAGATTTTCATCTGTCCTTCTTACCCTGATAATTGTTTTCTCTCATTTCATTCCCCCCTCTAATGAACAAACTCTCATATCTAGTGTTCCTCCTAGACTATTTCTTGACTTCTAACTTCTTTGATCTCAAGGCATCTATCACAATAGCTTGAGTCAAAAGATCTCTAGCGTACTTAATCGCATTCCTAACATCTCTATAAGAATCATGAAGAGAATTCAAAAGTATAACAACTAGATCTTCATCATCAAATTTCTTATCATTGTACGCCAAGCTTTTCAAAATTTTGACAAAAAACTCAAATTGGATTCAAGATCATTTCCCGAGTCCATTTTAAAACTGAAAAAGTTTTTCTATTAGATAAATCCTATTTGTCAAAGTTTTTGTCAAAAACAACTTGTTAAGAGCTTTTCACAATTCTCTTGCAGTCTTAGTATCATCAACATGTCTATAATATTATCAGATAGGTGTAATATGATAGAACTGTATGTAATTTTATTCATCTCAACAATTTGATCGAGTTTAGCTTTTAAAGCATTAGAAAAATTTCTAGATTATCAAGGGTTCTAGAAATCCTCTGTTGAACCATAATAACCATCATTTTTTGTTTCCAAATTGAATAGTCACATTTTTCATCGAATTGTGATAATTCAACTCTCGAACCCATGGATGGAAAATCATCAATGAAGGAAAATGATTTTTGAAAAAATTTATAAAAACCTTACTCACACAAATGCAAGCACAAAACCAATATTTTGCCAATTACTATCCAAGATGACACGCAATCACAGTTTATCACACACATAATATAATATTACTAATCTAAACAACAATTTTCATATTGCAGATAATATCAATATCAAAGTACAAGTGACAAGAAACACAATAATGATCATATGCAAGACAATTCAAAGAGAACAAGAAATATCTAATTAAGTCACAAATTATACTAAGGGGTTGTACACACTAGCCACTTAGTTTTTTTTTTTTACCTCAAATAATATTAACACAATGTCAATTTAAGTAAGAGGGTTCAAGAAAATACAAACCGAACGGACAAATACGCTGTCTGTATCCATATGAGAGATGCAAAAATTTTCATGCACTCCAAGGCCACCGCTACTTGTCTTAGAACAACCAATATAGTTGCAGTGTTGCTCTGCCAACAAAGTAACACCACTAGAAGGTAAAAAATAAGTCAATAAGCTATCTGCTTCAAAAATCTCCATCGAAAACCACTAGACGCGCACCGCCGCTGGAATCCATACGCAACCACCGACCACCAGGTTGTCAGCCACAGCCATGGAGAGCCTCTGCCGCAAACCATGCGCAGAAAAGAGGTCTAACACTCCTGCACGCGTCGGAAGAAGAAGATTCGAGAACTTTTTCACGCATCCCACATGCCATAGCTTGAAGCCCACGCGCCGATGAGTCATGTCCGCCTCTTAACCGTGAACCCAAATATGGTTCCCAATCTCCTGGATGATGAGTGGTTTGGCTAGAATATTTGTTTGAAGTTTCAGATGTTATCTATCTTCTCGAATCTGATTCCAAGTTTCGACCCACTAACTTTTTCAGATTTTTTCACACCCTTAGATCAACAATCTAAGCTCTGATACCATTTGTTGAGTGTAATAATCTTACAATGTTAAAATAACAAAAAACCATTACAACTTATTGTCTTTAAAAGTGAAAAATACAACATGAAGAAAAAACGCCATTGTTGCTCCATTGTATTACTTGAAGTTGTTGGTTCATATTTGTGCCACGAGGAACACCGCTATGCAACCTAAAGGAATGATAATCAAATTTCACCAACAAATCAACCGGAGGTGACCAATAATTTCAACAACTTAGTCCAATCTCACTTTGAAGAGATACAAGTTTTTCTCTCATAACTCCTGTAACCAAAAGAAGAAGACAAACAATCTTATTTTAAATTCTTGTAAGATCGCATTCATCCAATATATCCAATAGTCCACATTTGATCCAAACTAGTAAAATCCATAACAAACTATTTTGTTCAATAGAATTTTGCCAAGTGAATTTAGTGATCCATATTCTCATAATGCTCTAAATTTTTAGGACATCAGATTTATCAACAAATTATGTCTCCAATTAATATTATTATAGAATTTGTGAATAAATTCTTAAATGAAATTAAAGATAAAAGACTTTTCAAAGTTTTTACGCGTGTTTAAGTGGAGACGATTTTATTCTTAATATTCGTCAAGTCCTTTGCACGGCCATACGATGGAAGGTGGACTCATTCAAGTCAATTCAGTATTTAGAAACGACCGTGGATTCATTGAAGTCAATTTATAATTCCAGATTTAGAATGTACTATCCATTATCCAATACGCATAAATGGAGGCTCTTAAATTTCATTTGTCTATATACTGAATCAAGAAACAGTGCCAACACGCCACGTTTCCTTTTTCCTTCAATGAGGTAATCTGATTGACTCTTTTATTCGGGCCCCATTTTCCACTATGCTGACTCTCCAAACATTCATCACCAATCTAACACGTGTGTGCTTTGATATCGGTTTGGTCTCAAATTCACCAAACACAGTTACAGCTTTCCGGCCTCAAAATCTGTATTTGTTTCACTTTTTACTGCCGAAATTATTTACATTAATCAGAACCCAATTTCGCTTTTTTCACGTTTTGATTCAATTTTTTGGAGGGTTTTTGAATTTTTTTGAAATTTGAGAGAACCCATATTGCCATTTGTTCAATTTTGGATTTTGGATTTCAAATTTGAAATGAGTTCAAGTGGGCCATTGTTACAGGTAGAGGATAAAGTTTCCTGTTTGCTTCATTCTCACTCATTCCCATTTTTCACTCAACTCCCCATTTTTTTCTATTCGGTTTGGTTTGAAAATTATTCATAATTTCTGACTGCATTTATCAGAAATTTTATGACATTGATATTTTATAATTTCTTGGAGAAACTCTTTATTGGGAATTGGGTTGTAAATATTTTCTTTCCTGCTTCTTTATTCATATTCTGGATCGTGAAGATTTGATGCTAGCACATTTATTTGGATTGCAATTTTCAATACCTCTGAGTAAGTGCTCACTGCCATCTATGATTCCATTTGCTTAATTAAAAGTGGGTTTAATTTGTTTGCATCAGTCTGCTTTCTCTCACACTGGTATCTGCTATTTTGATATCGAATTTGAGAGAAGGTAATGGTTAATTACTTAAATACATATACTGTAATGAGATTCCTCTGAACTATGAAGCTGCATTTGAGAAATGAGAAAGCTGGAATATGCTGATAATTTTCCAAGTTCCAAGACCTCTATTTTGTCTGCATCTTGTTCGAATTTCAGTTATTATCCTTTTCTTCTGGCGCTGCATTTGTGTCCATCTAAAAACACTTGTATGAGATCTTGAATACGTCTTGCTTAAACACGGATTCTGTGGTCATGGTTTATAATTTTAGGATCATTAAGTTCATGTTGAAATCCCTTTTATCAGTTTGTGTTAAAAATTCTTGGAACCAAAATTCTTATTGGGTATAATTGCATCAAAGGTCCCAACGTTTCAAAATCGTTGGGATATGCCCCTAACCTAAAATAATAGCATCAAACGTCCCCAACGTATGAAGAAATAGGCATCGTAGGTCCTTCTTCACAATTATCGTTAGATTTCTCCGTTAAAACCAAAAATTGGACTCCATGCGCTATATTTTCTCAAAAAATACGACTGAGAAATGGCAAGGGTAAAAAAGTAACTCACTATAAATTTCCTTCCATTTTTCCTTGATTCTTATTTATTACTTTTGTTGAAAAAGGCCTTCTTGCCCGGGAACCGACCGGCAAAATACCCAACTAAACTATAACCCCAAGCAATCTCAATGTCATCCACATGTTCCTCAATAAATATAAGATCATTAGGTAAATCCTTAAACGACGGAAGCATTAGGCATTCTTCTTGTTTACGGTTATGAGTAAAAAGACTTACCCATGGTGCTTTCGGTTCCAATACATCCTTCCTTTCAACAACTGGAGCTGAGGATTGTGTTTTACCCGTTGAATGTTCCGACTCCGTATCCGTATCTCCAAGAGTTTGAGAAACCGAAGGAGATTTAGCCTCCGAAAGAATATGTAATTTCGGAAAACTACCTTCAACAAATAAAGGAGCAATGTCTGCGACGTTCTGAGAACAGGATCCAGTCGATTGAACAGTAGAAACGGTCGACCGATTTGCAATGGCCGCGACATTTTGGTGACCTGAACCGATCGACCTATTAGCTAACTGTCAACCGGTTTCTTTTTTTTCTTAGCTTCGATCCGCGGTGATTTCGCTCAAGATAAACCCTTTTGCTTTTTACCCATAATCTTAGGTGAAATAAACACCCAAGCACAATGAGAAAAGACCCACGCACCAAAGAAGAACTAATAGCCGATCAAACAAAACCTCAGACTATGAAAATCTGTGAAGAACTCAGTTGAAAATTTGCAACCTAACGCTATGATTGTAATCTACGAAGAACCCAACTGTAGCCTCAAATCCGAGTCTACCAAGCACCGATCTGAACTTAGAAACACAGTGACTGCTAAAAACAGCTTGTAGACTAATTTTTCTAGAAGAAACTTTTCATATTCATATTTTTAGCTTTCCATGGAAAATAATATTTTCCATGAAGTTGTTCCACCAGTTTATTTTCCAGTGGAAATGTTACTTTTTTCCATTTTCCATGCCCCACCATTCTCAAGATTTTCCATGGAAATGACATTTTCCATGGAAAATATAGCACACCCCCTTAAAGGCTAATAGTTCCAAGTTTATAGTGGATTTACCTTTTACTCCAACCATTCTTATAGCGCAGCATCCAATTTTGGTTTTAATGGAGAAATATGACTAAAAGTGTGAAGAGGGACCTACGATGCTTATTTCTTCATACGTTGGGAATGTTTGATGCTATTATTTTAGATTAAGGGCATATCTCCAACGATTTTGAAACGTTGGGGACCTTTGATACAATTATCCTTCTTATTATCATGCCATGATTTGAATATGAACCGATATTAATTTATATTGGTCATTATTGTCATCCAAAGAACTACAATTGATCATTACCTTGTTTCAGTGCACCTTCCTATAGCAATACAAAGTTCCAGTCCTATGTTAAAGGATATTTTAGGTTTAAATCAATACTTAGAGTTAAATACCACAATGCCGCTATATTTTGTCAAACGTTCATGGAATGTCACTGTATTTTAAAACGTTTTTGGATCTAGAATGCTATTAAACTTTCAAAAGTGAATTTCATATGTCACTCTATTATATTTCGTTTTTATAATGGAGTGGTATATAGAATTCACTTTTGAAAGTTCAATGATATGCTAGGAACGTTTTAAAGTACAATGGCATTCCAAGAACGTCTGACAAAGTATAATGGCATTGGGGGTATTTAACTCTCAATACTTATGTAGTATCTTTAAGTAACTAATCATTGTTTAATTTTTTTGTTCCAGTGAGCGTGATAGTTAAGGGGCTAATTCCTTTGAGATTGGCAAGAAACTTAACCTGAATAGATTGAATATTTTTTCTTTTTTTGATAAAATTATCAAACTGCCTCAGGGTTCTGAAAGGACTAAAGGAAGAATTGTAAGGACTAAAGGAAGAATTGTACATTGGTGGGAAAATTCAATGCCTCCATTAAAAGGTCAGAGCCAATTCACTGGTCTATTTTACATTCTTCATTGAGGCATCATTTTTATGTTTTCACCATTTTGAGCTTCTGTCTCTACTTTCACCTTGTGTTAATGGCAGCTTAAATTGAACTCTTATCTAAAGTAATATGCTGCATCTGAATTTCTTATACTTGAAGCCTGTTAACCTAATTTTTTTTTAATCTATTAAATGGAAGTTATTGAGTAGCATCTTGGATCCTGTTCTCTGAGGCTTTCCAAGGTGACGTGACAAACAGCAATAATCTTTTCCAGTTTGTCTTCTTCCCTGTTGCAAGAATGGAGGACATCTTTTCCCGACTCTTGACATTAACTTCCTTTATAACCCGTCGGTTCATTCATTTTATCGGTGAGTGTTTTATTCTATTATTTCTATGCTCATTAATTGAGTAACATGTGTTCATAATTTCCAGCACTTTGCTTTAGTTCCCTTTTGTCTAATTTCAAATGTGGTGGTTTCTCTTTTCATATAACATTGTTGCAGAAGATCTTGTGCTAAGAGATCTAAGCAGATGCTTAGAAGATTGGGGCATAATTTCTTATGGTCAACATCCTTCAAGTTGCAGTGACCATAATTCTGTTTCTGTGAGTTGTTCGTCTTCAACTCATTGTAACTCCAGCGCAAGCTTAGGCATTCATGAAAGAAGAGCCTCAGATCTGGAGTATCAATCATTAGTAAGTTCAAGATTAGAAATTGTTCGTAGAAGATACAATTATGGGGGCGTCCACTTCATTTTTAAAGGGTAAAATTTTTCGTATGCTTTATTCTCTTCCTTTTTTGTGATGTTTTGGCAGCTGTCCATCACTGTATCTACTCTTTGATTTGAGAATCAACATAACATGCTTAAATTAAAATTTAGACTCTATTTACAGTCTCTTATTTTCTTTTCTCCTGCTAGTTAATATTCATTACTATCCCATTTAAACTACACTTGTTGATCTGGGTTCCAGGTTGATGCTTCCTGTATCTTGTTTGAGATTTGCTTGTCGGTTAGCATTGGCATCTTGGAGATATTATTTTGGTTATCTGAGATGTGCACAAGCTCAAGTTCAGAGGTAAAAAGTATGCTTTGATCTTGAAAATTTACCCTAACAACAGTAAAGAACTTTGGTTCAAGACTACTTTATTTGGCCTTTTATATTTAACCTTCTTTCTGCAATTTTTAGCATTGTATCTCGAGTATGTAAAACTTTGCATGGGTCTTCTGATGAAATTGGGTGGTTGCAATGTGCTCCTGGAATGGCTCCTGCGGAGGATGGTTCAGCTAGATTCCGGGAACTGCTACAACACATTAGGTACCATATCTATACTTTATTATACATCCAGTTTCTTTTGATGATTTTTTCCCCTTAAAACATTGATGATATTTCAAACATTTGTATATAATTTACATAGCTAACAACTTTAAACGATTGCCCTAAAGGTTCATTGTAGATTGTTGCTCAGTCCCCAAAGTAGTACTTGTTCTCTTCCCCAGATTACAAATGTCTTTCTACTCTTGGCTTTACTGAGTATTGCAGAGTTAGCTCTAGTTTATGAGAGATCATCAAGATTGTTGGCATCACTTACATGTTTCTTTCACGTGTGGTGGTGACATGAGCTCTTTGCTTGATTTCTCATACTTCAAACCTAGATATGAGAATCAATTCGTAACTGAAATGGCTTTATATTTCTCTTCTAACCTTTGCCGCTGAAATTGAAGAAAGATGGTTCAAGAGTGTCTCTTAGACTCGGAGTTTAAAAGGGCTAAATCAGGCACCAGTGCATTTTGCCTCCTAAGGCAATACATTGTCATCATCATAAGCAAATAAAATAATTCAAAAACAGCAACAGAATTAATGACAAATTTTCAAAATTTAACAGCTACAATGAAAAATGGGCACCTTTTAAATTTCATTTAAAAAGTCAATTTAGCTTTACTAAAATGGTCTTCAAAAAACCCACGCACCTTTAGGGGCGGTTTGGGGGTATTTTTACGCTCCTAGTTGTTCAAAAGACCTTATAATTTTCACTACAAATAGACTAAAGAAGAAAAAACTTTAAACTCCAATTTAACCACTCTACTAAAATGGTTTTCATGTATAAAAAAAAAAATTATTTTTTTTTTTAAATTATTTTCGTTTTTTTTTTCGCAGATCGGTTGGCGTCGAAGGTCAGCCTCGAAAAAAATGGGAAGTCGAAGGGCATTCAACTCGACCCGACTGTTGAGTTTTACTCAACCTACTTGACTCAATGGTCGAGTTAGTCGAGCTTAGTAATTGGCAAGTTTGGCGCAATGGCCGATTTGGTTTACTTTTTATGATAAAAATGACGGACGCAGTTTCAAAGTAACAACGCAACTCCTCAACAAGCATACAACTTCTTTCATTATTTTTTGCTTCAAGAAAATAGACGAAGAGTTGAATGAGTCTGTACAGTGTTTAAAACGCACACATTTTGCTTCACTATTTCATCTACAGTAATGTTAAACAGTTAAAGACATTAATCTGCAGTAGTGTTTAATATTCAATATTTCATCTGCAGCAGTGTCAAAGACTCCTCCTCCCATTTCTCATTCACATAGATGCAGGGTTGAAGACTTTTGAATACGAGAAGGGTAGGGGAAGGGTATTGTAGGTCTCCTCTAAAATTTTGGCTGCTCTAAAGAAACTTGCAATGTTGGCCACATTTCATTTTCTCTCTTCTACTTGGTCCTTTTTAGAGAATTTCCTCTAGCATTAAACTATACTCCATCCATCCACGTTTGAATGTTCCCACTTGAATTCGCACAACGTTTCAGTGAGATCTTTACATTTTTGGAAAGGGTACTTTTGGACTGTAAGTAACTATTTCTGGGATATGGAGCATTATGCGTGGATATCTTAAAAAGAAAATGAGAGTATTTGAAGTGAACAGAGAGAATTAGCACAAGTAAAACTTTAATATAAGAATAAGTATCAAAAGGAAAGAAATTGAACTTATGTCCACTTTTAGAAGAATTGAGTTGTAGAGCTTGGAATTAAATAACTTGAGTGGAAAACAATCAGTGATAGGAAAAAAAAAAAAAAAAGAGAGAGAGAGAAACGACAAAAGATAACATCTAGTTAGCGGTGTCACACGAGCCCGCCTGCCTGTTGACTCATCCGGGTCGAGCCCATGTGGTCTCAAGGTTCGACCCAATATGAATAAAAATTAATTTTTTTAAATTACTAAAAAATTTAGTTACTTATCGTAATTCAAAAAAATGTTTACATATATAATAAAAATGTGTTAAATTACTAAATAAAAATAAATAACAATGATAAATTCACATTTGTTAATTTTTAATTCGCTTTCTATTTTTATTTATATATTTAAAGACTAAAACATCACGCATCTATCACATCTTTCACTTTAAACGGTTCTATGCCATTTGTTTTTTAATTTTTTTTTTAAAATATCATTTCAAATATGAAAGTTCGAATTTTCTGTCCATTTTTTTTTTAAAAAATAAAATCAAAGCGGTTCACGGGCCGGCCCACGGTTCGGCCTCTTCAGCCCGTGGACGGCCTGCGGGTTGGCCTCCTCGGCCCTTGAACAGCCCGCCCGGTTCACGGGCTGGCCCACGGTTCCGGGTCGAGGCGGATGGGCCGATGTGGATTCGGCCAGCCCGCCCGTTCGTCTTGATACCTCTACATCTAGTTAGGAACAGCTACAGGAGCTCCATCTGAAATGCTCATGAAGTTTTTGCTTGTATCTCTCCCATCCTATGTGCTGAATAAAATTGAACTCATTATTGTTTATATTTCATTAGGCATAGCACAGACTCAATGAGGAAGAGCAGGAACTTCCCTTGAATGGTTGTTTAGAGCCTCAGATCTCTTTGTTTGAAGAATGTAGGCAAAAAAATAGTCTTTGGAAAACGGGTGGGCGGGCAGCTGGGGGACCTAATGTAGTTAGACAAATGTTGAGCAAGATAGGCCAAGAAGACAGAAGCTATGGGATCTATTTCCGAGATATGTGAGATGCTTTCAATCATTTATGCATTATCATAGGCTCAAATTATTGGCTATTGGTAACTAAATTTTGATATATTCAAATTTTGCATTGAGCAAGCAGATTCTGAAATGTGAATTTACCAGTGTTACATTATTTACAGTTCTAGGCTATTGTTTTTGCGAATGATTGTCATTGACAAAAGTAATTTAAACAAACAACCTAAGAGAGATTGAAGAACCATCAATTCAGAAAGAGTATAAATGTGTTAGAAAATTTACAATTAAAAAGGATTTATATAATAAATCATTTACTATTCTGATTTGAAAATTCCAATTTATTGGTGTCATGAGAGGGAGACACGGGAGGCATCAAAACTTCCAATTTTTAATTTTTTGTTCGGTTTCTTGATTATGCAAGGAATGTATGGTTAGAAATTGTTTTTCCTATGTTGATTTAATTGTCATGTTAAACAAGTGTAAAGGCATTATTAACTACTCTCTCTCTCCAAGTAAAACTTATTATAGTTATAATCTTGAGTTGGTCTGTAAAGTTAAATCATTATAATCATCAATTTATACATGATAATTTGACCGCTGGCATTCTGTTTACTTTTGCCTTTTAGGAATGGACAGCACATGCTGCCTGATTCTTTTGTTTATCTGCTAATTCCAGGTTTAAGAATGTCTCTTGCCTTGCATTCGAAATTGATTTTGAACATTTATAATGTTTTTGCTTTACGTACCATCACATTATCTTCTGCACTCGATTTTCAGGGCTTTTTAGCAATCATGGTCCCTTATATTTTGTGAGCACCAAGAGGTTTTTCTCGAAGATGGGTTTAGCTTGTCATATTGCTAAAATCCATAGTGAGGTATTAAGTTTAAATACTTTATGATTTTTGTAAATTAACTCTGCTAAAAAGGATTTGTTGCTATTGTCACTCATTCTTTCTAAAGATACAATTTTTTACCCGACAGTTTTACTTTTTCACAAAGTAATGATTATGTTTTTTGGCACCTTGTGAAGGCATCGGTTGAACAGAATGCATGGGAACTAAAGCAGTACATAGAGGAGCTATACTGGGGGTCGGGAAAACGTGTAATGCTGCTTGGTCACAGCAAAGGTGGTGTTGATGCCGCAGCTGCTTTGTCAATTTATTCACAAGAATTAAAGGATAAAGTTGGAGGATTGGCATTGGTACAGAGTCCTTATGGTGGTACACCTATAGCGTCTGATATACTCCGAGAAGGCCAAGTGGCTGACAAGGAAACCCGTAAAATCATGGAGTTTCTAATATGCAAACTGATTAAGGTATTTCACAGTATTTTTCATCTTTCTTGAAATATATATCATGTATATAAGCTAATTAAGATAATACTTCCAAATAGTCCCACACAGCTCCTTCAGGAATTGTGTGACTACACTGAATTTGATCTGTGTTCCTGGAAAATTTAATATCATATACTTCTGAACTTGTAACAGAAATGTAATATCAGATTATCATATCTTTCACTTCTATTACTTTGCCAACTGAGCTAATATTGATTGTTTTTTATAATTTTAGGATTTTAGATGGCGAATATTTTTAATCATGTCAATTTTAAATGTAGGGTGATATACGATCGCTGGAGGATTTGACATATGAGAAACGGAAGGAGTTCATTCGAAACCACAAACTTCCTGACAACATTCCTCTCATCTCGTTCCATTCAGAAGCAAATATTGCACCTGGTGTTATCTCCACAATGTCCCACATTGCACACGCAGAACTTCCCTGTCTTCCTTTTCCTCGATTTGGCAATGATGATGCTGAAAATGGTGTCCTAGCAGGGCGTAAGGTGCCTGTTATAGTTCCCATTTCTGCTGCCATGGCACTCTGCGCATTCCACCTGCAACTAAGATATGGGGAGAAGAGCGATGGTCTTGTGACGTGCCGTGATGCGGAAGTTCCAGGTTCAGTCGTGGTCAAACCTGACCAGAAACTCGATCATGCGTGGATGGTGTACTCGTCTTGGAAGAGGGACCCTAGTGATCCGGATGCCTGTGAAATGTGTGAAGCACTGCTGACTATGCTTGTGGAACTAGGAACCAGAAGTCAGAAGTCTAAGCAATCTACAAACAGTGTATGAAGCTTGTTACACTAAAACTTTGAAAGTTTCTTTTATATACTGCCACGCAAACTTTTAAAAGACGAAAATGAAATTTCGATAATTTTAACTTAGCGTTACATACATGTTGTTCTGTGCTAATATCTTTGGATACAAGTAAAATTAAGTGAAGTGACAGCCCTCAAGCTACATGACATAGAGTTGGCAATTTCACTGTGTTGATGGGATTTTATCTCAAATCTGCCTGGTGTTACCTTGTCTTGTCCGACGGGCCAGCATATCGAGGCCCTGGCAAGGGCCACCTCGAAAGCAGGCTGGACCGGACTGGCCGTATGATGGGATATCCTCTAGGCTAATTTTAGTCAAGAAAATGAAAAGACAAAATATAAGTAATGAAGTTAAGTTGTTGGGGACCATGGTCCTTAAAGGCCACAGATATAGGTGTACGATACCTTGAGATATTATGGGACATGTTTTTAAAATCTTATGTGATTGTGAATATGTGCATCATATTTGTGAAGTCCACCAATTTCTGTGCACCAGATGCTTAATGTCCATGTAGGGATGTCATGTTGTTATGGGCCAAACACTGTATAAATTCTATATGGGCCCATTAAATCAATTATCAAGCCCATTTTAATGCCTCTCTGCTAAAGTCCAAACTTCATTTAGATTTGTACGCCCATATTGGTCCCCCTCCCCTCTCTAATATATAAAATATAAAAAAAATAATTTAATTGAATTTATAAAAGACAATTAAGGTGAAGAAGGTTTGAAGGGTAGGTCAGTCAATGGCATATTGCATTGAATTTGAAACAATGACTTCTAACCATCAAATAGCTTGCAACAATATCTACACATAATAATGGTTGCAGAAGTAAGAGGTAACAATTATGTGATTTTAATCACTTCTAGTGTATATTGGATATGTTTGGTACGCACTATCTATATTAAATTGCAAAGAACATAGACGTTCTTACCAAGCCAAAAGTGACATTTCAAGAAACGTGTTTATACTAAAACTTTTGTCCTTTTAGGTTCATACCACATTTCATCGCGTTAGGGTTAGTCTATCTTAATGAATTATGAGGAAATGAAGTTATAGGAGGGTCCTTTGACGTATATTTTTGAAATTATCTATTTTGTTTTGTCTATGAAGTTGGGAAAGACTTATTTCATTTTTGGATGTCGCTTGTTCAATAACTCTGTCGGAAGAGATTATTTGACTAGCAAAGTGAATCAATTGAAACCTTGAAAGTAACAATTCTGATATTATATTGACATTATGTTCCTTTTTGAAAACTATGAAACCTCTTGTTATGCAATATCAGTGTTCTAAAAAGCGTAAAGTGTGATTAGTCGTGAAGGTCAAATTTCAAGTTTTTCGAGTTTAAGCAAAGCCTATGCGAGGACGAGACAAGAGTGAAGCGTGAGTGCGCAGGAGCTACACCTCAAGCTAGCTGGAGCCTCAAGCCACCTGCGCGAGCTTTTTTGAACAATGTGCAATATAGATTATCTTTTAGGGGAGGGGGGACATGAGCAGTGTGTTTTCAAGTTGGTCTGAATTTGGAGGGCTAAAAGACATGTCTTTGTATCAAAGAGTTTGTCTTTGGGAAAAAATACAAGGACTTGCGGGTAGGGAGGGAGGGGAGGGAGGGGGGGGGGGGACATAAAATACCCGAGAAGAGGTCTTTTTATTTTATTTTCATAAGGGTATTTTAGGTATTAACTTTTTCTTTCTTAAAAATAATCCAGGTGAATGTCCTATGGAAAAAAAAAAAAGGTTTTCAGAATTTTAAATTTGACTTTTCTTTCAATGCGAAATTTAATGTTATAAGGTTAATATTTTCTCCTTATATAAAACATGTTAAGGCAGGTCTCTTTGAATATAGAAAAAAGAAAAGAAATATACACAATTTATAATTCTCTTCTTTGTTATAGTGAAATTTTGTAGCAGTAAAGAGACGTAGAATAAACACGTATTTTCTTTACTTTCAATTTTCGTTTTGTATTATATTTCTATTAATAATATAGAATTAAACGTAAGTTTGGGAGTGTATGTGTTAAGTGTAAAATATACACTTATCTTGGTCCTAAATGGAGCTTTTTGTTTGTACTTTGATTTTGTTGGAATATATTAGTATTAATTTTACGTTATTTTTGTTTATTTAGGACAAAACTCTGGACTCATTTTGAAGCAGAATTATAAAGAAGAAAGTGAATAGTCAAACCCTGGTTTCCAACGGAGAACAAAAGAACTCAATTTGGAGGATGAATGAAGAAAGGTTATGGTTTGGAATCTAGGCCGAAAGTTGACACAAAACAAAGTCGAAAGGGGACGGAAGCTACACTGCATGGATAGCCCTTCCAGTGCGTGCTCCATCTGCTTTGCAAATTTCATCTAATTTCGGTTTTAAAGGGCAATTTTGTCCACTTTTTGCACAAAATTCTAGGTCAAGAACACAACCATACTTTTTTTTTTTTTTTTTTTTGATACATCAACTTGGGGAGTTCCTTGAGGAAATTTAGTTGACAATTTGAGAGCATGAAAGAGCCGCCCAAAGTGATTGCTCCATACCGAATAAATAAAATCCGCCCAGCAGTGTTCCACCAAGATTCAACTCCCACCCCACGGGGCAAGCCTTCTATGCTTGATTGTTCCACCATTGAGCTGAATTTGGGGCCACAACCATACTCTTTTTGTTTTCACAACTTGGGGAGTTCCTTGAGGAGGTTTAGTTGACAATTTGAGAGCATGAAAGAGGGGAATACAAAGAAAACAAAAAGGATTTTTGGAGAAAAATTCAATTTCACTTTGGTACTCTCTCTTTGGGACATGTTCCAAGTGTCTTCTTCTATATTGTTCTTTTTAATTTCAACAATTTGGTGATGTATTTTATAAACTTTTGCATTTTTTTTTCTTACATTATGGGCTAGTATTAAGTTGGGATGAATGGTGTAGTTTAATCCTAGTTTAATTAATTTCAATATTTGCAATTTAATTCAAGTTTCACCCATTTTTGTGATGGATTGTTATGAGTTAATTGCTTTTATTTACTTGATCAATAGATGAACATATTGTGAATTGTATGGTCTTCGAGAGGTTAATTATTCGATTTAGACCAGTTAACAATCACCTTAGGTTCTCGTTAAAAGATAGAGATCACTTCTAATACTTCTAAACCCTAAGTGACCATTTGGTAAATCTCATTAATGTATTGAAATTTAATGTCTTATTAATTTACATAGAGATATAATAAGTTAATACCGTTAATTAGGATTAATTTCACTTGAAAGAGATAATTAACAAATTGTAGAGATAATTAGGCAAAATCAAAATTCTCAACACTTTAATCGTCCAATCTTTCTCAAACATTATTTTATTTTAATTTAATTTAATTTTTTTTATCACATTTTAATTTTGATCATCAATCAAAATCAACCAGATTATATTTTATGGCTTTTGAGATGAACTAGATTTGAATTAATTTGATTGCAAATAGGACAATCGTAGTGGAATTGACAATCTACATACTCTATATTAATATTTACGATGCCGTATATTTGTGATCAATCTGTATATTTGCATCGTTAGTTATTTATTGAAACAATGTCATTCATCAAACAAACAAGATCAAATAATCCCATGGTTATCATAAATGTCGAATATGAATGCTACTGAAATATCTTGTTGTAGTTTTGATCTAATACCTCCGATGGACATTGTTATAATGACCACCAAAACACTTGGCATTAGATCATTAGATCAAGCCCCTATCTTGTTGCTCGAACTTAATATTTTCTATTTTGAATTTTACGTCGTACATATATTTATAACTTTATTACTATTTATTGAGACGGCAGCTTTTTCATTTAATATTTCCAACACAACACCTGCAAACATCAATTAATAACACCAATAAAAATTTGTCTAAACAGAGTAATAAATTCTCCCAAAATGTGTAAGAATTGGATAAGTTGGGGTTTGAATTGATAAATTAGATTTTGAGCTGCTAATTAATGTCTTAACCAATCAATGAACCTTTTGAAATACATCATATATTATTATTTAGAGTCCTATATTGTAAAAAATTTGAGTCAAAATCAACAATTAATTTTAATCATATATTTTATAAAATTCACAATTTTTATCAGTTTTTTAACTACACATTTTATCAATTTTTATCAAAATAAATTAAAAATTAATTTTTAGCAAAACCAAACAGACACATAATTTTCATTAGACATGAGAAGCAATAAATTTTATAGCATGCTACTTATTTTTTTAATGCATATTTGGTGGGTAATATTTCACATGATAAGACAATATAGTAAATTTTTTTTTCTATTTAATATTACGAGCATTATTCAATCTTTCTTGCACAACATTTTTTTTTATCGAACGTAATATAAGTTCAATCTTTCTTGCACAACATGTGTGGATGTATGTTTGCTTTGAGTTATAATTTATACCACCAAACATGCCAAACACTCTTATTGAATTTGATTTTGTTCACTTTAATTTTAGTCGAGAGTTGAAACTTTTCAATTTAACTAGATGTTTATACCATATTTTGCTAAATTTTGCAAGGTGATTTGCACAATCGATTCCTTGTTTTAATGTGTACAATACTTCATCGTAGAATTTTAAAAGCAAGTAGTGATAATCTTTGTTGGGATTTCTGTGTTATTTATGCATCTCTTAACAAATATATTGCCACGATTAAATCTATTTTAAGCATCTCTTTTATCCTAACAAATATATAATCGCTCAAGCAACTTAAAGGTCTTAGATTTTAAATCTAATTTTAAGCATCATTGTTGATTCCAACTTTTATTTCATGAGCCTATAGAATAACCGATGCACCTCTATCGGTGATTATATAATCGGCTAATCACCAATAGACTCAAGCATTGAGCGTTGTTGTATTATTTCTTTATTATTTGTTTTTTTATTCCTCTGAGTGTAATGCATTATTTTTCAGCAATAAATGTTGTATAATTTATTTCGGTTTAAAAATATACACGAAGTTCTTGAAATTTGCTTCGTCCACGGTTAACAAATTATTTATTTATATGTTTTTAATATAAGATGCTAGAATAAATTGAAAAGGTTTTGGGGGTGTCCAATGCCAGCAGCTGGACCTTAGATGAATTTAGTTCTACGGTTGGTAAGGTACAATCAATTGGATAATTCATAATTGTGTTGATGCACCAATATATAATATATTGGAAACCACAAATTATAGAAGATACCTCTATATATATGTTTGATTTAATTGGTTCACCAGCCACTATCTAAGTATCGTTTTAAGGGTACAAATGAATTATAATGCTCTAAAAAGGATAATATAGACATGATTATTAGGTACGATTTGAATCCTTAAACCAAGATATTTAATTTTAACACGAAGATATGAAAATTTTAGTTTTTTTTTTCAAATTTTCTTCTTAGGAGACATATTTCTATATTTCATAATTTAAAATTGCTCGTGATTAAAAGATAGGAAATTTTTCATTCATTTATTTCATCCTTTTGGTTACATTCTTCAACAATTGAGGCTATTTTAGAGGAAACTCTAGGTAAAAAATTGTTTTTTAGAGTTTGATTTATTATATTTTGTTTTGTTTGTATTTAAAAGTATGCCAAGAGGAGAGAATTAAAGTGAATGAAACACATACATAGGATTCAATAGAGGTCAACATGGTCGCGTCGAGTAAATCTTATCTGATAGAAGTAACTCTAAGAAAACTTATACGTAAGAAGTAACATGTTTAATTGTGCAAATAATAAGAAATATTACTATACAAAGACCAATTGGTACAATGTTGCTTTAGTAGATAATTTTTATGACAATTAGTGAATTGTTTTAAAGGGCATTTTAGTTAGTCAAAGTGAAAAATAATCCCGTACACACCACATTTTAATTGCATAAAAAGTTTTTGATTTTTATTTATTGTCACATTTACGTCTTTAACATTTTTTTTATCGGATTCTTATATTTAAGATTCTATTAATTAACACATCTTGTTTCTACTAATGATTTTTATATAAAAATTCTACTAGTGTACTTTAAAATGAGGGACAAATATTTAGTCAAAATTTTGTATTTATTTATTTTTTTGCTTATTTAAAATACCAGGAGAAAATAAGTCTTTTTGTTCATTCTTAATAGAATTTTTAGACGGGAAATGTCATTAGAGACAATATGTGCTATTGACTTTTTATGTAATTTAAATGTAGCGTACTTATAAAAAAATGTGATGTGAATATATTTATCATTTATTAAATTGTCTCTCTCTTTCAAATGTCTAATTTACAAAGAGGGAAAGAGGAGAACCTCCTCGAGGGAATTGTACAGCTGTGATGCTAGGAACGGGGAGAGGAATTGGAAAAACAAGGGGGAAGGGATCACGGAAGGTGTGGCCATCGAATGAGATATAATGACGAGGGATAATAAAAAATAGATACATTGAATTTTCCATAAATTAAGGTTTACTTTGATTGTAAAAGGATATTTTCATTTTTTAGAAAAATTGGTGCATTTCGTCCTCAACCTTTCAAGAAAGTATGTAGAAATTTTCTTACCTTTATTTTATGATGCAAATCATTCCCAACTTTAAAAATATTGGCATAGACCATCTTTTTGTTCTCTTTAAATAAAGAAATAAAATCAAAGAAAATATTGCAGTAAGAGTACAAAACTTTTCAAAAAATGCAAATAGATCTCAAAATGAAAATAATTCAAAAAATAATTAACATAAAAAGATTAAAAAAAGAAAGAAAAAACAAAAGAATTTAGGAAAAAAATACAAAAAGAAAAAAAAAACTCCATCTTCCCCTACTAACCTCACCCCCAAATTCAATCACATCCACGACCAACCACAACATCCTTTGCTAACCGCCACCGCCACCCCTGTAAAGTTATTCTTACCACTTTATATTCGTTTCATCGAATAAAAAAAGAAGAAAATAAAAATAGATTCAAAGATTTGAGATTGATTGGCTCATTTATTAGCAGTATAACCAAGTGAATAAGCTAACAGTATGTTTCAGTCCAATCCTCGTCTATCACAATTGGCTCTAGATACACACACTAAGTGTGGGGAACGTACTTTCGGGCTAGGAATGATAATTTGACTCACCGTCCTAGACCCGCCTCGGGTCCCGTTCCGTCTCGGTTATTCGGGTAATAGGAACGGGTCTGGGGGTGGCCTCAATTTTTTTATTAATTTTTTTCAAAATTCATACAATAAACTCCAAATCACAATTTTTGCTAAAAATTGGCTAGATGAGATTTGTACTCAGGTTGAAATTATTAAATTATATAGTTTAACCACTACACCACTATACCATACCCCGATCTTGCATTTTTTTTTTTTTTTTTTTTTTTATTCTTACAAATATTACAATAAATTTCTATTTCCTTAACCATAACATTATACATTCATAATCCTTCAAATTCCAATTATTCCACTCGAATTTGTTTAATTGTTTGTTTTCAGTTTAAAAAAATTAACCGGGACAATGGCAGATCAATGGAGCGCCTGCACCCTGTCCGACCTCACAAATTGACAGGTCGTAGGGGGAGGGGTTGACCCACCCACCCTGGACCCGCACTATTGCCTTCCCTATTTCCAGCACCAATTTTGCTGAAGAACGTGTTAAATGTGTCGTCTTTGCTACAGATTGTTTTATATATAGAGAAGGACAAATTTTTCATATAAAGCCCATAAGGATGAACTCCACCAATTTTGTAAAGGTTGAGAATGATTAGTGCCAAAAAATAAAGGTAAAGTTATTTTTGCTACATTGTTGAAAGGTTGAGATGGAATGCGCCAATTTCCCTTTTTATATTTGTGTCTCTCCAACTTATCATTTCAAAATATTTTATCTCAAAGTAAATGATATTCGTCTTATAAAGATAGATTTACTTCTTTTTTTACATAGATTAAAAAAATTAATTATTATAGTTAGAACATTGAATTTTATTTATATTTTTTCTAATATACACATTCATTAATATAATGATAGTTCATATTTGTTGATAACAAAATACATTAAGGTCATATTAGAAAATTAAAAAATTAATTGCACTCTCAACCAGGAAAGTGAGTTATTCCATACGTCTCATTTATATAGGCTGATTTTGTTTTTCACACGAATTAAGAAATTTTAATTAATGTTATTGAAAAAAAATTTGCAAAGAATTTTTAATTTACCCTTATTTAAGTATTATCAATTCTCACTATATTTGAAACAGTACAAGTTTATTTGTGTTGATAACAAAATACATTTAATAGGGTTATATTAAGAAATGAAAAAAAAAAATCAAATACACATTTCAACAAGGTAAGTTAGACTATAATTTGAGATTGACGATAAAAAAAATCAAACTATATAAATATAGACGGGGGAGTATAATTTAACACAGGTAAATAAAAAAAGTAAATTTATTTTTACAGGATAGAGAAAATATTAAATTGACCTTTTTACTTTTACTCTATGTATAATCAATTCCTCACCCTTAATGGGAACCCATCCCATTTTTTATTTTTTGGTAAAGATCTGTTATTGTTGTCCCTACTTTTATTTATTGACATCATTAAATGCTTACCATGAAATTTGTCAGTAATTTCTTTTATTTACTCTTCTCTATATAGCAAAAGGGTATTAAAGATTTTCAGATTGCAGAATAGAACATGAAGTTTCTAGGAAGGCATATAATGGGGTCATAAATTCAATTCACATATTTTGGTAAAACAAAATAATATTATCTTGGGATTGGACCAACTCTCACATTCATTATTATTTATGGGACCAACTCAATTAAAGCCTCTTATTTAATTGTGCCACATAAGCACTTTTTGACAATTTGTCAAAAAAAGTACTAGATATTGTATTTTGACATTCTTATATTAGAGATGCTCTAAGACACATTAATCCCACTTTTCAAGATTCCTTTTTTAACCATATGTGTTTTAATAAAAACAAATTTATATCTATGTTAAAGATGATATTGAAATTCATCTCGATACAGAATTAGAACTGTTAATTAAACTATGATGAATCCCGAGCTACTCGTTATAATTTTTTTGACATTTAAGATGTTAGGAAGATAATAGCATGAAAATAAATGATAATGGATCAAATAGGAAGTGTGAGCAAGTCATTTCACTATGTGGGCTACGACTTAAAGGCTAAAATGCCTTGCTCAAGTCTCATATGTGCAATTTACCTTTATATCGGATAATTAAGAATCTTGTATAATTGGTTTTACAATTAAGACATTTGATTCATCAAACTTAATATATGTATCACCACATTAAGTTATACATGTTACACATCTTTATATTGACGATTTCTTTAGGAATGTTGATTTATATGTATATGCTTCTAATGAGCAATATGGAATTCTAAAACACGTGCTATTCAGAAATAATTGAGAAAATTAATAAATGAAATATGAGATAGAGAAGATAATGTACTATGGTGCATCTTTACGCATCGTTGTTATTTGTTCAATTGACAAGTGGGATGCACGTGTATTAATCATGTACGTCACATGTGCAACGCTAGCTTGTGCATCTATATACTATATACTGCGCTTAATTCGTATTCTTTTTCTCCATATAGACGTATATAATGGATGAAATTATATGACGTACATATAATCATTAAATTAGAATTGTGATATAGCACTGCAGTGGGTACTAACTTTTTAAAAAGTGACCAATGTGGTGAATGCCACGTGGACAATGTACACCATAATTAGTACCCACTGTGAATGATATATTAAACTATGCATTTTGTTCAATTTGATCACTTCGTTATAATTCCTAGTTTTTTAATAGAATATTCGACATGAAACACCTCTAAGCAGGGCCGGTTCTGATATTTTTGGGGTCCCGATGCGAGGTCCAAAATTTAGGTCCCCAAATCAAAAGGTCATAGTCAACTGTTGGTGGGCTGGACTTCAATATTTTTTTAAAAAAATAGGCCCCTTCAATTTTGACTCACTATTTAATAATAGTCATCGTCCTTATAGAATGTGGCTTGTTTTGCTTTGTTGGACTTCAAACTTTCGTACAAATATTTTTTATTGGACAACTTCAGTAATAAATTTTTTTTTTTTTTTAACAAAAATGGGCCCCCTTCGATTTTGAGCCCGAGGCGGTCGCCTCGCCCAAAACCGGGCATGCCTCTAAGTTTATGCCACGTCAATCTTTCATGTTGAACATTTCATTAAAAAACTAATGGATTCTAATTTAGTGACTTAATTAAAACAAAAAACAATTTTTAAATTTAAATAAAGTATGGTGACTAGTAAGTACAAAGTGCAAAAGTACAACCTAATCAATTCAAATACCTTTTGCCATGCCCATTGTCTAAACAACGGCTATGTCTCCATTATGTATTAGGCCGTGGTCGTATTTAGTACCAAGTTTAACAACTCAAAACATCGAGTTTTAATTAATTATAACATATTTTGATAGACAATATTAAATAAAATTAGACACTACAAAAAAGTTAAATCGGTCAAAAATTAAAGTCTGCCTTAAAATACATATTTTGAATTAGACCATAGAATTTTATAAAACATACATATAGTATTAGACAAATTAGATATTTCAAAGAACAAATGAGTTCCAAAGTTTGCCTTACAAATTTACTCGACTCATATTGAAGAGAATTAAACAATATAAATGTTAAAGCTTAGCGTCTTTTTCATATTTTCTCTCTCTCTCTACACGAATTATAGTAAACTTTCTGTATTTTTTTAAGAAATCCTAAGCCTACACTTAAAAGAGTGAATAATGGAATCTATTGTTCATAATTTTGGTCCCTTTTCTTGTTCATAGTTTTCGTCCATGTAGAACGATGTCGTTACATTGTTCCAAAATCCCCGAGAATCCTTAACTTTAACCATTGAAGGCTAGACATTTGGATTAAGTGCTTAAGCATGGTGCAAAAGGTTTAAAATGAAGACTTATCATTGTCTATTTATAAAATTATTTAAACTATTAATTTTAAAAATTCTGTTGAAGATTATAAGTGCTTACAACTTAGTACTTTTTTGTTAATTTCATGCAATAAAGCACGATTCAACAAAAGTAATGTATATGTTATATTGTCAAGAGCAAAAACAAGTAAAACTATCAAAGTTTTGATTAAATCTATTTTGAGTGGAAAAAACTTGTACTCCTCTCATCCATAAAAAGATAGATTTATTTCTATTTTCTATATAGATTAAGAAAATTTATTTAATATAATTGGAATAATAAATTTTGCTTACGTCTTCTTAATATACCCCTCCATTAATATAATGGTAGTTTATATTTGTTGATAACAAGGCACATTAAATAAGAGCATATTAGAAAATTAAGAAATTAATTATACTATCAATAAAAAAAGTGAACTATAATTTATGACATATGAATAAATAAAGTAAGTTTATCTTTATAGAACTAGAGAAAGTAACATATGTACTAAAAAATGTAGTTTACGAATAACTTTTATCTTTGTCAAAGTTAATGTTGATATCCCAAAAATTTTATTCTGTTTCACTTTATTTTTATAGTGGAATAAGTTTTCTTTTAATACTATGCGTGGGTTTGTTTAATTTATGGATTCAAGTACTTTCATGGCTTGACAATTAAATAGATGGACAATGTTTACGAAGATGTAATGAAAAATAGAGCACATGCAAAAATTTTACAAAAAAAATATGATCTTTATTTGATATTTGTTTGTAACTAATTTTTTATCGTTTTTATTTATACATTGAAATTTAACATTTGTAAATTCTATGCCGATATTTCTGCCATATAATTATGATGCTTCTTCTGTTTATGTATATGTTATTCAATTACAATTGATGGTGCATGGGTGAACACTAGTAAAATTGACAAGACTTCAAATACCAATTACCTTATAAAATAACTTAAGTAAAATCTAAGTTACAGGAATAGACATTTAAAAGTTGATGAATCATAATAAATATTTATAAATAGCAGAGTTGTTTAACAACTGAAATAAACTATTATAATTGAAAAGAATTAACAACTTAAATTAGTATTTACAAGGTGCGGTCAAAGTTAGGCAAACTACGACTACGAATGGTCAGGGGACTAAGTATAACTGTGAGTATAGCTGTGGGCCTTGACATTCTCTCCCATTTGTTTTGGCGACATTTTCATCACCATCATTTTATGATATGTTTCAAGTAGAGATTTAAATGCTCCAATGTCTTTAATTCTTTCCCAAATGATCTCCTTGTTGTATCCTCTTCATTTCACTAAGTACTCATGATGATCTTTTTAGGAAGCCTAGGTAACTAGGTGATCAAGAACAACTTCAGCAACTCTCTTCCTTGTTTTCATGAATTCAAATTCAGGTCGCTTCGGCTTATTCTGGATGCGTCCTCCTTATCTACAAAATATGGTTAGAGTACACAAACATGAAGGACATTGTAGGATTTGCACCATAAAGGAAGTTCTATTCTGCATGCGACTTTTCTAATCCACTTCATGATGGGTAATAGCTCGATATATTTTGGCATCATTCTAGAATCTTTCCCTCTTGTTGACTTATAGTAGTTTTTGTCGAGGAGTTTAACCATCACCAAATCTCCCACATTGAATTTTAGGAAACGATCTCAAGATAACTTCAAGCAATTTTAATATTTTGTTTCATTCTTGAGAGAAGTTCTTAACTTGAGGAGACTTGGTACTTTGATCAATATCCATAGTGTGAGGGAGTAACGGTTGCTGGCTAGTGACAATCTCAAAAGGACTCTTATTGGTGGAAGAACTTTTTTGGACATTGAAGCAAATCTGAACCATGTCCAAAAGTTTCAACCAGTTTTTATGTGAAGTAAAGATAAAGTGCCGCGAAGATATTAGAATTGAAACGCTCCATCAGTTCGTCAAATTGTGGGTGAAAACAAGAACTCATGCTCAAGGTTGAACCAAGAAGTTTGAATAACTTCGGTCCAAAATGTGCCGGTGAATCGATGATCTCGATCACTAACTATATCTTTAAGCATCTTCAGTATTTGACAATGTGCTTAAAGAAGAGTTGTGCGGTCTCTTCAACGGATACATACCTAGGTGCTGCGATGAACGTTGCATATTTTGATAAACGGTCCACCACGACAATAATAGCGCCAAATCTCCAACCTTTGACAAGCTAACAATTTAGTCCATCGATACAAGCTCGAATGGCATAGTTAGGACAGGAAGGGGCTCTATCAAGCCGTCTTTTTCTAATGATTTGGCTTCACCTGTTGACAAACAAGACAAGTTTTCACAAAGTCGCAATATCATCCCTCATTTGTGGCCAATACTATGCACGCTGCAACATTGCAGAAATGCGTTCCTCTCCCTAATGTCCCATCCAAAGCGTGTTGTGGCATTCCGTGATTAAGGATTTTTTCTCAGATTTCCACCTTTTGGTACATAGAAGCGATTTCCATTTGTCTTCAATAGACACTCATCCAACAAGGAATGGCGAGTATTTTCCTGCATGACGTGGTCGAGAAAATAATGTGTTGCATGGACCTTCTCCAAAAGTACCCGTATTCGGTTCCTTGTAGTTGTAATAATATCGCTCCCTGAAAAGAGCGGTCATTGAGTAGATACAGCCAAGTCAACCCATTGACTGAGTGCAATTGCTACATGATTGCTAGAACCAACACGATAGTCCAGCACAAAGTTGAACCCTGAAAGAAGTTCCTACCAACGAGCTTGTTTGCTCAAAAGTTTCGTTTGGCACATGACTTGATTAACAACAGTATTGTCAGTCTTCACAATGAAATGAGACCCAAGTAGATAGTGACGCCATTCTCTGAGGCAATGGACTCCCGCCAATAACTCTTTTTCATGCGCTGAGTAACGATGCTCTGCATTATTCAACTTTCGGCTCTCATGCCACCGAGTGCCATTCTTGCATTAGGACTCATCCGAGAGCATAATATGATGCATCCGTTTGTACTTCGAAAGCTTTAGTCATATCTGGCAAGGCCAACACCAACACCAGATCCGTCCACATATACTCTTTTAGTTTCTCAAAAGCGGCCTGGCATTGTGCCAACCAATCCCAAGCTTTCTCCTTCTTTGTTAATTTAGTTAGTGGCAGCGTGATCTCTAAATACCCATTCACAAATCTTCGATAGTAGTTGACCAACCCGAAGAACGAGTGTACATCATGAATGTACCTTAGCGGTTGCCAATCTTTGATAGCCATAATCTTATTCGAATCCATTCAAACTTTTCCTTGCTAGATAATGTGACTCAAGAAGCTGATTGAGGTTTGGACGGATAATCACTTAGATGGTTTTACATAAAGTTCATTCTCCCGTAATCGAATAAAAACTTTTCTCACATGCTGCACATGCTCTTCCAGAGTCTCATTGTAAATTATGATGTCGTCCAAGTACACCTACACCACCACGAAGTCCCCTAGAAACCCGTGAAGTACCTGATTCATCATTGTGCATAATGTCATCGGAACATATGTCAAGTCAAAAGGCATAGCCTTGAATTCGAATGCTCCATATTTGGTTACTAGTGTAGTCTTCACTTCATCCTTTTTCTTGATTCGAATTTTCCGGACCTTAGATCAATCTTCATATAGTAATTTTCCCATGTTCAAACGGTCGAAGCAATCCGCCACTAGCATAACTAGATAATTGTTTTTCACTTTGTTTTTGTTCAAGGCTCGATAATCACAGCATATCCGAAGAGAATCATCAGCCTTTTCTGAAATATCACTGGAGCTCTATATAAAAATTTTGCAGGTACGATAATCCCACTATCTAGCATGTCAGCCAATTGCTTCCTAAGCTCCTCAAACTCAGGTTGAGCCATGCAGTAATGCGTCCTATCAAGTGGATTGACACCCGAAATAAGTTTAATTTCATGATCAATTGCCCTATTTGGTACCAATCTCATTGGCAATCCGTTCGGCATAACATCTTCAAATACTTGTAGGTTTTGGGATAGGACCAACTGCCTCCTCAATCTCTTCCAGTTAAAGAGTGCACAAAAACAATGGTTCATTTCTCTTGAAGCCCTTACTCAATTGCATGACTGAGATGCTATTTTCACCCATCTTCCAACTAGCGTGGGAATGATACAGAGATTGCTCCCCATCATCATCAACGAATCAAAATATGGCAACATTGCTGTCTTCGTATCCCGAAGAATTTTGATTATCACATAAACAAAATTTTGTTTTAGGTGTATGGTAAACTAAAAAAAAAAAAAAAAAAAAACTTATTATAGAAGAATTTGTACTATTTGGAAGCAGATATTGAAAAGTAGAGAAATCGTAACATCTCAAATTCTATTTTTAGCTTATTCAATTATATAGTATCAAAATAATAATTTTAATTTTAATTAATTAAATTTATTTTTTTTCTACTATACAAACAACAATTTGATGTTGTAATTTTATAAAGTTTGAGATTTCATAAATTATCATTTTTTGTATTTTAAAATAACTATAGTGAATGCATTAGAAAAATATTTGATAATATCATATACTGTTATAAGTAAAAATAAATTTTATAATACAGACAATGATAATAATGAGGAAAATTTGTACTTTTGGTTTCCAACTTTTTAAATCTATTACTTAATCTACAACAACCAATTTTTATAGCATCAGATATCCATAACATTTGCAATTTGTTGCAAATTACGTCTCCATTGACATATTTTAACGAATTTGTCATCCTCTTTAAATAAACAAAAGGTTAATTACACTAATCATCACCATTCATTCAAGTTTGTAATAATATCATCTCCATTCAATTTTTTTAGCAGATATCATCCACATCCTTCTATTTATTCGTACAGATGATCCCCAAATGATTTTTTTTGACAATTTTTTCCTTGAATTAAATAAATTAAAATGATAAAAAAAAATACAATGGAAAAATTGTAGTTCGAACCCTAACCTCTTAAAAAGTATAAATAAATCTTAAATATTTTTATTTTTTGTTTTTCATTATACAAAAAGATATCATTATAGTCAATGTTTATTTCTATAATTCTACACAAATACAATAAAATAGTTTTTTTTTACCAAACACTAAAATGTTAATTTTAAAATATACAATAATATTGAAACAAAAATTTATCAAATATTTAACTAATTTTTCTACAGCTAATTTCTTAAAATCACAACAATACAAAATCAAATATTACTCATAAATGAACAAATAATGTAGTCTAACATTTATAAATGTTACATAGAGTTAAGGATGGCAAAAAAAATCCATGACCCAGATAATCCGGGCGGGTTTTTCCGCCCGCTGACCCGCCCCCACCAAGAAATTTTTTTTTTTAAAAAATCATAAAATGGAATACAAATTAAAACTTTACTAGAAATGGACTAAAGAAGAATCGAACCCGGGTTGAAATTATAAACTATAAATCTCAACCATTACACCACAATCCCATTCTTGATTTATTTTTGTTTTGTTTGCTACAAATATTTAAAAAAAAAAAAAAATTATTTTTCGGTTTTTTATTAAAAAAAAAGGAAAATTTTTTTTTCAGAGGCGGTTGGCGGGTCAAAAGATTGACCCGCCCGCCCATGACCCGCCCCCATGGGGGCGGGCGACTCCGCCTTTAACCCGGACAGTCCCCATTGCCATCCCTACATAGTGGTTATATCCTGCTCCTTGGGGCGGGTTACAATCACCCACACGACGTGGAGTCCTCCACGTCGTGTGGCCATTGTAAAAAAAAGATGTCATTTCGTGGTCGTCCCATTTGAAGTAACATAGATTTTTCAAAAAAAACCTCGTTTTTTTCATTCTTCAAATCATGTAGTCCCATCTTACAAAAAAAAACATTGTTTCTTCCACTGCCCCATTTCTGCCGTTCAGTGGTCTCTCCGTTCACACCCATATTGCCGACGACATTTGAGCTCCCTTTTCCGTCCAAGCGGAAAATAAAAATTAAATGGTTCATACATAATAATTCATTCTTGCAATCCCATCAACAATAAAAAATTCATTCCAGCTCAAAGTTTATTTTCCACTAACAGCAAAACAAAAAAAATATACATTTCAACTCAAAAGACCACATTTCAATCATGGTGATGGCAAACAAACATTTTGGAAAAAAAAAAAAGATTTCACTCAAAAGGCAAAAATCGGGTTTGGTGGAAGAGATGGGTTGTTCTCTAGTTAATTTAAATTCCCGATTCACATGGATACTTCACGTCACGCCGGTCAAAGAACTTACCTACCCGAAAGTTTGCGGTTGGGTCTTCACCGCAGTCGTAAGTTGGACGGAAAAGGAGCTCTAATGTCGCCGGCAAAATGGGTGTGAACGGAGAGACCACCGAATCGGAAATGGGGGTTTTTTGGGGGCAAGGGAGTTCGGAACGGTGATAACCCACGATTTAAAAAAGAAAAAATGGAACAACTGACATGAGCTACAATGTAGCCGAAAAATATACACCAAATGGGTTGATCTCCGGTGATAACCCACGATTTCAAAAAAAAAAAATGGTGCAGCTGACAGGGGCTTCGAAATCATCGAGAAAAATAGCCCAAATTGGCTGCTTTAATCTGATGGGAAGATGGCTGTGGGACTATGGCAATGGAAGAACGAAGAAACGAGAGTTTTTTTTTTAAAAAAAAATTATGTTATTTCAAATGGGGCAGCACGAAATGGGGCAGCATATGGGCTGTCCCTTTTTTTTTCTTGCAATGGCCTACTGCTGATGTGGAGGATGCCATGTCAGCCGTGGGTGATTCCATCACCACTCGTGTTACATAATATATGTGTCTAATCTAACAAATTATTAATATCAAATTAACACTATTAAATACTTAATTGTAAATTAAAGGAGTGCATCGCTCCTTCAATCCAGTAGTTACGGGTAAATGGACCATCTTCGTCTCTTGTTCTCACTTACTTTCTCTCTCCTCTCTCTTACTATTTCCACGCAAAAATACAAACAAAAAATCAAGAAAACTATTTATGAATAACTTATTCTCTCTCTCTCTCTCTCTCTCTCTCTCTCTCTATACACACACTGACACACGAACGCAAATGCATGTATAAATACATCTTCAACCTTTCACAACCCTTCACATGCTTCTTCTAGTCTTCTCCTGAAATCACTTCTTTCTCTCTCTTCTCTCTCTCTGTATGTGTGAATGCATAGCATTTGATCAATCAGTTTTATTATCTTCAACAAGTGAGATTTTAGTCAACAATGGCTGAGTCAAGTGGCCATTCATTCTCTTCATCATCGTCACTATCATCCGGGCTAAATAAGCCCACATGCACAAAGAATTCAGGCCCGAAACATCAGCCTAAGCGAGGCAGAGATGAAGGAATCAATGGCAGCAATGGCGAAAAAAGAAACAAAACTGGTATCGACAACAATAATAATACTAATAGCAAGCATCCGGTGTACAGGGGAGTGAGAATGCGGGCTTGGGGAAAATGGGTTTCCGAGATACGGGAGCCCCGAAAGAAATCTCGGATCTGGCTCGGAACCTTCGCGAACCCGGAAATGGCGGCCGAGCACACGATGTAGCAGCTGTCGCCATTAAAGGCAGCAACGCCATTCTCAACTTCCCTGAAATATCCAACTTGCTGCCGCGTCCCGCCACGTGCTCCCCACGCGACGTCCAGGCCGCCGCCACCAAAGCCGCTTACATGGACCACCTCCACCCCAACCGGACGGAAGTGACTTCATCCCTACCCTCGATGACATCATCTTCCTCCTCTTCATCACTTGTCTCGACCGTGACGTCATCACCAGTACAGTCGGAGGATGTTTCGACAGAAAGCGGGGAGGCACCGGCCCAGGAAGAGTTGAGCGAGATAGTTGAGCTGCCGAGTTTGGAGGAGAGTTACGACTCGGTGGAGGCGACGCCGGCGGCGGATTTCGTGTTCGAGGATGATATGGGTTGGGACTATAATCACCCGTGGTTGCACACAACTTTAGAAGATTGTGGGTTTTTTGGAGATAATATGATTGAGAATATGATTTCTGGTAATTTTGAAAGCCATTTATGGCAACATCATTGCTGACAATATTTTGAGAAAATGGTGTGTTTTTGCCTATAAAATTCTTTTTTCCTTTTTTCATTTTTGACCATTTTGGCTTTAAATTTTTCTTTTTAATTATGTTAAAATTAAAATTATACTTGCCTTGCATGATTGCATCTCAAGTTCTTAATTTGTCTTCGTCAATGAATATAATTATTGCACATTTCAACACAAGAGTACAATCAACTCGACATTTTAATAGTTATTTGTTTCTTAAGTGCTTGTTTGGTACAGATCTTAGGGTGTGTTCCACCAAATATGTGAGAAAATATTTTCCAAGAAAGAAATTAAACGCGCTTTTGGGTGATTGTATATTGAAAATCATTTTCATTTTTCATGTTGTGACAACATTTTCCATTGGATGTGACATGGAAAATGTGCAATCAGTGTGTTTGATTCAAACATTTTCCATGAAAAATGTCACTTCAATGGAAAATGTTGTCAAATCCAACACTTTTATTTTCCCACTTTGGTGTTTGATTGATTGGAAAAGAAAATATATTTTTAAGTGACAAAGATTTAAAGTATGAATTTGCTTCTTTCTTGAAAATTTTTTCTTACCTAGATAGTGGAATTTATTTTCTCACTTCCATGAAAAATATTTTCATTTTCCACCATTTTTCCATGCTACCAATCAAACACACCCTCAATGGATTTTTGGTTTTTCATTTTTTTACTTTTGAGAGAAAATTACCAAAATAGTCCTTTGCTTTCTAAGGTAGTAGCAATATTTGACTAGAAAATGGGATTATTTTGATTATTTTCTCTCAAAAGTCAAAAAATAGAAAATTAAAAATCCATTAAAATCTATATCAAACAAGCTCTAAGAATATCGAACTGTATCTCATCTTTTTTTACCAAATATGCTACGAATAATTTCTTATGGAGTAGAGTGTCACTATACACATGGTTATAACTTTATATTCTTCAGATGTCATTATCTTGTTTGTTGTTATAATATGGTAATTTAATTAAGACTGATTAATTGAGCTTCTTAATTAATCCAGTTTACTTTTGCATTATTACGAACATTAAACATTTTTCCCTTTTACTTTTGTTTATTCTCTTCTCTCTTAAAGCCAATTCTGAACTTTGTTTTCTTGTTTTCTTTTCTACTTTATTTGACCACACATTCAAAGAATCCATAAGCCAAAATGTACAACAACAAGAGGTAACTAAATAAGCCTTTCTTACCTATTCTATGTGAATTAATCATTAGTTAATCGACTTTAAATTTAACAAAAGTTAATCGTAAAATGAGTTCAAATTTATTGATGTTGTTAATTACAATCTTAGAGAGTTTTTCTACTATAGAAAGAAAAAATACTTAAATGTCTGTGTGTCACTACGTCTTTTATTTCTCCTCTTACAAAATTATCACATCCAAAATTTATTGATCGCTTCCATTAATTTCTCTAATTCGATCATCTCCCTCAACTAATAATCTCTAAAATCTGTTCGTCGTTTCAATCTATTATTATAATAGAATTTACAATCAGATTCTCACCGAAACAGTATACTAGTATTGTTACTGTTTTGGAAAGGTACATATTTTACTTTTTTGTTATTGTAGTTGATTTAGACACCTCATTGAATACATTTAGCATAGCCACATCTATATGGAATGCAACAGCTTTGATACAGCTGGCTAAGAGGGTTCTCCGTAGTTATACACTGACAGCCGCTCTTTCGCATATGTCATGTGCCTACCCTTTTCCCTAAGATTCACACCCCACACGCACCCCACCTCACACATACACACACACACACACACATATATATATATATATGTATGTATGTATACCGGGAGCCCACATTTAGTATATGATTTTATTTTTTTCATATATTAATTCAATACAATTTTATTTAGCTCTCGTCCGTCTGAATTTGTCCAGAATGTTTACTATGTAACAGTGGACACGAAAATTATAAAATTATAAATTTTCTTTTTTTATTTTTAATATTGACGTTGTTATCAAATAATGAAAAATAGACGTTATTTTAAAAAGTTAATTTTTGGGGTCAAAATAGCCTTCTTATTGTTTAAAGGTATTTAGAAAATTTCACTTTTATCCTCATTAAAATATACTTTTATCTTGGTTAACAGCAATGAAAATAATTATGCATTTTCTTCTTTCTTGTGTGTCTTCACTTACACACAAAATTTAATTAATCCAACCCTAGAAATCAATTCCTACAATATTCACTCTTAAATTCCTTAAAGTTACTACTATATATGAACACATATTATTTTGTATAGAAAGATGAAAATGAACAATCTTAGACCGTCAGTGGAAACTTTCAATTTGGAGTATAGTAAGGGCAGAAGAAATTTTCAATGTTGCAGTGAAATGAGTAGAGAAGGAGAAGAACATCAACAACAAAATTACCAGGCTGGACTGTCACTGTTATTGAGAGACGAAAGTTATAAGAACGAATGATATCAAATATTTCATTAGTCCTAACTATAAATGATAGATACCAGGAACACTTTACTTTAAAAAGTAGACAATTTTATATTATGAAAAATTAATTAAAAAAACACGATTTCTTGTGATAAAATTTTAAAACAAGGTTATTTTTCTTTTCTCCTCGAGTCCTTCTTGGTAAGGGATAAAAATACACTAGTTGGATTTGTAAATGAAAATCATTCCCCGCCCCCCCACCCCCATCCAACCAATTTAGAACCTTTCTTTTCCAGGGAAAAAAAAAGTTCGATGGAATTGAAGGGGACCCAAATTCATTTTAAATTATTTCGAAAACAAATCACAAGAAAATTGAGAAAACCCAATTTTTCTGAATCATTTTAAACTATCACTTTCAATCGTCTTTTCAAATCAATAAAATTCATTTGTTTTTAGAACTATTGATTTATTCGTAAATATTTCTAGAACACAATATTTTCTTCTTCTTCTTTTTTTTTTTTGCCCTTTTTTCTTTTGTAGGGGTGGGGTATGATGGGGGATGGGAGTCTCCTCCTACTGTTAGCCAGGCTCATTCATTCAACCACCAATGTATATATATATATTAGTAAAATTAAAACATAATATTTTTTCAATTTTTTTTTCTTATAAGCATTGATGAATGAATCAGCAGGCCCTATTCAACCTATTTAATTTTTTTAATTTATTAAAATGCTTAAGAACAATCTTTGCTGAATAATTTGATATATAAAATATCCTCTATATAGATGTAGACAAACAAGTCAAGACCCAAATTATGAAAAGAATTTGGAGGGTTTGTTAGAATTTCATGTCACGTTTAATTATTTAATTAATTGAATTGGACAAAACAATTATGATTTTTAATACGCAACCCTTCTTATAATTAATATTTTATTAATTGCAGAATTATTGTATTTTTTCTGCTCTTGGCCCATGATCGTGGCGGTGAAATAATAATAGAAAAATAATGCAAATAAATATTAGGGCTCAACTATTTTTGGTCAAGATGGGGATAAAGGTACAATAATATTACTTATTTATTTTATTAAAAAAATTAAATAAATACAATTCAAATCATATATATTAATTAATATCCATGAAGTGCTGTTCCACAAGGGGACTTCATGAACAACAAACCGATTGAATTGGTAGGTAGTGAACAAAATGGTTGCCTACAAATTGTAATTGTTAATTTTGCTCAATTATAAATAAAAATTTATTCACAAACTCATCTATAAAATGAGATAAAAATGAATATTTCTCTATTTTGGGTCCTAGTACTATTGGAAATCAAATACGAATGATAGATATTGGAATTATAGGAGCATCTCCAATGCTTCAATGAATTGCTTAAAAAAAAAAAAAAAAAAAATTGCCACCGAAGCAGAATGGATATTGTTGAAAATAATTCCTTCTAAATGCAATTTGATAGGAACTTTATTAAACCGATGTCGCAAAGAAAAAATATATATTGTCAAGAACTCCGACTAAATTTAGAAACTTTGTTAGACGGAGTGACTTAGCAAAATTTATATTTTATATTCAAATTTAATGTTATTTTATTTTTATTTTAAGAAAATGAAAGACACTTATTCATTAGACATCAATATCACGTCGACCAAAAGTCTTTTAACTTGCACAACACCTAGATAGCGATCCATAAAATATATTGGAGGAGATGCTTTAATGATATACATAGAAAATTTTATATATTTAAAAGAAAATAAATTTGCAGGTAGATATGTTTTAAAAAGTATAACGACTATTAATATATTCTTTAATACTATTTAATACTGTACAATCCACTTTTCAAATAAGCGGTTAGAATTTATCTATCGAACTATCTGTATTTTTTATTTTTATTTTATAATTTGTTTTGACTTCAATGATATAGTCAACATGAAGCATTATATGTAAAAAGGGTTAGAGAAAAGCGAAAGTTGCCCCCCTATAATGCAGTCCATCAACAAGAAGAGAAACAATATTATACTATAGTTCTTCTTCTTCTTTTTTATTTTCTTTTTTCTTTTTTTATCATAATTAATCAGTTGACACTTTATTAATTCATCCGTGTCAAGCTTCAAGTCCACTAAACCCCAAGATATATTACTAAATCTAGGTAGAGTTTCCTCTACCATTTCTACTTGTATACTTTGATCGTCTCATCTTTGTTTCGCGCTTATTTAGTAAAGTATTTTATAGATTATAAGTAGTAGATCATAAAAAATATATAGATAAAAATTATAAGTCTTATATAATTATTGATAAAAATAATGTTTGACTAATTTATAAATATTTATAAGCACTCCAAAACATAGACGAAACTTAAAGATTATACAACACTGACTATCGTAAAAATAAATAAATCATTTTTCGTCTTCAATTCTTTTTGCAATCTTGCCTACAAACTTACCACAAAAGAAAAGTTTTTTGAACAACACGAATGTATCTACTACCTATTCTAGGTTTCATTCGATCATACATTCTTTGTCAAATCAAAACCAATTTAAATTCTTAGTCATTCACTTCCGAAATATGCCACCTCCTTGCCCTCCAATGGCTCTCTTAGCGATAGGATCTTTAACTTTCTTTTATATTTCCATAAATATGTTATCTTTAACATTTTGATTTTGTAACATTGTCGATGATCAGTGGACGTTTTCATTTACTTGACCATAAAAAAAAAAATAAAAATCAATATTATATAAAAAAAAATACAATAATTCTCTATCAAGTATCAACACAGCTGTCAGATGAGAGATGATCAGATAACGAGTACCCAACTTCTTCCCTCAATTGCTTATCTTCTCTTCCATTTAATTATTATAATTTCTCATTTTTTATAATATAAAATAATATTTTTCCCATCTGTCTCTATTTATTCGTTGTGTTTTCATTGCAAGCTCACATACAGCAATTAATACTCTCTAACATGCTGAATTTTAGTATTTTATTTGGTTGGAGACAGTGAAACCTTAAAAACTACCAAGTCAATTAAACCTATGATACATACGACAAGTCAAGGACAAATTTTATCTTTATTTAAGAGAAATATTTTAGTGAGACGATCTTATATGTACATGTGGTACGATCGCCCACTCAAATAACAACACCTTGGACCCTAAACCACACAAGTCACTACATCTTGGATGCCGAAGTATCATGACTTGAGTGGTTTAAGATTCGATATGTCGTGATTTGAGTAGATATTCCTAGTAGAACAGTCTTACTGAAGTATTTCTCGTAGTTTAGAGTCGAAAATAATTATAAGTCAAGGAAGTGATTCCCTCTCCCATATATACAACTTCTTTTGGAGGTTAAATACATATAGATTACGAATTAGTACCGTTATTTTTCTTTACTACAAGATCATGATATGATATAATGAACGAATATCTCGTAATTTTTTTTTTTTTTTAAATTTTATTGTTTAGGGTGTCCATTCTTGCTACATTAAATTAGTCAAGGTGAGACATAATTTAAAAAAACAAAAAAAAAAAAAACCACGTAACTAAAATTACTAATAGCCCTATTTATTTATTTTTCAATTTGAACGTCCTAACTATTATCTTAATTTTGTTACGTAGATAAGCTGGAGACACCCGATTAAATAACATAATTAATAATTTATTTTGTATAAGATTGTTGTGCAATCACAGTGGCACTTTAATTCACGAGTTTGACATTTTGGATTTAAGCATTTCAATTAATATTTTTAATTAAAATAAAGAAAAATAATAAGGTGCATAATCCCATAACTAATTTGAATAATCGCCACCGTTAATTTACAAATATAAGTGAAATTTGGGCGGTTTGACCTTCTTCCATTAATTATTTCTTAATTTTTATATTTATATATAGTACATGTTGCTTGCTGCCACGCTTACGCATAAATCACGTGATTTGTAATAAATAATAGTCATTAATTAATCACTAAATTTGATGCAAAGGCAATAAGATTTGTTGTTGAATTCTAGTTGCATATTAAAATAATTAATTAATGATTTACAGTGAAATTAATCAACAAATCATTCTCTTACATTAATTTAATTATGATTATCGTACAGATTCGAATGGAAACACATTGTTTAAGGATACATGTAATGTAAATTATTATAAATGTTTCCTATTCCAATGCATAAAAAAGATCCTCTATGCTCTCTAATTGACCGATCGAGGTTGCTTGTATTTGCAAGTTAATGGATATTTAATTCATTATTTCGAATTATAATGAATGACTTTAATTTTAATTTTTAATTTTTTAATTTTGGGTTGTTACATAATTAGAAAAAAATTATAGTGACATGCTTACATCCTTAATTATTTGCTTATATAGTAATTGAACTCTTGTTCTAATTTTTATATTACTTAGGACCCGTTTGATATATGATCAATGGTTAAAGATAATGGATAAAATTTGTCTTATCTTGTTTGGGCATAATTGATGTCCAGATAATTTTTTATCTAGATAAAAATTTAAATAAAAAATGAGGATAAATTTTATCCTCAGAAATAAGATGACATATTTTTTTTTATCCGAATAATGATTCACTTATTTTTTTAAAAGAAAAATATAATCTTTATAATATATAACAAATATATTTTTTTAACATTCATACCAGGGATGGCAAAAAATCATCACATCTCATCCCGCATCCCATCCCCCAAAAAGGCGCATTATTAATAATCGTATGGGGACTAGGATCATGGTTCCCGTCTCGAATACCTCAAACCCACCATGAACCTTTTTATTTTATTTTATTTTATTTTTATGTTTTAAAATTTAAATTTTATTTAAAAATAAAATTTAATATTAAAAATTAATTAATTAATTAATTAAATATAGTAATAAATGAGGATTTTTCAATACTTGCACCTGCTCTTTCCCCTACTTTCCAAAAATCTCCGACGGATGAAGATTGTAATGGCTGCCCAGGCCCTACCTCGTTGCCATTCCTAATCCATACTATAGAATAATATCCACCACCTGCCATGGCCGCCACCACCGCCATCGCCACCGCCACCGTCCTCCGCCACATTCTCCGTCACCGCCATTGCAACCACCGCAGCCCACCACTATCTCGATCGGCCGCCCACCCATGCCGCCGCCGCCGCCGCCACCACCGCCGCCGCCGCCACCACCATCACCACCACCCTCCGTCGCTCTATCTATATTTTTTTCTTATTTAATTTTTTTCGTTTAATTAAGAATAAAGGTAGAATTGTATTTTTTTACGAAAAATGGACCTTTTGATAGTTACTTTTTTCATTCTTATACATATCTGAACCAAACAGGATAACAATAAACTTATTATTCATATATCTATTATTTAGATAACTTTTATATAGATAAATAATTTATCCACCAACCAAACTGACCATTAGATTAATTGCTTATTTGACAAAACATTTTGTATAATATAAACTTTTTGTTCAGATTGATCCTGGAACCGACTTTGACATTGGTTTACTAGGCTTTCAGTTGCATTTTTTTTTTTTTTTTTTTTTTTTAGAAAAAAATGCTATCTATAGTTTTGATATATATCATATTGTGTTGCTATGAATATCTTTAATTTCATATAAACATAAAGTTTGTAGTTTGTTTTGATATTGATGAAAATTAACTAATGTTAAAATTTTTTACGTATTATATTCATATTCATATAATTATTGCTCACTTTATATTGATGTATAGTTATGTCAAAATTCTAAAAAACGTAAAGTGTGACTAAGTGTGGAGGCTAAGTTTCAAGCTTTTTGAACCTAAGGCGAGGCTTAGGCGTAGGTGAGGTATGAGTGAGGCGTGAAAAAGTGTTTTCTTATTTTAATTTATTTTAAATATTAAAAAAGATAAAAAAATTTTTTTAACTTTTCTAGGCTAAATAAACGCAGCTTAGGCATGACTAAGCGAGACTAGGCGAGGCTTAGGCGTCTTTTTGACCAAAAGACGCTACGCGGGAGCTTAGAGAGGCGTGGAGTTCGCTTGTGCTTAATAAAACACCGAGTAACAAGTAGTCACAATTGAACTCTTCATTTTTTATTTTTTCTGGTTAATAACTTCCCTGGATTTTAAAACGTTAATTACTGCACTCCATCAAAATGGGTTGAAAAAAATAGTATACATTTATGTAGGATAGCGAAAAGCACGTTAAACCCAATTTCTACAGGCCCTATCCTGAACGGGGCAATGATTCTCCGCTTAATTGGATTTTCAGGACGGAGATGAGAATGTGTTATCCACCCCGCGACTTGCCACATGTATTTAAGACTTGATATGAATATGAATTTGTGAATAGATACATATGGTAGCAAAAAAATAAAAAAAATAAATAGAGCATGGGATTGCCCTGCCCCTCCCTACCCCACCTTAAGCAAGAATAGGGGTGGGGCAAGGGGGAAAATTTTTCCAAACGGGACGGGGGATGGGAATGGCCATCCCCTGCCCCTGCCATGTTGCCATTTATCCGTTCAAAACTATGTGTGGAAAATGGAGCTCCAAGTGACTAAATTAAGAAAATTTTGGACGTCAAAACAGGGTGAAATTACAATATTCTAATTTGAGACTGAATATTTAAATTTACTGGACTTCAATTTCTTTTTAAAAAATGCAAACCGAATTAATTATAAAAAAATACTAAATCGTTAAATGAAATCTTGATTTTAGCAATATTACCACCAAAATTATCTATTTGGTTGTTTTATTTTGTTATTATCCAATAATATCATCAAAATTGAATTCAAAATTTAAATCTTGTTCAACAAAATCAAAGTGTTCAACAAATATGTTGAAATTCAGATGAACTATCCAAAAATTTCATTTCGAATGTGGTATTGTTGCTAATGGATGGAATACAATAGTTTGTCCTTCTAAATATAATACTATTCGGTAATATTAACACGGCACAAGATGCACTCCATGCGAATGCATTAACAATGTATAGCAATAAGAACTTGTATCAAGACATAAATTGTTAGTTTCTTCTTCTAGTGTTTAGTTGTATGTGCCATTTTAGGGTGGAGGAATAACACATAATCCTGCTTTTGGATCTTGAATTGCTACCATTTCGAGTATTGTCATAACCAAAAATTTGAAAAAATGCAAAGTGAGATTAGAAATTAAATGACACTTAAAATATTATAAAAGAAAAATAGACAAATTCAATAACTTGCAAGACCTGACTTAAACAAGAAATATGAATATTATCTTTCGACAATCAAATTTTCATGTAGAGTTTGTCTCTTCTATGATTATAAATAAAAATAAGTTATAAAATTAGATTTACAATAAACAACTGAAAATCTCAGAGATAATGTAAAAAAAGTAGGGTTTGATAGAGTCCGAAAATGAAAGAGATGATATATGAATTGAAATTAAAGATAAGAGACTATAAATATGGTGATTTTATTATTGTTCGTTAATTTAAGAAATTTTTGTTATTTATTCCTTTTAATTCGTAATTAATGAAAAAATTGATTTTTATTTTATTTTATATGTAGTCAGTAATTTTCAAATACAATTATAGGGCGATCGATAAATATTTTTCAAAATTTTAAGACAAACTTAACAGTTAACATATTTCACTTTTTCAATTAAAACTAGGTAGGTGACCTAATATTCTCTTTTAGAAATGCATCAACTTGGGCCTGGGTCTCAGTGTGGGTCTGGGCTTGGACTAAAGACAAATTAATTATTTTATAAAAAATAATTAATTAAGTTTTAGTCTTTTAATGAGGTGTTGTTACATGAACCTTATTTTCCCAGTTGTACTAATTTATAATAATAAATAAATAATAGTAATAAATTAGATGATATTTTTGCTACAGGGTACATCATAAAGCTCCCATGTCACTGCAAAAACCTCAATCTTTCCTCTGAACTACCAACACAAAGAAACAACTTACGAGAATGTTTTGCTAAGCTATAAAAGTTTGCTTATATGTAAATAAAGAAGATGTAAAATGAGTATTTATTTATTAATTAAAACTGGAAATGAGTAAACTCTTTAATATGTTTAAAAGCCACTTTTAAAGTTAACCAAACATGTTCGAAAACTTGAATTTAGATAGAGAGTAGGTCGAACAAACGGTCTAAGTCATGACCGAACGACGTTAGCGTATTTAGTTATAGTATTTGTACTTATGTTATGTTTATATTGCTTGAAAGGTAGAATTATCATTTTACTTGTTTAGATGGGATAATTTAAACTTTTTGTTTATTAAACTATTTAAACTCTTGTATTCTCTATTTTGTAAGATATATATTTTTGATTCTTCAAAACCCTAACCCCTTTTGCTATCTTGTTTTCAATTTTGGTTAGATTTACAAACAACAATAACACTATCATTGAGAAGTTGAAGATCCGAGGATTATGACATATATTTGTGATTGGGCGATTAAGCTCAATAAACTTGACTCAGAAAATTCTGTCAATAAAATTATTTGTAATAAAATTTTCTAAATTTTAGGAGGCTATACGTAAAAGTCTAATTTGATTACAAGTTGAGCTGGCTCTATGTATTCGATTGAATCATTTGCACGGTGAATTATTTTATAGATAATAAATTGTAGATTTTACGAAATGTATAATTAAAATAATATTTGAAACGTAAAAGTTAAAACCTACTGATCAAAATTGAATCGAGTTGCCGACAAGTGTAATCTCATTAGTACAAGATGAGAAATAGCAACAGTTTGAGGCTTGAAATTCTCTGTCCTTAAAAATAAACAAATATATTGTCGGCATTGCAGGTGACTACACACTTTTAACAATTAAACCAGTCAACAGTCCTCTGTGAGTGGGGTCTAATCTACTTTTTACGTAGACAGAAAGGGGGTCATAGTCGTAGTAACCTTTTGCAGAGAAATTAAACTTTTTGTCCCTAATTATTTCTTCTTCAAATTTTGCGGCTTGACGAAATTTTAGATGGTTGAAAGGCCAAAATCAAAGGATGTTCCACCCAATGTCAAAAAGCTCCACAAACGTTGTTTTCATAAATGAATGAAATGTTAACATATTGTTAAACTGCAGTCTCAATAAAATGAAATTTTACACTTGGCAAACCCCACCTCTCGGCAAATCCATGTCAAATATATAGTTGATTTGAACACTCTAACCAAAACGAATCCTATTTTGACTATTACCTTCACGATTACTATGTTCTCATACGCAAGAACATCCTCGTTAGCCAGCTTTTATTGCCCCATTTCCATCTACTCTAAATTTATCTCAAACTCCATCCCCGAACATAGCCCAAGCCCAAAGACGAGACTACATTAAAGATGACAAATCTGCAAGAACTTAAAAAACGAATTTGATGCTGGAAAATATTCAAGTCGAGTATATTGCAATGTTATAAGAATTGGATTGGACATGTCGGTTCGACTTGGAAAATTAAAAATCGGTCTAAAATTTAGTCTAGTTATATTAGAACCTATAAAAATAATTTTGTAATTGGACATCGAGTCAACCATTTCACCTTTAATTCTTTACTTTTTCTAGTTGAATGTTTGTGTTGTCAAAGTTGTTTGTTAAGAAGTACTTAGACAATACAATCATGGATAGTTGAAAGGTTAGCGTAATTATATACATTCTGTCTTGTAATTAGTTATCGAGATATAATTATCTTAATTACATCTCTTTATTTGAGAAAAAGAAAATATATAGACAGAGGAATAAGTGATGGAATTTGATTAAAATCTCAAGTTGATACAACAAGAAATTTCATTTTTAACGATGAAAATTTTAGTCTTGTAAAGTCTCTCGACAACCATTTTTCGATTAAATAATTTAAAAATAACTTTTTACGACAAAAAAATACATCGTTAAAAATAAAATTTCTTGTAATCCTATTTGTTAACGTCATGTCTCACCAAACCACTGTGATGGTTTGTACCATAAAGAATAATCCCAAGATTAGAGGACTCTAATGAGGGATAAAAGGTGCCATCAACTTTAATTTTCAGCTACCCTAAACATTGATTGCTGACAAAAGTTGCACAAATGTCGAAATTTTATGAAGTGACATTACATACATATCTTGTTTAGTTAATTTTGTTTAATTATCATCTAGCTTGTTTAATCAAATCGAGATTATTCTTAATGTCTTGACGTTGAAATTTGTCAATACTTCAAATAGACATAAAATTTTCAAATATTGTTATTTTCTGACATCGGTTCACAAACTGACTTGCAAAGCAACACACTTCTAATATAATGCACCGAAAACACGAACACGAACACGAACACGAACACGAACATATAATTATACTCGAGTAGTTATCGAAATTCTGTGAAATTTTAATCCTCAGCAGTTATCATACATAGACGACTGTGAAATTTATCATTTTATCCCCAAAAATCATAATTTGAACAATTATGTTCATCTCCAATAACCCTAGTCCTGTCAATTCGTGAAAGAGAAAGATTGAAATTAGGGGGGAAAATGAAGACAACATTGGAAAAATGGTACATTCAAATATGGCCCATAAATTTAGCTTATCAGACAGACAAGGTATGTTTTGTCTAGTAAAGAAAAAGAAGTGGGTGAGTATCTTTCATTGAGCCACACCATGTACGTACTTGGCCCTCTATTTGCATGGCTTCTATGTCGACACATCTTTGAATAATGGTTAAAAAGTAACAATATGTTTGTTTAAACTTAAATTAAAATTAAAGTTGATTAAATAAGTCAAAAATATATTTTTTATTCATACATTTCGTAGGATCCACAATTTACTATTCACTTATTATCTCACACATTTTATAAAACCCAAAATTTATATATATTTAAAAATTATTTTAGCAATGTCAAATATATATATGTAGTAATGGTTAGGGTTTTAATCAACTCGAATTAATTTGAATTATATGACTAATTAAACCATACGTAGATACTAATTAATACTATACGAGTAATTAGACTTATCTTTAGTTATTATCATTTTGAGAAATTGTTTACACTTCATTAAAGAAATAATGATGTGTTCGATAAATAGTATAAGAAAAAGATAGAAGAAATACAATAAACAAAATTTTAAATTTTTTTCTTCTGTAAAATTATCGGATAGCTAACATGTTCCAAAAGAAAATAAAAAGTACTGAGAATAATCTAGTACATGATCATGTCAATTTGGCAAAGGTGACAACAATTTAAACTCGTGTAAAATGAGTCTATGTAGGGTATTAAAGATGGGTAACTTTATTTTTATTTTTTTATTATAAGACACGTAAATATATCGACACTTCACGTGTAAGATTGTGACAAGTTGACAGTGGTGTTTTTAATTAACTTTCAAATCAAATTTAATTAGTTACTAACTTTTTTTTACTTTAGTTCATCTCAAATTTGAGTGGACAATTTGAAGTTCTACATTGTTGGGAATTAAATACTCTAATTCTATGTCATCAATAGCAAAATATCGTAAAAAAAAATAGACACATACAGAATACGCAAATTTTATAGATATTTGTCTTAATATGACATCATCTTTCCACTGTTACAATAATTACTCGCGTGTAATTGTGTGAAAGGCAATAATTAAGCAATTTAACATATGTCTCAATTAGTGTCAAGATTAACCATTTATACGGCTTCAAATTCATCCTCTAGAATTTGCAATGAGAAATTGGTCAAAAACGTCCACAACGTATGAACTCGGTCTTGTGAAATCATCTTTACTCACAAATTTTGGCAATTACATCCCTTACATATCATGTAGTGCTAAATCATCATTTTGAATCGGAATCCATCCAATATTCCGTTAAACATTTGAGACTTTGGCGCAAATTGTCCCTAACATTTGTTCTTAGTGTGGAATTGGTTCCTAACGTTTATGTTTTGACAAACAAATCCCTAACCTATGTGTTTTTTAAACAAGAAAATTGGTCCCATGAGATGAAAAAGACAAATATATCTTTAGTTTTAATTAAAAGAAATTATATATGGATTCCCAATCATTACAAAATGTGCAAATAAGTCCAATATTTTTATTTTTTATAAAAAAATTAAAAAAAACTAATGAATTTTTTTTAATTAACACTTTAGTAATAAAAATGTCAAATAAAATTATTATTTTTATTATGAAGTAATAAATATATTATTTAAAATTAAAACTTTTATTTTATTGTTATATAAAAAAAATAACTTTGTCACAAACTTGATGTTCAAATACTTTTATTTAATTGAGTTATATGTTTATTAACTACAAATATTAGAAATCCAACTATATTCTTTATATTTTAATTTATCGTTTTATTTTCATTCAAAAATAAAACACATAATATGTAAATTAATTTTTATTAGTATTTTTATGTTAAATAAAATGTAATAAAATTAGTTCAATGTCATAAAATTATATACGTCATTTTGTTATTTATTTAACTTAATTTTTAAAGTAAAGAGGGAGAAAAAAATTTATAAGTAAAGAGGGAGAAAAATAATTTCTCACAATGATTTCTATTTATTACTTAATAATAAAATAATAATTTTATTTGACATTTTTATTACTAAAGTGTTAAAAAAAAAATACTAGTTAGTTTTTTTAATTTTTTTTATAAAATAAAAAGTATTAGACTTATTTGCACATTTTGTAATAATTAAAAATCCATATACAATTTCTTTTAATTAAACTAAGAGTATATTTGTCTTTTTCATTCCATACGGACTAATTTCGCACTAAAACACATAGGTTAGGAACTTTTTTGCCAAAACACAAACGTTGGAGACCAATTCCACACAAAGAACAAAGGTCAGGGACCATTTGCGCCAAAATCTCAAAAGTTTAACGGAATATTAGATGGATTCTGTTCAAAAGGATGCTTTGGGTACTACATGGATATGTAAGGGATGTAATTGCCAAAATTTGAAAGGTAAGGATGATTTGTGCTGACCCATCCATATACGTTAGGGGCGTTTTTACCAATTTCCCATTTGCAATTAATACCTTATATCTTGGTATTCAACGGGTATTTGAACAATTAAATATATGACGATGTTTGATATTGAATAATTTAATTTTAATACACTTGATCGTTTAAAATTTTGTATGTTAACTACTCATGAAGTACAACAAGTAACAAATATATGTGACGAGTATTCATATAATCGAATGAAAGTGACACAATAAAATTTTAAGAAGAAAACGTAGTGCAATTGTATTTCATCTCATGTCATCGACATAGTTTAAGCTTTGACTAAGGACCTTGATTGTCTTGTAACAACCTCGTATCTATAAGTTGAAGGATGTTTTTGTGGTAACACGAGTTTGAAAGTACTGAAATAATTTTTAAGTATTTATAAATTATAGATCTTATTGATTGTGTAGATAATAAGAGAATAATAAGTTATTAAATCTATAAAACGTGTCGATAAAAAATACGTTTAACTAACTTAAATTATAATTCAAACGTTATAAATAAATTGAACACTATTTATATGTTTATTTATTTAATTTTCTGCCGACATACGTATCATATAGTATACGTGTATATTTAATTTAAAAGGCCGGATTTGGCTTCATGCAGTCACATCTCCTTTTTAATCTTGATATGAAGAGATGAGTGACCAATATTGTCAATATTTCAAAGAATACATACAAACATCGTGTGTGTATGTTTCTTGGGGGTGGGGCGGTGGATATGGTTGTGATGGTAAGGAGCAAAAGGGGGCCTTGTTAGATTCGCAGCTTCTAAAGAATCTAATACAAGAAAAAGTGTAGGTCCAGTCATTTGCTTAATCACCATATTATTGGAAAATGACATGAGAATTAATTAGAAATTTTTATTATTTAATAAATCAGTATTTTTCTTAAATGTTTACGTATTTATTATAATTAAATATTTGAAGTTTATTATTATACTTGAATAGATAAATGATTATTGGATCTCAATTTGATTCATAAACTTGCTGCTTTTAATTCACGAACTTGACACTTCAAATCTTCAAGTTTTCTATTATATTCTTCAAATTATAGACTGCAGCGGCGTGTGGATACACTTTTCAATTAAATTAAAAATGAATTACTATAATGGACACATGAAGAAACCTAGAAAATTTTTCTTAAGCCAAACAAAACTTAAATGTTTTTGGATTATGGACTTACTCTTGTACTTACATCCACGCCACTTTGATGTCACATGAATAAGGAGAATTTTGAAAATTGTCTAAAAATAAATAGTGGATTAGAAATAGAATAACTTTTGATAATATTTGTAAATGTCATTTTTAGATACAAAATATCAAATATATTCTTTTGCAAAAATAACAAATTTTTTGTGCGATTAAGATTTCACGGTATATAATAGCTTCTAAGAGAAGCTATCAAAGTGTATATTACAATTACACACAATATTATATCATTACACACAAAATAATGCAAAATAAATTGACAATTACTTTTGAGGAACATTTTTTTTGGAAATCGACAGTACACCAACGTACTAGTCAAAAAATAGTCAATTTTATTTTTGAAAATCAATGTAACTGTCGACAATTATTTTTTTTAAAAAAAATTTACACATCACTTTGAAAATCGACAATTGAATTTTTGTTTTAAAAAAAAAATTGACACATCAGTCAAAAAACCAACAATTGATTTTATTTTTTTTTCAAAAATCGACAGATCAATCCAAAAATCGACAAACATTACGAAAAATCAACAGTTGATTTTTTTTTTTTGAAAATCGACAAATTAGTCCAAAAATCGATAGTTGAATATATATTTTTGAAAATCGACATATCACTCCACAAATCGACAGATAGATCTACATGTATCCTCAACAAATAGTCATTTGATCCATTTTTTAGGACAACATTTCTTGACACGAATTCGTGTTTCTATCTAGGTTTTTTTTTCCAAAATACTTTTAATGTTTTTACACCACTATCTTGATTTTTATGTTATACTTATGTAATACTTGTAATAACTGTGTTATACTGCCACCGCAACCACCATCATCGACACCACCATTACACAAAGTATATAACATTTGTAACAAACTGTGTTTCGTAGTTGCGGTCACCGGTCGACGTAATTATACAAAGTGTGATATTTGTAACAATTTGTGTTATGCAGCCAATACCACAACCACCTTCCCAAACACCCACACGCCGCCACCACCAGTCCAATTCGGCCATTGCCACCGCCACCTTTATAAGTGTAACACGTATAACAAACCATGTTACATGACCATTTAGTTCTCCCATCGTCGTAACCACCATTACCATCGTCGCCCTCCATCACTATCGCATCAGCCACCATTGTACTACCATCGCGCCACCACTATCACCATCACCGATCTAGATTTAGATCAAGATTCACATTCGAATTTAAATTTTGATATAGATCTGAACACAGATCTGAACAAAGATATGGCCATTTAGTTCACCCACTGTCGTAACCACCGTTACTGCCATCGCCCTCCACCACCATCGCATCAACAACCATTGCGCTACCATCGCGCCACCATCATTACCATGGCTGATCTAATTTATATCAAGATCCATGTCTGATCCAGATTTTGATCTTGATTTGAACACAAATTTGAACAAAGAAAGTGGTGGCGGCGGCCCACAGTATGGTGCCAGTATTTTTTTAATGCATCATTGTGGTGGTAGATGAGTGTGATGGCAGCAGCCAATGTGGTGGTAGTAGTGGTGGTGCGTGGGTTTTGGGTGCTCGGCTTCCCATAGATGAATAGTTGCTTTGTTTTTATTGGTCTTTTGAAGCACAGCTAGCATGCAATCCAATCTTTAACTATATATTTTTCTTTGAGTTCTTCTACATCATACTCTTTTGGTTTCTCTTTGAGAGCAGCATTCATGGCAATCATCATTAGTTTCTCCCGAGGGCATAGTATGGCTTTGTTCTTGGTGTTGTTTAATAGATGTCGAGTGTCGCTTTCCCCGTCCGAGAATCTCCATCTGTTCTAAGCGGGCACTTTTTGTAAATGTGTGGATAAAAGTTGTGGGTCCTACAAACTATGTTGATAAAAATGATATTTGATCAACTTATAAGTACTTGATAAACACTTCCAAACACGCTATAAATTAATTTGTGCATGGATGGATATACGACAATAGCAATAGTTTATCACAAACCAAACCTTTTCAAATGAGGAAAAAGAAATTTGAAGTCACTATTATTCGTCTTAAACCACTCCCTTTTATTTTAGGAGAATTTAGAAAATTAGACAAATGTAAATGGTCATTTTGAAGAATATCAATTTTTAATAACATTAGCAAAAATGGTAACTTTTTGGTACAAAAAGTCATGTATACCATTTTGTCAAATTTACAAGTTAATATTTTTTGGTTTCTAAGACAAGCTAACCACGGAATTAACCAATGGATAATTTCATTTATTTGCAAAGATATAAACATATTTTTATTTTTCATTATACAATATCGACCACATATATATTTCCATTTAGACAATCCAATTAGACATTGTTAACAAGATTACAAGAGGACAACTTTTGAGAGCAGTAGCTAAGTCAGCCAACTTACGAAGGTATGGAAATGTTAATTTTTATTGTTATTTTGTAATACATGCAACATTTGAAAATATAATCTAATCATAAATAACAGAATTTGAATAAACATTACATTGTAAACATTTGAAAACAAGATTTTAACATTCATATCATGTACCTTTTCATTCGTAAAACATACAAACTCGAACCGACAGTTACATCCTTTGGAAGACATGTTCCAACCGACACTAAGACTTATTTTTTGCTTATTTTTCAAATATGACTGAAAATATCAATTTAATTGTTTCTCACGGTGGAAACTTTACAAACCATGGTGACGAATGGAAGTGGGTGGCACAAGAACAACGTCAATACAAGTGGAAAGTAATATCTCTTAAGATGAACTAGTTTGTAGATTGAAGAAAAAGCTAAATGTTGATGATAATATGTTTATATATCATCCAAAATTCAAACTTCTTGCCAAGAATCTTCCGCCGGTAGAGCTCAGTGACAATGAAGATTTACAATGGTATATTTCAATATACAAAAAAATAGCATTTTGTGTTGTTCTTGAGCAACGTGAGGGAGTTGATATTTGTATACATATCCCTATAGAAACTCCTATACATTACCATGAAAGTGATAGACAAACCATTGTGGAATTACTAGTACACGAACTGTTCGATGGTACACATATTGGTAGCAATGCTCAGACTGGATTTGAGGAAGAGTTGGAAATTTCTTCAACACAATTGGGATTATGTTTCTGATGGCATTATTGGTGATATGTCACATGTGTGCTTTGGTTTTATGTTACAATAAGTTACAACAAGGCATGGAGGTCTAATGAAAATACACTAATCTTTCTTCGAGGATCGCAGGAGAAAAGTTCTACAAAGTTTCCAGTATATTGCTACATACTTTGATTGAAGAACCCCAGGAACAATCACCTATATTGAAAGAGACAATGTTAATCGGTTCTTGTATTTGTTCGTTGCATTCATTGCATGTATCCGGGGAGTTTATATCATATTTACGACAGGTTATTTATGTTGATGGGACACATTTGAAGAAGAAGTACAAATGAACACTTTTGATAGCCTCCGGACAAGACACAAACAAGCAAATATATCCCATGGCATGGGAAGTAGTTGAATTGGAAAATGATACATCATGGACGTGGTTTATGATGAAGTTAAAGGAACAAATTGGTAGTTCGGCAAGGCTAATTTTTGTTTTCAACATAAACGATAGCATTGTAAAAGCTGTCCAAACATTATTTCAATATTCTCACCACGATTGTTGCTTGTGGCACTTGCAATGTAACATTAAAAAGAGATATCACAGGAAATATTATGTAGTTATTTTCTAACGAGCCGCATTAATGTACCAGTTATCTGAATTTGATAGTTGCATGCAACAGATCCGTACCATGCATGTAGGTCTACATTTGTATTTGGAGAGAACTGGGTATCAGTTTTGGTCGAGAGTGCACTTCGGTGGTGATCGGTTCAACGTCATGACGTCGAATAATTCAGAATCGTTGAATGCATTGCCGACTCGTCAAAGAAGTTACCCAATTGTGTCATTGATTGATTACATAGCAACATTGGTTCTATGAGTGCCGCTCATTAACATTTCAATGTAATAGTCAATTGACCCTTAAGATGGAGGTCGAGTTACAAATAGCATTTGATGCGGGTTACTAGATTGAGAGTACAAGATGTGACACACTTCTTAAGCCATGTTGGATAATTTGATCTAAAACACATGCCTTGTGTCCATGCTACTAGGGCATTGTGTGCTCGAGGATTAAGTTTTTACTAATTGTATTCTTCCATTCTACACAACTTCTTATTAGCGTGGATCATATACAGAGGTCATTTACCCTTGTAGAGAATGAAAATGAGTGGTCTATCCATCACGAGTTAGGTGCATTGAAGTGTTACCTTGAACTATATGTCGTCCACCAACTTGACGACGAAGATCTAGAGTTGAAGGTCATGTCACACCACGAAATTGTAGTAGATGTGATCACAATGAGACAAAATAGACAAATACACACAAACTTAAATCCATTGAGCCAATCACTTGTATTACATGACTTGAATCTAGTACCCCATGTGCAATGATCAATTATTATATGTATTTTGTTATTTACATGTTAATATTTTCTTAATGTGTCAATTATATTGTCATTAGTTATGGTTACCTTAGTCATGTGTAAATATTTAACAGATTTGTAATGTTGGTAGTAGATTACATGGATCGACTTAAGAAACTTTTTCTATAAGGATTGCTCGATGTTTTCAATTTTTTCTAGTAATAGGGTTTGATAATGAAGCAGTGTGTGAGTTGAACTGTCGGTCCAACAACTTAAATAAGTCGGTCCGACTTCACTACCTTCTCTTTTCTTTTCTTGTGAAATGATTTATTCGAACTCCATGTGCTAGAAACTTAAGGAAACCAAACGAAATTGTATTAAATAGAGACGAATACTTAGGAACACTTAACTGACATTTTAATAAAAATGCAACAAAAACTACGTAACATTTAAATGATAGACAATATGTTTTAATTTTCCTCAACAAACGAGTCAGATGACTCTTCATCAGAGATAGTATGGATGATAGGATCTACCCTACGATGGCGTCTCACTCGACGAGGAACAATTGGGACCACATCAACATGTCCACCCATATTCGAATTATGGTGTTCATCCTCAAAATTAGATTATAAGTCAATTGGACCAACGAGGATGTCAAGTGGAGGATATGGAATTAGCGCCAAATCCCTTTGATATTGTAGAAGACCATCGTCGTTGTCGATAATTAGTGGAGAAGTCGAAGACGATCCTGGAGTCTCAGTAGCTACCAGTGCTGGTTGTAGCATTGTGTTTAGATTGTCAATAGTAGAAGATGGGTTGTAAGGACTATTTGGTTGTGGTGATTGGTTTCCTACATTTTTATTGTAGATATTTTTAACAAGTGCTCCCCAAGTTGAAATTAGTATAAATTCTTAGGTCATCTTTGCAATAAAAACTATTTGTCTTACATTTTTAGATAACGATCTCTCAGTTGTTATATCCTACAAATTAGACAACACGATCTCCTCTAAATTTGGAAGATTGCAATCTATTGAAATTTGCTTGTATGCACATTACAGTTGTGCAAAGCAACCATGCTTTTTAAATGATTAGACAACACATTTCTATCAATACTAGTTTAAGCACGTGCGATGCACGTGTTGCAACTATAGTTGTGTATATGGTAACGTTACAAAGTTTAGGAAACAAAAAGTTAAAAAATTGAAGAGCCAATTGAAATCTAATAAATATACCTTAAGAGCATATATAGGCAATGTAAGATATAATTAATGGATGAATTAATCAAGAAGTCAAATAAAGTAACTAACTACAACTGCATAATGTGAAGGAAACACATCACGGTGAAGTCAAATCTATCTACACATTTCAATACGTTAAGTATATACAGATAGACGAACATGTAATTAATTAGTGAATGATATATGTAGATCAAATAAACTTCAAAACATGTTCATCAGCATAGATCTTATATATACAAACAAGATTGATCTTATATATATGTACAAGGTAAATTCATCATCTAACAAATTGTCTACAAAATAGTAGAATATTTTTCAAAGTGTTCTTTTAATCCTAATTTGAGGTGTGATTACTATGATTTGCATAAAGAGCTGATTCCATATGTAGAGGCATGATCATGGTCATGGCAAAAGGTCATTATTAAAGAGAGAATGTCATTGAGTGAAACGAAGGAAGATTTCCTGATATAATTATTATTTTGCAACACCAGTCAGTTTACACATTGGGCATTGGTAGTTCAGAAAACCCCCTCGGGCGATCCAAAGCTATAAATTTTGATAGACAATATCTTCCGACCGGGATGACATGATAAGTGAATTTTCGGCCTCAATGGTTTGTTGACTTCCCGATGCTTGCATGTGCCAATTCACTATGTTGGTTGCCATTCAAATATGTATGCACATATGCTTGCTAACCCTCTTTTTACCAAAGAGATCCCATAAGGATTTCGTCTCCATTCTTCAAACACGACCAACAAATTTCATGTTGAATAGAGTCAGGAATGAGGAACACGATACCTAGAAAAAATTGTTGACCTATGGTTAACTTTAAACCTTAATGTTTTGATTATAACAAACAAATTGGTTATGTTTTCTAACATTCTATTTTCAAGCAAAATTCAAAGCGCTACAAATCGAACTCTCATGCAATGTCAAATTCAAAGTCAAAATCAATACAAGAATTCAAGCATCTCAAGATCCGCCGAAATTCAAGATTCGAATATCAAGATTAAAGAATAGATTTTTAGATAAAATTGTAAAGGTATTAACTCTTTAATCCTTAGCAATTAAATGAACGAAAGCTCAAAAATATTTTTTATCACTTGCATAAAAATAGTTTGATCAAAGCCAAAAATCAGTTTTTCAAAACTATGGAAACGGACAATCCGTTTGGTAAACCGGTTGATCCGTCGATTGATTGAACCGGTCGACCATTTAAACGTCTTTTTTCAAAAGTGTCCATTCTCGATTTTCTCTGCAGTTCAACGGCTAGTTCGACCAATCGACCGGGCCGACCTTGATCATCCGCTTGGTCGAAAAAGTGACAAAATTCATCTCTATAAATACCACTTCATTTATTATCATTCAACAACACTTACAAGAGCATTTATAGAGAAAATCATATTGAAAAACTTCATTCAAAGTTTCATTGCATTTATCTTTTCAATATCTCTTATTGAAAAACTTTGTTTGATTAAATCAAACTTTTGATTCATCTTTCTCAACAAAGTTTTCTTCTAACACTTGAACTTTCCTCATCTATTGCTATTCATTAAAGTGTTAGTCTCTCTTAGAATAAAACTTTTATCTATCATTCATCTAGAGAGAAATACTAAAATTAATCTCTTTATATATTTGGATCATATTGAAGTCCCTTGAAAAGTTCAATATTGTATAAGGATCGGTGCTCCTTGTTTGTAAGTCACCTGATACATTGTAAGGGTTTGGATTGCACCATAAGTCAATCAAAATAGTGGAAAGGCCGTGCTCGTGTTGAAGAGCTTGGTAACGGGGACGAGATCATTGGTTGGATCGAACCTCCATAAAATATCGTTTGCACTCTTTCTTCCCTTTTATTTACTTATATTGTGCTTATATTTTTGTGGATTAATTTTGATTTCTTAAATATCACTTTTGAGAATATTTTTGAAAAGTTTGAGAAAACCAATTCACCCCCTCTTGGTTAGTTATTCTTGGGCTATCAATTGGTATCGAGGAAGGTGCTCATTTTTTTTTTTATTACACAATCTTGAGTAATGGCTAACCAAAACTTTCAAAACCTTGAGGGTCATTCTACAAATCATCATCCCTTCTTTAATGGCACCCATTACAATTATTGGAAAACTAGAATGATGATTTACATTCAATCAATTGATTATAACATTTGGGAAGTCATCGAGTTTGGTCCTTTTGCGCCTACAAAAATTATTAAGGTTGATGATAAACCGGACCAAACTATTTCTAAGCCTAGAGAAGAATATGATGAAGATGATAAAAGAAAATTGTCTTTGAATGCTAGAGCCAAAAATTTACTTTATTGTGCTTTAGACAAAAATGAGTTTAATCGTATTAGCACATGTGATTCTCGCATATGATATTTGGCATGCATTAGAGATAACTCACTTAGGTACCAACAAGGTTAAAGAAACCAAAATAAATCTTTTGACAAAAGATTTCGAAAATTTCTTTATGAAACAAGATGAACCTATTGTTGATATGATTACTCGTTTCACCGATATTATTAATGGTCTTAAGGGCTTTGATCGAAAATTTACTAACGGTGAACTTGTGAGCAAAATGCTTAGGTCTTTATCGGAAGATTGGAACTCCTTGAGGATGTTGATAGAAAATACAAAAGATATCAACACTTATCCATTGGAGGAGCTATATGGAATATTGATGACGTATGAGCTCAACAATGCCGAAGCAAAGGAGAAAACAAGGAGAAGCAAAGAAGAGATGAAGGAGCTTCCCAAGAAGCAAATTGCATTGAAATCAACAAATAATGAAGGATCCTCCAACACAAACATGAGTGATGAAGAACTTGATGACTTAGTTCTTCTTGTCAAGAAATGGAGAGGATTTCAAACAATAGGTGATTTCAAAAGAAAGAAGACAAAAGTGAAGAAAAGAACAAAAAGATAATATGCTATGATTGTGACAAACCCGGTCACAAGAGGACTGAATGCCCAAACAAGAAGAAGTTCGTCAAAAAGAAAGCACTGCAAGCTACATGGGATGATAGTGATGAAGATGATCAAGAAGAAGATGAAATTCAAGAGGAAATCGCTAATATGTACTTCATGGCTATTGAGGATGAGGTAAGTACAAATAACAATGACTCTTACATTGACTTATCTACCTCTTATGATGAAATTCTTGAACAATTTGAGAAATTTATGTCAAAATACTCTATTCTTAACAATAAACACTCTTTGTTGAAAAATGTAGTCAAGAAGCTTTTTATTGCTCAAAAGGACTTTGAAAAAGAGAAAGATGATCATAAGTCCTTAATTAAAGAAAATATTTTATTGAAAGAAAAAGTGGTTGATTTAACAAGCATTGTTCACAAATTTACTCAAGGAAAGAAAAATTTTGAATTAATGCTTGGTGAGCAAAAATGTGTGTTTAACAAAGGGGGAATTGGATATAAACCTCTCTTGAAACAAAAATTCCTTGAAACCATTTTTGTAAAATCATCTAATTTTTCTCAACAAAACATCACATGTAGTTTTTGCAAGAAAGATGGTCATGTTGCTTATAATTGTTTAACTAAAAAGAAACTATACTTTGAAAGGAAACACAAGTGGATAAAAGAATCCACAAGCACTAACTATCAATGACCCAAACTTATGTGGGTACCAAAAATCAAAAATCAAAATTATTTTTGTAGGTACCACAAAAAGTCAAGAGCAATTGGTTCTTGGATAGTGGTTGTTCGAAACACATGACGGGGGATCGATCATTACTATCAAATTTCAAAAGAAGAGATGGAGGTCATGTGACTTTTGGAGACAATGCCAAAGGAAAAATCATAGGCATTGGAAATATTGGTAATCGTTCTTCTCCCTCCATTGAAAATGTTTTATTAGTTGATAATCTCAAACATAACTTACTTAGTATAAGTCAATTGTGTGATAAATGTTATCTCATTAAATTTGATTCTTCCAATTGTCTCATTGAAGATGCTATATCTAAAGAGGTATTGTTCATGGGGAGCCGAAGTAAAGATGTTTACATCATATCTATTGAATTTGAACTTGAAATAAAATGTCTTTCAAGTACAAAGGATGATTCTTGGTTATGGCATAGGAGATTAGGTCATGTTAGCATGGACTTACTTTCAAAAATCTCCAAAAATAACTTTGTAAAAGGGTTGCCAAATATAAAGTTTGAAAAAGATAAAATTTGTGATGTTTGTCAATTTGGAAAACAAGTAAAGAGTTTTTTCAACCTTAAACAACACTCTTCTACTTCAAGACCTTTACAACTTCTCCACATGGACTTATTTGGACCTTCTAGAACCGCTAGTTTAAGTGAAAAACATTATGCATTTGTTATTGTTGATGATTTTTCAAGATTTACTTGGGTCATTTTCTTGAATTTAAAAGATGAAGCCTTAAATGTATTTAAACATTTTTGCAAAAGAGTCCAAAATGAAAAAGGATACACCATTACCACAATTAGGAGTGATCATGGTAGAGAATTTGAAAATGTAGCCTTTGATGAGTTTTGCAAATCTAATGGATATGAACATAATTTCTCGGCTTCTAGAACTCCTCAACAAAATGGTGTAGTAGAAAGAAAGAATCGAACATTACAAAAAATGGCTCGGACCATGTTGAATGAAAACAATTTACCAAAATATTTTTGGGCCGAAGACGTAAACACTTCATGTTATATTTTAAATAGAGTTTTGGTGAGTCGAAAGAAAACCAAAACTCCATATGAGCTTTGGAAAAATAGAATTCCCAATATCGGATATTTTAAAGTTTTTGGTTGCAAGTGTTTTATTTTAAACACAAAAGAAAATTTGAGAAAATTTGATCCAAAATCCAATATTGAATTTTCTTGGATATTCATCTACTAGCAAAGTTTTTAGAGTTTTTAACAAAAGAACTTTAGTAGTTGAAGAATCTATGTATGTTGTTTTGATGAAACTAACTCCATTGAGCAAGAAAAAGTCATTGATGATGAAGATTTGGAAATCCCATTTGAGTAACTAAGTGTTCAAAATCAAGACAAAGGGAATCCAAATAACATTGAAATACAACATGAGGAGGAAACGATTATGCACCAAAATGAAGAAGAACATCATGAAGATCTCAACATTTTATCATTACCAAAAGAATGGAGGTTTGTCCCCTCTCACCCAAAAGATCTCATCATTGGTGATCCATCAAAAGGGGTAAGTACAAGAAATTCTTCTAGAAATTTTCATAACAATTGTGCATTTCTTTCACAAATCGAGCCAAAGAATTTTAAAGAAGCCGAGTTTGATGAATTTTGGATTCTAGCTATGCAAGATGAACTAAATCAATTTGAAAGAAATCATGTTTGAGATTTAGTTGCTAAACCAAATTCACAAACCGTAATTGGCACAAAATGGGTTTTTCGAAACAAACGAGATGAAAATGGTATAATTGTGCATAACAAAGCTAGATTAGTGGCTCAAGGTTACAATCAAGAAGAAGGTATTAATTTCGAAGAAACTTTTGCCCCGGTTGCTAGATTAGAGTCAATTCGTATGCTTCTTGTTTTTGCTTGTCATAAGAATTTTACTTTCTTTCAAATGGATGTCAAAAGTGCATTTTTGAATGGAGTCATTCAAGAAGTTTTTGTTGAGCAACCACCCGGTTTTAAAAATCATAAGTATCCGGACAAAGTTTTCAAACTTAGAAAAACCATTTATGGTTTAAAACAAGCTCCTAGAGCATGGTATGAGAGATTAAGTAAATTTCTCTTATCAAATGGTTTGTCAATGGGTAAAGCGGATACAACATTATTTATAAAACCAAAAAGAATGATATGATAGTTGTTCAAATTTATGTTGACGATATCATCTTTGGTGCTACTAACATTTTCCTATGTGAAGAATTTTCTAAGTGCATGAGTAGAGAATTTGAGATGAGCATGATGGGTGAACTCAAGTTCTTTCTTGGTCTTCAAATCAAACAAACTAATGATGGAATATTCATTAGTCAAACCAAGTATATCTTGGATATGCTCAAAAAGTTTGAAATGGAAGAATTGAAGCCTATGAACACTCCAATGAGCTCATCAATCAAACTAGATAAAGATGAGCATGATATTTCCGTTGATGTAACAAAATATCGAGGTATGATTGGATCCCTTCTTTATTTAACCGCTAGTAGACCCGATATTATGTTTAGTGTATGCTTATGTGCTAGATATCAATCTAATCCTAAGAATTTCCATCTTAGTGCCGTAAAACGTATTTTTCGTTATCTTAGTGGAACTAGATCTTTAGGTCTTTGGTATCCCAAAGAAACTCATTTTGATTTACTTAGCTATTCGGATGCCAATTGGGCCGGTTGCACAATTGATCGTAAAAGTACTAGTGGAACGTGCCATTTTCTAGGCTTTGCTTTAGTTTCATGGTTCAATAAGAAGCAAAATTCCGTTGCCTTGTCAACCATCGAAGTCGAGTATATCTCTGACGCTAGTTGTTGTGCTCAAATCCTATGGATGAAGCAAACTCTAAATGATTATCACATTTCTTTTGACAAAGTTCCTATTATGTGTGATAATACTAGTGCGATCAACTTATCTAAAAATCCCGTTTTGCATTCTCGTACCAAGCACATCGAGATTAGACATCACTTCCTACGAGACCATGCACAAAAGAGAGATATAAATTTAGAGTTTGTAAACACCGAAAAACAATTGGCCGATATTCTCACTAAACCATTAGCTCTTGAAAGATTTTCATACATTCGACGAAGTTTAGGTATACTTGATGAATGTGAAATATGTTGCTAAATCTTTATGTTTCCTATAAGTGATTGCATTTTATATGACAAAAATGTTTTAAAATCTTTTGTCAAAGGACCAAATCAATGATCTTGGTACAATATGTGAAAATCTGCCCAACCGGACGACCGTTATTCAATACGGACGTCCGTTTGAGGTTAAACGGATGACCCAACTGATCATCCGGTTTATCATCCGTCTAAGCAGAGACTTTTGCCAAAATTGAAAAGTTTAACCGGTTGACCGTTTCATTTGAACGGACGTCCGTATGATTTTACACGGACGACTGCATATCATCCGTCTGATCATCCGTCTGAATAGAGAGTTTGAACATCAAAATTTTAGTCCAAACGGTCGACCTTTTAGTGTTCCGGTCGTCCGTCTTAGCGGAAATCAGGGTTTTAAATTGGAAATTTTTCAAATTTCTTCATTCAAACTTCGCACGAACTCACGTTTTTCACTCCCAATCTTTTCCCATTCATCAAATTTCTTTGAAATTCTTCAAATTAGTGCTTCAAATAAAAAACCCATATCAAATCCACGCTCAAAACTAAAAAATCCCCAAATTTTATCCACGGATTCGTGAAAATCCACCCAAACGGACGAACTCTAACCCTAGATTCAAATCATCCGTTTCAACACAATGCCTCGGGTTAAAATGGCTGCCAAGCGTCCTAGGAGGGAAAGGCAACCTTCTCCACCATCCCCCTTCTCCGAAGAGGACCCTCAATCCAAACGAATCGATGGGTGTCCCGTCCTCATGGGTAAGAATGTTGATCTTGCTTTTTTTACACGATGCACCATCATTCAACATAGAAAATCTTTTTATGGGTATGGGGTAGGTTCCTCTTCTTACTCTCAATGATAATGTCTACCCTCCATTGTCAAAGAATTTTACAAAAACATGGTTTATTCTCCAGGGTCGGGTATTTCATCCTTTGTTCGGAACAAACGAATTAAGATCACTCAAGATCTTATTCGTTCCATTCTTCATCTTGAGGATGGTGGTATGCGTCTTTATACCACCAAGACAATTCCTCACACCGCCGAGTATGATCCGGTCGACGCATGTTGTAACGTCACCGGCAAGCATTTTGAGGCTGCCGTACGTCTTGGCTCAAATCAACTTACTCTTCCATGTCGTGTCCTCCATAACATCATCGCCCACATAATTGTCCCTCGAAAGGGTCATTTGGATGAAGTTAACCATTTTGATGTTTTTGTGCTCGACTCTATCCTCCGAGGGCGTAAGCTCGACTTTCCTTACATAATGATCCAACACATGCACTGCGTTCTTAGCGGCACTAGAGCTAAGGCGCTTCCCTATGGAATGATTCTTACCAAAATTTTTCAACACTTTGACATTTCCTTTCGTGATTCCTTGACCCTCCTTCCCAAAGCCACCGACACTATCAATGTCCTCACGCTCAAACGGATGAAAATTGTAAAGGAAAACGGTCAATGGGTGGCGAAGTCAAAGGGGTTTGATGAGGAGTCGGGACCCTCCACTCTACCCTTCGAGGGTGAAGATATTGACGAAGATGCTGCTCCTCCGTCCCTGCCGCGACAAAGATCACAAAGGCCGTCATCCTCCACCTCCGGCCACAACGAGGACCAATTCACTTTACTACATGGACGGATCGACTCACTTACCTCTTCGGTCGAGAGTCTTCACCATACCATGGGGACTCTCCAACATTCGGTTGACGGCATGACGACATTGCTCCGAGATCTTCATTCCTGTCTTGATGCCGTGCTTCCCCCGCGTCCGCCACCGGAGACCTAGTTTATTTCCTTTTTTATTATTAATTTTTTTTTGTATCTATGTTTTTGAAAAGAATTCTATGTTCTAGCTTTCATTTATGGAACTATGCTTGTTTTTTAAATTTTAAGTTCATCAATGAACGACATATCTTGTTTCATTTAGGGGGAATATGTTTTTAAACCTTAATTTTTTGCCTTTGCCTTTTTGTTTATGCCAAAATGGGGAAAATAAATATGTGATGTATGTAGAATTTGGAAAATATGTGATGTGTATGTAGATTTTGATGTGATGTGATGAAATTGGTAAATCAAATAGATATCATATAATACAAATTCATCAAATCATGTTTACTTGAAAAAGAAATGGGGAATATACATGATTAATTCTATTTCATTATTCTATATTCTCACATTGTTCGTCATAATCAAAAAGGGAGAAATTGTTGACCTATGGTTAACTTTAAACCTTAATGTTTTGATTATAACAAACAAATTGGTTATGTTTTCTAATATTCTATTTTCAAGCAAAATTCAAAGCGCTATAAATCGAACTCTCATGCAATGTCAAGTTCAAAGTCAAAATCAATACAAGAGGTCAAGCATCTCAAGATCCGCCAAAATTCAAGATTCGAAGATCAAGATTAAAGAATGGATTTTTAGATAAAATTGTAAAGGCATTAACTCTTTAATCCTTAGCAATTAAATGAACGAAAGCTCAAAAATATTTTTTATCACTTGCATAAAAATAGTTTGATCAAAGCCAAAATCGCTCAGAAACCGTCAAACGGACAATGCTTGAAGCGGACAATCCGATTTGGTTAACCGCTTGATCCCGGTCGACCGCTTGAACGCCTTTTTCAAAAAGTGCCCGCTCGATTTTCTCTAGCTTCAACGGCTAGTTCGACCAATCTAACCATCCGTCGACATCCGTTTGGTCCGAAGTGACAAAAATTCATCTCTATAAATACCACTTCATTTATTATCATTCAACAACACTTACAAGAGCATTTATAGAGAAAATCATATTGAAAAACTTCATTCAAAGCTTCATTGCATTTATCTTTTCAATATCTCTTATTGAAAAACTTTGTTTGATTAAATCAAACTTTTGATTCATCTTTCTCAACAAAGTTTTCTTCTAACACTTGAACTTTCCTCATCTATTGCTATTCATTAAAGTGTTAGTCTCTCTTAGAATAAAACTTTTATCTATCATTCATCTAGAGAGAAATACTAAAATCAATCTCTTTATATATTTGGGTCATATTGAAGTCCCTTGAAAAGTTCAATATTGTATAAGGATCGAGTGCTCCTTGTTTGTAAGTCACCGGATACATTGTAAGGGTTTGGATTGTACCATAAGTCAATCAAAATAGTGGAAAGGCCGTGCTCGTGTTGAAGAGCTTGGTAACAGGGGGACGTAGATCATTGGTTGGATCGAACCTCCATAAAAATATCGTTTGCACTCTTTCTTCCCTTTTATTTACTTATATTGTGCTTATATTTTTGTGGATTAATTTTGATTTCTTAAATATCGCTTTTGAGAATATTTTTGAAAAGTTTGAGAAAACCAATTCACCCCCTCTTGGTTAGTTATTCTTGGGCTATCAATTGGTATCAAAGCAAGGTGCTCATTTTTTATTACACAATCTTGAGTAATGGCTAACAAAACTTTCAAAACCTTGAGGGTCATTCTACAAATCGTCATCCCTTCTTTAATGGCACCCATTACAATTATTGAAAAACTAGAATGATGATTTACATTCAATCAATTGATTATAACATTTGGGAAGTCATCGAGTTTGGTCCTTTTGTGCCTACAAAAAATTATTAAGGTTGATGATAAACCGGGACCAAACTATTTCTAAGCCTAGAGAAGAATATGATGAAGATGATAAAGAAAATTGTCTTTGAATGCTAGAGCCAAAATTTACTTTATTGTGCTTTAGACAAAAATGAGTTTAATCGTATTAGCACATGTGATTACGCATATGATATTTGGCATGCATTATAGATAACTCACTTAGGTACCAACAAGGTTAAATAAACCAAAATAAATCTTTTGACAAAAGATTTCAAAATTTCTTTATGAAACAAGATGAACCTATTGTTGATATGATTACTCGTTTCACCGATATTATTAATGATAATTTTTTTTGAATTCCTAAAACTTACCTTGGAAGACCATTTTTGCCACGTCAAGTCATGTTTTCTCTCATTAAGCCACCGAGTGAAACTGGGCCAAGAACACCAGTATTCCATGTTTCGAAATGGGGACCAACATTCTGAGCTCAAGTGCATGAAAAAGCGTATATAAGCGTATTACCATCCATTCAATGTCTAATGCTATCAAACTGGGATTTCCTTCACTTAATCCTTATTCTAGAAAATAGAAAGAAGATCGTGTGCATGCATGGATGGCCGTAGGTGTGTATGAGAGAGAGAGAGAGAGAGAGAGAGAGAGAACATCAATACTCCTCAGCAAAATTTTGTTGATTCCAGCTCTCAAATTTATACCTTGACTAAAAGTTAGTTTAGGATTTTCTAGATTTCCATAGCTAGTTCTTGCAAGAAGGGAAATAAAAAAAATCAGATGAATACAATAACAAAATGTTTAGAAGCAATCAAATAACTAATTATTAATGCTTAAAACAAATATATCATTTAGTTGAGAAAAGGGAAATCGTGATCATAAAAACACATTGAAACAAGTAGAAATGCCTCTTTGATCAGTTTATGATAGGTAACGTAGCTGATTTTTGCCTCCCATTATATAAGCATAAACACAGACAACCCACTGTTCATGAGATTGTATCCATGGAAATGAAGTTTGTAATGGTAGTTGAAACATATTTACATTATTTGAGAACTTATGTTACCAGTAAGGCAGTAACAAAATGGCTTGGAAGGAATGAGAAAATAATTCAAAATGAGGCACTGAAAGGAATGAAAAGTTGCACTAATACCCTGCACAAAGTTTCAATTGCCGGACAAAATTTAATAATACAATACATCTTTTTATCTATGTCCAAATATTTCCTATTATTTACTCCACCTCAGTACCAGCAACATATTCTTTGACTCATATTTCACTTAGTTATCTCTAGATCTGTACTTTTCAATTCTTATTAAATAAAATTCTAGTCTTGTCTTCAATAACAAAATGCTAATAAAATGGTCAGATTTCCATCTTTGGCAACAATTTAAACCTTTAGCCCACCGGAATGTGCAAAATTAAAACTGATCACTACAATCTACAAGATGAATAGGAGATTTGAAAAAGTAACCTGAATGAGTGCTTGGCTTAAAGATATGGCTCCATTAGTCTGCATTCCCTGCTTCGCTTATATGTTCTTCAACCACTGTTTAAACAATGAGGATTCGATGGCATTTTCGCAACAACAGTAACCTCAATTTACCCGGATCTATGCCAAAGATCACATCTCAATAATAGGCTTAATTTGTAATGTAACAAACTCCTTATACAACTTCATATTGAAAAGGCATATACATGTTTTATCAATCTCATCCGTTTATCAATCATGAACTAAGTGTCCACTTCATAAAAAGTTGATGTTATATTACACAGTCAACTACAGATAAACTTTAAATTTTCACAGATCATCTAAATTTTCACAGATAATTTATTTAGCTAATTGATAAATGCTAATTAGAAAGAAAAATGAATGGTCTCCACCGATTTGCTACCGCATTTCCTAATTTAAGAGCAAAAATTAAAGCAATCAATGGCTGTAGAAATTAAGAATTTGTCACCCAATATTCAGCTGATTGCTTAAGAAATCAATGGTGGTGAAAAGTTCGAAATTAGGAATCGGCAACCGAAAATGGCTTACGCAATTACCGCAACCTTGGGTATGAAATTCCTAATTTCCACCACCATTGATTGCTTTAATTTTGTTAAAGCAATCAATTCCTAATTTTCTACTTCCTAATTTCGCACCCAATAATTTGAGACCCAGCGACCTTCGGACCAAGATCCGAGACAAATCTTCAAGATAATTCTTGGATCCAATGAACGTAGAAATGAAATTTCAATTTATTGGAAGAAATTTTATAGATACGTAATTGAAGAAAGAAAGGAAATGCAGAGAAAATCGGTGGACGATGTGGTAACGTTGGAGGTCTTAGGCAACAAAGACGATATTGGGCTTAAGCGCGACGGTGGTGGGCGATGTAGTCGGTGATGATGGCCGAGCGGGAACACCATTGTTGGGTTTCATTTTGCAATTTTTGTCCAATTTGTTCGCGCGTGTTGAAAGTATTATACTGTTCAAATGGACCCAAAACGACGTCGTGTTGGTTGACCATTTTGAACAGTAACCGACCTTCAACACTTTTAATATAGGTTAGATTCAAGATTGAAATCAATTAATGTATTCGTGTAGTAATGTGTAGTGAATTACATCTAACATTTCTAAGAAATATGCACATTAGTTTTTGCACAACATGTATTCAAAATAAAATATTGTTTAAAAATATTGAAGATCAATAACAAGATATTCCAATTCAACAAATATACATTGCAAAATTTAATCATTTATATAGCATCTGCATGAAAGAAAAATTCGTTGTGAAAAAAGTCAATCAACAACTTTCGCCTGAACAACTTCATGCGATCCTCTGTGAGCAGGTGGGTAGGTTTATTTGCGAAATAAATCTCGATAAATTTAATCACGAATAAACCACTATTGCATTTGCAAACAAATTAATTTAAGGTTAATACTGAACAAATGAATATAACAAAAACGAATGCGCGATTGTTAGAATTAAAATAGTAGATTTACCCACGTGGGTCTTCTTGTGGCAGTTCGGAAGCTGGTATCTGTATGTATTCTAATGGATTATCCCATACCCATTCCACCCGTTCTTGCCACACATCAGTTTTAACGATAATATCGGACATTAGATTGGCGCATCTGGCTGCCTCTTGTAGTAGATCAATGTCGTTGTAAAAATCACCGTTGCAATCTTACATGGTCCACTTCCAAGCCACTAATTCTATGTGGAATAACATCCAATATTTGTTATCGATATTGTACGAAAACAAGATATGGTCATGATCGCCCAAGGCTGGCCAAATTTTTGTGGCAGTCCTCCAACTGGATAAAGGGGCAAGTACTCACCATAGTATGGAGTTGCACCTAGAATTCGGTCTCTTTGATGATCTAGTAATCTTTTCCAACTGACTCTTATGTGAATTGAGAACTCCAAGTCGAGAACTGTATATATTTTTATTGAATATGGTAGGATATTGAATGACTTGTGCCCGTACAAGAAACAACGCGTAATCCACATCCTACTCCAAAATGACAAACAAATTCAAATAATCTAATGTTCATAATAACAAAATAACTAGAACGACATTTCATAGTAGTTGTGCAATCGACTACCACCTGTAATTTCAACCAGTACTTTTTTTTTTCGATCTCTACGAGTGTTTTTTTCGACCACAGATTGGTATAAGTGTCGTGTAGATCCCTATACGAACATGTTTGTACTTGTACTATATAACAAAAGTAAACAAATCATTACATAGGTAAGTATACAAATTGCATATCATGTGTTTGATTTTTTCATCCACGCCATCATGACGTTTTCCTTACGCCGGCCAATGTCGCACAAGATATTAACACGAGGCAATAGAGAGTTGGAAGCGGCATTCTATTTCTCACGTCTGGGGGGGGGCAATGTCAGGACTACGCAACGAAGTAGAAACAAATTGATAACGATCGCCAACTATTCCTTAATCTACTAGCTCTGCCAGCTCATTTTCCTGCGCACCTCTCACATCAGCAGCTAACATCTAGCTAAGCTCGGGCCGCACTATAGTCTGCATTTTAAACTTTTAAATAACCTATTATAGTCTCGATATTTGATGAACTGGTGCACATCTCGGATGTCAATTCGTCCCGCAAAGTATTGAACATGTTAGTGATTGTACATTTCACTCTGTTGTTGGTGCATATTATTATGCACTCACGTCTGGTGCTGTTACAGTGCATTGAATCTATTATCAATGTATCCTTCTAACTGAGATCGATGATCTGCGAACATTGTACTCATTTGCTCCATCGTGACGTAATTACTGCACTCATGATGAAGAAATTGGAAAGTATATGGCATGCAATCACTAGGACGATGAGGAATATCATATGAACCAAACGGAGGCAAATCATACACTATAGGCTCAGGGATGTAGCCTAAAGTAGTAGGCATCTTAGTCCTCGGCTTGGTCCTAGGCTAGGTCCTCGATGAGACATTCGTTAGCTCAATATCAACATTATCTAGATTTGGAGATTGTCTCATGTCTCATCTTTATATAACCGAGAGCAACCTGATCCAAATAATCGTTTGGTGCATCTTCGAGAAGAGACAACTTAGCTATGTACGGCTCATTGTCCTCGACCTCATTAGGTCGAATAGTACTGATAACTCTAATTTGCAAAAATAATTTATATGAAAACATGCTTAAATTATGTTATAGACTAATTCGTACTATAACGTGTAGATTGTTAACTTTACCTTCGTATTGGCAAAAAAATGAGGTGTATGTGCTCGCAAGAGGTTGTAGACGTACATCCCAATTCAGAATCCTCTTGTATGTGTCTCTTATGTCATAGCCAAATTTGTTGCCAATCTTGGAGAAAGTCTTGTATAACCAAAACTGCAAATTAAATATACAATTATGAATAAGTAAATAGACAATTAAGAAATAAATACTACCAAATTTATATAAGGTCTTATAAGACTATAGAGTGGTTACAACTTAACTAAAGGCCTATTGGTAACCCATTTAAAGTGTACTTCAAAAGCTTGATGTCTTTCGAGTTCGCCTTCAACGCCCTTTCAATTGACAGGCAGTTCAACGACTTTATGAGTACAGAGTAACATTCTTGGTCCCATGGATACTCGTATAACATGTCTAATTTATCCACCAAAGAGAAAGTCTCCAAGTTAATCGATTTTCTACTTTCTAGCCTAAATATTCCCTCAATCAACATCACCAAGCCTGGTTTGTACTTGTCGTCATGATCATCGCATGCTATGAAAGCAGATTGCAACTGATTCAAAGATATATGATCTAGGTTGAAGAAACAATATCGTCTCAACCTATATTTTCCCATTGCATTTTCTACCAATAAATTCATCGGTGTTCTGTGACATTCAAGCCTGGTCATCAACGCAAACTCTTGAATTAAAGCTAACATATTTTTAGATCTACAAAATAAACCAAACTAATCTAATACAAAATTTATATAATTTTTTATTTTTAATAATCCAAAGTGATCTATCAAGCAAGTTACTTACCTCGGTTGGGTTGGCTCGTGGCAAACTATCGAACCGAAGCAGTGGATGGTGACACAAGGCGATGAGTTGTGAAGTGAGATTTGATTTTAGTAAAATAATAGATTTGATTTTGAATTAGCTTTGACTAAGATATAGTGGGAGTTTAAGTAATTGTTTGAGGTATATTTGTCCAAAAATACAATTATATCCTACATAAGGAGGAAAATAAGAAAAAAATCCTACACGTCTAGATCTATCAAAAATATAAATGTACAAAAAAATTTAAATGTTGTTGCCTCGTCACTTTGAATAAGAAATATACAAATAAAGCACGAATTACTTGTTTATGATACGAAACAAATAGTGTCGTGTATACTATCATACAACATCTCACTTTCTATTTATATACTTGAAAATCATGATTTATAAATAGAATTATACATGAATATTAGTGTCTCTTCATCTTACAAAGATAGACTTACTTTTATTTTCACACAAATTAAGATAATGTAGTTATTATAGTTGGAACAACAAATTTTAGTTACATTTTTCCTAATGTCCCTTTACAATCAATATAATAGTAGTTCATACTTTGTTGATAACAATACACATTAAATTGGGGCATATTAAAAAACTAATAAATCAACTATACTTTCAACAAGAAAAATGACATATAATTTGGAACATATGAAAAAGGAAAACAAGCATATTTTTTAGGACGAAGAGAGTATTATAATTGTTGGAAAAATAATGTTATTTATAATTGCTCACTATTATACTTGGCATTATTCAATTAGATGCATTATTTACTACGATTGAGTAATGTATTTATAGTAATCAATTATGAATAATTCATTCATTTGAGTAATGCCACGTGTAAGATAACTATCGATAGTGAGTGAGTATGGATAACATTACTCTTATTGAAAATCTCAACTAATTTTCACATTTATTGTGGAAAGTAAATTTTTCAATAGGATGCGAATGAAATTTTTATCTCAACAGTTATAATACAAAGAGGGAAAAAAAATCTTGATCCTCCTTATACAATTCGTGAGTTATCATATGATCTAAAATATTTGAATCATCAAAACGTAATTTTATTCTCAAAAGTCAAACTTTGACCAATCTTATCAATGGTGAAAGAGAAAGTTTGAAAATAATGGTACATTCAAATATGGTCCATTTAGGGATTTTAGCACAAATAATTTTTATAGTGTATTTGTAAGGGTTTTTTTTGCGGTTTAAAATATTTTTTAAAGAATAAAAATACTATTAGTTATATTTATCGTTATTTGGCTAAAGTCAACAAGCATTCTTTAACTAAAAAATAACTTAAAAAAACTGTTTTAGAGAAGTCCAAATTTTGAATTTCTCTAAAAAAAAATCTAATTGAACTTTTACGAGAAGTTGTAAACCGATTACATTTAATGAACTTAAAAATTAACAAAATTATTATTAATACATCAAAAAAAAATTAATTTATTTACTACATTAATTTAGTAATTTATTTACCACATTAATTGCTTATAACAAATTACCACTTCATATATTTATATAAAATTAAAAAATATATTGGCATGTTAAATAATATAATACAAATTGCACATAATATGATTGATTTAAATAATTAATTAATTTAAAGTAATATAATATATACTAAAATAATTATGTTATTATAAGTAATATTTTAATTTTAATAGTCATTATAGAATATAAAAAAAATATTATTTATTTTAAAAATAATAATATGAGATATATAATAATTAATTATTGTTTACGCAAATATACTAAAATAATTGTATAATTATAATTAAATTAAGGAACATACGGGGCCTTATTAGATTTTTAGACAAAAAACATATATGCAAGAGTTTCCAATTTATTCACCCTCTATATATATAATATCTTGCTAGTGTTACAGTAAAAAGTTGATAAAAATCAATTTTTTAGCAGATTTTGATGAAAAATTAATGAAATGCGTGTTTGAAAAATTAATAAAAATTGTGGATCCAATAAAATTTGTAGTTAAAATTAATTGATGACTTTGATTCAATTTTTTATTAACTTTTTAAGTAAACCAAATAAAATGCATGTTTGACAGTACTGAAATTATTTTTGAAGTACTTATAAGTTGTGGATTCTATGAAATATGTGAATAATTAATAGATAATAAGTGTGTGTCCTATAAAATGTATGAATAAAAATATATTCGACAATATAACATGATTAAATTATAATTTAATCATAGTCAAACAAAGGCTTAAAATCTTTCCTTTAAACAGTATTTTCGAGTGTATATGGAGATTTTTCGTATTAGAATTTTCGTATTATCTAGCAATATTTGTTTGTTTACATACCATTGAGAGCACCTAGACAGCTTGACGGGCTACTTGTCTATTTATTTTCCTGAGAGTTGTTAACATAAAATGAATATACGTAATACGTTCTAATTATAAGAATTTTTTTTTTTGGTTATTTTGTAATTATAGTTTAACAACAGCTTATAAAACATTACATGTTTTAAGTTATGTTAAACTTGGGCACTAAACACCATCGATAACCAAAACAATCGCTAGTGGTACCATAATAAAACATTTATGTTTGTATATTATGAAGTCAATATTGTGAATTATACAAATCAATTAATTGATTCTTTGTACCTCATCCCATGTAAACTTTGGACTTGTATTTTGTTCGTATTGTTGGCCAATAAGCTCAAGGCCTTGATGTTCTTTAGTGTTTAAGGGTTAATATACTTGACAGAGTCCAGGCCCATTTATTCTTTAAATGGAGCCCAACTAGCATGTTTGGGCCATAAACAATACTTAACCAGGTGGGTTTCGAAGATATGAATAATTCCCTTAGTTATGAATAGAATAGATGGTGAAATTGTCAACAAGTTATACGTAAATGACTTGTTTTAAATTAGATCAAAATATTTTTTAAAAGGCTAAACATATTCATACTATATTTAAATTGTATAAAAGATCTATAATCTTTACTTATTATTATATTTATATCCCTAATATTTTTTCATCGCATTCTTATCATCAACATTCTATTAATTAGCACATATTGTCACAGATAATAGTTCCTAACCCAAAAATTTTATTAAGAAAGAAGAAAAAGACTTATTTTTTTTATCGTATTTTTAAATAAGCAAAAAAATAAATACATACAAAATTTTGATTAAATATCTATCTCTCATTTTAAAATATACTAATAGAATTTTTAGAGGAAAATCTTTAGTAGGAACAATATGTATTAATTAATAGAATATTAATTATAAGAATCCGATGAAAAAAAAAAAAGATAAGGACATAAATGTGACAATAAATAAAAGTTAAAGACTTTTTATATAATTAAAATATGGTGCATTTATAATAAAATGTGTTATGAATATAACCACCTTTTTAAAATTGTGGTTAAATCATACTTTTTAGCAATATTTTAAATTAATCCCAAAAATACCCATGTGATCCATATTTTTCATCGGCGCATTCTTCCACCTCCACAAATCTCCTCCACCTCCGACAAGTGCTTCTTCTACGGTGTGGTGGCAAACTTCTTTCACCTCCATAACCTCCTTTGCCGCGGCTATACGGAGAGTGCTTCTTCTACGACAGAGGTGGATTATTGGACTTGTAGTCAAGCTCTTTGTTGGGCTTCGACAACTAATATGCAACTTGGATTCCTTTTGTAAAGTTTGACCCTGGTGGCATCGATGGATTTCACCAGTTGAACTACGACGTCCGGTGTTGGGAGGTTGTTAGCAATTTAACCATAGTTGATACCAAATGAAAATTTGACAACAAGATTTTGCAACTGTAAATGCAAAATTTAAGGGGGGGAAGAACAAGAAGAGGAAGCAACAGCGGCAACGACAATGAAGAAGTGGAGTGGAGTGGAGTGGAGTGGAGTTATGTCCATGAGTGGATTGTAAAATAATGATAAGTAGAGTAGAGTGAACATGATTTGTTGTTGTAAATGGTTTAATTTGATGAATTTATGTAGAGTGTCCATAATTTGTTGCTGTAAATAGTAGTTTGAATTTATGTATGAATGATTTGTTTGATGAATTTCTATACAGTGGCCATGATTTGTTGCTGTAAATAGTAGCTTAAATTTTTGTAGGGATAATGCTGTATTATAGAAAATAGTAAAGATGATTTGAAAGACGACGAAGACCGCTAAATTCTAAGCTCCAAATGGAAACAGTGGCTTCAGAAAAGGTAGAAAGTGGTGACTGAAGTAGGTAATAAAATAAATGATAGTTGTAAAACAACGGCATATTGGACAAAAAATTGAACAGTAACAAATTTAAGGCTCTTATATTATTGTAAGGATTTCCTTCTTCAACTTCTGTCTGCCACCAGATGCTTTCACACAAAACTGGAAACATATCCACATAACCATCATTAGGTAGTTAGCTGATCTTGGGTTGTTGAGGTTGAGACGAGTGAGAAATAGTGGAGCCATGAAGAAAATATTTTAATTGTTTCGAGAACTCCTTTGGCTTTTCAATGTTTACAGCATGTCCTGCATTTTTTATCACTACTAGTTGGGTATTCTCTCCTATATGCTTGCTAATTTTAAGTCAAAATAAAACATGACGTGGACGTTTGGTATACACTCTTGATACTACAATTGACAAGATTTTAAAATTTTATCTATCATCATGTCATGTATAATGTACCAAACATACTATTTAGTTTTAGAAGATAAGACATTCACATTATGAATTCGTATGAAAGATGTTGTTCTTACATTTCGAGTCTGTGCCCCAATTCAAATGAAAATATTATGTCATGCTCTCTCCAGATGGTCAATGTAGACCTTTTCAAAAACCAAAATTGTATTTTTAAGTTAAAATGGACTTTTATCTATTTCTTATCACATTACAAGGAAGAAAGTAGCAAACCTGTGTTGTCTTAGGAATTGACAAAGTTTCACTCTACCACCACCCTCGTTTTTACTCGAGTACGAGACCAGCAAGAAACTGAACCTTGGAATTCTTGTTCTAATGTTTCAAAAAAAAAAAAAAAAATTTAAGTAGGGGGCTTGGACTTAGGCCATTTTAAATTGAGATTATTTGGATTATGTATTGGAGCTATTCACAAAATGAGTTATTAATGTCAATGAGCAAAAAAAAAAAAATTAATTTTATGAGCCAGCTTGGTCCAAGCCCGACTGGCCAGCCAACAGGCTAGACGAGTTGAGCCATATAGGTTCGATTTTGTTCGGACCAGCTTGACCCAAAATTCGGGTTATATTGGTTGACCCGTCGGACCGAACCTGTTTTGCCACCTCTATACAAGATCATTGATAATATTTTCATTCAAAATGATTGATACTGTTATTCTTTTGGGTTGTAGTTTGTGTATGTGATACTGTTTTATTAAGATACTGTCATGTATGATACTGATATATTAAGATACTTTTATGCATGACAATATTTTATTAATATATGTTTTATTGTGATACTGTTTTATTAATATACTGTTTTTATTTAAATACTCTACTATGGTTTTCTGTTATCACCTAAGCATGTGCTTGATAATAATGTGATTCTGATACCGTTACATTTGCTTAACTTGTTTGCTAACTTTAACAATACAATATTGCTATCTATGATATTGTTATTATGATATTGATACAAAATGTGCTTCTGATATTGTTTTTTATGATACTGTTTTATTAAAATAATTTTATTATTATATTGTTCTTTTGTTTGGTTGGAATTTTTTATTTTGAGTGTATGTAATACTATCATTGTTTACAAATATACTGATATTAATGTGCTTGTTATATTAGTTAAGAAACGTGTGTTGCACGTGATTTTGTAATAATTTTGTGATCTTTTGTAAAATCATCGATAAATATAACTCTTATAAGAAATTCCTTTTCAATCATAAGTTCATTCATGGTTATGAACAACTAATGAATAACAGTCTAATTTCTTAGTAAAACAAGTAGTTCATTAAAAAGTACATAACTTACATGAATGTTAAGTTTGAAGGATTGCTAACGTGACATGTTAATATATTGCTAATACTCTTTTAATTATATTTTGAAATATATATTTAATGGCATATCAAGGAAATGCTACTTTCTTTTATGAAAATTAGTATCAAATTCTAAAATATATGAAGTACAGTAGGTAGAACACAATTTTTTTTATTGATTTTCTATATTTATATCATTTTAAAAGGCACATGGAAAATTTTTTAGCCCTTTTTAAGCAATTATTTCTCAGAAAAAAGAATCTCAAAAGTCTTTGACATAGAATAAAAAAGAATTTTCTTGTGCAATATCTTCACTAAAACAATAATCGAGACATTCAGTTTTAATGCACCCATGAGCTAGGGCTTTTTTTTTTTTTTTTTTTTTTTTTGTCCGCTTCATGCATTTTTTTCCAAAGAATTCCATCTAAAATTTTAATAAATTTCAAAATTCAAAATAACCAGATACTTAAAAAATCTATTTCTTAATAAAATTCATGATTTTAACTCATCACGTGAAACTAACTTATTATGCGACATTTACCTTCACCTTATGCATGTCAAGACTCAGTTTATTCAAATTAGGTAGTACATATTAACACTCTTCCTCAACTGCTGCCTTGAGAAAGCTAGAGTAGCACCAATCTCCTTGTTCCAACTCAATCTTCTTCAATAAATATATATTTAATTGCTTACAAGGTGACATAAAATATGATTTGAGCTTAAATCCCTTTGCTGTCAAGACTATCAAAATAATTAATATTTTTACCTGGACAAACATTCTAATAAAAAAAAAAGAATCAAAGATGGCAAAAAAAAACTCGCCCCCTAACCAGCCTCGTATTTGGGGGAGGGGAGGACGCAGATCATGGTACCCGCCCCGAGTTATCCGAACATGTCTCGAATATTTTTATTTTATTTTTTATTTTTATGTTTTAAAATTTAAATTGTATTTAAAAAATAAAAATTAATATTAAAAATTAATGAATTAAATAAACGGGTTGATAAATGAGGATTTTTCAATCCTCGCCTCGCCCTCGACTCCTAAAAATCTCTTAGGATCGGAGATGGTAATGGTCGCCCAAATTTCCATCCCCATGGTACCCCACCCCACCCCACCCCACCCCACCCCACCGTCATTCCTAAAAAGATATAGAAATTAAAATTTAAATGAATATTACCATCATATTCTCAAATGTAGTGAATCTTTCGTGGAAAATTAACATATCCACTATCAAACTAATCAAAGATTAAAAACTGTCCCTGTGAAAGGAAAAAAATAATTTCCGGCATAATTAATAATAAGAAAGTCGATATGCAAAGGCGGATTCTTTTTTTTTTTTTTTATGTTGAACAAGGAATTTGCTTAAATTCTCATGCATAATAAGATTGATTCTTGGTGTGTTTATAGTTAATGATAATAATTTCAATATTAAAAACCTTATTAGTATTATATTTTTATTTATTTTCATTAATTACAATATATAATAGAATTTAAAGGGGCAATCCACCTTAAATGCAATATTTATTTGATATTAAATAATTTAAATTAAAATCAAACTAAATAATACTAATTGAATGACTATTTTAAAAATTATAAGTTCTTTGCGGGGACAATATCGTCCATAAATGTTTTTTCCATTTTGGGACTTTTATATGTAGTATAGATTAATATAATAATGTACTTTTGATACTGAAATAGTAAGATACTTTTATCTTTGATACTGTTATATTAAGATGCTGAAATACTGTTCTTACTAAGATATTGTTTGTAATATTGTATTGCGAGATATTATTCTTAATAAGATACTATTTTTTATGATACAGTATCAAACAACACACATGAATGTTTGACAGCAGCATCCTGAAACACATAAAAATATTGATGTATGTGAAACTAATATTGTTTTCTTTTATTCGATCAAAAAATGATTAGAAAACAATTGTGTTCCTATATATATATATATATATATATATATATATATATATAAAAAAACCAATCTAATATTTTTAAAAAAAAAAAAAGAGAAACCATTCATAAAAATTGAATCCACCAATTAAATAACATTCAAGAAGCAATTGTTTCTATAATTTTGTAACACAGGGACTATCCAATATTTTGAAACTTTATCTTACATGATTGGAAAGAACAAAACAGTAAAAAATAGTGAATCCATAATTATCACTCACAAAAAAGTGGAAAAGGTTTGGGTAGCTGGTGGCGAGGGGCAATAGTCGGCGAGAGGCGTGGGAGAAGATGATGGCCACGTGCGTTGTTGCGTTGGAAGTTTAAATCGGATGTAAATCTAATTAATATGGATCACATGGGTAATTACGAGATTAATTAAAATATGGACTCTAAAGTTATATAGCCAAAACTTAATTTAATTAAAGTCACATTTTAGTACTAAAAGACCAACTTACCCCCAACAATTGCAAAAAAAAGTGTTAATTCAATGATACTATTTTGTATGATACTTTTTTATTATGATATTGTTTTATCTATGATACTATTTTATTTGGATAATGTGCATTGATATATTTATACCCTATTTTTATCTTTGATACTGTTTTATTATGATAATGTTTCAACTTATGATACTGTTATTGAATGCAAATAGTATCAATGATCTTGCACTACTAATGGAGTATTTGAAGAACAATATTATTACTTCAACCATTAAAATATCATGTACTTTGTTTTATATGATACTGTTTTATCTATAATACTATTTTATTTAGATAATGTGCTATGGTATACTTTTACCATGCTTTTTATCTTTGATACTGTTTTATTATGATAATGTTTCAACCTATGATATTGTTATTGAATGCAAACAGTATCAATAATCTTGTACTACTAATAGAACATTTTAAGAACAATGTCATTACTTTAACCAATAAAACATCTTTACTTAGTTTTATCTATGATACTGTTTTATTTAGATAAAGTGTTATAGTATACTTATACCATGCTTTTATCTTGGATATTGTTTTATTGTGATAATGTTTCAACCTATGATATTGTTATTGAATGCAAACAGCATCAATGATCTTGTACTACTAATGGAGTATTTTAAGAACAGTATCATTACTTCAACTTTTAAAACATCTTGTACTTAGTTTTATCTATGATACCATTTTATTCAAAATGCTGCCGTAGATACTGTTTAAATCTATGATGCTGTTATTTTATTGGATTGTAGTTTGTGTATGTGATATTGTTTTATTAAGATACTTTCATGTATGATACATATATATTAAGATATATTTATCTATGATATTATTTTATTAAAATACTGTTTTAATATGATATTGTTAAGACATGACAAACTAAAGATTGCAGTTTTAAGCTAAAGAGATGATTTCAAATAGCTAAAATACATCATCAGCAGTGGCAAAGCTACTTGTCTTGACCGGTTCGTCGAAACCATTTTGAAAACATATTATATTAGAAATTCTGAGCACGTATGCAAATTCTATGTCTATTTCTATTATGACACTATTTTCTATGATACCGTTTTCTATAATACAGTATCAAACAACACACATGACTAACAACAGAAAAAATAATCTAATGGCAACTTTCATCAGAGCATGCCCACATCAAAACTTTTTCATCCCTACAGAAATTCAAATTGTTATTTACAACAACAAATCATGGCCACTATACAAAAATTCATCAAACCATACTTTCCATTGGAGCTTATAATTCAGACTGTTATTGTCAAGTTCTGTAAGTGTATATTATTTGTTTGACAATGACAAAATTTTGAATCAGAACTTCATTCTTGTTTAACAACATTTTTATTCCATGTTGTTCGTCGTTTTTCCATCCATCTATAAGATTATATTATTTGTATAACAATGACAACATTTTGAAGCAGAACTTCATTCTTCTTTAACAACAAATCTATTAATTTGTTCATAGTTTTGGAAATTTTCAAATTAAATATTTATGTGTACTTTGTTTAAAGGTTACATTTCTCTCGAATTCTTTAGTACATTCGGCGGTGCTATGTTATATTTGTATGGGGTTGCTTGATATTTAGACAAGATTGTAGAGCCATCGGTTTGTCGCAACCAAGCTAACTCGCTCGGCATCCACGCTTAGTTGTCGAGCCAGCTCGGCAACCAATTGGTTGTCGAGGCAGCTCGACAACCAATTTGGTTGTCGAGTTAATTATTAGTGGCCGAGTTAGCTAACTCGATTGTCTTACTGTATCCATTATCCATTCAGTTGATTTAGTTTTTGCTACGTGATGAAAACTGTAGGGATCAATTTTGTGAAAAATTTAGAGATGAATTTTATGTTTGATACTTGTAAGGACTACTTCATTCTTATTTATACAACAAATTCTGTATCCATAGTTTTAGAAATTTAAAATCAAATATTTATGTGTAAGTTTGTCTGAATCTTACATTTCTCCTGAATTCTCTGCTACTATATTTGTCTTCATTGTGAACAATCTTGAGGCTAGTTGAGATTTCAGTGGTATCCTATATTTGATTACCAACCAATAACCAATTATCAAACTTTTTGTGGAGCCCAATATTATTCGTGGTCGAGTTACTTAGGTGGTCGAGTTAGCCATGCAACCAAGCTAACTCGACAACATTTGCAGACTTAGCCGGCAGACATCGAGTAACTCCATCGCGGTGATCGAGTTACTCGGCAACCATGTTGGTTGCTGAGGCTCGACAGCTAGTTAGATAATCTTGTTGTATCCATTATCTTTTTTGTTTTAGTTATATTGGATACTGATAAGTGCATTTTGTGCACTTATTAGGACCTTTAAACTAAGCTTTTATTCCGTCATTTTATTAAATTATTACTTAATTTTGTGTTTTAATCTTCATATTTCAGTTTTGGACCTGTTTAATAGCAATTAGATAAGAATGGACGGAAAGAACAACAACTTGGTGAAATCGACAAGTAAATGGAGTTTTTGAAGTGAATATCAAACACCGAAACCTAAAGAACCGAATTGAGAAACTACCAAAGAAAGATGTGGGAAAATTCAAGTAAAACTTTTGATATAGAAATCTTCAAAAGTCAAATGATATACCATTGGAAATATAATTGAATTACGAGTCCAACACTTTTACGGATCTCAATTTGGAGTTTCCTACAAGAAGTTATGGCCATTTGAAAACAAAGTAGCAGAGAGAAACAACGTAAGTCGGGCGATCGCCCAACCCTATTTTTCAACAGCGAATATAGCTTTTCCTTGGCACAGGCGATCGCCGGGTTTTACACTTTGAGGCGATCGTCCCGTATTTTCGGCGAATTGAAATTTTCTTACCTTTTGAGTTATAATTCAATTAGGAAACTTTTGGGCCCACGATTTTTAGGTCTTTTGGCATTTTTGGGGCACAATTAGGTAAGTATATATATGAGTTATTAACTCATACCAGAGGGAATTTTGGAGAGCCAAATTTGGAGAGAAGAACGGAGACAAATCAAGAACGAAGATCAAGATTCATCCTTTGAAGATTAAAACGAAGATCAAGTTCAATATTTTATCTCCCAATTATTTTCTTCTTATTCGGGTGATGAACTCCATATTTTCATCTCTTCTTTCTTCTCTTATTATTAGTATGCTAGGCTAGAATTAAATAGTGCTAGGATCATGATGAAACCTGTATCATGAATCTTTAATTTTTCGAACCTAGTTTTTGATATTTAAGCATGTTTTTATTTTTGAACAATTGATATTGATTTTCTCTTCATCTATAATTATATGCGCAATAGTTGTATAATTCTTGTGGCTTGTTTTACCTTCGAGAGAAGGAAAATAGGATATACATATATTAATTGTCGTAGAGTCCGATAGGGAATAGAAATATACCGCTATGCTTTACGTGATCTCTAAGTATTCACAAATTCTAATGCATTCTTGTATGCTCGCATTCGTCATAGAAATATAGTCGGGTCGCATATAGGAATAGGTTTAATTCTACTCGAAAGAGATTGTTAAATTAAATTAGGAATATTGATCTTCATAAGTAAATCATGTTATCAAATTTAATGGTTCGGGTTAAAGATAATTGATATAAGTGGATTCGGTGATCCTAGTACACTTTCCTTTTCTTTTCTTTTCCAATTTTAAAGTAATTCTCATTTAATTTAATTTCTTATTTGTTTGATTTATAATTAGTTAATTAATTTTAGTTCATGTTTTAATTAGTTTAAGAAACAAACATTCAAAAGTTCATTAGATTCGGTTAAGGTTAGTATAATTGAACTGAACTATCTAAATCTTCGTGGGAACGATACTTGGACTCAACATTCACTTTATTACTTGAGCGATCCGTGCACTTGCGGAATTATTTAAGATACAAAATCCCTGACAAGTTTTTGGCGCCGTTGCCGGGGATTTAGTTTTAGTTCTTTAAAGTTATATTAACACTAATTCGAACTTTATTTAATTAATTTTTTTATTATATTGTTTTAGTTTATTTTAGTGTTCAACTTGTCTTGTTTCAGACCACAACACAAGATGGAAGGCCAGGAGATTGATGAAGACAATATGCTAGTTGGAGACTTTTTTACTCCACAAATCATCCAAAGACAATCTAGCATTGATGAGGACAACATGCTGTTTGGATATTTTCTTGCAATGCAACATGCCAATATAATGAGATATGAGGCTAATTACAAAATTGATGAGGACAATATGGTGTTTAGAGATTTTCTTGCAATGCAGCATGCCAATATAGCGAGATATGAGGCTAATTCTGAAATTGATGAGGACAATATGCTTTTTGAAGATTTTCTTGCAATGCAGCATGCCAATATAGCAAGATATGGGGCAACTTCTGATATTGATGAGGACAACATTCTTGTTGGAGAATTTATCGCAGATCATCCAAATTTCTCTTGGAATGATAATTACAATAATATCATATCACAAGGTCCTCAGTTTCAAGAGCTAGAAAAGAGAACTTCACTACAAGAAATTCTCGATAAATTCATCGAAAAAAAGCGATCAATTCATGATACGTATGAGAGATCAATCTTCAAAATCAAAGCGCTTCAATAAAAATTTAGAAATATTGATGGGTCGATGGCGCTTGATATATCGGCCAGAGTAACAAGTACGTTGCCAAGCAATACAGAGGTGAGTCCCAAGGAAAGTGTTACAGATATTAATATTAGAAGTGATGTTCAATTACCAGAAATTCATGTAAAGAGACCAGTTGCAAATAAAAAAATTGAACCATCCAATGATGAGGAGCACGTGGAATGTGATGAATGTAGACAATGAGATATTAAAGAGAGTTCATGTACACCACAGGTTATGGAAACCGTTCCTATCAAACCATATGAGCATTCGATCCCACTTCTCCAGAGATTACAAAGCACGAGTCAGACAAGCAATTCACCTACTCTTCTATCTCTTTTAAAATTGATTTTTTGATCAAGGTCGATGAAGAAGTTGAAATTTTCGTAGTTGTGTTCGAGCAAGGTGCTACATTAAAATTCTATTTTTATGAGGAGCACAAATTCAAAATTTGGAGGATAAATGAAAAATGGTGCAAAGTAAATAGATGCAAGCAAACCAAGTCCTCAAAAGCATGATACAAAGTGCCGTGAGCAATCAGTCAATAAGTCAAGCTAATGACTATAAATAAGTGCTTAATGGGAGGCGACCCATTTTCTAACCATTTTATTTACTTGCTTTATGTTATAGTAGTTTTAATCGGTTTAATTAATTTATTAGTTTTTTTTATTTATTATTTAATGCCCTTAAAAAGCTTTATTATGTCAATCGCAGGATGTCCTACTTTGCAAGAGTCCCAACTCCACATTTGATTCTACTTCAACCGGACCTTCAGTCAGCCAGATCCATCTTCTCCACATCTATCTCCGAGGAGTACCTGACTTTATCTCTCATCTATTTGCTTTATTTTGCTATTACATTGGGGACAATGTAATGTTTTAGTTTGGGGTGGGTTAAGTATTAGAATACTTAATTATTTTAAATTTGCTTATTATTCGGGTCTATATAACTGTAAAAAAAAAAATCTTTCATAGTTATTGTTGAATATCTTGCTGCCAATGATAATACTTGTTTAAATTTAAGTACGTTTTTAGTTAGAATATTAGGCAACACTTTAACTCGTACTTTTACTTGAATACTTATCCATATTAGACTAAATTTGAAGCACGTAGCCACTGTTGACTTATCACTTATTGGAAACATGACTTGAGTGTATGTGTTGATATTATTGACTTAGATCATTGTGAAAAATTCCGTTCCTAAATTCTTAGACTAGTAACCAAACTGTTTGAGAACAATTTGGGAGTGTTAAAGTTAGTACATGTTTTTGTAGAATTTTGATGGTTTGGGTTTTCTGGATCTCATCTTTGGTTGAATAAGTTGTAGTCAAGGAACTTAAATCGAGCACTAATCGCTGAAAAAATAAATAAATAAATAAAATGTCTAACTCGAGCAATTGAGCCTGTTATGGTATTTTAAAACCTGGTGCCCTAAGGTCATCTGACTTGGGAGTCATCAGCCCAAAGCTCGTTACATGAGTCACCAAAAAAAAAAAAATTTACATCTTTACTTCTCTTATAGCCTGTGGGACTCGAGCAATTAAGTCTGTTAGGGTATTTCAAAACCTGGTGCCCTATGGTCATCTGACTTGGGAGTCATCGGCCCAAAACTCGCTACAAGAGTTACATAGAAAGCTAGTGAGAGAGAAGTATTGCACAAGATGTAAGATCATTTATATTGGTTAAATAAAATAAAAGAAGTTAAAGTGCTCGGTAAGGATTGCTAGATTAGAACCTAAGAAACTGAAGATGAGAATTTAGAAATCACTCACCATCCTAGTTCTAGGAATACAAGTTCTAATTTTTATCACTTTATTTGAAAAAAGCATTGTGTTGATCAATAGAAACCAAATTTGCTAGAACACCTCGGGATTGGAGAGAAAAACATAAGAAGTGTGTAATTTACGAGAGGTGTAAGGAATAAATAACTACAAAGGGTTCGGAATTGTAAAAGTATCAACAACACAATATTGGTCGTGGTATAATACATGTGTAAGTTCAATTTTTGGTTAATCACACACTCACTAAAAGTCAAGCATTGGATAAGTGAAAAATTCTTTGTGTTGTTTGATCTTTTCTAAACGTGTTACTTTATTTTTCAAACTTGAGGCATATGGTAAGAAATTTAACATTAAGTCACTTCACATTAATTCTTTTAGCTTAGTTTAAAGTTCTAGTTTATTTTTATTTTTGTTCGAGGATGAACAAAGGTTTAGTTTGGGGTGTTTGATAAGTGCATTTTGTGCACTTATTAGGACCTTCAAACTAAGCTTTTATTCCGTCATTTTATTGAATTATTACTTAATTTTGTGTTTTAATTTTCATATTTCAGTTTTGGACCTGTTTAATAGCAATTGGAGAAGAATGGACGGAAAGAGCAACAACTTGGTGAAATCGACAAGTAAATGGAGTTTTTGAAGTGAATATCAAACACTAGAAACCTAAAGAACCGAATTGAGAAACTACCTACAGCAGCATGTGGGGAAATTCAAGCACAACTTTTGATATAGAAATCTTCAAAAGTCAAATGATATACCATTGGAAATATAATTGAATTACTGAGTCCAACATTTTTTACGGATCTCAATTTGGAGTTTCCTATAAGAAGTTATGGCCATTTGAAAAACAAATACCGCAGAGAAACAATGTAGGTGGGAGATCGCCCAGCTTAAATTTGGGCGATCGCCCAACCCTATTTTTCAACAGCGAATAGCTTTTCCTTGGCACAGGCGATCGCTCGGGGTTTGCAATCAAGCGATCATCCAAATGTATTTTCAGCGAATCAAAATTTTCTTACCTTTTTGAGTTCTAATTCAATTAGGAAACCTTTGGGCCACGATTTTTAGGTCTTTTTGGCATTTTTTGGGGCACAATTAGGTAAGTATATATATGAGTTATTAACTCATACCAGGAGGGAATTTTGGAGAGCCGAATTTGGAGAGAAGAACGAGAGACAAATCAAGAACGAAGATCAAGATTCATCCTTTGAAGATTAAAACGAAGATCAAGTTCAATATTTTATCTCCCAATTATTTTCTTCTTATCCGGGTGATGAACTCCATATTTTCATCTCTTCTTTCTTCTCTTATTATTAGTATGCTATGCTAGAATTAAATAGTGCTAGGATCATGATGAAACTTGTATCATGAATCTTTAATTTTTCGAACCTAGTTTTTGATATTTAAGCATGTTTTTATTTTTGAACAATTGATATTGATTTTCTCTTCGTCTACAATTATATGTGCAATAGTTGTATGATTCTTGTGGCTTATTTTACCTTCGAGAAGGAAAATAGGTTATACATATATTAATTGTCGTAGAGTCCGATATGGGATAGAAATATACCGCTATGCTTTACGTGATCTCTAAGTATTCACAAATTCTAATGCATTCTTGTATGCTCGCATTAAATCATAGAAATATAGTCGGGTCGCATATAGGAATAGGTTTAATTCTACTCGAAAGAGATTGTTAAATTAAATTAGGAATATTGATCTTCATAAGTAAATCATGTTATCAAATTTAATGGTTCGGGTTAAAGATAATTGATATAAGTGGATTCGGTGATCCTAGTACACTTTCTTTTCTTTTCTTTTCCAATTTTAAAGTAATTCTCATTTAATTTAATTTCTTATTTGTTTGATTTATAATTAGTTAATTAATTTTAGTTCATGTTTTAATTAGTTTAAGAAACAAACATTCAAAAGTTCATTAGATTCGATTAAGGTTAGTATAATTGAACTGAACTATCTAAATCTTCATGGGAACGATACTTGGACTCAACATCCACTTTATTACTTGAGCGATCCGTGGACTTGCGGAATTATTTAAGATACAAAATCGCTGACAGATACCATGAGAAGTCTCATTTTGCATGCCCAATGAAATTTATGTAGAGTATTTTTTAAAATTGGAGAGGAAATTCATATGAACACTTAACCCTAAGCTTAGCAAAAGAACTATCATGTGGTCCATTGTTTTTATGTATGTGTTTATGAGTGGCTTCTTCAAATCTGCATGATTTTAGTATTATACATATTTTTGTTGATGTGGATAACTTTTGCTTTTTTTTTTTTTTTTTTTGATTTTGTTGTTTATTTTTAGTTTGTATGAGTATTTTTTATGTAGTTTTCTTTGTTCTTTTATGTAAGTGTTGTAGATAGATAGACACACAGACAAAAAAAGATTTGCGCAATAAACGTAGAAGAAAATTGTATGCGGAACTTAAAAAAAATTGAACAAAGGAAGAAAGTAAATAGATTGCAGCAGGGTAGTTCAAGTATAACAGGTATGTATTCATTAAATTTATATATTATATCATCAATTTTTTTTTTCTATATACATTATAATATAATATATTGAATTTTCATTTTTGTAGTTAATGATCAAAGAATGGTTGATGAAGGTGACATAGCTGTTGATGAATATGATATAGTTGATATAGTTGATGATGATATATTAAATAAGAATTCTAATATCAATCAATATGGTAAGGATTTGTACATAAAAAGTATTCCCACAAAAACTCATATATTAAGAATACCAACAATTTGTAGGCATTGTCAAGCTACAAAATTTGAGAAAGAAAGTAAAGATTTTTGTTGTTATGATAGTAAAGTGAAATTAAAAATAAATTATGTTCCTGATGAATTGTATGAGCTATACACTATCAATTCCAATGAAGCATTATATTTTAAAACTAATGCACGCAATTATAATAATCACTTTGCATTTACATCATTTGGGGTAAAATATGATCAAAATTTGGGGAAATCATACAAAGGTATATATACATTTAGAGTTCAAGGATAGGTTTATCATTATATAAATCCAATTATACCCGTTGATGACAGTCCTTCATTTTTACAATTATACTTTTATGATATTGAAAATGAAATACAACATAGGTTACAAAAATCAGATAAATTTTGTGAATATATGTTGAATAGATTAATAAATATGTTAAAGATTAATCCATATTCAAATTTTTTTCGCTTATTAAGTAGTGTCAATTCTTTAGAATTATGCAAAATACAAATTAGGTATGATGCTGGGCTTGATCAAAGAGTGTACAATACATCTTCAGCACTACAAGTTGCTACTATATGGGTTGATGAAGACCCATCTACCACCACTAGATCAAAGATATATCAATACATTGTCATTCTGATACTTTACATAACATACATTACTATTTTGTTGTTATGATCCACTTCAATATCCATTACTATTTCCTTATGGTGAATCTGGATGGCATGAAGGTATCCAAAAGTGCAGTCCAAACACTGCTGATACTTTTAATGTTGTGGATAATTTGTTAGATATAAATGTTATAAATTTTGCAAATGAATTAATTGAAAACGAGAATATAGGTTATTATTCTAAACATAATCCATTATATTTTATTATTATTCTTTATTGAAAATTTATTAACTTTCTTAATTTCTTTGTAGTTATGAAAAAGACCAAAAAGAGATTGTAAATGTCTTGTCGGGAATATTATTGTTACAAGTTACAGGTAAGAGCTACTAATAAATATATTATACTTCATGCTGGAAGACTTTTTCAACAATATGTGGTTGATATGTATGTTAAAATTGAAATGAGTAGATTAGATTATTTTAGAAAAAATCAAAATGAAATACGTGTTGAACTGTATCAAGGAATTGTAGATAGTGTAGAAAATGGTGAAAATAGAGGTTATAAAATTTGTTGAAAATTTATTTTACTTTCTTTTTTTGTTGGTGGTCCCGGAAATATGAAAAAAAGATATATGGATGCGATGGCTTTGATTCAAAGATTTGGTAAACCAGATATATTTTTAACAATAACTTGTAACCCTAATTGAGATGAAATAAAAAATGAGTTAAAATATAATAATATTAGTCAAAATAGACCTGATTTAATTGCTCGTATATTTAGAGCTAAATTGGAAGAATTAAAAATTGATCTATTAGAAAGACAAATTTTTGGAGAGTTGCTGCTTATATTTATGTAATAGAATTCCAAAAAAGAGGCCTTCCACATGCACATTTTTTATTAATTCTGAAACCAAGTTTTAAAATTAATAACATAGATTTAATTGATGAAATTGTTTCCTGTGAAATACTTAATAAAAATGAAAACTCTCATTTACATTCTGTTGTAGTTAAACATATAATGCATGGTCCTTGCGGTATATTAAATCTAAACAATAATTGTATGAAAAAAAAATGGAAAGTGTAAAAATAAATATCCAAAGGAATTTGTTGTAAAAACTTTTCTTGGAGAAAATTGTTACTCAAATTATAGATGTTGCAATACTTATGAAACAGTTACTGTTAGAGGTAGTTTATTAGATAATAGATGTGTTGTTCCTTATAATCCATATTTATGTGCCAAATATGATTGTCATATCAATGTTGAAATATATTCAACCATAAAAGTAGTAAAATATTTATATAAATATGTATACAAAGGACATGTTAGGGTAAGTTTTTTGTGTAAATAATAATACAAATATTCAATCTACTAGTTGGATTTCTCCACCTGAAGCAATGTGGAGAATATATGAATTTATTTTATCAAAAATTTCTCCATCAGTTATATCATTACAATTACATCTTGAAAATAACCATTTAGTGACGTATAAATATTCTGAAAATTTGTCAAATATTGTTGATACAGATTATAGAAGAATAACAATGCTAACTGAATTTTTTAAAATGAATACATGCAATGAGTTAGCAAAAACATTGTTTTATAGAGAATTTCTCCAATATTTTGTGTGGGATGCACAAAGTAAGATATGGAAAAAAAGAAAACGTGGAAATGTAATTGGAAGATTAGTTGCAGCTAATATAGTTGAAGGTAAAAGATATTATTTACGAATTTTGCTCAATCATATTAGGGAACCAACATCCTATGAAAGTTTAAAAATAGTAAATGGTGTTTCTATGCAATCTTTTCGTGAAACAGCTGTTGCACATGGCTTACTAAATTGTGACAATTATTGTGAGATGTGTTTAGAAGAAGCTATTGCTTATCAAATGCCTTCTTCTTTACAACGTTTATTTGCTACAATATTAACTTTGTGTGGACTTGATGATCCAAAATCATTGTGGATTAAATTTCGTAACTTCATGTACGATGATTATGTAAATGAAGGTTTATCTATTATATATGCTGAAATTAAAGCTCTACATCATATAAATCATATATTAGAAGAAAGTGGTAAAAATATAAATGAATATTCCCTTGTACCCTTTCAAATAACTATGGAAGAAGAAGAAAGATTGGCTAATATCATTATTGAAGAAATGACAAATGCTGTAATTGGAGCTTGTAATATGTTGTATACAAATATGTTAAATAAAGAACAACAAATAGCTTATGATGAAATTTTGGAACATGTATTGAACATGAAGCTTGGAATGTTTTTTATAAATGGACCAGGTGGTACAGGTAAAATATTTTTTATATAAAGCCTTACTTACATTAGTTAGATCTAAAAATCTTATAGCATTAGCTACTGCTTCTTCGGGAGTCGCAGCTTCTTTGTTACCTGGAGCACGAACTGCACATTCAAGATTTAAAATTCCTTTAGAAATGAATAGTGATATTAGCTGTTCTGTTAGTAAACAATATGCATTAGCAGATCTATTTCGAATGACAAATTTAATTATTTGGAATGAGGCACCAAATTTAAACTATCCATGAAGATTTTCTAAATACTTTAACTCCAAATAGTATTCTACCACATGAACTTGTATTAAAAATAAATTGTCTTGTTATATTACTTAGAAATATTAACCATTCAGAAGGTTTATGTAATGGCACGAGATTAATCTGTCGATCATTTGAACGTAATGTTATTCATGCTGAAATTTGTATTGGAGAATATAAAGGAAAACATGTTTTTTTTACCAAGAATTCCATTTATACCTCTTCAAAGTGATAAAAATTCATTTCCTTTTAAAAGAACACAATTTCCTATTCGTCCATGCTTTGCGATGACAATAAATAAAGCTCAAGGACAAACTCTAAATTTTGTTGGTTTATATCTTCCAGAATCTGTATTTTCAAATGGACAATTATATGGAGCATTATCAAGAGTAAAAACAGTTAGTTGTATTAAAGTGTTGATAAAACCAATTCAGAAATCACATTTGCATTTAAGATGTACAAAAAATGTTGTCTACAAAGAAATTTTAGCTTTGGTGCATTTGTAGTGTACTTATCATTGTTTACAAGATATTTTTGTAATCTCAATTATATGTTGCAATCCTTGCTATTCTGGTCAAGATAATATTGTAAGTATTTTATTTTCTAATTTAATTCTCCAAATTTAGAAATATGAAGCATTCCATTTAAATCATGACGATTTAATTTTTTTCTTTGATCACATTACTTCTTTAGATCAATGCTCTGGTAATATGGTAATAGCTTGATATAAATAATGTAAAAAAATCAACAATGCATACAATTTAGAGTCCTGTGAACTATATTGCATATTTATATTTATAGTATTCCAGTTTCCATACTTGTTCTTTTAAAATATAGGCATAAAAATTGATTATATATGATATGGATCTATGATAATATAAAGAAAGCATGTATGCTTTACTACCTTTTTCCTCCTTTTTAATATGCAATGTTCTCATTTGAATTAATAATAGATAAAATGAGCTGATAAAAACAATTAGTGGCTCAATTTTGAATGTGGCTACATTTTTCCTCTTAGGATCTACAGTCCCAAAATATATACACGTTAAGCTTTGGAGTGATTAGTTCATTCTTTAAATACTCATGGCTCCTTGTGAAGGCAATTTAACATTCTTCCTTGTCTATTGATATTGCTGGATCACGCTGTGAAATCCCCTCATTCGAATCCACAGTGGTCATATTCATAAATAAGGTATAAACTGCCCTAATTGAAACCAATAGGCATTATATTGAAATGATTGATTTTGTTGAATAAAATGATCTCATATATCTTCATCGAGGTTTTTGATGGCAGGAACAAAGTCCTTCATCTATAAAGCAATACTAAAATCATCTGTTGCTACTGGATATTGAGCATCCCACAAGTCATGTGATTCTTCATGTTGCCTTGACAATAAATTAAGGACACACTCTGTTCATTTATATCTTCCAGTATATCTTTCATACAACGGATATTATATGTAGCATTATCTTAGAGCTAAAATACTTTATTGTATTAAAGCTTATGATCAAACCAATTCAATATTCAATATTACATTTAAGATTTGTTTGTAGCTTTGGTGCATTTGTATACTTAAAGAATTTATTTAGTTTACAAGATATTTTTAAAATCACAATTATATACGTCTACTGATTTGGTAGGTATTTTGTTTTCTAAATTGTATATCATGTTTGTACACAATTTTTTTTTTTACTTGACTTTAGAGTTTGTCTTGTGCAATCTTCAAGGTACTTATCGAGAACATGTTACTACTTGAAGATTGATTATACTTGGAAATCTAGCTTTTCATTGGACCTACCAAGTTCTCCTCTAATTTTAATATTTTGGCCTATGAATAAATTTTAAAGGATCTTCATTGATAAACTATTGTGCCCACATTATTTTGGAAATAATTGTATTACTTGTTATTCTAACAATTTATGTGCATTAGCAAATCCCAGCATACCCTTTTAGAGTAACAATTAACTCTTAAAAACTTGACAACCACATGTGAAGGACCACCTGTGGTCGCCAGTTGTGGTTGCCGAGTTACTCGGCAGCCAACCAGTGCAACAAGGAACTCTATTTCAATTTTTTTTATTTAGATTTTTTTAATTGTATTTTCTAAAATTTACAAATATATATTTTTTACTAATGAAAATTGATACATATTATAATTTAATTTAATTAGAACTAATAATACAATTAAACCTAAACGAAACAAAATAGGAGTACATTGATGAGAAGTGGCTAGGAAAGCTTAAACCCAAGAACCCAATTCCTACAATGATGAATATAGGGGCAATTGAAAATAAGCCACGCAACCAAGCTACGACAACCTCGTCGAGTTAGCCATGATTGTCGAGTAGCTTGACAACCGTGTTGGTTCTTTGAGTAGCTTGACAACCGTGGTTGTTGTCGAGCCATGATTGTCGAGTAGCTTGACAACCGTGTTGGTTGCTGAGTAGCTCGACAACTGTGTCGGTTGTCGAGCCAACTCGACAACCAACTTGAACCACCGCCTAACCTATTTCTTATGTCTTCGCGCCCAGCGAAACAATGAACATAATAGAAGAGCCTGAGTAAATATTTCATAGTAGCCTCATTAGCCGTATCAATTTTCTATTTTTGTATATTTTGGTGAATATTTTGATTATAATATTTTTTGTTGAATCTTTTTTTTTTGGCTATTGTAATGTATAATTATTATCATTGTGTCAATAACATTATTGATACTACTGAACTTTTTTTCTATAATATTTGTTTGAATAAAATCTACAATTTTTCCTACTTTTTACTGGTATTTGATATCATCAACCCATACTTCTAAATTGTCGTGCTCTGCAGCTAAGTCATAGTATTTGATTTCTACAACACAACAGCCATGAGTAGTCTCTACTAATACAGTACTTTTTATGTATGGTTCTTAAGAAAATAAATCAAGTTTCACACGTTACCCAGTGTTTGATTACTGCAGCTGCCCTAAAAGTATTTGATTACTACAGCTACCCTAAATTGTCAGTACTTTGATGTATGGTTCTTACGAAAATAAATCATAGCCTATTTGATGTGTCCAACAGTAGTCTGCTAATACAGTAATTTTGAAGTAAGTTTCACATTACTCTGTATTTGATTTCTCTAGCTGCCATGCTGCTAATTGTATTAAATTAAATTGTATATTTTATTTTCTAAAATTTACAAATCTATATTTTTTTATTAATGAAAATTGAAAATTGATACAAAGTATTCTATAATAATATAATTTATTTTAATTAGAACTAATAATATAATTAAACCTAATCTCTCGTAGTAAACGAAACAGGAGTCCACTGATTGGAAAAGCTTGACCCCAAGAAACTACAGTAATCAATATGAAAGCAATTGAAATTCGGGGAGTTATTAGCCACGTGGCTAATAACCAAGCTAACTCGACATCCTCGAATTAGCCACGGTTGTCGAGTTGCTCGGCAACTGTGTTGGTTGCCGAGTAGCTCGACAACCGTGTTGGTTGTCGAGTTGGTCCAGACTTGAACCATTTACATATCCCTACATTTAATTTTTCTTTTTTTAGTCGTGAAACAATGAACAATAAACAGAATAGAGAATAGAAGAGCTTGCCACAACTAAGTCAATATTTAATAGTAGCCTCATTAAACGGTATCTATTTTCTATTTTGTATATTTTCATGAATATTTTGATTCTAATATTTTTATTGAATCTTTTTCTTTAAATTTGTATAATTATTATCGTTGTGTCGAGAACATAATTGATACTAATGAACTTCTTTTTCTATAATAATTTTTTGAATAAAATCTACACTTTTCCTCTTTTTACTCAAATTAGGTATTTTATATCTCCAAGCCATACTTCTAAATTGTCGTGCTGCTGCAGCTAAGCCATAGTATTTGATTTCTAGAACACAACAGCCATGAGTAGTATATATCAAGTTTCACACGTTACTCTATATTTGATTACTCCAGCTGCCCTAAATTGTCAGTATTTGATGTATGGTTCTTAAGAAAAGGAATCATAGCCTATTTGATTTCTACAACAGTAGTCTGCTAATACAGTATGATTCTTAAGAAAATGGATCAAGTTTCATGTATTTGATTTCTCCAGCTACCATGTTGCTAAATTGTCATACCACAACTTTGAAGTATGGTGCTTATAAGTATGGTACTTACAAGTAAGTATGGTAAGTTTCACACGTTTGTATACTGTACACATATATTTATTTATATCCCTACAATAAATGAAAATTTCATATCATTCACTCATTCACTCAGCTAAATTTTAATACTTGTCCTCCTAATTGTCTTGATCTTCTCTACAAATATAACAAAATTTTCACAAGTATCGCACAATCTCACAACATGAGTAATGAGTTTCAATTAATTTGTGAAGTTTCTCCAGGAACTGCTGGATGGACAGTTAAGGTTGTAGTTGCTGAGAAATTTTCACCCAGAATTGCTCAAAAAAGTCCAACAAAATATCAAAATTTGATTCTTATGGACTCAGAGGTAAATTTTACAGATACATACTTCACTTGTTATATCAAAAATTTATGAAAATTATTAATTTATGAAATTTTTTATTTACCAGGGATCAACAGTTCAGGCAACTTTGTATGGTCAAAACATTACAGCTTTTCAATATGAATTGATATTAGAAAAACTTATTTAATATCAAATGCACTGGTTAAAGTAACAAGTGCAGAGTACAAAGTAAAATCTAGAGAAGTGCAATGGACAATCTCAGAAAGAATTAGAATATGCCACGTCGAAGAAAACAATAGCAACCTGTTAATTTCTACTTATAGCTTTACTGATTTCGAAGATCTTCCAAAGTATATGGATTCTAATATAGACATAAGTAAGTAAATAGTACACTTTTGAACATATTACACTAAAGCTGCTAAGGCTAATATACATACTTTTTTTACAGGCGTTGCTGCAATGATAATTGATATCAAACCTCAAAGGATTATTCAAACACGATTTGGGAAAGAATGTCAAGTACAAGATTTGGTGCTCATAAACAAAAAGTATGACTATAGTTCTATATTTATTACACTTTATACACATATTTTAATTTTACTTTTGTATATACTATTGTTACCATGTAGAATTTGTTTAAATTACACCAAAAATATATAAATAATAGGTTTCACACTATTCTCTGTATAAATAATAGGTTTGACACTATTCTCTTAACCATGTGAGAGACATTTGTGGATAGCGAATGCAAATACATATCTCAGAATCTTTAAAAAAAACCTGTTCTGATTGGAAAGCATCTTAAAGTAACCTCATTCAATGGTAATCTATCATCTTCAATAAACTTATCATTTTAATCTTTGCATGACTAATAGATATATTAATATATTTCATTTGCATTTGTATCTTCAGGTTTATCACTATCAACAAAGGCACACAGTTCTTTCTTCCTAGATGGAGAATTTGAAATTGTGGAAGAGTTTAAATCTTGGTAAATGTATATTAATTATTTGTTCATCTATTATATTTTTCAGTTATTATATTGAAATTAAAACTTATCTATTGTTATTGTACAACTAGGGGACACACAAATTCTGAAATGATTGATAATATTGTATGTGAGAAATATTATTTAAGTTTGACGCCATTGAATCTATCTTCCAAGCTCTCTGTTCAATAGATGAAAAATACTTCGCAGAAATCAGGAGCATTCAAGGGCTCAAAACTGTGGTGCAATGCTTGATAATTTAAACTAATTGTTTAAATTTATGAAATTGTTCAATGCTTAATATAATGATTTATATATTGTTATATTGCCAAAAACAATTTTTCTGGATAAAAGTGAGACCATCTGTTAAAGTTCTGAATCAAACGTACTGGTATATGAGTTGCAACAATTGCAACAAAATTTCAAGTGAAAATTATGGTGATATATACCAGTGTGTTTTCAGTAAATATGTTGACGCAAAAGCAATTCCAAGGTAATCACACTCTATTTAGTTACCAAATTAAATATTTTTAAACTTTTATTTGGATATATTTTATTTACATTTCATAACATAAATTTATTTAATTATGACATTTACTTATAGAGCTAATGTGCACATGCAATTGATGGATCCTACTAGATACATTAATGCTACAGCTATTAGAAATCCAGCAGAATATTTCTTGCAATCTAGTGCTGAAAATTTGATGGAGTAAGCATTGGTATTTATTTTTCTTCTACTTAAGTTTTACACTTATTTATTTGACAACTTATAAAATTTTATATTAACAGACATATACACCAAGTGCTGATTCAATGCGTTTATCAATGGATGAAGATGAGGTCTTTTATGTGAAGGCTATAGCACAGTAATCGTCTCCTCAGTGCAAATTTGAAATACTTTTTATTGTGAATCCATCACAAATAGGAGATAAAGACAAGGAAAAGCTCCGATTGAGGATATAAGCCAACCTATTAGCCTCATGGAACCAACAGCAAAAAGATCTTTGTTCCATTCAGATTCAAATAATGCATAGATTGCTAAGAAAAAATTTGACAAGTTTGGAATTAAGAGCAACAAAAAAAATCAATGAATTTTAAAACATTCTTTAAAAATGAAAGAAAATGAATGTTCAAATGAAAGAAAATGAGTGTTCAACTTTGAATTAAGATGTATTTTGAATGTATTTTGTTGACATTCTTGTAAGACATTTTTTGTTTTATAATTATATTTTATAATATTTGTATCTTTTTGTTTCAAGTATTGGTTTACTATCCTTTACAAAAAATGTCGGTCCTTTTTCTTGTAAATGACTTCTACACCTTAACTGAGAAAAAAGGACATATGGTAATTTAAGCTTCAGCAATTTTGTCCAGAATGTCTTTAGCAATTGTTTAGCTCTTCTTCAAGGTACTTATCTAGAACATGTTACTAAAGATTGATTATACTTGGAAATTTAGCTTTTCATTGAAGCTACCAATTTCTCCTCTAATTTTAATATTTTGGCATATGAGTAAATTTTAAAGGATCATGAAAACTATTTTGCCCACATTATTTTGGAAATATGTACATTAGCAAATCCCAGCAATTAACTCTTAAAAGACAACCATGTCGAGGACCAGTTAAACTCGACAACCAGTTGTGGTTGCCGAGTTCATCGACAACCAGTCTTGGTTGTCGAGTTTCTTGGCAACCAGTCGTGGTTGCGGAGAACCATTCCATGATTTTTATCCCTATATTTCTTAAACTTATTTAATGACTTTAAAAAAAACGGGGCTAGCAGTTGCCTCAGACAGGTTGCCATATTTTTGTGGTATGTTTACATTTGTTTGGATTAAGGTGAGACTATGAGTGAGTAATATAGGAGCTCTCTGGATGAGTCTAAACGTGCTTAAACGTTTTTTGTATTTGTATTTTAGTACAATTGTAGACATGCTAGGAAGATTACAAGAAACCAAAAATAATTAAATTAACATTGTCAACTTTGGGTCAGACTTTTTCTTCCATTCGAGAATTTATTTTACCATCATTCCAGAATACATTTTACCAAACCTTAACAACCTTAATATTGTGGTCTTCAACACTTTTAAATATACTTTGAAGATTAAAAATTAAATAATCAATACTTTTAACACACCCTCTTAATTTATAATTTATAATCTACAACTATTTTTTCAACTTTCTCAAACTTCTCTGTCCGATTTTGTCAAAATATTTACCAAATGTGATCTAATGAAGTTGAAACTTGATATCCTAAAGACTAGATTCTTTGTTGCTTGTCACATATTGCTAGAATTTAAATATTTTTGTAATCCAAATCCTTACAATTCTACAAGTTCAGGATACACTGCTTTGAAGACATTTGGTATAAGACAAAAATTCATACTCATAATCAATCACATTCAACATCAACCTAATTCAGCTAAACAAACCAATACAATTCAACTAACAATTAACTAAACAAAACTCCTATTATCAAATCAAACAACTTAATAAAAATTGTAACATTTTATAACAACTTTATATCATCAATTACAAATCAACATTTTATTTAACTTTGTTCAACATTTTGTTCATATGGAATGAAAAACAATTCCTTATAAAAAAAATCAAGCATAAGTTTATACCTATAGGTATGTATTTTGTCCACTCTAACGGTATCTAAGGATAATCCAGTTAATAAACACTCCACATACTTGATTACAAATATCCCACTGTCACTGCAAATAATATTTTTAAGAATATAGTGAGTAAAAATAAATATCATTAAAAATCAAATAAATTATTTGACTTGATTACCTATATCTTTGAAGTTGAGGTATATCATAAATTGGTTTTCTCCAATAGTCTAAAGGCTCATTTTTCTTTTTACCAAGTTCTGGTCTTTCACAAGATACATACTTGTGAATTACGTATGGAAGAACATTAATAAATGGAAGAACCCAGGGATATATGGATGCATCTTCAACTGATTTCTGATAATTATCAATTAGTGTGAGCTTTCAACTTTTGAAATCTACATGGAAGAGGACCCAATATTTGTTGTCAATCAAATGAGGCCACAATAAATAATTACAATCCTTCCATTTTTTAGCAAAATTTTTAGGATTATAACCATTTACATATCCCATCACAATGTTATCAAGGGAAGAAGAAGAAGCAGCAAGTTGTACAAAATGGCCTCTGGGATCCAAGTTTTTTGCCCTAACATGTAGCATAAGCGATCCAAAAGCAGAGTCCAAAACTGCATATTTATCTGAAAATATATCTGAAAAATTTCTACTTTTTGCTCTTATCAATATCATTGCATTATCCATGTTCTTTGCACACAATCCAACAAATATAAAAAGCACATTTTCTTGCTATACATAATAACATTAAAAAATATAATTAATCTTTACCTCACATTGCAATGCAAAACCGGGATCACCAAGATTTGTAAGCTTTTCTTTAGACAAGGTGTAACCACCATACAATCGTATAACATCTCTATAACATTACAAACAATCAGATAAATATAGAAAAATTGATAAGTTAAATAATTTTATCAAATATTATAAATATTATAACTTACCGAGTTTTGGCACGACGGATCCAAATAGAAAAATCACTTTCTATTTTTTTGTCAATGTCACACAAAATTGAAATGAAAATGTCATCAGACGATGTCCCACCTCCATTATCTGGAATGGCCTCACATTCCATTTCATCACCACCAGGTTTATCAACCTTCATCCCGTCACCAGTATTAGGTTTATCAACATACATTGTGTCAAACATTCTCTGAATATGTACAAGAGAACTTTGGAAATCATCACGCAAACCACCAAAATAACTATTCTGTTCAGCCTGAAATGATTCAAATTTTCTATCTATGTATTGCTACAATTCTTTTACATCTTTGTTTGGTTGTAACTGATCAATGCGCAACAATAAGTCATCTCTTGTACTATCAATGTAAGATCTTTGTTCATCTAATCGATTATCAAATTAGGCTCGTTGTTCAGCAAATAGAGAACTCAAGTTTTCATTAGTAACATAATCAAAGTACTCATAACCTGAACTTGAAGGCCCTTGAGAATCAGGGATGTTTTGTTCATTATAGTAGTCCATATAAGTAACATTTCTTGGAGGCCAATTATCTGTGGGTAACATATATAAGGGGACCAACTATGATCAGAATTTCCATCTAACTGTACAACTGGTTCAGTTGGTTGCACTACTGGTAGTGCTATATTTTCCTAATCCATTTCTTCTCCAACTTCATCAAAATGTTGTTCCCCATGTTTAAATTGGTGTACAATAGGATCAAAACGACTATCTACTGCATCGTCTAATAAAACCGTTGTATACATATATGGTTGTTCTAATTCTTCTTCAATCGGTAGAGTATTGGTACAACATGAATCTACAAAAAAATATTGTTGAAATTACAACAATTGTTACAATAATATACAAAACTACACTTATAAACATTAATTACAATATATATTCACAAAACAAACCCGAGTAGAGTTCAAAAAGTTGGAAACATCACTTCCTTCTATTTTTTGACGTATTTTCCAATTCAAAATACGTGGAAACCTATTTTGTAATTTGACACCAAATTTTTCACCTATTTGAGCGCATGCCTCATATATCCATATCTGTAAATAATATAAATAAAATCAATATTTATTAAATAATACAATCCTAAAAAAATTACATACAATTACTAACCTGAAATACAAGAGGACAACCATATATGGTATACGTCATAATATCACCATCCACCGCTCTTGCTGCGCGGCGCTCCTATGATGTTAGCAAAGAACGAAGGAGTATAAAAAAAAGTATATCTTCTCCATGGATACTTATAACAAACCTCTAAAGTGTCAACCAATGATAATGTTTGTATATTTATTTTTTTCCTCTCCATGGGCTTCGGAAATCCTTCAATTAGTAAAGCTAATCATAACTTATACTTATCATTTTGATGGTGACAATTCATAAAAGTATCTTCTAATCCATGCAAAGATATATGTGAGGCATTATTAAAATACCTCCTTCTAAGTTTGTGTTTTCCCAAGGTACTATATATGAACATAGTATCAGAATTATTATGACTTAACAATCCTGTTATTAAACAATATTCTTGAAGCTCAAATCTAAGTAATTGATTATCTATTTTGAACCAAACTTTATTTGCTTTATTTGTATGTACTACATTTAAAATAAATTCATGGACTAATTTACCACTAAATCTCAATTGCCTACCAAGCAATTTTTCCAAATAAGAAAAACAACTATTTCTAAATTGATTCAATTGTTGCTCATTATAATTTCAAATAACAACTTCTACATATCTGAAATTACTAATCTGTGTGATTTTTCCACCAAATCTAACATTGTCAGCAACAACTTATTGTTTATCCATATCTGCAAAAAAAATCCAAAAACTTTATAAAAATATTTCATGAGTTCATAATAGATACTATAAATAATCATAATATATTCACAGTTATCAAAATTTAATTAAAAAATAATGAAGACTCAATTTTAACCATTACAATAATTTCAATTAAAAAATAGCAATCATCAAATATAATTATAAACTACTACATTCATAATACACATATAAACCAGTTTCAAATTCCAATTTCAAATGAAAACATATTTCATAAATTTAGAGCCTAAATGTATAACAATAAAATACTAACATATCCTAAAATAACAGCATTAAAATAAACATACCTGATTTTATAGATTGAAATAGAAAGTTGTGGATTGAGTGATAATGGAGATTGAGATGGATATCGAGATGGAGATGGAGATGGAGATGGAGATGAAGAAGTGAATAAGGAGTTGGTGTGTGATTAAATGTACCTCTGATAATTGTGCGTGTGCGTGTGCGTGTGCGTGTGCGGGGAGGAGATGAGAGGGAGGGGAGGAGAGGAGGATTCACAGGTGTGTGTAACATTGGTTGTCGAGTTTATGGTCAATTTTAACAGAACTTGACAACCAATGTTGTCTAATTATTTTTTTCTTTTTTTTTTTTTTTCTTGTCTTTTTTCCTTTTTTAAATTTACTTTATTAATAATAAGGAAAAAATAAAATTTTAGAAGGTGTTCAAAGACAAAATAAAAAAATAAACCAAATATATTTATATATTTTTGTAGTAAACTTTTAATAATAAAAACAATTATTGTTTTCTTTTTGTTAAATTTTATTTATTATAATAGAAAAAATAATATATATTATTTATTTAATTAAAGAGGGTTAAAATCAAAATTTTAAAAATAAGAGAAAAAAATATATGTATATATTTGTACAGTAATCAACAAATAAATTAAAAAAGTTAACGATTGTCTAACAAAGCTGTGTGTATACATTTGCTTTTCAAAAACAAATATTTATTTATTTATTTATTTTCTTTCTATTAAATTTTATTTATCAATGTAATTACAAAAAATGTGGACACAAGAAATAAATATATTATTTATGTGCAGATTTTAAAAAATTATTAAACGATGAAAATGTTTTTATGTGTAAAATTTACTCGACAACCAGCTTGGTTGTCGAGTAACTCGATATCCCTTTTTTCTTTGGTCCTATCAAGAACAACAATAATATAAACATAAATTTTGTGTTTTTTTTTTGTGGTCAACTAATTTCAAATAATAATACACTATTAATTTATTAAACAAATCAAAACAAATATATAACTCTAACTTTGTTCACTTCAAATTGGAAAAAAAAAAAAGAAATCATTGTGAAAAAAATCTAGCACAAGTTTATACCTATAAATATTTATTTTATCCTTTACAACAGTATCTAAAGGCAATCCAGCTAGAAGACACTCCACATATTTAATCACGAATAGTCCGCTGTCACTACAACAAATGGAACAAATATGAGTAAATAAAATATCAGTAAAAATTAAATAAGTATACTTAAAATATGTATTTATACTAATTTTAATTTATTAGCTATATCGTTGAAGCTGCTGTATTTGACTAGATAATTTTTTCTTATATTCAAATGACTTATTCTTTTTAGCAAGCTCTGGCACATACTTCTGAATCATTTCTAGGATGATCTTAAGGCCTGGGAGAGCATGAATATACCTCTGATTTTCAGTATAAAATATCTGGTAATTGTCAATTAGTGTCAACTTCCAAACATTTAAATCAACATGGAAGAGTACCCAATATTTATCGTACATCAAATGTGGCCACAACAAATGCTCACATTCCTCCCATTTTGGGCCATAATATCTAGGAAGAGCACCATATATATATGATTGCATTAACCTGTGGTGATCAACCTCAACACGTTCTAGGATCCAACGTTTTGACGTTTTGACGAAATAAGAATGAATAAGTACTCCAAAACAAAAGTCCAATACTCCATACATTGTTGAAAATATATTTAGATATTTAAGAGTTCTTACTCTTATCTAAGTTATTGCATTGTCTAAATCCTAAACACAAATATAACAATATAATATAAACACAATTCATTCACATACAATAAAACTCATCAAATATAAAATATATATATTCTTTACCCATTGCTCCAATGCAAATTGAGGCTTACTAATATCTTGTAACCTTCTTTTCGTCAATTTAGAGATGACTTCCCATGGTATTTCTACAATATCTCTATAACATTATAACATTAGAAATTATTATACATTAACTAAATAACACACAAATATAAATAACCATATCAAATATTATAACTTACACAGCATTAGCGCGACACGCCCAACTGAAAAAATCTTCTCTCTAACTTTATTGATATCACATAATATAGGAATATCTCGAGTCTCAACAAAGGTAGAAGAAGAACCTACATTATGCTTCTCATATTTAGGGTTAATTAAAGTGCGTCCCATTTCAGACTGCTCCACGTAATCACCACCATCAATTTTCTCCACCATCTTCCCCTTAAATATTCATACACATCTTTGCAACTGTTTATGCAAATCATCATGTAAACTATCAAACTGAGCACTTTGTTCAACTTTTAACGAGTTAAATTTGGTATCAATATGCCCCTGCATTTCATTATATTTATTACCCACACTGCTAGATTCTAAATTATCAAACCGCTCCAATAACTCCTCTCTTGTCTTAGCAAGCAGATAATCATTCCTACCAAATTGATCATCAAGATAACATTGTTGCTCAACAAAAAGCGAATTCAAATGCTCATTAGTAACATACTCAGAGCCTTGAGGAATGATTTTTTCATCAAAATAATCTAAATTAGTAACACCTTGTGCATGCCAGTTATTTGTTGGTAATTCATTACATATATATGGGGACCAACTTTGATAATCACCAACATTTTCAACTTTTCCTAGGTCAGATTGTCTAGGTTGTTGGGTGATATCTTCTTGGTTTGCTTGCTCCATTTCATCCCCAGTTTCCATAAATATTTGATTTTCAACATCCATATATGTACCAAAAAAATCCAACCATCTATTATATATGCAAAAAAAAAAACACACAAAAAAAAACAGATCAATTCAATAAAAATATTTACAATAAATTCACATTAAAATTCATCCAAAATAATTAGCTTAATAAAAAGAAACATATATTTAGAGGAATGGATAGCATTATTGTAAACCTCTAAATTTTTCTCTTTTTTCTCTTCTTGTTTCTCTTCTCTTCTCTGAAGTCTCTCTATCTCTAAAAGTAAATATATGAATTCAAATGTCAATATGAAATGAATAAATATGAAAGTAAGTGGTATTGATGGGGTTGGTGAGTTAAAGTAGGTGGTGGATGGTGGGTGAACTCTAATTAAAATTGAAGTAGATAGAGTTGGAATGACGTGAGGTGGGGTGGAGTGGGTTCAATTCAGATAAGGAAGATAGGTAAGTCTAACTAAAGTTAAGATATGTAGTGGATAGAATGAGGTAGAGTGTGGTGAAGCGGGGTGAGGTTTCATGGGGTGGGATGAGTCACATGAATTAAATCACAGGTGAAAGTTACAAGATTGTAAGATGACAAAGGAATTTTTGGGTATTTGCAAAAGATTAATTGGAATCAATCAAATGCAGATTTTTGTTAAATGTGTTCATCATGCACTTCCAATGGTCCCACAATTTCTACATTCTACCATTTCAAAAGGTTAATGTAAACCTTTCAAAAAGAGAAGTATGTAATTATTAGCATTGACCACATGTTAGAATCATTTAAAATAAATAAAAATTTACTTTCATTTCTATACATTTTCTATAGAAGCTTTAGTGTATTATTTTTCTTACTTTAAAATTCTAAGTAAAAAATAAAATTTAGTTATTTCAAAGTGAATGTTATATAGCAATATAAATAACTTCTTTTTCACTTTCCTCCATTCTTGGACTAATGTAGATGTTTGTTATGTAATTTCATGTAGAGTATTTATATAAATTGGGTGAGCTCTAATTAAAATTGAAGTAGATAGAGTTGGAATGGGGTGGGGTGGGGTCAAATAAGCAAATATTTTTCACATGTCCCACAGTTTTAATTTTTGGATGATACAATATAAAATAATTTTTGTATCAAAATCAAAAATACCACAATTTTTTCATTTCAATTAAATATTCCATGAAAAATTAATCACTACATTTTTCACATAATTGATCCCTACATTTTTCACAGACGTGCAACGCACGTAGCAAAAACTAGTATCATAATAAGGAAAGAAAAAGATAGTTGGCAGACACATGTGTGTTTGTTTGGTAAAGTTTAAAAGTAGTTTTTTTTTTTAGATTTTGTAACAAGTGGGTGAAATGTGTGGTTGAAAAGTTGATAAAATTTGTGGGTCTCATGAAATATGTGGTTGAAAATAAATTTGGAAAAAGAGAGTTTAAAATAAAGCCAAACATAGTTTAATATAACGAAAACTAGTATACAATATTAAAAATAAAACACTATTAAACATTTTTCATAAAACAGTATCATATAAAATAAAATCTTAATAAAACGGTATCATAGAAAATAATATCTTAATAAAGCAATATAATAAAAAACTGTATCATAATAAAAATATTAGAGATTTTTGCAATTGTAGTGGCACGTTAGTTTTTTAGCACTGGAATATGACTTTAATTGAATTAAGTTTAGGCTATATGACTTCGGAGCCCACGAGCACATGATCAATAACCGACCCTGAATTTTCCCTTTTATCTGATGGAAATTATACTATTTACTTTAATTATTTTCCAAATTTTTATTTTACTATTAAAGTTTTTTTATTTCAAAAATATTGTTATCAATATATTAAAGGCTTTTTTTGCACAAATGGTTCCTACCATTTGCCCATGCCAGGTTGATGACTTATCTTTCCATTTTTGGCGTTGACATCTCAATTTCAACCTTTCATGGCGCAAATGGTCCTTGCCGTCTATTACCGTTCATTTTCTCTGTTAAAGACATGCGTGCAGTGCACATGAGTTATCTCACCAGGGTAATTACTTCCTTGTATTATTTTGAGCATAAAAAATAAATACAAATTTACAGTAGAGGTCTTAAACTTAAGAGAAAAAATACAAAAAATTAAAAAAAATAGCCTTTCTTCTCCAATACTCCCCAACTCCAAACCCCATCTCTCCTAATAGGAATGCCAGAAAAGTGTTCTTATCAAAATCTATAACTTTCTCAACCTTTCCATTTGCACCAAAATGATGCATCACAAGAACACAAGCCAGATGTGCAAATCTAATATACATACTTGAATGCAAATGCTTATAGGAAAATAGAACTGCAGAATAATCCACTGCAAACAGTGGCATCAAAGACCTGGATTTTGAAATTATGCAAAATCCAAGTTTTTTTTTAATGAAGTAGGATCTTGAAACATGAACAAGAAAAAAGAAAGCAACATAAACCCATTACAACAATCAAATAAAATTAAACCGATAAGTTGAGAACGATGTATTATTGAATGAATTCCTAATACCTCACCACTGATCGAATGAAAAAAAAAACCCCAACCACAAAAAAAAAAAAAAATCATAAACCCATTGCAGTGCTTTGATGCTTAAGTTTTGTGAGAGTGGGGGTTGGGAGGTGGGGTGCATTGGAGAAGAAAATTATTATTTTTAATTATTTTTTTTCATTTTTCCTCTTAAGGACATCTGCTGCAAATTTTTATTTATTTTTTATGCCAAAAATAGTACAAGGTCGAAATTACTATTGTAAAATAAATCATGTGCACTACACGCATGCCTTTAATAGAGAAAATGAATGGCAATAGACATAAAGGACTATTTGTGCGATGAAAGATTGAAATATGGATGTCACTGCTAAAAATGGAAAGAAAGATTCTCAACCCGCAACATAGACAAATGATAGGGACCATTTGTGCAAAAAAACTATATATTAAAAGTAAAAAAGCCCAAATATAAAATCAATAACCATCCTGCTTTCCAAGCCCACTTTACGTGCCGATAACCCAAATACATACAGCAAGCCAGAACCATTACACTCCCAAATCGAAAAAATAGGGAAAACTCATCAGAAGGGACACAAATCGCATTCAGAATCTACTAATTTCACTCCCGAATTGCAGTCTAAATCTTCCACATTTCTGTTTTGCCTAGATTTCATTGTAAATCTACAGAAATCACAAAACACGGATACATCTTCTTCTGAAAAACCCAAATCCCAAAACTGAAACTAACCATTTGTTGTGTTTTTCATAAATTACACAAAAACAATTTGAATTGGAATCATTAAGCATGATTTTGCAGTATTTCTAGGCTAGGAATACTCCTCTCTACCGCCTTAATTGTCCGTCTGAAAAAAATTGCCCCGAGAGCAGAAGCTTGGTGAGACGAATTTAAAAAACCTAATCCAACCTGGAGTTCATAGAAGAAAAAAGAAGTTAAGCCATACGTGAGAAACCACATGTTAATGAAAAGGTTTTGTTACTTATACATTTATGCAATATTTTACATTTCTGCAATGGGTTATTTGAGTGAATAATTTTTTTTGCCCACCATAGTGTGAATTATTGCTATTTTACAGTTTTCATGATGGATCCGTGTGAATGATTTTTTGTCTATCTTTGTGTATATCGGCGCAATATGACAATTTCTTTGATGATGGAACATATCATGTCCCCTATCATGGATTTGAATGACCTTATGTGTTCTGTATTATGTATTTGAATGAGCACGATGGATTATATAATAGGTTACACTTGAGCTAATGGCCTTGTTTTTTAAATTCATTTCATTACTTAATTTGAGAAATAGGAAAATAGTACTTGCGTATAAGTGATTTTGCAACATTTCCATGGTAAATGATTATGCTTTAGTTGGTCTTGAGTTATGCAGCTAATTTCTTTGGCTTCACATTCTTACCATGAAATGTGACCAACTGAAAATCCGTGCACGTATAAACAACAATCAATGAGTGGTTGTTTCATTTTTGCTCGTCTCTTGAGATGTTTGATGGATAGAATGATGTGAATAATTTTGTGAGTATATTCTATGGTCATTCTTTCTGATAATTATAAGGAAAACCCAAAGAATACAATTGAAAAAGATCCAAACAATGCTGCCTTCATGGTTTATGGAAGTTGGACTTGATGAGCACGTCTTTTAGATTTTAATGAACTGGATTCTGGAGTTGCCATGTCTTTCCGATGGTTTTCTTTACATAGGCAGAAGCCATTATTATTACACAATAATTTAGTATGCTGGTTTTGTCAATATGTATGAAGAGTTACAGTATTATTGTGAAACTCACAATAATTGTTTTAGTTAACTCCTTTTCAGATTTAAATTTCATAACTCCATTAGTTGTCATTAAAATAATTTTTCTACTCTAATGTAAGTTTTCTATTTCTTTTCTTGCAGGTGCAGAACTAGTAAGTTGCTTTCTCCGAAATTTCATTGCAAGGTAAGGTTAAAAAATTCAGGTAGAATCTTATTATGTTGGATATTGAATCTAAAATTTTTTCTTGATAATACCTAAAAAGGAAAATTGGTGATTGGTTATATTAAGGTATAGGTTCAAGGATGAAATGTCCTTGTTGGTTCTCAATGAAAGGTAATTTGAAGCTCTATTTTGTCAAGAATTTTTTCTCGGGCTTCAGTTTATCCTGTGACCTAATCTAGAAATGGATAAATTTTAGAATCTTTTCATCTGTTTGTAGAAAATGTATTAACCCTTGGAAAAATGAGAATTGATTAGGCTGATGATAAGAAACAAGACATTATTATAAACAAAATTTTAGAGGGTCGAATTGTGTCATGTCATGTGAATAAGTAAGTTACATTGCATGATGATTGGTATTTGTGAACGTTGGAACACTTCTTCGCAATACATGAGCGTGAAGTTATGCAGACTTAAACTCATCGTCTTACACGTTCGGCATCAACGAACAAGTTTCCAACCGATGTCATTGAACTTATAGACTCTTCTAGCCATCGTGTAACTCGCTCGTCTACAAGCAAAAATGCACCCGTGGTCTGCTCTTGTCATTTTTTAATATTCCTCGCGAAATTAATATGTTATTCGTTGATGCGTTTCCATGGTCTCAGAGATCATATATATATACAAGATATATATATCTTGTATATATATATATATATATATATATATATATATATATATATATATATCTTGTTGCATGTAGTGGGACTAATAAATCTTATACATGCCACTGAATGTTATTTCATATATGTTGCGTTTGATGTTAGCATTTCTCTCTTATATGTTGTGTATTCAATACATTGCATTATTTAGGTAATGGCATTGTGTACTTGTAGGCACTATAAAAATGACTATTGCATTAAATGGGGGTGAGTGGGTCAATAATACTTCTAAAATGTAGGCACTATTTCAAGAAGATTTCACAGGCACATATTTGTAAGGCAATGTATATGATATAATTTTAGGGATAAGTTCATACTACTTTTCTGGGAAAGCACTATCCCATGTATAAATCAAATTTTGTTTTTGGTGGCTTGGGCATTCCAATCATTAACATGTTTTGGTTGTTTGGGCATTCAAGTGATTATTTTTGTATAGGTTGGGATTCTAATGTTAAGAAATGGCATGGATTTGGTTTATTGTTTATCGGGCATATATTATTGACACCATTATATTTTTGTGTGTTTATTTTTAGTATGTATACTTTATCTTTGCATATGATATGAAGTAGAATAAAGTAAAGTAATGATCATGTAGACTAAAGTCAGATTTAGAAACAACCTTTATAATGTTTTATGAGAAATCTATTGAAAGAATTAAAAGACCGAACTCATTTGTGGGTCATGCTTACATTTTTTTGAAATAAGAGAACTTGTTACACTTGTTATATTTGAAATAACCTAACTTGTTAGATATTTTTGGTTAGGATTAGTTAAAAACCACAGTTAATCGTACCTATTGATTTATATATTTTCAAAAACCAAAAGAAAAGTAGGTATTCACTAGGTGATAAGTAAGAAATATATGTTTTTAATACATTTAAGGATTAGGATTAGATATTTTTGAGATAACATAACTTGTTACATTTGTTAAATATGTTATTTTGAAATAACAAAACTTGTTATATTTGTTACATTTGAAATAAGATAACTTGTTAGAGCATCTCCAATGGGCTCTTTAAACATAAGATTCTCTTTATTTTAAAGAACCAAACTTTAAAATTATGTTTCAACGGACTCTCTAAATTAATTTTTTAAAATAGAGAATGGGTTTGGCTCTCCTAATTTGAAGAGCCAAACCCACTCTCTATAATTAAATACATTCAAACAATTTCAATTTTTAATACTCCATATAATGATTGAATTAAATAGTGTATATAAAATAAAATGGAATAAAAGCATATAATAATTAGGAGAGGGGCATGTTAAGAGAAAATAAATGAAAAATAATAAATACTTATTGGAAGAAGTAAAATAAAGTGTTAAAGATAAATAGATTGTTGGAGCACTTAAAAAAATTTACTCTCTAAATTTATTGATGCTCTCTAAAATATCAAATATGCTCATTATAAATAGATAGTCTATTGGAGATGCTCATTTGTAATTTTTAAATAACATAATTTGTTGCATTTGTGATTTTGAAATAATATAACTTGTAAATTTGTGGGTTGGGCTTATATATTTTTAAAATAACATAACTTGTTACTTTTGTTACATTTGTAATAACATAATTTGTTATATTTTGAGAAGAGTTTTATCTTTTATGCGAGTATAGATGAAATGGATTGTAACTACAATTAATCGTGCATATTGATTTATTTATTTTCAAAAACCAAAAGAAAAGAAGGTGAATATTCACTAGGTGATAAGAAAGTGTTATATGAGTTTTTAATACATTTAAGGATTAGGATTAGATTTTTTTTTTTTTTTTTTTTTTTTGAAATAACATAACATAACATAACTTGTTACATTTGTTAAATATGTTATTTTCAAATTATATAACTTGTTACATTTGTAATTTTTAAATAACATAACTTGTTGTATTTGTAATTTTGAAATAATATAACTTGTTACATTTTGTTATGTTTCTAATTTTTAATGATGCGTTACCAATTACTTGTTTTTGTATGTTTATTTTAATATTCAGTTTTACATAAATGGATGCGTATGTTTATTACTCCATTTTTTTGTTAATTTTCTAGGATTGGGACTACCGCGGATCACAAAAGTTGGTATGTTGGTAGGATCATGGTAGCACCAAAAATTGATGTCATAGGAAAGTTGAATGCTAAACTGAATGAATCTCAGAAGCAACGATTTAAAGAAGCTTGATTTGGGTTATTCTTAGATATAAAAGACGTTAAATTGCAACATCAAATAATCCACAAAATGTTGCTAAGAGAGGTTAAGCAACCGAATTACAATGAAATGTGGTTTAGAATTGGTGAGAAGCACGTAAGGTTTTCAATAGAGGAGTTTTGCTTAGTCACAAGACTAAAGTGCACGGGCATTATTAATATTTCAAACCATTTATTAGCTCCAATCTCACTCAAAACAAGATATTTCAGTCATCTACGTGATCCGCGTGTTTTGTACAAAATGGATGTTGAAAGTGTTTTCCTTAATGACTTATAGCACCAATGATGAAGATGTTGTCAAATTAGGAATTCTTTATCTTCTATCATCCTACCTCTTTACAACTACGTATGCAAAACAAGTTTCAGATTCAACCACGAGACTTGCTCATTTAGAGGATTTGGACAATCTTTCATGGAGGAAAGAATTACTCAACATGACATTCAATTATTTGAAGTCCACATTGAAACACTAAGGCTGATGATGAAGGATAATCACATATAGGTTATGTGGTTTTCCAATTGCCATTCAAGTGTGGATTTATGCGACATTGCTATTAGATGAGATATTATGCGAGAACGTTTGTGGTTATTGGCCTTGAATAATTAATTGGACAACTGATAAGCACATAATGCCATCTCAATTAGAGGACATTATGTTTGACTCATTCGAAGTATGTTTGTTATTATTGTGTCGTTCCTTTTAGTAATACATGTTTGTATTATAGTTTTTGACATATATGCATTTGACTATGAAGGCTAAATTGTTTTAGACGTGTGAAGAGGGGAAGGAGTCGCCATACTGTATTCAAATGTTTGAAGAGGCATCTGTAGCTCCTACACATGATAACAACAAAGATATTATTGACCCTCTAGCATGGCAAAGGAAAAAATTAAATGCATCGATGCGCATTGAATTTGTTGAACCCCCTAAGGTGGCTGAATCGAAAGAGAAAGAGGTAATATTTTTAATCTTATTAATTTGATTTTTCATTGTTTTCATTGTAATTACTGGTCATTGTAGTTAATCTACTGAACTAATGTGTAATAATTATGTTTTCCATTTGTTTGTTCCTTTGTTTTTGTTAGGATTCCAAGAAATGATCAATGAAGACATTCTCAATCGTTTAGCAGATGTACAAATAAAGCAAGAACAAATGTTGAATGAAATGAGGTCGTTCAAACATAGGGTGTTGAATCAATGACCGCCTGCTTGAAAAATGAGATAATTGGAAAATTCAAACAAACATCAAGTCCAAAGGCTGGTGAAAGGAATTTTGTTGTCAGTGAAGAAAATATTTTGGATAATAGGGTATTTTTTTAATGTTTATGTCCTTGGGTAATATGAGTATAAGAATCAATTATTACGTTTTTTTCACTGTGTATTTTTTCTCATGTTCGGGATTTGATAATTCTACGAAACATTGAAAGTTATACAAATTATGTTATTAAAAAATTTATTGGGATGTCACATCTTGGGACTAATAATTCCATGGATTTGGTAAGTTTTATTAATATATTCTGTTAAAGGTTGATGAGAAGGGGTCATATTTTAAGAGCTCAAGTGAGAATGAATTTGTGAGAAATTTTGACAATGGGGAGACAACATTTAAGAGTCTGAAAGAAAATGAATTTGTGGAAATCATCGACAAGAAAAGTGGTATTGTGGAAGAATCCACAATGCCTTAAACTCAAAACACCAACTGACTTGCATTCTTCCACAATATCACTTTTCTTGTCGATGATTTCCACAAATTCATTTTCCTTCGGACTCTCAAATGTTGTCTCCTCATTGTCATAATTTCCCACAAATTCATTCCCAATTGAGCTCTACCCTTCTTCATCAACCTTTAACAAAATATATTAATAAAACTTACCAAATCCATGGAATTATTAGTCCCCATATGTGACATTCCAATAAATTTTCCAATAATATAATTTGTAAAACTTTCAATGTTTCGTAGAATTATCAGACCCCGAACATGAGAAGAAATACATAGTGGAAATAATAATTGAGTCTTATACTCATATTACCCAAATGACATAAAAAATAAAAAAATACCTTATTATCCAAAATATCTTATTTACTGACAACCAAATGCCTTTCACCAGCCTTTGGACTTGATATTTGTTTGAATTTTTCAATTATCTTATTTCTCAAGTCGGCAATCATTGATTCAATGCCCTATTTGAACGATCTCATTTCATTCAACATTTGTTCTTGCTTTATTTGTACATCTGCTAAACGATTGATGATGTCTTCATTATCGGTAATTGGAATCCTAACAAAAACAGGGGAACAAACAAATGGAAAAACATAATTATTACACATTGGTTCAGTATATTAACTACAATGACCAGTGATTAGAATGAAAAAAATAAAATACAAATTAATAAGATTAAAAATATAACATCTTTCTCTTTTGATTCAGTCGTATTAGGGGGTTCAACAAATTCATTGCACATCGGTGCAACATTTAACTTTTTCCATGCCATGCCATGCTGGATGGTCAACAACATCTTTGTTGTTATCATGTGTAGGAGCTACATATGCCTCTTCAAAAATTTGAATACAGTATAGTGCCTCCTCTTCACATGTCTCAAATAATTTAGCATTTAAAGTCAAATACATATATGTCAAAAACTATAATACAAACATGTATTAATTAGCTTTAATTCCAACACTAAAGATGAAACTATATGCATGACTTTTGGAGTATTGGATGAGATTTGCTGATTTAATCTCATATTTTGCTTATGAAAGAACTTACTTCTCATGATAGGTTTGCATAAAAAAGTATGTTTAACTTGTCGTTATTATAATTGATGTATACAGTAACATCACATCTACAGAGAGCTAATTATTTATGTATATGAAACAATATTTAATTTATGCTTTATTAGTCTAAAATAAATTAATAAATAACACATTGAGTAATATTAGAAGCTGTGTTAATTCACTCCTGACATTGCTTGGGAATAAACATTGTTATTTCTCTCAAAAGAAATGAGATTAGATTTGTATTATGCTCTTGTGCTCTTCAAATTTGATTTCTAAAAACTCAATTGTTCGGCTTGTCATTCGATTTTTTATTTCTATCTATAAGTTTGCTATGCATTTACACCATTACATATTTGTTTGAAAGATTTAACCACTGTAGATTCTATTTCAATTTTATATCCCTGAGAGCTAATATTCAGAGAAATTATCTATCAAAATTTGTTTGTTACCAGGATAGGTCTTCTGAGTGTAAAAGCAGTGACTAGCATATTTGCACTCCTTAGTGCCTTTTCCCCCAATTATATATCATTGGTGTCTTCCATATGTTAGTTGGAATTGGTTTGGGTTGTGGAACTATGTGCTCAGCTTGGTTTCTGGGTTGTGGAATTTGTCATCCTTTATGTTCTCTATTTAGGTTATCAATATATAACATAAATCGATATTGATATCGAAAGTGCATTTAGTGAAATGTTACTTGTGCCTGATCTACGGTTTATGAGGTAATTAACTTGGAGTGTAAAAGCAGGCCTTGAGATAAAGAAGAGAGAGTTAGAGAGGAAAAATGAACACATTTGGTATCCATTGATGAATAATTTGTGGCTTCTTGAAGATGGATTCTTGAAAAGTGACAAACGAATAAACTTCAATGAAAGGAAGACAGTTCAAGCACAGGATCGCAGGCAACCATATTTCACTTATTTTCTGATTATTTTTTAGATTATTATTGCAGTTGAGATTAAGGTTTAATTCATGATTTGAATTTGTGCGCTCTTGAGCTCTATGCGGTGGGGACCTTTGGAGGAAAATGTAGTACAAATTATATTGTAACATTGTTCAAATGAAAATGCAAGTATATCAGAGAATATTGCATGTGAACATTAAATGTTGTTCCCTCAAATTCTTTAAGATTCGATTGATTCATTGTATATTAATCCATTTTCAAAATTGTGCCTTCAACCATCAGATCTCTACTAAAAGAGTCGAGGAGTGACAAGCATACAAATAATAAAGAATGGAAAGAAATTCCTCTAGTATTATACATGGCAAAATGAAAGAAAACTAGGATACAAGTGTTGCCATTATAAATGAAAGATGAGAAATGGGCTTTGTATAGCTTGGGAGCTCTCAATTCTATCACTTCCAGTATAGATTCTTATAACGATTGTCAGTGACTTACTTACAATGGCACTAATAAAGCATGACACATTTATCTTGTCAATCCGTAGCATATAAAACATGTAATGCATCCAAGAACTATAAATTGGAAACAAATGAATACAAAGTCAAGGCAATAAAAATCAACAAACATGCTACAGATTCCAAAAGCTGTTAGCCAAACTCTCAAACAAGATCCACATGAAATGAAGTGTATTTATTTCTCTTTAAAATATCGAATAAACTTGGTTTAAGCTTCAAACAATGCCATGTATCAGAGAACTTTAAAACTATTATTAGATATGAATGAATCTCTACAACTATTCTAAGATTGACAATTCGGTGTGCTTCCTTTTTCTCTTCGACATTTGCTTCAACTGCAATAGATTTTTGCACGTTCTTCTATTGTGCCCACATTATTCCCCATACCTTCCACATCTTAGGACCTAATTGCCCTCTAATATTCTTTTTTCTCAAGGTCTTCCTAGTTTTCTTTTTGGAGTATGAGCTAATACCACTATTGGCTCTAAATGATTGCATTGTCCAGTTAACATGATCCCCAAGTGACACAATGCTTCATTGGTATGTTGTAATGTAAGCTTCTCTCCTCCACTAACTTGTAGCTCAATGTCCTCAAAATCAGATGGCCTCAAAACTTGCATGTTTAGAAAAGTTTCCAACAGTTGTGCAACTTCAACTTGTAATGAATAAGTTGTTAGTTGTTGATCTTTTCGCTTGAGTTGCACATAGAACAAAACTGATTTGTCATTCGTAATCCTCATTGGAGCCATGTTTGTACACACTTCATATTGTATTGTCACCATATCTTTTTTTCGATTAAGCATTAACACTGATAATATCATATCAATGAGTTTAATGTACGTCCATTGGGACGAGAATTCCAACCATCTCACCATAGTTTGTAATGAATATATTTAACATTTCCATACATGTAAATCATTGAATTGGATAAACGTATTGGTCAACAATTAGTAGATTAAAGTAGAAAAACACAATTGCAAAATAGAAAATAAGCAAAACATATTCATCTAACAAGCTGATAGAATTGTAACATATATTACATATTACTACAATTAAACAAAATAGTTTTGTAGGTATCTAAAGTTGGTCCAATATATGAACTAAATACACCTAATCCAAGGAGTATTTCACTAGATATATTTATTTGGAGTATGTCAGTTCCACACTTGCTTTTGCAACCAGAAGTTAAAATGGGTTGTTGAGTATGTTACAGGTCATGGGACTGCAAGAAATATTGGTGTATCGACAGCATGAATTCATCATGGTATTGAATGCTTTTGGGGAAACCCTTCTAGTTATTAAAATGGAATGCAAAAACTCAAGTGGTACCTAAATCTTGCAAGGTAACATACCAAATCTCTGGCTCTTTTTGGAACAAACTCCCTTCAATCCTAAGAGGGCTACTAGAAAAGCAAGCGTAGTCTGATGCAAGATGATACATAAACACGTATGCAATCTAGATATTTCAGTTAATCTCCAAACTGTAGGAGGAACTTCACTTTAAGAAACTATATTTTTGCTAGAGTACCACATATAGATCTCTTTTAACACAACTTGAGAGAGAAAACAATAAAATTACTAATCATAAAATTAAGATTCTTAAAGGCAAAGTGTCACAATATTTAAATTTCACATATAATAATAACATAACTTGTTACATTTATAATTCTGAAATAACATAACTTTTTGTTACAATGACATGACTTATGGTGGAATTAAAAGGGAGTTAAGACAGGAACTATACAATGGCACCTCAAACGTAGTGTTCACTTGAAGTTCAAAAGGATGATTAAAGATATTCAATTGTCTATCAAACAAATGTTTGATTTTCACTATATGAACCAATGTTTGATATTTACTAGACTCTAAGAACCAATGTTTGATATCTGGAATAATAGAGGTTTGATATTTGGAAAAACAATCATCCAACAAACGATAGTTTCAAAGGCACGCGATTCATACAATGCTAGCACAGTCCGGTTGGAGAATTGTGTCGAACATGTGAGATCAATGTGGAGTTGTGATTAATACCCAGCAATTGAACATATTACATGAATAGATGATGGCTGGAAGTGAGTTTTCCATCCAATTTGTTCTGCAATTTCACAAATGATGGCTGGAAGTGAGATTTTCTAGCCAAACTTGTTTTGCAGTTCCGTCCAATTTGTTTGTTTGTTTGTTTGTTTTTTTTATAGAATTTCAATGATGATGGCAGAAGTGAGATTTTCCATCCAATTTGTTTTTAATGGAATCTCAGTTATTTGTAATGAAACAAATTGTGTCTTTTTGATTTGGATGAATAGAAAGTTTCCTGTTTTTCTAATTTTGATTCTTAAAATATTTGTTCAAATATACGGTATTTTAAAAATTAAAAAAGTAGGACAATATTTTAAAAATTATTTTATTTATTGTGATTATTTGTGAAAAAAATCCCAGTATCTAACCCCTCGTCTTTATGGATTTGTCCAAAGAATATATAAAGGGTGGTTAAATTCACACAATATCTTTTGTTAACCACACTACATTTTAATTACAAAAAAAGTTCTAAATTGTTGTTATTTTCGCATTTATGTCCTCAATTATTTTTTTATCACATTTTTATCATCTATCTATTATTTTTCACATCTTATCTTTGTTTTTTGTTTTTTTATTATGGTTTCTTCCAAAAATTTAATTAGGAGAGTGCAAAATTTTTTGTGCCTCTCGTTTTTTTAAATAGGCAAAATAAATAACAAATACAAAAGTTTGATAAAATATTTGTTCATCGTTTCAATGCACATTAGTTTAATATTTGGACAAAAATCGTTATTGGAGACAAAAAAGTTGAAGACATAAGTGACAAAATGTCAAAGGTTGTGAGACTTTTATTGTAATTAAATTGTGGTGTAAATAATAAAAATTGGAGTGTGAATATAATTACTCATATATAAATTATAGCTTCTACCACTTCAAAGTAAACAGTAACGGACATAGAATTTTACTCAAAGAGGCACAATATAATTCTCATAACACTGAAAAATTACCTTCTCGAAAAGTTGCTTGAACCGTGATTTTGTCACTGACTTTACCGACTCGAATATAGGTGATTCAGTTTGCACGTTAAAATCAATTGATTGAATTTTCATTGGAAAATATATTTCTGGTGATCAAAATGAGAAAAGACTATTTTTTTTAAAATTATCTCCAACTTTCAATTTCTAAAATCTATTTTTAACACCAATGCTCAATCAAAGACCAGACTTCAAATTCTAAAATCTAGTCTCTCTAAGTTTTCTTAGATACTTTCTCGTCAAATTTAAGGAAGATTAGCTACACAATACATAGATCATTTCAAAAAATTCAAAGATTAGGCCTATAAGCATACCAATCACAAACAAAAAAAGAAAGTGATGGCATACCGATCAAACAAAAAAATGGGATGATTTTATATTTTCAATTTAACATGAAAATCGAGAATTTGGCTAAAGAAAATCGAGAATTTGGTATAAAAACTAACCGATCTCCGAAATTTGAGAGGTTTGAGACTCATACTATAGATTAGAAGAGAATCTATCAGTCCAAAAATTGTCAAATCAATTTGAAAATCGACATTTGAAAAAAAAAATTCCCAAAAATAGATAGTTACAAAAATTAAAAAATTGACAATAAGGGCACAAAATGAAAAAAAAAAAAAAAATTCTCCAAAAATCATCAATAAGGGCAAAACTTCAACAAATTGGCAAATAAATCGACATTGTGGTTGAAAGTCGACAAAAAGAAAAAAAAAATTGACAAATATGTCTAAAAAAATTTGTCGACATTAACTAAATTTGTCTTTTTTTATCGTTGATATCGATAAAATGGGGCACAGACAAAATGGACACAAATTAGTGCCCATTTGTTACCAATTTGGTTCCCATTTTGTATATCGACAAAGTTGGCACCCATTTTGTCGATGTCGACAAAATGGACGGTCATCGATGATATCGACGAAGAGACGAGTTTTGTGTCCATTATTTTGTATGTTTTTGATCAAATGTATCCAATTTCATTATTTGACAACAAAAAATACCAACAAATTAGATTGACAAAATTTGTAGATTAAACTCAATATCTAATACAATCTACTAATATACAAATTAAATCGACAAAAAATACCCAACCACATAAAATATATCAAAAAAAATAGAGATACAGTATATTAAATTTAAGTTTCATGTAATCTACAACAAAAATACACTAATTTACTCAACTGATTCAAATTACTCAAAAACTAATTCTCCAACTAATATATGATAAATAGCTTATAATTGATTTCAAAAGTTTCAAATTGATTGACTTTTTGAAATGGCTCAAAAATCAGTGACAAATGCATCAATATATTTGAATCTCTGATATGAATAAGAGAACCCGGTCACAAAATAACAAAGAGGAGTGGGAGATGGAGCTTAAGGCGACGACGATGGTAGTAGAAGAAGAAGAAGAAGGAGAGAGAGAGAGAGAGAGAGTGTGTGTGTGTGTGTGTGTGTGTGTGTGTGTGAGTGGGTGTGGGTTTGGGGGGATAAGAAAATGATATAATAGATATTCAATTGAGAATCTAAGGATAATTTTGTCCAAATTTTTAAATTTGGTCAATTCATCAAATATTATAAAAAAAAATACACATATTTCAAAATAGACATATAGAATTAGGTAGTTTGTCTAATTCCCTCTTCAATTTAATCAAATTTTGTCTTTGTTGTGTCGAGTGGGTGTATGTAATAAAAACATGGGTAATTTTGAATTATGCCAAAAGTAAAGTGGGGATAGGAAATATGATAATTTGTGATAACATTTCTAAATATGTCATTTTTTAGATGCAAAACTTCAAATATATCATTTTGTAAAATGACTACGTCTTTGTGTGGCTAAAATTTAAATATAGTTGAGACTCATACAATAGTTTATATGAGAAGCCATCAGTCTAAAAATTGATAGAACAATTTGAAAATCGACATATCTGTCCAAAAAAATTGACATTTGAAAAAAAAAAATTAAAATTAAATCAACAATAAGGGCAAAAATCGACAAAAAAAAATCCCCCAAAATCGACAATACGGGTAAAAAATTGACATTTATAAAAAAAAAAAAAAAAAACTAAATTTTGTAAAAAAATCGACAATTACAAAAAAAAAAAATTGAAAAAACAAAATCGACAATAAGAGCAAAAATGGGCACTTTTTTTGTTTTCCAATTAAGGGCAAAAAATCAACAAATGGACAAATAAATCGACATTGTGGTCAAAAGTCGACAAAAAGAAAAAAAATCGACAAATCTGTCTAAAAAAATTTATTGACATCAACAACATTTCTATCCATTTTTTTCTATGATATCGACAAAATGGACACAAATTAGTACCCATTTGTCACTAATTTGGTTCCCATTTTGAACATCGACAAAATGGATAGTCATTTTGTCGATGATATCGACATCCATTTTGTCGACGAAATGGAAGTTTTGTGTCTATTTTTCTGTCTATTTTCGACCAAATGTAACCAATTTCATTCTTTGACAACAAAACATACCAACAAATTAGATAGACAAAATTTATAAATTAAACTCAATATCTAATACAATCTACTAATATACAAATTAAATCGAAATTTTTTTTATCCAAAAACATAAATATATCGACAAAAAAATAGAGATACAGTATATCAAATTTAAGTTTCATGTAATCTACAACAAAAATACACCAATTTTTTCAACTGATTCTCCAACTAATATATGATTAATAGCTTATAACCGATTCTAAAAATTTCAAATCGATCGACTTTTTCAAATAACTCAAAAACCAATGACAGATCTATTAATGTATTTGAATATAGAATAAGAATAAGAAAATCTGATCACAAAAATAACAAAGAGGAGTGAAAAATAGAGCTTAGGACGACGACGATGGTGGAAGAAGTAAGGAGAGAGAGAGAGAGAGAGAGAGAGAGAGAGAGAGAGGAATATAATAGATATTTAATTGAGAATCTAAGGATACTTTTGTCCAAATTTTTAAATTTGGTCAACTCATCAAATCCCTGTATATTAAAAGAGGGAATTGAGTTGGGCACTATTCATAGGAATGTGTGCCCAACTATCATTTTTTTTTTTTAAATTTTTACTATTTCCTATTTCCTATTTTCTTTTCTTTTCTTTTCTGTTTTTCAATTGTAGATTTTTTTAGAACCAAATTTTTTTTTTTTCACGCCATTTTTCTCGTTTTTTTTTAGTCATTTTGTTCGTCTTTCTTTCAACTTTAGTCATGCCTTTTGAAATCAACCAAATTTTTTGTAGATGTTTTTATTATTTTGGATACTCAATTAAATATTGTTTTTGTTTGTCTCTAAATAGAAGTTATCCAAATTCCTGATAACTTAAACTATTGAAACAAAATTCGGCCCACACATATATATTAGGCTTAGGGTTCTTCCTCTTGGTAAGTATATATAAGAATATATATCAAGCAACCCACTTTGAACTTCAAAATTATTTGCAATCGAAATAACTTTCCTTCAATTAATTAATTACTTATATTAAGTTAGCAATACATTGATCAAGATTATAAGAAATATATAGTTTTAATTCATTTTTTTATGTCGATTACTGAATCAAATTACAATTAAATCCAAGAAAATTTACCCACAAGCACAAAATCTTGCACTATGCAAGAAAAAAGATAAAGAGAATATTACTCTCAAGGTAGAAAGTTACAATAGTAAAATATATATATATCCATGAGTACAATCTTGTCCAATATACCAAGAAAATAAAATCACTAATTAACAACTTATGTTAATCTATAATAAGCATTTTTACTACTTATTACCGCAAGTTCACAAGAAATCTTATGCATATCTCACGACACTCGTGTGATTTAAACTTTTTTTTAATGTTTGATACATTATAATGAATAAAATAAAATTGAAAAATTGAAATAATTTACAAAGTCGGGTCATAATGAGGAGAAATATGGAATAATTTTAAAATTTAAAGCAACAAAATAATCTTATGAGATTATAATCGAAGTATTCAGTTCTAGAATTTGTATTAATCAATTATGTTAGTGAACTGCACAACATTCATTATATCATCTAAAAATAAAGAACGTTTTTATTAAAGATCAATTGAAGCTATATCATCCACCTTTAAATAATACGTAATTTTTTCAATGAAAAAATAATTAAAAAATTCATTAACAATGACCACGCTATTAAATACTTAATTAAAATACAACAAGTGCTTTGCACGTGAATTTCACTAGTGTTAAAAAAATAGGCAAATTTCAAAATACACATATAGAATTACGTAGTTTGTCCAATTCTCTCTTACAATAATCACTTGTTTGTAAATATTTGCGAGACAAAGTATGAAATAATTTCTAAAATAAGCAAATTAAAATTGGAAACTTTTGTTTTTTCTTAGAGTTTACAAATATGGCTAAAATATAAAATAAATGCATCATGATTGTAATGTCACGTCACCAATCTAGTCTAGAGATATTTTCTCTCTTTTTGTTCTACCGTATAACCTAGAAAGGGGCATACAGACAGACGAAGAGGAGAAACGAAGCAAAATTGCAAATAAATCTGAATCTTTAATTTAATTTAATTTCTTAAAATTGAGAGGGCTAGGGGATGGATCTTTTTGGGTGTTTGAAAATTTAAATTGAGAGGGCCTAGCCCAATCTTGGCCCTTTGTATATCTGCCTTTGAAAGTAAGAATGACAAAATGCTCGTGCAATTCCTTCATGTCTTGTCTTGTTAGAGAACCAGGATGAAGAAGAATGATTGTCCCGTTGTCACCCTTAATTCAAAGCATACAAGTATGGATAAGGTTCATTGAGCACTTAAGATAAGGACAAGAGAGTGAAATTTAATTAATTTTAAATTACAAAAACAAAAAATTGCAAAAGTGAAAAAAAAAAAAAAATTATAAATAAAAAATGAGGGTGAACAGTGATTGTACCCATCAAAATTCAAAACATAAAAATTAAATATAATTTTTTTTTTTTTTTTTTTGAATTTTTAAGAACAAATACATATTCTCTTTTCCGGAGCCGTTAGTACGCGTGGCGTGAAGAATTAAAACCGTGAAGAGGCGCCACCCACCTCGCCCCCGACCCCGCACCAAAGTATACCATTTCAATTTGAACAGTTCAACCTCCAAAACTGATTGATTCCCATTTGGACTCAGTTTCACTCGGATTCCCAACTCAACTCAGATTCCGTACTCCAACTCACTTTTCTCTACTCATATTAATTATCATTCATTCCTTAGAAGTCAAGCAAGAATATAACCTATCACCTTCCCCCTCTACCCTTTTTTTATTCTGTTACGCACTTTTTCTCTCTTTTTCTATAGCCCTGAGAAATTGCGTGTGGAGTTTCTTGTTTTTTAATAATTTCAAGCTTAAGAATTATTCATATTATAGTGATTTTCTGTTTACAGAGATATGACAACAACCCACCTTCGCACCAGCAAAAATGAATATATGGCTGATTCCGATGACACTGAAATTGGATTTTTACAGTCTTTTGACGATGCGCGTGACCCACCCAACCCTTTTGGCGAGTTGGGTCTGGACCTATCCCCGACGGAGCTTCGTGAGACCGCCTACGAGGTCCTAATTGGAGCCTGCCGGAGCTCTGGAGCCGGCAGACCCCTCACTTACATCTCCAATTCTGAAAGGACCACCGAGAGGTCACAGTCCATGACGTCGTCGTCTTCTCCGTCGCTTCAGAGGTCGCTGACGTCATCTACGGCGAGCAAGGTCAAGAAGGCTCTGGGGCTGAAATCCTCGTCGAAGAAGAAGAACGAGGAGGATTCCGAGTCAGCGAGTCAGGGTATCAGCAACTCGGTGAGAAAGAGAGCAGGGACTGTTGGTGAACTGATGAGGGTCCAGATGAGGGTTTCGGAACAAATCGATTCCAGAGTCCGACGAGGATTACTCAGAGTTGCCGCTGGGCAGGTTAGAATCGGAATTTCACATTTGATTGCTTAGAAAGTTGTTTAATTAGACAATTAATTCGGCAGTGTAATTTAATTTCCCATTTTATTTGGGGGCAGTAGAAAATTTATAATGTGTCAAGTGGAAATTACTAATTATTTATCAGGTGATCGTAAAAAGGCATATTGTTGGGGGAAAAGAGGAATTGGAGGGGAATAGAATTTTCTTACTGGTTTCTTTCATTGCAATTCTGAATTAGTGGGACGATTTTTCTCGTGCTGGAAGATTCCTAGATCAAAATTTTGGGTTTCTGCTTCAGGGGACTTTCAAATTTCAGTTCCAATTTTCTGTTGATTTATGTGCATTATTGTTTTCCAACTCGTAACTTGAGAAATAGCATGGAATGAAAGGGATAGTTAGGAGAAATTCAATTTGAAAGGTAAAAAAAAGTCTACACAGAAGCATTTAATTTTGCATTTGTTCAATGTGTTAAGTACAGAAAACATAGTTGCACGAAGTTGTTATTACACAAATTTTTTAACTAACTTTCAGCCCTCTGTGTGTGTGTGTGTGTGTGTGTTTTTTTTTTTTTGGCATTTGATTTACAAGAAAAATGCCAAAAACCATTCAGCCACCACTTTGTTTCTTTTGGTTTTTTGGATACCTGTGCACTAAGATTTGCTGTTTCATTATATCACATTTGTATGATCTGATGTGATAAACTTTCACGAGTTTAAAGAACAACTATACACGAGATTGATAAGCATAAATTGATGGAGTGCATGATGATTTTTTTTGCTTGCAATAAGTTAATAATTTGGTATCCTGTTCTGTTTTTCACTTATCAGCTTGGACGACGTATTGAGTCTGTCGTTTTGCCATTAGAGTTATTGCAACACTTTAGATCCTCGGATTTTCCTGGTCAGCGAGAATATGAAACATGGCAGAGGAGAATCTTGAAAATACTCGAAGCTGGACTCCTTTTGAATCCACACATGCCTCTTGCAAAGACAGAAGTGGCCCCTCAACAGCTTCGGAAGATCATACGTGGAGCCGCAGATAAACCCATAGAAACGGGGAAGCATAGTGAATCAATGCAAGTTCTCCGCAATGTCGTAATGTCTCTTGCTTGCAGATCATTTGATGGTTCTGTGCCAGATATATGCCACTGGGCAGATGGAATTCCACTGAATCTTCGCCTTTACCAAATACTTCTGGAATCCTGCTTTGATGTAAACAATGAAGCATCTGTTATTGAAGAAGTCGATGAGGTATTAGAACTTATAAAGAAGACTTGGGTAATCCTTGGGATAAACCAGATACTACATAATCTTTGTTTCTTTTGGGTCTTATTTTGTCGATATGTTACAACCAGCCAACTTGAAGATGACCTCCTTTTTGCTTCTGATAATATGCTGTTGGAAGTGGAAAAGGATGCAAAAGCAACAAAAGATCCAGCATACTCAAAGATATTAAGTTCGATATTGACTTACATAATGGGTTGGGCAGAAAAAAGGCTTCTTTCATACCATGGTACCTTTTATAGGGGCAATATTGACGTAATGCAAAGTGTTCTATCTCTTGGGGCATCAGCAGCCAAAATACTGGCAGAAGACGTCTCTCATGAGTATCGAAGTAAAAGGAAAGAAGTTGATGTAGCATATGGCCAGGTTGACACTTACATCAGGTCATCAGTGCAGAATGCTTTTTCTCAGGCAAGTTTGAGGAAAATTTTCTGATAAGTTTAAGCAAACCGTCTTGTTGATACATGATAACTGTTCCCTAACCCTCTTCTCCACTTTTGAAAGAGCCGTTGGTATTCTTTTTTGGTTCCTTAACTTCGTCCGAATCTTTAAACATTGTTCTTCACTAAGTTAATCTATCTTCTCTGTATAATATTTGATTTTTCTATTCCATTGCTATTCTGATTGCTCAATGATTTTCAATTATTTCAAAGCCCTGAATGGGTTGTCTGTTTGTTCTTGTAAAATTGATTAAGGCCGTGGATAAAAATAAAGATTTCCTGATGCACGTGCATCTTTCTTTTCTGGTCTTGAATACACTTTTACATATGAATGTGACTCAAGCTCCTGTTTGCTATTATGAAGACAGGAAAAAGATAAGGTCATCTCAAGCAGGCAGTCTACTAAATATCAGCAAAATCCTCTTCATGTCCTTTCCATCCTTGCACAAAACATTTGTGACCTGGCCTTCAATGAGAAGGAAATATATAGTCCCGTGTTGAAACGATGGCACCCTCTTGCGACAGGTGTAGCTGTTGTTACTCTTCATACTTGCTACGGAAATGAGCTTAAGAAATTTGTTACGGGTATAAGTGAATTAACTCCTGAAGCTATACAAGTGTTGCTATCTGCTGAAAAACTTGAAAAAGATCTTGTAGAAATGGCTGTTGCCGATTCAGTTGACAGTGAAGATGGTGGGAAAGCAATAATTCAGGAGATGATCCCCTACGAAACTGATGCTGTGATTGCAAACCTGGTGAAATCATGGATAATTACAAGAGTAGACAGACTCAAACAGTGGGTTGACAGAACTCTGCAACAAGAGGTCTTTTTCCTTCTCCTTTTGTTCCTTCAATTTGCTTTTCAATTGACTATATCCAAGTTGAAATATAGAATAATATTTCCAAGAGTAAGGTTCTTGTTATATATGGTTTGGATTCTACCAAAAAAAAAAAAGTGGAATGGAAAGTGGCTTTCTATATGGCCCTACAAAAACAGATATGATACCTTACACTTTATTTTTTGCCAACTACTCGAGATTGATGCAAGGATATGCATAGGAGAGAGAAATTTCTAATTTGTATCTTACGAAGTGATAAATTTTCACTTTTACTTACTATTTTGATTAGTAGATGTACCCATTAATTTTGACCTCTATATATTGAGTTATCCTTTTTGGGTAGTACTGGTTTCCATCCCATTTTTCTTTGTGATTGAATTACATTATTTACTTAAATTATATAAATTTATAACTATATATTCTGGAAAATATTGGTTCCTCAAATTCATACTTTTGCAGTGTAATTGTTTCCCTTTCCTGTATTGTTTATGTTAAGATTTCATAACTACCTGAATTTGTTTATATTTACCTGCCAGCTACATCTACTAATGTTCTTTATAACCCCTGATAAGTTTTTGGTTTCAAATCAAAGGAAAAAAATGTGATGCCAGAAGTGGCACGTTTCCATCCTCAATATTTGAACAAGTTATGTTCTAGCCTTGATGATTGTGCACCTATCTTTTTTGGGTCGTAGTATATATTCCAGGATCGAGTCAAGTTGCAACAGTGTGATCTGTGCTTTGCATCTGATGACATGGATAGTGATGAAGTGACAAAAATGTCCCATGAATTCTTGGTTGGTTTCATATCTCTACATGTCATTCTTGTATTTTACCTGAATTGTAAGAAGGTTCTCTGACTGGCACACTTTTTTCAATATGTAGCCCATCTTAACTGCCCTGCACCACCCCATTCCACCCAACCCTTCTCAACCACCCCCACCAGACCCCCCACCACCACACACACCCCCAATACATCACACCACACCCCACTGCACCCAATAAAAAGGGAATAATTGAATGATAAATACATATTGTAAAACTTGCAAAATTGGACATATTATCTGTTGAAATTCACTTTCCAGTTCATTTATAATACCATGGAAATAAACAAAAGTTTTGTTAACAACTTGTTATAGGTTTGGGAAGCTCAATCAAATAAAGGGCACTTTGCTCCATCTGCCGTGGAAGTTCTACGTATTATAGATGAGACTTTGGAAGCATTCTTTTTGTTGCCAGTACCAATGCATCCAGTTTTGCTTCCTGAGTTGGTCAGCGGTCTGGATAAATGCCTTTATAGCTACATCATAAAGGCAAAATCTGGCTGCGGTAAATATTGAATTAAAGATAGCTGTTCAATTGGCTTGTATTTTGCTCTATAACTATTAATTGCTGTTTTTTTTTCCTTTTCTGAAGGATCTCGCAGTACCTTTGTTCCAAACATGCCTGCTCTGACCCGATGTACTACTGGTTCTAAATTCACTGCATTTAAGAAGAAAGACATTTCAAATACGGGTTCATGGAAGAAATCGCAGGTCAGCACTGCAGATGGGGATGGCTCCTTTAGTATAACACAACTCTGTGTTCGCATTAATACCTTGTATAACCTCCGAAAAGAGTTGGATGTTCTTGAAAAGAGGACAATTTCCAATCTGAGGAATATTGGATTTGTTCACGATGATAATGTTGGGAATGGCAAATTCGAGGTTTCAGTAGCTGGCTGCATTGAAGGGATACAGCAACTCTCTGAGGCGACTGCGTATAAGGTCGTATTTCATGATCTGAGTCATGTTCTTTGCGACTACCTGTATGCTGGAGAGATTACATCATCCAGGATTGAACCTTTTCTTCAGGAGCTGGAGCGATATTTAGAAATAGTGTCAGTAACAGTTCATGACAGAGTTGGGACACGGGTAATAACTGAAATTATGAAAGCTTCTTTTGAAGGGTTTTTGTTGGTTTTGCTTGCTGGAGGACCATCTCGTGCCTTTACTCTGCAAGATGTTGCATTGATAGAGGAAGATTTTAAGTTTCTTATGGATCTGTTCTGGTCGAATGGAGATGGTTTGCCAGCTGATTTGATAGATAAGTTATCTATTACTGTAAGAAGCATTCTTCCGCTTTTTCACACACATACCGAGAATATTATCGAGCAATTCAAATCCGTGATTCTAAATAACTATGGAGCTTCAGCCAAATCAAGGCTTCCATTGCCTTCGATGTCAGGTCAGTGGAGTCCAACTGATCCATACACAATTCTGCGTGTTTTGTGTAATCGCAATGATAAGATGGCAACCAAGTTTCTGAGGAAGACCTATAATTTACCAAAAAAGCTATAACCAAAAACTGTATAGGGCTCTTTTTCTCCAGTACCGTTGCTCGGGAACTGTTATATCGATGTGACACGGAAGAGTGGACTGCACGGCTGGATCTCAACCTTCGCCATTACGACTTATTATGTTGCAAAGCACTTCAGCACTGCAGAGAAAGCTCTATATTCATCTGTTAATTTATTTATTTTTTGACTCTCTCATGAAATTGGTTTTTGTAGTTTCCTATACTATCGTAGTTTGTGCTATAGTGTATATGCTCTTTTATGCAATAGTAGTTAATTACATTTATAAATTCTGATATCTTTTTCTTTTTGTTGGATAGATTTCAGTGTCTCTCTCTCTCACAGAGTCTCAATCTCTCAAATTGTGCATTTTGTTTTGCTTTTGAGTGAGACCATAACAATCACACTGCATCTAAACTAAACATGTTTCACCGGATTGGGAAACACCCCTTTCATGTTAGTTGTATCCACTTGATGAATAGTGCTGTCGAGCTCTCACACACGACATACGACATAGATGATTGACGTAGGATGTTAATGTTAATTGACTGTTTAAATATAATATGTTATATATCGAAAATTTCATAAAAAATTTGTAATAACATAAATTTAATATACTAAATTATGAAAAATAATTTGAAAAACATTTAAAATAAAATAGATAGAGAATGTAATATACTTGAGAGCGAGAGTGCAAGTTTAGGATGTATATATATATATATTCCCTTTGAATAAATTGACCACATTAAATGTCATGTTTTATTATTTAAAAAAGAAAAATAGTATGAGGAATCTAATATGATAGAAAAGTAATGTATAGAGTTGTATTTAGTTGAAAAGTTTAATATTTTATGCTAAAGAAGTCCTCCACCACTCACCAGTGTACAGCTAAATTCTTTACCCTCCAACAAAATCCTTAAATCATTCAATCCACTTTACTTTATGTTGATTGGACAGATTGAAACCTCCATTAACAACAACACTACCAATGAAAAGAAAGTAGTGGCAGGGGCGGAGCCACAGGCCAATTTAAAAAAAAAAAAAAAAAAAATTGTAGAAGAGAGAAAATTCGCATGCATTGAACTGTGGAGAAACAGAGAAAAACGGAGATAAGAAAAAGAAAGCTTGCTTTTTCTGCGTGTAGTTTTGTGTGAGTAACTTTATGAAGATTTGAATCAAGGTCGAAGAGAGAGAGAGTGGTATTTTAAATTCAAAATTTTACTTCTGATCTCTAAATTTTGAAAAATGAAAAAATAAAGTAATTGCATGACTAAATCTCTAAGTAAATATTTATTATTTCCCTTTAATATATTAATTGTATAATTTGGAGGAGGGGAGGTGAGGAGAAATTGAAAAATACTGAAAGCATTTTTAGAGCATTGCTCTCGATTTTTTATATTTGTCATGGATTTAGCTTCATTTTAAGTTTTCTCTTGCGCAAGTGGTAGAGACAAATCAAATGTACGGTTAGGACTTTTATCTCTAACATATTGAAGTTATGTCAACATTTTGTTTTTGCGCTAATATATCGCCCGCACTGAATAAAAATCCTGGCTCCGCCCCTGAGTAGTGGTATGCCCCCAGGGGTATGGCGCAGTGGTAAAATAGGAGGGTTATCTACGGAGTATCGAACGTTCGAATCCCCTGACAGCAAAAAAAAATTAGAAGGCAGAGGTCCACAGGATGAGAACCGTCGAATGTTCGGTCCAAGTGTATATAACATGTGACCGCATCCGGATTTACCTAGGTGGCAAACCAGGGAGGAAAGCCGCCACTCCTTAGGATTAGTCAAGTGAAACTTAGATACCCGAGTCATAAAAAAAAAAAAAAAAAAAAAAGTAATGGTAAAGCATGAGGGTTCTCTACGAAACATCGAAGATTCGAATTCCGCAATAGCTGGAAGACAACATTTTAAAAAAAATGAATATTGGAAGGTAGAGGTTCACAGCGAGGAGAACCGTCGAATGTCCGGCCCAAGTATATATAACATGTGACCGCATCCGGATTTATCTGGGTGGCGAACCAGTGGGGAAGGCCGCTACTCTTCAGGATTAGTCAGGTAAAACTTGGATACCTAAGTCATTAAAAAAAAAAACAAAACAATCTAATTTTGAACGTAGGTTTTGAAATATGCTTAATTTTGAAAATTTTGATTAAATAGCTATTTTTTTTAAAAAAAAAAAAGAAGTGATGATAATGCTCTTGACAAACAATCAAAATTCTAATTTTTACAATATTCTCTCCCCAACTTATTATTTAACACCACAAGTAGAAATGACAAAAAAAAAAAAATATGCCCGCTCAAGGCATGCCTACTTCGCTTCCTCAAATTTTTTATTTTTTTTTTGAAAAATCATAAAATAAAATAGAAATTATAATTTTTGCTAGAAATTGACTAAAGAAGAACCGAATTGAAACTTATAAACGATCGATCTTAACTACTACATCACAACCCCAACTTTGTAATTTTTTTGTTTTGTTTGATACAAATATTTAAAAATTTTGTATTTATTTTTTTTAATTATTTTTTTCAGTTTACAAAAAAAAAAAAAAAAATTTAACCGAGAAGGTTGGCGGGTCAAATGGCCGCCCCAGAATTCGCAAGTCGTGGGGCGGGGCGGGGCCATTGCCATCCCTAACCACACGTCCTTCTCACTCTCTGTCAGATTCTACAATTGCCGTCGAAATCAAACAAATTACAACATCTATCATCTGTTATATCCTCTCTCTCTCTCTCTCTCTCTCTTCCCTGCCATTATATTGCTGCCCCCACTCAAGCACTCAATTGGTTATTTTCTCATCGCCATTCCATCTAATTTTGGACCAAATAAATTTTTAATTTTACTCTATTTTTTTTTTGTGCATTTATTTTGTCCATTTCATATGTTCACTCAATTGAATGATAGATTTCATCAGTACTCATTTGATCTGGTATTTATCCTTGTTCTCAATCACAAAAATGGGTGAAAGGCAAAGTTGGTGAAATATTCGTAGGACCCAAAGCCAAAACAAATTGGTGATCCCATTTGCTAGTAAATAAAACTCGACAGAACTACCAACCAGCTTGAAGACAGTAATACATGATAAAAACCAATATATGTTGGTGATTTAAATAGAATTACTGACAGCAATACTATGTGATCACCAACATACATCTGTTAGTCATTATCGAGAATAATGTCATCCATGGTGTTATTGACAATCACTGATGGTGTTTTGATCGTTGATCGCTAATGAAGAAGCATTTATTCATTTATATTTTTTTGAATAAAAAACGAAAGAAAATTTTAAGTTATTGGCAAAATATTAAGAAAATTGCAGAAATAATAAACGCTTTGTCAGCACCGATTAGTAGTGAAAGCATCATCTATGATTGTTGACGATATCACATACGACATTATCGTTGGTAATCGTTGACAGCTATTTGTTGGTGACGACTAATGAGATTGTTATCATTTCTTTCGTCCGAATCATCGACAATTATTGATTTTCATTATATACTCTCGATGATTTTTTTGATGATCATTTCTTCCATTCATATACGTTTTTTTTATATATATATAATTATTCTTGAAAATGCTCCCTAAAAGATTTTGCCTAAGCCTTTAAGTTGTGAGTTTTAGTATATTTATTGAATGTCAAATTAATTATAATATATTTATTTAATATCTTAAGACATCCCTAAGCCCCCGTGATTCATGTGAAAGGGTAGGCTCAAATGTAGTATATTTAGTATCTTAATAGGTCGCTCCTGACCCCTTGTTTGTTTCCAGTACCCCTTATACTCAAGAAACACAAGGATTGGAGCATCTATGAGGATCAAATATAGATTTCGGGCACTTATACCTTCACAACTTGTTCATCGGTAATATTATAGTAAGTAGAAAGATATTTGAATTTAATAGTTGATAATTTATAAAAATTATCATTGTAGTTGATGACATATATAACATTGTTGCTGATAATCATTGAAAGAAGTGCATTGTGAACAAGACGGTATCACTACGGTATCACTGTTAGTAATTATGTTTGAATTATCAATATATTGATTTCCGTTAGAATCTCTGACAGTAATATCGCCGGCTTATTACCGAGAGAATTTGTCAATGATTATTTGTTCCATTAATAGTTTTATTATTATTATTCTCCAAAAAGTAGCCTCAACAATTTTGTTTAAGACCATCAAATTACTCAAGCCGCCTCTAACATGAGTAAACACTACAACTTAACACACAGTTTATATAGTCCATATAATTTAGTATGACAAGTTGAGCACTACAACAATATCAATAAATATTTTAACAAACAACAATCGACAAAAGTGAGAGACGTTCTGTTTGGGCGGCTGTCTCTCTATTGTACTAGTAGTAAAGGTCATACTTTGGGATTATAGCATGCCACGTCCCTGAACATTTGGAATTGTGATGTTGGAGTAGATAGATTTATATTGGATCTAGTCGGTCGACAAAAGTGTTCGACTTATTAAAGACTAAGTATTGACAATGTGATCAAAGAATGACACATTGAATTTATTGCTCATTTCAATGGTCAGTTCGAAAAGCAACATGGTGAGAAACTGTAAATTCAAAGCAATTCCGTAATCACAATAAATCATTAGTGGCACAAAAAAGATATGAATATAACAAAATTCGGTATAATAATTGAAGACTTAATAATATTTGTATTGAATATGATTTGTCTATTTTGAACTTAACTATTTATATGTCTTGACTTTTTCGAAAATTTAAGACATGTAATCATCTCATATTTGCCTATATGACTACAAAACAATAATAGAATTCTACATTTAAAATAATTACCAATTTGTGGATTAGATTTTATCAACATCTTTAAACTTACTATTCTAACAACCATTCACATCAAAATAATGGATATGAACCTATCAATCAATGTTAAGTTCTAACTACTAAAGCTGTCAAGGCCATGCTTAAAATTAAATAATGACTACTTTTTAATTAACATTTTATTTTCAAACATATTAAATATATTATTATTTTTACTTTATTTTAAGTAAAAAAAAATACTTGTTTTAAAAGTAACTTTTATTATAGAAATAAGTAACTTATTTAATTCCAAATTTAACCAATAAAAAGATTATCTATAACTTAATTAGCAAGATGTAATTAATATAAATAACAAATTGATGGAACGTTCCAACCACTTTAGAAAAAATTGATTCCACTAAAGTGGTTTATTCCTCGTAAAAATTAAATATATATAGTAATTAAAAAAATTTAGCCGTCTTAAAAGAGATTAAATATATTTATTAAATAAATAATCTGGATTCCAAGTTTCAATACATTTTTATTAAAACTTCCAAACGGGTTTCCATTGTAACGTGATTTTGTACAATAAAATTTTTAACTTCCTTAAAAAAAATGTTGTGAGAACTATAACCATGTGCTCTTTCCAATATTGGGAGATTGTGTTATTCATTTTAAAGAAAATAGTTTATGTATTTCTGAAATTTTTCAAGCTTTCTTTATGTTTTCTAAAAAAACAATTCTATTTTTATCTTTTCCAAAATATATCATGTAAACGAATTATGTTTACCCTGTTTAATAGCTTAAGTTTTTATTGTGATAGAGCGATGAAATAAATAGAAATCAAGAAGAAAAAAGCCAAGGACAAAGCATTTTGTTAGGTTGACACTGGCACTTATGTTTTGCCTACGACTCTCATCTATTTATGAAAATTGTACTCGTATCAAGATTTTAATAAAAAATGAATCTAGTATGCATGTGAGACGAGTATGGAAAACTAAATTTGAATACATAAATGTGTTAATTAACACACTTTATAAACCAATGTGACATGACCAGCCATTCATTTTATTATTTTCAATATTTGGCTAGAGTATTGCTTAGAAAACACTACTTCATCAAACATGCAGCACAGCACCTAATTATCATTTCTATTACAGCTGACAATAACTAATATGTAATAATAATGTCTTTCTTTTCCCAAATCCCTATAAATAGCCATGTTCATGCATCTTTCTTTAATTATCACACCAATTTTAATTTTTGTCTTCCCAGTTCTCTAATGGCATTCATTGTAGCACTTTTGTTATTACTTTTTCAGCCTTTTCACGAGGGAATGCTCTGAGTTTAAATTACTACACTAAAACATGCCCTGATGCTGAGCCTGTTATTGCACAAGTTGTAAGGGAAGCAACCAGCAAGGACAAAAAAGTCCCTGCAGCACTGCTAAGAATGCATTTCCATGACTGTTTTATAAGGGTAATTAAGTATTTTCTTATGATATATGGGTTTTTTTCTTTTTTCTTTTTTGGGCTAACTTTTTATTATTATTTGATTTGTTAAAGGGGTGTGATGGTTCTGTGTTGCTGAAATCAAAAGGGGGAAACAAAGCAGAAAAGGATGGACCTCCAAATGTTTCATTGCATGCATTTTATGTAATTGACAGTGCAAAGAAAGCAGTTGAAACTATCTGCCCTGGCATTGTCTCTTGCGCTGATATATTGGCCTTAGCTGCTAGAGATGCAGTTGTGCTGACCGGAGGGCCAACATGGGATGTTCCTAAAGGTAGAAAAGATGGACGAATATCGAAGGCCAGTGAAACTATACAATTGCCAGCTCCAACCTTCAACATTTCTCAACTTCAACAAAGCTTTTCTCAAAGAGGTCTCTCCATGGAAGACCTTGTGGCTCTTTCAGGTAAAACCTATTACCAACTCTTTACTCTCTAATGCAAACTACTAAAAAACAGAAACTTAAAGGGAACAAAAAATTTCCTGTTGCAGGTGGGCATACTCTGGGTTTCTCCCACTGTTCATCCTTCCAGAATAGAATCCACAACTTCAACTCAACCCACGACACTGACCCAACCCTTCATCCATCCTTTGCAGCAAGCTTACGAAGCATTTGCCCCATCAAAAATAAGGCAAAGAATGCGGGCACCACCATGGATCCTTCATCAACATCTTTTGATAACACCTACTATAAGCTAATACTCCAGAAGAAGAGCCTGTTCTCTTCGGATCAAGCTCTTCTCACAATTCCAAAGACAAAAGATTTGGTTTCAAAGTATGCAAGCTCAAAAAAAGCGTTTAACATGGCATTTGTTAATTCTATGATTAAGATGAGCAGCATCACAGGAGGCCAAGAGGTTAGAAAGGATTGTAGAGTGGTTAACTGAAGTGTCTGAGCTTTTTCATATAGCAATTAGACATCCACCTATGGATAATCCAGCAAAATTATCGTTTGTAGGATTGCATTAATGATGAGGATTGCCTTCTAAAGGCATATCACAGTATGCATAAGCAATAGAATAATAATATTGATCGCAAGTTTCAAGCTCAAGCTAGTCATATTTGATAGCATAAAGGCTAAGAGATATTCTTGAAATGCTATTACTTACCAGTTAATGACAAACATACTTATGTCCAATGAAGGCAATCTCATCAATCGCTCTGTCTAAGTTCAAATTTATGCGATGAATCTCGGGCAAAGAATTATAACCATTCCTGATTCACAGTTTTTATCACCAACTCATCCCAGTTACCATCACCAAAGGGTAAAATAGCAGGAAATTTTGACATAAAATAAATTAGAAAGAAATGAAATTGGAATGCCGAAAATCTAGCTAGGCAAAAATCATTATATAAGAACAATAAGATGCACTGATGGGAAAACTTGGAGGAGAAAAGTCTGTTACAATTGAAGAAACACACAGATTATGCGAGAATATTTATAACTGGTCCTACATCCCTGATACACAAAGGATTATATATGTGATTTCTTGTACAGTTAACAGCCTAGACAGCAAGTTCAAAATTGTCTTAATGCTGCTTTGCAAGCAGCCTATCAAGAATTAATGTGGATGTCAAACAAGAAGAACAGAAGTTATTGCAAAATGATTTGACTTCTTTTTTATCAATCTCTAAAGGGACCAAGTTCTTTCACATTATCCTCTCGATGGGATTTCTGATCCAAATATTTTTGTGTTGCAAAAGATTGGATGTCAATGAGTACCACTAAGTGCTATTAATGCCAAGGATTCTTCTTTAGCATTCCACTTCTCTTTGAGCTTGCTTTCTGCACAGAGTGATGTAGATCAATGACATTGAAGAACTTTTATGATATGCGTATACTACGAAATAAAAAAGATTGACTTATACACACCAAGTTAGATTTCTCTGTCTTCCCATGGATTCTGTTCTTTGGAGGTTTCAATTTGTATATCTGGACCATCCAACGGTGAATGGTGAATACCTACACAATGCAAATGGCAAAAGCAAAATACAGCCACCATGAATACTTCAAACGAGTTAAATTCAACTTATATTCAAGTATACAAACATAGTTTCAACAGCATTCTGCAGTAAACATCCTGGTGAAGTCTTGTCTCCATGTCAAACTCAACGCAATAACATGAACAATTTAGCCTTGGGCTTCAATGGAGAATAGGAATTTTAAAATAAACAAACTTGTAAGTTGTTGCCATTAGCCATGTTGCTCGGACTCGGGTACGGGTAAATATCTAGGAGTCGGATCCTTCTCCTTTTAAAAATTAGGTTATGGGGGTATGGTTAAAAAGGATCCAAATTTCGGATACGGGTAAGGATATACGTCTTACATTGTTCTTTTTTTTTTTTTTTTCCTAAAAAAAATTATAGAAATTTAATGCCAAAATAACAAAAGGCTAATGGTTTATTAAAGCCAATAACCACAATATTAAAGCCAATTACCTCAGTACAAGTGCTTTATAAAATGATAAAATTCTAATTCTAACAAAACATGATACCAAAATAAATGTAAACATCCAACCATAACAAAAAAAGCAAGAAATTGACCATTAAAAATCTAACTAAAGAAGCATTTCCAATCCAGTGTTACTCCTTATCAAAAGTAATTGCATCCAATTGTGGCTCAACAAGAGAGAGATCGTCAATGTCAATGTTAGTTTGTCAATTTCGCTCACAACAAAAAGAGGATGCTGCTAGCTACGAGAGTAATTTAAATGACAAAGATTGCAACAAATGTATTAAAGAGCCATGATTGGCCCCCAAGAGATTGGTTCTTCACACTTTTTTTCTCAATAATATGAGAATGATTGAAATACTCCAATCCACTAGAAAAAGACCCAAATTAAGCATATGCTTTCCTCAAATAAATCGAATTTCCAAACAACCTTTTGAACACTTGCTCAACCTTTTGAAACACCTGCTTTTATTCATAGAAACTTCTTGATCATCATGTGGTGTAATTCTTGGAACTCCATTATTTCATTTTTGAAGCCAAGCTTCACAATAATATTTAAGAACTAAAGAGTGTCTCATACAATGCAAAAGAGTATGACTCGTATTCCATCTACTCTTCAAATTTTGGTGAATAGCCTAAAAAAAGACTGAATTACTAGAACATATACCTATCCCTTTGTGCTCAAATACGATTTTTTTTCATATTTTCAATCGTCGTATTCCATGTCGTATGCTAAATGCAAAATAGGGACATCGGTAAAATATTGATTGCAGGATTGATGGAAGGAAATTAGGCTTATTATGTATGAAGAAGAACAAGATGATCATTTATTTAAAGAAGAAAAATTTGGTGCAGATTCTGAAGAAGAAACAAAAAAAAAGGGCAATAATTTCATACATAATAAGCTTTTTCTTTCATCAAATTAAAACAGTCATCAAACTAAAACGATCATTTTCCCTATAAGAGTCTACCCAACTCTACACAAAAGAAGGGAGATCCACCTCAAAGACCATCAAATCTTCGTGCAAATCAATTTGATGATAAGCCACTACGGAATCATGTGGAGGTACTTACTGCGACAGTGAGTGGAGGCAGAAATCGAATCTGGATTTACAAGTATTGCAACAAAAAAGTGACTGGATCGTACTCTAAAGTGAAAGTTCATTTGCTAAAATTTCCAAATCATGGGGTTGAGTGTTGTAAAGCTATAACAGATGATATTCATCAAGCAACCAGGAGGGAACATGAGCAAGTGAGGAGGAAAAAATTACAAGATGACCTCAATGAAAGGAAAAGGGCTGAGTATGTCGCTTTGTTGGGTGGTTTTGATTTGCTGCAGCAAAAAAGAATAAAAAAAAGAGAGATTGGACCTCTAGAAAAGACATTCAACATGGCGCAGAGGGACACGGCTGATAAAGATGTTGCTAGAATGTTTTTTGCTAGTGCATTACTATTACTTGGCTGGTTATACTCCTCCTACTTATAATTGATTGCATACAACACTGCTTGCACAATAAAAGCAGCGTGTCAACAGAAAACTTCAGCCAATCAGAGATTCATGGAGGAAAATGGGAGTGTATTACTTCTTATGGATGGTTGGATAGGCAACAAAGTCCTCTTATAAATGTAATGGCAAGCATTTGCTGGTGGAGCAACATTAAATAACTCAACTCGATGCAAGTAGCAATATAAAAGATGGAGAATATGTGGCAGCAATGTTTACCCATGCAATCAAGGAAATTGGAGGAGCAAATGTTGTTCAAATCATAATAGACAATGCAAGTAACTACAAATCGGCTAGGTCAAGTATTGAAACAAGGTATCCTCGTATCTTTTGGACTCCTTGTGTGGTACATAGACTAAATTTGGCTTTGAAAAGTATATGTGATCCTTCTAAAAGTCACCACAATTTTCTCATTGTAAGTGGATTGGTGATTTAGCGAGTGGTGTAGAATAGTCATAATTTTATTGCTAATCATGGAATGGCATTATCTATATACAATAAATATTCTAAACTGAGTTTGTTGAGAGTGGCTGATATAAGATTTGCATTTAGCATTGTAATGAGTAAACGCTTAAGAAAAGTTAGGCCAGTACTTGAAATAATGGTTAAGAATTCTGATTGGAAAGTTTATAAGGATAGAAATTGAAGGTAAAGCACAAGAGGTGAAAAATTGTGTTGTCAATGATATTTGATGGGATGATTTGGATTATTTTTTATCTTTCACTGAGCTTATTCTTAATATGTTGCGAGTTGTTGATACTAATTCCCATATTCTACATTTATTATACGATATGCGGGATAAGATGATTGAAAATGTCAAAAAAATCATATTTGAGCATGAGGGATGAATATAGTTTCTTGTAATTTAGTATTTTTTTAGGCTATTCACCAAATTTTGGAGAGTAGATAGAATAAGAGCAATACTCATTTGCATTGTATGACACAATCTTTAGTTCATAAATATTATTGTGAAGCTTAGCTTCAAAGGAAAAATAACAGAGTTCCAAGAATTGTACCACATGAGGATCAAGAAGTTTCTATGAATACAAACAAGTGCTTCAAAAGGTTGTTTGAAAATCCGATAGATTTCATAAAAGCATATACTGAATTTGCGTCTTTTTCTAGTGGATTAAGGTATTTCAATCAACCTCATATTATTGAGGCAAGAATGTATAAAGAACCAATCTTTTAGTTCTCTTGATGGGCCAAGCATGGCTCTTCAGTACCTTTGTTGCAATCTTTGCCATTTAAATTGCTTTCGCACTCAGCGATCCTCTTTTTATTGTGCACAAGTTACATATTCAGAGTATCAAGAAAACAAACTGGCAACAAAGTACGACTGGAGACTTGATATTTGTGCATTGCAATCTTGGGCTAATGTCACAAAAGGAGTACAAAGATGGACCAACAAAATATTGGGATTTATGTATATGTATACTATATTCTTTATTTCTTTATTTCTTTTTTAAGATTTGATATTATTACATTAATTTTTATGTGTTTTGTAGGTTTGGATCAAATTGACTTGGATGGACAAAATGGCATTAAAATTACGGAACTTTCTCTAAATGAACCACAATTAGAGGCAATTACTTTTGATGATGAGGAAGAGTAAAGATGGATTGTAAATGCTTGTTTAGTTTGATTTTAAGTGGACAATTTCTTTTTTTTCTTTTTGTTATGTTTGATGTTTAATGTTATTTTGGTATTATGTTTTGTTAGAATTAGAATTTTGTCATTTTATGAAGCATTTGTATTGTGGTAATTGGCTTTAATATTGTGGTTATTTGCTTTAATGAACCATTAGTATTTTATTATTTTGGCATTAAATTTAAATTATTTTCTATAATTTTTAAAAAAAATGATGTAAGACGTATTATTTGAAATTCGGATCCTTTTTAATAGTATCTCGTATCCTAATTTTTCAAAGGAAAAGGATCCAACTCCTTGATATGTACCCGTATTCGACACCCGTACCTGAATCCAAGCAACATAGGTCTCCACAAATCTACAATAAAAAAATAAAAAAATAAACTTGATTAAATTTAGGAATGCAAAGAAATTAACGTCTGCATATAAGCACCATGTTCCAAACGAATTGCACCTGTAATTTGAAAGTTTGTACATGAGACAATTCAGCATGGTAGGAGTGGCCTGAGAATCAATCCGGTACTGACCGTGTCTCTGTTAGACAGCATGAGAACATAAACTAAATTAGAAGTCAACAACAGCGTTCAATCAGGAAAGCATTTTTCCAAGTTCACCATAGAAAAGCACTTTTAATTCAGTAATATTAGATACCAAGTCAACAGCCAAAGCATTTGTTATGAGTAAATTGTAATACCCAGATAAAAAAACAACCAATATTAGGAAAAGCAGAAATATTAGAAAAGGAGAAGCTGTTAAATTTAGAAAAATCCACCTTCAGTAATTACTCGTCTAGAATATTTCCAAAAGATTCCTACTTTCCGCCGAATCAATTTCAGGACAACTCCAGAGTTGTTTTTTCATCACTATATCATGCAGCTGTTCAAACGTCAATAATCGAAAGCTCAGCAAAGTATCTGCTCAGCTCTAAGTTTACGCTGCTAGGGTCACTGAGCCTGCATAAAATTCCAGCTCAACCAATCATTTCTCTCTTCAACATATTCCATGTTCGCTTGTGCAAGTTTCTATCATGTTGTCACCGCCACTATTGGCTTTCTTGAAGCTGTTACTCACTAGAATGATCACCAAAGGTCCTTGCATGAGCACTGGCCTCCAACAAAATGATGAAATCTATTAGCATCTCTTAAAATGATATGGCGTCTAAGAATTTTGGATACAAACTTCACAAACAGATGGCAATCACCACAAATGCGGATATTCTTTATAATCCTAATAGGTGAGACTGCAGAAGGTTTTCTTATCAATCCAAAAGCAAGGGCAAGTTTCTCACTGTGATAACATATAGATTCAAATTTCTCATCTTCCCCCACATTGTGTAAAACCAAACTTTTATTTGGTGCAAATCCAGCTTCTTGTAGCTTTCTTATCAGCATATCTAGCTCTAGATATATAAGTTCTGACTCAGGATGACTTCGATCTTCTGACACAAATTTATAGACCTTTCCGTCGAGCTCAATCCAACTGTAGGCAGTGAGTTTTTTAACCTGCTTGTTTTTCATAAGAGATCTCATGGATGCCACATCTTTCCATCTTCCATAAGAAGCATACATGTTTGAGAGGATGATATAAGGTTCAGCATTGAGTGGATCCAACTTAAACAGGTTTTCTGCTGCCATTTCTGCATGTCTGATATCTGCATTCTTCCTGCAAACTGATAAAAGGGTTGACCAAATCATATGATTCGGATCGTGTGGCATCCCTCTTATAAGATCTATTGCTTTGTCTATATTACCTGAACGGCCAAGAAGAGTGACCATACACACATAATGATCCAAAGTCGGTGTCATTCCATGTATTTCTTTGATTGATTGAAAATATCGCCCTCCCTTATCTGCAAGACCTGCATGAATGCAAGCAGACAACACACCTACGAAGGTAACATTTTCTGGTTTTATCTCCAATCGCAGCATTTCTTCATAGAGGGCCAATGCCTCAAGATCCCTTCCATTTTGAGCATAGCCCACAATCATGGAATTCCAAGAGACCACACTTTTCACTGGCATCCTATTAAAAACAACCCAAGCATCTGTAATTTCTCCACATTTGGAATACATATCAATAAGGGCACTAGAAACAAGCAAATCACCATCAACTCCCATGTGCATTGTCTTCCCATGCATTGTCTGGCCTTCGCCCAAAAAAGCCAATTTGGCACACGAACTAATCACGCTTGACATGGTAAAATTATCAGGGCATACATTTTCCAATAGCATCTCCCTGAACAACATCAGTGCATTCTCTTCTAGCCCAATTTGCCCATACCCCACAATCATAGCTGTCCAACAAACCTTATCCTTCTCTTTAATCTCCCTAAAAGCTCTACATGCCTCATCCACACACCCAATCTTAAAAAAGGCACCAATGACATTGGAAATTGTAACTTGATCCAGTTTCAAACCCAAAACTTTCATCTCGTCAAACATCTTAACGCATTTCTCAGGTAGTCCATTTCTCAAATACCCTGAAATCATCAAATTCCATGAAACCAAATTCTTATTAACAATCTTATCAAACAACCATTGTGCCATATCAATCTTACCACATTTTGCATAAAAATCACATAAGGCATTCAAAATAAACACATTGCCGTTATTCCCTAATCCAGAAACAAAAATCTTGCCAAGAATTTGTTTCCCACTTTCTAAATACATCAATTTGGTAGAAACTTTCAAAACACTAACGTAAGTGTACTCTGTCGGCACAACTCGTTCTCTCTGCATTTTCAAAAACAATTCTAAAGCCTTCCTTTCGCACCCATTAGACCCCAATCCCGCAATCACAATATTGTACGAAACTGAATCACGAAAAGGCATTGAGCCAAAAAACTCCCTCAAATCTTCAACAGAACCCGCTTTAGAATAACCCGATAGCATCACATTGTATGAAAAGATATCCCTTTTGGTTATTTTATCAAACAGATTAACGGCGTCTGAAAGCTGACCCGACTGAACATATAGATGAAGGAGGCGGTTGTGGAAGAATGTTGTAGTGGGTGAATACATTTGGTATTCCATGTGGGCTTGGAGCCTCTTGGCTTGGTGGGCATCTCTGTTGCGGATGCAATCAAGGAGAAGGCGCGTGTAGGACTCCGTGGTGGCTGCGGTAGCTTCCTTGTATAGCATGTCTACAGCTTCGCGGAGGCCGGGCTTTATTTTCATATTACTGATTAGTCTAACATTTTCTTGAGGCCAATTCTCCCGAACCACGCTCACCGCCCAAGAGGAAATAGTGCTGAATGGCCGGGTCCAAATCGGTTTATAGAAGGATAATTTAGAAAAGTGGCCAAAAGATGTGTTGATTTTGAAAAACGGTAATTTTTAATAATATTTGTAAAAATGTCAACTTTTGGATAAAAAAATCATTATGTTTTAAAATAGGGTAAATATATTCACCCAACACTTTTTATTTTTTTCACCATAATTTAATTACATTTAACATCCTTAATCTTTTAACATTATAGAACTCATTTTCTCACTTTTTGTATCACATTTTTATTTTCAACTTTTCATTAATTAATACATCTTGTGTTTGATAACGGTTTCCGTAAAAATATTTGTTGAGAATTCGTAAAAAGACTTATTTGTTTGTCATATTTTTAAAAAAACAATAAATACAAGAGTACGATAAAATATTTTTTCCTCATTTCAAAGCACGTAAATAAAATATCTCGACAAAAATCATCATCAATGATGAAATGTGCTAATTAATGAAAGTTGAAGATAAGAATTCGATGACAAAATGTTAAGAGCGTAATTGCAATAATGAACAAAAGTTGAGGATCTTAAGTACAATTAAAATATGGTGCACTTATAACAAATCGTAGTGTGAATATAACCACCCTTTAAAATATAGAAAATAATATTGATGACCATATTTAAATATTTCTTACTTAGTCTACATGTCTTTGAAACTCTATATATATAGGTCATTATTATAATCAAATACACAATTTCTTTTCTATTATTCTATCTAGTTTATAATACGTTATCAACACGAACAAGTTCACCCAAAATAGAGGAAAAATTTGAGAGCAAAAGTTAAGAAATTCGCAGAATCTGGATAGTCTACACAGTTGTTATCAAACGTTGATATCTTAAAGTTTCGTAGTCCGATCGGTGTGAAATTTTGACAGTACGTTCAAAACTCATTGTTCTTCAAATCCAACATTATATCAATATCATGTTCATTCGCGATAAATTGCTACGTGGACAGTAGTGAATTTTGAATTGGTACTACTTTCAACAAATGACTATTTTCATATTCCAAGTAAATTTATTTTTACAAATCTTTTGATTATATTTTGTAAGATTGGATTTACATGATTGTGAAGGTTTTATCGATTAAATATTTTGTTTTAACAAATTAAAACTTTTTGTTATCATCAGATTTCGGTAAGGCCTCTACGTCAGCAAATACCCAGTAAAGACCCATAAAGGCGCAGTGAAGGTCCAAGTTAGGCCTCAATAAGACCTCATAAGCCCAACGAGGACATTCCGAAATCGTAAAAGCCTTATGCACCTAGAGAGGGCCTCGTGAACACATCTAAGGCCCCGGTAACACATTGACACCCTAGAATTAAATATGGCGAAACCCGTGAAGAGCCTCGACATTTATGGCCGACCCGGACGCTTCGCCGGCAACCAAATCTGTCACAGATCCGCGGGGCATTGTGATATTTCAGTATGATAAGAGATATATTCAAAGAGAGATTGTGTTTGATTGGCACATGGATTCTCACAAGGAAACTAAATATGAATCTCCTAAAGATTAGGTAACGTTAATAATAAAAATCAACTTAAATTAAGGCTAGAATAGGAGATTGCATTGCCAACCGATTGTCCTTATCACATAAGGAAAGTGGATCCAATCAGATATCTAATTGATTGTTTTCCTAAATCAATTAGAACTCTAAAGCTATAAATAGAACATCTCCGGTTGTTTTAAGGTATGCATTATTCTCACCCTTAAACTCTGTTCAAATCTCTGTCTGCTTGTCTCTCCTATACCCATTTATTATCCCCCGTATATTGTTTTCCCTTACATATACACGGCAGTATCTTGATCGTCAGAGTACCAACGATCGCCGGACCCTTTTTTCTCGGTGATCTTGGTACCTAACGATCGTTCTAGTGTACAAGTAACATACATGTTGGCAGAGGATTAATTGGAGATCTATTGACACGTGAATAGTATATATTCCAATGTCAATACTTTTGTAGAAGCAAAATTGTATTGATGTTCTCGAAGAAACATAATATAACTACATAAATATTTAAGAAGAATATTTTTTTTGTTATTCCTGAAAAAATCAAAATTTTATACAAGTTAATAATCTAGAAAAATATTATGTTAGTCTTGAAGATTAACTTTATAAAAGTCTAAATTTAATAAATATGTTAATGATCCCGAAGAGTACAATATTATATTAATATTCTAAAAATGTTATTTGTCCATAAATAGCGTGACATTACAAATTTAATATTTCAAAAGAATGTTGAGTTATTGCTCATGAAGAACCATAATTTTTTTGTATTGATATTATCATTATTCTTGAAGAATTGTCTATTACTAAGAATCAATATTCTAGAAGAATATTGTATAATATTTTAAAAGAAACACGCTTTGCAAATATCAATATTCTATTAGAATATTATTTTCTCTCGAATAGCATAATCGTATAAGATCTAAACATTTTTTACTCGTAATGAGTAAAATCTTACATAATCTAATATTCTTACATAAAATCTGTTGTTGTTCTTGAAGTAGCACAACATTATATTAATATTCTAGTAAAAAATATATACTTACTCTCGAAAAACGTAATTTTGTAATATTTAATATTAAGTTATTACTCTCGAAGAACGTAATTTTATAAAAATATTGGATTAGTAAAAAAAATAAAACGTCATGAATACCAATATTCTAAAAGAAAATAATATTGTTGTTCCTCAAAAAACAAAAAGTATATGAATATTTTAAAAAAATATTGTGTTGTTGCTCTTGAAAAAGTATAATTTAATTAAATCAATATTATATGATTGCTTTTGAAGAAACATAAATTTCTACATATCAATATTTTAGAAAAATTTTGTGTTGTTGCTTTTAAAAAAGCACAACTTTACAATTTCAGAATATTAATGTTGTATAATGTTGACCATTTGGATATTATTTGTATCTAATAAATACATCTACTAGAAGATTGTATGGTGTTATTATTCGTAACTTGAAGTTTGTGAGATTATTTGTTCAAATGTTATATTTATGAACATAATTTTCAGATTATACAATCAAGATGGTGTGTCTTGTTAATGCTAGTAAGGCTAAATCTCAAACTTTTAATAAATGTTAGTTGTGATGACGATAAATGATTTAGTACTATTGTTTGTTAAACACCTTCAATTATTTTCTAAACCATTATTATTGAGAAGAAGGTGCTTTCCATTTTTTTTCTAGGGAATGCTATTTTATATGGAACATATTATATTTTCTAGATTTTTGCACAAAACAATACGAACCAGAAGTTCGAAAGATAACTCATTTGCAAGTTATACAATTGACAGGTGTATTTACTAACCAAATAGATTAAACTCAAGTCTCATATACTAGCTGTAAATGCTCCAATTCATATTGGCATCATGGAAGGACAATCCATTAACATTATATTTGGTTCAAAAAATCCTCAAATTAAAATGGAGACAATTGTAATGATGGTCTTGTTGAGATGGCGTATACTTTTGGAGAGTATATAGACATAAATAATTGTAAAATCTCAAAAGAGATTCAGGTACCTGAAATATTGAAAATGAAAAGATCTCAATAAGTTATGTTCTTATGGCAAAGAAATGGAATCAAAAGGGAAATGTTGTTAACAACACTTTTGTATATAATATAGCGCTTCATATTATGAAATGTAGTAAAGATATTGAAGGAAATCTGTCAAATGATTAATTGGCCAAATAAAATGATGCAATCCAAGTAAATAGAACTTACTAGAGAAACTTGAGTTTATAGACCTACAGTCCAAACATCTAAATGTGTATACTTATGCGGAAAAAAAATGAGAAAAATAAAGTTGTAACATGTAATGCACGACTCTTAACATTATGAATTTCGCAAAGTCTTGTGTAAAGAAATTACAAGTTGATATCTTGTTAGCATGTCAATGCATAACATTTATTATGCGTATAATGAATATAATTGTAACCAACTCATCTGACATGACTAATAATACTATGTAAATTCCTAGATAATTTAATATGCTTGAAGAACAAAAATTACAGAACTTATTTTTGAAGAACATCTCGAACTCCATTATCATCTTCTTCAGGAGTTTGAAACTTATAATTTGAAGAACAAAAATTACAGTAATGGATACCCCAAATCCCAAGGCTACTAAATCCATAACCAAAGTTGAGTTGCTGGCGCGTGAAATATTCAATCTTAAAAGAGTCCCCAAAAAATCAAAAATTTTGGTACAACGAAAGAAGACAATGTCGAACAAATTACGATATCGAAGAAGACCCAAGAGTGACTGAAATTTGAAACCAGGTACGTCGAACTACTCATATTACGGATAGTAGATGTGAATTTAATTGTAGTTATTCCTTGTCTATATGTAACTGCTAGTATTACAAATGGTCTTCAAGTGATACTTAAGAGTTGCCAAATGTGTGTTAGTGTTTGTGTAGAATTGTCCACATTAATGTTTCATGGTGTGTTACAAATGTGATTTTTGTAACAATTCTGTAACATGAAGTGTCACAATTGTGGTTTTATCTGTTACAATTGATAGTACCGTATGTATCACAAATTGTAACAAATGTGTTTATGTGTAAATTCTGATTTTACCATTTTATATCAATTAATTGTGTAGGCTTATTGACATTTTTGTCAAAAAAATGTTATACAACATGAAGTACACAACATGAAGTACTACGACGCTTATTATCATGAGCTTTACTTTACTATATGTATCACGAATTGTTACAAATGTATTCTTGTTGTGATTCGTAGCAGAGTTCTTTTTTTTTTTCTTTCAATAAAATTCACTAATATCCGTGTGAATTTATTTTTGTGAAGAGAGATTTTTTTTTAAACAAATATATCAAAATTATATTTAGATGATTGAAAAAGTTATCCCATAATAAAAAATCCTACAATCTTGAATTACAATATTGTGATTTATTTAATTTTTAGTTATTATGATATTAAATGTGATTAAAAAATAACATTATTAATTATAAACAATTAGACATCCACCTATGGATAATCCAACAAGATTATCATTTGAATTAATGATAAGATCGACTTCTTCGGGAATATCACAGCATGCACAAGCAATATAATATAATTATTGATCGTAAGTTTCAAGCTCAAGCTAGTCATATTTTATAGAATAAAGGCTACAGAGAGATTCTTAAAATGATTACTTCACAACACACAGATTCTTAAAATGTAGGGTTTTGTTGATAGCGAGTAATCATTTTAAGAGTGAAATAAAAGAAGAAAAATTAATAAATAATCAAAAGAAAGAGAGATCCTCAACATGAACTGTGTTGTGACCATTAGTTACCGAATATTTACTTCACATAGGCAGAGATTAAATAAATTTCCCTTCACCATTTAGATAGTGATGAGAGCATTTTGAAACAATAGGGTAAAATTTAGTCACCAATTAAATCAAAGTTCAACCAAGCAACCTAAAAAATTGTTTCTTCTAAAATGTTTTAAGTACACCTCAGACCAAAATAAGCATCAACCACTCTGCCTAACTTCAAATTTACGCGACAACAAAACTACCTAAAATTAGCTTTTTGACCTTAAAAATAAACAAGCACAACGAATCTATAAAATGAATCATAAACTTTTCTCATTCACAGTTCTATCGCCAACTCATCCAAGTACCATCACCAAGTGGGTAAAATATAACTAAAAGTTGACATAAATAAGCTGGAAAGAGTGAAATTGGAATACTGTAAATCCGGTTAGGCATATCATTATAAGAAAAATAAGATGTACTAAGCAGAAATTTTGCAGGCCAAAAATCTATTATAGTTGAAATAACGCGCAGTGATGATGTCAAAATAGTTCTAACTAGACCTACATCCGGATAAACATAGGATAATATATGTGATTTCTTGTAACTTAACAGTCTAGACAGCAAGCTCAAAATTCTCTTAATGCTACTCTGCCAGCAGCCTTCAAATATTGATGGGATGTTAAACTACAAGAACAGAAGATATTGCAAAATCTTTTCGCTTCTTTTTTATCAGTCTCTAAAGAAAGGGACCAGTCTCTAAAGAAAGGGACCAAGTTATTTCGCATCTCTCTCTAGATGAGGCTCATGACGCAAATACTGTGTTACAAATGATCCAATATCAATGAGTACCACAACGTGCTAGTTAATGCCAAGGATTCTTCTTCAGGGTTCCACTTCTTTTCGAGCTTGCTTTCTGCGAACAGGTAGGGTACAAGTCAATGACATTGGAGAGGTTATATGATATGCATGCTACTAAAGAAAACAGATGAAATAGGACTCATACACACCGATTTAGCTTTCTTTGTCTTCCCACGGATTCTGTTCTTTGGAGGTTTCAATTTGTATAGCCGGACCATCCAATGGTGAGTGGTGAATACCTGCATAATGGACACCGCAAAAGAAAAATAAGAAAAACATTAATGCTTCAAATGAGTTAACCATTCAACTTATATTCAAGTATATGAACATAGTTTCAACAGCACCACTGCACCACGTCTAACACAATGCAATAATATAAACTATTAGCCTTGGGCTTCAATGAAAAATGGGTAATGTATGACAAACAAACATGTCAATTGACTCGTTGTCAGTGACTGAGTGATTAATACAAATCAGGAAAAGGAGATGTGATGGAATAACCCATCCTCATTTCATGTCTTCGTAGAAGTTAGGCCAAATATTGTTTACAAACTTATAGATCAAACTTCATTTGACACAATGAAATTTCATAAAGATCTGCTTGGAATGCTTGTCAGTTTCAATTTTGAATCTCTCGTTTAATTGATGGCTTTATACTGAGGTTAAGGCAATAAAGGAAGGCATAAAAAATTTAGTAAATAATGAACTATCAACCCTCGGAATGCAAAGTATAGACAGGATGAGCACCAAATTAATATGTTGATAGATCTGCAACGGCACATGTATAAACTCTTATTTCTTTCAACAATGGCCAAATAAAGATGTCGTTGAACAAAGAGCCAACACATTAGATATCATTATCTACACAATGGATCTGCTGTAAGTCAAAAATTATCAGCATTACTTGCTAACAAGCCTAATCGATTAGTGGCAAGTTACCTGTTACCCACAGTATGATGGTTCGGAAATGAAAATATTATGCTCAGTCTTACCTCTTCAAAATGAGTACGTTTGAAAAGTATGATGGGTTTCAGAAATGAAGAATTTATTCTAAGTCTTACCTCTTCAAAATGGGTAAGTTTGAAATATTTCTTTCCAATTTCAGTATTCCTCACCCTATCAAAGCCTTTACCATCCGTCTCCACAAATCTGCAATAAAAAAACAAGATTCATTTAAAGAACAGAAAGAAATCAACATCTGTATGTACACATCATGTTCCAAACGAAATTGCACCTGTAATATGAAAGTTTGTACATGAGACTATTCAGCATGGTAGGAGTGGCTTGAGAATCAATCCGGTATTGACCATCTCTCTTTTAGACAGCATGACAACAGAAATTAAATTAGAAGTTGACAACAGAGTTCAATCACGAATGCATTTTTCTTAAGTATTCCAAAGAAAATCACTTTCAATTCAGTAATATTGGATACCAAGTCAACAGTCAAAGCGTTTGTAATGTGTAAATTGTAATAGCTAGATGAAAAATAAGAATCTTTCGCACGGTGTGACACCCATGTAGCTCTTGGGCTATGACAGAGGTAGGTAGGTAGAAAGGAAGAAAGCCAGGCAGCAGATAGAGGGGGACCAAAGAAAGGGAAAGAAACTCTCAAAATGTGGTTACACAAGACATGAACATGTGCTCGATAGCCTCTGTTCAAAGAACAGAAAGTTAGCAATAATCAAACTAATAATAAACCTGCGATGTGAACGAGTCTATGTCTTAAACAAGGCTTCCAGGAATGCCACCATAATTTTCCCTTTGTCAGCATCTGAGGACTTCAGAATCTAAAATACATTTAGTCAAGACAAGGTCCTTGGATGTAGATTTGTCATCCTCCCATCAAAATGTGTGGCTAATTCAGAAAAAGAATCCAAGCCACAAGCAAGGGTGCATGTTGAAGAAAATAATACATATGATTTACCCTCTAGTATCTTAAGCTTCTCGTAAATTAACATAGCATGTTGAGGTTGCAAAGGATCTACTTGCTAGCAATGAACCGAAAGGAATGGCGGAAAAGGATTCACATAACCAAAATCCCAAATTTACAGGGAAGAAGGCTTAGTTTGTTGATGTATCTAAAGCTTTTCGATGAGGTGACCATTCAATAAAATCTACACATTTTCAAAAAAAAAAAAAAAATGATTGTGCACTAAAAAACTAAATTCTTAAGTGACAAATTGTGAGAATGAATTCCTTAACAATTATGCTTTCTTATCAATACAATGTTGAAATCATGCATAGCCTTTCCAAAGATACAGATATAACCATGCAGATAGCATTCAAATAAATATGGTTGAAGTGCTTAATACTTGATTGCCAAAATTAAAACTGTGATAATAAACAGAGAACTGACAGTGGGAAGATGCAACCAGAGAGTTGACTAGGAACAGCATTGTAGAATAATTACTCACCAAATAATCAGGTTCCTTAATGTGAGGGAATACACCACCTCCTATCCGAACCATCCATAGGAACTTGTTAATGTCGTCACTAGGGTAACCAACAAGACCTGAAATGAAAAGTCGGTCGATAGAATAATGTGTTCTTTATTCAGGAAAAATTGCCCCTAAAATAAAATTGAAGAACCAACCTCCAAAAACAACAAGCACATATTTTACATCCAATGAATTGAAAATTTCCCAAGCTGCTTTTTCAGGAGAGGACATGGCAGTACCAACAGTTGCAATATGTGTGTTGTTCCAGGTATTATTGTCAACAATAACCGTACGGTTTGCCATGGCAGTTGTTTGGTAACCATAGTCCCACCAAGATGCAACCTGGAAGAAATCAGCAAAAAATTAGGATATTAGTGACTTTCATATCCTAATCAAAGATGCCATCTTGGCTTGAAGAAAGTTGTGTGCGTGCAATTATCTATATTACTCATGCTGAAAGAAAAAGCTGGTTAAACTTGCGGCGAGGGAGGGTAGTGTTTTTGTGTGCATGTGTTGTGTGATTATTCAGGCATGTATACGACCATAGGCATAATGTGTTGCACAGGACAACCATGACTTAGCACAAGCAGGGCCATAATCCCACATAGGCAAGGAGAAGCATGGTCGTCTTTCATGTTCTCAAATTCCTTTTCAAACCCCTATTTCCTCTTCAAAATGTAATTATAATTAAACAAGCCCTTTTAAAAACTTCGACTTCTACCCTCCACTCTTTTCCACGTATTCATCGATATTTAGTTGTTGGCCTCACTACCAGTCATTCCTATATTGAATATTACAAATTTTCTTGTATTTATATATCAAAAGTTTTGGGTAGGGAGACCTTTTCTCCTCTCACTTTTATTAGATACATGAGCGTCAGTCCCCAAGGACTGGACTGAATTTCACCACTGCACAAGCCATCTTGAAAGCTCTATTAGTTGATATTGAAAGACCTAATTTCAACTTTTACACATGTTACACGGACTCTGGCACAGAAGTCAGGGTTGTTGTGTCCAAAAGTCATTTTTGTGAAACCTCTAACTTTTTGTTACATGGACACAGAAAAGAACTCATTCTTTCTAACCCTTTTTTTTTTTTTTTTTGGGATGGTAAACTGATGTCCAGTACCATCAAAACCTTACATATTCACATTCAAATATATCTGAAATGGTTATAGAAAGAACTAAACATCTCATTCACTTTCTAAATTACTGACTGCTGCAAAATAACTGACTACGTAGCACAGGCTTGTCCAAGTATTGGAAGTGTGACAGGGATGTCTAATGAGTAACAGAAAACTGTACAGAACAGGTACGTCTACAGGGAGTTTCTTCAAATAATATTTTCTTCTAATAATAATAGTAATAATAGAAGCAATGATTTTTAAAGCTCACAAAATTACTCATCCTTGGACCGAGATGTATGGGTGGAAAAAGGAGATCAGTACTCATTTTCCCACCCCAGACATGTCAGTTGATTGATAGAGGTTCATTGTGTCGAATACACCACTTCAGAGTCTCTTTGGACAGGAATGATTTCATCTGTACTATCACTGAAACCTCCAACAATGACAGTTTTATCATGTAACTATTCATATTAGTAAACTCACGGTTATGGTATATATATATATATATATATATATATTGACCAAATATTACCTTTTAAGTTAAGTTTATGAGCAATTTACAGATATATTTGAATTTTTATTACGCAATAATTTGATTATTATTGTATCATTTTAAAGTTATATTTTGAGTTTAATTCTGACAACATGAAATTTATATTATATGAACACAGAAACAACAACATTCCTTTAGTTTATGTATATATATATATATATATATATATATAATTTAGACAGGTGCTAATCATGTTTCCCATACTGACATGACTCTTGGTCGAATTAACCTTCACCGGTTTACAAATTTTATTTTTGTTTCCATCATCAACAATTATGTAGAAATTATGATTATGAAAACAATGAATAGAAGACTTATAGGAAGATATGTTACAGCGGTCCAAACGAAACAAAATATTGTAGAACTAGCACCGTTTAAGTGCCTTTTATACAGACACACCTAGGGAACTACGGGTGGTCCCAGTATGTATCGAGGAACTCTAGGAAGAGGTTTCATCCGCCCCAGTTGTATCAATTGGGAGCGCGGTGATATTTCCGTTAAGAGGAATGATGGGATCGACGAGAATGCGATCGATTATCGAAAGTCAACAAAAAATCACTACTGGCAATAAGTATCCTCTTCCGGTGATCAGAAGCACTGATTCGACCAACCCCGCGTACGGGTAGTATTTTCCAAAATCGACTAGCCGATCAGGGGTTGCTACTGGCCAAGGATCAGGCACTGCCGATATTCGAGCACGGCTTTGGAAACCCGATTCGGCCATCACGAGTTCTTAGTTTATACCATTAGGCCCAATCCAAAGTTTTCTTGGGTATTACGTGGATTTGACGAATAATGTCTTTCTGAATACACCGGATCAAGCGTATGTAACCGTGATTGATAGCCAAGGATATATCCTGAATCTACTCTAGGCGTAGAAAGAATATTTATAGTCACGTAGGGTTCGAGGTTGGAAACTTTGGAATCTGGAGTAGAAATTGTGACATTGTTTAAGAAATGTGTGAGTTTGGAACTGGAATGAGTGGCATTTTCGAACATGTCGTCACAAAGCCGAGGAATAGAAGTGGATCGAAGTAAAGTGGGGCAGGTTAAATTGATTGGTGCCAACTAATGTAGGAGAGATTGTAGCTTTCTCTCGGGCTTCAAATGGACATTATAGGAGGTTCATCGAGGGTTTTCAAAAATATCTCGACCATTGACATGTAAATGAATCACGCTAAGGTACAAAGACAGATGAATAAAAAATCTGAGCGTAGTTTTGAAAAGTTGAAACAAAAGTTGGTGGGTGTACCAGTTTTTCGCTATACCCTGGGAGGACCTGAAGGTTTTGTGAATCTATAGTGAAAGCGTCTAAGCGCGTTTGGGTTACATTTCGATGCAACAGTTAAGCAGGAGCACACACGCCCAAGGCAAATTAAACCGTACGAACAAAACTTCTCCGCACACGACTTAGAATACTTATGTGATGAAAAACTTATTTCAGCCAACCACAAAATATTGATTATAAAAATCTATAGTTAAAGAAGAAGAAATGCAGTTAATAAATGATAAGGTAGTGACAAAAACTTATTTCAGCCAACCACAAAATATTGATTATAAAAATCTATAGTTAAAGAAGAAGAAATGCAGTTAATAAATGATAAGGGGGACAAGAACTTACTTTATCGTCCACCTCAGTGTTATGGCGCAACCAACCATAAGCCTCTCTAAAATCGTCAAAAACATGAAGGCCATCATGAGATCGAGAAGTTAGCACAATAGAGGGTGCTGAATAAGCCTCCGCCGCAGCCCATACACAATGAACCTACACGAAAATTTTTCTTTCATTAGAAAAGACGGGAAAACAAGAAAAAGTAGGAGACGAAATGCTAGCAAATATGACTCTTAATTTCAATACCAATTGTTAAATGGATTAACACTTAAAAGCTTTAACATATGCGATTATCTAGAGACAATTCTCATGGACAATCCATGCGTTCACTTCAGACAACCCCTGGCAACGCAACTCCATTTAAAGTTAACAGCTAGAATGTTAGAACTAGAGAAACCAGAGGTTGAAACAGATGATACAGCACACACATTTACAGCGCAAGTCAGCATGTCAAGTATTAGTACCAAGTTTCCATATAATAACAAATTGCAAACTGTAACACAGAATTGAAGCACAATATACTTCAAACCCTTATGATAGATGATAATACATCTCCCATCAAACAACTGTTATTTCACATTCAAAGGCGTATGAGATCTACAAAGGGCACAGCCTCTCAAATTCTGTAGATGTTAAAAATCATTTTCAAGAATGGGAACTTAAGGTCAACACTGTATATAGCACTGGTGGAACAGCAATCAGATAGGTTTCAGCATCAGCGTGCTCTTGTAAAACCCTGTATTCATTTTCGTTTATATATATTGCATGCAACAGAAGTTTAAAGATTTCAATTGTTTTGTAATAGCAATGGTAGCACTTGCTAAAGCCAACATGTTATTTGTTCTGGCTCCAAATAAATTGAAAATTGCTAGGTAAGCTTCTAATGCAACTTAATTTTGTCTTATCAAGAATGCTTGAGATATTGAGAGTTTCTACCTCGCATAATTTGAAAGATTCTCAAAGCTCCGAGTTCAATTATTAGTGGAACCATCAGGTCAACCTTGAGAAATTGTATTCGTATTTTTTTCCTTAGAAGCTTAAATACTTCACTAACATGAAAATCATCACGTGATGAAACAAACAACACGTCTATTTATCACTATCACAAAGGTCATATTAGCACAGATTAAACCAAAAAGGAAAAAAAAAAAACAGAAAGGGAAATGCACAATAGACGTAGTATTTAGAGGATACAATGTTCATGGTCACATGAACAGAATATCTTGATTTAATCAGCATACAAAATCATATAAGAATGCATACCACATAAAAGGCGCCCAGCAAGACAAGTAAGAAAATAGCAATGACAGAAGCCTCCAATGGTAAAACCGAAAGCCTCTTTTCAGTCTGGGGTACAACAGAAGCCCTTTCCACATTGTCCTTTTCCTTCTTCTTGCTTTTTCTTGAAGGTCGTTCCTTCAACGAGTCTTCACTTTTCTGAGTCTTCACCGCATCATTTTGCATAACATTACCAGAATCCCCTGCCTTAATGGATATGATAAGCATTTTAGTCCAATATAATTTAATTAATAATTAAAATTTATCACCAAAAATACAAAGAATAGATTACTAACATTGACAGGGGAATTTTGTGATACACCAGGCAACTGAAATTTAATTGATCGAGTAAAAACACCAAAAGCTTCTGAAAGAGCAATTCCAGACATTATGCAAGCCGCCGGAGCAAGCACGAGCATTAGACGCACCTAGAATATCAGCAAAAGAAAGTGACGCCCAGAATAGCAGGAGCTGAAAGGGAAAGATAAAGAAAATATCACGCAGGCAAGTTTCCAGTTATCCATACCATGACACCAGAAAAATATACTGATGTAACTATATAAAGAACTGCGAAAGAGCTTGCATCAGATAGTGGCAAAAAGCATGCCTGCAAGTTCCAACAGAAAAATAGTGTAACAGAAAATATTAGAGGGGTAGATAACAATGCCATCCAGATACTTCAATCCTATCAAAATTGAATGATAATTGAGAACTTACAACAATGCCAGCTGGAACCAAAAATGCCAGGACATTAATGTCCATAAAGTAAGATGGCCACGTAGGGGGTTGATGTTCACTAACACTGGCAATAATTGGTATATACTTGCTTGCATATGTTCTGCCTCAGTTCAGGAATCAGGAAAAGGAGGGAAAAAAGAAAAATACGTCAGAAATGCTGACAAGCTCATAACTATAAATGTACCAGATAAAATGTGTATTTATTAAGCTCGTCTTTACTACTGGGGATTCTGAAGATTCTACACATTCTATGAAAATAATACAAAGAAAATAAGATTGAAGTATCACATGTTATCTCCCCTTAGCATCTAACACACTTGAAAAAAAAACAAGGAAAAATATGGACTAGTAAGAAATTGTATTGGATATCCAAAGCGAAAATGTGTCGGGACAGATTTTCCTCAACTTCAAGTTTACAGTCAAACTCTGGGACCGGGAATCGAAAGATATTAGATTTTTTTCCAACTTGATAATTAATACAGCCTTATTAGAGTAGGAATCAAGCAAGATACCAAAATATCTAAGATATGCTACAGCTAATGACCCATTGAATAACAATACATGGAAGTGAGCAAGTTATCCAGCCAGAACCATGGTAATTTCTAAAGCTTAGAAAGACAACCAAATGCTTGGCACTCAATGTCCACCATTATTACTCAATAAATTTAAATGATTAATGCTTAACTAAAGTCATCAGCCAACAACACTGATAACAAAACCATCCTTGTGAATTCCATTATTGCTGTGACAGGGAATAAAGATATGCTTCAGGAGATATATGATTTAAACTATGTTTTATTTGTATTGATAAACTAGGATTTTGTTGATAAGTTTGGATTAGATAGTTTTAATATTTTGATAAGTAGCTTATTAGAAGTCCCCTTGTGTTAGATTCTTGCTCTATAGAAGAGAATATAGGATTTCAATTTACAACAGTGATTATTGAATTATTGAAATATTGCAATTTTCCTCCTAAATTCTTCTTCTCTCTTCTCTAATTTTCTTTCTTTCCGTCTCTTCTTCACTTCTCCTTTACTTCTCTTGTTCTCTCCTTTCTATCTCTCTCTTCTCTTTTCCTTTATTCTATTTCTTCATCGAGTTCTACATCTATTGGTGTCAAAGCCTAATCTTTCCTCTGACCGAATTCTCACCATAGTTTTGTTCTCGTATAGTTTACTATTCACCTCCATTTTTCATCCAAAAGTACTATCCATTCGGAAGTCAAAAAATAATGTCAGCATATTAGTTTCGGTTTTGTAGCAATAAAGCTAATCCATTAAACAGCAACTGACTGCTGATTGACGACCCACAGAAGCAACCCAATAAGAGAAAAAAGAAAAGCACGAGAGGTTGAATTGCACAATGAAGAGGTTAACTCAAGGAATAGCAGAACACAACAAAGCATTGGCAGTTGTTGTATATGAGGCTAGCAGTAAAAAGCACAAGCAGAATGCTCTGACTGGGTTGCGAACTTGAAATATCATCTTGGCTATGACATAGCCACCACAATCCAAGTCACCTTCGCGCATGTATGGCGGTAGTAAGTGTATGTTTGGTAAAGATTTTTGTAGATTGTAAACATAGTCTTACAAAATGTGTGGATAGAAGTTGTGAATCCTGCGAATTGTATAGATAAAAATGATGTTTGACCAGCTTTTAAGTGCTTATAAGCCCACATACTCTAAAATTATTTTTTAAGTGATTATAAGTTGTAGGTCTTATAGAATGCGTGGATGAGAAATATATAGATAAAAAACATGTTTGACCAATTTGATCAGCTTTAAATAACAATTTAAGCTATGGCAAACAAGCACTTCATTTATTGGAGACGAGAATCAGCTTATCTTGGAAAGAGTTTAACTCGAAGGAGCAGGAGAGAAATGATGTGGAATAAAGGTATGCTTTAGGAGAAATAGGATTAGGAGTCCTCTTGAGTTTAGATTCTTGCTCTATAAAAGAGAACCTAGGATTTCAATTTACATTAGACTATTGATTATTGAACATTGATTATATTAATTCTTCTTCCACAGTCTCTCTCTCTCTCTCTATACCTAAATGAGGTTGATTTGACATTGAAGGGATCTAAAAACCTCCTCCTCCTCCTCCTCCTCCTCCTCCTCCTCCTCCTCCTCCTCCTGTGTGTGTCAAGTTTTGCATCGTGCAGAACCGAGGATCAAGCTTTTAAAACATATGAGCTGAAGTTTAACTGTCAAAATGAAACGATATAAGGTGCCTCAAAGGCGTAGATCAAATTTACACAGTAAAACCTTCTCATGGAGATTGGAAATGACATCTTTTTGTTTGCAAAGCACATAGTGACATAGCAAATGAGAAAGCACCATATTATATAATAAAGCAACTGCAAGGAAGAACTTACGGATCGAGCAGGCTCAAACTTCTTCCACTCCATCCTTTGGTAGGGCTAGAAGCTACCATAGCTATTAGTACAGCCAACACAGCCCCGCAAACTATCCTGATTGTTGATTATGAGTGAATAGTGAGTGAAAAAAAGGAAAATTCATGGCTACACAATATCCTACTTAACTTTTCATCATTTTTCCATATGAAACCGCTGCTCTCCACTCAGTACAAGTTATCAATAAGGGAATCAAAAAAAGAATTGAAGTTCATTAATTCTATTTCATCATGTGCTGCTTTAGTTTCTTATTACCATTACTATGCTAGTCACGTAATATATTAGTTAAAATAATTTTAAATTACAGGCAAAATAAGCTTACAGGCCAATGGATATTACAAGAGTAACGGCAACTTTAAACATTTGTGGTGAGAGAATCCCTTTGATATAATACACAAGAGCCACGACATGGATAATAATAAAGACCTGTATGTTATCGTCAGAAAGAGCAGTGTCAAATAACTGAAAATATCCAGAAACTTAGAATAACATGGGAGCAATTGTACATAGTATCTATAAGTGCAGCATTAAACATAATCAGTCAAATATTGATGGAAAGCTAACAATGCCAATATGTATGTAAATTACAATAATATCTGAATTTCATTTCCTCCCCTCTGAACCTTGGTCTTTCTCCTTGACCACCTTTCACAACAGAAGGTACTCAAAACTTCAACTTGTCTGTATATTATGGTGTGATAAGGAGATTCAACTTTGGTTCCTACTCTTAGTTAAAGATGAAAGCAATATTTTGATACAGGCCGATGTAGTCAAAAAATAAGGCAAACCCAATTTTAGCAAAATGTATTTAGTCCTGAACTGACAATTTTCCTTCAAACAAACAATCATAAGATTACCTTTGCCCATCCACAGGAAAAAACAAGCAAAGGATTGCTGCATGACATCGCATATATGGAGATCACAAATGGAGGCTGGTTCATCAGCCCTATGGGTGACCATTGATCTCTATCTAGTAGATATTTCTCTTTCTAATTGTATAGATGCAAGTGGCTCACATAATTTTCCAGAAAGTATGCCTGAAACCTCATGCCATTCAAATAAATATATACAAGCCCTGATGATTATCAAAACAATTCATACAAGCTTTGAATAGTAATGGTCAGGGCCTGTTTTACAACTGTAGTTGCATTTGTAATGAGTCTAGTTCAACCACAACGGCCAAGAATAATTTCTTTGTAAGACGATATTTAAAAGATAATGCCTGTTTTCGAGCGAGGGAGAAGAGAAGAGTGGTGGGAGCATAAGAGATTCTTATAACTAGGATCACTGACCCCATCGATTATAGAACCTTCCAACAATTAGGCGACCAATGAGATATATGTATTCCATTAATCAAGAGAATTTGAAGCTACATAGATCATTTACAGCATGAGTACTATCATCAGGCATATAGAAAATACACAATGAGCACGAGGTTATAATTCCATAATGATCCACACTAAATCGTAAGCTCCCCATTTAAAACGATACTGACCAGAACCATACAAGGACGATAACACCCCTCTCTATGGATATCCAATGAGCATGGCTTATATTTGACAGTTTGATAAGAAAAGATAAAAACAAAAATATCCAATGTAGAAATTTATTAGCCATGGGATAGGACTGATCAGCTGATGTTCCAAATATAATTTGCAGATAATTCTGGGAACATCTACAAATTAAACGCATATGCATGTATACAAAAAACCATCATTAGACAAATCGATAGTAGACTAGTGTGCTGGTATAAAACTTACTAAAAATGATGCAAAATGCTCAGATGTCATGACAGCATTAAAACCTACAACAGGCACCAAAGATGCTAACAACGTCCCCAAGACAACCTGCATTAGGATAATTTAAGTATAACAAGAGCCAAGTTAGATCAATATTTAATGTGTAATTAAAGAAGCTTACATATTGAAGAGTAGAACATATATTCTATAACAATTATGATACTACTTGAATTCAATTACTGTACACTGAATTGACATTCCTCCAAAAATCATCCACATAAATTAAATGTGTACCCATAGTTTAAAAATTCCGATTGAGGCCCGTCAGAGCAAGGTGAGCAGAAAACGCCTCAAGGTACAGGATCGTGAGGCAGTTTTTCGAGGCACACACCTCAAGGCTTGTGAGGCAAGTGCTCCTTAATTCTCCAAACTTATTTACTTTGTTTTAGGTGTGAGCCCACAAAACATTATAAATTTTGATTGACCCACTTTGGAAATAGCCCACTACCCCACTAGCTATTACTAAAACATTAAAGAATTGTGCATCTCATTTTGGGAATAGTCCACCGCCACCAACTAAAGTAATAGTTTCTTTGTTGTTACTTTATAGATTTTCCTTTGGTTTTTTTTTCAACACTTGTTCTACTATGAATTTTGAAGATTTTTATGTTCATATGCGCTTATTTTACATTTTAATAATTTGATGACATTTTTTTGGTTTACGGTGAGGTTTATGCCTCAGTCTCACAAAGGAAAACACATCAGTACCCAATTACGCATTTCTAAACATTGCGTGTACCTGTAGAAAACAATGAAGATGCCAGTCACTTCATCACACTACTCAAAAATATTTTATTAAACAAATAGACCATTAGAAACCCTCTTCACAGCCTATGAGCACCAACTCTGGCCCTTCCTAAGATATGAAGGGAAACATTTGAACATCTGTTTCACAAAGCCACTCGGCTCAGGCCCAAAAATTGAAAGAACAAATAACTAGCACAATCCGCACATGTAGTCAATACACTACGGTGACCAACTACATTTTACACCTAAAAATTATAAATCTAGTTCCGTATCTTAATATCTTCCATTAAAATTCTTAGTTGACATATGTTGATTAGTATAATATATTAATATATAACTATATAATTCCTGTTATTGAATATTGGATGAAATAAATTATCATACATAAAAAAAAAGTATTAGGATTTCAATTCACTATGACACTTTTCATTATCACTTCAAATAAGATTAACCTGAAATGTCAGGCATGATCTTGTTTAGTTGTTCCTTTAAATTATAAGTACAGAAGTAGCCTTTAAATTATAAGTACAGAAGTAGACCTAAAAAGAGTGCTAGATTTTATTTTTGTAACTACAGTCATGGATGTAAATGAAGCATTTTTCACAGGTGGAAGTATGCCAAAACTTACTAATTAGCTTAGCTGAAAAGAACTAATATTTATTCCGTCCTCCAAAAGTATATATTATTTAATGGTTGATCTTACATCCAAATACCCAATTATTGCCAGTGCATTGAAGTAAGGAAAAGGAAAAGGAAAAGGAAAAGGAAAAGGAAAAAGAAAAAGAAAGTAACCCTACAAGTTTATGAAATTCATACATTATCTAGCATGCATGACCAATACCATTTTTGGATGTTTGTTCATGCAGCCTCTAGTTTTGTCAAAAGACTCAAAACCTAGTGTTCATATAGCATTTCTTAATGTCTCTCTTAAACCTCGTATTTTTTTAAACTCCCACACTTCCTCAATAAACTCATTATAGTAATTATTCCTCAATAAACTCATTATAGTAATTATTCCAGCTTAGGTATAACAATGACCTTCCTACTATACAGCAAAAGTACCAATTTGTTTGAAATATTGTTTCAGGGTCATCCTGAGACTTTCAGTTGGAGTAAATGCAGTGTGCAGATAAGATAATACAGTTTGAAATATTGTTTAAGGTTCACATGCACTGGTACTTACAACTTACAAGTGGAGCATATGCAATGCATAGCAACAAGGACACCGAGTAGTTACATTTCACAGCAGCGTATGCACCTTCTCAATGAACTGACTATAGTGATTTTTGTTCAGATTCTAGCTTAGGTACAAGAATGAACTTCCCGGCTCGGCCTATCAAAGCTTGGCCGATAATGGGCTCGGCAATCCAAAAAAAAGGGTCGAGCTCGTTTGGCTCGGCAAAAAGACGAGCCGGCTCGTCAAGGCTCATGGACATGGACATGAGCCACAAGCAGTGAATGTTGGACTTCAAATTTTTTTTTTTTCAAATTCAGATTTTTTCTATAAATACCCGCTTCTAAACTCATTTTTTTACACTACAATCTCTCAATCTATTATATACTCAATTCAACAACAATTCTCAAATTTCATTATCTCTCAATATTAGTTTATAATTATTTATCTCAAATCTCATTATTTATATATTAATCTATACTTTCAATTTTCTACTTCTTCTACTACATCTTCTATTCTTTTCTTTATTATTTTATTCCAAATGGCCTACAATCGAAGTGATGATAATTTAAGTGGTCTTAATGATATTTCAATTCCTCGTGATATTATTGTTGAGTTTGGAGATAGCATTGATCCGATTAACTTGGATGACATTCAAGAAGATATCGACACACATTCAAATATAACCACCAATTCTAACACTAAACGAAAAACCACAAAACAAAAACTAAGTGCTAGCAGTATTTTGAGTTGATCCCATTGGTAATTTATCTTTTACTTCAGATTTATTGACCGGTAATAACCAAAAAGGATATATGGCTCTAACGGCACAAAAATTGGATAATGCATAAAAAAATAATAGCGTTTAGACAAATTGACTATCTTTAAATGGAGTTAATATTTTTCATGATTTAGTGTATGTTTTACATGAATTTAATTGTGAAACAAGATTTGTAGTTTTACTTTTGACAAAGCATACCCCAATAGTATAATAATTGAAAAATTAATTCAACATTTTAATCCAGAATTTGTTGGTATTTTATTTCATATTCATTGTTATGTCATGTTTTTTTTTAATTGTGAAAGGTAGATTAAAATTCATAGAAGTACAACGAATGTGAAAATGCAAGCCCAACAATATAGTAATTGAAAAATTAATTCAACATATTAATCTTGAATTTGATAGTATTTTATTTTATATTCATTGTGTATGTCATGTTTTTAATTTAATTGTGAAAGATTAATTAAAATTCATAAAAGTACAATTACAAAAAATTAAATACGATATTAATTATATTACGGTCTCACCAGCAAGAAAACAAGTTTTTGTTGCTCTATGTGTTGAAAATATGCTTCAAAAAAATATTTTTACACTAATGTTGGTCATAGGTAGAATACAACATATCTCATACTTGAATCTTATGAAGGGTACGAAGATTGCATTACTGCATATTATAATAACCGACACTCACACAACTCAAAATATGATTTGCAAACATATGACTGAAAAATATATGCTCACGTTAAAAAAATTTTGAAATTTATTTTGATGCAACAAGTGCATGTTTAGATGTATATTATCCGACTACGTAACTAGTTCTCAATTATTTCTATTATATTGCTAATAATTTTAATAGATTTAAAGATTTTGCTATTTTTTCTAATATTATAAATGTGATGGAGGCTAAATTTATAAAATATTAAAAGAGTTGCCTGTGTGATTTCCATTAACATCTAAAATAAATCTCAGACTTAACTTACGGGGTACAAAAGTAACCATAATGGCAATTTCAAAAAAATCAACGTACGAAAATCCACTAACGTGTAGTAATTTAAAATAAACTCTATGTCAAATGTTCTATGCTAAAAAGACAGATAGGAAAGTCATATAACTCTTGTTCCAATACATACTTCATCATCACTTAATGATATTGACTTATAAAAATTATGTTAGTTCAGTTAGGGACGGTCAACATAATAGTGGTTCTTCTTCTGCTTCTTCTCTTCCCGTTCTAGTGATACACATTTAGAGTTAACTAGGTATTTCGTGCACGACATTTTAAATAGTGAAGAGAGAATTTTTAATATATTACGATAGTAGAGACAAAATCAACATCAATACCTAATTCTTTCAAATATAGCACGCGATCTAAATATGGCACGCGATCTACTAACATCTCCAGAATCACTATAGCATCGAGTTTGCTTTTAGTACAAGTGGCAGAATTCTGTCTTGATTTAAAGTCAAGACTTAAAGCCAACATATTAGAAAGCTTCACGTGTGTGAGAAGGATTGGAATAATGCCAAACTTCGTCCAAGATAAAGTGGACAAAATGATATCCGATGAACTTGAAGATTTGAATATGGACTACTTGAATTTGTAATAAGTATTATTTACGTACATATTTGATATTTTGTCTTATTTTAACAAAAAATTGTACACATAACAACTTATTCGTATACAATTTTAACTCTGCCTACATTTAAAGTAGTCGGTCCCAAACCCGAAAAAAAGAGAGTTTTCAACTTTTAATTTGTAATGGAAAAAATTTCTCACACTTTATTTCTTTTTTATTTAAAATTCTCCGAAACAATATTCATCAAAAAAAAAAACGAGCCGAACTCATGGCCCAAACCGAGTTCAATATTTGGGAAGAGCCGAGCTCGGTGGGTAGCCGGCTCGGCCTATTGCCACCTCTACATATACTAATTTGTTTGAAATATTTTTGAAGGATCATATGTACTAAAAAACTTAGAAATGGAGCATATGCAATGTACAGGCGAAAAGAAAAGTATTGGCAAACTCGTTTAAGCTTCATATGCATTATGATACTTACAAGTGGAGCATACGCAATGTATAGGCGAGAAGAATAGCGACCAGTTACAATGCACAGCAGCACATGCATTGGAATAAGATTTATGATGAAAGTATACCCTCCCCAAGAACAAACCTGAAAACATGCATATAAAAATATAGTTAAAGGAAGCTATCAAGCATGAGATAGAAGTCAAAATAAAACAAAATAGCGGTTGTACCATGTAAAAGTATGATATGGCATTTAGAGTAGCGTAGAAAAGAGACCCAGTATTCAATGCCTGCAGTCAATCCAAATATTATTAAATTACAGAAATGTTAATCGTCCATGAACTCCAGCTAAAGTACATCAGAAATTTACGGAAAAGGGGATCGAAAGCATGTGCATTTGCTTTAAAGGTTGTATAGAGCACACAAAGGGCTGCCGAAAAACAAAAAGCATGAATATGTCACCTTTATATAGAGATAGAATGTGAAGATCAAAGCAAATATAGCTACAGCTTCATTGTCATAGCTGCCAGCCACAGATCGAGATATATAAGATGGAACCTGCAAAAAACATGAAAAGCATCTAACAAGCATCTAACACTCTGATTACCATGGCGATTCAACAATCTCGCATAAAAAATGCAGCACGTATAACAAATATACACCATGATTGTGCAAAAGGGAACAACATCCAATAGAATTGTCTGTAATAAAATTAGACATGAAAATGACTTAAATAAGTAAAGCAAATACAAAACTATCATACTTGAAAGTAATTGGTAAAGACAAAAGAAACTAGTGTTTACAGTTCTAATTTCTGATGCTCCTATGGAAATCAGGCCCTTAACTCCTTCATTCTTATATTATTACTCAATTTATTTTTTAAGAATATTCTTCCTTATTGAAAGAAGTTATATTCAATAAATGCACTAACAGTTCATTCAAATGTTTATATGCATTTTCTTTCATACATCTTCAGAGAATGATGCACACGATTACAAACATCGCCTTAATACCAGAAACAAAGTGGAACTGTTTTGATGCTATAGTAGCTTGTTTCAGCTTTAGTTAATACATTCATTGCCTGTCATGCTCCTTCAAGAGTCCAGCAATCTTATCGATCGTGAAAGTGGACTGCCTCTCACAAAAACCATTACCCAGCCTCCCTCCTTCAATTGGCAAGTCCAGCACTATCTTATCTTGGTTCTACCCCATTACTGCCCACAAAATGTTTAACACATTGCATGACGTCTACCATTAATATACCCTTCAAAAACCATATATCTCGATGGACAATAGAGTTCTCCCCATTTTCATATTAGCTAAAACTTACTTAATTAACTAAAAGCTCACAATACAATTATTAGACTATTAGCTAAAAGCCCAAGCGTGAAAGACATTTTGATTAGAGGAGTTCAAACCATGGAGGGTTGGGCAATATCGAGTAAGCCAAACTTACACTGCCTTTTAGGTACCTTATCCAAATAAAGTCCAGTCATTGATATGCAAGTGAACCATACACTGACAATTTTCAACTATAAAATTCGAGGAGGTGTATTTTTGCATTTTGAGTTTTGAACACAATTCTGTGATGACATAGCACAATTTGCACATGCTCATCCATGGCAATCATATATCATCAGTTGGTTTGGCCCTTTTAAAAGATTTTAGGTTATTGAAAGGAAACCTGTTTGCTTGCAATTTAATTGAGGAGGATGTTTTTTGTAGTACAAAGGTCATCAAGTAAAGACAATTAACTGTACACAAGAGCAATGCTAAATAAAATGTACACAATTTGTAAAAGATAACCAAAAAGCAATTTTGTTGCTTCTCCATTTTAAGTCAGTCAAAATTTTCACCTAATTTAAGCTCAAATATCAACCTCATCAAGCATGAGAGATAATTGCTTCAAAAAAAGTTGCAATGGTTGTGGACCTCAATTATCCCATTGTGTCATATTTCTGAATTATCTGTAAATTTATCTCCCCCCAACCAACATTTGCAAATACAGTATGCATGACATCAAACGACATATCTACAAATTTATCCCCTTCAATCCCAGAAATGGTAATACAGTATGCAGAACATTTTAACCATCGATTCCAAAAATTTGACAACTATTCGAATATCCTTCCAAGCTTTACAGGCACTTCAAATGTGTTCTCCTAGGTTGCACGGACACCGATAAGGACACACGACACGGACACGCCGACACGTGATTTTTTGGAAAAGTAGGACACGACTTGTCGATTAAAATTATATTTTTATTTTATTACATTTTTGTTGATATATATATTTTAATTTAATTTTATAGTTTAAAGAAAATAGAGCATTCCTTTCATGGTTAAATCATAAATGGGTTTTTTCTCTCTCTTGTTTTTTCTTTTTTTTTTTGGGAAACTACACGCTTGTTTTTACTTTATTTTATTTTATTTTATTTTTGCAATTTACACCCCTGTTTTTTATTCTTTTTAATCACGTGCACACCCAGGAAATTGGGCTTTAAAAATCGTGTAGTTCCCTGTAGCACCTGGGGAAGGGTTTCTCACTTTACTGCCTTACATGCTCTAAAATTGGGGTGTCAGTTTTTTTCATAAAAGTCACACTTTTTATGCAAACTAGAGGGTTTCATTTCTCTTCCACCCACTTATTTCTCTTTCACCCACATACTATGCCGTTCTTTATTCCAACCAGACCTCTACCAACTTCAACCCGGCAGCATTTCGCTTCACCCCACATCCTGGTCTCTCCTTCTCCAGACACACGCAATGTTTCTTGCTTGGAGTTTATCTTATTCTCTCCTATTTCGCTTTCCTTTTTTGCTTTCGCCAACAAGTCCATTACAGAAAAAATGGACTCTAACACGTGTTGGAGTGTGTCCAGTGCGTGTCGGTGCAACCTAGGTGTTCTCCACACACATATTTCAAATAGAATTTTAAGTCTTTAACCCCTTATTTCAAGTGGTTGATTTAATTTGTTATACAAGCTTGAATGATTTTCAATGTAAAATATACAAGCATTAGCCGACCTATGGACATCTCCAATAAAATTTGCAAAATCCCTAAAAAGACTCATGCAATCATCAACCATATAAAACTTAAACACAGAGACAAAATTGGCGTGAGCAAAAATTGGAGAAACTGATAACTGCAATGAATTCAATGTGGAAGTGGTTCTTTTCGTAACATATGCCCAACAAATCAGAAAGTACATAATATTATCATAAATTAGACCCGATACATGGATAAACGGAACGATCAACAGAAAATTTGCAGAAATAGGAATACAATGGACTGCTGTTCAGAGTTTAAAATGAAATGCCGTAGATGAAAAAGATGAGCATGATAAAAATACCATGGCCAAAAGAGCCGCAGCGGTCAATCCAGCACCAACACCTTTGACTTCCTATACAAGTAGATGTGATTGAGAAAACTATTCCAACAGAACATCTTACACGCATCCATCCATCTAGCTAAAGTTAAAAATAGAAAGTGAGAATAAATAATAGATTGATCAACCAATAGAAACAACCTTTGTCAGAAGGTATGCTGCCCAGGAAGCAAAAGCCGAAAAAATGGGAGCTGTAAACACACAAACAGTTTCCACTGATAGGGGAATATTCAAAGAGTTCAATATCCTGCCAAAAAGTGCCAAAGGTGAAAACCATCGCTGTTACATGCCTCAAACATCATAAATAAAACTGAAACAGAGAGGAAAGAGTGGTCGGTTCTTAAATTGGTCAAAATCACAACCAAATTATAAGAAATTTTTAGTTTTGATAATTTAATACAAATGTTGATGATGTGAATGTGCTTCTAGTCTAGTGTTAAAAGAATCCACAATGGTTTATTGTACAGACCGCCATAAGGTTCCAGCAGTCAACGTGAGTCCCGGGTAAACAGTTCCCCCAATAACACGTCCAAGAGGATACCTTTGTAACATTAAAGAAAAAACCCAGTTAAATTTATATAAATGACAATCAAAATGAGCTTAAAAAATATTTTTGAGAAACACTTGAGCACCAGCAATAGTAGCCATTACCAAGTCCGGTCATCAAACCAATTCCAAAAGTCATATATTCCATTCTTCGTCAGAAACTGCAAGGAACATATGATGAATGAGGAGTTGCACAAATATCCGCAAAATAGTTGATTCAGTTTACTCTCCCTCATTCAAATGTGTCACCTTTCATGCAGGAGTTGCCAAAATAATTGTTGCAAGGAAACATACAAAAATATAGATGACACGTATGCACACATAAAGGGATAGCAGGTCAAAATCAATGTGCATGTAACAAGGACAACTGAAGAATAACTAAGCTAGCTTGGCTTGCTATTTGGGTTCATAAATTATAAAAGTTTTAGGTTCCTTACCCAGAAGGGCAGGGAACTGCTTAGACATGTCAAAGGGGTCTATTTTCAAACACGCCAGATCAAAGAGGCTTGATGTTGTAATGTCCATGAACCATCAAAATTAGACAACTTAGTTCAAAGTTGAGGCCTGCCTGCTTCAGCAAACTCTGAAAGTGACACCACATATGTTTCGAGCTTCCCTTTCTTAAACTTAATTCTTAGATAAAAAAGAAAATCTCTTGCAAAATTCTGTGTGAATTTAATCATGTCATTTTAGAGGAGTCACAAGTTCGAACATATACTATTGAGATAGCAAAGCATTGTATCCTCATGCTAGTTACTGTACAGGAAATTTACACACCCCAGTGATCAAACCCTTTGCTAGATGATTCAATTCCTAGCACAATACAAGAATTAGATATTTGTTTCACATCACATTTAATATTTCACCCAATGGTTTTGACAGAAATCTGTTTTAGGATATTATATTTCCCCTATCAATTTAAACTGAAGAACTCTTTTGCACCATGTGTCCTTCCCATTGTATGACGCAAAATGTATATGATGCATGTAATTTATCAATTAGAAACACTAAATAGATGAAAAACGGATCAGATACTCATATATTCTTACCATGAAAATCTTAAGCAAAGATTATAAAAAGTAAAAATAAATTCAGCATTTCCAGAAAATCCAGTGAGTTAGAAACCAGACAAACCTGAGTGACTCTATAATTAAAATAAGGATCAAACTCGTGAATTACACTCTCGTACTTAATCACCTGTACAAGACAAAATTAATAAACATATAAGTCATTACTCCATATCCAGATTCCATACAAAAATATAAATCAATGAAGGACCTTGGATCCAGAAACTAAAATTGCATTTCAATGATCGCATTTAAATTCAATTATAAGCTACAGACATGGATAAGTATATGTATGAGATACTGAAAAGAAGACAGAATTTTTACAGAGAAGAGACGGATCGAGAAAGCGAGGATGCCGATGAGTAACAGAATGAAGACTGAAAGCACATTTCCAAACGCCTGACGCAGAGTCGACGATTGTGGAGTCTCCTGGGCCGCCATTGACGGCCAAATCAAGGTCTATCTGTGTCTATATAGGAACTTCACACACACTACGCACACAGTGACCGTGATAGAGAGACTGAAGGAGGGTTTTCAGTTTTGTAATATCTGTTTTTAGTGTTGATATACTACTTGTTTGACTTTGAGTACAAGACTGTGCGATGGGAAGGTGTAATTAATTACGAAATGACAAATTTACCCTTTTAGAAGTAATATGGTTATTAGTAATTCTTGAATAGTTTTTGATTGGCTAATTCGAGTGGAAGGCCATGTGTCGTGTTGCCATTTGAGCATGCTACTTGGCCTTTAGCTGTTATGTTGCTTTTCAATTTTGTTTGTAAACAATTAAAATTTTGTTAAAAAATTAAAGTCAAAATCAATAATTAATTTTAATCACACATTTATATTTTACCAATTTTTATCAATTTTTTATAAAAAATCTGATTTTAATCAAAATCAAACAAACATTTATTGTCAATCAAACTATGATGAATGTTAGTATTTATATTTAGGATTTGTTTGATATAGTTTTTTTTTTTTCAAAAATGGGTTTTTTTAGCTATTTTATTGACTTTTCAAACCTTTTTTTGTATAAAAAGTTTAAAAAGTCAAAAATAAAAAAAAATAAATTTTTTGAAAAAAATGAGAACCGAACAAACACTTAATAAATATTTTTGTAGATTACAAGTAATGGAACTTACGAAATATGTAAATAAAAATTACGGTTCTTACAAAATATCTTTATCTTAATCTTAATCTTAATATATATAAAAGAATGATAGTCGTCAAATTATTTTGCCAAGTTTCCCTCCAAAATATTCATTAATTAATGATAATAAATAATAATTAGTAAATAAAATACATTAATAAAAACATCCATTTGATTTATATCCATAATAATTAATTAATACTTAACTAACTGACTACACGTTTTGCAACGTGAAATAAAAACAAGTCAATCTCATTTACAATATTAATTATGGGAGACACGTTTTACAATATCAAATAAATTTAAGTCAACATCTATAATTTCAATAAGTGTTTTATTATATATTTAATTTACATAGATATTGTATATATATATATATATATATATATATATATATATATATATATATATATATATATATATTTATCTTATCGCTCACGGGGCGTTGTTATAATACTAATGGGAACACTTGTCCAACAAATGTGAATGAATGAGATGTAAAGTACGCCATTACACTCATCCAATACTGTTAACAAGTGTGTGTGTATATATATATATATATATATATATATATATATATATATATATATATATATATATATATAGACAAATTAAGGCCACTATCTATTTAACTTTGAAAGAAAAATTTTTGCACAAATTCAACAATGGAAGGAGCCTTCTTGTCAAACAAACCAGCATTCCCAACTCATCCAGTAAAACCAACAGCACAATCAAACAACAAGAACTTGAAATTTAACACTTCAACTCTCCATCTTCCTACTATACTACCTCAACAACAATCTCCTTCCCCACATTCATTCCATCTTGATTCCCTCATTCAACACTTACTGCATATTTCTACTCCTGTCAAATCATCCTTCACTTCTTCTTCACAAAATTAAGATTTTTATCACCCCAATTTAAGAAAGGTAATGGGTCACTTGATTTTCTTCCTTTGAAGTGTAAGTTCATACTTAGCTCAATTTTGAAGTAGTCGCTTTGTAATTTGAAAGCATTTTTTGACTCTGTCAAGTTTGAGTTGATTCAATAAGTTGATTTGATTAGTTTGTTGAAGGTTTTAGACTTTTCTAGTAAGTGGGAAAATCTCTATTTTGGTAACTTGGGTTTCTGATTTGTATTTGAAACTCTTTTTGGTGTTCAATTTTGAATTTTTCTATTTTTGATATAAGGGATTTCTTCTATTAAACGTTGTTCTGTGATTGGAAAATATTTTGCTAAATTTTGGAAGGACTAGTCATTTGCTTCAGCAGGAGATATATTGACGTATAGAGTAATTGTGGACAACTTGAGAGCCAGGAAAGGAAAAGCATTGTATATTGTGGTTGTCGAGTTATGTCGAGTTACTCGACAACCAATAAATTTCAACTATCATGCTTAAACTTAATTAAAAATAAAGTAATTTGATAGGTTCTTACAAATAATGAAAGTTTATGTAAAATAATCGATAAACAATCTATACACTATAAGAGAAAAAAAGAAAAAAAAATTCTAAATGGTTATTGAGTAAAATATATATGTAAAAGAAAAAAAAATTAATTCATGTCGAGTAACTCGACAGAGAACCTTTGTCGAATTACTCGAAAAATAACTCGTTCGATTCTATAATTAGTATTGATCCTAATTAAATTTAAATTTATCAGATGGTGATTGTGGATTATCTACCTTTTTTATATAACAAAGTTTCAATTACCATGCTTTGCTGAAACAAGGAAAATTTAAACTTAATTAAAAATGAAGCAATTTGATAATTTTAGACAAAAATAACTCGTTCGATTTTTATTTTATTTTTGGTTGTTCTTGTCGAGTAACTCGATAAAAACAATTTTTTTTTTTGTTCTTGTTGAGTAACTCAACAAGAACAACTTTTTTTTTTTCTTCTTGTCGAGTTACTCGACAAGAAGAAGGAGTCCAAAAATTTTTCTTTTTTAATCAATTGTGGTACGTTGGCCCATTTCAAACTCTCTCTCTCTCTCTCTCTCTCTCTCTCTCTTTTCTTTCTTCTTGTCAAGTAACTCGACAAAAAAGGAAGGAGCCCAAAAAAAAAATTTAGTTTTTTAATCAATTGTGGTACATGGGCTTGTACGTGGGCTTTAGGCACCCCCACCCCCAAAACCACCAATTGTGGTCGGTGGGCTTTAGCCCATTTCCTTTTTTTTTTTCCTTTTGTTTTTCTTTTACACATTTCATTCAATTTTTTACTAATATTTTTTTATAATTTTATCTTATAAGCAAATTATAAATATTATAAATTATTATTTTTCTTTTACTATTCATATATTCATCTAGATATTCATTTAATTTTTCACTAATCTTTTTTTTTTTAAAATTTGATGTTATAAGCAAATTGTACACAATTTTTTGATATTTGACTTTTGGGTCATTAGTAAAAAAGATGAAAAAATTTGACCTAAGTTTGAAGAATGAGGATTTGATCCAATTCAATTTCTCGAAGTGGTTCAATTTAATAAAAATATAAAAATAGTCACTTTACCACATCATTTTACCAACATCCAAATGTCGTTTACAAATCTTAGTTATTTTTTTTTACGAGTTATTTAATTTTTTTTTAATTATGTGTTTATTTAGTTGAAAGAATTTCAACATTTTACTTATTTACTTGTATTAAATATATTCAAAAATATATTTTTCATATTTATTATTTACGTATTATATATTTAATATTTTTTGTTTTATACATATATATTCATGTAATGCCTACGTGCAACGCACGTATCAAATACTAAAACTGTGTGTGTGTGTGTGTATATATATATATATATATATATATATTATAATAGGATAATCGTCAAAAATTTCACACACACATTTTTTTGCCATTTTTTCTTTCCAAATTTGGTAAGTTAGCCTACTTTGAAAATTCAAACTTTCATATTTGAAATGATATTTAAAAAAACAAATGGCATAGAACCGTTTAAAGTGAAAGATGTGTTAGATGCGTGATGTTTTAGTCTTTAAATATATAAAAAAAATAGAAATTGAATTAACAAATTAACAAATGTGAATTTATCATTGTTATTTATTTTTTATTTAGTAATTTAACACATTTTTTGCTATATATGTAAACATTTTTTTTAATTACAATAAGTAACTAATTTTTTTTAGTAATTTCAAAAAAAAAAAAAATTATTCATACGGGTCAAACCGCGGTCCACATGGGCTCGATCCGGATGGGCCTACGGATGGACCGGGCTCGTGTTCAAATTTTGTGGGTTGGGTTGATCTGGCCCGCAACCCGCCATGACGCGGGCTTTTTCTAATGCAGGCCGTCAACGGACTTCATTGAACACCAGAAAGCCAAACAATGTTAACGCAGACCATCACACATATCTGCTTTCAATTCATGGGCTAAAGTGAGAATTATTCGTATGGTAGAGATGCCAATGGATCCCCTATAGCCACCCAAGTTTAAGCACAATAGGTTTCATAAGGCATATGCATTCTCTACCTCGACCTATAATTATGAAGGACTAGTAGGACTAAAAGATTCCACCATGTATTTTCTAATTGGAAAAATCTGAAGAGGTATGCAATATCTCTCGACAAGCGTTTGGCTGCTGATGGTCTACGACTTCAGGATCAGATTAATGGTAATTTTGCTAAGTTGTCTGAAGCTTTATATATAGCAAAACAAAAGGCTAGAGAGGTGATTGCAATGAGGTCGAAGGTTCAAAAGAGGTGATGATGAAAGAAAATGAGAAAAAGAGATGAGCTAGAAAGCAAAATTTGAGGATGCACTTAGTGGTGATCATATGAGTGTGGATTATGAACGGGTGAGAGATGCTCCAAAGGAGACAATGGAAGAAAGAGACGAGCAATTAAATAAGGAAAAATCATGAAGAACGAGCTCAAGAGAGGGAGAATGAGACAAGGATAGAGGCTAAGTGCCTATTTGGTTTACTAAAAAGTTATATTTTTAGTTGTTTTTTATAAAAGTAGATGAAATATGTAGTTGAAAAATTAATAGAGTTACGGGTCCCATGAAATGTATGGTTAAAATTAATTGTTGACTTTGATTCAAATTTCTATCAAATTTTTTAGGAAAACCAAACAAGCACTAAAGATGCTGGCTTAGGGAAAAAAGTGCAAAATTACTCAAGACAGAGACCGTGATATTAGTGAGAAATTTGCTCTTGGGTTGGCCTTGATCGGAGGAAGAGGAGGTGAAGTTATGTATGATCAAGGTTGTTTAATCAAGATAAAAGGATGGATTATGGGTTTGCCACAGTCGATGCTTACAACATCTATGACAAGGGCTTGCTCAATCCACTATGAACATGCTATACAAGTCGAAGAAAGAAATGGATAACGAGATGTATGTAGGTACAATGATTAGCTTGGGAAGTTAATGAAGACTTGTCCTTTTAAGCCCGACAAGGTATTTATAGGTATGTCCTAGAGGACGGGGCTTGTCAAGTTTGGGAAAGAGCAAGCAGAAGAGGTTGATCCATTTGGTTTGTTGAATATAACACTCAAAGAAGATTATATTATTTATATAACTTATTTATACAATTTGGACACACCACTAATTAATATAATATTTAACTTAAGGAACTTAATGGACTAGCACTATAGCACCTCACTAACTCTCACCTTACTTGATTTCACTCATCATTCATACATACAAATACAATGGTTGGTGTCATATTTATAGATACAATATGTCAGTTATCATAGCTAACTTATAAAAACTAGATCCTACTAGTTTTGATAATAAAATAAGCTAACTTATAAAACTACTTTGATCCTACTAGTTTCCATGATAATAAAATAAAAATGTTTTCCAACTTTGGCTATTTGATAGAAGGTGGAAAAAGAAAATGTTTTCTAAGGTAAATCTTTTGGCTACTTTCTTGGAAAATGTTTTCTCACCATTTTGGTGGTTTTTTTTTCCACCTTACATGGAAATTGTTTTCTTTTCCACCATTTACCACCCTGGGTAAACTAAGAAAAAATTCCATGTTACAAGGAAAATAAAATCACCAAAATGATGAGAAAATATTTTCAATAGTGAACTAACTTGGAAAATTTTTCTCGATGACTTTAAAAGTTAGTGGTGATTTTCAATTCTCCCCTTCAATACCAATTTTTTTATTTAACTCTTATATGCTAATCATCCCAGTTGTGCCCGAACTTCTACAAAATTTGAAGCACTTACTCCTTTTGTCAACACATCTGCCACTTATTCTTCGGTGATAATGTGCTTCAAGTCAATCTTTCCTTGCACTTGACGTTCTTAGTTCTTGAGTGACGCATTGGGTTCTCCGCTATGAGAATTGTTTAATTGTTATCAAAATATAGTTCCATCGCATAGCTTATCGGTTGATGTAGGTCTTTCATCAATTGCATTAGCCATGTATTCTCTTGAACTATCATTGTTGCTGCTCTATGTTCCACTTCTGTTGTTGACAAGGATACGGTCGGTTGTCTCTTATTGTACTATGACACTATAGCTATCCCAAGACCGAATACGTACCCAGTTGTCAATCTTCGCGTATCTCGACATCTAGCATAGTCTATATCATAATAGTCAATGATCTTACAGTCTTTATTTTTCTTATAAAAAGTCCATAGCCGATTGTTCCCTGTACGTACCTTAGTATCTATAGAACTACTTCACGGTGCAGCTTCTTTGGCTTTTCCATAAAGCAACTTGCTATTCCGACTGCATATGCAATTTCGGGTCATGTCAGCATCAAGTATATTAAGCTTTCATCTTCTTCTACAACTGCATTAGCTTGGGATTTGTTCTTTGTTGTCTAGTTGATTTTATTAGTTGTGGTTGAGGACTATTTGGTACCTCAATTTCTTCTTGTTGGCTCGGCCTATTCTCTTCTAGTGTTAGTTGATGCACACTTGTTTGCAATGGACCTTGTGTTGCCTCGTTGACTCTTTTCTGTCGCTTGACTCATGTGAATTTACAATTTTCTCAGGGCTCTGTTGTATTTTTCGTGATTTCTTCTTGCTAGTTATCTTTAATTTCTTTTGAATTTGGTGGTTCCACCTTCTGCGGTGTTTACTAAGAATATACTTTGTCAAACACTACATTACCCGATGTGTAGCAACGGTCGTTTGTAAGATTGCATCACTTCCATCCTTTTCTTTGGCTATCACATCCCACGAATATACATCTAATAGCTCTTTGTCGAACTTGCTCATCAAATGACTAGGCACAAACATGTAACAGGCGCAACCAAAGACATGAAAGTAGATGTGTCAATCTGGGTCGGCCTGCCTCCGATGAAGCATGGTGACGGTTCGCATTAGAAAAAGTCCACACTGTGGTGGTTACGGGCCGGGTCAATCCAGCCCATGAAATTTGAACGCAAACCTAACCCACTTGTCGGCCCATTCGGGTCGAGCCCATGTGGGTTACGGTTTGGCTCATCTAAAGAAAAAATTAATATTTTTAAAATTACTAAAAAAAATTACTAACTTATTTTATATAAAAAATGTTTACATTAATAGCAAAAAATTTGTTAAATTACTTAATAAAAAATAAATGACAATGATTAACTCACATTTATTATTTATAGCAAAAAATATTTACATACAATTTATATCTTACTTTAATTGAATTATTTCTAACTTTGTGAATTGAAATACAATGCAAACAAATAACAACTTAATACATTAATATAGTTATAGTACTTCCAACTAGGTTCACACGTACACAACTATCAATCATTTACATATTATTTATAGTTTAAGTACTTCCCAATTAGATTGACACTTACCTAACTATAATTCATTTTTTGAAAATTATTGTTTTCAAATCAATTTTCAGCAACTACTAGATTTTTAAAGTCTTCCACAATATCATCAGAAATTTTATCTTGCATCATTCTATATGCGAATAGCCAATCTTTCACGCATATGAGAGCTTCCAAAATATCGTTTTTAAGTCTTGATCTTTTTTCGTTCAATACCTTTTTACCTGTACTTAAAACAGACTCGGATGCCACTGTTGAGATTAGAAATGTTAGTATATCTCATGCCATTTTTTATAATACTGGGAATGACCGCTCATTTAATTTTCCATAATCGTAAGATATCTAAATTGTCTACCTCATCTTCAAGTAATAAACTATAATGATCAAATTGATAATATCTTTCTAATTCGGATGGTGTGGTGTTCGTGTCTGCAGTTGATGAAGTACTAACAACATTATGTTTCTTAGTTATCATGAAGAAAAAAGAAGATTTACCTTTATAAGTTGTAGTACAGTTTGTAGAAGTATAAAGATTTTCATTGTTACCGTATTTAATAAAATAGTAATTGTACATTTCATTAATAAAAATTTCCAATTGTTGATTTGTGATATTTATGTTAAAAGCTAATGTTTCATAAAGTGATTCTAAAGCACAATAAACTCCAAATAATTTAATGCGATGATCCATTACAGCTGCCACTGAAAAAATTAGTTACATGTTTTCATAATATTTTTGAAACTTCTCCTCTATTGACAAAATAATTTGAAATAAAAATGGATAGTTTCTAATATTTAAAATTTGATTACCAATTTCTACCAATTATAAAAGTACAAGATTATTAGTTAGGTAATATACTCCCAAACTAACTTTTGTTTCCTTATAGAAAGGTTTCAAAATTTTCAAAATTTTGAATGCATGTTCCCAATTCAAATCATCTATATGAAATTGATTCTGCTTTGAATTAACAAATGTATTAATAGTATTGGTAGAGCTAACACACGATTTTAACATAAGAAATGTTAAGCTCCATATATTTGGAATATCATCAACAAATTTCTTTTCTCAATCCAAAATTTTTGCAAATTCTTGCAAATTCTTGTTGTCGTAGAATATGAAAAAGATATATAATTAATAAATTCTCTAATCATACATATTTGTAGGGTTATTAATTTCAAATCATCTTGTATTTATATATATAACAAACATTGTTTAGAATCAAATAGGGGTTTATCTCAAATGCGATATTCAAACTTGCATTATCAAAAGTAATATTAAATAATTTGTTTAACACACCAAACTCATTAAATATTTGTAATAAATTTTCATATAAATTTACTCAATTATGTGAATATTCAAGTAAACGAAAATCAATTATTCTATTGTGCAATATCCATTGTGATTGCGTTCAGACCAACAATCAGACTTACAAACACATAATTCCATCAATATTTGTAAGTTCATTGTTTAATTTTTCAGAATTTGTATAAAATAATTTCAGACAATCAGAACAATTAGTATTTCTACTTACACTCATTTAAGAGGTTGAACATACTTTTGCATGAACTCTTCAAAATAAGTATCTTCTGCAAAAGTGAAGGACATTTCGCTTGCTGAAATAAAATTCTGACATTTCAACTCTCATTCGTTCCTGCGAATAAATAAATTTAGAAAAAGTTACAGATGCACTAGCATTAGTAAATGAACTAATTTGAGTTTGTTTCGAATCTAAATGTTATGTTTCATTTAGATGTTTGTCTTCGCGATCTCCGTAGAGTGCCGGTGCCTTGACCACTTCTCCACACATAAACATTTCTATAAATATTTACTTAAAAAATTGTCACATCTCTGATATTTGTTTTTTTCCTTCAATTTTTAGATGATCAAACATCTACAACATGATCATCTTTTAAATTTATTAGAGAACAACTATAATGTGAATTAATATTTTCAGAAGAAAAATCGTGAGAATCCATGACACAGTAGTACAAACTTTAGAAAATAGAAATAATTAATTAAGTAGTAAAAATGTAATAATTGAAAATTTGTAGTTGATAAAAAATATAATGCAGTAGAATGTGAAATAATGAATGTCTAAGACTAAGAGTTTCAAAAAATTTTTGAAGTTTTCTGGTGATATGTAAGCCAAATCACATAGAGATTGAGAAAATGAGGATGGTATCATGGTATTTGTGTAGTTTAAATTTGTTGTATTTGTTCAAATTTATAGATAACAAAAATTAAAATGTTACATACACATATACACTACACACAATCTTCCCACAAATTCAAATTTTGAAATTGTGTGTTCCAACACACTTACACACAATTTATTTATTTATTACTTTTTAATTTTTTTCTTTATTTGCTGCATGCTTATAATTAGTGACAGATCGTCCCCTCATCTGTGTGTCGACAATGATGCTATCCAAATAGCTTGTCACATCACGACAGAGAATTGTTGAATTCTACTTTCTTTAGTAAATAAATTTTTAGTCGTCTTGTAAGTTAATTTATGATGTGATAAATTTCTAGTCCTCCTGTAAGTTATTTTATGATGTGAACTTTTGTATATAGTTTAATATATCGTTTCTACAAAGTTACGTAACTTATACCCATAAAATTGTATTGTTAAATTATATCCATTACTATATATGTCAAACATGCATTTAGTGCTAAAACGAATCATATGGGAATATGGGAATGATCAATAGTTTATTAGCTTGTTTGAGAGAGGATTTTAGCAATTTTTGTCAAAAACTTGATGAAGTTTGTAGTTGAAAAATTAATAAAAATTGTGGGACCTATGAAATGTATGATAACAATAAATTATTGACTTTTGACTACAATTTTTTAGCAGATTTTAATTTGGACCAAACAAACATTAAATATGAAAAATCAAGAAATCATTATTTTGCATGTCTTTGACACCATTCTTCCTACGAAAATATGGCTCCTTTCTGGCAAATTAATTGGCCTCGCTTTTGCTTTTGATAATCAAGTTGCATACATTTAACTAATTATTTAACCTCTTCCGCTTAAGGAACAAGGTGACATATTAGGTCAATACATAAGTCACATAGATATCACACCGGACCAAGTCATAACAAGTATTATACAATATTTGATTTAGTTTGTCATTTGTCATTTGTCATGAGTTTCATTCATTATAATTTTGTTTTGCAAGTAAAAGATACATTATGATAAATATTTTTGTTTCAATTAAATGTTCATAACTTGTTAGTCAACTAAATTATCAAGTAGATGTTATGGATTAAATAAAACTCCATGTTTCATATTAGAGCATCTCCAATGCACTCCGTTTATAATTTTTTAGATGTGACCACATAAACACATATAGACGAAGTTATAAAAATCCTCTCCAATGCATGTTGACGAGGTCTCTGTCTAGCGATGTCCAAAAAATAGACTTATCTAGAAGTCCATCTAAATTTTGACGGACTTCTAAAAATTTGTCTAAATTTTGCCACATCGCTTAGACTTCTAGTCTTCGTCGAAGATGGATGTAGTCAAAAATTTAAATTTCCACTGTTATGTAGGCTTTTTTTATTATTTTTTATAAAAAAATTAATGCCACATAAGCGGTAGTATTAGTTTTAGACGAAACACATTGGAGATGAATTTTAATTTGACCATTTATTCTATAGACGTAGTGCTACATGAACTAGAAGTCCATTTATTTTACCTGCCACGTAGACTGTAATAAACAAAATGCATTGGAGATGCTTTTACTATCTCTCTTTCTTTAACTTATCTTAAAAGAGTTGCAAAATTGAACATCTAATCACTACTTATAATACAATTTAATTGTAACATGTCAAATTTCGACACGTTCACTAAACAAAAAGAGACAAATCAAAGAACACATATTTGACATCCTAGTTAGACACGCATGCATTACACGTGCTTTTAGTAATAATATTGTCAACTTTTAATATTTTCAAAAATTTTTATTTTTTAATTGTTAATAATTAAAATGTTAAAGTAGCAATTACAATAAAGATAAAAAAAATACGGTTCTTGATAACATATTTTATTGTAATGTTCGATGTTGATATTTTATTTATATTCATAGAAGTACAATTGCAATCAGAGATAGTTTTTATAGTAGTAATAGGAATAGTAACTTGAACACAGTAAAGACCTTTCGGTGATTTGAGCTTTGATGATCGACGAACCTTTGATATCAAATCTTATGAAATTAATGATGTTTTAATATGGATCTCAAAGGCTACATTTTAAGAATAATAAAATTAATAATTATAGATTTTGTTGGCCTCCGATCTAGTTCTGCCATGTCAGATGCTACTTTACTCAATAGTCCAGTATGATATGACCGACCTATAGTGGAGCTTTACACTTCTCGATTCGGGCCTCATTCCTAATCCTGACTTTGAGCCCGACTTGGTCTTCAATTCGATTCGGACCTCGTCCGTGGATCTCAAGTTGGACCTATCAGGCCTGACATTATACTCACATCATCGATATGGCTTGTCCTATTCATATACGTCGAGGCGTCACTTCGCATTAAATGCCTCCAAAAAGGGAATGTCTTATAAACATTAAATGCCTAGCTTGGCCATTTAATGCATAGTCTAGCTTGGCCATTTAATGCCTAGCTTAGCATTAAATAGAGGTAATCATTACATATTTTCCTATAAATATGAGACATAAATGTCATTCAGGTCGGACATTCAAGTGCTGAATAAAAGCACTCTTACAAAGATTATACAATCAGGTCTTTCTACGTATATTTACCTATCAGCCACTCATTACGGTCATAGCCGACCTCAACACTTATCTTTAAGTTGTCTTGGGAAGTGCATCATCATTTTCCAACGTCAACAGTTTGGCGCTAGAAGGAGAGGGTCCCCCTAAAAAGGCTCTCCATATTCTACAAACTCACCTAATCATCATACCTAAACACTTCAACCCATAAAAAAACCTTCAAACATGAGCCGTAGTCATGACTCAAGGGTTCGTAGCCACGAAAGAGCTGGAAGCCAACATGTTGACCTTCCCCATGTCTTCCGTCGTAGACAACAAAGAGAAACTTTAGCTCAAACGCGTACATCCGAGAGAGATGTAGTCCTACAAAAATTTGAATACCTAACTCGTGCTATTGAACGGCTCAAGAAGAATCAAGTTACCACTAGAAAAATTTCTGACTCAGAAGCTGAGTCACCAGCACGTGATAAATTCGAAGACCGTCGCATGAAAAGAAGACTAGACTTTGGCGATAAAAGTTCATCAGAAAGCAAAGAAGGGAAGAGCATACGTCCCGGGTCCTCCTAGGAAAGTTGCCATGCAACGGCGGTCGGTCGATGTCTTTGACCGTCTAGGTCAACCCTCTCGAATCCCACGCGAGCGTATATGCAAAGAAAGGAAGGAGCCCCATCCATGGCGGCATCAAGTGTACAAAACACTTCGGATGAGCTTGAACTGATGAAGCAGCATCTGGCCTAACTAGAGACGAAGCAAAAGAATACCCTGGAGGAATACACCACAGATAGACACTCTCCATTCAAAGAAGGACATCTTAGCAAAACCCTGCCGGAAAAGCTAAAAATGCCACAACTAACTAGCTATGAAGACGGCAACGATCCCGTTGGTCATCTTGACAGATACACCTCCTGTATGGAACTCCAAGGAGCCAATGGCGCAATCATGTGCAGAGCTTTTCCTCTAACCTTCGGGAACAGGCGATGAGATGATTCAAGAAATTACCACAGCGCTCCATTCGGAGTTGGAATAACCTATCATGGCAGTTTATCTCCACCTTCATGGGGGCAAGAACTGGATCTATTCCAAATGAACGCCTTGTCAGCATCAAACAAGGCTGAACTGAATCCTTAAGGTCCTACATGGATCGATTTAGCAAGAGGATAGTAGAGGTGGACAAAATTTTGGATGACGCTACTCTAATGGCAGTCTTATCAGGATTAAGAACCAAAACTCGATTACGGTGGTCATTCATGAGGACGGACCCAACAACATACCAAGAATTCCTAGCTAGAGTGAAAAGCACATCGGTCTTGAGGAAGCCACCTCCGACCAAGAGAATGACGGATCGATCAAGAGACAACGTGAAGAGCAAAGAGAAAGACCTCAAATCAAAAAGAAATAAAGTCCCAAGAAAGACTCGAATTTCAAAGACCCAGTCGGCCAAGACCCGCTTCATGAGAGGTTCTAAGGATACCATATCTTGAACACCTCGCTTGAGAATGTCCTGATGAAAACTAAAGGGAAGGACATATTCAAAAAGCCCGTTCTCATGAAGGCAAGGTCATCTGAGCTAAACCAAATGAAGTAATGCAGATATCATCAGTCCACTGGACACAACACCGATGATTGTCGAGACTTGAAAGGAGAAATAGAAAGTCTCATCAGGCGAGGTCACCTAAAAGAGTTCTTAACATGACCATCTGGAGGAGGTGAGCCACCCCAACCGCAAGATTGGACTGAACTGCCACCTCCACCTCAACAGGGGCGAGGTGAAATTCACATGATAGTTGGAGGGAGTCAGTACCTGGAAGGGTCAAGGAGGCGTGACCGCAAGCTCTCTAGAAGCTCATACTTGCTACCAAGAGCTGTCAGGCGCCATAACTAATCCAGACGCGGAAAAGTTCTCTTTCTCTGAGGAAGATGCGTCCCATGTACTGCAACCACATTCGGATGCACTCGTTATTACTATGTCAGTTTCTGGAATCGATATTTATCGAACACTAGTAGACGACGGGAGCTCCATGAATATTCTATACACGAGAACGTTCGAACAAATGGAGATTGACACCCGACATGTTAGGCCTTTCCCGAAGCCTTTACAGAGGTTCACAGGAGACTACGTGAATCCGAAAGGTCAGATCGCCCTCGTAGTCGAGCTTGGACTACCTCTATGCCATAGGAGAATCATTGCGGATTTCATAATTGTAGACTTCCCGTCTAATTACAATGCTATTCTGGGACGACCAATACTGCATGAACTCAAAGCGGTGCATCCATTTACCGCTATGCTATCAAGTTCTCCACGCCCATGGAGTAGGGATAGTACAAAAAGTAAGTCGGTGGCGGAAGTCGCAATATCACCTTTTCCCGAGTAGGAGTAGACATGCTCCGGGCAGAACCTGAACTTCTAGTGAGTAGGTCAGACATGGATGAACTGGATGAGGGCCCGGTGGAAGACCTAGGTCGTCTCGACCTCAGGTCGGACCTCGCAAGCGGAAGGCCGAACCCGGCAGGAAGAGCTAGAAATGAGTTAAGGTCGATCTCAACCATCCTGAAAAAGTCCACCGCATCGGAAAAGAGCTCAATAAATCAATGAAATCTCAACTCACGACCTTCCTGAAAGACAATCACCGATGTCTTCGCATGGGAACACATGATATGGAGGGAATAGATCCCAAAATCTCATGCCATAGGTTGAACACCGGCCAGACGTCAAACCAAGGCGTGAGCCGACATCCCTCTTAATCCGAAAGGTATGAAGCCCTAGCCAAAGAAGTCGACAAGCTACTCAAGTATGACTTCATCAAGAAATCACTTTACCTCGATGGGTGGCCAATCCCGTCACGGTAAAAAAGAGCAAATGAACTTGGAGGGTATGCATTGACTTCACCGACCGAACAAAGCATGCCCTAAGGACAACTTTCCACTCTCCCGAATAGACCAAAGGTGGATGCCACAGCTGGGCTCGAACTTCTAAGCTTTATGGACGCATACTGTGGATACAACCAAATCGCAATGCACGAAAGTGATCAAGAGAATATCTCTTTTTATTCTGACCGAAGTCCATCTTCGCTATCGAGTTATGCCTTTCGGATGAAGAGATGCCGAGCAACTTATCAACGGCTAGTCAATTCAATGTTTTCCTAACTCATTGGAAAGACCATAGAGGTATACGCTGACGATATGCTTGTTAAAAGCACCAAAGCAACATATCACATCCAAAGACCTTGAGAGATGTTCTCCATACTAAGAAGGTATAAGATAAAGCTCAACCCTACCAAATGCTCTTTCGGTGTGGGATCGGGAAAGTTCTTGGGCTACATGGTTCACCGGAGGGTATTGAGGCCAATCCAGGAGAAAATTAGAGCTCTCAGGAAATGAGACCTCCTACCAAAATCAAAGAGGTACAAAGCCTAATCGGATTTAATAGTGGCACTTAGTCATTTTGTTTCAAAATCAACCAACAAGTGCAAACCCTTTTTCGATGCTCTGTGAGGTGGCAAGGAGTTCAAGTGGAGTGAGGCATGCCAGCTAGCCTTTGAAGAACTGAAAAAACAACTAGCACAACCCCCGTTGTTGTCAAAACCACTGATTGAGAAAGTCCTTACCCTCTACCTGGCGGTCTCAAAACACTCTATCAACTCTGTGTTAATCAGGTCGGACGAAGAAATCCAACACCCGGTGTACTACGTCAGCTAGGCACTACATGATGCCGAACTCAGGTACAACCCAATGGAAAAATTGGCATATGCCCTCATCATGTCTGCAAGGAAACTCAGACCATACTTCTTGCAACATCTAATATAGGTTCTATCAAACTACCCTCTGAGGCAAGTACTACAAAAACTAGACACTTCTAGAAGACATGTAAAATGGGCAGTGGAGCTCGGCCAGTTTGAGCTCCACTTCAGACCCCAGACTTCGATCAAAAGTCAAGCTCTAGCAGATTTCATTCTTGAGTTTAGTCCAGAGCATGAGCCCGAGTGCCAAACAAGAAGAATGTTGGACTCTCTTTGTAGAAGGATCATCAATCGAAAGCGTCCGTGGCTGGAGTTGTTCGATAAGCCGGGGACTTGGAACCGCTGTCGGTCCTCGCGATTTGATTTCCATGTCTCCAACAACATGGGTGAATCACGAGGCCCCGATCACGGCTTAAGGTTTGCAAAAGGCATGGGTGCACTCAAACTACTCGTGTACAGTGACTCCCGGCTAGTGGTTAATCAAATCAACAAGTCCTACCAAGCCAAGGACGAGAGGATGACGTCTTACTCACATATAGTGCAACAAGAACTCAAGTCATTCAACATCGTCGAGGTCAGACAAATCCCAAGAACTCAAAACAGCGTTGCCGATGCTTTAGCACAACTCGCTACCAGTGAGGGCATAGAAGAACCGGAGAACATCTCGATTGGGAGAATCGGTGAAAGAAATCGATCAGTCGACCAGCACATCCTCACCTCAACCGAAATGAACTCTAGGCGACGGAGACGAGATCATCCAAATTCTAAGGGATGGTAAGGTACCCCAGACGGAAAGCGCGAAAATTAAGGATCGAGGCGGCCGGATATACAATCATCGATAGCGTCCTATTCAAGAAAGGTTTTTCGCCTTCACTGGCGAGGTGTTTGAAGGAAAACGAAGCCAATCGTCCTCGATGAAGTTCACAAAGGAGTATGTGACAACCACACTGGGGGACAGTCATTGGTGCACAAAATCCTAAGGCAGGGGTACTTGTGGCCATCACTAAAGAAAGACTCCATCGAATTCGCCAGAAAATGCGACAAATGCTAGAGGTTTGGCCCCACCATTAGAGCTCATTCAGAAGGGCTGATCTCAATCCTCAGCCCGTGGCCGTTTTCAAAGTGGGAGATTGACCTAATTAGACCCATGCCAACAGGAAAAGGTAGAACTAAATACGCCGTAGTCGTAGACTACTTCACTAAATGGGCGAAGGTAACCACTAGCCAAGATAATGAGCAGAAACCACCGATTTCATATGGAAATCGATCGTCTGTAGGTTTGGAGTCCCCAACTTAATTAGTACGGACAATGGCAAGCAATTCGACAATTATAAGCTAAGATCATTCTGCGAAGAACTGAATATCAGGAAGCACTTCTCCACTCCTAATCACTCCCAGGCCAACGGACAAGTCGAGGCCGTCAACAAAATCATCAAGCACACCTTGAAGATGCAATTGGATGAACTAAAAGGAGCCTGGACGAAAGAGTTCCCTAGCGTACTATGGTCTTACCGCACAACATGTCGGTCTAGCACAGGAGAAACACCTTTCTCACTAGCCTTTGGAACCGAAGCCGTCATCCTGGTAGAGCTCGAACTCCCATCATTTAGAGTTCAGACTTTTGATGAAAGATGTAACGAAAATTCCATGAGAGCCGAGAGCTCGACCCTCTTGGAAGAAAAGAGGGCAGAGGCGAAATTAAAAATAAAATTTACAAACAAAGAAGTACAATATATTACAACAAGAAAGTCAAAGAGTGGAAATTCAAAGCGGGGGATTTAGTCTTGAGAAAGGTTTTTCTGGCAACAAAAGAGAGTTAAGCAGGGACACTTGCTCCGAACTGGGAAGGACCTTACAAGATCGTCATAGTCCTAAAAAACGGAGCTTACGAGCTCAGAAATATAGAAGGTCTATCACTCGCTTTTGCAGTAGAATCTTGAACACCTTAAGAAGTACTACCAATGAAACTTGTCTACAAAGGCCCATGGGCACGAGCTACTTTTGTTAAAAGAAGCCATGGCTTCCACCTTGTAAAAATTTCTTACTTTTATAAAATGAAGGATGTTTTGTGAGACAAGGACTTACATTGAAAACCACAAGTCTAAACATAGTCCAAGCTAGCAAAGGGTGATCAAGGTCACGATCCTTTTGACACATAGGTCCCACAAGGCTGGGACCCGCGTTGGATGGCGTAAGTGCTACGACACCAACGCCAAAACTAAAGTCCCTTCATCCCAAAGACATAGTATTTCCAAGAAATGCAATTTGTCCAAGTGACCGAACTCCATTCCCACATTTGCGGCGAAACAACTTTTAGTTCGTTCTATTTACCGACCTAACGATTCACACGGGAGGCCGAGCTATAAACTTGGGGGCATTCATATATCTAAACCAACATATATCCCAGGTCGGACTTCATCCTCAGTCTAGACCTTAGTATAAAGAGGATAATATCCTCAGTTTCAGCTCGCGAACCAAGAACAAACTTTAGAATTAGAGGTCAAATCTTCAAAGTCAAACCTTCGAAGACAGATCTCCCAAGTCATTGAAATCAAAAGTCCGACTTCGAAGTAAAAAGCCAAAGCAAATCTTTGAAGTCAGATCTTCGAAGTCAGAAGTCAAATCTTTGAAGTTAGATTTCGAAGTCAGAAGTTAGATCCACGAAGTCAGAAGTTAGATCCTCTAAGTCAGAAGTCAGATTTCAAAGTCAGAAGTCAGATCTTTGAAGTTAAAAATCCGAAGTCAGTAGTAAAACAACAGAAAGAAAATGTGAACAAGTTAACAGAATGACATATTTTCATTGATACTTCAGTTCAGTACAATCAAAACTAAGTACAGTACGACAAAAAAAAAGAGACTTCATTCCTCGAGATCGATCGATCCACCTCTTCAAGCGATGGAAGATTGAGTGTAGAATTTCTCTTGACTCAACAAGCTCTTCCTTCAAGAATTGAACGTCCCAGTCGAGGGTGCTTTTCAGCCGCCGTCTCAATCAGCTCATCCATCGTCAAGAAGTAGATTTTCTCCTGGTCAGCCAGATAGGCATCGGAAGACTTGAATTCGGCCACGGCCTCATCCCGGTCAACAACCTTATCCAAGGCAGCCCTGAGCTCAGCCCGGCTTTTCCTCTCAGCCTCCTGCTCCCGCCTCAGTTCGGCCTTACTCATTCTCTCCACCTCCAGATCCACCACCAACGCCTTCAACTCGGCCTCTTTCCCCCTAAGCTCATCCTCCCATCTCATGAGGACGTCCTCGGAGGTGGCCCTGAGATTCTTTTCCTCAGTCAGTTTGGCTAGGACCTTCTTCCCCTCCTCTCTCATAACTTGGACATCCGTCAACATCCTCCCCATCTTTTCTGCAGCTGAAGTAAGCTGAATGGGAACCCTAGAAGAATTGACTGACGCCACGATGATGGACTCCACAGTTTCCATGCTGTCTAAGTATCTCTGTTGGACTGGAGTCCAGCTCTTCTCAATCATAGGTATGGCCCTTTTTACTGAAGAGGAAAGGCTAACAATATCTCCTATGGTATGGAAGTTCAACGTAAAGAAGTCACGAACTGGTTTGGGAAGAGTACCACGGAGCCTCATGTATTCCTCATCCTTCTCCGGAGTCGAGCCCAAATATACGGGTGGAATCTGCGACGCCGGTGGGAGAGGTCGATGAGGCTGGGATGAGGATGGCCCCTCATAAACTGGGAAGGAGGTTATCTCCTCGACACTTTGAGTTGGGCTTGGGCAGCTCTGGGAGGCAGTCGGTGTGGGCCGAGGCAGGCGGGAGGTACTTGATCGTCAATCAGAGTTTTCTTCTTGTCCTTTCCGGCCTGACTTTTCTTCTTGAGGAGGGTTGATATATCTTTTATCCCTTTGTCGGATTGACCTAAAAATGGTGGAAGTCAGAATTGAACAAATTAGCATGAAAAGAAATAACAAGTAACGAGTTCAGAATAGCTCACGGGTTTGTGGACGATCTGAACTGGACGGAGAGAGACGAGCTGATACCAAGTTCTCTTCAGTTATCAGTGCACTGCTAGATCGGATATTCTCACTGATATCTCTAGCCCTCCGAGCTCTATCTGAAGATTCTTGTGTTGGGTCTTGATAATTATACCTGGAAAGCGAGGTAAATAAAACAGTTCAGTACGGAATGCAGTTAACCAAACTCAACAAGTAAGGAAATACGCTTACTTAGTTCGTGGTAATGAACTGGAATGTTCACATCTGACCTAGCATCATTCATAGAGAATTGCTAGGGACCTCGGACAAAGATCCAGAACTTCTTCCAATTTTTAATTGAGTCCGGGGTCTGGGTGATGACACTACCCCTGTCTTGGCCTTCACCGATGCATATCACCGGCCCAGACCTCTTTCAATCCGATTTAAAGAATACAGATCGTTAAATTCCCTAAGCGGCGGACGAGGAAGCCGAGCTTGTCCCGAGGATAAGAAAACCTATCATAATCCTCCAACCGTTGGGACGGAGGCGGGTTGGAGCTATTCTCCACTCGCCAAGCAAGAACTTCTTGATTATTCTAAGGAAGAGAAGTCTCGAGTCCGGCGGCCAGAGGGCGACTGGTGCAAGGCCACACACAAACCCAACATTGGATCATCAGCTCGGTCTTCGGGACCAGGGACGAAGAACTCTATCTCATCCGGGATTCTATAAGTCCTATGTCAGTCCCAAAGTTGTTTCTCGTTTACTTCAGAAGGAAAAAATCTGCATTTCCAAACCGGGGCCGTCCTAAGCTCTGCCTCAACATCCTCCTCCCTCCGACCTAAAGTTTTAGGCCCAACTTCCCCCTCACCACTCGTCTCGGCCCGTGGAGACGACCTATTTGGAGAAGGAACAGCGGTTGGCAGAGCCGAACTGAGGACTTCATCCTCATCTATTTCCTCTACCATCCTACCCGAGCTAGCTTCTTACTCCTCCTCCTGACCCCTATCCCAGGACATGGCTTATCTCCTGCTATCACTACCGACCTCACTAGACATCCTAGCAAATGAGCTCAGAGAAACAAAGAAAGACAAGAGAATATCGTGAAAGAAGAAGGAGTGAGTACTGACCGTTCTGATCCCCAGTTCGAATCCAACAACCGCAGTGACCCTTAGATCCCGAGTTGAGAATATTGTTTAGGAATAGAAGTATGATGAGAAGAACATCATATACACACATATATAATTATTAACTAAATTAAAAATTAAATTTTTTTCAAATATTAGTTTTGAACTATAATTAGTGTAATCTCATGTATTAAAAATAATGGTTATTAAAAATATCTTTTGATCTCCATTTCAATTTTAACAATCATGATTTGAATTTTAATGAAGTGATAAACAAGGTTACAATTTTTTCATTCATTTTTTTTAAAACCCATTTCTTGTTCATTTCATCTCGTAATGCAAAAAAGAGTTTTAAAAAACTGAACCAAACATGCTCATAATCACTGTAATCTAATATATTAAAAATAATATTTTCATCTTCATTTCAATTTTGACGACAATGATTTGAATTTTATTACGGTAATAAACAAAGTTAAAATTTTTTCCATTCATTCATTTCATCTACGTAATGCAAAAAAAAAAAAAAAAATCGAGATCATCTTTTCATCTTTATATTTAATTTAATAGATTAAATGTTTAAAAAATTTAATTATACATTTAATAAATTATTAAAAATTTAATGTATGATGAACAATAAAAGAATAATAAATAAATTATTAAAAGATAATTATATATTAATGAATAATAAGGATGAATATGAAATTTTAAAAATTGTAAGGATAAAATAGTTCAAAGATATTTATTCTTTTTAGAATCTTTTAGATGTAGTATAGATTAACAAAAAGAAATCGATTTTAAATTTAAAGTACTTTTCTAAGAATCATTACTAGGAATTAGTTGTACCAACTCTACTCATTGCTAATCCAATGGAATCTATCGTGTCCTTTTGTGCTATTTTGAGGCACTATACATGGAGTCATTCTTTTGAATATTATAAGTTCAATTTTTCTCTCAACGTTGTATTCAGAAAAAAGTCAAATATACGAGTCTCTATTCTACTACTTAGATAATTTAATTTCAATATATAGCTTCAAGATAGAGATTTATCATTCTCGGTATTTCTGTCTGACATCATTAAAATATATTGGAATGCTATTCTCATCGTCAAAACCACATACTCCATTTTCATTTTCATGCTGGTCGGGAGTTGCAATGTCTAAAATTTTTTTTAGACTGAGCTAACATATAGATTTTTTTTCAATTTTTTTGTTATACTAAATAAATGAGTTAATTGTTTTAAAAATCACTGTACTTTTTTATGCGTCACGGATACCTCACTGAACTTAAAAATTGTGCTAATTCCTCACTCTACAATCTAAATGTTATCTCCATCCATCACTATTCCTAAAATCGTTTGATTACCTTAACGGAGGAGACAACGTGGTAAACGGACGTTCTACGTGGCGCGTTTATTCCAACTTAGCAATTGGTTAATTGTTTCAAAAATCACCGTGACTTTCAAATGCTGCGTCACGGATACCTCACTGAATTTAAAAATAGTGCTAATTTCTCACTCTACAATCTAAATATTATCTCCATCCATCACTCTTCACATAATCGTTTGATTACCTTAACGGAGGTGACGACGTGGCAAATGAATGTCCGACGTGGCGCGTTTAATCCAACTCAGCAATAAAATTTTCCCTTCTAACAAAAAACGCATCCCCTTCTCACATTTTTTCCCTCGTCAAGTGTAAATCCCCAATATCTCAAATCACAAAGCCCTAACCCTAATTCAAGTTGTTGTAGTTTGTCCACCGTTGATGAGTGTTAACCTCTTATGTTATCACTGAAGCGGCCACATCAGTAGGCATAGAAACAGAAGGCCTATTGCTCATCCCGTCATCTACACATGGATGAGACACCCCAGGGGCAGACATGAATTTGAAACATGATTGCATATCTTGGCCTTGGCTAGAATAACCTCCATTGCCTTTGTTGGAACCATCTTACCTTGTGATAATTTAAATTTGAAGTCAGTTGACTAGTATTGGAAATAAAAATAATTCTAACTTTGTACCTTGCTCCTCCTATGGACTGTATTTTCTTCTTGTGTTGGCATTTGCTCCAACTCCGCATTAAATATATCCTAAAATCATGAGATAAAAAAAATATTCAAAGCACTTTGTCATTCACTTTATACTTCCAATAATTCACAAAAGTTTGTCATTTTGAAAATTATAAAATCCTATTGTCATTCACTTTGTCATTCACAGCAATATACTTAAATTAATTCACATCATTATTGTGATTGACAGCAACAAACTTAAATTATATTGCTGGGTTGGATTAAACGCACCACGTAGGACGTTCGTTTGTCACGTCGTCGCCTCCGTTAAGATAATCAAACGATTATGTGAAGAGTGATGGATGGAGATAATATTTAGATTGTAGAGTGAGGCATTATCACCATTTTTAATTCGGTGAGGTATCCGTGTCACGTAATAAAGTATAGTGATTTTTGAAACAATTAACCTATTGTTTGAGTTGGATTAAACGTGCCACGAGAACGTTCGTTTGCCACGTTGTCGCATCCGTTAAGGTAATCAAACGATTTTGTGAAGAGTGATGGATGGAGACAACATTTAGATTGTAGAGTGGGGAATTAACACAATTTTTAAGTTCGATGAGGTATCCATGACGCCAGAATAAAATACGGTGATTTTTGAAACAATTAACCCTAAATAAAAAAATAGAATAGAAGATATTCCCGTGTTTGCCTGAGTAAATATCCGTATTTCAAGGGAAGTTGGCATCTTATTCTTCCAATTTTAGGGCAAATCCATGTTCTTCTTTCTCCTTCATCTCCTTTGTTTCTGTACCACTTATGCCTCAATCATTTTCAGTTCATTTCTCTTTTATAGATATAGAATTTTTTTATAAAAATGTAGTACAACTTTGGATCCAATTCTCTGTTTTCTCATTGGGTTACAAAGATCACTCTTGATTATTCTTGTTTTCCAAGTAAATCCGCAACAATCAATTCCAAACCTATCAAAATCCTTACGTCTTTCAAAATTCACGCGATCCTCCTCAAGGTAAAAGTTTATGTTGCCTTCTTTCCTGGAATTTAAATCCTCAGCTCTAGCACTGATTTTCTTATGTGTGATTTCATCATGAAATTTACATTCAACAAAGTCTAGATTACTAGTTAGAGTCCATTTGGCACAACTGTTGTAAGTAGTGAAACTTTTCAAAGATATACTATTGCTTGTTTAGCCGTAAATCAAAAAATACTATGTTCTTTAGCTAAAGGTATTAGACGAGTTAAGGGGTCGCCCAAGCCACCGACTTAGAGAAGCCCCCATTTTTAAAATTATTATTATTAGTAGTATGTAAAATAACTTGAAAACACCAACTAAAGCAATGTATTTTTTGGAAAATATAGAAACTCGTAGAAGATGCGTTTTGACAAATTACAAATCAATGATATTGAGTCATGTGAAGGCTAAATTTAAATAAATAAACTGTTGTGTTTTAAGTTTTAACAACTTATGTTTTTAAATTAGATGGTTCAACCAAGTGTCTCTTGATTGATGTCTTTCCGCCATCTATTTATGAAAATTGTGAACGTGTAGAGACTTCGATCAAAAAATGAATCCAGCCTACACACGAGGGTCGTGTTGAATACTAAATTTAGACGAGATGGTTCAACAATATAAGGACTGATTTTAATTACTAAGGAGGAACAAACGGTGAATAACTTCTCAATTCCACGCCTTCAAGTACTTAGCTAGCCGAAGTAGCAAATTACAACCCTTACACCAGGTGGAAAAACAAAGGAGGAAACAGAAATCACTGGAGTCTAAACTTCAAAGTTGTTGCCAATTGTTGGTAAGGTAACACTCAAGTAACTTTTCTATTGAAATGATGAAAATCTGAATATACCAAAGACTTGCCCCTCATAAACTGGAATAAAATAAAAATGCATTGGCCAAAGGATTGATTAAAAGTAAAGAAAAACAAATTTCCCATCTTGTGCATATTCTTTCATAAAGGCTGATGTAACTTTAAACAAGAAAATAATATGAAACCAAAATAATTTAGAGATTTCTTCAATGAAATGATTTGTCTCCTTGTATCGTTAAATTGTTCGAATAAAATGCTTAGCCAATTCCATTCGTCTAACCAAAAAATACTTTCTTCTTCTAACCTTTCGATCTTGCCATTCATTTCCTGTGGTCCTTCCCCTAATTCTTTCCAATCTATCAACGAATTATCTAGAATAATTCTTAAATCTAGATCGGCTAATTGTTTTTGTTTTTTACTTTTTCTACATATTTCTAAAGAGCTATACATGTTGGTATTAATACACAAAAGACTACCTATTTATAGAAGTTTGACTTCTCTATCAATCCCTAAGAATAAGCTATTATCGCTAAATACAAAATAGAAAAAAAAGAAGCCGAAACTGTACATTATTTCCTAAAGATAGAAAATGAATCTACAGATTTCCAACACTCCCATCTACTCAAGCTGGTGAACAGATGTTTTACATTCCCAACTTGCTTGTAATCTCTTGAAAACTCGAAGTAGGTAGCCCCTTGGTTAGAACATCTGCTAACTGATCACTTGATGATGTAAGGATGCAGATTGGGCCATTGTCCAGCTTTTCCGTTATGAAGTGCCTATCCACTTCAATGTGTTTATTGGTCATGTTGCACTGGATTGTGTGCAATAAGTCTTTCCCTCCTGACTTTAAGATCATCAAGGATTATTTTCAGCCATAAGTTCACAAACTCCATGTGTCATAGCTCTAAATTCAGCCTTAACACTTGATCTTGCAACCACGTTCTGCTTCATACTCCTCCACGTCATGAGATTGCTTCCAAGGAAGGTATAATAGCTTGATGTGGATCTTCTATCTACTGTATCTGTATAAGCATCTAGGTTTAGATCTGTTGTAAATATAAATCACCAAACTTGTTTAGGCTCAGATTTAAACTTAAAACAACACTAGAAACCACAAATAAAGCTCTACCCACAAACATCTCTATTTTTCCAAATGGTTAAGCTCACAAAGAACTAACTCAATCTCACAAAAGAGAGAAACCAACAACAACAATGGCAGCCAGTGATGAAGAAGAAGAAGAAGCAGCCGCTTATCTATCTATCACTCTCCAGGCATACACCAATTGTTTTTTTGGAATGGAATAGAAAAAGTCCCAACAAATGGATTTAATTAGGTCAAGTTATCTCTTATTGGGCTTGTGGCCCAATAACACCAAAACCACTTACAAGACCATATTTGGGCCTATTAAATAGAGTGGGCCATTGAACAACTACAAGATAAGTCGCTCCAAAATGGCTCGCTAAATTTTGGGTCGAACTTTAATTGGATTCAAGTGTTGTCATTTTTTCCTTTAATTTCAATTATCGACTAACGCCTTTGAAATTAATCTTAAATCATCATTGCCGTTTGAGGTTGTTTGGCAACAAATACCCAACAAGATCTTTATTCTTCTTGAATAAGATCCATCTCCCTAGTGTGGCCTTAAGGTAGTTTAGAATTCTATGGACAGCTTGTAGGTGTTTACTGCCGATCATGCATGAACTGGCTTACTATGCTCACAGCATAAGCTATACCAGGCCTAGCGTGCGATAAATAGATTAGTTTCCCAACCAATCTCTAATATCTTCCTCTATCTACTGCACTAGCTTCTTTGCCCAACCTATGATTAGGTTCAATAGGTGTAGTGATGGCAGCAGGGCGAATCGGCTCGATCCAAATCCGCCCGCGATCCGTCATTTTTTGGGCGGATCGGATGCGGATCGGGGCGGATCGTGAGCCACGATCCAGATCTTGATCCATATTTTTTTTTTTGGCATTTAAAAAATTTAAAATATATTGAAACAAGCTTTACTACTATACTATAAGAGTTTAAACAACATCATCCTCCTCACTAAACCTTGTGTAAGGTCCACAATATATCGAAAGTGATAAATTTTTTATTCAAAAAATATTTTAATTATCAAATCACATATAAAACAAAATATAAATTCAATATTTTAATCATTTTTTTAAAATTCGGGGTGGGGCGGATCGGGGCAGCCCCGATCCGATTTGTCCCGAGATCCGCGGCGGATCACAGATATTTGTCCCGATCCGCCCCGCCGATCCGCGGATCAGGTATTTTTCGCTCCATTCGGATCGAGTATCCATCGGGTTCGGGACGGATCGGATATTTTTGCCATCTCTAAATAGGTGTACTTGCTGCCCTACAACCAAATCTTCTATTTTCCTTACGGAGGTCCAACATATATTTCTGTTGAGAAACAAAGATGGCATCTTTGGAGTATGCCACTTCAATACCCAAGAATTTCCGAGTTCTTTAATCTCAAATTTTTTAGCTAGACATTTTCGGAGTGAATCACTCTCGACAGAGTCGTTTCATGTTACAATAATGTCATCCACGTATACAAGGCTTTGACTCCCCCAGTGGCTGAATGTTTTATAAACAAAGTATGATCCCTTGGCTCTGTTTATAATACACTGCTAGCATAACTTTTGTAAATCTCCTAAACTCTTACTAAGATGAAGCAGTTTCAAATGCAGACAACTTTGGGAGGTGGTTCCATAAGACAGGTACCCACCGGATCAAATACTTGACACAACTCGGGACAGCCATCGCTCGGACATTGACCAGCATTTTTTGAGTGCAGTGTTGAAGTTATAATCTATTTCACTATCCTATACAAAACGAAGCTCTAATATGGTCATTGAGTAAAGAAATGTGCAGTTCCATTGTGTTACTCAAGGAATAGACTTTATGGAATAAATACAAAGTTAAAAACTAGTCAATGAACTTATATCGTTGTTTCACTTTAGTCACCAAACTTTACAATGCATTTAAAAATAAGAGGATAAGGGCCTGTTCTCTTTGCCATTTTCAACCAATTTTCTGTTTTGTGTTTTTGAAAATAGTGAAAACATGTTCTCTTTCCCATTTTCAAAAATACATTTTCCAAAACATTAAAAAAATTTACAAACAAAACAGAAAATGGTTATTTCTTTGTTTTGGGCGTTTTGTGCACAAAACGCGGAGGTGACCAAACGGCCAAAACGCGCTTTTTGGCCGTGGAGGTCAGGGTTTCGATTCCTGGTTCTGCCTTCTTTTTTTTTTCTTTTTTTAACGCTGGGCCAAAACTTGATAATTTAAGCATTGTCCGCTTTTTTTGACAAAACATGGCTCCTTACCCGAATGGTCAGGCACGCGGAATTGAATGTAGAGGTCCAAGGTTCAATTCACAGCTTCTTTCCTTCTTTTATTGAATTGTTTTAATGGTTTTTAAATGTTTTTAATTACATAATTAAATATTTGTAATGGTTTTTAAATATTTTTAATTGTGTTTAAATATTTTTTATTGTGTTTAAATGTTTTAATTCCATAATTAAATATTTTTAATTATTTTTAATTGTTTTTAAATGTTTTAAATATTTTAATTCCATAAATTAATGTTTTAATTGTGTTTAAATATTTTTATTGTGTTTAAATGTTTTAATTCCATAATTAATTATTTTTAAATATTTTTAATTGTTTTTAAATATTTTAAATGTTTTTAATTCCATAAATTAATGTTTTTAATTGTGTTCAAATGTTTAAATTCCATAATTAAATATTTTTAATTGTTTTTAATTGTAATTAATGTTTTTAATTGTGTTTAAATATTTTTAATTCTAAGTTTAAATTGTTTTTAATTCCAAATCCAAATTTCTAAAATTTTCAAGTAAACGCTTTTTTCAATTTTCTATTTTCGAAACAATTTTCAAAATTTCAAAAAGAACGATTTTCAAAAATCTCAAAACAAACACTCAAAACACAAAACACAAAACGAATTCAAAACTCTAAACACAAAAATCAAACTCAAAGAGAACACGACCTAAGTGTTTTTGGCAACCAGGACGACAAAACAATGGATTAATGGAGTTTTTAAGCCAAAACATCATTTCTATCGAACAAGTCAGCAACTTAAGCTCGAGGAAACAAATGGTTTAGATAATATGGTGTCAAATTTCGCTAAACAAAATGAGACAAATCAAGAAATGAATGTTTAAATATCAGGAGAAAAATCAGGATTTTACATTTGAATACTTCTTTTCTAAGCATCATCACTAGGAACGCTAATAGTACCAAAGCTAAACTTGTGACTCTGTAACATCATTAATATCCAGTGGAACCCCATTCTCATCATCAAATCCATGCTTTCGATCTTCAGTTTCGTGCTGGCCAGGAGTTGCAGTGGTATTATCCCTATTCTTGCGAGACTCTGCATTTTTTCTTTCCGATTCTAGACCAAATACATTTTCATCGTTCTCCTTCTTCTCCTTCGTTTGTGTACCACTTCTGCCCCTTCCATTTTCTAGCTTTTCCACATCACTCTCCAATACATTATGATTCTTCCCACTGCTGTCCAAATAGCTTCCCAGAAAATTTTGATGCTGTCCCTCATACAGAGAACCCTTCTTCCTTCTTTCAAAATTCTTGCCTTTAGCCTTCTCCATCGGAATTTTACTCAACTCATTCTCTCTAGAATTGGCTTCCTTATTTTCTGATTTCATCATGAAATTTACATTTGTGGATTCTGAATCATCTTTACTGGTTAACCAGCCCACATTTATTTTGCACCCCAAAATGACAGCACCGTGTTCTTCACCGAGCTTTCTTTGTAAGCTCGGAGCATAATGTTCCGCTCCATTGTGAGAGCAGTTAATCTGATACAGCAACCAGATGCAAATAGCTAAAATTAACGAGTATTGAACCCCGTGCTTAACCTTAAATCCTCTTGGTCTTTGGTTTTGTCCAGTGACTCGGGAATTCATCACAGTTGTATCAAATTTCAGCTCCTTTCACAATGAGCGTCCAACCTAGGAAACACAAACTCTGCATACTATCAAGTGATTTCTTACAGGAACCTCACACAGCATAATTGGACATATCCACACTTGAAATAAGTTACAGATATGAATCTAGGAAATGATGATAAACTTAGCAATGTTATCAGCTAAACAGTTCCTTATGGTTTAGTCTTGAATAACGAATCAACATTATTTGATAATACAAAAATTCAGAACTAGCTATCCAACAAAAGCACTTCATTTTGGAATTTCAAGGGGGTAAAAATATAGTCCCACGTCGAGACATGCTTAGACGAATCAATACAACTGAGTCTTATATATGCTGAAAACTAAATATAAATAAATGCATTCTTTCCTTAACCACTTAAGTTTTTAAGTTAGGTGGTTCAACAATTATCAAATTTGACAAAAGTCATGAGTTCGTATCTTGACAACCTGTCGTGCTTTTGATAAAAAATTAAATTAAATAATAAGCGTATGTTTGGTAGCCATTTTAAACCATAGGGGCCACTGCACATGCTCACCTTAAACAATGGCGTGTAAAATCTGACGACAATTGGTAATGTGAACCAAAATTACACAATTGAATTTGACCCTCAACTCACAAATAATACACGTGAATTGATGGACAAACCCGTATCAATTTTGGTATCAGATTTCAATGCGCTATTTTCTATGTTTGCGTAAGAGAAGTGGGCTCTCAAGTCAAAAGAAGAAAATGGGTTTTCAGTTTAAAATGGTTACCAAACAAACCCTAAATGTGTCCCCACTCTCGCAACTTAAGCTAGTTGTTGAACAATATAATGAAACAGTGAATAACTTGTTAATCCCGCACTTTCATGTATTTTTAGGGTTGCCAAAACAGCAAATTATAACCCTTCGATTGAAGTAGAAAAACAAAGAATCTTGGAATTTCACGATTATAACAGCAAATTACAGCCCTTTGATTCAATCAAAGCCAAACAATTCTTGATTATAACATGAAAAAGATATAAACATGAAAAAGGGTAAGAATATACCTTGGAATTTTAAAAGTTAAATAATTCTCAGCCCCCTGCAAAGAATCTTCTTCTTCAGAAAATGTTTTAAGAAATTTGAAATTTCAGAAGAGATGGTTGAAAACGACAAAAAAGCGGTTATTTTCTATATGAATTTACCAAATTAACCCTTTAGAAAATATTTGGACTTTGGTACAAGAGTGGTTTACTTGTAAATACATAAGGTAAAGTGGATATTTTCTGGCCTTCGAATTTCATCACCGAAAACGTCGCGTAGAAGTTTATTTGGGGGTGGATCCAGCAAGAAACACAGTACGGCCCAATATAATGGGCCCCCTTTTAGTCCTTTGTTTGGAATTGGTCGGGTAAACATTATAATTGATTGGAGCGATAACTGACATTAATGGCACTAAAAAGTAACGAATAACATTCATCACTATGAGAGTGAACACTTGCCAAACCATCAGATGGATCATACTCTGAATTGTCTGATACAGGAATAAACATTTTTGACATGACACATTCAAAACATTTTTTGACATGGATTATGCAAGGGTCGGAATTAGCCAAAAAAAAAAAAAAAAAAAAAAAAAATTCTACACGTGAATTGTTGAAAAAATGATCAAATTCTTATTTGAGATGGTTTACCTCGTGTGCCATTTGTATTTTTATGGCTAAATAATGAGATAATTCCTTCTAGGCTTCCACGAGACTCTTTTCACCTTTTTTTTAATGCAAGGTTAAGTTGAGAGGAAAAAAATTTAAGATTAGGGTTAAAGTATATTAGGATTCTGGTTGTGTTTATTCTAATTTTGAATAACGTTTAAGTAGATTGTATACAAATACATGTTTTAGATGAACTTTTTTTTCTTCAATTTCACGCTTTGTGCAAACATTTTGTTAGCCCGTGTATGATTTGTCGTTAACCACCATCAATGTCACTAATAGACTAACTTGGAAGCGTCACAATATTTAAATAACTAACTTTAAAAAAAGTAACTTGAAATTTTACTGAAAATTAAAGAACGGATTGAGCTTCAAACCTTAAAATACATTATCTCAATTCTGCAACTTCTTCAAATATTGGGTTAAGACTTTTAATTGTGAAATTTGTTGTATTTGGAACAATGTCAATATGCTTAAATTTATCAACTCACTTGTTCCCGCTTATTCTCACATATAAATGACAATAATTATCAACTAGAAAAGAAAAAACATATCAAATTTTGATCCCACTTGCATTTAAATTGACCCGGAACAACAATCAGATGTAAAGAAAAAAGATAAATAAATAGATATGTCATGCAATAGTTTTGATTAGAAGTGATTCAAACAATTTTGAGGCCTTAGGATTAATCATTGAGAGGTCCTTTTTAGAATAATAATAGAAAAAATTAATGGAGCTAACCATCGTTGGCACGACAATGGACGTATTATCATTGGAGATTCTGTCGGTAATTGGATAGAATTACTGATTGACCACAATTATCGACAGAATTACTGATTGACCATCTGTGATACCGATGTACTTTCATCAGCGATTATCGACGATACTGTCGGCAATTATGTTGTCAACAACTATCGAAAGTGCTTTAGTCACTAATCATCGTCTGTATCACCGACAACATTATTTTTTTATTCATTTTAATTCTTTTTATAAGTTACCAACCGTGATATCTTTTTTATTTTTTTTCTTCATAATATTACTAACGGATAAAATATCATTTAATTGTTATTTTATTTTCGAGAGAATTTTTGTTAGTATTTCATTTTTTATTACTTTATTAATTAACAAAAAAAAAATTCAGGATTAAATTTATTAACTATTTATGTTTTTAATTTTACTAATTGAAAAGTCATTTGTAATTTTAAATTACTTTTTTAATTACCAACAGATTTTTTTTTTGAAGTAATAGTTAATTTTTATATTTTTATTACTTTAATTTAAGATAGAATTTCTACAAGTAAATTAAATTTATTAAAATTTTTTTTCAAATTATCAGAGAAAAAAAAAACTCCATTATTAATCTTGTATTATTCTTTTAATTATTCTTTTATTATTAATTAACGAATTTTTTGCAGTAGATTAAATTTATTAAGCTATTTATGTTTTTAATATTATTTATTGAAAAGTCATTTGTACTTTTAAATTACTTTTTTAATTACTAACAGAATTTCCTTGAGTAATAGTTAATTTTATATTTTTTAACAATGAAATTTCTATCAGTAAATTAAATTCATTAAGATTTTTTTTTTTTTTTTCAAATTATTACCGATAAAAACTTCATTATTAAACTACATGTCCTCCCACAAGCAAGGTCAATATTATTTATTATTATATTTTTATTACTTTATTTAGCGACCTATAAATTAATATTTTTAACTTTTTTAATTATTAGCGATGGCCATACAACTCTATGTACGAGATAATTTTTTGAAATAAGATGGTCAATTGTTTTTCTCCGTTCCATTTCCATTCTCCTTAATCATTCTTTTGAAATTCACCAAAATAACTAACTATTGAAAATTTAGAATCCATTCCCGCAATTAGAATAAAATGGAATTTTTTTTTTTAAAATAAGGAAAAATTCACTGTACATATATTGTAGATAAGAGTTGAAAAGAATTTTAAATGAGACCATTCTTTACAAATAGACCAGAGGTTGATTTTCAAGAATGAATGAAAATAGACCACAGTCAATTTGAACAAAACAAATCATGTTTGAAGAAATAGTTTTACATTTACCTAGAAAAGAAAAAGAAAACATATAAATCTAAATTTAAAGGATGTCATTTTCCAAATGGAAAAATTGCATATTTGGTCCCCAACCTTTCAATAACGTAAGTGATATATTTTTAACCTTTAAAAATAGTACCAGACATCCCCAACGTTTGAAGAAATATGTATGGTAGGTCTTTTATGACAAAATTGACATTCTCTTTAAATAAACAAAAATAAATAAATAAAAAATAAAAAGAAAAAAATAATTAAAAAATAACCAAATGTACAAAAAAATAAAATAAAAAATAACAAAGATGTCATCTTCTTTATCAAATCCAAATCCAAAATCCAAAATAAAAAATAACAAAGATTTTTTGTAAACTTTTTAAAGATTATGACTTATAAAAAAACACTAGATTCTTATAAAAATAGGTTAAGTAATTGTGATTTTAGAAGAAGAAAAAAAATCGGTATCGCCTCAACCCCAGCCTCCCCAAATTTCAAATTTCAAATCCAAATACACCCATTCGTCATATCATGGATCCGCCCTGACTTCAGCACCTCATTTCATTTGGGCTCTCCTCAAAGCCTGCTATGCTGTTTTGAGGTATATTGTCGAGAATGGAGCTAAGGGTTGCGAGGTATGCTTATCGGTAGTTGTTCTTGATTCGGATTCATTAGGTAGAGTTTGAATACTAATATATTAACCTAATCTTTATTTTAAATAAGTGATTGTTAGTGGAAAGTTGAGGGCTCATCTCGCCAAATCCATTAAGTTCAAAGATGGCTATATGATTTCTTTTGGTCAGCCTGTGAAAGAATACATCGACTCTGTTGTTAGACACGTCCTCCTTAGATAGGTTTGTTTCACTATCTTGCTATTTTGTTTTCAACCAAGCAGCATTATTCTCATTTTGAATTTTGTTGAACACTTCCATTAGAATTCTATTTACATTAGAATATCATGTAGTAGAATACCATATATAATATTCCTATTTTAAGTAAAAATTTATTTTCTTATTAGATTTCTATTAGTCTATATATATATCTTTGTAACCCATTCGATATACATTACATCAATCCTAGAGGTTTCTCCACATATATTTTTCTCATATTTTACATGGTATCGAGCGGACGATTACGAGCTACGATGCTTCGCACAAAACGATGATAGAAAAATCATAGAAGCGGCGATTGCCCAATCGGATCCCATGGCTCTAGATCCGATCATGAAAGGCAACATTCAACGAGATCGAATCGAAAAATAACGATCGGTTGGTCGAATCGTTTCACCATTCCAATTGACCGCTTTGACGAAATTTGACGGTAAACGGTGCACCCTCTTTGCGGGATGATTGGTCACATCGTTGATACACGTTATTTCATTCATGGCTTCCCTCCAGGGCACAAGTTTCATAGAAAAGACGTGAAGCCACGAAACAAACGCTTCACAAACATTACTACCGCTTCTACACTTGACCCAAAGGAAGGCAAAACGCTCACAATCAAGGAATATAAACAGATCATGACACTTCTAAACAACAAGTCGGGTAATGACAAATCTTGTGTTAACACCTCAGGTATCAATCTCTCTACTACCCATTTGAGTAATTCATGGATTATTGATAGCGAGGCCACTGACCATGTGACGAAGGATGAGATTCTTGATAATAAATTCATGCCAATGCACAAAAGCGTGCAATTACTGAATGGGGTCATGCTCTTATTAAATCTATTGGTACAGTTAACTTTGAAAATAATATGACTGTTGATAATGTGCTTCATGTTCCCAAATTCAAAGTTAATCTATTATCTATCAGTAAACTTACTAGAGAGTTAGGTTGCTATGTGACATTTTTTCCTGATTTTTGTGTCATGAAGGATTTGACTACGAAGAAAACAATTGGCTTGGGAAGGCAGAGTAACGGCCTATATTACCTTTCACAAAAACCACAAATACATCATACTACCAATGAATCAACCAACCTATGGCATAAACGTCTTGGACACCCTTCAGCCTCACCTCTTCAATTCCTAGCACAAAGTATCTTAGGTATTAGTTTTGATTCCCACGATATTTGTGATATTTGTCATCTGGCAAAACAATCTAGACTACCCTTTAAAGTTAGTCAAATATCTAGCAATAAATCCTTTGATTTGATTCATTGTGATATTTGGGGACCTCATAGAATTTATTCTTATTTTGGTGCTAGATATTTTCTTACAATTGTTGATGACTTGTCTCGTTATATTTGGGTACACCTCATGCGTCACAAATCTGAAACTCAAAACATAATTAAAAATTTCTTTGCTTGGGTTAAAACTCAACACAACATGACTATAAAAACTCTGAGATCTGACAATGGACAAGAGTTCTTATCCCTTGCAAACATTCTTAGATGAAAATGGTACTATTTTTCATAAATCATGTCCTTATACCCCTCAACAAAATAGAGTGATAGAGAGAAAACATCGCCACCTCCTTAATGTGGCTCGTGCCATTAAATTTCAAGCCAATCTTCCTTTAAAATTTTGGGGGGAACATATCAAAACAGCTTATTATCTTATCAACCGGATACCTTCACCATTGCTCTCACACAAAACACCATACGAAAGATTACACAAGAAACCACCACCTTATTCTCATTTACGTGTCTATGGTTGCCTATGTTTTGCCACCAACCTTAGACCCAGCCATAAATTTAACACACGAGCCAAACGGTGTGTGTTCCTTGGATACTCCTCAAGACAAAAAGCATACACCTTATATGACATAACCGACAAAAAGCTAGTAGTATCCCGAGACGTTGTGTTCCATGAAAATATATTTCCATACACTTCCCAACAACATGATAAAACCAACTCCATCCCATTACACAATCTATGCCTCTAGATGTTGAAACACCATATTTCACAAACCCAGAGGACCAACACATAGCAGAAATGGATAACTTGCTTGAAAATCACGAACCATCATCCGGACCAACCGGTCCAACAGAGAGCTTAAACGGTCGACCGTCTTCACCTACTGGTCGACCGGTTGAGCAGTGTCCAACCACAACTGATCCACCTACCTCTTCTCACCCTCCAGATGACCAACTTAGACGATCCACAAGATCAATTCAAACCCCATTTCACCGAAGATTACTAGATCAATCATACTCTGCCTACTCAAGGCGGGTCTCTTCCAACAAATCCAAAGACTTGACACCTTATATCAAGGTATGTATCATATAGTAACCTTTCTTCTATTCATCGTGCTTTTACATATAATATTTCTCATATCATTGAGCCAGCCACATATGAGGCAGCTTATTAGGATCCCAAATAGGTCGCTGCCATGAATGATGAAATTCGTGCATTGGAAGAAAACAATACTTGGTCACTTGTACCGCTTCCTCCAAGTTCTCATCCTATTGGTTGTAAGTGGGTGTTCAAAATTAAATTTCATTCTGACGGTACAGTTGAACGATACAAAGCACGGTTAGCGGCGAAGGGGTTTACACAACGAAAAGGGATTGATTATAATGAAACTTTCGCTCCAGTTGCAAAGTTAACTACAGTCAGATGCTTACTTGCTATCGCTTCTATTCGTGATTGGACGCTTCATCAGATGGATGTACACAATGCCTTTCTTCATGGTGATCTTGATGAAGAAGTCTATATAACTCCCCCTCCTGATTTCTTCGACAGGGGGAGACACCAGTTGTATGTCGACTTCATAAATCTTTATATGGATTGAAACAAGCATCTCGTTCTTGGTTTCAAAAAATTGTATCTGCTATTATTCAGTTTGGGTTCAAACAGTCACATGCAGATTACTCACTCTTTACAAAGGTCAATGGTAATTCATTTACGGAAGTTCTATTATATGTGGATGATATGATTGTCACAGAAAACAATAGAGAAACAATCTCTACTACAAAAACATTCATTGCATCTCAATTCAAGTTGAAGGACTTGGGCACATTAAAATACTTTCTTGGAATAGAAATTGCTCGCTCAAGATCATGGATTTCAATAAACCAAAGGAAGTATACTCTTGACATTCTTCAAGAAGCCGGATTACTTGGATCAAAACCTGCAGCATTTCCTATGGAGCAGTCATTGAAATTTAACTTGACTGATGAAAAGTTATTGAAAGATCCCACATACTATCGACAGTTAGTAGGAAAGCTCACTTATCTTACCATTACCAGATCAGAGATCTCATATTCAGTCAATACACTCAGTCAGTTTATGCAGACACCTAGACAACCCCATCTTGATGTAGTTCACCGATTGCTCCGATACTTGAATGGGGCACCAGGACAAGGATTATATTTTCCATCAAGTAGAAAATTGCAGCTAGCAGGATTTTGTGATGCAGATTAGGCCGGAGATATTACTACACGACGGTCAGTTACATGATATTGTGTATTTTTAAGAAATGCACTTATATTATGAAAAAGCAAGAAACAAACGACTGTGTCCAAATCTTCAGCAGAAGCTGAGTATAGGGCAATGACTTCTATTACATGTGAGTTTATATGGTTGAGACAATTGCTGACAGACTTATGTGTAGATCATCCTCAAGCAACAATATTATATTGTGATAATCAAGCAGCAATGCATATTGCCGCTAATCCAGTATATCATGAAAGAACAAAACACATTGAAATAGATTGTCATATTGTTCGTGAACGAATTGATAAGGGAGAGATCAAGACTGCTTATGTTCCAAGCAACAATCAGATTGTGGATTTATTTACTAAAGCATTGGGCAAGGAGGTATTTCACAATTTCACTTACAAGTTGGGCACTCTTGACATACATGCTCCAACTTGAGAGGGAGTATTAGAATTCTATTTACATTAGAATATCATGTAGTAGGATACCATATATGTAATATTCTTATTCTAGGTAGAACTCTTTTTCTTATATTTATTTCCTTATTAGGTTTCTATTAGTCTATATATATATATATATATATATATATATATATATATATATATATATATATATATATATCTTGTAACCTTATTCATTATACACATTACATCAATATACAGAGAGAATTATTTCTCCACATATATTTTTTCTCATATTTTACTTGTCTTTTTTATTCTGTTTTTTTTTTTTTTTTTTGGTGGGTTTGTCGACTTCTGAACCTGGTATGGTTTATTCAGGGACTACTTGGAATTAAAGTGAAGATCATACTTGAATGGGACCCCAAGGAAAAGTAGGGTCCAATGACGCCTCTTTCAGATCAAGTCACAATTCACACTCCAAAGGAAGAAGAATACATCAGGCTAACTCCAGCACCGGTGGCAACTGAAATTGGCAACTGAAATTGAAGTGGCAGTAGGAGGAATGTAGATAATCTATTTGAAGTTTTCTTTTAGATCAATGTTTATTTTGTTTTTCTGAATTGCTGAGAACTTGTCCAGAGTAGGTTCTTGATTTGAGTGGGGGGTTGGGTGGAAGAAGATGGCCACTTTGTTAATTTTTATTGGGAGTACATTTGATTATTTTTCTATTATTATTTTTCTTTGTTCTTTTTGGTTTATTTAAAGGGAGGACAATTTCGCCATAAATGACCTACCATATCTATTTCCTTAAACGTTTGGGATGTTCGATACTATTTTTAAAAGTTACAGGTATATCTCCAATATTTTTGAAAGATTAAAAACCAAATATGCAATTTTCTATTTTCCAAATAGACCCATGTTGTGACATTCTTTGTCGTGACGATGATTATAACTTTGCTACTATAGATTTATCGTTATTTACAGTGAAAAAAATAGTTCGAAAATAATGAAAATTTGACATGTTTATTAAACCATACATTTATAACGATCTTCAACCTAAAAATTTGAACACTTAATCTTAAATATTTATGCAGAAAATATTTAATGGGTTTTGCTTGGAATTAATTAAATAGCTATAATATTATTCTTCAATATGATAAAGATGACGGAGGAAGAAAAATAATAGACAAATATGAAGAAATGATCCAAATATTCATATGGAAAGAGAGTGGATGTGTTTCCAAGGGTTCTCACTGCCCACGTGAGGTTTCAAACGTTGACAAGAAATTTCATATTGGACATCTAATAAGATAATATATACTTATTATATATATGGACATTTAAATAGAGATGCAATGGGACCAATTCGAGACTCGTCGACTTTGTCCTGCCTTACCCCGTACTGCACCGCAAAATTTTTGCCCTACCCCGCGATCTGCGAATTCGCAGGGTGGGGCGGGGCTTTGACCAGTCAAATCACCCTGTTAATTTTTTTTTATAAAATAAAAAAAAGAATTTGTTATATATTTGTATGAAACAAAAAAAAATACAAGATTAGAATTGTGGTGTAGTAGTTAAGAGTTATAATTTCATAACTTTAACCCGAGTTTGATTCTTATTCAACCAATTTATTGAAAAATGTAATTTGTAAATTGTAATTCTATTTTATTTTATTTTTTTAAAATTTCTTTTTTTAAGAGGCCGGTCGTGGCTTGCTTGGACCCGTCCTATTACCCTAATATTCGGGTCGTGGGATGGGATGGGGCTTCCCTAGACCCGTCTCTATTACCCGAATAATCGGTGCAGGGGAGGGTTCCGGGGTAGCGAATTTTTTTGCCATCTTTACATTTATGAGTTTAGATACTTTAGTAAATGTAGAAGAGGCCTATTAAACCTGCAAAAATAAAGAGAGACCTTAATTCATCTTAATAAATATTTGGAAACTGGTGGCGATCTTCAAATGTTGATAAGAAGGCATTAATATAAACTTTGAGTTTTTAAAATAAAGAAAATGACTTGAAAATAACATCTTATTAAATGGACCACCAATAATTTAGGATTTAAATATTTAAATAAAAGTCTTTGTTTCTGTGGAAAAATTAGCCAAGAGTGGTTGAAAAAGTGGACATTTTTTTAGCATGTTTGAATTTATTGATAAAGTTACAAACTAGACTCTATTTAAAATTTTAACGTTTCTTTGAAATTTGCTTTGATAAAAAAGATCACTTGTTTTGATTAAAAAATAAATAAATAATAGAAATTGAATAAAAATTTAATGAAACGTATATATATTTGATCGTATTTAAAAGTTATTTTACCTTAAACCCGACCCATGATTGGAGTTTAAGATTAAATGAAATGCACTTGTGTGTCGTGAAAGCAAGAGCCACCAAAAGGCAAACCCTTTTATCCTCCATTCATATTGATGGTTTTCCCCCCTTAATTTATAAGTTTGCTTTCAGTAGTGCAAGGGTTTCTTTTACTTACTAATTGAGATTAATAATTTATAATAATAATAATAATTAAACTAAACCTAATTTTCTGTGCTTAATCGAGCTTTAACAAAAAAGTAGACCTAGCTCGTAGCCGTGTCATAGCACCTACAGACAAGAAATACACATTTTAACTTATTGGTGGAGCCAGGTGTTTAGGTGGGCTTTGGAATTATTTGATGTAAAAAATAGGGTAAATTGCAACTAATGTCCTCAACTTTTGACTTCATTTGCACTTGTATTCTCAATATTTAATTCTTGACATCCATCACCCCAACTTTTTATATGATTATGGCCTAACGCCTCACGTATAAGACAAAATGAAGTCAAAGGTTGAAAACTAAACTATGATTTCTAAAAAAATATATAATTTTTCATTACTCCATTTTTTTTATAATTATAATATTGATATCGGACCCCCCAATTGTTGAAGTTAATTCATCAGAATCTAAACCGGACCTTAAAGATTTCACATAGTACTTTTGATCGATAAATCAATTAGATAAATTTTGTACCCTTTGTCAATTTTCACATAATCAAATTTATAGACTTAATGAATGATTAAAAAAGAAAAAGAAAAAGAATTATTAATATTAAATAAAAATGAAGTATAACCAAGGATTCGATGAATTCCTACAATTGTTTCTGCAAAATTCAGGAGATATCAAAACTTTGGTTTAAATTTAATTTAAATAAGTAGAGGATTTGACGTAATATGAACTTAGAATTCTTCAAAGTTAGTCCTCTCATAAGCCAATTAAAAAATTAAAATATAAATATAAAATTATATTAATCACTTTACATGATTATAAAGTTCGATGACTGACTATCAATCTTGACCGTAAATGGTGTTTAATTGGACGACTTGGAAATTCTAATACTTATTAGTTAGATATTTTTTATCAGGGCCCACTCATAGAGGCTCTCTCAAGAATCAAGAGACCATGACGATGATGTGATGGTAAAGGGTCAAAATTAAACAAAAAAACAAATAATCGCTCTTCGTGAGAAGGTGCAAATTAAAGTTCACAGGGTATCACATAATTAATTCAACTTTTTTAAAAAATAATCTACTAGTCTTATCTTTCTCAAATCAACAAAGATTATATACTTTAATATAATATCGATTCTTCTAAATGTTATCAACTATCGCCTTCTTTACATAAGTATAACCGCTTTAATATAATTTATTGTGATAGCTTATGTATATTTTTATGTAATGTATTTTTTTTTTTGTCTATCTAATTTATTTTTCGGATGGAGACTGCTACTTAAAATATAAAATTGCACTCCAAATCGGAATGTTAATTAAAAAAAATTTATACTTCAAAAATTTATTTTTTTCGGAATAGTCTAGTCTCGCCTCCTATCTCTGCCTTTGCTACTAGTCTACCTTGAGACGTGATGAATACGCACAGGCGTATCGTCCCGATTCATGGTAGGTGCTGCAATTGATTCCAGCCAAACGATTTAAGCTCTCAACCAATCTATTTGTTTTTCATCACCCAAGAAGCTGTAGTAACATAAAGAATACCCTACTGTCTCCTGGCATTATTAATTCTATATATGGTCCATGTAATAATTTCTTACAGGGACCTATATATACATACATATATACACACACATATCTAGTATATATACACCTACCTATCATTTCTAAATATCAACCATACAACTCTCTCTCTCTCTCTCTCTCTCGGGTTCATAGAAAGAATGGAAATTGAACCAGTCAGTCCACCATTGATAGCCAAGAAATTGTGGAACATAGTTAGAATAGTGTTTCACATGATGAGAAAAGGCATATCAAAGAGTAAGCTAATGCTTGATCTCCATACGCTCTTAAAACGTGGTAAAATAGCCATCGGCAACCTCTTGCTCCACTACCACTACTCCGCCGCCCTCACCTGCCGCTCCACTGACGTCAACATGTCGTTCGTGACGCCCCGGGAATACGAATTCAGCTGTAGTAACACCCCGGTTTACCACTCCAAGAGCAAAAACCGCCCGCGCCGCCACTACCAGCGGGCAGAAGAAATAAAAGTGATTCAGAGAGAGTTTGATAAGTTGAATCACTACGACGCGGTGGAATTATCTCCATTGACGCTCCCGGGATTCGGGGTTAGCCCGATGATGGTGAGGCAGTTGAGGGTGACAGACTCGCCATTTCCATTAAAGGATACAGAGGATTATAACCCCCAAGTTGATAAGGATGCTGAAGAGTTCATTAATAAATTCTACAAGGATTTGAAGAAGGAAAAGAGAATTAATGCTGCCCTGGAATCTCCTTCTCCATATCACATATGGGCTAGATGATGAATCATGAAAATATTAAAAAAAAAAAAATTGTGCTTTATCATGAATTTTCGACCAGGATTTCTGCATTATAAGCAGACAATGTGCCATATTGGACATGGTAAAAAAGTCACGTGACTTGGGGTGTGACAACGTTATTTCTATCAAATTTCACGTGAGTTATTTATGATGTCGAAATTCCAATAACTCTAACGAAGGGGTTTCGAGTACTTCTATTTTAATTTTACTTCGTTTCTTTAGGCTTTTTGTTATTTTAAACAAATGTTGTTCATGGTAAAAGTAATACTATTGTATTCTATAAGTTTGCTTCAAAATTTCTTATTCTCAAATTCTTGCATAGTATTTATACGTGCTAATTGATATACATGAGATACATTAATTTCTCTAGTTCTTTGAAAAGAACTTGTAGGAACTCAACTACGTACGTATTAGGCTTAGTACCTTCTTACTACGTTTATAAGTTTTTCACTATCTTTTGGTTAATTTTAATTTTTACCTTAGTTCAAAACCAATAAGTTGGGGTGGAACCATGATTTTTTTGGAAAAGGGACTATTACTTAGAAAAAAAAAATTGCAATTCAAGACCGTCTTTGCTAGAGGGAAAAAAATAAAATTGCACTACAAAAATTGAATTTTTTTTCGTAGCGGAACTTGATTATACCTCCGCCCACCGAGGATATATATGAAGTTAAAAAATTTATTGATTAACCTGTTGGAAATTGGTTTAAGAATTCGAGAAATTGAGACTAAGTATTTGTCAACTTCGGCCAAAATATTCAGACCCGACCCAATCCATTTAGGCAAATTAGTTTGCCATTTCGCTGCTTCGGGGCGTTGAAACAGGGACCGACTTGCCCGGTTAGGACGCTTCCTCTGTATATGTTGAAGAGTATATTTGATATCTCGAAATCAATATCGAATGAATAAGAAATTACGGAAAATGACAAAATTTGGGTCAAGTTTTGACCATGCGATCGCAACTTGACTGAATTTTTAAGCAGAACGTTTTTTGGTCTTACCATTCGATCGCATGGCTTAAACTGGATTAAGTTCTGTTTTAAAAAATGCACCTTGCGATCGCAGCATGGTAAAACCATGCGATCGCATAGGTTTACGCGCGAACATACATGTTCTTTTGAAGTGTTGCACGATTTGGCTCCACACCATTTCGTGTTCAACTGTTCATCAACGTTAAAAAGGCCACTTTGAACGTCCTTTTAGACATAGAATTGATATGCAAAGACAACCCTTTTATATATTCATCTCTTAAACCAAATTTCTTGCATTTATTGCTTGAAATTCTGGTTTTTCATTTCATTTCATCTTTTGGAGTACAAAACCAATTTTGGTTCGTTGTGCTTGTATTTTGAAGTCTTCTGAACACAAGCGTAAGTCGTTGTATCTTGGGGAGTCGATTGCCATAGGAAAAATTTGACTTAAGGACAAAATGTGTTCAACACTTGCCTCAACTTGCTTTTCATCTAATTTAATTCGGTTTCTTGTTTATGCAATTTTGAAGTCACTTTACACATAAATCCGCCAACACTTATATTATATCCAATTAACTAGTATTATCCTAATTAATTAATTAATTAGAGGGGGGAAAATAGATCAAAAAAATTGTTGGAGTATAGGATGCATGATGAAAAATCCGAGAGTAGTGGAGAGAAGGAAAAAAAAAATTCAAAAAAGAAATAAAGAAATAGCTGTTACATATATTAAAGGGAATATCAAAAGAGACCACCCTTGTTGCTTTAATGTTTGATATGCTAATTGCCTTTCAAAGTTGGTCGGATTACAAGGTTAGTATTTATTTTGTTTTTATGACTTTTCTCTTTGTAACGGTCCTATTAGCTGTGTTCCTAATTGTTTGGGTCCACAAGTGGGTCTGGAGGTCACATTTCATGCATAATGGAGACCGATAAGTACAATTTGTGACTTATCCTACCACAAAAGAGACAATTATGAAGACTTCTTGGTTGTTTCGCTTTAATTGCATATTGTTTTTTTTATTATTTTAGGAAATAATCAAATTCAAGTGTCAATCCGACGAAAAGACGGAAAAAGAGCACAAACAAGAAGAAAAGAGGACTAAATTGAACATACAAAGGGATTTGAAGGACTTAGCAAGCAAATACCAAAGAGAAAACGCAGAAGTCACAAGTTTCAACCATGCGATCGCATGGTTGTCAAGTCTGCGATCGCAAGACCTCAATAAATTAGGCGTAATGTTAATCGGTTACCATACCATGCGATCGCAAGGAATATGCCTATGCGATCGCAAGTGGATATCGCGGACCCGCTTTTGGCGGTTTCTCGATTGAATTGCAACTCTACAACTCCAAGATAAAACAACTACCTAAATCACGTTTTGGAGTCTTTAGAAAACATTATAAAAGCCGGATGATAGCCATAACAAGGGAGGATTTTGGAGACGAATTTTGGAAACAAGATACAAGAGGAGAATCGAGGATCGAGGCTCTGGATTGAGGATTCTTCAAATGAGTCACGGGTTGTAATTATTTCTTCTTCTTTTTTTTTTTTCTTTTCGGGATCATGATGAAGTCAATTATTGTTATAATTGACGAAATCATGTCCCGCTAATTTACTTTTTCTAGGATGAACGATGAAACCTCATGATTTTAATTAAGTAGAAGTTTTTCTGTTTTAGTAATTAATTGCTTGTGGATTGATTATTCTTTATGCGCTTTTTCTATTATTTTAATGCCCGATCACCATTAGAATATATTGTGATCTATATTGAAGTCGAGAGATCAATATAGATTAAGCACGTGGTATTGAATAACATAGGGTCCAATAATAGATAGAGATTACTATTATGCTTTATGAAATCTATTTAGGTGTTCTTGAGATTTTAATGCATGTGTTTATGTTCGAAGCTTAATTAGAGATAATGAAGTTCGCATAACATATAGAATTGATTGACCATCGAGAGAGGCTTTCGATTAATTTAGGAACGCTGATTTTCAATCTATGGTAATTATAAGCTAAAACGGTTAAACGGATATTTGATTAAGGAAAGTGTTGGTGGATTCGCAAATCCTAGAGTTAGTAGATCTTGAATTTGTTCTTACCCTTTTTAAAGTTTCTTATTGTTATTTTCAATTTAATTAAATTAGTTAAATTAGTTAAGAATCACACATCAAAATTAAATTTGTGTTTCGTTTTATTGTTAAAATTAGAATTATAAATTAATAGGTTAAATTAATATCTAGTCCTCGTGGGTTCGACACTTTATTTTATCACTATATTACTTGTCCACGATCCGTCCACTTATGGATATAAATCCAACAACAAGTTTTTGGCGCCGCTGTTTGGGGACTAGTTTTATTAATTGCTACGTTGATTTATAATTTAGTTTTTAACAATTCTTTTTAGTATTATTTTTATTTATTTTATTTTATTTTATTTTATTTTTATTTTTATTCTTAAATTTTTCGTGATCTTTCTTTGAGTTGTATATATTTTCTAATTTTTCGTGTGTTAAGTGTGCATGCCACGTACAAAAGATCTTGATCTATTTGATTTAGATCCGTAAATTGAACGAAGCTTTCACCGACGACAACGTGAAAAAACGAGAAAAGAAAACACAAAGAAGACACAATGGCGGAGACAATCAAGTGCATGATCGGATAAATATTCAACCACCAATAGCTCGACCAATTGAAGTTAGTGAACGAGATATTCTTATGGGTGAGTATATGATGCCACCGATTGTTGAAAATCGGTCCAAAGATAGTCTATCCACCTTATGGACACGACAAACTCCGGTTGAGGCCGATGTGATGAATTTATTCTCGAACAACTTCGCCGCTTTATGGGATGACGATGAAAATCCTCATTACCATATTTCTCGCTTGATGAATTCTCGCGGCAATTTCAAATACCACGGTGTTAACGAAGAAGCATCAAGATGAGGCTCTTTCCACATACATTGAAGGATAAAGCTAGAGAATGGCTAGATTCTCTACTGCACCGGGAGCATTACTACTTGGACAGATCTCGATCCAAAATTCACATTGAAATATTTTCCTCCAAACCAGAGTAAACAGATTGAGTATGAAATTTCCAATTTTCAACAACTGAGTTGGAAAATTTTCACGAGGCATGGGAAAGATTCAAACAATTGCTCAAAGTGTCCAAGTCATGGTTTCCTTTAGCACCGTAATCATTATTTCTATTCGGACTAGCTCCAACCAATCGTTCTTCATGAGATTCTGCAGCGGTGGCTCTATCCAAAGTAGATCCACGGTGACCTTTATGATCTATTCGAAACCATGAGTGAACAATTTATTATGTGGCGTAAAAGAGGATTGCGAAGAAAGCAACAGGGATACACGAAGTGGGCACCAATTCACTTTTATTGGCAAAATTGATGCGTTGGCAAAGCGGATGGAATCAATGAAATATTCTCATTCAAATAATATGGTTCGGATGCCTCCACCAATCATGTAACATGTGGAGCAAACCATCGCCTTGGAGTGCCCATTGACAAAGGTTGATATGCCTTCTCCCGAGCAAGTTGCATATGCTCGTAATTTTCAACACAAGAAAATAATCCTTATTCACGACTTTCACAATCCTCGGATGGAGAAATCATCCAAACTTCTCATATGGCAACACTCAAAATATTCAAAATCCACCAAATCGTGGAATGCCGCAAGAGAAAAAAAAGGAGGACCGGAAGAAATCATTCATCGAATTGAAGGAGATGCGAAAAAGACAGGATGTTGCTATCAAGAATATGGAAAATCAGATTGACGGTTGGCTAAATTGTTGATCGAGAGACAACCAGCACATGGCCAAGCAATACCAAGTCAATCCAAAGGAGCAAGTAAATGCAATTACCACGAGGAGCGGTGTTCGGCTACCGAGATTCATGTGACTAGGCGGTGTAGAAAAGGAAACTCGTGTCCGACAAAGCGAGAGAAAATAAATTAGATGCGAAGTTGCACGAGCAGGACTCTCCACCACTTATATTCCACCACCGGCTTCGTCCCTCCTATCCCATTTCCTCAAAGGTTGCGAAAACATAAGCTAGACCAAAGAATTCAAGAAGTTCCTAGATGTTTTCAAAAGTCGCACATCAATATACCATTCGCCACGCCTTAGCTCAAATGCCTAGCTATGCCAAATTTATGAAGGACATTCTTGCAAATAAGCGAAAGTTGGAGGAGCACCAAAACAAGAGCGCTTAATCGAAGAATGCATTGCCATATTGCAAAACAAGCTACCCAAATTAAAAGACCTGTGGAGTTTTAATATTCCTTGCACTATTGGTAGTTTATTTTTGATAAAGCATTATGTGATTTGGGTGCTAGTGTGAATTTAATGCCTTACTCTATTTTAAGCAACTTCGGTTTAGGAGAAGCAAGTGCCGACAACAAGAACACTTCAAATTTTGCGAGATAGAACAATCAAACGCCCTGGGGAATAGTTGAAGACATATTGGTGAAAGTTGGCAAATTCATATTCCTGCACGATTTTATTATTCGGATATGTGTGAAGACAGGATGTACCAATCATTTTGGTCGACCTTTCTTGGCTCTTGGTCGGGCAATGAATTGATGTTCCAAAAGGAGAACTTATGTTTGAAAGTGAATGATGAACACATTACATTCAATGTGTTCAAAGCAATTAAATTTCCAAGCTCTTCAGATTCCTGCTTCGAGATTGATGTCATTGACCAGAAGGGAGGGAATTTAGATGATAAAGTTGTTACCCAACACCAGGAGGCACCACTTCGAGAAGAAGAATATGTGCAGAAAGAGGAGTTTCATCCGTCTTCTGTGACCAAAGCTGATGAAGAAGGTGAAATTTTCTTAGTTGAATTCGAGCATGAAGGCAAAATAAAATCATATCAGTATGATAAAGGAAAGATCAAGCTCTCGGAAGGTAAATAAAATTATACAGGAGTTGATCAAAGCAAGAAGAGCAGGGCCTCCAAAGATTTATTCAAAGTGTCTTGGCGATCACCACGACAAAGTCAAGCTAATGACTTTAAAGAAGCTCAATGGGAGGCAACCCATTTTTCTACCCTTTTATTTATTTAAATTTCGTATTATTTCAATTTTAGGATTTCAATTGGTAATTTACACGTTTTAGGTTTTTAGGATTTAAAGTAGGTTTTAATTCTTAGGCTTTGAGGCTACAATCATCGCCATCTTGCATAAGTATCGCTTTTTCTATTAATTTAATTTTAAAAAAATAAATAAATAAATAAAAATCGTTTTTTTTAAAAAAAAAAAAAAAAAAAAAAAAAATTAATTTCGTTTTCTTAAAAAAAAAAAAAAAAAAAAAAAAAAAAAATTTTATTATCAAATAAATTTATTTTCTTTTTTTTTAGGTTACAACCTAAGGACCGATCGGATGACATTCAAGCAAAGATTTGTCGACCAACTTGTACAGATCTCTCCACCAATTGTTCATACCATAATTCTTCTTCAAAGACCATCCGATCCACATCCGGGTAGTCTCTCGATCTTTATATACTCTTTTGAATTATTTTTACATTGGGGACAATGTATCTTTCAAGTTGGGGGTAGTAAAAAATGTTTGGTCCGATGATAATACTTGATATTGATTGTTAATTGAAAAAAAAAAAATTATTTATATTTATTTGTTTGCATATTTATATGATATGAATAGTCTTGCCGGCTAATGATGCAACTTTTATTTAATTATTTAGCTTTAATCCATGACTTGTGAACAAATTATTACTATTGGTTAAATGTGAGACTATTTGACCATGTTTGATATCAGGTTGTGTCGGCTAGTTAAAATGATTTATAGCTATGTTGGTGCACTTAAGTTGAAAATAATAGGATACTGTTTAAACCTAAAATCATCCGTATCTCGAACAAATAACCAATATAGTGAGAAAGTGTGGTAATTAAACCGTGATAGTGGCTATCTAGGTTATGTTTGATTCCATGTATGTTGAAAATTTGTGTGGAGCACTTTAGACCAGTTAGAGGAAACTAAGTAATGACCGAATGTTAGGAATCTAATCCTCACGCATGAACTTATTGCACGCAAAGAATAAAAATTATTATTATTATTGCTTAACTCTTTTCGTAGCCTAATTGACTTGAGTGAAAAGGTCCGTAGGGTTTCTCAAAACACGATGCCCCAAGGGTCGAAAGACACAGGAGTCATCGACCTCAAGCTCGTTACATGAGTCATTTAGAAAGCTTAATGGACTGAGTTTTGCACCTTATTAATATCTTATAACTCATTTCAGAGCCTATTTGACTCGAGTGAAAAGGCCCAGGGTTTCTCAAAACCCGATGCCCTAAGGTTTCGAAAGATCCGGGAGTCATCGACCTCAAGCTCGCTACATGAGTCATTTAGAAAGCTTAATGGATTGAGTTTTGCACATAAGATCTATATATAAAAAAAAAAAAAAAAAAAAAATTTTTTTATTATTTATTTATTTAAATTTAGTTTTATTTCATCCGAGAAAAAAAAAAAAATGATTGATGAAATTCTTTGCAAAGTAAAAGGATTAGATGACTAATGGGTTTGACTTATTTAGTAGAAACTTTCTCGGTCGAAAGTGCTCATAAATTGGAGAATCTTCATATACCTAGGTTGTCACGATTATTAGTTTTCTCAACCAAATTTCGAACAAGAAAATAATGAGCGAAGTGTTACATTTGAACCAAAATCTCGGGATTTGAGAGAAAACAACATTTTGGGGGAAGTGTACCTTCACGAGAAGGAAAGGAAAAGTTGACCAAGTGGTTGGGCTATCACCACCATAGAATTTAAGTTAATCGATTAACGGGTCTCACACACGTATCAAGTGTGGTTTGAGTATAATCACATTTGCAATAGTAATACCGAACACTCGTCATGAATTATAAGTTTTCTTTTTTGCAAAAGTCAAGTAAGAACGGCAAGCTATTTATATTGTGAAGTATGTTACTGCTTATTTTATTAAGTGCATGAATTTTTAGCTAGTTTATTCGAGGACGAATAATAGTTCAAGTTTGGGGTATTTGATAAGTACAATTTTGTACTTATCCTGCTCATAAAAGGGACAATTATGAGTACTCTTAGTTGTTTTCAGCTTAATTGCATGTTGTTTTCTTATTATTTTAGGAAATAATCAAATTCAAGTGTCAATCGACGAAAAAGACGGAAAAGAGCACAAAGAAGAAAAGAGGACTAAATTGAACATACAAAGGGATTTGAAGGACTTAGCAAGCAAATACCAAAGAGAAAACGCAGAAGTCACAAGTTTCAACCATGCGATCGCATGGTTGTCACAAGTCGCGATCGCAAGACCTCAATAAATTAGGCGTAATGTTAATCGGCCATACCATGCGATCGCAAGGAATATGCCCATGCGATCGCAAGGGTATATCGCGGACCCGCTTTCGGCGCTTCACGATTGAATTGCAACTCTACAACTCCAAGATAAAACAACTACCTAAATCACGCTTTGGAGTCTTTAGAAAACATTATAAAAGCCGGATGATAGCCATAACAAGGGAGGATTTTGGAGACAAATTTTGGAAACAAGATACAAGAGGAGAATCGAGGATCGAGGCTCGGGATTGAGGATTCTTCACCGAGTCACGGGTTGTAATTATTTCTTCTTCTTTTTCTTTTTCTTTCACGGATCATGATGAAGTCAATTATTGTTATAATTGACGAAATCATGTCCCATTAATTTACTTTTTCTAGGATGAACGATGAAACCTCATGATTTTAATTAAGTAGAAGTTTTTCTGTTTTAGTAATTAATTGCTTGTGGATTGATTATTCTTTATGCAGTTTTTCTATTATTTTAATGCCTGATCACCATTAGAATATATTGTGATCTATATTGAAGTCGAGAGATTCAATATAGATTAAGCACGTGGTATTGAATAACATAGGGTCCAATAATAGATAGAGATTACTATTATGCTTTATGAAATCTATTTAGGTGTTCTTGAGATTTTAATGCATGTGTTTATGTTCGAAGCTTAATTAGAGATAATGAAGTTCGCATAACATATAGAATTGATTGACCATCGAGAGAGGCTTTCGATTAATTTAGGAACGCTGATTTTCAATCTATGGTAATTATAAGCTAAAACGGTTAAACGGATATTTGATTAAGGAAAGTGTTGGTGGATTCGCAAATCCTAGAGTTAGTAGATCTTGAATTTGTTCTTACCCTTTTTAAAGTTTCTTATTGTTATTTTCAATTTAATTAAATTAGTTAAATTAGTTAAGAATCACACATCAAAATTAAATTTGTGTTTCGTTTTATTGTTAAAATTAGAATATAAATTAATAGGTTAAATTAATATCTAGTCCTCGTGGGTTCGACACTTTATTTTATCACTATATTACTTGTCCACGATCCGTCCACTCATGGGGATATAAATCCAACAACAGAGACAACAACAAAGAGTGACTAATAATTAATTAGTGATGTTGAACACCATATATTAATTATTGGCTAAAGATGCACTTTAAGAAAATTGGTAGAAATCAGTCAATACACACACAAGTGGGATATTTATTTTATTGTATTTAGAGGGCGGTTCAAGCAACTTTGAAGACTTGTGCAAATTTTTTAGGACTTTTCAAGCTTAATAATAAAAACTTAAATGGATGAAATGATTACTAATAGAATTTTTATCGGTAGTTGTCAATGTTCTTACGATCGATGATTTTGATGAAAATAAATATTATAGATTATTTGGATAGAATAACCCATAGCAATATCTCAGTTAATACTGACACACCTTCGTCATCGATTACCAACGATAATGACATCGGTGATATATTTAACTCTAAATTTCTTTGAGTATATCAATACATATTAGTGAGTTCTAGCAAAGAAATTATGGTATTAAAAGGTACACTTGTCTAAAGTCTCCTACGAGGATTTCAGATTTGAAGAAGCCTGATATGTTTCAGCACTTGAATCTTTAGATAGCTGCGTTTCTTGAAGATTTTCTGTAATATTTTCAAGTACTTAACCTTTACCTGAAACTTTTTGTGATTTAAGTCTATTTTGAAAAATTTAAACTGGTTAATAAGCAACTATATATTATTGTCTAGGTGCGTAGAGTAGAATATAATACTAAGTCATGCCTATATTGTTTCTTGGTGAAAATAAATTTGTATATGCATGATAGATTTTCATCCATGTGAAAGTAAGACACATCACTTGTTTTTCTTGATTTCTATGAGTCAAAATTTGTGTATGCAATATATAGTGAGCTATTCTTCGTGTATAATCCTATTGATCTAAATTTCTTTAATAAACTTGGAAATAATTATTTGAATTTTCTTATGTGAAATAAATTTGTCACAAGTTATTTTTGTAAAATTCATCAGTTAAGCTTAATGCATAACAAAAAAACTTTGTAATATCTATAAAAATAGTACGTTCGGTGTACTATTACAAAGTGTAAAGCTTCTTTTTAAGCTAGTTAAGCCTAATTAACTAATTATAGAAAATAAAGGACATATATGTATCGATAAGTTTGAGGTATAACTTTAGTCTAGTATTAGAGACTTTATTCTCTGACGCTAGAAGGTGAAAGCCATCTTACTATAGCAAATATGTACTTCAACATCGCATATATATATCTTTACAATAATATAAGAGCTTTAAATTTTTTACTGTTCATTTTTTCGTCCTACACGCCGTCGTTTTACAATTTCTTTTTACAACTTTAATTTGTTTTATTTTCGACTACTTTTGAGGCTTAGCAAACTTTTATTGACTATTGGAATTAGAATTCAAATTCAGATTCAGATACTGGAGTTCCATCCTTTTACAACTTTCATTTTAATTTGTTTTATTCTCTATTACTTTTCAAGCTTTGGAGCAGATTTTATTCACCATTAGAATTAGAATTCTTGAATTCAGAGTGGAGCTGAGTTTTGAAAGATTGGATCCTACAATTTAGATTTTTAGACACTGTAAGTATTATTACAACAGTTAGAAATTCATTTGCCAACACTAGTATACAAAATGAGTGCGCATTCACGTAGGGAATACTTCATTTGACTACAATTTATCTATTGCTTTTAATAAGAGAAAAAACGAAAAAAAAAAAACCAATTTACAATTCTGGCAATCTCGGCAACCAACTTGGTTGTCGAGTAATATATATATATACACACACGTAATATGTATATATATATATATATATATATATATATATATATATATATATATATATATATATATATATATATATATATATATATATATCACGTAATATGAGGCCAAGTCGTTGAAATCAAGTCTATTGTAGTGAATGATCAAGTCCCCAAGTCATAGCTCATCTCAAATCTTACGACAAAATGAAGTTGAAATTGAGGATTTGAAGCGCCATCTCGAGTTGCCTGTCAAGGTATGGTCTGTTAGTACCGATGATGCATCAAATTCATTGGTAAATCTAAGGACAACAAGGGCTAATGTATCAACAAATGGAGAAATCAAGGTCAATGAAATCCAAGATGAGAATGGTAATATGCATGAATCTGCCAACCATGAAGAAACCCAGATATCAAAATCACATAACTAACATAATTAGGCACTACATTCAAACCAAAAGAGGCCCTCAACATTTTAATAAACAACGTGAAACCCACATCAAGATCCCTCCTTTTAACATACCCGGATATCTTCTATCAAATGTAACATCGGCATAATTCATTAAATTAATGTAACCCATGTAAAACTCACAAGACTATTCAATATATTCACATTACAATCCATGCCAAGCTTCACAACATAACGATGTATTGACCCCCTCAACAAAAGCACGGCGTTGTTACAAGCTTTAATCAAATAAGCATAAATAAAAGGATCATTGTGAAATTGTAAATGGGATTTCTCATTGGAATTTTTTGCATGGGTTAATAGAATTTCTTGGAATAAAGATAGTGCCTTTAATGGGTTGGTATTTGAGGTGTGCCTGATCATGTGATTCCATTTGAGAGAGCAGTTTTTGGGTTCTTGGATTTGGTGGAAAAGGGTGGCTCCATGTGGGAAGGTTGAGGGGTTTGAGAGGTAGAGTTGGAGGAGGGAGAGGAGAGTTGAGCAGCGGTGATGGTGGAGGCCGGTGGTGATGAGTTGAGAGGAGTTGGAGAAGTTGGCGGCAATCAATTGATTGCCGAGATTGATAAACAATATTTTTTTTAAAGGAATAATTGCACAAAAGGTTTCTATTGGATATGCCAACAACTTAAAAAAAAAAATCTTTAATTCACAAAAGGTCCCTATGGATGTATGCTTAAAGCATTATCCAAGGAAGGCAGAGTGAATGATGCAATTGGGCTGTATCACATTATGCATAATGCAGGGAAGGAAAATTTCAGTAAATGAGAGTTATTATAATGCATTTATGAATGTTCTTTGCAAAGAAAGTCTGTATGAGGAAATTAGCAAATTGTTAGTTGATATGGTAAGAAGAGGTTTCAGTCCTGCTGCAGAACTTTCTCAATATATTAATAGACAGTGTGCTGGAGATCAATGAAGAGAGGCAGAAGAGCTCGTGAATGTAATGTTTGATAAAGGGCGTTCTCAGGATTTATTTTCATGTCATTCTTTGGAAACGTTCAAATATTAGTTTTTCATATAGTTAAAATGCCAACCTTGGAAGTTAAACATTTTTTTCTAAAGTTTGAACAAGAAAAAAAATCTTGTTGAGTAAAAAAAATTGGAAAAATTTATCTGATTTTTGTAATCTATGTTTTATTTCATTTTCAGTATCATAAAAGTACAATTGTAAAAATGAAGGATTGTTATCAATGGGTATAATTGAATTTATATAATGATAAACTTGTCATTGAATTCTAAATGTATATATACCTTTGTATGGTTCACCAAAATTTTTTTTTAAGCCCGTTTGACACAATAAATTTTTAAAATAAAAAATAAAAATTGCTCGGAATTTGATTGCCGAGATGGCTTGGCAATCAAGTATTTAACTCTTTTTTTTTTTTTCCCAATTTTTAAAGGAATAATTGCATAAAATGTCCCTATTGTTTTAAAATCGTTGGGATATGCCAACAACTTTAAAAAAAATCTTTAATTTATTTTTCTTATTTTTTTTTTTTTACACTTAATTTTCATTCAATTTTTTACTAATCTTGTTTTTTTATTTTACCTTTTACAAATTATTCTAAATAAATGCTAAAAAATGTTTTCAAATTCCACGGTGGCAAATTGAATGATTTTATTTTTTTTTACACATTTTCATTCAATTTTTTTATTAATCTTTTTTATTTTATCTTAAGCAAATTGAATGTTTTTATTTTTTATAATGTTGCCACATTAAAAAAAAAAAAACTTGGCCAGTAAAATTCTCGGCAATGAATTGTTCATTGCCGAGCAACTCGATCTTAAGCCTATTTTCTTTAACACAATAAAATTTAAAAAAAAAAAAAATTAACAAAGTCATGGCTCGGCAATAAAAAAAAAAAAATTTAAAAGTGGATGGCTCGGCAATCACAGTGTTTAAATAATTTTTTTTATAAGGAATAATTGCACAAAAGGTCCTTATTGTTTTAAAATCGTTGGAATATGTCAACAACTTAAAAAAAATCTTTATTTTTTTTTTCTTTTACACTTAATTTTCATTCAATTTTTTACTAATCTTGTTTTTTTATTTTACCTTTTACAAATTATTCTAAATAAATGCTAAAAAATGCAATTCAAGAATTACAAAATCCACGCTGTCAAATCTTGGTGGCAAATCGAATGATTTTATTCTTTTTACACTTTTCCTTCATTTTTATATGTGCATTGCACGTAGCCAAAACTAGTATATATTCACGTCACGTAATGTATGTGAAAATGTAGTAAAATTTTAGGTTGAAACAATAGGAACCTTTCATACAATTATTCCTAAAATAAAATAAAAAATAAAAATGGGTCAATGTACATGTGAAAAAAAAAAATCAAATTACAATGTTGTCGAGTTACTCAACAACACAAAAAAAAAAAAATCAAATTCAATGTTGTCAAGTAACTCGACAACATTATAAAAATAAAAAAAAAATTCAAATTTGCTTATAAGTTAAAATTAAAAAAAAGATTAATGAAAAAATTGAATGAAAAAGTGTAAAATAAGAACAAATAAAGAAAAATAAACTAAAAAAAAAAAAATTTGTCAAAAAGATTAGAAAAAGACAAAAAAAAATATCAGATGAATTTTTTATAATTTGTCATTGCTCGGCAATGACAAATTACAGTTAATTTTTTTTTTTTAAAACTCACATATATATTACAAAAAAAAAAAAAAAATTGTTTTGGTTACTGTGATTTTTTTTTTTAAAAACCCACACATATGTAATACAAAAACAAAAAAAAAAAAAAAAATTTAATTCGTTCTCATCTTTCAAAGTTACTTATTGTTAAGTTCAATTTACTTAAAATAGTTAAATTAGTTTAGAATCACGAACAAAAATTGAATCTGTGTTTCTTTACATTGTTAAAATTTAGGTTATAAATTAATAGGTTTAAATTGATATCTAGTCCTCGTGGGTTCGACACTTCATTTATCACTTTATTACTTGTAAACGATCCGTCCACTTGCGGGATATAAATCGCACAACAATACGCATAGGGCAACCCATAATAAACCAAAGTGATTTTAAAAATAAACGACTGCAATCTTCCTCATGTGTTAAGTGTATAAGTATGTACTTGTAATCTACAAGCCCAAGTTTAAAATCACTGCAAAATCTAAACTTTTGAAAACTATTTCGTACCTCTGCCATTTTGGGCTTGCGGTGCAAAAACTTTCCATCAAGTGTGAACTTGAATGGTTCAGCAAGAGATGCCTACTCATTAGATGAAATAACCAAGGCAGGCTCACCATGATGTAATTATGGCTCCTTTGCCAAAAACTGGTGACAAGTAGAATCGGGAAAAGACTAAAGGACAGAAGCAAATGACTATCTCATACTCCGGCTTGGTCAAGAGAGCAGATGCATCGATTAGTAACAAGCTGCAACATAAGTCAATTTGCCAATGCATCATCGAGCTTTACGAGGAAAACATGTGGGCCCGAGCAGCAATCGTGAGCTGAAAAAAATTAGGCAAACGGAAGAGGACGAAAAAACCGGCCAAAGTCGTGGCACGTGGCGGCTGATGATGGTGCCGCGTGGCGCGCGAGCCGTGTGAAATGTGTGCTTGCGCCGCTTTCGTGATAGTGCGGCACTTGGTAACCTCTTGGGAAGAGGGTCCATGGTGATCGCCCATGGGTAGAGAACCTGCTTGAAAGTCGCCGGTGACCGCACACTATGTAGGCGCGCGCAAGGCGCGCACCATGTGCTGGCATTGTACGCGGTGCGCCAGCATCAAATGGGTCACGCGCCTGAAGGTTAGGCACACTCGACAATGGAGAAGACGCATGGGTACGTGGCCTGAATAACTTCAAATTGGAATCTCGGCCGCTTGCTAACTTTTCAACCTACATGTGAGGATGAATAACATAGATTTGACAAACGGACATTTTGTAGAGAATGAGAAAGAAAATGAGTAAATGGGGGCCTATCGACTACAATACTTCAAGAGATCGAATTCTTCGTTATGAGAATATGGACTATGAGGCAATATAGGTAATAGTAGAATCGATTGACGAATAAGAATCACTTTTAAGATAAAACGATTCACGAGTTTGAAGATATAAGAAAATAGTACGATGACATGAAGCTCTAGTGCCAACAATGTTGAATGGAAACCTTCAATTTTATTACGATTTATTATGTGTTGAAGTATAATCGATACCCAAAGAGAATGAATAATCCAGATATCAGAAGACGTGCTCTGAATCCGTGTTTTAGAATTTTCACGTCAATGGGATCAAATTTTTGTAAAACGATGAGAATATTGTCGTACAAAGCCTTACGTGGAGAAATATTGACAATCATTATACTGGGATAAAGTAGAAATCAACAGTTGTTCAACCAAATGTTAATAGAAGATACGTTACAAGTTGTTGAAATAATTCAAGGGATAATGACTAGCCAAGATCAATAGAGAAGTACGCAGACAGAAGACCGAAAATGTTAAGAGTATGACGTATCTAAACAAATATTAAAGAGATTGAAAGAATATATAGCTTATCGACTTCTCGAATAACAAAGTTGCTCAAAATCGCAAAAAATAATCAAATACGCTTATAAGATAAGTTATTAAAAAAAAAATCGATGAATCGAATACACAACGTATCCCAATAATATATTTAGATCGAAAAATAATGAATGCACAATATACTCTTATAATAAAAATTTAAGATAAACATGTAATAATTGTGAGTTGGTGTTTAGAATATTGGTAGTACCGTACGGGTGGATGCCAGTAAGATACCTTTGTGGGGTCTGCAGGTGGTGTAGAATCTTGGTCGCTTGTCGGTTAGGTAAGCAGTCATCTTCTTCGTTTGGGTTGGTCCAGGTTGTCAAAGTTAATAATTGGATTACTCAAATAATATTTTTGTATATATTATTAAACTATTTATGATCATATTAAATTATATTTATCTTACAGAATTATTTTAATCTCTTTCTAATTTAGATTATTTAGCAGGTTTTTAAAAATAAAAATTGTTATTTGACTGATATTTTGTTAAAACTTACAAACTCTATTTGTTATCAAGAAAAATTTATTATAAATTGAAAGGGAAAGATTGAATTTTTATATTTTTTTTTCAATCACTTGTTCGTGTAATAACACTTGTCCCATTTTACTTATTCTTCGTTTTCATTTGTACAACATCGCTACAAGAAAATAAAACTTCGTTGATGAATTAATAAAGATATAATATCCTCGATTATATAATTTGTCGAAGATATTTTACGGCAACGATTATCATTAACGGAAATAACCTTTGTGATAGATTTGAGGTAGAATATGTAAAAATATTTTGTTTCTCACTAATTTCAGAAAAATAATAAAGACATAGTGGGTACTAAACAATACAATAAATTATTTAATTAGTTTATTCTTTTACTTTCTTAATTTTATTTATTATTGTCTAGTTCATATTACTGGTTTATTTTCCTTCTTGAGGAGTTCTATTTCCAAAATTAGAAAAACGAATATTATCGATCGAGATTTCACCAATTGAACGAAATTTAAATTTCAAAGACGTAGAAATCTATCGATCAAACCACATTTTTTTAGGTTTTGTAAATTTGATGCACTAATGAATTCCACCATAATTTCATCAAAGAAATCAAAATCAAGAATTGCCTAGTCAATCATGACAGCCAGATCACTCCAAACGAAGGCCACATGTCCAATCAATTTCATATTTGCATGGTGTGGATACGAAATGTACCATATTCTATTATTGGATCTTGTTAATCTCCTTCTGAAAAGGACCCTAATTTAATACAAACTAAATATCTTGTAGGACCAATCATACAAATTAGTTTAAGAAAAACCAAGCAAAAGGCCAAAAATTAAAATTAAAAATGGAAACTCCAAAAAAGAAAAAAAAAAAATGCGGTTTTGGTTTTAAACAGCTTGTACATAAAATAAAAACTAGAAAAAAAAAGGGTGCAAAGACTCGATGGAAGCATTGGTCAACGAAATATGAACTGAAAATCGAACATGCATTGATATACCCCAGAACAATATTGTTACCACGAGACATTAGCGGCCGCTGATTAAATTTGTCTATGAAAAGGGATAAAAAAAAGTAAAAAACAAAAAGATATAGGCTTAGCGTAAATCGATAAACTAAAATAAAAAATAAGAAGAACCAATGAGATAAATCACCCCTGCCTCAATCCAATCGTTACATATATAGATTTAAAATTATTCATTATAGCCACACACACAAAAAATAAAAAATAAAGAAAATGAGATTCAAAGAAAATATATTGATTCCATAATATATAGAAATGTGTTATTTGATCATTTAATCTTTTTATGATAAACGGATTCATTTTGCAAGTTCATTATTGCGGATATAGTTTCTACAAAGGATTGGACTAATAACGTATACAATACCACATACAACAATAAAGAAAATAAAATATATATTTAGTTCATATATAACTAGTCAATATTTAATATCACATATGCATGTCATTTTTTCCTAACTTAAACCAAGAGTCCCTATCTCTGTTGAGCGGCTTATAGTGGGACCTAATGGAGAGTTGGTTGTGAGGTTGTGGTGATAATTCTTCATAATTAAATCAGAGTCTCTCTCGTGCATTTAAGGCCCTCGCCCGCACCCGCGCACGCGATGCATTAATACTTATCCAGCAACTAAAATTGTGTGGTATTCAAAATGTTTTGGTTTTTGACATTGAATAATCAATCTACATTTCCTCGTCATTAACTCTACTATTACATGTCGTTGTCTATGTGTTCATTTATAGAGTTCGTATCAACGTATGCATTCAGTTAGAGCGGTGTGATAAGTGTAGTCGAGTCTCATTTCAGCCAATCGGTCATTTTGAGTGTTAAAGAATAAATCCCACATCAAATAAAGATGTATTAATAAACAACATATAAAGATTTCGACTACTCTTCTTAACAAAGTTGACCTTTTAAGATATAAGCTCGAGTTTTAATAAAGTATCAGACTATTAAGCTCTAACAAGCACTTAGATCCGACAAAGACTCAAACGAGCACACGAATTATAAGATTAGTGTGAGCACAAGATTAGTGTTTCCAAACAATGCCATCTTGGGGTGTGTTAAGAGATAAATCATACATCGAATAGAGATGCATAAGTAAACATCATATAAATGTTTGAATTGCTCCTCTTAACAAGATTAGCCCTTAAAGATGGAACTCAAAGTCTTAATATTAGGGATGGCCAATCAACAAACTTGATGGAAGCAACCGATCAGCCAGAAGGCTAAGAGATGAGGGATAAGAACATAGAGATGTACAAAGTGCACAATTCCTCCCACTAGCTCGTGACTGCTGTGTTTCGTATCTAAATTATTGATCGTTCAAATAGAAAGGACAAAAACACAAGATGACTCTTATAGAAAATTTCTTTTGTTGATCGTTGCCTCTCCTTTTTACTGACCTTGGTAATGCTACAGAGTCAAGAAGTCTTAATGAAGTTAATCTAGGACTCTATGAGATGAGAATAAATTTGTTGAGAGATTAATCAAAATAATTGGGTGTCATGTCACAAAACTAGAGAACTGATCGAGTTAAAATTCAAGTGTATAAATTTATTATAACAATGGCTCTATATATAGGTTTCAATGAGAGTTTTGAATAGAGATCACTATTTTAGAGTAAGTAGGACAACCATATAGATAATTAAATAAGACCAAATAGTCATTCAACATTATCAATTATTCTACAATACTCTCCATTGGATGACTATCTGCACAATGAATGTATTGTTAAAAACCTTGTTTGATAGAAACCAACTACACACACAAAAAAAAAACCCAAAGTAAGGGAAAAAGTGTGCAACTAATTATAAAAAATTAAAGTAATAAAATGCTGCATCATTAAAACTTTGTCAAAAATTCTAATAGGATAGCTTGAGCGAAAGAAAAATACTATAAAGAAATGTATTTATAGCAATAACAATATTAACGACAACATAATGTCGCCACTACTAGTTGTGAGCGATGGCGACAACATTAAAAAATCGTCACTATATTGTATAATTATTTAGCGGCGACATTTGTTGTCTCCATATTTCCCAAGTCGTCCTTAATGTCTTTACGATATAGCAACGACATAATATGTCTTGACTATATAGTTCGTAAATGACGGGAACTATTAGCGCAATTTTTGTCTACATATAAAGACGATAAGTGGCACCGTAATAGAGTTGTAGCCGTAATTCAAAGTCAAACGATACAGTGCCTCCTCATGTTTCACCTCGTAATATGTTTCCAAGATGTATTGAGACGACATATGTTGTCGCTGTAGAGTTGTCAAAATGATAGGAATATTGGCGTCTTTTTCTTATTTGTAGAGACGACTTAATAACTCTATTGAGTCGACATTGTCGCCGCTATAGCATCTCCTATTTCACTTCTTATTCTTCTTCATTCTTCATTACTGTATTTCTGCAAATTCTATAATTCACTGCGACAAAAAAACAGTCATTTTCAGAGATGGATATTCTTTAAAGCGAAGATATTAAATAGTTGGAAAAAGAAATTTTAAAATGTATCGTGGTTACTTTGCAAGGTAATGTGAACCAGAAATTCAATATGTAAGGACAAATAAATTGTGAGACGCATTATTAACATATACAACTGTAAATACTCAAACTAGAATCTATGTCCTAGTAGGACAATCCATTATTATGGAAGTTAGAAAATCTAAGACATGTCTGAAGCGTGTTAAAAAGATCAATTTCAAAGACAAAAGTACCTAAAAGAAAATTTGAGCAAATAATTGAGATGATCATATTAAGGAGGCGACACTCTTAAAGAGACAATAAGACATAATTAATCAATTAAACCCAAAAGAGGTTTATGTACATGAAATTAGTGAAAGTAAAGAGATCTCAATAAATTTGTCACTAAAAATACATGTCTCATAAATAATGCATTCAGAAAACTGCCTCATAATAAAAGATATTTTATATAAAATGATTTAAGACCCAACACATATTTCCAATATTTTTTGAAAAGAAAACCAATTTTGATGGGAGAACTTATAATAAAATGTTGGCTTCATGCATACAAGTTATGATACATATAAATGACATATCTCCAAATAGAAATATGAAACTTTGATCTCATGGTAAATACTTTATGATACCATTCATCATGTTTGGCTAGGCCTATACACTACAAAAAACCGTGGCTTCAGAAACGGATTTTTCGTTACTGAAGCCACGATATCCGTGCCTAATAGTCGCTACCAACGGACTATTTGCAACGGAATTTTTGTTACTATTTTGAGGGTCGCTGAAAATTATCAACGGAATTTTCGTTGGTAATCTTCACAAACGGAATTTCCGTTGGTAAAAGCGTGTGCCATTACCTATGGAATTTCCGTTGGTAATGACCCAACTCTTTACCTACGAAATTTCCATTGGTAATGACACACGTTTTTACCAACGAAATTTCTGTTGGAAACTTTCAACGACTCTCAAAATAGTAACAAAAATGACAAGCACCATTACCAACGAAAATTCCGTAGGTAATGTCCCAAGCCTTTTACCTACGGAAATTACCTACGGAATTTTCGTAGGTAATATTGCAAATTTTTAATAATTAAAAAAATTAATTTTATATACTTGGTGGACCTCCGACCCGATTTGTCAATTATGGGATTGAAACTTGAACGACCAAAGGCCCGATCCAATCCACTAAGCTTTGTCAAGCATTTTTATTATTTATTAATTTAGAATGAATGTAATGTGATTTGAACCTTTAACCTAAGAGTTGTGAAGTTACAACCAAACCATTGGAGACAAATGAATTATTGTAATTGTATTTGTTTTTATAATATATATTAGTTCAACTAGCAACATTTTTTATAATTTCTTATAAAGTAAAAAATAAATATTAGTGAAAAATCAAATTTCACATTGTGTTAACACTTAAATATAAAATATCACATTGCTCGAAATTTTTTTTATAGTTGTACAAACTGTATGAAATGATGATAAACATTATTTGCTTTTACATTTAAACACTAAATGTCCAACTAAAGGGATGTCGTACAATAAGTAAACTACTCCACCTATATTTTCTGCGTCCGGAATTATAGTTTGAATCTTTTTTATTTTTGTAATTGTATATATAACTTCGTTGTAGAAAATTAGAATGTTAAATAAATAAAACTTAATTTACGACTAATCCTTAAGTGATTAACCTTCAATTCCATATAGTTGAATCTTTTCTCATTTTCAAAATTTGATTTAGATTACTCATTAAAAATATGCGGGTAACAAGATTTACTCACCAACATTTTAGTTTTCAAAATTAATTAATATCACCAACGGAATTTCCGTAGGTAATATGATTCACTTTTCACCAACGGAATAAAGGTCGAAATATTTTTTAGTTTTCAAAATTAATTAATATCACCAACGGAATTTTCGTAGGTAATATGATTCACTCTTCTCCAACGGATATTCCGTTGGAGAAAGGTCGAAATATTTTTTAGTTTTCAAAATTAATTAATATCACCAATGATTTTACGTAGGTAATATGATTCATTTTCACCAACGGATATTCCGTTGGTGAAAGGTAATATTTTTTTTTCAAAATTTTAATATCACCAACGGATATTCCGTTGGTATGAAAGGTCAAAACATTTTTGGAGAAAGGTCAAAATATTTTTAGTTAATTAATATCACCAACGAAATTTCCGTAGGTAATATGATTCACTCTTCTTCAACGGATATTCCGTTGGTGAAATGTCGAAATATTTTGTAGTTTTCAAAATTAATTAATATCACAAACGGAATTTTCGTAGGTAATATAATTCACTCTTCACCAACGGATATTCCGTTGGTGAAAGGTCGAAATATTTTTTGGTTTTCAAAATTAATTAATATCACCAACGAAATTTTCGTAGGTAATAAGAATCACTCTTCACCAATGGATATTCCGTTGGTGAAAGGTGAAAATTTGTTGGTAAAAAACTATTACCTTTGCCAACGGAAAAGCCGTTGCTGATTACCGTAGGTGAAAGGTCATCACTTTTACCAACTGATAATCCGTTGCTAATTACCAACGGAAATAATTCGTTGGTAAATTTCCTTTGTCTTTACAGTTGTATGTGTTAATAATGCATCTCACAATTTATTTGTCCTTACATATTGAATTTCTGGTTCACATTACCTTGCAAAGTAACCACGATACATTTTAAAATTTCTTTTTCCAACTATTTAATATCTTCCACTAATGCTAAAAATACATGTCTCATAAATAATGCATTCAGAAAACTGCCTCGTAATAAAAGATATTTTATATAAAATGATTTAAGACCCAACACATATTTCCAATATTTTTTGAAAAGAAAACCAATTTTGATAGAAGAACTTATAATAAAATGTTGGCTTCATGCATACAAGTTATGATACATATAAATGACATGTCTCCAAATAGAAATATGAAACTTTGTTCTCATGGTAAATACTTTATGATACCATTCATCATGTTTGGCTAGGCCTATAAGTAAATCTTCATTATTGAAATCCGTAAAGACATAAAATCTTTGTGTCACATAAGATCAAGAATCGAAAGACACCAATAAGTGAGACAAACTAACTAGATGGATGACATTAGATCGTCCACCATGCAAAGCTTGTAGCTCAGTTAATTTACTTCCACTATAGGAGCTTACTTGGATCTTGGGCATATTCGACTTAATCACTAAACAAATGAGGCAGTTGCCTAAGTCCTCACATTTATAAAAGGCCCCAAAATTTTAAAAAAATGTTTCTTGAGGTAGTTGCCTAAGTCCTCACATTTATAAAAGGCCCCAAAATTTTAGAAAAATGTTTCTGTTATGAATTAGAGGGAATAATAGAATAGAATAGAGAAAAATTGTTTATTTCATTATAATCATGAATCCATATGTATAAGATTTCAAAGACTTGTAAACTAAGTAAGACATATCTAAATGGAGTCCCGTTCTCCTGCCCATAATGGGCAAAAGAATTCTTGTCCACTGCTTACATGGCGAGTCCATTCAGATGCCACTTCAGCAAAAACAAAAACAAAACACTTTACCCACCAACCCCCCAAAACCCCACCCCAACAATCATTTCATCTCTCCCCACTCCTCTTCCTCCCCAAATTTCTTCTTTGGTGCCCTAAATTACCTCCCTCCATTTTAATTGCGAGCGAAAGATTCTCTGTGTTTGTTCTAACAAATGCATGTATAAAACTTTTTCATCTCCTCCATGGAGGGGCATCATCCAACACGAAAACAATCGGATATGACTTCCATCGGGGTTGGACTGTCCTCTTCGACACACCCAATCCTCGGCCCCACCTCCCATATTTCTGTCTTGCAGGTGGCGGCAATTAGCCCCACCACCACCTCTAGTGGTCTAATCGACATGGGTCCACCACCAAAAGATTCCCACACTCATGGGTTCTCTTTCTATGCCCTCAATTTCAGTTTTGATCCGCCGAATTCTTCAATTTTGCTCCGAGAGCCTTCTTTGACTAGTTTGACAATTGAGGCAAATCGACCATCAATTGAAGGTACCCATGCCACCAATCATCAATTCAATTGTAAGTGAAGATATTCCATCATCGGGTGTCGAAAAATTGGACCCGAACCATAAACCAACCACCAAAATGCAACTTCCATCGAATTCTGGCATTACCACAGTCCCAAAACAGTACACGCACCAGCTCATCTAAATCATGGAGTAATTCCAACCTTGCCCCTGAAAGGACATCAAATTCCATCGGAGGACGCGTCCCCACTTGCCACATGTGTGCGGCAGCCAATTCTAACTTTGGTGTGTAGGGCCCATGCGCCTGGTACGGTGACCCAACAGTGTTTTCCTATTGCTCTTGGTCCCTCCTAGCCTCATATTCTGCCACAAGAGGCTCAATCGACCTTGAATTCGGGTAAATTGACTTATGCTTCGGTGGTTACCAATCGTCATAATTTATCGCTAACTGATAGGAGTATGAAGAAGTCATTTGCATCCATTCTTCAGGCTCCACCTGATTCTCCTTGCCACCAATTTGTGGGTAAGGAGCCTTCTCTACATAGGGGTGAACCTTCATTGACAATTTTTGCTGATGAGGAAGCTATTCTTCCCGAGCCTTTCAAGTTTACACTTATAGGCAAATTCTCACATCGTAAGCCCAAAATGGTGGAGATACGAAGTTTGGATTAGTAGGTGATTATAGGTTGGGCTTAATTGATTTTAAGCATATTTTGATTCATTTAAAGCATGAGGATGATTATAGTCGGCTATTTCTTAATCTTTTATGGTATGTTGACGGTTCTCCTATGAGAGTATTGAAATGGACATGTGATTTTAATCCTGAAAATGAGATCCCTATTACTCCTGTGTGGATTTGTTTCTCCCTATTGCTTGTTCATTTATGTGTTAAAGGCTTTTTATTTGCATTGGCTAAAATTGTGGGAGTACCTTTGAGGATTGATAAGCCTACTTCTGATCTGTTGAGGCCTAGTGAAGCCAGGGTATGTCTAGATGTGAATTTAGAGCTTAAGCTCCTGGATAGGGTGTGGATTGACCATGGTGAGGGACGAAGTTTTTGACAGTTAGTGATTTATGAGAATATTCCTCTATTTTGTGCTAAGTGTAGACATATGGGACATGATGTTTCCCATTGTAGAATGGGTCTTCATGTTACACCTGTGACCCCTAGGGTTCCTATTGCTCATATTTTTCGGCCTATGGTAGTTCCGGCTCCTATTGTTAATAGGGCCAGTAAGGGTAAGGGGAAAGAGGTTGTTGTTGAGGTTCCTAGACAATGGGTCCCAATTGTTGGTTCTTCTTCAGTTTTTGCTATACCACCTCCAGTGGTTCATATGGGATCCATCCTTCAGCCTACCCCTGCTATTTCCACTATTGTGGCTTCAAAGCCCTTTCATGATGTTTTTTTTTGGATACAATTTAGATCACATGATATCCGTCCCTCGTGAGTTTCCTATTATTACAAAGCCAGTGCATCCAATTTTTGATATTGATCCACTTGTCAACCCATGCCTTAGTAGTAATGAGAATGTAGAGGCATCGATGCCTTCCGATACTGCTAGTTCTATTCAGCTAGAGGTTCATCTGTCGGGGATTTTTCACAAGAATTCTTCTGATGACTTGGTTGGTTTAGATGAGAAGCAGGAGGCCGATGGTTTTATTGTAGTTCCTATGAAGGAAATTTCAAAAGTCCCGTGCCCGATCAAATCGGTGACTCGTAATCAAACAAGTTCTTCCTCACGTCGCCAGTCTTTTTGATAAGTGTTATCATCTGGAATGTGAGAGGTGTGCGCAGTATTGCTTTATTATTATTATTATTATTTTTACTTTAGCTCTTCTGATTGGAGATCAGGTTTTATTCCCCACTCCCATGTATATTTTATGAGTTATTTATGTAAGGTTGGGGTATCCAAACCCCACATCATTTTCTGGTGGAGGCCTGATAACCACACTGGAGATGTGATGGTGTGTTGACTAAAAGAAAATTCTCTCCCCCCTATTAGTTGCCGGTTCTTCAAACAGTCAAAAAACGGTCAGTGGCAGATTCTTGTTCTTCAAGCTGGACTTCAATAATTGTGACATTTTAGCTTGATATTATAGATCTCAAAGTGGTGACATTTTTTTTACCATGAATAAAGCCCGTTAAAGAACCCTCGTCGCGATATGGGATCGTAAAAGAAGACTATTTTCTTGTCGGGATTACGAGCAGTAAGAGTGATGTTGAAGGTGGAGGTTATGGCAGTGTCGGTGAGGTTGAATTTGGAGAGATAGAGGGAAGAGACGGCGAAGAAGGGGCGGTGGGGTGGTATAGCACCCAGAAGACGGCAACGACTATTGTTGTCCGAGAATGTTGGGTTGGCTTCACCGTTGACGATGGGGATGGTGGTTGCTTCGCCGCCATTCACCGCTGCTTGGCTGAGGGGAGAGAGAGAGAGAGAGAGAGAGAGAGAGAGAGAGAGATGAAATGATTGCTGAGATGTGGTTTTGGGGGGTTGGTGGGTTAAGCGTTTTGTTTTTTGTTTTTTGTTTTTTTTCTTTTTTTTATTGAAGTGGCATCTGACTGGACTCACCACATACGTAGTGGGTGAATTCTCATGCCCACTGTGGGCAGGAGTACGAGACTCTATCTAAACGTGATCATCAATATTATTTTTCATAATTTTACAACAGTCTCCAAATAGTTTTACAATCAGAATCTTCGACTCATATTTTTTGTTCAATAATAATTTTAAGTACTTATTTTTATAAATATAATTTATCGACAGAAATTATGTCACAAAATAAAGTAATAAAAATAAAAAAACAAATATTATTGACATAAAATTCTATAAGTAACGAAATAAATTATCAACAAAAATATCATCTATAAATAAGGTAATAAAAACTTAAAATACTAATGCCAAAATATTTTATCTGTAATGGAAAACAGTTAGAAAAATAATTTATCTAGCATTATTATTGTAAGTAAAAAATAAAAAATAAAAAATATATCTTAAGTTACCGACATAATATTATGTGAGTGACTTTTTAAAAGAATAAAAAATAAAGAAAGAATAAACTTTTATCGCTGACACGACTAACTTTTTTGTCGATGAGCAACCGAAGCATCATCGGTAATTGCTGACGTCATCATTGATGACATTGTTGTCGATAATTGCTAACGGATCGGAAGTGTATTGGTGATAAACAATAATATCCGTGTCGGTAATTCCATCTGAAATGATCAAAAAATACTGATTTTCATCATAATCTCCTAAAATAATACTATCAGCAATCACCGACAAATTTTTTTGTTGTTGATCATTTGCTCTATTTAATTTTTTTTTTTTTTTTTTTATTTATGAAAAGGGCTTGTGTAGAAAATTTTGTCTAAGGCTTCTGAATTGCTAGAGCTGCTTGTGTTCCTATTCTATACGTATTTGCTTCATGTTTTGAACATCTAGCTATTAAGTGTTTTACACGTCTAAAACTTTGTTGAGATTAATTGCAACTTACGTTTGTTGGAGAAACTTTGATCAAGATCAATATTAAAAAGAAAAAGAAAAAGAAAAAGCTCTATGAAATGAGTTTACAACATGATATATGTTGTTTTATGTCAACACATGAAATGCTTGGTGCATTTACATAATGAGATTTTTTTAATTATTTATAATACGTAAAATTATAAATTATATTTATTAACTATGTGTAGAACATATAATTCATAATTTATAATTTAAATAGTTGTCAATCATTGATGAATACAGTAAATATGTAAGATATGTTATCTACTTCACAATTGGATGAGTGGTTTATATTGACCACATAGGTACTAAATAAAAAAATGAGTGATTTGGAATCTGCTGAAAACTTCTTAATAAAATTTATTTTAACGTAAATCTATTGAAGTAATTTATAAATCATTGGTCAACAAAATTATTAATCATGATAATGATACCGTAATGAATCTCATCAACACTTAGTTTTAGTGTATTTTATCTTCTTTCATAATTTTTCCTTTTTTCCCATAAAAAATCTTCACTTCTGTTATGAAACTAGAAAAATAGGGAGAAAAAGAGAAGAAAATAGAGAGGGTCAAAACTAAAGTATGTTTATTTACTATAACAATAACCCTTATTTATAGAATTCCAAAGAGAGTTACAACCTGATTAGAATACATTCTTCTGGAGTAAGTAGATAACTATAGAGACATCTAGATACAACTAAATAGTCATTCATCATTATCTATAATTTTATAACACTCCCCCTTGAATGACTTATTACACAATAACTGGTTCGTTATTTGGCAAAAACCCAATGGGACAAAAATACCAATAGAAAGAAAAAATTATCAAAAATTGGAGTGCTCAAACGCTGACTCATTAAAACCTTGTCAGGAAAACTCAGTGGGACAAAACCTGAGCGAAGAAAAAAGAGTACAACTACTCCAACTGATTTCAATCAATGAAAAAACTCAAAAAAAAACTTGTATCGAGCTATCTATATCTTATGCATCGATGTCTTCAATGTCGCCATCTTGTTAAAATTTGTATAAAACAATTCTGGTGAAATGTGCTCCATGTTATAACCTCCAGCAATATCATCTTCATACACTATCTCTACGGTTGTTGTAATCGAATGATGATAGTCTCGCAATTATATTAAAAATAGATCTTGTTGTTGTTCCCTTCAGGGCTCTCATATACAATTTATAATACATGGGAGTATAACCATATGGTTATGATGAGGGTAAAATATTTTGTAGGGTTATGGACATCCATAACTATAATATTTATACCACTTCCAATTGTATGTCATTTACAGAAAGAATATGCCTCGTTAAAACTTTACTAGAAAAAACCCGGTAGGCCAAAATCCTAGTGAAGGAAAAAGAATACATAATTCTTTTAATACGCCATTAAAATTGTCTCATTGAAAACCTTGCCAGGAAAATCCAATGGGACAAAACCTTGGTCAAGGAAAAGAGTACAACGCGTATTTACTCCCCCTCATTATAATATCACTTTAGATCTGTACTTTAATTGATTAAGTTCTTGAAAAATTGAACTATATGCTTCAGACATATTAAATCCTCCAGAGATTTATATACATAGTTCTATTAATCATGCGAGATGAGTTGGTTATAACAATATTCATAGTATGCATATATGTCATGCATTAACAGGCTAACAAGATATCAACTTGTGATTACTTTACATAAGCCTTTGCGAAATTCATAATGTTAAAAGTTGTGCATTACAAGTTACGACTTTATTTTCTCATTTCTTTTTCGCATAAATATACACCTTTAGGTGCTCGGACTATAGGTCTAGAAACTTCAGGTTTCTCTAGTCAGTTCAATTTACTTGGATTGCATCCTTTTATTTGGCCAATTTATTCTTTGACAGATTTCTTTCAATATCCTCGCTACCTTTCATAATATGAAGCGCTTCTTTATATACAAAAATGTTGTCAACAACATTTATTTTTGAACCCATTTCTTTCTCATAATGACATAACTTAATGAGATCTTTTCGTTTTATTATTTCAGCTAGCTGAACCTCTTCTGAGGTTTTATAATTAGTTATATATATATACTCTCTAAGATTATACACCTCCTCAATATGACCATCTATATAATTGGCTCCATTTTTAATTTGAGAATTTTTTGGAATCAAATGTCACCATGCTTCAGGCGTGTCGTTAATTTACCTGATATAATGTTGATGGATTGTCATTCAAGGACGTTAATATAAATTGGAGCATTTAGAGCTGGTATATGAGATTTGATTTAATCTCTTTGGTCAGTAAATGCATCTGTGTCAATTGTATAACTTACAAATGAGTTATTTGTCCAACTTCTGGTTCATATTATCTTGTGCAAGGATCTAGAAAATATAATATATATCATTTTCATGTATTCTTTCCAGTTACTTAATTTCTCTCCCCTAATGTTGAGGAAACTGTCTTATCAAAATGACATTCGAAAAACCATATTATAAAATATCACCCGTTAGGATTTAAGATATTTTATGATGTTCCATACTAAATATGTATTCTCAACATTTTTTGAAGCCCATCTCAGTGCACTATGGTGGACCGATTGTACATATATTGCACTATCAAAAATCATTAGATGGATAATATTAGGCTTTGACTATAAGCCAACTATAGCGGGGGTAACTTACATGTTGGCATGATGCGTATAAGTGTTTCTGCATATAAAATAGCATTCCCTAGACAAAAATGAGAAGCATTTTGTTCTCAATAGTAATGATTTAGAATTTAATTGGAGGCGTTGAAAAACATTATTGCTAAACTATTTAACATCTTCTCAACTAATATTTATTAAAAGTTTGAGATTTAGACTCACTAGTATTGACAAGAAACATCATCGTCTTGGTTGTATAATTTGAAAATTATGATCATAATTTAAAATTTGAGCAAGTAATCTCTCAAACTTCAAGTTGCGAATAATAACACCATACAATCATCTAGTAGATGTATCTATTAGATACAAATAATATATAGATGGTCAACATGGAGGGTGATGGGGGCCCATAAATCACCTTAAATAATTTTCAGAAATGTAGGGAATTCAGTCCCAATTTTACCTAGTGAAGGTCTACTATTTTATATACAATGAGAACAAGCATCACATGAGAATTCATTATATTGAAAAATCTTCTGGTTTTCAATAGATATACTCATTAATAATTCATATCATATTGATCCGGGATGGTCTAACCACTAATGCCAATCAATAAAATTTTTAGGACATTGAACTTCTAGTTCAATATAGTACTTTTAAGTGTATCAACACTCTAATATTACATAACATTAATATTCTGAAATTGTAAAGTTGTACTTCTTCAAGAGCAACAACACAATATTCTTTTTTTAATATTTTCTATACTTTCTGTTTCTTCAGAAACAATAATATCATTTTCTTTTAAAATATTGATATTCATAATATTATATTTCTTCAGGAGTATTAATACAATATTTGTATAAAATAATATATCTTATAAAATTACGTTCTTCGAGAGCAAGTAATATTCGACTGGAATATTAATATAATGTTGTGCTACTTCATGAACAACAACATATTATTATTTAAAGATTTACTCATCATGAGCAAAATCATACTAGAAGTTAGAACTTTTACAATTATGCTCTTCGAGAGCAAGTACTATGCCAGAATATTAGTGCTTCTTCAGGAGCAACAACAAATAATTTTAAATATATTAAACTTTATAAAAATTTGCTCTTCAGGAACAATAGCTTATTATTAGATCTTATGAATTATGCTCTTATATTTTGCCAGAATATTAAAGTAACGTTGTGCTTCTTCAGGAGCAACAATAAATTATTTTGAAAAATTGAACTGTATAGAAATTCACTCTTCAGGAGTGATATCATAATATTCTTATAAAATATTAAAAGTATAAAATTACGCTCTTCGAGAGCAATAACTTAATAATAAATCTAACAAATTACGCGTGTATTTTATTGAAATATTAATATAATATAAAGTTGTACTTCTTCTGGAAGACCAACAAAATATTATTCTAGAATATTAATTTGTATAAATTGATAAACACAATATTATTTTAAATATTGATATGTTATTATTAACAATATTCGAACAATATCAATACTGAAAAATATATAATCAAAGACGATATCAAATAGAGTACTGACCTTTGTTCATGAACGAAAGTAAAGATCGCTTTGTTAACTCAATTGACTTCATCTCCATATATGCAATTTAAACTTTACTTCTTTTCATGTAGTGATTTCTCTTGAATGAACCGTTGGATCTTAATTGTAGACGTTTGATTTCAAGAACAATAGGTTTTGAACCGTTTTTCCAAATTTCATGATGATCGGACAACGGAGAATTGAGATATCAACATTTGATCTCAGTTGTGCAGATTGTCCAAATTCTACCAACGAATTCAAACTTCATTTATGTTCACACATATATTTCTCAATAATTGACCGTTTGATCTTGATCATAACCGTTGGATTTTAAGAACAGTGAGTTTTGAAGTTACTGTCCAAATTTTACAACGATCGGTACACGAAATATTGAGATATCATAGTTTGATCATAGATGCGCAGGCTGCCCAACTTCTGCGAATTTTCTAAACAAACTCTCGGTTTTCTCTCTATTTTAGATGAGCTCTATCGTGCTGATAACGTGTTATGAAACTAGAAAAATAGAGAGAAAAAGAGAAGAGAATAGAGAGGGTCAAAATTCAAGTCTGTTCATTTACTATAACAATGACCCTTATTTATAGAGTTCCAAAGGGAGTTACAACCTGATTAGAATACATTCTTCTGGAGTTAGTAGATAACTATAGAGACATCTAGATACAACTAAATAGTCATTCATCATTATCTATAATTTTATAACAACTTCTTAGTTTTAGGGTTTTTTACTTTTATTTCCTTCACAAATTACATGATCTCAAAAGGGTTCAAGTTCGGCCACTTTGGCTAAAATGCCGTGTCAAACAAGCTGAATCGAAAAAGTACCTAATTTATACAATTTAAGTTGAGAATGCCACTTTTATAAAAAAAAAATACTTAAATACTCTTATTAATATTAATAGACTAGAGACCTGTTAACTGACCACACTTCTGTTAAGACCAGACCATTAATAGACTAGAGGCGTGTTAACGGACCTGTGGCTTGTTAAACCAAATCTTAACAGACAATGGGTCTCTTAACGTCAGTTTACACATATTAAACTAGTTTTTCAATTAACCCATTTCAAATGAACTCAAATTTACAAAAATTTAAAGCAAAAATCACAATTCATATTCAAATGTATACATATTTTCACGATTTATACCATAAAATCCATAATTTCTACTATAAATTAAACGAAGAAGAAAAACATATATTTTGCAAGAATTTAAATAGGTTAGATTTTAACCTTGAAATAAGATTTCTTACAAAGATGAAATAGGTTGGATTCTAACTTTGAAATGTGTTAAATTCTAACTTGAAAATCTTCTTTTTTTCACCATACAAAAACAGATGAATTTGAAATCATTTGAAATGTAATAAGTAGGAAAGAGAAGGCAATGTTATATTTGATAATTTGTTTAAAAAATAGGTCAACGGCCATTTAGAAAAAAATTCCTGGTCACTCGACCATTTAACACTATTCCCAAATTCAAGTTCATTCAAACCATTACAACAAATATCAATTTCAACGAAAATTTCTCGTTGAAACTCGATTGTTCATCGTTGTTAATCTTCAACGAAAAAATTAATTTTGGCGAGCTTTCATCGAAAATTGTTCATTAAGAAATCTTTCCAACGACAGTATATGTTATTGACAATTATCTACCAAATTGTGTTATGATTGTTTTTCACGACTAAACTATTGGTTATTGAATAGTTTTATTAACAACAATATTTGGTAATAATTTTGTAGTTAGTTCATAAATGCAACAAGAGGGTAGTTTGTTGCAGTATTATTAAGTATCGTCGTTAAAATATACATAAAACAACCGAAATTTATTATGTTTTTTTTCAACGAATTAACTTTTGGTCGTAGAATAATTTATTTACAACGAATTTTTTGTATTAATTTTGTTGTTAAAAATAACAAAAATATGACAAAAATATTTATAGTTAAAAAGATGAAGAAAATTTAATTATGTTCTTGTTAAAGATAAAGATACATTGGTTCATATTGCTCCAACAATAATGCCGGGCAACACGGTCAACTATAAAGTTCATACGAGGGTCCAGAAGATTGTACAAGTAAAAACCACATAACGATCACAAAGTTTTATTCTGTTTCAGAATTTTCCTCCATTTTCTAATGATTACAAAACTTTCTAATATCACTAGGATGTTTTTTTTTTTTTGACAGAGTGAAGAAATTATCTAAATATTTACTGAGAAGAACAAGCATATACAACTTAAATAATAACAAAACATAAAATTGTATAAAAAAATAAAACCAGTACCCACTTGAAGCACACAGACCAACAAATCTTTAATACCCACTTAAATCATATAACAACTAAAATCTTACAAACTTTTTGTAAAAAGTATATCATCCCAAATCAGATTTCGAATAAATTGTAAAAACAAACTTTCAATTGAAGCATTAATAGATAAGAATTGAATTTTTTATAGTTAAAAAAACAAGTCATCAATGCCAAAAGATGTAGTTGAGGCAAGGAATAGAGGATACAGAAATAGATGCAGGGCAAAAGCTGGAGAAGAGGCGGGGGCAAAAGAGCACGAGTAGAGGCATACAAGAATTCTTAGCAGTGTGGGTTAGTGTTGGGTAATTTGGGTGGTTTAATATTAGTGGGTTAATTCAGAGGTTTAATATTAGTTGGGGAATCGTAAAATTGAACTGAATTGTTTGTTTGAATCGTTATTTTGAATTTACGTGGACTCGTCAATGATTCGATTTTCAAACGAACCAAACTGCTTGACTTAGATTTCGATACTTAAAAACCATTTGAAACCGAACTAAAATATTAATAAAATAAATAAATAAATCATACTTGGTATAAAGAAATTTGATCCATCAATATTCATTATTCACTAGACATGTATTCATACTAATATTGTTTGATATAGTTGAACTTTGTTAATAGATATGGTTGAACTTAGTATTGTTTTTATAGCTTTAAACTTGTATTCATATTTCATGCTAATATATTGTAATATGGATGTTTAGAAAGTTTCAATGTAAGTGTTGTGTTGATATTTTAGACCAAAACTTATGTTTAAAGTTGTTTGAAAGATGATAATTTTTATGTCACTACATAAACTATGGACAAACTTTTATTAAAAATCTTCAACATTTTATAAAACAAATGGTAATAATTTTACATTGTAATATAATCTCAACTGACTATTATATTTTAGTTAATAAGTTCAACACATTTTTTGTGCCAAATTATAAAATAAAATTAATATTTTACAACGAGTAAACTTTTGTTAAAACTCTTCATTCGACAAATTTATAAAAGAAAATAATAATTATGGATGTGTCCAATGTGACACATTTGACACGTTGTATCCAAACATTGGATATGTCTGCATACCTAATTCGGTTGATCAATCATTCTCAGAAATAATCAAGCAATAAGCCTCTTCTCCCTCAAACCTTGGTACCACCGGTCAAAATCCTCTCGGCTATATCGGTCTGGGATTGCATATAAAGACTATTGTAACTCAATTCTGAAAGACTCTACGAGCGAGGGATGATCAAAGCTGAAGAAAAATACATTTTATTTTCTCTCTAAGCGACAATTCTAAAGAAGGATGACATAAACGAAGATGAAAACAAAATTTCATCTTGTTTTCTCTTTAAGCGACAACGGGGTGAGCCGCTCCAAGCAGAGAGCGATAGTGAATTCTAAAATTGCTTGCGCTCATCCAAGTCTACGAAGCTTCAAAGAAGCAAAAAAATTAAGAAGTGGCATACAAGTCTACGACACTGCAAAACCTCCATGCAAGCCCTCGGTCACCAAAATGACCTCGTCCTCTCAAAAGGCTACCACAAAGATCAGTACCTAGGCACCGCTAAAGGAAATCAACTAAGCACATGTTTGGTGGTGCTAAAATTATAATTTCAGCTGGTCAAACTGGTCAAACATACTTTTTATCCACACATTTCATAAGACCCACAACTTACAACCCACTTTTTATCCACACATTCACCCACAATTTATAATATAAGCACTTAAAAAATAATTTCAGCAATACCAAATGTACACTAAGCATAATGAAGAAAATTTAGTTGAAGACTTGGAATAACTAGGCCCGGACTTTATATGAAGTCAAGAGGCGGCTGCCTCACCTCCAAAATTTTTTAGGGTACATAAGTATAAAATAATGGGTTCTTTAGATATATAACCTACTTTTAAGATTCGTTATCAAATTTACTGGGCCAATTGAATAACTATAGAAATACTGGATTGTTACTAGAGTTTGTAGATGAATACTAGACTTCGTGTAAGGCCCATTACATGCTGGACATCATTAAAGCCCATAATTGACGCATTGTTACCTAATGTGATAGAGTTGAATCAATTTCATATTATCATCATGGAAGTAGATAGATCCAAAATTCAAACTGAAGAACCTACAAAACGTTATCAAAATCGACAACCAAACATGGTACTTGGAAACTCATGGAGTGAATTTAAGTGAAGATGTTGTTTAATACCATTTTCATGCGAGTTAATCTTTGTTGGAGATCATCAAGAAAGGGGAATAATTCATATATCAAGATCAAAAATATCAGAGATTTGTTCGAGGTAAGCTTTAATATATAATTTTTCGCATCAAATATGGTAATATAATGCATATTTCAAATAATAAAACAACCCGGATGTGAATTATATTGAACATGATATTGTTACCATTTATTAAAAATAACTTATAGGTCTTCTTCTATTTGAAATTGTGTCTTTTTTAAGCTTGATACAATTGTTGAAGAATGCGGTTGATCCAGAATAAAAGAATTACATTACTCCACATTTGCACAATTTATGTGTTCACAATTCGAACTCTCACTAGACGTCTAGATTTATTGTTTGTGTCTTTAGTTGAGTAGTATTTCCAACTAAGCTTGATGTTCTTAATTATATAAGTTACCGATAAACCGCATGTAAATAAGGTGCATAATCTCAGTTTAGAAAGCAGATTTTTATTGTAAAGACAAATTATGGAATCTGTGTGTGTGCATGTGCATTATGTATATGAACTAAAATTACACAATTTGGTAATTTTTATCACGCAATATTTGTTGATATCAGTGTATGCGTTATTGATTAAGTTTATGCTACAGACATGGGGTTTATTAACGTTTTGGTTTATTATGATTGAGTTTGGGATGAATCACATGTATACAAGGACTACTCAGTTGTTGGATTGATTGTCCCATTAGATTACAGTTATGTAAACTTAGTTTATATGATAATGAAAGAGATAAAAAGGTCCAGTCACACTAAGCAATAACATTATAGTACCAAGTTTCAGCAGCCCCATGATAAGTATCTGCAGTGATAGTTCTATTAATTTTTACACAGGGATAAAAAATAATGAATCAGATGAACAAGATTGCTTGCGAAAGAGAAAACTTGATGATTTTAGGTTCTTCACTTTCAGTGCTCGATACATTTGGATTCTGTGATACTATGAATATAGAAAAATATAATTTTGACTTATCAGAAACTTCAATGAAACAGATTGCCAACTATAGAAGAAATGGGTTTGTAAATTAATCAAAATGTGACATGTGGAGAGGAAATCATGGTAGAAACGGGAAGCAATATCATACGTGAACCTAGTATTGAAAGTGTAAAAAAGAATGCGATTTACAAGAATAAAGAGTTGTTAACAACAAGTCTAGTCCTATATGCAATTCATTACCTATTTCAGTTTAAGGTGTACAAATTAGACAAGAATGAGTAAGTATTGAGACGCTTAGATGAGAACTGCAAATGGAGACTTAGGGCTTCGATTATTAGGACGACGACGATGTTCAAAATAAGAGAAACATAAAGAACAGTCACACATGTTCAATGGACATAGTCTGATGAAGTCATAGACAAGCAACCTGTTCTGTGATTGTGAGCTGCATAAAATACAAATTTACATTTGCGAGGACGAGGTGCACACCGGCTGACGTTGTTAGAGACATGATGAAGACTTGTGAGGTATCCATTAGTTACGATAAGACTTGGAGAGCACATAAACGTGCATTAGAGTTGATAAGAGGTGATCCACAAATATCCTACAGTAGGTTGCCAGCTTACCTACATGATCATATACAAGAATTGAAACATATGACATTAACATGTTCTTGTTCAATTTTATTACTTTAGGGGGGGGGGGGTCAATAGAATGATGGAAACATTGCAAGTCTATTATCGTAGTTGATGGTACATTCTTAATGAGTAGTTATGGCGGTACGCTATTTACTTCTTGCACACAAGATGCTAATAATAACATTTTCATACTTGCATTGGGGTGGGAGATTCAGAAAATAATTAATCATGTAAGTAGTTCCTCCTAAGATTGAAAGAAGCTTGTGGTGAACGTGATAGACTCATAATCGTTTCTGATAGGCATGGAAATATCGAAAATACAATAATGAATGTGTACCCATATGCAATGCACGGGGTTTGTTGTTACCATCTATTCCAAAACTTGAAGGAGCGGTTTGGTAAAAATGCTAAATTCATACGGCAACCATTCAACGTAGCAGCATGAGCTTATACCAAATCTGAATTTGAAATATAGATGAGGCTTCTTGACTACATAGATGATCATATATGCAGATATCTGGTTTGTAAAGAAAATATCTTCATTCAAAATCAGTTTTAATTAATTAACTAACGTCGTTGTTAATATAATTTCACTACATTATAGAAATACGTTGGATACCATAAGTGGTCAAGTGCATACATGATAACAAATAGGTTCTCCGCCATGAGAGTCTGTTAATTCGGTAATTCGATCGACAAATAATTTTTCAATTGAGGCATTGTTTGAGTCATTGTGTTGTACGGTGCAAAGGTGGTTTCACAAGAATTCAAATGATGTAAGATCGACATTCACAATACTCAGATCAGGATATGAGAGCATGATGACAGAAAGAACTTGTGAATCAATAAGAATGGAGGTACGTAGAAAATTTTATTCGTTGCTCAATATACAAATTAAATAATTTTGTATGTATATATATTACTAAAAAATTTAGTTACTCTGTGATTTTGAATATGTGTGTTTTTGTTTGTATGAGTGCAAATATATATATTTTAATGTTGTACACTTCTCTTACTTGAGTTTGAATGAAACATGTTATGCCTTCTAGTGAGAGTACGTATCAAGTTAACTATGAAACATCGTCATATCTAGTGAGGATGGATGTGAAAAGTTTCTCTTGTAACCATTTTGAGATAGATGAAATGCAGTGTTCTCATGCAATAGCCGTAATCACTAGAAATAACTTATCAATATATTATTATTGTTCACCTTACTTCAGCAAAGAGTCATAACTCGGGGCGTATATGGGGATAATATATCATCTTGGTCCCGTCCCGAGTCTAAGTGGAATGTACCAAATGATATAGAGAGTGTTATGGTTCGCGTACCTAACTCAAAAAGAAGTTTTGCAAGACCGCACGAAAGGATAATACAGTAAGTTATCGAGGTAAAGAAGACTTCAAGATGTGGACGTTGCTTGGAGTAAGGACACAATAGAACTATTTACAAAAATCCAACTCGGTGTAAATGGACGGCCGATAAGAAAATGAAGGCAGATATAATATCTGAATGCAAGGTATACATTTCAATGTTTAATTAATACACATATTCGTGATTTCTATTTTTATATATTATTTACAACCATTTAGTATTTTCGTATAATAATAAAGTAAAAATATTAATATCCCAAATTGCTTTGATGATCAGAAATCTGAAAGTAATTAGTGTCGTGCACGATTGGATCTGATCTAGCCTATTTCACCAATCAGTCTTAAGTAGGTACATTATCTTTTGTCCTTCAATTACATTGACATTGTGCTTTATGTGAATATATGTAAAAGAACTACATATTGTGTAATCTGATTTTGGTTGTGAGATATGATGGTGTTACCTGTATTGAAATTGATTTCAATGGTCATTCATGTGCACTACTGCTGATACTCAGTTGTAATAACAACGAGTATTAGATTGGAGCAATTATATTGCTACCTACTCATTCTTCACCAGTAGTGTTTTTCTTATTGTTATTTTATTACGATTGAGAGTCAAATTTCATTTTTTATTCTCACCTATTGCCATTGACAATATGTTTTTCTCTCATATGAATCAGGTGGTGCATGTGTGGAAAGTTATGATTTTGAACCTGGTTTATTTCAATATGTTGTTATCAGATTTTGTTCAAGATGAACATGGACGGGAGTATATATAATTGTTCGGTGGCAAGTGTGGCTCGCGTTGAAATTTAGAATACAAAGCTATAAAAAAGCAAGTGGTTGTTGAGGATCCAAATAAAATATTGAAATAGAATTAGATAAATAATTTGAATTGTTTTCACTATAATGAAACGAATGTTGTTAGTTGTTTAAAATTCTGATTTGGATTCAGTTCAAAGCATTATTTTTTGGAATATTAATTATGGAATTGCATGACAATCATTACATCTTCATTTTGAGTTTATTAAATATGTTAGTTGTTTAGAATTATGATGGTTTGAATTCAGTTCAAAGCATTATTTTTTGGAATATTAATTATGGGATTGCAATTATTAAACATGAGTATTATTTATCCTTGAACTACATATGATATAAGCTCTATGTTTCCAGATTTGTTTTCAGCTGTGTGTGTTTTGACTCAATTTGATGTTATGATATAAGCCCTACATTTCTCTGCTTTTGGGGATTTCTTTGGCTCTGATGTTGTGTGGATTAATGACTTTCTTTATTGGGTTTATTTTGATGTCTTGGGGTCTTGGATTAGTTGTGTTTCTTTACTTTGTTGGGGTGGTCTCGAGCCTCTCAATGATTCTTTATAGCTTTGTCAATTGAACAATGGCAAGTACCGTTGTCTCATTAGGTGTAATCAAAACTTTGTTTCAAAGAACAGTCGAATCTTGAAAACAATAACATATTAAATAGATTAACAGTCGAATCATGATAATCAAACTTCGTAATCAATTTGATAATTGGAAAAAGGAAAACTGCAGTCTTGTAATGAATTTGAAGCTTCTGTCAAGAGTAAGAAGAGTTTATATGTCTAAAAAGCTTTGGTGGTTCAATACATACACAGCAGGCGTATTTGGTGGAGGTAAATTCTCCAATCCCTCAAGCTCAATCTTCATAAAATTAGCAACAGTCATAGATGCCCAGATTTTGGCAACAAAGTAATGAGCTTTTCTACGGTATCAATCAAATAAGAACAGCAAAGGATGTTCTATAAGCATCAGTACAAACAAAAATATGGCAGTAAAAGCAGTTGCAGCGGATTGGTGGCTTTTTTTTTGTTGGCTTCATTTTGATGCCTGAGGTCTTGGATTGGTTCTATTTTTTTACTTTGTTGGGGTGGTCTCGAGCCTCTCAATGATCGGAGGCGACATTTTGGGTCATGGATCTGCTACTCATTCGCTAAAAAGTGATCATTTATAGCTTCTTTATAGCTTTGTCAATTGAACATTGACAAGTATCGTCGTCTCATTAGGTATAATCAAAACTTCGTATCGAAGACAACAGATTAACAGTCGAATCATGATAATCAGACTTCGTAATCAACTTGATAATTGGAAAAATGAAAATTGCAGTCTTCCTAATAAATTTGAAGCTTCTGCTGAGAGTGGGAAGAGTATATATGTCTAAAAAGCTTTGGTGGTTCGATACATACACAACAGCCTATTTGGTGGAGGTAAATTCTCCAATCCCTCAAACTCAATCTTCATAGAATGAGCAACAGTCAGAGAGGCCCAAATTTTGGCAACAAGGTAATGAGCTTTTCTACAATATTGATTAAATAACATCACCAAAGAATGCTCTATAAGCATAAGTACAAACAAAAATATGGCAGTAAAAGCAGTTACAACAGATTTCTTTCTAATTTTGGATTGGTGACTTTTTTTATTGGGTTCATTTTGATGCATGGGGTCTTGGATTTGTTATATTTCTTTACTTTGTTGGGGTGGCCTCTCCTCTCAATGATCGGACGCGCCATTTTGTGTCATGGGTCTGCACCTCATTCGCCAAAAAATGATCATTTATAGCTTATTTATAACTTTGTCAATTGAACAATAGCACGTATCACCATCTCATTAGGTATAATCAAAACTTCGTATCAAAGACAACATATTAATAGTCGAATAATGACAACAACATATTAAAGAGATTAAATAGATTGTCATTCAAAACTTCATAATCAAAACTTGGTATCAAAGACAACAAATTAATAACAGTCGAATCATGATAACAACAACAAGACAAATAATTGGAGGCGAACAACAATAGCAAAAAAGGATACCAAATCTTTTGGTATCAGTCTAATTGATCAGTAGTAATTAACCATACAAATAGCTTAATAACAACGGAAGTTTAGCCTAATAATATAATCAAACACTGTAAGCATTTAATATGAATTCCAAAACCACAATATCAACCTCCTTCGATACTGAATAATATTTTAGGACCTGGATGTGATCATGAAAATATTAGGGCAACTAAGCAATGAATTCAACTACATATGAATCCCAAAACCACAATATCATAAGTAATAATAAAAAACCGAGAATTATAGTGCGTACCAAACATGTAATCCGTTAACATAAGCTGTTTGATGACAGAACCCAAAAACAAGGAAAATAAAATGTACACCGACTTCTAATAGAATAACCAAAAGCATCAATCGCAACAAAATTTCGTCAGACAAGAGATACACGTTCGATAAATAACTCCGAGACTTCAATTCATGCTATTAGAACAAAGATGACTACCCATCCAATTGTAGCTCCGACTTCTCAATAGCGAATTTGTATAATTGGACAGCCATATTGTGGCGAGCCACATTTGTATCAAACTTTTTCGGCATATGTTTAATCTTGTACTCAAATATGTACTCCGCGAGCTTGATTACAAATATCACACAGACTCCACTGCATTAATAAGAATAAGATTAGGTAATCAATCCATCAACAAGTATTTAAGATCGGCTGTGATCACTAAACATCAAATGCAGCATTGATTCAAAAAAATATTAAAGTAAACAAGCACAACTATAAAAGAATGATCAGGTATAAGTGAATTATATCATCGATATAGTATGCATATTAACCCATTTGTCTAATGTAGAATTTCCTTCCATAGTCTGTATGAGAGTGGGGATTCAGGAGGTTCAAATTTCAGGACCTTTGATTGACAAATGAGGTGTGGTATGATCGTACGTAACTGATCTATTGTTTCCAACACTACAATGTATCTAATTTTTTGAACGAAGAGTTGTAGACATCCAAGTACCATTTAGGTATATCGAAGTATCCTAAAATCCAATAAGCCTTTTTGTCTATGAAAATTGGAAGAAACACATGATCAACTTCTCCTCAGTTAGAGTCGAACTCAGACTTTTTTCCATTGAGTTATACAAGCAGTGGCGTTTGTTTGGCAATAGCATTGTTATCCTTCATGTATCGGGCATATATGCTTTTGACCTTAAAATCAAAATAGTAATCAGTACAAGTCGCCCTGATCCTGTTAGCACAACTGATTTTCATCTTCATTGTCAAGTAGAAGAACATAACGTCAATGTACTTCCACAGAACAAGATGTGTAAACATATAATTCAATTTTTTCACTAGATTGTATAAGTGATACGTAAGAAAGATTCCCAATTACCATCATGTTTAGTGAAGTCACGACCTGCTTCAGGCTATACCACCTCATTTTTTAGCTAATTTTCATGGGTCCAATGTGCATTGGTGGATGTATCGCAAGATCTTGTTTGTGAATTTTCCTCAACCTTAATATGAATACAAAGAGTTAGGTAACATTGCTGATACATAAACGATTATTAAAAATTGGTAAATAACAACAACTAAACTCACTTGTTACTAGGCCGGAGGCCACCAGTGTTATACCATTTCTCAAAAATTTGAACATCGTGATGATCTGGAGAATCCATGCATGTCTTGTATTCAAATGAAATAGTTGATACATGCAATGGGTGTCGGGTTGTAAGTGAAAACTTCTGACAAATGGAGATTTCAGGCAGGCTGCAAATCTGGTGACCCGCTTCTAGGGTGCAGGTATCTAGGGTGCAGGTATATTGCCTCCCTCAATATGAAATGGGATCGGGATAATTTCCTTAAAAATAAAAAATAAGATTTGATTTTGAAACAACATGACAATAGAATAATCAAGATAGATCCTGACAATATAAATTGAGATTTATATTTCAATTCAAAAGTGTGAACCTGAGGAGATGCTTCCTCAACTTGCATGAGGTATTTTTGTGCTGATTTGTTGATGTGCCTTAAGTCTCCTCAGTGAAAACCATGTCATCGTCCAGCATGTTCAATGATGTTTCTATTTTGGTTTCATTACAAACTGCGTGGTTACATTCTCCGGATTCCCTTCACAACTTTCATTTCTTACTAGTTTGTTCATATGGATATTTATCATCGTCTTGACGTGCCTCTAACTAGTCCATCTCAACCAACTTGCAGGCAACAAAAACAATGTGGGAATATAAATTTGGTGTTAGTCAACTTCAATACAGCTAGCATTAATTATGGGTAAAACAACAAGGAAGCTTATAAATAAGTACCGATGCATTAACATCTTATGTTAATGATTATCAAACTTGATTATGAAATGAAAATTGCATTGAAAACAAATTGGATATCTATTCGGAATTAAATAGGAACTAAAAATCTGAGCTTCATCTTAACATTCGATGCAACAACATCATCAATCTTCTGTATGTAGTTTTCAGTTAATACTGGGCCATCATCTAGTATAATGCAAGGGACGTTAGATTACAAGTCAATCCCTAGATCAAAGCTAGGATCTTCAATCTCACCACTCGTGTTTGGTTATGTGGCCTGATTAAACTACAAAGCAGTGCTGATTGTCTTCTACTACATGGTGTCTTCTTTCCACGAATCTTGCAAAAGAATGAAATTATGTGTAGGTGACCAAAAATGAATAATTTTGATGCATGTGTATATGTATGTTGTTGATTGAATTGTTGATTATTTCTCATTGATATCATCACGATGTACATATCATAAATGATACGCGATGACATACAAAATGAAGAAAGTATAAAATGGGCAAGCTAAATCGATCATTTTTTTTAGGAAAACTAAGACTCGCTGAAGAAGATAGTGAACGTGACAAGACTATGCATCACATATGGAGCATGGAAATGAAATGGATAACAAAGCGAGAAGCATAAAATATTACTGGTGTTGTATCTGATTACTTCGGTCCAGATCCCATCGGTTGATTAACATTAGCTATTGTGCTAATTCTTTCCAGACCATTGGCGATGGTCTTCAAAAAATCAGTAACAAAATTTTGAACAAGCATTTTGAGGTAAAATTGGTCATACACTAACTTCTCGTGCGTGGATTGTAACTCAGTGATACGGCTATTTATAGATTTCTTCGAATAGCTCCATGCCTAGAAATTAAAAACAAATTGCCATGCCCAAATCTGAAGTAACGAAAACAATTATAAACTAATTTGTAAAATGTTATTACAAACCTTCGTCTCCGTTCTTGTAGTGTGACCGCTCTTTTTAGAAAACTTGTTGAAGACTGAACATTCGTATTTGTTTGCTCGTCATTGTTACACAAAGAAAGCTGATGGTCAAGCCATTCATTGAGGGAGTTAACCTTCTGATCAAATAGTGCTACGTGGTTACTTCCATTGGTTAAATCTGCCGGCATATCATCCATGCTAGGATCAACGTCTAGGATCGCTCTCTATAGAAAGACAGACATCAAGAAATCATGAAGGTAAATTAAACATAACGCAAAATATATGAAGTAAAATCAAAGAATAACATGACGATAAATAGTGGACTCTGTGATTTTTTCGTTGTCCGAGACACAGTTACTATGTGAAGCAACAAAGTTATTGTTTTTTATGGTACACGTGGGCCGGGTTAACAAAGGAGATACGAAGTCATCATTGATGTCTTCAACTCGCTGAACGATAATGTCAACATAAATACCAGATGTGTAATGTTGATGCCTCTCCTCACTTGTAGCCTTTATCAGATTAACTCGTAACTGCAAAAATGAAAGATATAAAATTATACGAGTAAGATAATAGAATAAGGGTCGAACAATATGCTATTGGACAAACAAAAATTGGATATTATACAAAAACACTTACATCTGGATGGCTGAAGATATCATTTCCTAAATTCAGCCTCGAACTAAAACTCCATTGGATGTTCGAAGTCCAGTTTAGAATGCGTGGTCAGCGTGAACCAATTTGAGTACGAATCTTACCATCCAATATTGGTAAAGTTTCGTAAGTCCACACTTGGAATGCAATAACAAAACCACTAATCCGGTATACCAAGTAAGGTCTTTCGTCATCCTCAACTATCAGAGACATATTCTTAACACCAGCTTTCAATTATGACAATGTAATCTGAAACAATTCATTTCTCCAAGTGTGTGAATTCATCTCATCGAAATCTACTAATACCATGAGAGAATTCTCAACTGATCCCTTATACGTTGTTGTGAACATGAGATTCATCATCAAAAATAGGATACCGAAATTCGCCACATCCAGATTACAAAGATAAGCATTGTTTGTGGATATGTTGGATAAATGGCTAAGGTACTGGTATTTAATGCTACAATATCTAGAATCAAACTTGTTACATTTGTCTTCCCCAACACATCGTAACCTCGTAATCAAACAAAAATCCTCCATAGTGAAACTTACAAGACTTTCACCAAATTTAAACCACATCTCGTCAGCATTGGGCTGGTTTACTTCCCTCAATAGCACTTGGTGGATTAGTTGGTAATTCACTACAATGACTTGTACATCCATAAAGTGTGAAAAGAAAGTCTCTGAAAATATCATCTTTTGGACATCATTCATCCTCTTCGATAGTAAGCTAAAATATTTTGGGGTTGGAGTATGCACTTACCTTGACAAGTGATCATTTCTCGGGAGATATGAGATATTCTGAGTCTTGGACAAATAAGAAGTTGAGATTTGACAATGTAATGGTAGCAATAACATTTTACAAATGTGAAATAAAATCTAGAATAAAGAGGCTATACATATAAATGCCACGAAATAAAAGCACACTAATAGGCTCAAACGACTCGGTTTATAAGTCACAACCAGTAACAAATAAAAATATAATTTTGAAAAGTAACATGCATAAGTCTCATAGTTTAGTGTCTTAATTTAGACGACTGGCATGAATATCAAAGTTAAGATCATTTTATAACAACTGCACTCAACAATATTATGATATGTACAACATTAACAATTGAAATGTAACAAGAATAATTTATAAGAAGAGATATAACAATTGATTATCGTTACAAAGAATTAAATGATGATATCATGTAATCAAATATAGTATCAAAATTAACACCCGTCGATATCAAGATATCATCAGCGATTAACAAATCAAGGACACATAGTAGGCATATATACGAAGATGAAAGGCCATCTAGTTATTAAATTACACAAATTCTTTTACAAAAATAAATCTGCATACATATCTATTTTGAGTAGAAATTCACTTAAAGGTTTTTCAATTTCGTTACCAACCGCAAGTTTAGTAATATATTTCAGTTTTCCAACATTTGTTGCCATCAACATAGGTAAAGAACATAATTTTTTTTAGGAATCATTTACATCTATGCACAATTTTGTTGCTACAAATATGGTCCACACAACACCAGATCAGTGTCATTGTCATGCATGTGAACACAAAACACAACAAAAACAGATTTTGAAATTTTGTGAATTTACATCACTCGTCAATGGACCATATAACATATGTTCAATTGTTACCAAGCAAAAGATACTAACGATGAATATGACAGACCACCTAGAACTCAAAGAAAAGAAAAAAGTACAAACCAACACACAATCAAACATATTTAATGGTAAACCCACTTAATAAAAAAAATGAGACATTTTTACTGCCAGCATAAAAACAATGAACATAAATGAAGTTCAACCAATTTATTCATACCACAAAAGAAACATCAAGTGCAAATTTATTATAGAGAATTAAAAAAATTAAAAATTGAAGAAAAACTACTCAGGGAATTAACATCGAAAATAAATGAAGATAAAATTTACAATTTCTCCTTCCGTCATCGGAATGCTGAATTTCTTCTTCTTCTTTTTTTTTTTGTTTTAACGACAACTTTATTTTGGACGTGATTTCTCTTTGATGCAGTTGTCATCTGCCTTCTTTTGGTTTACATCTAGATTTCGTATGGCTATGAGTTGAAGCCATCCTCTTTTTATGGAGAGTTACTGAAAAATTGAAGATGGTAACATTCTCGCTGATGATGGTGAAGAATGCGAATGAAAGAAATATTATATTACCAAATTACATTAACATATTGAGTCTCAAATAAAAAGGAGATTTTTGCACCAAAAGGAAGAATGGATTTTCAGATGAATGTACGTAGGGTTTCGTGCCACTAAGAGATTGTGTAATTTGTGTAAAAGACGTAAAACAATAAATGACATGTAAGTGAATTTGGAATACTCATAATTTAATCCTTAATTTCAGTTGAGATAAGATTTGGTCCCTACAAATTAGTTGAAAATGTTACAAATTTAATTAAATCAATAATTGACAGCTATACAATATAATAAAATGGATGATAGTCAAATTGACAAATCAAAAACAAATTCAATTATTTTCAAAAAATAGAAAAAGGAAGATAGAGGACTTAATTTTTACAAAAATAATGTTATGTCTTTTTTTTTTTTTTTGAAAATATTGGTCCAAACTCACATCCAATTAAAAAAACAACCCAATTAAAAACTACCCAATTATCCCATTTTAAACCCACTACTCACATAACCCACCCATTCACATTCGATAAAGTAATAAAAATCACATGTATATCTCTTCGTCCTCTGACACATCAACAATAGCAGATATAGGGACACAATTTGCTTGTAGTTTATCCAATTGACACTATGATTTTGAAGTTACAAAACTCCTTTTAGGTCACAAGAACTTCTTTCAACTTTTGGAGAGTTCTGAGCTTAGCTCTGCAACCTCTCAAAGAAACACAACCACAAGGTCGATGGATGAAGGTGAAGAACACGTGGCAATATATAAAGTCCACAATAATATCCTTTTATTAGGTTCAGACTTAACTATCTAATAAACTACAGTATTGTTAGTATTGTGCTCTAATTTCAACAATTAATGGGTGTATTTACTTCATTTTACTATTAGCAATTATTTCTATTTATTGGCATCTCCACTATATTGTTTATTTAGATTAATGATTATGAATAACGAAGTCCAGAAAATAAATGCGAGTGATAAGTTAATGACAAGGAGTTGTGGTTATCAAATAATATTCTTGAATTATTCCTAGCTGTATGGACTAATGAGACACATATATCATTAGTCCGGATAGGCTAGCATATATTGTATTTCTATCTTTTGAAGAAAGTAGTTGATCTCACAAATTAGAGTGTGGGAACGCTAGAGTGAATAAATAGATGCTTCTTAGTTGAACAAATTCATTGGAGACCCGTCGTAGAGATTCTATGTGGGTGACTATCTCAGTGTTAGTGGATTATGTCTCAATGACGGTTGTGAAGCCGATCTGTAAAAACATGAGATCGTCATATCGCAATGTTCTAAAAAATGTAAATTGTGGCTAGGCATGAAGGCCGAGTTTTAAGCTTTTCGAGCATAGGGGAGGCCTAGGCGAGTTTTTTTAGAACAGACCGAATCGTCATAATTTGATAGTATTGTATGTGAATCTATTTTGGAGTTGCTAATATAACACTAATTGAGTAAAATGACGATGCTAACAATTATTGAGAACTCTTTATAGATCTTTATGACAAAGTTAATAGCTTGGCGCTTAATATTGCAAAGTGACCAACCAAAGTGTCCAAAATTGACAATGATGTCATTAAAACTTTAGAAATTAAGGTAGAGATGGAGCGCTACAACTATCCATACCTTCGACGGCTTTGAGCCACGAAGCCATTGATTGAATGAAACGCCCTAAACATGCATTAATCATCAAAAGAACCAAACAAGGAAAAAAAAAACCAAAACAAAGTTTTATTATCACGTAGTCTTGACGACTTTTTCAATAATATATTGAGAGTATATTTGGTAAATATTTTTGTAGATTATAAACAGTGAGGTCTACAAAATGTGTTGATAAAAATGTTGTTTGACCAACTTATAAATTCTTATAAGTTAGAGATGGCAAAAGGGCGTCGGCTCGGCCCTTCAGAGTTCGACCCGTGAGTGGCCCGGGCCCGTCCAAGAACAGGCCCGGACCACGGCCAGATCACGAAATAAAACATGGACTGAGCTTGGCTCGGCCCGTGGATCCAGCTCGTGGGCCAGTACATGAACCTGACCTGTGGTCTGTGGTCCAAATGGGACCAAAGTTGCAATTAGCAACGGTCAAAAATATGACCGTTGTCGTTGCAAATTGGTCCCCCAATTTATTTTTATTTTTTTTCCAATGATTATAATTTTTTTTCCTATAAATACCCCATAAACTTTCTATATTCTTTAGTAATTCACAAATCTCTCAACTTACATTCATACAACAATCTGAAACAATTATATTGTCAATATAAGCTCTTTTATTGTACAATTTATTATTGAATTTCTACATTTCTAATCTTCTACATTCCTATAATTTTATTTATATACATTCTAGTATTCTACATTCTTCATTTCTAGTATCTACAATTCTTCATAGATCGATACAATTTTCAAGAAAGTGCCGAGTCTGTCGAAAACTAAATTCAAGATAATTTTAGTGGTTTAAATAATGTTTCAATTCCTGAATTTAGAGTTGATTTTAGGGTTGGGAACACTGATTCAAATATCGATTTAGATGATATCGACGAAGAGTTAGAAACGACCAACACTACTCAATCGACTACTAAACGAAGAGCCGCAAAACAAAAGGCTCGGTGTTGAGATCATTTCAAGTTAGTACAGATCGGTGCAAGCACAGATGGGCAACTAATCTTCAAGGTAGTTTGTAAATATTATAAACAACAGTTTACATGACAAAAAAGTGGTGGAACGAGCCATCTAAACCGACATTTTTCTAAGTGTATGCAAAAATACGGAGGAGTTGATACCAACCAAGCTCTACTACAGTTCGGATCTCCGGGTGAATCTACTAGTTCTTCTCCCAATCTTAACAATTGGATTTATTCACAAGACTCTATGCGACGGAAATGTATGCATCAGTTGGTGGCCAATGGTGAGTTCCCGCTTAATATAGTGGAAAGCCTTCACTTCACACGGCTTGTACAAAGGTATCTTCAACCAAGGTATTTGTCATTTGCTAGAAACACTATTTGTTCTGATACTATTGCTGCATCTAATAAAATGAAACAAAATATAAAAAATGATTTAAGTAAATATGCTGGTGTTGTATCATTCACTTCGGATTTATGGTCCGGTCTAAATCATAAAAGATATATTGCGGCTACTTTACATTATATTGATAAACTATGGATTATGCATAAAAGAATAATTGTTTTTAAAGTAATTGATTACCTTCATAATGGCATAAAATTTTTAATTATTTAATGGCAATTATTAGAAAATTTAATTACGAATCTAGAATTCGTAGTATCACAATTTACAATGCTCCGCCTAACAATATTGTAACAGAAAAATTAATTGAAGAATTACATTTGGATTTCGGTGGAATTTTGTTTTATGTTAGATGTGTATGCCATATTTTTAATTTAATTATCCAATATGGTATATAGGCCCACAATTAGAAAACATTAGGTATGCCTTAAACTATATTACCACTTCACCTACTAGAAAACAAGTATTTGATGAATTATGCGTAGAAAATTCTCTTCCAACAAAATATATATGTACAGACATACGTAATAGGCGGAACTCAACTTATTTGATGCTTGAATCATGTGAAGGTTATGAACATTACGTAAATGTTTATTATAATGGCCGACATTCACATGATCCATAATACGATTTACAACCATATGATTGGCAAATTGCATTTCATGTTCGAAAATTTTACGATGCCACAAATGCATGTGGTGGTGTATACTACCCTACTAGTCCATTAGTTTTAAATTATTTTTATTTTATTACAAATAATTTTAATAGATATAAGACGTATGCAATTTTTTCTGATATTGTTGAAACAATGAAAATGAAGTTTAGAAAATATTGAGAAGACCTGCCTATGTTGTTCCCGTTAGCGTCAAGTATGGACCATAGAATAAATTTACAAGGTACTAAACATACTATTTCTGAAATTTCTAATAATTTAAGTTATGGTAATTCATTAACTTACGGTAATTTAGAAAAAATATTATGTGAAATGTACAAATTTTATGAGGAAAAAACCGATAGGAATGTTAGAAGACCTCCTGCACCAAACCATTATTATTCTTCTTCTTCTTCAAATAACCCTAATCCTTATGATTATTGGAGTTTCCTTATATTTAAGGGAACTCAAAACCCTATTTCTTCTTCTTCGTCTTCTTCGTTTTTCCGTGTCACAAATGTATAAACTAATATTAGAGATGTACGATTAGAGTTAGCTAGATATTTTAGTCATGACATGCTTAATCTGTTAGATGAAGATGAGAGGAATAATTTCGATATATTTAGGTGATTGAAACAAAACGAGCGTCAATACACAATTGTTTCTATTATAGCACGTGATCTACTAACACCTCTGGTATCAACTATAGCATCGGAGTTTGTTTTTAGTACAAGTAGTAGGATTTTTAATAATTTGAGGTCAAGACTTAAACCAGACATATTAGAGAGTTTAATGTGTTTAAAAGATTGAGAGAATGCAGAACTTCAAATCCAAGATAAAGTAAGTTTGATATTAGCCGAAGAGATGAACGAACTGAATATAATGTAAATATATTTTGATTTCATTTTTATTCATTTTAACTTTTAAGAGTTGATATTTAAATTTACAAAAAATTGTAAACATAACAACTTGTTCGTGTACAAATTTAACTCCGTCTACACTAATAATAGCCGGTACCAAGCCCAGAAAAAGGAGGAGAGTTTGAATTTTAAATTTTATCTTAACTTATTTCTTATTTTTTAAAAAATAAATAAATATTGAATTTCACATGGGTTCGCGGACCGGCCCGTGTGGCCCGCGGACCACGGGTCAGTCCGAACCTAGTTGTTTGGGATGGCTCGGCCCGTATATTCACGGGTCGAGCTGGCCCAACTCGACCCATTGCCATATCTATTATAAGTACACACAAACATACTCTGAATCTGATCACGTAAATTTTAATTTTGCACAAGGATTATTAAAGTAATTAATTTAATCATTAGTAAACAATCCCATTCGTCTTAATTTCAAGTAAATAAAGTATCTTACTTAATGACTCGAGTTATTCAAGACATCAATACTTCGTTTTAGAGAATATCATCTTGTTCTACATTTAATTTTAGCATATTTCATCATTTTTTTGACTGAGGTACATATTCTTAAATATATTGGGGTTCGCAATATTCTGCAATAGCACAAAGAAGCAAAAGAGATCCATGACTTAGAAGACATAATCAAGTATTCCTAAGTATAAAAAAACAAAAAAAAAACAAAAAATAAGTATTTCCTTACATTCCTAAGGTACCAAAATAAAGAAGAAAATGTTGGAAAATAAGTAAAATGAATGAAAAAATTAAAGCTTTCAATTTTGAGACTTTCCATCTTCTCAACCTTTCAATTTTGTAACTTTTGTAACTCTTGTTTTAATGGTTGAATTGGAATTAGAAGGTCATTCTTATGCCTATATAAACAAGTCATTTTTCCTCATTTCAACACAACAATTCAAACATTTTTTCTCTCTTCCTTTATGTTCCTCCAAGTTTTCTTTTAGAAGTGATAAAGTTCGGACAGTAGGTCGGTTCGCTGGTACAACCAGTTCTACCGTTGTATCTTGGGAGAGAGACGTTCATAACCTACTGTAGAGGGGCGACGAACTGCTTTTAAGAAAACCTGTGCATGAGAGGCCTCGGTTTGCACTTTCTTCTTCAATTTTAATTCTGCAATTTTCTTAATTTTTGTTTCTTGTTCATGTAATATGAAGTTTCTCTTTTTTATTTCAAAAGGTGAATAACAATCTTAAAACATATCCTTGATAAACTTATATTACATGTAAAACAGTGAATTACATACGTATGAAACTAGTTGATTTATAAAGCTGAGTGAATTACATACGTATGAAACTAGTTTGGTTGGAGTTTTCTTGATTTGTGTATTCACAAAATTGGAAGGCTTTGTCAAAAGGACCTAAACTGTCTAAGGAGAGCTTGGCATTTAAGTGGTCCAATTGTGACCCCCTCTCCTCACCTGGAATCCTTTTAGTTGCGTGTTATTCAAATCAACAAGACAAAAAGAAATTGGTTAACATTTGTTTTCTAGGATTAGATTTTCCATAATTTCATAAATGCAAGTGTAACTAAACTGAAAAACAGATTTATTTATTCTGTTTATTTTAAAAGTGGAACTAAAATTATTCTCTTGTTTTAGAAAATGACAACTGATCCAATTACTCAAGTTGTGGCTACTGAAAACCAAAACCAAGTCCATCTGTGAACCAGACTATAGCACAAGTGCCAAGTTTTGCTGTGACCCAAACTATGGCTCCAACTGGTCATGTAACTGTTCTAGTTAATCATGGAGAAAAATCGGAGAATTTCAATGGATTGAATTTCAAAGGGTGGCATCAGAAAATGCTATTTTATCTTACCACCTTGAATCTTGCGAGATTCTTGACTGAAGATGCTCCAAAACTCAAACAGGGAGAGGGAGACATACAAGCTGTCAGCGCTGTTGAAGCTTGGAAACATTCTGATTTCCTATGCCGGAATTATGTCATGAATGGCTTGGCAGATTCACTATACAACGTGTATAGTACAATGAAAACGACGAAAGAATTGTAGGAGTCTCTAGACCGCAAATATAAAACTGAAGATGCGGGGGCTAAGAAATTTATTATTGGCCGCTTCCTGGATTATAAAATGGTGGACACAAAAACTGTAATCAGTCAAAGTACAAGAACTTCAAGTAATCTTGCACGAGATTCATGCCGAGGGAATGGTTTTAAGTGAAACTTTCCAAGTGGCAGCTTGAAAAGCTGCCTCTGGCTTTACCTGAAGCACAAGTGAAATGAAATGAACATTGAAGAACTGATTGTTCGACTTCGAATTGAAGAAGACAACAAAAGTTCAGAAAAGAAGGGGTTCAATCCTCCAATGGCCAAAGCTAACATTGTAGAGCATGGTTAAAGTTCTAAGACGAACAAAAACAAGTTTGGAAAAGGGCCAAAGATGGGACCGAAAGGAGGTGTGTCCAAGAAGAAATTTCTTGAAAAATGCTACAACTGTGACAGAGTAGGTCACAGATTGTTGGAGTGCAGGTTACCGAAGAGGAAGAACAAGAAAGAAGCCAATATAGTTGATGACATCACTCATGATGTGTCTGAAATGAACATTGCTGCTGTCATTTCTAAAGTGAATCTAGTGGGATCAAATCCAAGAGAATGATGGATTGACATTGGTGCTCCCAACATGTTTGCTCCGACAAGGAGATGTTTAGTGGTTTTGAAGAAACAGATGGAGAAAAGCTATATATGGAAAATTCAACAACCTCTGAAATCAAGGGCAATGGAAAAGTGGTTCTAAAGATGACGTCTGGGAAAGAGCTGACTCTAAACAACGTGCTCTATGTGCCAGAGATTCGCAAGAATTTGGTATCCGCTCGCTGTTGAACAAGCATGGATTTCGTATGGTGTTTGAGTCCAGACAAAGTTATTTTGTCTAAGTCTGGAATGTTTGTAGGAAAGGGTTATGTAAATGATGGGCTCTTTAAGCTCAATGTTATGGCTATTAAGCCAAAAATGAATAAAATGAAAAACTCTTCCGTTTACTTGCTTGAGTCTTCCAATTTGTGGTATGGTAGACTAGGACATGTTAATTATGACACTTTGTGTAGACTAATTAACTTGAATTGCATACCTACATTCCAAATTGATAATAAACATAAGTGTGAAAATTGTGTTGAGGCAAAAATGACAAGGTCATCATTTCAATCTGTTGAAAGAAAAAATGAACCACTTGATTTAATTAACACCGATATATGTGATTTAAAATCTTTACAAACAAGAGGAGGCAACAAATATTTTATTACTTTTATTGACGATAGCACAAAATATTGTTTTGTGTATTTGCTTAAAAGTAAAGACGAAGCTATAGAGAAATTTGCTCTCTATAAGAATGAAATTGAAAATCAACTCAACAAAAAGATCAAAGTGTTGAGAAGTGATAGAGGTGGTGAATATGAATCACCATTTGCTGAATTCTGTGCACAACACGGAATTAAACATGAAACAAAAGCACCTTATTCACCTCAACAAAATGGTGTTGCATAACGAAAAAATAGAATATTGAAAGAAATGATGAATGCAATGTTGTTAAGTTCTGGATTACCTCAGAACATGTGGGGAGAAGCTGTGTTATCAGCTAATTACCTTTTAAATAAGGTGCCCCGGAAGAAAGAAGATAAGAGCCCCTACGAGTTATTGAAAGGAAGAAAACATTCCTACAAATACTTACGAGTGTGGGGGTGTTTTGCCAAAGTGGCGGTACCTACACCAAAGAAGGTGAAAATAGGACCAAAAACTGTTGATTGCATATTTATCGGATATGCACATAACAGTAGTGCTTATCGATTTCTTGTATTTGATTCAAAAATTTCTGATATACACAAAAACACAATAATAGAATCGAGAAATGCATCATTCTTTGAACATGTATTTTCATACAAGTCCAAAGAAGAAGCGAGCTCTTCTAAACGGACATATGAGACTATGATTGAGAATAGTCAGGACCAAGAAGTAGAAGATGAAGTTGAGATTGAACCAAGGCATAGCAAACGAGAAAGGATATAAAAATCTTATGGTCCTGATTTTGACTTATTTGCTAAAAACTAAACCTCAAAGCTTCAAAGAAGCTATAAACTCTTCAGAAAGACCTCAATGGAAAGAGGCAATTAAAAGTGAGATAGATTCTATTCTACAAAACCATACATGGGAGTTAGTGGATCTTCCTCCAGGAAGCAAACCACTGGGCTACAAATGGATTTTCAATAAGAAAATGAAAGCAGATGAAACAATCAAAAGTATAAGGCAAGGCTTGTTATAAAAGGATACAAACAACGAGAATTCTTTGATTACTTTGATACATATTCTCCAGTAACGAGAATAATATCCATTAGGATGATACTTGCAATTGCAGCTTTGCAGAATCTCGAAGTATATCAAATGGATGTGAAAACTGCCTTTCTAAATAGAAATTTAGATGAAGAAATCTATATGAAACAACCAGAGGGTTTTTCGCTCCAGGGCAAAAAAACAAAATCTGTAAATTGGTGAAGTCATTGTATGGCTTGAAATAAGCTCTAAAACAATGGCATGAAAAGTTTGATGATGTCATGATTGAATGTGGATTTAAAATCAACGAGTGCGATAAATGCGTTTATATGAAAGACACTGAAAATGGCTATGTCATTTTATGTCTTTACGTTAATGACATGCTTATTGTTGGAAGCAACGATAAGATGATTAAATTTACTAAAGACATGTTAAATTCAAGATTTGACATGAAAGATATGAGTTTAGCAGATATGATACTTGAAATTATAATTTCAAGAATATCATAGAGAATTGTCCTAAGTCAATCACACTATGTGGACAAAATTATTGATAAATTTAAAAAGATGATTCTGGCATGGCTAAAACACCGATAGATACCAGTCTGCATCTATCAAAGAACAGAGACGAGAGTATCTCTCAAGTAGAATACTCTAGAATTATTGGAAGTCTGATGTACTTAATGAGTTGTACAAGACCAGACATAGCCTACACAGTTAGCAAACTGAGTAGATACACGAGTAATCCAGGAGCTGACCACTGGAAATGAATAATAAGAATACTAAGATATTTGAGATATACTCATGATTATGGATTGCACTATACTAAATATCTGACAGTTATTGAAGGATACAGTGACACTAACTAGATATCTAATATAAAAGACTCAAAGTTTACAAGTGGATTTGTGTTCACACTGGGAGGTGCAGCTATATCATGGAAATCTTCTAAACAGACGGTTATAGCCAGATCCACTATGGAATCTAAGTTCATAGCTTTAGATAAGTGTGGTGAGAAGGCTGAGTGGTTACGTCACTTCCTAGAGGATATACCTAGATGGTCAAAGCCTGTGCCAGCAATTTGCATACATTGTGATAGTCAATCTGCAATTGGTAGGGCACAGAATAACATGTATAATGATAAGTCTAGACACATACGTCGTAGACATAATACTATAAGACAACTACTTTCAACTGGAGTTATCTCTATTGACTATGTGAAGTCAAAGGATAATATTGCGGATCCGCTAACTAAAGGTTTGACTAGAGAGTTAGTTGAAAAGTCGTCGAAAGGAATGGGACTTAAGCCTTTGAAAGAATAAGTTAATACAATGAAAACCTAACCTAGTTGACTGGAGATCCTAAGATCGAGGTTCAAAGGGACAACCTAATTGTAAATACTTAATTAGATCACTGTGGGAGTTCTCTCCTACCCATTCTTATGATTAAATAGTGATACCCGTAGAGGAAAGGAAAAGCAATAGGCTTTTAATGATTTTTACGCGCGGAGTAGAGCGGGCTACTCTTAATAAGAAATCACCTATGTGAGAGAGAAGTGGGGTCGCTTCTAAGATAATTGTGTGAGGCGCAATTCTTAAAAACTCTCGCAGAACCAGGCATATGTTCACGGCCATAAATGAACATAACAATGAAAACTGAACTATGTCAGGAAGAATTCTGTGTGAAGTATATCATCGTTTACACAAAAGGCAGAACAGTTCAAGGATATCGCGTCTACTGATTAGCTAGTAAAGTAAATATGCTTTCATAAGGAAATGTTCAAAGGGTAACACCTACCTATCCTATGCAGGATTTGGACGTTGAACTTTATCATCTAGTCTTTCGTGTCTCTTTCAATTTTTGATTCATGTGGGGGATTGTTGAAAAATAAGTAAAATAAATGAAAAAATTAAAGCTTTCAATTTTGAGACTTTCCATCTTCTCAACCTTTCAATTTTGTAACTTTTGTAACTCTTGTTTTAATGGTTGAATTGAAATTGGAAGGTTATTCTTATGCCTATATAAACAAGTCATTTTTCCTCATTTCAACACAACAATTCAAGCATTTTTCTCTCTTCCTTTCTGTTCCTCCAAGTTTTCTTTTATAGTTGATAAAGTTAGGGCAGTAGGTCAGTTCGCTGGTATAACCAGTTCTACCGTTGTATCTTGGGAAACAGACGTTCATAACCTACGGTAGGGGACGAATCTGTTTTAATGAAACTGTACACGTAGAGCCTCGGTTTGCACTTTCTTCTTCAATCTTAATTCTGCAATTTTCTTAATTTTTGTTTCTTGTTCATGTAATATGAAGTTTCTCTTTTTTATTTTAAAAGGTGAATAACAGAAAAATCTACAAAAAGAAAAGAAAGGAGAAAATAAACAAAGTCACAATAAAAGAATTTAAAACATATATATATGAAGCTTGCTTGAAGTAAGCAGTATCACTTTTTATAATTTAGGGTTTAGGGTGGTAGACAAGTTTCGGTACCCAGTTCCAGTGTTTCTTTTTTCAAAGATTTTTCTAATTATTTAAAACCCGATATTTAACATTTATATTTTGAATTTATCTATTGAGATTCATTTGTCCTCGATTTTTGATAAAGTGGGAAATGGGAATAGTAGGGTAGACTTAGAGCATGTTTGGCTAAGCTTAAATAACATAATATAACTTTTTTAGTAAGTAAAGGCAAAAAATAAGTTTTAAATTAAAAATATATTTTTAAAAATTTCAAATACGTGCCTGATAAAAAAAAAAAAAAGTATATAAAAATAACTTTTAAACTCAGCCAAAAATAATTAAGAATGATCATCTAATTTTGTTTTCTTATTATGTACGAGTCTATAATTTTCTTATGAAAGGCTAGCACTAGTACTTTTACTAACAATACTCCCAAAAATAATGCTAAAACAAAAATCTACAAATGTGTTCACAATTGTTTTCCATTTAATGCTATTTATGAAAGTTGGCCAATTTCATTTCCTAAGTTACGTAAATGACCTTACAACTTGTTGATGGGCTCAAACTGAGAATAATTCATTATCCCTAATAGGCACTAATAGAGATGGCAAAAAGGGATTTGGGCTCCTCGAACGATGGACCCAGTTCCAAACTGGGCCGTAAAATGACACACGGGCTAAGCCAGGCTCGACCCGTGGACCACGGACTTGGCCCGTGTTCCGTGGTCCAAATGAGACCAAATTGGTCCTTAGCTTTAAGTTGGGGACCAAAAATTGCAATTAACAATTATATTTCCATATTTTTTATTTTTTCTAACTTTACAAAAAAAAAAAATTGAATTTCACGTGGGTCCGCGGCTCGGCCCGTGTGGCCCGCGGACCACAGACCGATCCGAACCCATTTTTTTTTAAACAAGCCGAGCCTAAGTTCGGCCAGTGACAAGGGCCGAGCCGGACCTATAGGCACGAGTCGAGCCGTCTCAACCCGATCCATTGCCATACCTAGGCACTAATAGACTCAAATAGGTTACTCAAACCCAGGTTTGAACCAGGCTAGTCTTGACGAAAATAGGGATAGCAAATGGGTCGGCTTCTCATACGCCATCCCTCTAGGATTTTCAGGAGACGGGTGGAGACCTAACAAACGGAAATTAAAATATTTTTATTTTGTGCCTTATTTATTTATTTATTTTTAAATGTAATTTAAAGTTAAAAATAAAAATAAAATAAAAAATATGAGTCGGACAAGTTCAAAGTGAGAAACCATGTTCTGCATCTCGACTCAATTACCTGATGGGACGGTGCAACATAGAGTGGGACCGGTCGAGATATTTACCATTGCTAGCCGTAAGAGTATCTACAACAGCTTATGTATATTTAAAGAACATCTTTAGTATTTTAAAGAACAATTTTTTTTAAACATTCCAATAACCTCTTTATTTCTATATTCTTTATTTTATTTTTTTTAAAAAGTATTTAATATATTTTCATTTCTTTTCTTTTTTATCATATATTTTTCTCCTATTTGTATATATTATTTAATTAAATCCAACGTATTGAAAATTGAAATTATTTTAATAATAAATTCTTTAAATTAAAATGTTAAAATAGAGAATGTGTTGGAGTATAATTTTAAGTGGTTGTTTAAATTAAAAAATAATTTATGTATAAAGAGATGTTTATCTTGGTAGTATTTTGACTACCCTACACCCTATAACATCCTAATATTTCCTCATTCTTCGCTCCATTGCTTGTAATTTACATAGCCCCCTCCTAACTAACGACTGTCAACCGATCTGTTATTTCCAGCGATCCGAAAACAAATTCTTACTGAAATTTTTTCAATCATTCTCATGTTTTTCTTAAAAATTGTTCATAAAAAATTAATTTGTTGACACAAAATAACACATCACGTTGCAAAATCAGTTGCATTCGGTCCTTTTTATGATCAAAGGTTAGGGCATTTCTGTTGATTCATTTAATCAATGGCTTCGTGGCTCAAAGCCGCCGAAGGTACGATTCTTACAGCTCCATCTCTAATTTCTGATATTTTTGAGTGGATGGATTTGCGTTTTTGCTGGATGTATATTCTGATCTTAATTGTACATTTCGGTTGATGCAAGTAATTAAACGCCAATGTTGGTCTGTGTTCTAATACCTCAGTTCAAAGCTATAGATACTGGACTAAGAATGATCATATAGGGAAACACTTTGTGCATTATGTAAAGAATTGGTGGCATGTGTGTTGGCAGTCTCTGTTCGGTTGTAGTTTCCATCGTTAACTTTTATATTCCATGATTTAATTGGCTATTGGAGAAGGGGTCCATGCTAAGTTATATGTACCTTTGTGATTTGTGATTATGTCGTGCCAGATTTATTTGACGTAGTAGATCGAAGAGCCAAGCTTGTAGTTGGTGAGAAATCAGATGAACTGCTTAATGTTCAGACCCCAGGTATTGTTCTGAGGTCCTCTGTTACGATTCTTTTTTCTTTCTTCTCTTTTTCATTTTTTTTTTTGGGGTGGGGGGAATTAATGCACAAGACCCCATCTTTGTAAGTTCTCATATTAAAAGTTAGCACTTTGTTTCTCTTTATTCTGAAGTTAAGCTAATCAATGCCTGCTGCACCATTTTATTTTTGAGTTTATGGAGATGATCTGATAGGAGACTTATCACACTGCTTTCACTCTTTTCAAAAGAATAATGTATGATACATTTGAGCATCTCATGTTGTCATTGTAATATTCCCCTATCTTATCAACCGTATTTTATAGGCAAAAGGAAAAACATGAGATGGCAAATGCCCCAATGTGTATTAATTATTTATGTTCTCACCAATTGTAATTTATTGATTGTATAATTCTTTTTTTCTTTTTGTTTCCCCTGTTTTCATTATCCCATTATGAAGCTTCCAATGGACAAGGATCTCCAGCAAGGAGGTCCAGGCCAAGAGCAAAGGTATTTCATGGAATTCTCTACTCTTGGGTATTAATAGGTCTATTAATCCTGTATGCTATACTTCTTATTTTTTTATCTGACAAGAGAGTTATGTGCAGTCCAAAAAGAGACTCTCTTCCAGAGAAGCTCCAGTAGATGTTGAAAGGGAGAAAACTTCACCAGAAACATCACAAAAGCATGTAGTCCCTGATGTAGATTTGCCTATGCCATCAATTGAAAAAAATGAGAGTAATTCTGGTAATCCCAGACACACTGTCAACAACGAAGAGCAAGGCAATGTTGATGGAGATAGCTCCATAACTGAGACTTCTTTATCTAGTACAATAACTGATGATGAGGCAAAACCTGTTGCTGATCATCTGGATGCATCAAGTGTTTCTAATGTGGAATTAGTGCCTTCAAATTCAAATGATGAAATTGGGAGTGAAGACACTGCAGATGTTCCTGTGGGAGCTCCATTGGTTTCTTCTAAAGGAGCGGAAATTGTGCAAGGTGATTCTCCAACTGAGTCCAGTCTAAATATCATGTCTGAAGATGCAGGGTCTTCTAAAAATATGGAAGAAGTAGACTCTCGATCTGTACATGCAAATGGACCTAGCAAAGTTGATGCCCAGTCGACACATGTGGATTTAGTAGTTGAACTCAATTCTGAACAGAAGAAGCATCAAGAACAGAAAAATGTCCCTTCAGCCATGAAAGTGCAAGAGCAACTGGATGAGGTAAAGTGTGTATTATTGGAGAACTTGGTTGGCTTTCTTACTTTAAGATGTGAATGTTTGGGATGCTGGTTTTTCGGCTTTTGTGTAGACTAAATCATTTTAGTTTTACAGGCTCAAGGACTGCTCAACAGTGCGATTTCAACTGGTCAGTCAAAAGAAGCTAGGTTAGCTCGGGTAAGAATTATCAATTTTCCATGATTGGTTGTACTTACTTTTGGATCGCAATTCTATCACCATTTTCTTTGTTTACATCTTTTGACCAAGTTTCTTGCGTGATATGACATCTATTACATCGCCTTCGAAATTGAATTTTAGAATGGTTGATACAATGTCCACATTTGCAAACAACATTGCATGTACAATAATTAGGGCTGCTAAATGCCCCGTATTCTGAGTGGTTGTAGGTTTATCAAAAACTTTTACAAGTCAATGACAAAGATTCATCAAAAACTTTACAATTCCAATGATTAATTCTTTATAACATAACGTAGACTCATTGGTTAACTTTTCAATTGTATGATTGCTGGTGGAGGCATGTATCATTTATCACATCAAAGATATTATAATATTGGGTGATTCTGTATAGAGAAGAAGGAGGTTTTGATAGGAATTACATGGTGATGGTTTAAATATCCTGTTTGATGAGATTTTTAGACAAAGTGGTACACAACTCAACTGTTCTAACTCTTTTTTTGTCTCTTTTGATAAATCCATATATTCATCCATATACCCGTACAAGTAGTTATTAACTAAGTATTTTTCTTTTGTGTCTTTAATTAATAAAATTTCAAAAAATGTGAAGAAAGTTGTTTACGATCAAATCTATTCAACACTAGAAGTAGGATGATCATAAAGAGTTGTTTTCAATGACAAACAACAAACTAAGCTTTATTCCCAATCAATTTCAGCAACTTGAATCCTTTTCCATCACTCCGTCCGGTGCGTTGCTTCATCTATCGAATGCAATAAGATGATTCGCAATCGCAATAAGTCATGTCAATATTAGTGTACATTTCCCTCATCTAACTTATGTAACTAACATCACATCACTGTCGTGAACAACCACCCAAGTTGTCATTCCCTTAATTTATCATCAATTGGAGCCACCTCCGCTTAATAGTGAATATTTTCATTTCTTATCACAACCGTAGAGAGTTTCTCCTCTATTGGCCCCAAAAAAACACTTATACATCTGACTTTATTTTCATTCACAAAATTGATTTTTCTCCATCATATCCTTCTGTTCTTCAAATTCAATCTCCTCAAATCAAATTCTCAAATCTACCTTCTTCTTCATCTGCTACATCATTCTCAAAATTGATTTTTCTCTATCATATCTCTTCTCTTCTTCAATTTCTCCTCAAATCAAATTCTCAAATCCACTTCTTCTTCATCTGCTAAATAATTAAATTGCCATTGATTTTGAATAGTAACCTACGGTCGAATACACTGCGGAAAAGCGGTATATACTAGTCTTATGCATTGCAGAGGTCAAACATTCATCTTAACTTCTTCATTCTGCTATGGTCAAACATTCGTCTTAACTTCTTCAGGTCTAATGTCTATTTTAGAAAACCTCATAGCGATTCTGATCACATAGAATCCATGTAGAAATTCTCCATGTCGTCCAATGCATCACATTCTAATCAAGTACTTTCTTGTTAGTAATCGAATCTAGGCATCTAAAACTATCACTCTTCAGCAAAACACTATCCTTTACAGTAAATCTATTGTCATTATTATCTTTGATACTACTAGAGGATTATCCCATGTTCTCTATCTTAGTTCTACTTAATCTTAAGTCTATTAATTCCAAAGTACTCTTCTAAAGTTGTTTCTTATGATAGAATCCCTCCTAGTATCATGTACTAAAACTGTCATTGGTGCAAAACATATACCAAAAAATCATCTTGGATATGTCTCGTAATCTCATTCATGAATAAAGTGAAATATAGGGATTACAGGTAAAACTTAATGTAATCCGTCAGTGATAGGAACTTCTCTATTACTACTGCCATTACATCTCATATACGTTATTACTCCATCATATAGAAATTCCTTTCACCCACTGTTCTTTAGGAAGTCTATCATTAGTATATTTTAAATAAGTAGACTATATGCAAATCTTGTTATTTTCTTCATACTTCTTCATCAATCTTAGTAAACATCTATGGCACAAAGCCGAACAAGTTTTCTGAGACATTTGAGTTAAATTTAATTTATGTTCACTTCTCTCATAATTTCATGGTGCGACTAATGAGCTTCATACATCTGTAAAAACAAAGGGTAAAGTTCAAAAGAAAAAAATTGCTTTTCTGGCTTTGTATATGTATTATCCGGATCAAGTCCCACCACTCCAGATATACAAAATGCAACATGAATGATAAATTTGGACATCAAGTACAATGGAAAAGAAATAGATTATTAGTTTGAAACTTAAAAATTGCATGAAAATTATTTAAGAGATTCAGGTCACCTCGTAAAAATGGTAGCATGTATTCTGGCGAAAAGATCTGACATGGTTTGTGTATGAAATAGATGGTTTTTCCTTTTCAAATGAATCGTTTTAATGGGAGTGGGAAGGACTATGTTATGATAGAAGATAGCTTTTCTTCAATACATTCACATGGTATCTGCCGAGATTGAACCCTTGTTCCTTATCAATGAATTGGAAGAGTTGTCACATTCAAGCCTCAAATAAGTAAAAGCAAAAGAAGCATATGTTTGGTAGTGCTAAATTATTTGTTAAGTGCTTATAAGTTGTGGATCATATAGAATGTGTGGATTAAAAAATGAATTGAAAGTTGTGAGTCTTACAAAATGTATATATAAAAAATATGTTTGACCAACTGAAATTTTAATTTAAGCATCCCCAAACAAGCACTAAATCAAAAAATTATTAAATAGAGGTATTAATTATCCCCTCTCCCATTGATGTTGCAACATTGCTGCAGAACACAGCCAAGCTAACAATTCCTTTTACTATTATCTCATATTAACTTTGTTATTAATTTTATGTTATATAACTTTTAAATATTGAGAAGCACGGACAGGCCACTGGCATCGGCGTATCGGTGTCTAACACATATCGGACACTTCGCCGGGTAGTTGTTTAGGATTTTGAAAAAATAGGTCAATTTTTATAAGCCGGTCAACATTTTAAATAGGCCAATTATTTGTTTGTTAATATTAAAATTGGTCAATTAATTTTATTTTTACTATATTTGAGTATTTGTTTTATATGCAAGAAGTACACAAATTTTTATTTTCTTTACACAATAAAAGTTTTAAGAAAATTAATCGACCTGTCGGCGGCGTGTCGGTGTCGGTACTTTTTCGAAAATCGCATGTCGACATATCCGATACCGTGCATCATAGGTTAATTGGCAGTATTTATTACATAGTTTAGTTTTCCTCAATTTTCTTATAATCACAATTAATTAAATTATATCATAGCATTCTATAAACAGTCAATTGGCTGTTACACAATAAGATGTTGAAATACTAATGGCACTTAAAACCTGGAATCTAGTACCTCAACTAGGATTGCCATCAATTAAATGAAATCTATAAAACGCTCCTGAAACCATTTTAGATACAAAGTACTCGATAATATCTCTTTTTAAGTTTTATCACAATTTTTATTTAGATGGATATTAATGTGCAAATATTTGTTGTTTTTTTCATCTCTTATTATACTTGATGCTAGTTATGCTCAGGTCTGTGCCGGACTTTCATCACGCTTGCAAGAGTACAAATCTGAAAATGCTCAGTTAGAAGAGCTACTTACAGCAGAGGTGAACTATGAGCTCCTTTCCAATTTGAGATGAACCATAACTTTATATTAACCATTTTGTCGAGTATTACATTTAATTAAATGACTTTTAAATGTTGATGCTTTACTTTACCAGAGAGAGTTGAGCAAGTCATATGAGGCTCGCATAAAACAGCTTCAGAAAGATCTATCTGCATCCAAAAGTGAGGTGACCAGAGTTGAATCAAATATGGCTGAGGCATTAGCTGCAAAGAATGCTGAAATCGAGACACTTGTCAGTTCTGTTGATGCACTGAAGAAGCAGGCTGCTTTATCTGAAGGAAATTTGGCATCACTTCAGGTTCATTACACTAAAATGTTCATAATTTCTAATAATCACCATGTTGAATCATGAAGTACTTTTTCAGTGAAAGCTGTCGTCATTTTTCCTTTCAAATTATGGTCTCTAAACCAACTAGGTGCTCTAGTTGCAGTTCTACCGGGTTGAATAATTGAACAATGCAGGTTCAATGCATTCCATAAACCAATGCTATTAACCCCTCAACCATTGAAATATTACTTTCTGGGAAGGATTTGTTACCTTTTTTTCCTGGAATTTCTTTTTTAACCTTTTCTCATTCTTTACCTTTCTTCTTCCTCACCATTAGGGCAGGAAGTAAGTGTGAAATGATTCCAGAAAGAATCCAAGAAAACTTAGCTGCTCGCTTTCAAACATGAGCCTATCTCCTGCTCATGTCAAAAGTTTTCTGTTCTCTTGGGCTTTTTAGTCCATTCCTGATAATTTTGTGCTAAATTACAAATCTACATAGGATACATCTAGTTAGTTAGTTATTTGAATGTTGATTTGTTATCAATCATGGCACTCATACCTTAATACATACCTATGACTATCACGTCAAGCGTTTTATTCGATTTTAATCATTTCTCTATTTATCTTTATTAGGCAAACACAGAGTCTTTGATGAGAAATAGGGAATTGACAGAGACAAGGATGATGCAAGTAAGTTGATCCGTGTTTTTGAATAGTATGGAACATGTTTGTTTGGAGTTGCAAATTTGTTTTAGCAACTGTGTGTTGTAATGGAGTTCTCATATTGGAAAGATGTTACTATGTCAGGCTCTAAGGGAGGAGTTGTCTGCCACGGAGCGAAGAGCTGAAGATGAGCGTGCTGCCCACAATGCTACTAAGATGGTATATACGTGCAAACATCTTTAATCGGTGTCTTCTTATTGGCTAATTATGCTTCATGCTGTTCTTTTATTATATCTTTTGTGTGTGTGCTCGTGCCTCTGTATGTGTTTGTCTGTTATATGCATTCTTGAATTGTTTCCATTTTTCTTTTTTCTTTTTCAAGTGTGTGTGTGTGTGTGTTTTTTCTAGATGCTACCATGGTGGAGCACTTTCTGGTGATGTGATTAACTTTTTGATTGAAATATAGGCTGCTAGGGAGAGGGAAGTAGATTTGGAACACAGAGCTGTTGAGGCATCCACAGCATTAGCCAGAATCCAGGTACTTTAGGGACCCAATTGATGTCTTGTACAATATCATGGGCATAAATTAAACATGTTTCTTTCTATATCGTGATTTGAGGAAAAAAATTTGGCTAAACTTAGTAGTTTGTACTATGTCTCTGCTGAAAGGGTTTCAAGCAAGAGATAATTATTGACCTCGCTTTATTTAATTAAATACTAGGTAAATAAGCTGATATCAATTTCTGAACTTTCAGTGTTATTTTGAAATATGGCCTCCCTACAAATGAAGTGCATGTTTCCTTCGTAGAACAATCATTTTGCCAATATTATTTATACTGGCACTCCCCAGACACCTATAGGATAATGATTTTTTTAGTTGAGTCGAGTATTACTAGTACTAGCATTGAAATTTGTTCTACTTGATCACAATCCTTAAATTTTCACACCCTTGGCCGATTTTTTTTTTTCTTTTTTTTTGCTGCTTTTATGTAAGAATGCTACGGTCTCACTGAAATCTTTGTCAGTTAATGATAGAAGAAACCTTCTTCAGAGAGAACTGTGTCTTCTTGGAAAAGGATCTTTCTTAATAGTTTATCCAATATACTTGTGTTTACACAATCTCCGTAAGTGCATCTGTTATTTGTCCAGAGAACAGCAGATGAAAGGGCTGCAAAGGCCGCAGAGCTTGAGCAGAAGGTGGCATTGCTTGAGGTAATGGTCTGCATTTTTCTCCACCTGTACCAAGGTCCACCCCACCCCCACCCCCACCCCCGAAAAAAAATAAAAAAAAAACGAACACGAAGAAGCAAAAGGGCAGCATTTGGTGAAAGCTCATGTTATTAAAAAACTATATTGCACTAGGTTGAATGCACATCATTAAATCAAGAACTGCAAGATATGGAAGCTCGTGCCCGCCGTGAGCAAAAGAAGTCCCCTGAAGATGCAAATCAAGCCATTCAGGTTGAATAACTGTGAACTGAATCTTCTACTACATAGAGTATTCTGAGATTCTGTCAAGCTAGCTATATATTGTGCATTATCAACAATTTTTACATAAGATGGTCAGGTGGTGGACTACATATCCAACATGGGGAAGCCTTTACATTCACCGGCTCTATTATTTTTTCTGATGAACAAAATCTATTTTTACCGTATGAGGCCCGTGTACTTCTGAAACTTGGTTCCTTTCCCTTAATTTCATAGGAAACTCAGCACTTCCCATGGTTGAGTCACCTGTGCATTAAAGAAAAGGACCCAAACTTCAAGATTGTATGACCTGGTCTCCATGCCTTTCTCCATTTGTTCTTCCCTTAGTTTTCCTTTAGCTTAGACTGGGCTCTTTTATTTTATTAACTTGAAGTTGGAGTTGGGAAATATTCTACGTCATTTCTTCATTGTTTTGCTTTCCTGTTTGACTTACGTTATTCAATATTCCATATGCTTGACGTGCTTTATATTCACTGCTATAAGCATGGGGATTCGGGTTTCAACTGGTTTGATGGTTTGACTTAAGTCCTGTGTTCTTTTGATATTGTACATCTCGAAAGGATCTCTATGCATGGCTACTATACATAGGCATGCAACTTTTTCTCATAGTAAAAACAGAGGTCGAAATGCCATTTCAAAATAATGCAAGTACCTATTTTTTCAAGTTCATTCTATTTCGTTATTGATGCAGTCCTAAAATCCATCCTGTTACCAAACTTTTGTTGTATTTTTGAGGTGTAGCATCTCTTCTTCCCCTAAGACTCCAAACTTGCACTTTCCATATTACGATAAGATGATTTTCTTGTATTACTTAAGACTATATCAAGTGCACTATACATATTGTTTTATTATTCATCGAGGACTAATTGAACCTGAAATGACTTAGCACTCTGAGAGCAAATGGGGAAATTTTTTCAGTAGGTTTTATGTGACTTGTGTTTTTCATATGAAGGCGCAGGCATGGCAAGAGGAAGTGGAGCGTGCACGCCAAGGTCAGAGAGAGGCTGAGAACAAGCTTTCCTCGATGGAGGCAAGTTTGTTTATAAACTTGCAGCTATTTGTTTATACTATAATCACGAATATAAAGTTTATCAAATCTTTAAGGTGGTGCACACTACTAAATACTAGAACTTTTGCCATCATTTTTAGGCTGAAGTTCAAAAGATGAGAGTTGAAATGGCAGCGATGAAGAGGGATGCTGAACACTACTCACGTCAGGTCTCGTTTCTGCACTGGCATAATATTTTCCCAACTGGGATACTTTTCATTAAATTTTATTTACAATTTTACATATTGCTGACAACAAAAGCATTTTGAATATAATATGGCAAGTTATAGTTTAAGGCCTAAATCCAAGATATGATTTATCCTATCAATATGATGCAGAAATAAAGTTAGAATGAGTCCGCACTGTCACAAATGATCTACATACCTTTGTGGGGTACCTCATCAATGACTTTTTTTTTGTTTGTGATTTATGTTTCAGAGTCACAGCACAAGGCTGAGGGAGTTACCTTGGTTTTTTCTTTTAGTTCTTTCTGTTGATGTATTTATTTTTCTGATTTGAAGTCATATCAGGAAAGGTGGTAACCCTGGATATGAAATAGTATGTGGAAATTTAGGCTTTTAGAAATGGACGAAAGTTTAGTTAAATAAATTTCATCCTTACTAGAAAAAGGTCCTTGAGCTAGGTAGGTAAGGTAGCTTTTGATGACAGCTTAAATGCGCAATTTAAGTTGGTAGTACTTGATGTTGTTTATTGAAAAATGGAAATTCATACAAATGATGGAACTTGAAAATTATGGGAGAAGGTTATTGATCACAGATTAAAGTGTAATTCAAACTTAAAGAATTATAAATCAAATCTAAGAAAATCCTTCATAATAAATCCTAATTTCTTTCTTTAAATTAAGTATCTAACCTTGGGAAGTCTTCCACAAAATATTCTCTTAAACACTTGGAGTATCTCCAATACATTGTATGGATTTTTTAAAAAAAAAATTGCCACATAAGCAAAAATTGACAATGTTTCAAACAATTCCTCTCCAATCCAATCTGACGAGGACTCTGTCAAGGTAATGCAGCAAAGGAAAAATTAAACATTATCTAGAGCTCGTCTACATAAAATTATAAATCAAATCTAAGAAAATCCTCCATAATAAATCCTAATTTCTTTCTCTAAAATAAGTATCTAACATTGGGAAGTCTTCCACAAAATATTCTCTTAACACTTGGACCATCTCCAATACATTGTATAGATTTTTTTTTAAAATTGCCAAATAAGCAAAAATTGATAATGTTTCAAACAATTCCTCTCCAATGCAATCTGACGGGGACTCTATCAAGATAATGCAGCAAAGGAAAAAAATAAATATTATCTAGAGCTCGTCTACATTCAGAAGCTCTGTTATATATGCTAACCGAGCAAAAATTATATTTTCTATGCAGATTTATATTTCATATGTAGATAGTAGATTTAGATGTGATTTTGTTTTTATTTTAGAAAGAAAAAAAAAAGATACTTTTAAACCATTATTGGGTATTGGGTTGTAGATTGATGACAAATTTAGACTTGAGTGTCTATTCATTAGACATCCACATAGACTAGAATTTTCAATTTGCATGCCACCTAGATAGTAATCCATAGAATGCGCTGAGGTGCTCTTGTCAAGATTAGATACTTATCTAGGAAGATAATTTATGATTTATTTCCTTTGTATAACTATTAGGTTACATTAGGTTTTCCATTTTGTTAGTTTGGTAGCTTTCCTTGATTATTAAATATTTTATGTACAAGTACGTGTAGTTTTTTTTATTGCACACTACTGATATTGTGAATTGTATATAATAATCTGCCTAACTATTACAAAGTCAGTGAATTGTATATAATAATCTGTCTAACTATTACAAAGTCGATGACCTTATTTATAGGGTTACAAATAGTTATAAAAGGAAATATTGTGTGATAATCGTACAATTAATTATTAAGGAAAATAATTCCACGCTATTAGGATAATATCATGAAGAATAATCTTCTAATCTTCCCATATCTTCAACAAGTACATGTTGAACTACTTGTTCTAAATGCTTAAGCATTAGAGAGGGCTTCATGTATATCAATATATATGTCTTCAACATATCCCCTTGTGTGTAAGAAGTGTTCATTTTTTTCCTTCAAAGTCTAACACGTGAACAATTTAATTAAATGGGTGGCGGCGAGACTTGAACATAACACCTTTGCCCACTTTGATATCATGTTGAACCACTTGATTTAAAAGCTTAAGGTATTAAAGATGGTCACTTGTAGTTGTATATCATTTGAATGTCTTCAACAATACAAAATTATGGAAATTTGCTCCTCCAATTCTTCTCTCATCTTCTCCCAATCTCTCTTCTTTTCTCTTCTCCTTCTCTATATATTGTTGTCTTACATGATGCATTGTATCAGTATATGTTGTCCCAAAAAGTTATTACTTTGGGTATTTAGGTGACAATGAAGGAGGAATTCAGAAGGATGTAGTGCATATGAACTAGAGCAGGTTGAATGAAATATAAGTGCTTCAGGGATTATATGTGATAGGAGATTTGGATGAGGTTAAAAGGCCAGTTCAAAGAACAGTTATTAGACCTGCTGTACTTATCGAATTTTGGGTTGTTAGGTCAAAATGTCCATAAGATGAACATTGAAGAATGAGAATGATAAGATGAATGTGTGGTCATAATAGAATACATAATATAAGAAATAAAAATATACACCAACAAGTGAAGGTGCCATCAATTGAAGATAAAATAAGGGAATAACAGGACATGTCTTACGTGGATCTAAAGAGATTCTTGTTCTCAAGAGTGGTGCATGTTGGTATAACATGAAGAAGAGGGAATGGTAAACTAAATCTAACATGGCATGTTGTGGCTGCTAAAGATTTAGTTGCTTTTGATCTAGATTGTGCCATGAACCTAATAGAGTGGCGAAAAAGGATTTGTGTAGCCAACTCTAATTTACTGGGACTAAGTCTTAGTTTTATTTTATGATGATGATGTGTTTGAAGATAATTTCTTCCTTATAATGTATTCTTATATGTTCAACTTTTTGCTCGGTAATCAAACATGAGAATTGTGGCTGTCTTTGAGCAGGAACACATGGAGCTGGAGAAACGGTACCGGGAGCTCACAGATCTATTGGTAGTTCTAGCTATGATGTTCATGTCTCTGTCATTTACTATTAGCAGCCAATACAACTTGTTTGATGTTCAACTATTAAATGTGGCTTTCAGTATTACAAGCAAACACAGCTGGAAACCATGGCTAGTGAAAAGGCTGCAGCTGAGTTTCAGTTGGAAAAGGAAGTAAAGCGGCTTCATGAAGCACAGGTCTGCACTTGGTCAATTGTGTGTTCTAAATGTTGTAATCATTCTCAATCGTGATTGTACTTGTTTGTGTGGAGTTTAAATCATCATATAACTTATTGTTCAAAGCAGTTAGAAGCTGAAAGAAGCAGAACTTCTCGTCGAGCATCATCCTCATGGGAAGAAGAAGCTGACATGAAAGCACTTGAGTATGTGACCTTGTTTCATTTCTTGCCATCAGATTATGTACTTTGGTTAAACTTCTGTACAATAAATAAATGAAGAGAAGAGCAATAGTTTCGAAATTCGAAGAGAAACAGACTTCTAAGGTTTAAGTTGTTCCAAAGATTGCTGAAATTGTCATTTTTTACTCAAAAAGACAAAAATTGGAATAGGGTGCCGGTATACATTAATAATGAACTATTAGTATGGGAAACACCAATTGTGCCTAATGAGACAACAGAGTAAAATACCCATGTTGGTTTACTTTCAAATATTATGTTATTAATTGCCTGATAGTTAAAACAAAAGCAAAACCTGTTAAAACCTGTTACAGAACTCAAATCAACTGATCACAAACAAAATCAAGAGCTAATACTCTAGTAGGATCGTTAAGAACATAATGAGGTCTCCTGAATTTCCGTGCATTACTTATGCTTGAAGTGGTTCCTTTAGTCATGCATGTTATATTCTGTACAAGAATTTTTGAGTTTTCTTTTGCTAAAAGAAAATGTTATTTCAGACAGTAATGTCTATTACCACAATTTTATGTGCAAGTTACAATATTATTTCACATACGTGTGGGTACAGAGGTCTTGGTTATGTTGGAATTATAATGGGACTGACTCTTCTCTAGTAGATATGGGTTTAGCCTCATTTATCCTAGCTAACTGTCTCATGTTTTTAAAATGGATTTTTCAATAATTCCTTTTTCTCTGGAATTTATCTTTTAGTCGACCTATTATAATCTTTAAGGCTGGGTTAAAAAAATACAAGATATGAATTTTTTAAATCACTCAGATTGAGTTTTATTTTTATTTTTTTTTTCAAATCACTTGATGAAAGAACTAAATAAATTCTGAAATGCAATATCCATTTTTCTTGTCCACTTCATTTGTGTTTTTTCTCAAGTCTGATGATCTACAATTGCAGGCCTCTCCCCTTGCATCATCGCCATATGGCTGGGGCAAGCTTACAGGTATAGTTGGTTGTCGTTCTCTTTTATCTTTGTAGTTTTTCTCAAAATCCTTTCTTGAACCTGTTGGATTTTCTTGCAATACTGTAATTTTGGCAGTTGCAGAAGGCAGCCAAGCTTTTAGATACTGGGGCTGTCAGGGCCACAAGATTCCTCTGGCGGTATCCAACTGCTCGACTTATCCTGCTTTTCTATTTGGTGAGAACAGTTAAACTCCTGTTTTTATGACATTATTGTCTTTAGGTTTTGGAACTATGTTACATGAACCGAACACTGTATGCACTTAATCATCACCGTGCATCACAAAATGACATGACATGGGAATTGATGTGGGACTCAACTTTAGTTGCCAGATGTGAAGTGGGAGAAGAAAAGGGAGACCTGGAATAGTAAAATGGAAAAGAAGTGAAAGGAGACTCTTACATTAGGACTGAAAATGATGGAGCTTAAGTTGTGTGCCATGGGATTTTTATACCTGAACCATCATCCTGGTTGCTTCTGTACTGTAGTTCCTAATAGAATGAAGAACTAATTTGAGCTGTGAAACTATAATCTTGTAGAGGCAGTCTTTTCACATCTGTTAATGGGACCTAATGTTTTATTTAGATTCCCAGGCCCAAGTGTGCTCTCAATGCTCATATCCTTGTCTTTTAGCTGCAGACTTTACACATATATTTTCATTTGACCTCTCAGTTTTCTAAAATGCCCCTAAAACTTCTTCTTTTCTACTTTACATTTATCTATTCATTTCTATGGCCACAACCAATTTCAATAGTACTTGGTCACTAAGCATTCTTCAAATCTTTTCAGTTTTATATATTTCCATTTACCAACTTGATGCATGTTCCAGAAAAAAATAAAAATAAAAATAAAAATAAAATCTTGAATATAAGAAATTATGTACTTGGTGTTTGCATGTTGCAGACTACAATTTGGGAAAAAAATAATATAGTTTTAGGCTTTGTAATTTACTAACTAGTTATTATTGTTTAGAGGTTAATGAATCTGGTTATTGGGAAACCAAATAGACACATCACTTGTTGAGTCTTTGACAAGTGAGATCAAGAGGCCACTCTAAGGTGCTCTTATTAATAGCGTTTCTATATAGCAGAGGTTCAAATATTAGAGGCCAAGCGAAACACACACTTCCGACACTCATCCGTTCCCTGCCATTTTCTTTGGTGAAGTCTCGCACTCTATTTTATTTGATACTATGCGATGATGTTGACAGGTATTTGTGCATCTCTTCCTGATGTATCTCTTGCATCGCCTTCAGGTACGTAAATCTAGTCATTTGCTCAAGCATGGTAAAATATGATATTACTGTTTTAATAGCCTTAGTAATATTTTACTAGTAAATAATAGTTGGGGAAAGGGATATGATATAATCAGTTGATTGATATCCTAAAAGAGTTGTTCTTTGGGAATAGCTTCATGAGGAGTAAAATGATTGAAATAGGATCGGAGAACAGATGTTCAAGTCTCTTGGACAAGGCCTTGTTCATTGTGCTGACAATGTCTATTATGTTCACCATGTGTATATATATATATATATATATATATATATATATATATATATTTTACCCACATATACTATACTTGATGAGATGAAAATCTATCGTTACAAGCAGGAGCAAGCGGATACTTTTGCTTCCAGAGAAGTTGCAGAGTCAATGGGACTCACCAACCAAACGTTACCTTGAGCGATCTAGCTGTAAGGTCCCATGCTGAGTTGCCTTTAGATCTCAAAATGTCATTTCCTTGTATACAATTTGATATTATTAGATGGGGAAAAGGGTCTGAAATTTTGTCATTATTGTCCGCTATTTTGTGGGTCTTGAAGATTATGAATTTTTTTGGTGAACCTTTTACCGGAGGGGATTTATGTTCTATACTCTGGAAAACCGATATGCTCATGGGATCGACTAACCCTCCAAGCGGTCATTACTGTCTAGCATGTTCAGTTTGTCTAGTTGTAGCTAGCATGTTGGAGATACGAGGTTTTGTGTGTTTCTGATGTACCTTACACATTTGATAAGAGTGTACGTATGTAAACCAAAGCCTTCTGTTTAAGTTTGGTCTTAAAGTTGTAAATGCTGCTGTTAGCCAAGAACTAAAATGAATAATGCATTTATTCTTTTGTTCATAATTTAATATTCGGTATTTGTGTGTTTACCGATTCATGTTCTCTCTTATACGTGAAAATGATATCTGCTACGCTCTGCGTATTGAGTTGTCTTGTCTACAGCTGTGTATTTTAAATTGTCCTCTCTTTTACCATTGGCAAAATGATGTTCTAATACTTTGGTATCCAATTAATAATTTATATTGTTGGGTCTTGTTTATCAAACATGTTCTCATATAAAAGCTAATGATTCGTGGGCAGTTCATTCTTCTTCACAAAATTCTTGAAATCCCTTCAAAGTTCTCTACTTCTAATGCTTCTAATTTTTATCAATTTGAGCTGTTTTTTTTTTTTTTTTTATTCATTTCTAACTTTAATCGTCAGGGATCCCTTTTATTAGTTGAAAAAAAAATACCCATTATTACAAGAATAATCTTCTGTATTGTGGAGCTTGGCTATTTCAGAAATAGCTAATTGGGCCTTCACCTCACTATTATCTGTGAGTGTCTCTATATTGCAGAGCTTGGCTATTTCAAAACGGTAGATTAATTTATCGGCTCTCTGTGGTTGGACGTGTGCTCATCCTTGTGGAAATATCCTTTTTTCACTTATTAAAAGTAAAATAAATAAGTACTCTTAACATTCTCTAGTAGGACGAATAAGGAGTCATTGAGATCCTATTATGTTTGTCACGTCAAGTCGAATTTACAATCAAAATGTATTCTATATGTTACCTGTCTACGTTTTACCTACTCCAATTTTGTTATAGCTGCTCTTACGAGTTCAGATTTGTTGTTGAAGTTGCTGTCCAAGCCATAATTCACGTTGTTGAAGTTGTGGAGGAAGTTGTAGAAGAAGATATCATTAATTCAAACATCATTTTTATCTAACACATTTTGTAGGATTTATAACTTTTATTTAATTTTTATTCATACATTTCGTGAGATCTACTGTTTATAATCTAAAAAAAATTTATCAAACAAACATTTTCTTTCCTGTTCTTTGGCCTCATTTAATGGTTTTTTTTTTTTTTTGTTTAATTCTTAAACGGCTAAATGTTTTGGAACTTTTTCTTGACCGCAAAAGAGAGCCCAATTAGAGGCTTGTAAAGAGTTTGGCATTGAGGGAATCTGCAATTCCTGTATCATTAAACCTTGGGTTTTTTTTACAAATAACCACAAAAAATAAAGTATTTCTTAAAATACTGTCATAGTTTCTAAATTTTAAAAATACTGTATATAACGTTTTAAAAAACAAAATAAAAAAAGCTGGAGAGCTTTCCATTCATCAAAATCACAAAAAACTCTATTTCATTTCCTATAAATCACATACAGCCGACGACGGGAAAGAAGAGTGAGATTCCAAATAAATTCAGATTTGATCCTCAAAAAACAAATTGGATGCGAAATTACAGCACAAAGTTGGACGGAAAATCTCAATTCTAGCCATCATCTGTGAAATTTCATCCAAATAAACAAATTCAACGCGAATTTGCAGCCATTATCCATGAAATTGCAGAACAAATTGGACAAAATCTCACTTCCAGACATCATATGTGAAAACTGTTGCAATACAATTGTTTCTTGTAATGCAAGTTGTTGATGTTTTCATTTGTAATAAAATTACAAATGTAACAAATGTAACACGTTCTGTTATTTTAAAATTACAAATGTAACAAGTTCTGTTATTTCAAAATTACAAATGTAACACGTTCTGTTATTTCAAAATTACAAATGTAACGAGATCTGTTATTTCAAAATTACAAATGGAACACGTTCTGTTATTTCAAAATTACAAATGTAACAAATGTAACACATTCTGTTATTTTCAAAATTACAAATGTAACACGTTCTGTTATTTCAAAATTACAAATGTAACAAGTTCTGTTATTTTAAAATTACAAATGTAACACGTTCTGTTATTTTCAAAATTACAAATGTAACAAGTTCTGTTATTTCAAAATTCGGGAGTAAAATTAGGAGATTCTGAATTTGAGAGTGATATTAGGAGATTCTCGTTATGCAAACGTGATTTGGATCCTTTTGACGAGAGAAATTAGGCCGATGTTTTGATTTAGGAATGAAAGCACTGTTATATGTATTTAGATTATAAGTAAGTAATGTGGGCTTTTATAGTTGGACAGCTATTGATATTATATTTGGGCTTCATATATTTGGGCTTTTTTTAAAAACGGTATTTCTGAAATAAAAAAACTTAAATAGTAAATTTGGAATTTGGAAACTAATTGGAGTAAGGAGTAGGCGGGTTTTTTTTACAAATAACCACAAAAAATAAAATATTTTTTAAAATATTGTTATAGTTTCTAAATTTTAAAAATACTGTATATAACATTTTAAGAAACCAATTCAAAAAAGCTGGGGAGCTTTCCATTCATCAAAATCACAAAAAAAATTCAATTTCCTTTCCAATAAATCACACATAGCCAAGGGGAAGGAAGAGTGAGATTCCAAATAAATTCAGATTTGATCCTCAAAAAACAAATTGGATGCGAAATTACAGCACAAAGTTGGACGGAAAATCTCAATTCTAGCCATCATCTGTGAAATTTCATCCAAATAAACAAATTCAACGCGAATTTGCAGCCATTATCCATGAAATTACAGAACAAATTGGACAGAAATCTCACTCCTAGACATCATCTGTGAAAACTGTTGCAATACAATTGTTTCTTGTAATGCAGGTTGCTGATGTTTTCATTTGTAACAAAATTACAAATGTAACAAATTCTGTTATTTCAAAATTACAAATGTAACAAATTCTATTATTTCAAAATTACAAATGTAACACGTTCATTATTTCAAAATTACAAATGTAACACGTTACATTATTTCAAAATTACAAATGTAACGAGTTACATTATTTCAAAATTACAAATGGAACAAATGTAACACGTTACATTATTTCAAAATTACAAATGTAACAAATGTAACAAGTTCATTATATTTCAAAATTACAAATGTAACACATCCGTTATTTTCAAAATTACAAATTTAACACGTTCTGTTATTTCAAAATCACAAATGTAACACGTTCTGTTATTTCAAAATTACAAATGTAGCAAGTTCTGTTATTTCAAAATTACAAATGTAACAAGTTCTGTTATTTTTAAAATTACAAATGTAACAAGTTCTGTTATTTCAAAATTCGGGAGTGAAATTAGGAGATTCTGAATTTGAGAGTGATATTAGGAGATTCTCGTTATGCAAACGTGATTTGAATCCTTTTGACGAGAGAAATTAAGCCGATGTTTTGAATTTAGGAGTGAAAGCACTGTTATATGTATTTGGATTATAGGTAAGTAATGTGGTCTTTTGTAGTTGGACAGCTATTGATATTATATTTGGGCTTCATATATTTGGACTTTTTTTGAAAACAGTATTTCTGAAATAAAAAAACTTAAATAGTAAAATTGGAATTTGGAAACTAATTGGAGTAAGGAGTGCAATTTCCACTTAAGAGATTTTTTCAGAAATAACCAAAATAAATAAAATATTTTTTAAAATACTGTTATATTTTTTTTATTTTAAAAATTTTATTTTTTTTATTTTTGTAACGCTTGTTGTTACATTTGTTACATTTGTTATTTTAGTTATAATAAATTTGTTATATTTGTTATTAACAAATATAACAAATGTAACAATAAGTGTTACAAAAATAAAAAACAGTATTTTAACTTTTTTTATTTTAAAAATACTGTATTTTATTTTTGTAACACTTGTTGTTACATTTGTTATATTTGTTAATAACAAATGTAACACATTTATTGTAACCAAAATAATAAATGTAACAAAAAGTGTTATAAAAATTTAAAATAGTATTTTTATAATAACAAAAATATGACTTTTTTTAAGAAATATTTTATTTATTGTGATTATTTGTGAAAACACCACATTAGTTATATCTTTATAGCTAAAGACGTTTTGGAACTCTAGCTTGGATCGATCATATATCATATACTAAAAGAAATGCATTAAGTTCTTGTTTGAAAAAATTGAGATTAAAGTCAATAATTGTTTTTTACTATATATTTTATATGACCAACGAATTTTATTAATTATTCAACTATATATTTTATTAATTTTTATCAAAATCAACTAAAGTTTTTACCAAAAACTCTTGTCAAACGGATCCTAATTAGCGCTTGTTTGGTAGAGTTTAAAAGTAATTTTTTAAGAGATTTTGATAAAAGTTGATAAATACAAAGTTAAAAAGTTGATAAAAATTATGAATTACATAAAATATGTAGTTAAAAATGAGTTTGAAAAAAAAAATTAATTTCAATTCTAGCAAAAACATGTTCTTAATAAAGTAATAGAAGGAGGGGAAACTAAATAAGAGTTAAATACTTCTAATATTATTATACTTTGTCAAACGTTCTTAGAATATAACTGTATTTTAAAATGTTCCTTGAATAGCATTGAACTTTTAAAAGTGAATCTCATATACCACTTCGTTACATTCTATACATAAAACAAAGTGGCATATAAAATTTATTTTTAAAAATTTATTGGTATATAAAATTTACTTTTAAAAGTTCAATAGATTCCAAGAGCGTTTTAAATTTCACTGACATTCAAGTAACATTTGGTAAAGTGCGTTTGCAAAAAAAAATTATTTAAATTGTACCAAACATATTGTAATTAAAGTAATAGAAATGCTCCATAGTTCTGTGGTTGAAAGGATAAGAGTGAGATAGTTTCAGCTTCACTGGCAGCTATAGTGTGGAGGTTTGAGTCCTGTATTTGGTATGAATTTGGCCCTTTGTAAGTGTATTTAAAAAATAGTTTTCAACTCTACTCCATTGAAATATATTATGCGATTTATATTATCTACCAAAACTCTAGGATAGGAGGCGGTGGAGGATATCAAAGTGAGGTTCAATCTTTTTAATAGAGTAATAGAAAGAGAGTACAATAACGAAGGAATTGCAGAAAACCATAATAATGAAGAAAGAAAAAAGAACAAAAAGACAAAAGTACAATAATTAATAAATCAGCAGGCACTGATTAGACAAAAGTAAGAAAAGCAAACAATATCTTTTAACTTGAAATCACTCAAAAAAGAAGAAAAAGTTGTCCAATACACAAAAATTTATTATTTAAAGAAAAAGCTAAATTATGCTTTGATTCCCTAATTTTTTAAAATTGTCTCAATTTCTTATTATGCGTGTATTAAAATAAGTATAAAATATGTTTATAATAAATAGATAGTAAATTATAGATTTTATAAAATATATTTAATTAATTTGATCAATTTAAATTATAATTTAAATTTAACAAAACAAACTATTAATTCGTATTGTCTTATTACCAAGATAAATAGACATAAATCTCTTTTTAAACAATAAAATCATCGTATAAAAAAATTTAATATTTTATTTGTTGTCCTCGTTGTATATTTAAAGGAACAATTAGAGTTGTTCAATTTTTAGCGATCAAACTTGGGGTTAATATCTTAATTTTCATTGAACTATTTCAAATGCTTTTCAATTATTGTTGATTTTTAAAAGTTTTTAAATTGTCAATGAACTTTTTCAAATGTTTTCTGGTTGCAATTAAAATTTTAGGTTGTGTTTGATTCATCAAAATTTTCTATGAAAAATGTCTTTTTTTCACCTATTTTTCAACTGATGTATTTGATTGTACAAGATTTTCTATGGAAAAAACATTTTCCTCCCTATTTTCCTTGTTTTGTTTGATTGCAATCTTTTTTTTTTCCATATAAAATATTTTCTCATTTTCCTTATTTTGACCACATTTTCCTTGTTTTCAAGTAAAATATTTTCTTAGGGAAAGGAGGTTTTATTTTCCATGGAAATTTTGTCTTATTTTTCAATCAATAATTTCTTGGCAATTCTTTTCCATAAAACTCATTTTCTTTCCACTCAAATTACTTGCTTCCAATCAAATATAACCTAAAAGTTTTTCAAATTTTCAATTTATTATTTCATTAATTTCGTTAATTTTTAAAATAGCAAATGATAGAACCATAATTAACATAATATTACCACCAGATTTGTTAAAGTCCGCACATCACCAGAAGGGCCCCCGCGAAGGTCTTCTTGGCCTTCGCTCTATCACAGTGGTGGCCAAGGCCTTCGTTGTCCAATAACTAGTCAAACAAAGCTCATGAAGGGCCTCTCCATTTATGATGGGCCTAGGTCTTTCGTCAAACTTTGCACCCCGTAATTCCCTAGGCAATCTGTTAGTTTGGAATAGTTAAAGTAATATCTCCAGACATATTGTAATTGATTGTCATACGAACTCCCACAAGGAAACTCAATCTCAATTTTCTATTAATTATCAACACAATATTGAAAATCAACTCAGATAAGGATAAAATTTAAGAGATTGAGTTCACACCCAATTATTCCTTAGCCAATAAGAAATGAGAATCATATCAGATGTATAATTGATTGCCTACCTAAATCAATTAGAGTTTTTGCCCTATAAATACAAGATATCCCGTCATGCTAAGGTACGCATTATTTTTCTGCCCTTAAACTTTGCTCAAATATTTACTTGCTTGTCTCTCCCACACCCAAATACTCTCCCATATATTTTTATACCGGTAGTTGACTTAATCATCGACCTTTTTTTCTTCGGTGATCTTAGTGCCTAACAATTGTCCAAGTGTGCAAATAACATACAGGTTGGCAGAAGATTGATTAGATATATGTTGACATGTGGATAGTGCGGATTTCAAAGTCAACAAATTGGCACCATCTGTGGGAACCGAAAATAGGTTACATAACCAATAAATATGTGGTAAAACGTGTTTTTTACCAGAAAAATGCATGGAAACGAATAATTCTCAAGATAAAATTGAGTCCCACCACACAGATCAGCAGCAAGAAAGCATTCCAAATATCCAGAAAGTAATCTGCCACCGGAGAAGAAGACAACGACAAAAGTGAACGACTGAACAAGACGTCCTAGACCTGGAAAAGGAGAACACTCGAATGAGGGTGGTGATCGAACGATAGGGAAATCAATCTCTCCAATTCGACAATAGGCATGATCGTGATTGGTAAATTCTTTCGAGGTTCGGCTCGATCGAAAGCCGTCGATCTCAAGATGATCCGCCAATGCGAGATAAAGTAAACCCTCAAAATCTGAATCCGAGGCCCTATCGTGACAACCAATATGGGAAACCTCCCTTGTTACAAGGAAACAAGCCCGCGTGCGTCTATCAGTGTATTTGACAGGTTGGGGGTCAGATCTTCTATGGCACTGTCCCAATCGTTGAGTATCCGATACAGCGAGCACAGCGAGGCTCGCCCAGAAAAGAAGAAAGATTCCAAAGCTATGGATGTCAAGTCCGAGGATGAAAGGTTAGTACGATCGTGCACCCTCAACAATGATGACGAGAACCTTCCATTCTCCAAAGAGCTAAAGGCTAGAGAACTTCCCACCAATTTCAAAATGCCTCATATGGAGAAACACAATAGGATGAGTGATCCTAAGGACCACATTAATGTGTATAAGATAAGGCTCCATGGCTATATTCTCACGGTCAAGTGCATAAATTTTCACACCACCATCGTCTCGACTACGAAGAGATGATATAACAAGTTGAAGCCCGGGAGCATTAGAAGTTGGCCACAGATGAAACAGGAATTCATTAATACATTTATCGACAACAGAACGATGATAGCTGATGTGGCCCAACACCACGACATTCGACAGAAAGAAGGTGTATCGGTGAAGAGTTATTTCAAGAGATTCAGCAAGGTCATAACAAAATCGAGAATGTAACTGATGACAAAGCTTTGGATGCACTAATAACCGGGCTCCACATGCGAACTCCCTTCTAGAGAGACGTTCATAATAGAGAGCCCAAGACATACACACAGTTGGTGGATCTGATCTAGCGAGAAATCTACTCCGAAGAAACCATCGAAAATATAGAGAAGGCCGAAAGAGAAAAAGGAAAACACTATTGCCGTAAAGGACGGCGCTCCCTTGAGCTTCGTACCAACCACTACATGAGGTTCAATTAGATTGAACTATTCTCGGGGCATCTCTCCGGACCACCGGTGACCATCATCCCACCACCAGTTCCTCCTCTCAAGTTTTGTCGTATCTACCAGACTCGAAACCATAACACGTAAAAGTTGCCCAGATGTACAGGAACTAATTGATAGAGGAAAACAGTGGCAGGGGGAAGGGAACCAACCGGTGCAATGAAGGCGGGGACCATCTAATCAGGGACGAGGACCTCAACCTCAGCGCCAGGATGACTACTCTCGCCGCGACAATAGAAAGGATGACAGAATATGGATCTGCTTAGACAGACGAACACGCGATGCCCATCTAGTCCATGAGATCAACACCATAATTAGAAAGCCCTATGTTGGAGGTTATACGATGAACTCACGGTGAAATTATGCTAAAGCAGCAAATGAAAAACCAGTAGAAAACTGGCAGGTTCATGGACACAGACCTAGGGTCCCACCTATCACTTTTACGGATGATGATGAGGTTGGTGTCCATTACCCACACTGTGATGCTTTGGTAATTCGTGCCATTATCGCTAGAAACAGATTAGGAATAATGTGGGTCGACGACGGCAGCGCTGTGAATATCCTCTTTGGCAGTCCCTTCGATCAAATAGAGATAGACCATGAGCTAACAGCTATCTTAGAGCCACTATTTGGTTTTACGGGCGACAGCCTCATCCCGGAGAGAAGATTACCCTCACTGTGGATTTCAGAAAGCACCCATGCCACGTAAAGAAGTTCATGGAATTCTTAGTGGTGGACACCCGTTCTGCTTACAACGGGGTCCTCGGCAGGCCCGTGCTTAAAGATCTATAGACAATCACCTACATCCATCACTTGGCAATGAAATTCCCAACACCAGGTGGAATCGCCAACGTCTGAAGCAATCAAACATAAGCCATTGCATGCTATATGAACGCGCTTCGAAAAGGAGCAACGCGTGAAGGCACAACCTCCGTAGTCATGACTATACGAACCGAGACCATTGATATTGACCAAGAGAATGGCGAAGAAGATATGGTCCTTGATGAGAGCATCATCCCACGAATCATAGGTTCAGATTCGCTAGCTTCGTATGCGGATAAGTTAGAAACGGTCCCAGTTTTGGGACCCCTCACAAGTACTACAATTAGGACAGACATTAGAAGAGAGGATAAAAGAAAAACTAAAACGGTCCTTGCGAAAGAACGTAGATGTTTTGCATGGAAGCATGTCGACACGGTAGGGATAAGCCCATTCGTAGCTTGCCACGCCCTAAAATGGACTCGAATATGTGCACCAAGATACAGAAAAGAATGCTGCTAAGTGCTGAGAGGTATGGCACCCTGAGGTAGATAAGTTGCTGGTCAATGAATTCATCAGGAAAGCTCTTGGCTAGGCGTAACAAGGCAAACCTTGACTATGCTATTTTTTGAAGGGCTTATTTGCCTTGTGGAAATCAATTAAGTCTTATACAAAGTTAAAAGGGGACTAACGAAGTACCACAACATGTGACTTTATATCTTTCGTCACAAATAAAAGAACAATATAATATCTCTTTTGCCACGTTGGCACCCACTGCCACGTGAGCTGAAGCCATTAAAATGTACAAACAAGAATTAGTTGATTGATAATAGCTTCGTCGATAAGGAAGTGACACGTATTTAGAAGATGTTAGAACTCAATAACCTTACAATCGATGAGCGAAAAGGGTGAGAAAGGTAAAACGTCCGAAATATCTTTGGCCTAAACTTTCTTACAAATACTCCATGCAACAAAATGGAAAATGTACAAAAAATCAAACCCCTAGCAAAATTTCTATCATTTTATTTTTCTTGCATACTTGTTTTATTTTTTGGCACTATTTGACTATCGGAGTGCAAACGGCAGTTGAACCACCCGTTTTGATAGATGTCTTTGCAAGTAAATGGTGCTACGGGAGATTTAGAAACAAAAACCACGAGTGAAAGAATAGAAAAATCCCAAAGTAATGAAAAAATGAGTGAAAACGAAATATGTTTAAGTGGCAACCTAGTGATTTGGATAAAAAAGGCAATGAAGTTTGTTTTTGAGTTTTCGAAATGTTTTTGAAACATTTTGTAGAGCTTTGATATCTGAAACGAATTTGAGATGGAATTTGGAAACGGTTCCATACATCCAAGGATGGCAGTGGTGTGGTCTGGTCTACGCTAACTAACTAGGCCTTCAGCTCACCCATGTTTGGGTGGGCTTACTTACTCCAATAGTCCAATATATTGTTATTGGTTAAAGCATGTTTGGACTAGTTTTTTGTAAACTTTTTTTCTAAACTCATTTTTAACCACATATTTTATGGAATTCAAAATTTTTATCAACTTTTCAACTACACATTTCACAAAACTTATTTAAAATCTCTTAAAAATTACTTTTAAACTCTACCAAATAAGCACTTAATAGCTGAAGACTTTTCGAACTCTTGCTTGGATCATCGAAATCTTAAAAGAAATGCATCAACTCCTTGTTTGAAAAAGTTGAGGTTAAAGTCAACAATTAATTTTGATTATATATTTTATATGATCCACAATTTTTATTAATTATTCAACTATACATTTTATCAATTTTTATCAAAATCAACTAAAGTTTTTACCAAAAACTTTGTCAAATGTATCCTAATTAGCGCTTATTTGGTGGAGTTTAAAAGTAATTTTTTAGGAAATTTTGATAAAAGTTGATGAAATGTATAATTGAAAAATTGATAAAAATTGTGAATACCATAAAATATATAGTTAAAAATGAGTTTGAAAAAAATAATTTAATTAAAATTATATCAAACATGCTCTTAATAAAGTAATAGAAATAGGGATAACTAAATAGGAGTTAAATACCTCCAATATGATTATATTTTATCAAACATTCTTAGAATATCACTGTATTTTAAAATGTTTCTAAAATATTATTGAACTTTTAAAAATGAATCTCATATGTTACTTTGTTACATTCAGTTTTTAAATAGAGTTGTATATAAAATTTACTTTTAAAAAGTTCAATAGTATATAAAATTCATTTTTAAAAGTTCATTTTAAACTAAACTGACATTTCACGAATTATTGTTAAAATGAGTTTGAAAAAAAAATTATTTTAAATTTTATCAAACACGTCCTTAATGAAGTAATAGAAAAAATGGGATAGAGTGGAGTGGAGTGGGTGGAACTAAAATTACTAAAGAGAGTTCAATAATGAAGGAATTGCAGAAAACCATAATAATGAAGAAAGACAAAAGTACAATAATTAATGAATCAGCAGGCACTGATTTGACAAAAGTAAGAAAAGTAACTTGAACAGTTGAACTGACAAAAACGAAGAAATCACTCAAAAAAGACGAAAAAGTTGTCCAAATAGACAAAAAGCTAAATTATGTTTTGAGCCCCTAATTTTTTAAACTTGTCTCAATTTTAAACAAGTTATAAGTTGTAAATTTTATAAAATATATTTATAATAAATGAATATTAATTTGTAAGTTTTACAAAATATGTGAATAAAAAATATATTTAATTAATTTAATCAACTTAAATTATAATTTAAACATAACCAAAAAAACTATTAGTTCACTATTGTCTTATTAACTAGATAATCGGACGTAAATCTCTTTTTCGACAACAAAATCATCGTATTACTATAGAAAGTCATACATAAATATGGAAAGGAAAGAGATAAAAAAAAAAAATTAATATTTTATTTGTTGTCATTGTGTATGCATGTTCAATTTCTAGTGTTCACACTTGGGTTAATATTTTATTATATATATAAAGGAACAATTAGAGTTGTTCAGTTTCTAGTATTCACACTTTGGTCATTGAATTATTTCAAATGCTTTTCAATTGTGTTGATCTTTTAAAAGTTTTTAGATTGTCAATTAACTTTTTTAAATATTTTCTAGTTGTAATTAAAACTTAAAGTTTTTCAAATTATCATTCTATTATTTCATTAAGTCCGTTAATTTTTAAATCAGCAAATGACAGTACCATAGTTAACATAATATTTTGAAAAATTTAAGAGAAAATTGCATATTTTGTCATCAATCTTTCAAAAAAGTTAAAAATATACTCATAATCTTTAAAAATAGTACTAGATATCTCCAACGTTTGAAAAAATGTGCATAGTATGTTCTTTATGACGAAATTGTCATTCTTTTTAAATAAACAAAATAACAAAAAACAAGAAAAAAGAAAAAATGACTGAAAAAGAGGACTAAAGTTACTAACTTAAATTCTACCAAACTTATGTTACTAAAGTTATTAAAGTAATAAAAAGGGGACTAAAGTTACTAAACAGAGTACAATAATGAAGGAATTGGAGAATACTATAATAATTAAGAAAGACAAAAGTACAATAATTAATGAATCAGCAGGCACTGATTAGACAAATCTTTTAACTTGAACTGACAAAACGCAGAAATCACTCAAAAAAGAAGAAAAAGTTGTCCAATACACAAATTTTTTGAACAAAAAGCTAAATTATGGTTTGAGACTTTAAGGGTGTGTTTGATTGGTATCATGGAAAAAAGGTAGAAAATGAAAATATTTTTTATGAAAGTGGGAAAATAAATTTCACTATCTAGGCAAGAAAATTTTTTCCAAGAAAAAAGGCAAATCCATGCCTTAAATCTTTGTCTTTAGAAAATGTATTTGCTTTTCCACGCCTTAATCAAACAAGGAAAATAAAAGTATTGGATTTGACAAGATTTTTCATGGAAGTGACATTTTCCATGGAAAATGTTTGAATCAAACACACCTTAATTTTTTAAACTTGTCTCAATTTCTTATTGAGAAATGCTACTTCTGATAAAGGGAAAGTTTCGAAAGTAAAGTTCTCCACATGTGTCAAAAGTTCTTTGATCAGATAGGTTGTAAATTGAGAAATGTACACGAATAGCAAGTACCTGAGAGAGAACCAACATGCCAACCCCCATAACAGACCCCCACAATATTTCATTGAAAATCTGCTCCACACGAAAATCGAATATGCGTTGCCGGATGATTTCTCTCCACGTCACCTCAAGCCTTACCAACTCGCCTATACCCATGGGGGCAATATGTTACCCATGTAAAAATAATGCTACTTTTACTGATAATTCCTACTGAATTGCTTACAAAAGCTAATTTGGCGTTTTCACTAATAACCATTATATCGCAAAAAAATGATATATCATGATATTTTGAATTAAAAATTAAAAATAGCCCGTTTCACCCATTTCAGCCTCAGTTTTTGTCTGCCAAAAAATTAGAAGTATGTAACAGTAGAATTGGATCTTATAATTATTATGGTGGAAGTTTTGTCTGGAATTGTATTATGAGGTTTTCAAGCATGTATTATGCATTTTTTTAGATTTTATCAAATGACTGTGTTCTTGAGTTTGTCGAAAATTCTGATGTTCCGTTTCTTGGTTTCCCTACCTTTAATGTTGAAGTTGATTAATTCCTTTCATTGGCAGAATGTATTTGACAATCTCACGGATTTTAATTCTCAACTTTGCTCATATATATATTCCATTCAAATGGACATTCCATTTAGAGGCAGCTTAATGTTGCATATAATGCACTTGCATCTTTACATATGCTGAAATCTGTTGGCTTCAAATTCAGAAATTATGCTAAATTCAGTCATTTTAACAAAAAAAGAATACCAGTATATTACCATCAATTTTCAAGTTTACCACCATATATATCGATCATGTTCTTCTCCCCCACAGTCCTACATAACATGTTTCTATTGGCCAAGACTAATTATGCTAACATTAAATGAGCTCCACTTGACTAATAGAAACATGCTATGTAGGCACTCCACTGTAGACTATAGAGAAGAGAAGAACCGTCATATATATATATATATATATATATATATATATATAATTAATTAATAAATGCATCCTCACACAAATGTTTTTCATATATCAAATGAAACAATTAACCTAAAATATAGCTGTCTAATGCAGTGATGTTTGGCCAAACTTAAAAAAGTTTACTTATTAAGTAATTAACTTTTTATTGATCAAAACTAAGAATATATAAGTGACTTATATTTTGACATTAAGATAAAATTATAACTTATTCAAAATATGTTTAGAACCTTTGCTTATTTTCTAGCATAATTAGCCAAACATGCTATATTAAAAATATATAAATAAAAAATATATTTAACTAATTTGATCAACTTAAATTATAATTTAGAATATATTTGATTTTGATTAAAATCAGATTTTTTATAAAAGTTGGTGAAATGTGTGGTTAAAAAGTTGTGGACCCTTGAAATATGTGATTAAAATTAAATGTTAACTTTGACTTTAACGTTTTAGTAAAATTTTAATTGTTTACAAACAAAGCCTTGAAGCTTAACCAAACATGCTATTAATTCGCTATTATCTTATTAACTAAATAGTCGAACATAAATCTCTTTTTCGGCAATAAAATCACTGTATTACTATAAAAAGTCATACATAAATATGGATAGGAATGAGATAAATGATAATAATAATTTTTTTTTTTTTTGTTGTCGTCCTCATTGTATATTAAAAGGAACAATTAGAGTTGTCAATTTTTAGTGTTCAAACAATTGAACTATTTCAAATCCTTTTCAATTGTTGTTGATTTTTAAAAGTTTTAAAATTGTCGATGAACTTTTTTAAATGTTTTCTTGTTGCAATTAATTTTTTTTCGAATTGTCAATGAATTTATCAAAATATTATCTGATTCGTTAATTCACCATTTGTCGTTTTAAAAATTAACGGAGATAACTTAGCAAAATATTGTCACATTTGTCATTTAATCTATTATTTCATTAAATCTGTTAATTTTAAAAAGCAAATGACAGAACCATAGTTAACATAATATTTTGAAAAATTCAATAATAATTCGAAAAACTTTTGAATTTAAAATATTTGGAAATTTTATGAGAAGTAACTTCTACCCCTATTTATTTTCGTCCCTATCAGAATTACGAGGACAAACACAAAAGTAGTAATTTATTTTTTTATTTTTTTTGGGTCAAATTTCAGCAACTTTTGGTACAAGTGCGAATCTGTAGTTTGCTTTAATTAGCAGTGGATTCCATCCCATCAGTGTCACTGTATAACACTGAACACACGCCATTTATTACATCCACCAATCTACTATTACATATATGTAAATTCGAGGAAAGATCTGACGGGGTCCAGATGGATTTCCCCGTCTGGGAAAGATCACCCTGCACCCTCCATCCTCCATCCCCACTCCCCCCCCCCACCCCTACCCCTTGCAAAACCCACCATATTTAATGTAATTACACCCCCCAACCCACCCACCCCTGCAAAACCCACCATTCACGTGTAATAACCCCCATTTATTTAATGTAATTCTTCATTTATTTATACTTTAACCCCCACCCTCTACTTTCTCATTTATTTATACTTTAACCCCCACCCTCGATCCATTGTTGTTCAAATTGTGCTGGTGACTCAGATTGCTTGATAATGTGAACAAGCATGTGATACTGATCATTGTACAACACGACATTCATCTTCTCTGAAAACTTATTTAATATGTGCCACATACAAAATCGATGCAACGTCGATGGCAATACTATAGAGATAGCTCTTGCAATTGTGGCATCTTGGTCTGTGATGATCACTCCCGGGGCCGCATGGTTTGGCATGGCTTCAATGAACTTAGTGAACAACCAAACAAATGATTCGGTTGTCTCATCGCTCAGCAGTCCGCATCCAAATATAACAGTCTGGCCATGGTGATTCACTCCGACAAATGGACCGAAGACCATTGAGTACTTGTTCGTGTTGTATGTTGTGTCAAACACAACGACATCACCAAAATATGCATATGACCTCCGTAATTCATAGTCTACCCAAAAACAGCGCACAAATTTGTTCTCATCATCAGTTTCATAATCAAAGACAAAGTTTGGATTTTTCTCTTTCTCGAAAGTAAAATGCTCAATCAGTGTTTCCGCATCATGACCCAACATTTCTTGACGCACATCCCTTTGATAGTTCCTGATATCCTTCTCCACACACCCAAGAGAGGATGAACCTCCCGCATCTATCTCCAAAAGTCGAACTTGCTGACATGTGGGAATATTAGCTTCTGAAAACTGTTCAACAAGAGCCTTCTTTGTTTTTGAGACACTCCGGTGTGACCTTAACAAGTGTACCATGCTAAGAGTGGCAAGAGGATGGTTATGTTCCTCAACAAATGTACTGACAACCCACCCATCGCCCGTTTGTTGTTTTACCACTGATAATCTAGCATTGCACCCACGACGTATATGTCCACGGTTTCTTTCTCCAGCCCGTGGCACAGCATCTTTACGACTCATCTGGTAAGTCTCAATCGTCTTACCTTCCTTATAGCACACAAATAATTTTCAAACATACTCATTTGTCTCTTTTTTCTTCTTACTGTTTTCTATACGCGTACTAAACCCCGCTTCACGTGCATATTGATTGTAAAAATTGTATGCCTGATCGGATGATTCAAATTCCTGACCAACGTGGGGAATGACATTGATAGTCACTTGAGGAATATATACATTATCACCACTCTCAAATTCCATCCCTACAAAAATTTACCGAAATAAAATACATCAATTATATGTACAAATAAAAAAAAACATAATAAATTGTTAACAATGTTACCACTAACTTGCAAATTACAAAAAATAAATATGTACAAATAAACGAAAATAAAACAAATTAATAATTTATTACTAACCTTTGAAAAATATGAAAAACACTAAGTGGGAGAAAATTTTGGTAAAATAAATTTAGAGAATAAAAGTGGTTGAAAATGTTTAATGTTGGCTAAATTTGAGTAAAGTAAAATATATTATGATGAAGAGAGAAACATGTATTCTGATGAGGAATGAGGATTGAGGAATGAGGAAAATTGTTAATGATTCAATGATGTATAAATAAGTAGAAGATACGGAGTAAAAAATGGGAAGAGGGCGGGCCAATAAAAGATAAGTAAACATGAGGAAAAGAGGGAGGGTGTCTTTTTTCTGCAGAAGGGTGGGGGCCAAAAACGTTGAGGGGAGGGGGGTTCTTTTTAACTGGAAAAGGGTTGTGGAGTGGGGGGCCAAAAACGTTGGGGGGGGGGGGGGACAAAAAGTTATGTGGGTGGGGGTTTTTTGCGGCTGGAGGGGGAGGGGGCTGGGCTGTTTTTGTTCACAGAAATCAGAGTGGGGCCAACTTTTTTTTTTTTAAATGCCTGCATGATTGACACGCAGGCAGACGGGGAAATCGATCTGGACCCGTGATCTTTCCTCATGTAAATTCATAAGTGCGAATCTGTAGTTTTCTATCAACTTTTAGTGATAGTCACTGATTGGGAATTCATAAAAAAAAAAATAATAAATTAGTGTGAGAGTTATGAATTGTAAATTAGAAGATATTGATGACCACATCAACAGTAGTAGGATAATTCCTACCTATCATAAATACGAGAATATCCACCTACATATAAGAGTAAAATAAATGGGGCCCATTTACATTTTTTCCGAATAAAATTTCAATATTTTAAATCATATTCCATTAGAGCTTCAATTAAATATAATAAATTTCATTAATCCCTCTGCTTATCATTCTCTGCTATCTATATATCCTTACAATAATATAATAGTCTTAATTTTTTTACTGTAATTTTTTTCGTCTAATACACCGTCGTTTTGACATTGAAGCCGCAATCTTTGACTTTTTTTTAAAGATTAATGATTGGTTTGTCTCAACAATCTCATTCATTATTGGTCACGTATCTTTTTCTTCACAAAATCAAGATTCTTTACCACTCTAAAAAAAGTAATGGGTCACTTGAGTTTTTTATGCTTAGCTCAATTTTAGAGTAGCCAAAATTTGAAAGCATTTTTTGATTCTGTCAAGTTTGAGTTACTTGAAGAAGTTGATTTGATTAGTTTGTTGAAGGGTTTGGACCTTTGTGGTAACTTGGAAAATCTCTATTTTGGTAATTTGGGATTCTGTCAATTTTCATATGAGAGATTCTATCAATTTTCATCTGAGTTTTAATGTGATTAGAAATATAACTTGCTTTTTCTGATTTGCATTTAAAACTTTTTTTGGTGTTCAATTTTGATTTTTTTTTTTTTGGGTATAAAGGATTCTATTAAACATTGTTTTGTGATCGGAAAATATTTTGATGAATTTTGGAAGGGACTGGTCATTTTCTTCTGTAGGAGATATATATCTGTACAGACTAATGGTGGACAATGGTCAACAGCTTAAGAGGCATTGTATATATTGTGGTTGTCGAGTTACTCGACAACCAACAAATTTCAACTTTGCACAGCAAGAGTCCACTGCATCACAGTAAATTATTAACAATTCAATTTTACCAATGCTGATTCAAATATATTTACTGTGCTACTTTGTCATTCGGCAAAATGATAATTCGTGAGTCCTCAAGCTGAAACTGAAATATGGAAGTGATTTTATATACATATAGATGTCAAAAGAATTTATTTTGAGGTATATAAACAGGTGTAAGTGTTCGCTTACAAGACAGGGCACCTGCAGAAAATTACCATCCACAAGCACCAAACTTGTTTACAGACAAGAACTAATTTACAAGATAATGCATTATATGCAACTACAAATTGTCAACATAAATATATACTAACGCACCATCTTCTAAAACTTCAATAAGATTTTTGTTAGTGTTATAGTTGCTAGAGAATACAAGTTCAATAACACATAAAATACTATAAATCTATCTATATTTGAGCCTTTGAGTCTGCTACAATTTCTACTTATACTTGTTTTGAACTAATATTTAATTTGACAATAAAAGTTCAAACTCAAAATAAAAGACCCAATGGTAATTTATCGCAAATAAAGATATATAATACTATAATTGAACAAAATTTTGAATCAGAAAAAGATGCACCAACAAGTAATAAACCAAAAATGAAAACAAAATACCATAGAATTGAAATTTCATGATTAATCACCATTGTGAAAGTACAGAAAATAAAGTTCCAGAAAACTCAACAAACATTCTCTACACCTAGACTACAACCCTAACAAACGTAAAGTGATTATAGATTTCATGTTTGGATTTTAGATTTTGGTCTGAGAATCACATAATAGATTTCATGTTTGGAATTTTTTTTTTTTTATGTTGTCGAGTAACTCGGCAACCAATGGTTGCCGAACTCGACAACCAACTCGGCAACCAAATGGTTGTCGAGTAAATTTTACACCTACAAACAATTTCATCTTAAATCCTCACATAAATAATATATTTATTTTTGGTGTCCACATTTTTTGTGCTTTTTGTCCTGTAAATATTGTCAAGTGAAAAAAAAAATTCAAGCGAAGTTACTGTTCATTGGCGAGTGAAGTTACTCTTCATCTGAACTTGTATCTGAATCTTCAATTTGTTTAATGGGTTCCGAGTTGTCTGGTTCATCTCCTACAGATTTGACTGATTTTAAACAAATACAAGAATGGGTCTAATGCCATAATGACGCAACAAATTTACTCGATGCATGTAGTAGTCAATTTGCCTGGAAGATAAATAAGCCAAAATTAACATATGTTTTTATTCAACTTACTGCTTCATATAATAAACAAATTGCTCTATTCGCTCTTATTGTCTCCTTCATCGGAAGATGCCATTTTCAGCAATGCAAGAACTTGAAGATATTGCAATTCAAATCCGATACACCCTCACCACCAAGAGATGTGCTACATATTAATGATGTTAAAATATTTTGAAAATCGTGGAAATGTCCTATTTCGATAGTGAACACGAAATTGCACACCCCCTCATCATATTTGGATGTGTAAATGAGATCGTGAAGTGTAGAGATTGATGTATAGGAAACTCAAATAATTCCGTTGTTTGTTTATCAAAAAAACAAATGAAAAATCCAGAAGTTGATATTTCTGTATACATCTCGTGAAGTCACATTTATACAGCTACAAAAGAAATGTAGCAATACAAACATTTTGAAGTGAGGAAGAAAATGTTTCACACAACTCAAAAGACAGGATAAAAAAAATAAAGCATTTTTATGGGACTCTTGAAGCATGTAATTGGTTTTCTACAAATTCCAAATAAAATGCCTAAATTCCAGGTCACAAAAAAGCAATAACATTGAAAGCAAAAAAGTCCAAATATCATGCTTTACAGGAAAACATAATCATGTATGATGTGTATACACATAGACAAGGTACAAATAGATACATTATCCATATGAATTAATTGATAGGAGATGGCTGATCTCCTGCACCCAAGTGGGTAGGAGATGCTGCCCACCTGCTGAGATGTCAGCAGGTGGACAGTTGATGTAAAAAGCATCTCTTGCCCACCTAGGTGCAGGAGATCAGAAGTTATTGATAGAAATCCATTATTCCTATCACAAGTATATGCATATATACAAAGCGTGTCTTGTGTATACACACACACACACACATATATATATATATTGATAGAAAGTGGGGTACTTGTAGGTGGGCAAGCCTTTGCAGAGCTCGGTACTACAAGAAATAGCGCCTTGTGGAACCAAGAATACTCGTCGACGGCAAGACAGCCTGCCGCCTCTCCGTTCTTCATGTGTATTGGCGTCATTATTAATTTCAACAGCAATGTACCGAATTCCCATCTTTGATTATACTTGGATCTCTAAGAAAAAGAAAATATTTTCTTGAGAATCCAAGATTATGATGAAACTAAAATGGATTTCTTGAGGTAAAAAAATGGGAGTTAACGCAGGCTTAATTTTGCAGGATTAGCTGGTAATAACATCCCCATTTTGGAGAGGTAAAGAGGGGCGGATTTTATTGGGAAAAATTGAAATGGCGGGAAGAATGAGATTTTGGCAGTGGGGACACGAAGGAGAAACCGAGTAGTTGACACCTACACTAATTGCCGAGCCATCTCGACAACCAGTACCTACACTGTTTGCCGTAATGGTTTGTACATGAATAAAGCTTCTCTATAAATGTTGAATTGCCTACATGAATGAATTTATCGCCTTCTCTATTGAGGTCTGCCCTTTCTTTGGTCAGCATTTAAAATGTATGCAAACTAGCTCAACCTATTTGGTTCAGGATGCCATAGAAACTGTACGCAAACAAGTTCGACCTATTTGTTTGGGATGCCATATGTGAATTAGTTCACTGGGGAAGTCTCTGGGACTCTTTGTTTCCATTCAGCTTTCTTCATGGCTTTCTAAATGGTTCTGTAAGTATACTCAAGGGTCATCTCTGGCGATCCTTCATGTACATTTCCTTTGCATGAATTCATGTACAAATAAATCTGTTTATGAATTCATGAATATTTCTTATTCTCTCGACAACCAGTTTTATTCATGTACAAATAAAGCTATTCGTGAATTCGTGAATATTTCTTATTATCTCGACAACCGCGTTGGTTGCCGAGCGAATTAGCTTTGTTGCGATGGCTCTACAACCTTGTCCAAAAATCAAGCAACCCCATACAAATATAACATAGCACATTAAAAGAATTCAAAAGAAGATCACAACAAAAATACCCATTTCTTATTTAAGAAATAAAAATCCAGAAGAACCTCAAAATATAATGTGCTATTAAACAAAATAATATGCAAAAAAGAAAATAGTTTCACCTTTTAACAATGCAATTGAATTGGGTCTGTGATTCTCGTGAAAAAATTCAATCAAATCGGATAAGAACTACTTGGTAGGCTAAAGATGTATATATACATTTGCTTTTCTAAAATAAATATTTATTTATTTATTTACTTTCTGTTAAATTTTATTTATCACTGTAATTTTTGTGGATACCAAATATAAATAGATTTTTTATATTTATTTTTTAATATGGAAATTTTCTGAACAACAAAAAGGTTGCCCAGTAACTCGGCAACCAACTTCTTGGTTGCCGAGTTTCTCGGTAACCAGTTTTGATTGTCGAGAATTGGTTAGCCCTTTTATTTCGTGTTTTTTTTTTTTTCGTTTTTTCTTTTGTTAAAAACAACAATAATATAAACATACATTTTGTGTTATTTTTTTTTGAGGTCAACTAATATAAACCTATTTCACTGATCATTTTGGGAATAAAAGGTTTCATTGTCGATTGTCTACAAGTTAAACTCAGTTCCAATGATCCCATTTCTAGCCAGATCTTTGGTTTTCAATTAATCAATTATCCCAGTTGGTCTAAATTCATTTGTTCCAATAAATATAAACACAAGTCATCACTCCAGTTAATCCACTCAAGAGTCCATAAAATCATATTGACATTATGAAATAGCAAATGATAAGCTTAGAGGTATCCCACTTTCTTTTGATCTCCAAAACAACATTTTCAATAATTGCATTTTACATTGTGTCTGTTTTCAACTTCAAGCTCACAGTTTAGCCATGAAACAATAAACTCACCATTTAATCTTTGAACTGGGAGCATCCAGAGAGGCAATTCATTCAAGTTGTTGGGAATTCAGCCATATAACTTGGGGATTTGCCATATAGCACCTCGGCAACCACACCTGGTTTTGAACCTTAGGGTTTGTTAGATAATTCAGTTCAGGCTCGGGTTTGATTTTTGGCAAAACTTGGCATGGTCTTTAATAAGCTCACATTGTGCTGTTTTAGAAATGCTATTAAAGATTAATACTTGCTTGTGAGTTGTACAATAATATTTTGGCCTTCAAAGTTTGTGTGCCTTTCTGTATTGTTTCCCTTTCTCTTGCACAGTGCTAACCAACATGGAAGATCTAGGGCATAAAGAAATACGGAAATAGTTTATAAGATTACTAATGGCTACGGTTGTCGAGTTGGCTCGACAACCAAGTTGGTTGTCGAGCCAACTCGGTAACCAACTCCATATCCTAAAAAATCAAAAGAAAAAAGAATTATCCCAAAATTCATTTCCCAAACAAGAACAAAAAAAAGATCAATTTAAATTTCTTACCTTCGGATGGAGAACTTTTCTCACGAGAAAATAACATTTCCATGATTAAAGCGCCTCTTGTTTTGATTAAAAAACTGACATTTAACTCCTCAATCAAAGCTCATATAATGGAGAATGACTAATATATATAACACAATACAATATACACCTTCCTACACTCCTTTATGTGTATGCTGAATTCTACCTCATTACACAGTATTAAAAGCACTAATTACTACAAAAGAAAAAATAAAAAATAAAAAACCAACTTATATATTGAAAGAAATTATTAAAAGGTTAAGAGATATTCGGGCATACACAAAAAAAAACAAAACAAAATTTGCTCGGCAACCGTGCTGGTTGACGAGTAACTCGGGAACCAACTCCATATCCTAAAAAATCAAAAGAAAAAAGAATTATCCCAAAATTCATTTTCCAAACAAGAACAAAAACAAAAAGATCAATTTAAATTTCTTACCTTCAAATGGAGAACTGCTTTTCTGCTGAGAAAATGACCTTTTCATGATTAAAGCGCCTTTTGTTTTGATTAAAAAACTGACATTTAACTCCTCAATCAATGCTCATATAATTTAGAATGGCTAATATACATGACACAATACAATATACACCTTCCTACACTCCTTTATGTATAAGCTGAATTCTACATTATTACACAGTATTAACATCACTAATTACTACAAATGAAAAAAGAAAAAAGAAAAAAGAAAAAACCAACTTATATATTGAAAGAAATTATTGAAAGGTTAAGAGATATTCGGGTATACAAATAAATAAAATAAAATAAAATAATTTTGCTCGGCAACCTACATGGTTGTCGAGTAACTCGGCAACCAACTCCATATCATAAAAAATAAAAAGAAAAAAAAAATTGTCCTAAAATTCATTTTCCAAACAAGATAAATTTTGGAAAAGCCCACCAAAAAAAAAAAATTCAAGTATGGTTCATCGCCGAGCAACTCGATGATGAACAATTCATCGCCGAGTGCTAAGTGCCGAGTTGCTCGGCGATGAACAGTAACTTTCAAGTTACTGTTCATCCGAATTTTATTTTTTCTAATCTTTTTGATAATTTTTTTTTTAGTTTATTTTTCCTTATTTGTTTTTATTTTACACATTTTCATTCAATTTTTTCATTAATCTTTTTTATTTTATCTTATAAGCAAATTTGAATTTTTTTATTTTAATTTTTTATAATGTTGTCGAGTTACTCGACAACATTAAATTTGATTTTTTTTTTTTAACACATGTTGGGCATTGACCCATTTTCATTTTTTATTTTATTTTAGGAATAATTGCATGAAAGGTCCCTATCGTTTCAAAATCGTTGGTGAGTTTTTAGTACTGGATTATTCGAGCAGCTACTCACAATAGATAATACATGGCTGACAAAGCATGGTTGTAGAATATCGTCTTAAATCTTTTATCCGTCTATCTACATTCGAGGTTGCAATTTTTTTTTTCACTTTTAACAGAAAAATGTGAGAATAATGGAGTAAAACAAGTGTTTTTATATAATTTCTGTCCCCTATTAGAGCTATTTAAACTGGACTCTCTGTTATCTAATTTTGCTTACTGCTTGTGAATCAAATATTTTGAATACTTTCACTTATTTGTTGTGATCTTTTGGCTTACAAGGCTGCAAAGAAGTCCTGGTTTCTTGAATGCTGAAGCTTTGTTGATCTTGTGTGTGAATCAATAAATTTGGCATCTGATATGAGGAATGCATTATTTTTTAAGCAAATTGTACACAATTCTCTCCAAATTTTTTACATTTTCAAATTTGTTCATATATTATTTTTGTCATTTTAACTATATTTAAAACTTAAAAATTTTCCTATATTTTTCACTTACGTGCAACGCACGTGACTAAGACTAGTATATATATATAAATGGAACGGTGGTCAAAATTTATTTTCATGCCTAAATGTACTTTTTTGTTTAGAATTTCTGTTTTTTTTTTCCATTTTTTAGAAATAAATTTTTTTAATAACCATTAAATATTTATTCATAATACTACATTTATAGATGGAATCCTCCCTACTATTAAATGTTAACACATTGACACTGGTACTTTTTAATCTATAGAGAGTAAATTATTTTTTTTATACGTAATATAGAAGTGTCATTAGTCACTGTTATTCCAAATTTTGAAATTAAAAACTGCAAATGACAATGTCCACTAACTACATATAGTCCCAATAAAAAATTGGAAGAATTGAGTAAACAATTGCTCTTTTGCCTTTTATATATATATTTTGTTTTTTGTTTTTTGCTGGATTGCACATAAAGAGACAGACTGATTATTCGTTTTTCACGTGAGTACAATAATTCTTTTAAAATACTACAACTTTATTAATGCTCCTCTACTTCAATGTCCCTCATTTTACAAAGTTTTGTTATTATTATAAAAATTAAATTTTCAACGCGTTTTAATTTAATTATTTAATTAATTTAATTTAATTTATCTTATCATCGTTTTAGTCAAAATGAGTTTTTAAATGTTAATTAAGATTTAAGAAATCATATTTAAGATATTGCATTTTCAAAATTATATTCTCAATGTTTTGTTATCATTGCAAATATTCATTTTTCAATACGTTTTAATTTAAATACCAATATTTTAATAACTTAATTAATTTAATTTAATTAATCTTATATTCGTTTTGGTCAAAATATATATGGGTTTTTCAACGCTAATTAAGATTTAAGAGATCGCATCTAAGATATTGCATTTTCAAGATTATTTTGGATGCACAGTGGAAGAAAAATAAGTCAAGATTCATATTTTCAAAGTTTTGTTATTATTGCAAAAATTAATTTTTCAATACGTTTTAATTTCATTATCTATATTTTAAATATTTAATTTAATTTAATTAATTAATCTAATATTCGTTTTGGTCAATGTATGCATGGATTTTCCAATGCTAATTAAGATTTAGTGATTGATTTTATTATATAATTAATTAACTTTCATAGATAACTATCAAAATTATTTTTTGTAATTACACTTCATGTGCATCGTACGAGTACAATACTAGTTTTAACTAATGAAAACAATATGAGTTGATAGATGAAATTATGTACGTAGCCATTAATTTTGTACAGTTCAACATCTAAAAAATATAGTTAGTCTCCTAAACTATTGCGAGCAAAAGGTTCACAAACTTTAACAATGTGATCTCGTTAGGATCTATTCACTTAGATATGTAGAAAAAAATTTGTATACCGAAAATTTTATAATTAATTAATTATTTATTATTTATAACTATTATAAGATATTGTTTTAGGAAAAAATTAACAATAACATGTACAAATAATAAATCTTGATAGGCATGGTATTTTCCGTTAATTGCAATGACATCCTTTATTTATTCATGTTAAACATACACAAGATTGTTGGGGGCCAACTATAGAAAATAATGAATGGACAAACGAAGTTACTTTTAGGAAGGTATATTCCATTCAAACAATATCCAACTTGACCAAAAAATAAAAATAAAAATTAGACAACAAAGGAAAAAGAACGAATTAAAAAAAAAAATCTTAATATAAACAAAAAAAAAAACGATGCACCTACATCTAATCTTACCGTGGGTACCATCCATCAACTTCTACGCATTACGAGGTCATTTTACTGCTCTCGTAAGTAATTCCACTTAGTTGGACAAAATTTCACTCTTTTAACTTTTTTTTACGATGCTGAGTTGGATGAAACACCACGGAAGTAATTCCATTTGACAACTCATCATTTTCGTTAGCTGGAATAGCAGAGACAAACGAATAAACTAATCTAGTTTGTGTTGTTAAGTTGAAAGATTAAACACGTGCGTTGTTAAAATTAAATGACCTTTTGTACGTAAAATTTTATCATCGAAAAGAGAATGACAAATTTTTTATCCAGATAAATATTCATTTATTTTTTTAAAAGACAAGCATACTATTTATAATATAGAACAAATCTATTTTTTAATATCCATATCTTAAGATAATCGCCACCATTCGCCGCGACTGCCCGCCACTCCACTCATTTTTTTTTATCTTTTAGTTTTATTTATTTATTTATTTTTATTTAATTTAGCATAAAGATTAGAATTGTCTTTTTTTTTTTTTTTTTTTTTTTTTTTTTTAAAAGTTTGACTTTTTAGTAGTGACGTTTTTCATTCTTATATCTAATTAAACCAAATAGAAAATGATACACTTGTTATATAGATAATTATTATCTAAATAAACAATTTTATGTACAACCAAACTGCCTTTATTATAAAGAGAAAATCAGAAAATGTTTGGCTAAGCTTTTAATTATTTTTTCTTTGTTTGGCAAATCTAGATTGGCTTTTCAAAAGTTACTTTTTTATTAAATTTTAATTCAAAACTGTACTTTTGCAAAATAAATTTTTGGCAAATTTTCATTTTTTGCTTCCAATATTTACAATTTGTTATTAATCTACCATCAATTTTTTTTTTTTTTTTTTTTTTTTATAATGTTTTTCAATTATGTAGCAAAAATTGTCATTTTCTCTATTCTTAGGCTTGGTTTAGTGTATTACTGTGCTTTTAAAAAAATCAGCTTCTACTGTGCTGCAAAAAGAATTAGCTGTGGAAAAAATCGGATAAGTGTTTTGATAAACTCTTGTTTCAAAATTGATGTATGTTTCAAAAGCAGCATTTGAGCGTTTGGTAAACAAAAGTGATTTATTGCTGTAACGGTATTAAATTACTAAAAAAGACATTGATTATAATAATATTATTTTGTATTATTATTATTATCAAGAGTGGTAAAATTCATTTTTTTCCTAGTCAAATATTTTTTAACAAGACAATGCATTCATTATTATTCTTTTAAAATAAAAATAATAAAAACCTAATAAATTTCAAATTTTATAAAAATTACAAAATAAAATTATAGTTATATAGTACAAAAATTAATTAAATTTATATATTTTTTATGATCCAACTTGCATCAATTCGGTTTCTCAAATGAGTATTGAATGAATTAGTTTAATTAATTATGGGTAAAAGAGGTATATTAATAATATATAAATGAAAAAACTAAAAGCATAATCTAAAAAGCTGACATTTTGCTGCTTCTTAAAATCTGCTGTCAGGTGAGTCAGATTATTTATAATCACTTTTAAAAAATTTGTCAAACGCCCAAATCAACTTCTGATTGTTTGAAAATCAGAAGTTGAGCTACAAAATCAATCCCAAACAGGGTCTTAGCCATTAAATGATGTATTTGCACTCCTCCTTGAATAAAAAAAAATTTAAAGAAACTAATAAAAAATTAAAAAATAAGAAAAATTCAAAATAAAGCTCTGTAAATTTTTATAAAGTAAAAAATATCTTCTTCCCCCCACTCACCCTTTCAATTATAGTAAAAAACAATTTAAAAATCAAATGAAAATGAAAAAAGAATGTCATCTTCATCAATTTCGCTGGCCACCTCTAGAGGTGTTAAGACGGGTGAGCCGGTCGAACCCGCATTTGCTCACCCGTCTTGACTCGAAACCGCAAGCTGACCCGTGAGCTGGGCGGGCCCGTGAACCGGGTGGGTTGTTCACTGTCCGAGCGGTTCGACTTTTAACTGCTGGCCTATTTTGATTTTTTTAATAAATGGCAAAGAGCATTTTAAAGTGACAGATGCGTGTTGTTTTAGTCTTTAAATATGTAAAAAAAAAATTGAAATTGAATTAAAAAATTAACAAATGTAAATTTATCATTGTTATTTTTTTTTATTTAGTAATTTAACACGTTTTTTGCTATATTTGTAAATATTTTTTTTATTACAATAGGTAACAAATTTTTTTTAGTAATTTAAAAAAAATTAATTTTTTATTCATACGGGCCGAACCTGGTTGAACTGCGTCTCACATGGGCTCGACCCGGATGGGCCGACGGGTGAACCGGGCTCGCATTCAATTTTTGTAGGCTGGGTTGACCCGACCTGCAACCTGTCGTGGCGCGAATTTTTTCTAATGTAAACCGTCACCGAACTTCATCTGAAGCGGGTACAGCCGCCGCCTTCACCTCCTCCCCCAACTCAACCCAACCAAAAAAACAAAATCGAAACCTTGAAAACAAAAAAAAAAAAAATCAATTTCGCCTAAAAACAAAAACAAGAATATAAAATAAGAATTTAACATACAAATGTAAATATAATGCAATGTTCAGAAAAGAAAAAAATAGAACTTCAAAATTTTCAATTTTTTCTTATAAATGCGAACTTTTTTATTTGTAGTGCAGTCCTCAGACACGATCTTCAACTATTGTTTGTGTGTATGCTGAGATATGATATGACTGATGATTTTCAATGGAACCCATATCAGTAATAAGATTATAAATGTCAAAATACGTAGAGAATTAATCAAAACCCATAAATTTCTTAAACTACACTTGTTGGTAAAGATCACCCCCAAGAAAGAATAAGAAGATGGAAAAAAGGGGAATCCGTTTTGCAAAAACTTTTCCATTGCTTTTATTCTTCAATTTTTTTTTATACACAACAGAAGATACAAAAAAAAAAAAAATTCCTGGTATCAATGTTATGTATACCATAATTAATCAAATGTGTGCGCGCGTTTATTTGTATTTGCTATCAGTAATATAAGAAATATCTGCAATATTTCTAATATTGGTATGGCTTTTGGGGGGCGGGTGAGAAAAAAGATATTTTGTACTTTTTAAAAGTTTATGAGGCTTTCTTTTCAATTTTTTCTTGTTTTTTGCTTCTTTTTTCTTTTTTTTTTTTGTTTATTTAAAGATGATAACAAATTCGTCATTATCTATCAATAGATACGTGATTTGCAAATTGAGTGAAAAGTTGATGATGTCTGATGCTAAAAATATAGGTTGATAGTAGATTAATAACAAATTGCGAATGTTGAAAATAAAAAGTACAAATTTCTCTAAATTTTTACTTAGAAAACTACTCTTACTTCTTTTAAGCTTAACCAATTTTTCATTTTCATATGATTTAATTGTGTCTTTAATGATAATGTGTATAGGTTATATTGACCTTGTATTGAAATTTGAAATGAAAAAAATTGTTGTCATTGGAAAGGTAGAACGGTTGTACTAAAAAAACTCAAATGGTAATTTTTAGATATGTTTTAGCAATTTATTTAATTTAATTAACAGCAAACTAATTATATTACCATACTTCTAAATAGCATAAAAGAATGCAATCATTTTTTATGTGGTTCGACCACACTTGCATCTACAAATCACATCTAGTTATCGAACAATTTAATAAGTTATAAAAAATAATAAAAATACTAATAGAATTTAAATATACGAACACTCTCGCTTTAATTTTAATATTATCGTGTAGAATCAACATATTAGTCTTGTTTAATGAGCACCACTAAAACTAATTTACATTTACGTTCAAGACATTATAATACCTTAGATTTTCATAAGAAAAATATTAGAGCATAACTAATGTAAATGTAAATTGCTTTAAAAATTGTGTCACATAAGAAAAATAGAAGGTATTTAAAAAAAAATTAACTTCTAATAAAAATTGATAACGACTCTGTAAAATTAATGCGACAAAAAAATATAGATATTGTTTAGAACTCTATCTAAATTTAGAAGTTCTGTTAGACACGCTGACTTAACAAAATTTAAATTTTCTATGTATATTTAAATTTTCATAAGAAATTTAATTTTTCTATGTAAATATAAATGTAATTTTGTTTTTATTTTAACAAAATAAAATACAGCTAGATAGCAATTCATAAAATGTGTTAGAGACCAAATTTGAACTTGAAAGTCTATGAATTGTGATATATGTCTTTCACCGTGTAAAACTTTTGTTAATAGAATAAATCTAGCTTGCCATACATAACATTATAAGGCATGAAGATTTGTCCGAGATCATAAAGGATTTTATCTTAAAACTATGATCTAGAAAAATCAAAATGTTACCACATAGTCAAATTTGTTGCAACAATATAGGAATGGTAAAATATTGCGACCCTGCTTCGTTTTGGATATTATTTTTATTTTAAATGAGAAAAAAAATTACGTATTAGTATTTCTAGCTAAAATACTGAAATATTTTCTTGGATTAATCTAAAAAAATTATCCCTCAAAAAACGATTTTTAATTCAAAAGAGGTATTTGGAAAATTAAATTGAGATCATGAAGGTATTCTCTCAAAAGGAAAACAGTAGATAAGGCTCGTGTTTGATTGGCAAAGATTTTTCATGGAAAATGTCTTTTTTTCGCCTATTTTTCAACTGGTATGTTTGATTGCCTAAAATTTTCCATGGAAAAGGCATTTTCCCATCTATTTTCTTTTGTTTGTTTGATTGCAACCTTTTTTTTCTATGTAATTTTTTTTCTCATTTTCCCACTTTTGGCCACATTTTCCTTGTTTTAAAGGAAAATATTTTTTTTGTGGGATAGGAGAATTTATTTTCCATGGAAAATTTGTCTTATTTTTCAACCCATAATTTCTTGACAATTCATTTTTATAGAATTTATTTTATTTTCCACCCAAATTTTCCACTTACAATCAAACACAGCCTTATCTTTTGATACTTGTAAATATCTTTCAAAAGTTTTAAGTCGTGTAATCAAACTAAAAAATTGTTCTCATCACATGCCATGCATATATTCTGATATTCTCAATCTTCCACGTTAATCCATATTTTGATGTCGATCAAATTTCTTGACAGATCCTTCACATGACCATTGGGATATTTTCTCAAATTTTGATAGTCAAAATTTAGAAGATATCTATGTTGACTAAAATTGAACAAATTTTCAAATCTTTGACTTCTTAACAGTCGAAACTTGGAAGAAAATTAAGTTATACGTTAATTATAAATTGACGTAGTTTATTCTCTTTTGTAGATGCGTGACTTGAGGGTTTTTCGAGAGAAAAATTGTAAGCATAGCATCTTATTTGTTTTTCTTGTTTTCTTTGTGGGTTGTACAAAGAGTAGAAATTGGTGGGTGCGGTAAAGTTTATGATATTAGTTTTCTTGATATACTTGGAGATTTGGGTGAGTGAAATCTATATGATTCTAACAATTATTCATATAGTGAAAGTTTTGACAGTCCATAAATTTTTCTCTATCTTTTATATTTTTATTGTTTCATTATCTTTCTCTGAACAAAGATCTTGTGGGCAATAAATGAATTGGTCTCAATTCCTAACAATAACTACATGTTACAAAATACCTTGACACCAAAATAGGTAGGTTGATATATCATTCAATAGCTGGAGTTTTTCTTGGCCAAAAGTTTTTATTTCTTTTCAGTATAGGATTTTTATTTTTATAATATATTAGTTCGGTCTAATTTTTTTTCGTCTTAGTCTAGATCCACCTCTGATAACATTTATAAGGGTCCGTTTGAAACTGATTTTGGAGCCTAACTTCGATTGTCAAACAATCAGAAGCTGTTTTAAGCATTATGTAAATTTTGAAAAAGTGATAATAAAATAATCTGTATCATCTGGCAGCAGATTTCGAAAAGTAGTAAAATGGTAGCTTTTCATATTCTACTTTTAGCTTTTTTATCTATCTATCATTCAAATATCAATTTTGACCTTAATTAATTAAAGTAATTCATTTTATATCACGGATTCATTAATATTTTAATAATAATACATCTCCACAAATAATTTAAATTTAAATTTAATTAATTTTTGTACAATATTACTATGCTTTTATTTTTTAATTTTTATAAATTTTGAGTTTTAATAGATGTATAATATTTTTATTTTAAAATAATTATGGTAAATGTATTGTCTTGAAAAAAATATTTGATAATATTACATATTGTTATAGAAGTAAAAATAAATAATTTTACAATATTAGTTATGATAATAATAATAAAAAATAACATTATTACAATCAATATCTGTTTTAGTAATTTTATACATTCATAGAAATAAATCACATTTGTTTACCAAATACTTAAATACTAATTTTGAAACAGACAGTTTACCAAATACTTATCTAATTTTTTTCACAATTGATTCTTTCTGCACAGCAAAAGCTGGTTCTCTTAAAAGCACACTAATACCAAACCAAACTCAATTGATTTAGTATTTTGTGATTTTAAAAGAACAAGTATTAATTGTGTTAAATAAAGAATTAATTGCAAAAAAAGTGTTAAATGTTATGTAAACTTTTGTTTCAAAATTGTATGTTCTAAAATCAACATTTGAGCGTTTTATAAAAATTGTTTTATTGTTGTGCTAAAATCAACATTTGAGCGTTTTATAAAAAAAATAGTTTTATTGTTTTTATGTTGATTTGTAAATACATTTACTAAAATAGACAATGATTATAATAATCTCATCTACGTATTATTATTATTATTGTAAAATTTATATTTACTTTTATGATAACATGTAATATTGTTAAATATTTATTTAAGACAATATGTTCACAAACTTATTTTGAAATGAAAAAGATTAAAAAAATTCAAATCCCAAAATTTATAGAATTAAAAATAAAATTGGAGAAGTCAATGGCCAAGACAAAAAGAAAACTAAAATAATGTCATTAAAGTGAATGATAGATAAGAATATAAAAAGCTATAATTTTACTGCTTCTCAAAATATAATGACAAATAATACAGATTATTCTATAATCATTTTTTTTAAATTTACCAAATATCTAAGTAGTCGTACATGTTTAACAAGTAGAAATGGTGGTGTTCTCTTTGCGTTTGCGTTTGCGTTTGTGTTTGCGTTTTGAATTCATTTTGTATTTTGTGTTTGGTGTTTTGAGTATTTGTTTTGAGATTTTTGAAAATGCGTTCTTTTTTGAATTTTCGAAAATTGTTTCTGAAAATAGAAAACTCGAAAACACGTTTCCTTTGAAATTTTTAGAAATTTGGACTTACTTGGAATTCAAAACAATTATTAATTCAAAACAATTCAAAATAATTATTGTTGGAATTAAAATCATTAAAAAAATTTGGAATTAAAAACATTTAAAAATTATTAAAAATTATTATTTGGAATTAAAAACAACTAAAAATTTAAAACAATTATTGTTGGAATTTAAAATATTTAAAAACAATTAAAAACAATTAAAAATATTTACAAATAATTATTAATTAAAAACAATTATATTTGGAATTATAAACAATTATACTAATTCAAAACACTTAAAAAAGGAGCCGCGCATGTGAAGATTTGAACCCATGACCTCCAGCAAACAATTAGCGCGCGCTTACTGTTTTGGCAAAGAGCCACGTTTTGTTAAAAATAAAAGTGGAAAATGATTAAATTATGATTTTTTGCCCAGTGTAAAATAATAATAAAAAAAAAACGCCGGGTGAATGACTCGAAACACCGACCTCCACGGTCAAAACGCATGTTTTGGCCATTTTGGAAAATGCCATCTTTTTGTTAAGAAAATCCAAAAATGACTAAAAAATTATTTTCCATTTCCTTTGAAAATTGTTTTGGTGTTTTGAAAAATGCATTTTCGAAAATGACAAAGAGGACACGTTTTCAATATTTTCAAAAATACAAAATAGAAAATAGATTGAAAATGGACAAGAGAATAGCCCCAAAGCTCTAAAAACAATCTCATACCATGCCTAATTCTGCCATGAGATGCATGACTGTAGTAACTAATAACTCTTTCCACTCAACACAATGTAGTTTTAATTATTTTATGAGTGCAAAAACATTATGGTGTCGGTATAATTATGAGGTACAAGTTCTAGTTGACATGTTCACTGTGAAGAGTTCATTACTCCCACGGCACATTTAATATATGGACAATGGTTAAAGATAATGAATAAAATTTGTCTTTTTTTGTTTGAACGGAATTAATGTCAGGATAAACTTTTATCCATATAACAATTTATGCAAAAAATGAATATAAGTTTTATCCTTGAAAAAAGGATGACAATTTTGTATCCAGATAATGATTCACTTATTTTTTTAAAAGACGAATATAACCTTAATAATATAAAACAAATTTATTTTTGAACATCTATTCCTTAAGATAATCACCACCGCCAACCGCTTTTGCCCTCCAGCCACCGTTGCCCCTAGCCATCGCCTCCACCAACCACTACCACTTTACTCATTTTTTTCTTTTTTTTTTTATTTACTTTTTTCCGTTTAATTAAAATTAATGGTAGAATTGTCTTTTTTGTCAAAAATTGAATTTTTAACAGTAATTTTTATTTTATTTTTATACATAGTTGAACTAAAAATGATAATACTGAACATGTAATTCGAATAATTATTATTCACAAACTAAACGGACCTTAATGTGCAAATCTAGTAGTGACGTTGCACCGGTAGGTTTTAGAAATGAGCCTTGAAGACAACCCTTCTGCTCTCCAAAACTAAATAGTGACCTCTTTTAGCTATATACTTTGGGTAAATTCTAATTATATCTACGGTTACTATACTTTATTCTAGTGTTAATCAAATAAATGAGCTTCAATATTGCTCAATTATGTAACTATACTTTAATTTGATTTTGATTTGAATAAAATCGTCCAATTTCGTCAATTAGATTGATGAAAATCGATGACGTGACAATCTAAATAATGGAAATCATATATTTAACTAAAATTATACTCATTCCACGTCAACAACTATCAGTTACATGTGAATATAATCACTTGTTGAATGTCACGTCACTGATTTTTGTCAACAAAATTAGACAAGTTAATTTAAACTTAATAACCAAATAATTGTAGCTTATGTTGAAAATTGGTTTGAGAATTCAAAAAATCGCTAGTGTTTAAAACCAACTAAAGTGACTTCGTGTCAACTTGGCCAAAATATACAGATCCGACCCAATCCGTTTAAGCAAAATAGTTTGCCACTTCACCGTTTCGGAGAAATGGGATTCGACCTGTACGTGTTGAAGGGTATATTTGACATCTCGAAACCAATATCGAATGAATGAGAAATTACGGAAAAGGACAAAATCGGATCAATTTTTGACCATGCGATCGCATGGGTTTTTTATCATGCAATCACAACTTGCTGAATTTTTAAGCAGAATATTTTTTGGTCTTACCATGCGATCGCAGGAGACAAAGCCATGCGATCGCATAGTTAGCTTGGATTAAATTCTATCTTCAAAAGTGTACTTTGCGATCGCAACATGTTAAAACCATGCGATCGCATGGGTCTAAACGCGAACAGGCATGTCCTTTTGAAGTGTTGCACGATTTGGCTCCACACCACTTCGTTCCCAACTTTTCATCTTCTATAAAAAGGACCATCTGGACGTCCTTTAACATACAGAATTGATATGCAAATACAATCATCTCATATATTCATTTTTTGAACCAAACTTCTTGCAATTTATTGTGAAATTCTGGTTTTCATTCTTTCATTTTCATCTTTTGGAGTACAAAACCATTCCTGGTTCGTTGTGCTTGTGTTTTGAAGTGCTACAAACACAAGTAGACGTCGTTGTATCTTGGGAGTTGCTTGCCATAAACCATAGGTACCGTTACGGAGCAAAATCGACTTAAGAACAAAGTGTTCAACACTTGCCTCGACTTACATTTCATCTTTTTCATTTGATTTTCTCGTTTTAGTCATTTTACACAATATACACCCAACAATACCCAACAACTTATTCATTCATGAAAACATGAAAGAAATAGTGTATTCTACACTCCAACACACAAAAGAAAGTTATAAAAATCTCATATGAATGATAGTTTTGAATCCCATTTTACGTATTTATTCTTGATCCTACGACGAGAGACAACCACCTACCGCTATCAATTTTCTATGATGTGTGAAACACACCGAATATAAAATACTCATAAGACGCGAGCTTGGTTTTACGTACGAAAGTGCATTAAAGAAAACTCGTGCATCGCTTCTATATCACAATTAGCATGTGGAGTAACACGGTCATCTTAATCTCCACTTAGATCAATGTTTGAGTAATATTACATATATACTCTGCGATTATTCTCAATCTCCATTTAGAACTATGACTCGTCTCACATCTCATATTAGTATTACGCAACATAAATTCGATACATAGTTTCATAAATTACACATTAACACGGTTAATAAATCTAGTTAAGCTCGAATGCTTGATTTAAGTTTTTTAGTTTGTTTGGTTAAGCTTAAATTATAATTAAATTGTTTAAATTGGTTAAATATATTTTTTTCCACAAATTTCGTACTATCCATATTTTACTACTTACTTATTATCTATGTAATATTCTATAAGACCCAAAAATTATAAACACTTAAAAATTAATTTTAGCACTGCCAAACATGCACTAGAAAGTATGTTTGTAAGGGTGTGTTTGATTGGAAGCATTGAAAATGGGTGGAAAGAAAATATTTTTCAGAGAATTGAATTGTCAAGAAATTGTTTTCATGTCAATTGTACATATATTGCGTTTGATTGGATTAAATTTCAAGCTAGAAAATGTTGTCATTTTCTATGTTTTGGTGTTTGATTGACAATATTTTCCATGGAAATTCTACTTTTTTCCAACTTTTGTTGTTTGATAGCAACTATTTTCTAGGACAATTATCACTTTTTCCATGACAAAATTATGGGGAGAAACAATGGAAATTAACTATTCGTAATTTCATGAATTTATTAACGGTGTTTTTAACCACTTTTCAACCATACCTTTTTTTGAATCCACCACTTTTCTATATTTTGAAGATATATATTGTACGGTGATATCCCGCAAACGTACGGGTTCTTTGACAATTAATAGTAAAAGTGATTTATAGAATATCGTTCTCGCGCTTACTATGATTCGTAATTATGTAAATGAAATAAATTCTAACTTAATTTGAATAAACACAATATATTTTTTATTGTTGAGCTTTTCTTGTACACCTACACTATCTTAGGTTAATAAATGAAAATTTCTTAATGATATCGAGTAAAAACACAAATAGACCAAAATATTCTAGGAATCCGACTTCACTCTTTATATTCAATATAATCTCCGAATTTAAAATGACCATTCCAAATGATTCTGAAATTGATAATCGACGATCGTAAGTTATTTAATAATCTATTTCGACTACAATTATACCTATTTTCATTCGAGACAAGGTACACGCTTCAGATAATGAAGACAACCTATAATAAAGTCCGAAAACATGTACGTTAAAGGCGACAAGAGTAATGATAACAAAATGTCATAGCTATCCATATATAATCTGTTTAACTTTACCCGAATTGTTTCCCCAAACACTATGCTTAACAACCCACATAGTAAAGAAGCGGTTATAATATATGATACCACTTCATAGACAAAAAATAAATGCACAGAAGCAACAGGTTAAACGGCAAAACTCACCGTGAAACATCTAATGATGAGAATTTCGAAGATTGTACGAGCTGCATTGTTGAAGCAATGCATCTTGATTTGCTGGCTCAAGATTTTCATATCCCAAGGACACCGAGACAATTTCATTGCACATGATTACATGAGAAAGTGCACTCATTGGGGATGCTCCGTCCTCTCCAAAAAAGATATAAAGATACAAAATTGTTACTTAATATTTTACTTCACGTCCCACTCATTGGAGAGGCGTGGTGGGTAGAGACTGAAATAGCTAAGTAGTTGCGTCAGCTAATCGGATATCGCCTCATACTCCCGTCTGCGGGCTTCGGTCTCTTGGACTTGGGCTTCTCAAATCTCCCGAATCTGTGCTTCGAGATCGGCATGAGAGGCGCGCCATTCACGAAGCTCATGAGAAATGGAGGCCAATGTTGGTTCAGTGGCTGTCTGAGAGAGGTCCTTGTCCATAGAATCGTTTGAGTAGGCTCCGCCTCATCGATTAAAATACCCAAACCACTCCCGGGACCTAGTGTGCTTTGCTCCAACTTACGATTCATGTGTACTTCAGAGCTACATATCCCAATACGGTCAATTTGTATTGTACGCTTCACTGTCGTCATCTCATGGGAGAGGTCAATGCCATGCATTTCACAAATACCTGTAATGAGCGATGGGAACGCCAAACATCTCCAGTTGTTTCAAATATGCCAGACATTGCAGAAGATATAGTTACCGATATTGAGGGTCTTATACTGGAGCCAATGAAGTAGGCGTGGCCGCTCCATAGTTACCGTAGAAGTATGTGTCGTCGGGAGAAGGTTGGCACTCACCATTTTGTCTAAGGTGCGTACGTGAGGTAAAAGACTTTTATAGTCTAAAGTGCTACTTCCATCAGGCCAATGATCAATTCCCTGACATATTGAGGTGACTACTTCGTGGAGATTTGTAGTGGCTGCTTGAAAAAAGTCGGTATCCGTGTTGTCAAGTCCGTACTAGCGGAGAATGACCAATTGAGAGAATGGAATATATTGCCCTCGCATGTAGATTTTCTGATACTTAGGATGCTCGGGGTTGTCGAGGTTGTCATGGATATTGGCATAGAATTCCTTGACGATTTTGACATATGCAACATGCAGAGTGGCTACAAATGTTTCTCACTGATTCATCGCAATAACGTGGCCAAGCAATTCATTTTCAAAATATGATGTTAACACCCTTCGCTCCGGTATAATATTCCGTATGCTTATGTCGTGCTTGTATACTAACCAAGCTTCCTCTGTCTCAAATTTTGTGTCGTCATAGGTGGCCGGTTGTTTGGAAGTCTTCTTTGATGGAGGCTTTCTCTTTCCGAGCTCGATCCCACATCTTGTGTTGGTTTCTTTGCTCTCGGCATTATATCTAACATGCAACAATTGAAAAAACTAATGTTACAAACAAGATGAATTCACAATGGAAAAGATGCGTGGAAAGTGGTGTTTGCATGGTGGATCGGGGTGGATGCTGTGTTTGTGTAGAGTGTGATGGTATGTAAAGAGTGCCATTGGGGTGAAAAAGCATGGAGACCAGCCTAGGATATGAGCAAATGTGCTAAGGAAACAAAAATGATGAAAATTTTCATTGAGTCATTTCTTCAAACACTTGGTGGGTGTATGGTAATAATAGTTAATGAAAATAACATTGAAATGGCAATAAACCCAAAATTTTTCACCATCAACACCCAAACCAACCACAACACATTAATCCAAAACCAACTTTTCATTGCCCAACCTCCAAATCGTATAGAACAAACTAAATACAATTGATATCAATATTTATAACTTCAAATCAAAGTTAGCCATGGTACCTTGAGCTATTGTAGGTAGGACAAATGTGGTTTATATGATGAGATGGGGACAACACTAAACCCTTCACTTGATTTTGTATGGACTAAGTTGTAGTGTAGTGGTGATTTTGGGAGGAGAAATAACCGTTGTAAACCCAAACTTTGTATCAAATGACTTCACCCGTGAGGTTTTAAACCCCACGGGTGAAAGTCCGCAACAGAGCGACAGACTTAACCCCATGGGCTTTAGGTCATCCGCTCGAGCGACAAGATGCCCATTTGGGCTTTTGGCTGTCCGCTCGAGCGGACAGCAACCCCATTTTGGGCTTCATTGCATGCGCTCGAGCGGACAACAAGCCACTTTTTGGGATGTTGCATGTCCGCCAACCTTGACTTATGTCTATTTTCGTATTTATTCATTGTGGTTATTTTTTTATGGTTCAATATAAACGATGATATCTATATTATACTGAATACACAAATCATAAATTCTGCTATGGCTGATGATATCGACATATAAAATTGCTCAAACTAATAAAAAGTGAATCACTTGTACATTAATATTCATAATATAAGTTACAATCTTGCATTTTAAAATGTCAAATATTCACAAACGAAACTGGTCCACTACACTTGATTAACATGGTAGCATTACATATTAATGATTAAAATTTACAATGGCGGTGACCTCCAAGATTGTTACTCGGGCAGGATCTCACCATCCCAGATTGTTGTGGACAAATTTTGTCTACCAATATATAAAACAAAATATGGTAGACGTATATGACAAAAATAGTAGACATACTTGTTACAAAACCAATCCGAATCTAACTTAGACGGACCAATGTATTCCACAAGCCTATATTACAAAAGACAAGTATGCCATGAGTTATATATTTCCGCCATACATAATGCGCATACTAAGGTAATGGAGGTGGATCACGACCAAGCTGCTCAAACCCTAAAGCACGCATGATTGTTGTATTGGTCAAACTCATAAATATCTTTGCCAAATCACCGTCGATCGAAATGCTTTCATGACTTTGAAGATGTCAACCAAGTCTAAGTCCATGGCCTCTAGCTTTTCGATAATCAATTGCCAGTTGACGTGATTTAGGGTATCTAGAGCTGCTTGCATTTGCATAGCTTGAGCAATTTTTTTGGATGACTCAGCTATTACTGATAATGATCCATGACTTTCATCGTAATGGTGTGTGCGTTTACGCCGATTTTTGCTCGTACCTTCTTCGGCATTTCTATTACGCGAGGTATTTGGGCTTGGATCAGTTTCCTCATTTGGTGTGTCAACCTCGTTCAGACTTTCATCAACTAAAATAGTAAAAATACAAAATAACTGTCTGCAAGTATAATGCAATACGAATACCATAAATCCTTTATTGTTTTATTTTGAATTACCTTGTATCGGCGAGAAATTATCAAACCCCGATACAGCCCGATCTCCGGTAACTGTATTATTTCCAAATATAGCCTCCATGTCATCATAACGACGACACAGTTGGTCCTCTATTTTCCTAACTCAGGTTTTTCCTACCAAAATATAGCAAATACTCATAATTATTTATAATAAAGTGTACGAATATAATGGAAGGACCGACTAACAAATTATCAATGACAAATTATACCTTCACAAGATCATCCCAAGCAAATGAATCGGTAGTGATTCGTCCCGGTTTGATTCCCACCCAAAGCCGCTAATACTCAAGAGCTGGTTGACTTCTGCATATTCTTTTTTTAGAGTCTTCAATTTCGCCCTTACATTCTTGTCGGATACGACCACCTCGCACCCCTTCGTCACGCTCTCTATTACTTTTGATACTTGAAATGATGTGAAGCCATTTTCACTTCTTTTGTAACCCGAAAACACTTGATTCACTAGAGCGCTAATCATAAATCCATCCATTTTGTCATTCCAACAAACCTGTCGAATCTTTGTATTAGGATCAACCTGGCTATTGTTTGTATCTATGTACTCCGTGTTTGAAGCGATTGTGGGTCTTGGAGCTCGGATTGGGGCTGCTGCGCTTTGTTCTTCGATGTGCCATCTTATCTCGCTACTATCAACAAAATACACCGCAATGAGTATAAAACCCAAAAGCACAAGCTTATGTAATGGTTGACAAACCGAAAATGCAAAGAATGTGCAAATATATAAAAGGCTACATAGTGAAACGTTTCACATACAAATTATGAGCTGTAATGATGTTGGCTCGCCACAAACATGCAACGTCTTGAGAAATAAAATACAAGCAACAATATTTAACCATTACATAACATTGAGGTCCAAATAAGTGAAAACAAAGGTTTAATCGAAAACAATTTCAGAATCGGCATTAGGATTATAATTAGCCCACATTGATTCATCAATTGCATCTCTATTAGTTGACCACGCTGCTTGCGCAGAAAAGGATATATGCGCATTTGGAGGCTCTTCTTCGGGAACAACAACATGAGTAGGGTTAACCTCATCATCGGTGCTATCCAAGTCATCCTCACAGAAATCCTCTGCATCATAAATCCTTAGAAAGTTGTGAATAGCACAACAAGCGATGACTATCTTCGCTTGTGTGCTAATGTCGTGAAAGGGTTGATGCCTCAAATAAGTAAATCGTTTCTTAAGCGCACCTATGGTCCTCTCGACCGCATTAAGTGAGATTAATGCCGAAAATTGAACAGCTCCTTCCTATTTTCGGGTGCTAACCCTCGATATCTCTTCGATGATAACGAGTTCGACGGTAAGGTAAAAGAAAACCCAGAACCAATGGGAATCCAGCATCGGCAAGGTAGTATTTACCTATGACATAATTATTTGTAGCATTTGTGAATACAATTGAAATCCATCATCAAAATGCTATGTTACTAATGACAAAACTAACATAAATGAATTGTTAGCTTATGTCCTTGGCGTAGAACTGCGTTTCTTAACAACCGACCATCGTGGGCCGATCCCTTCCAACCGACGAGCACATATGTAAATTTCATATCAAATGTGCAAGCCACTAAGACATTTTGAGAAATTACTTGCTTCCTATTGCGGTATCTAGCTTGTTCCTCTACAGGGACATTTGCAGCAATATGTGTACCATCTATCACCCCGACAGCATCCTAAGAAAAATAGAAAGTGTGTTAAAATTTTTGTCATCTAAGTATATAATGAAGTAGCTATGAACACCTAACACGAAGTACGAGTACCACGACTTCAAATTGTCCTTCTCGTAGGGTGAGTTATGGATAGTGGCATTGGTCACAACTTCTATAAAGTCCTAGACAAGCATGCAATACCCTATGGAAGTAATACCTCACCGTTTGTCGGATCTGAAGAAAGTAAAACTTCCATAGATTACGTTGGTCGTGCCCGACAGTGTTGAGAAAAATGGCCACTTGTTCTTCAACTCGAACTGATTTACTATCAACCAATCCGAAGTTTTTTAGTCGAGCACATAATCTTTTGAACGCACCTATTTTCATCCTAAGAAGGTCACGACATATTCTGTCACTCGTACCAAACATTCGTGTAAGTGTCATATCTCTCTCCATATCCCAATTTCTATGAGGAGCCTAGGAAGATGTCGGGCACGACGTCTAATACCATCATATATCACAATTGCTTGGATGACCACGCTCCAAAACAAGCCCACGCGTTGTATTTCGCGCCGATGTTGCCTCCTTTGTGTATCCATGGCACGCACTACCACATATTATGACATACATAAAGAAAACATAGACAAATTAGCATATACAGTTATTATAATTTATAAAGTGAATGCCAAACCCAATATCACTTTGTGTGGAAGGTCGTCAGCTCGAGTAGTGTTCTAGTGTGAATTGCCTAAACAAATTGTTCGTAGGCTAGAGTGTGTCAAGTTTATCAAACTCTACCCTAAGGATCGGGTTGTTAGGCACTTCAAAGGTAGATGAAGACATAGTTATAGCTTAGCCCCAATTTAAATAAGTCGTAGTTGCATTTTGAAAATGAAATTTATCCGTTTTAATTATATCACCGGATTAGTTTTCTAAGGCATTTCCATATGTTCGTAAAGTACACCTACTTTCATCTCTCTTGTTGTACTCTTTATTTCAATTAATAAAAAAAAAAAGGCTTCAACCATATCAATTTCTTTAGGCAATCGAATGTATGAATATTCGGTTTTATAAACCTACTACTAGTACAAATGGTTCCGATGAAGAATTGAGCATCAACGCCAAATATAAATGCACAAACCTTGGAACACGACTTCAAGTTGCTCTAATACATGCAATTTTGTAGTCCAAGTTTAAGTAATAGAGACCCTCACCAACGTTTATTATATTGCCATTTGTCCACCAAAGTAAATATGGTCATGTTTGGTAAATGTAGAACTCTCGCTTTAGCACATGAAATGTAGAATAGCTTATTTAAGCTTCTAACTCTAAACCCAGAAAAATTCATCACTATTTCCCACATTATAACCCACCAAAAAGACACAAGATGGTTGAGATATCAAGAACTCACCAATTGTTATCAAACTGAGACAAATACTTCCACGGGATTAGAATTTTTTTTACCTTGTCATGTGAAACCAACGTATAAAGCCTTGTCTTCTTCAATTTGGGCTCTCCAATATATGACTGTACTGCAATTTTGGTTCTATTCTTCGGTGGATGCCGTGCAGTCACTGTGGAAATTGGCAGCCAAAGCAGGATGGGTGTGGATGGAATATGGTGTGTCTAAGAGGGAGAGAAATTTCAATCTTTATCAATTGTCTGAGGGAGCGAAATTTGAATCCAAAAATTTTCAAAATTTTGCCAAGAAATTAAACCTCCTACCCCCTAAAGAAAAGGTTTTCAGGGATTTGAAGGAAAATATGATCATGTGACAAAAAGTGAGAAAAAATTTTACATGAGAAAAAAATGCAATCAAATAGGCTTTAGTTGGAAAATAAAGTGGAAAGCAGCCTTTTTCCATGGAAATTTTAGACAATCAAACGCACCCTAAGTGCTTATAAGTATTTATAAGCTAGTTAAACATTATTTCATCTATACATTATGTATGACTTATAACTTTTATCCACACATTCTGTATAATTCAATATTTATAATTAGGGCCAGCCTTGACCCTGGGGTGGCTAGGTGGCCCCCAGCCATTGCAGGGCCACAAAAATTTGGCTCAATTTTTTTTTTTAAAATCATTCCACTTACATTTGAAATGAGCCCAAATATAACAAGTCCACATCTAACATATATTATCTACATTAATCTAGTTTTTAAATTGTAAACCGTACAACTTTCTCTTTAAAACCATTTTTAGAAATCGTTATCTTGAATCAAAACATTTTTCCAAATTCTAACACTTTACTCACTCGGTAAAGAAGAAGAAAAAGATATCATTTTTGGTTTGTAAATCTGTATATATGTATACGCACACGCTTATGCATCTGCATATGTTAGGTGTACCTTTTTTTATTATATATTTTCTCTTTTATTTGACATTTATTTTGCTCTTGGAATTAGGGTTTTAAGAAGTTAATGAGTGTTGTTAACTGATAATATATAGAATTACACATTTTCAACTATTTTTAATTTGGAGAACTTTATTTATTTTTGTTAAGTGAAAATAATTTGATTATATTCCATGCTTCTGTACTGTATAACAGTTTTTTAGTCTTTTGACTTGTGCTGACCTTAAAAAATGGCAGCTAATAGGATTCCTACACTGCATACCTCTTTTGCCTATGTGTATTTTACCAACACAATTGTACGGTCACGTCAACTTGTGAATCACAATGATAAACAAGAATATGAGTAGGATAAATATCTAAGTGTGGGAGAGAAACACGATGGCTGAGGAAATGGCTTGAGGGCCTTTAACCACCGATTCCTTAAGCGAGTGGAAGAATACTTACGTTAATCAATGTATATGACTTTATTTCAATATAGTTATTGCTATTCAGAGTTTCATCATTCTTTTTTTTTTTTTTTTTTTTTGTAGAAACAACTTTGGTATTTATAGGACAATACCAATTGGCCAAGGGCCATAAATGCACGACAAGTGACTCAATCCTAACGAGCTTCTTGTCACCTCCAAGATGTCACGTTGTAGGTTTAATGAATAGGTCCATTTCAGCTCCCTACTAAGAGACTATGATCGCGACAAAGTCATACTAGCAGTTCGCACTATCGCCTTTTTAGGTCTGATTCGCAGTGTGTCAACTTTGACTTTGATTAGTCACATGGTATTGAGGCGTAACAACTTGTTTGAAAAATTAATTTGGATATAAATAAAGTATTATAAAATATGCTCATAAATGTACAAAATTTTAATTATATGTCAAAAACTTACATTTCAAAATATTCTAATTTATTAAGGATTCTATTTAAATTTTCGCTTAGGATCCCTCATATCTCATGCCCGACTTCATTTATAATCAAAAAAAAAAAAAAAATTACTAAACACACACTTACATGCATAGATGATAGATGGGGCAATATATGTGTATTTACATATTTTAACCCGTGTCATTAAACAATTGATCAAAATTCAATTTATTTTGCATAAATTGTTAAATTTCTAATAATTGTTGTTGACACGACTTGTCCAATTCTTATACAGCATACCAGCAATTTAAAAGGTTGAAAAATGTTAAGTCTAGGCGGCATAGCCGTGAAGCGTGAAAATGGCGCTTCGCATGTGGAGAAGATGTAGAAATATTTTGTCGCATATAGAGAAGATTTAGAAAAATATGGTTAACCTTATTTTTTTGGCCTAATACGGGCATAGGTGCAAAAAGATGTACATCCTTTCATATATATATATTTTTATTTTTTTCAACTTTTGATTTTTTAAGATTAAATAAACTAATTAAATAAATATTAAATATAGAAAAACACCATTTTAAGTTTAGGCTGTAAGATTCGAGATTTTTTCTTGTCACACTTCACGTATTTTAGAACCTTGTTGCTTAGTAGAGGTGGCAAAACAAGCTCGGTCTACGGGCCAGCCCATATTACCCGAATTTTGAGTTGGGGTGGCTCGCCCGCTAGCTCGCAAATTTTTTTTGGAAAAATTGTTAATAAGTCATCTCCATATGACTTGTTTCAAATTAGGTCAAAACTTTTTTTAAAATTGTGATTAAGTCATACTTCACAAGAATATTTTATATTAATTCCAAAATCAGTCCTTTTAACCATATTTTTCATTGGCACAATCTTCCAACTCCACAAACCTCCTCAACCTCCGGTGACAACCTCCGGCGACCTCCGCCTCTACCTCCGTTGACCTCCGACCAGAGCTTTTACAGCGCAGTGTCATTTTTCAATGTACGTTCTGCTTTTCCTCAGTATTATGATTGTTCTAAACTAATTCTATTTGTTTTTGTGCTTAATCTTGTCAACCTTGTTCTTGCTTCCCATGGACACCAATTGAATAGAACCAAAAATATGCATTTTTCTGTTGCTGTTATGATATTTATCATATTTACATTGCATGAATGTATATTGGGGCTTCTGGATTCAAAAACTGTTATTTATGTCACGCATCAAGTAGAATTTTTATCGATGGTGATCCGGTTTTGGTGAGCTGTTCATTTCTTGTTTGTTCCATTTGCCCCGTGATTATTCATCCGGTCATAAAACTTAATTGCTTTATCATCGTGTTATGAAAGATGGAAGGATTACTCAAGTCGGAAAGTACAACGATATTCTAAAATCCGGTAGTGATTTCATGGAACTAGTTGATGCACGTAAAGAAGTTTTATCAGCACTTGATTCCATTGAGGCAGGGGCAGCAGCTATTGGTGAGGATAGTAGCATGGGAAATGCTAAGAATTCTCTGCAGAAAAAAGAATCTCCAAGCCGATCAAAATGATAAAACTATTAATGCAATAGGGACAAATGAACAGCTTATTCAAGAAGAAGAAAGAGAGAAAGGCCGAGTTGGTTTATCACTGTCTATGTTGCTTTGGCAATCGGAAGTTCATTTTGCATTTTTGCCAGAGCCTTGCTTCTTGTTACGGTTGGTTACAAGACAGCTACAATACTTTTCAACAAAACAAGATCACAAAAAACAATCATATGATATCTTGTTTTAATCTATGATCTTGTTTAATTATGGCGAAGTGTTTGAAACTATTTGAATGTCTTAAATTTAATCCATGATACTGTTTTATTATCTTAGTTTTAATCCATGATACTGTTTTAATGTCTTAGTTTTAATTCGTGATACTGTTTAATTATGGCAAGGTTTAATAAGTTGAAACTTTGTCATAATATTTCACTATCATTTGAAACATGTTTTAATTATATGATACTGTTTTAATCCATGATACTGTTTAATTATGGCAATGTTTGAACATGTGATATGTTTAAATGTCTTAGTTTTAGTCCATGATACTGTTTTAATCATATGATACTGTTTGAATGTTTTAGTTTTAATCCATTATATTGTTTTGTTTAGGTAATGTACATTATTATATTTTGATATTGTTTTAATCCATGATCTTGTTTTAATCCTATAATCTTCGTTTTAATCTATGTGGAATGAATTTTATTTATGATACCGTGCTTTTATTTTTCTTTGTTTAATTATGGCAATGTTTGAACCTGTGATATTGTTTGAATATCTTAGTTTTGTCTATGATACTGTTTTAATCCATGATAATGTTTTGTATAGGTAATGTGCATTAATATAATTTGATATTGTTTTAATCCATGTTTTAATCTATGATATCTTGTTTTACTGTCTGAAGATCAAAAAAAACATATGACTAGTTAAACAAAGATCAAAGATAAAAGTATGATATCATAGTCATGTGTGTTGTTTGATCTTCAGATTATGCAAAACAAGATCACAAAAAAGATATCACAATAGAAATGAATATAGAATTCGCACACGTGTTCAGAATTTTTATTATAATATGTTTTCGGAATGGTCTCGACGAGACGGTCAAGACCAGTAGCTTTGCTACTGCGTATGATGGATTTTACTTGTTTGAAGTCGTCTCTTTAGTTTAAAATGGCAATCTTTAATTTTTTTTTCAAAACAGTATCACAAATCTTCTAAAACAGTATCACGGATTAATGTACATCATTTTGCTACAAATTAAAGCTCTTCCAAGGTATCTGGGTCCCTTAAAAGCAAACACATACTTCAGAGCAATGCCAATATGAAGAAAGAAGAACTGCCAATCATTCTCAAGTTAATGGGAAGTCATGCAAATGGTTCTTAGTTAATGGGAAGTCATGCAAATGGTTCTTATCTAAAACTATGAACAATGTTTCTAATTCTTCCCTTGAATTAGAACATGTTTGAAATTCAATTATGACATAGATTCTCATTGGATAGATAAATATAAATATATAAGGTGTTTAATGGCAGGTAGACGAATTAATCAGTAGAGAATAAACAAGAGAATAATATTGTTCTTAAAATATTTCATTAGTAGTACAAAATCATAGGTTTAACAGTATGACAAAAAAATAGTATCACAACAAAACAGTATCACCACAAAACAGTATCACAAAAAAAACAGCATCACAAAAAACAGTATCACCACAAAACAGTATTACAATGAGCGTTTTTTTACAATTAAGGGTATGTTGGTCTTTTAGCTGTAAAATATGACTTTAATTGAATTAAATTTTGAGCATATGACTTTAGAGCCCATAAGTGCCCAAACAGTGACCGGTCCTGAATTTACCCATTTTTTTATTGACACTAGTCACTTTTTTTTCTGCTTCTTGACATTAAATAGCCCCAATACATAATTCAAATAATATCAATTTAAAATAGCATAAGTCCAAGTCTCCAACTTAAATTGTGTTTTTTGAAACATTAGTTTAAGAATCTCAATCTCCAACATAAAATTGTTTATATTTAATTAAAATTTAGTTTAATTCAAGTTTCAATCCAAATTATATTTGGTATGATAAGTAAATTATTTATTTTAAATTTACTTATAAGTAATTTTTTTAATTTAAGCTAAACATGCTTATATCTCAAAGCAATAATACTAGCATGCTTTTACTGTTTATTTTTGGAAAAAGGTGTCAAGAAATAGTCTACAATTAATCAAAAAAATATTTTGAAATAAAATTGATGTTTATCTATTGACTAATACACGAGAGTCCCAATTTTATAAATTAATCTCTTTAAAAATTTTAAAATATATATTGTCTAAATTTATCTAAAATTGTATTTGATGTAATGTATTAGATTGTATATAAAAGTTATTTAAAAAAAAAAATTAAGACAAGGTTGGCCCATTGGGTCAGCCAAGATATTTATGGTCCACAAGAAAAGCTGGATTGGACCCAAGACGGTCCAATTTCAAGTGTGACCATGCTTCTGGCGGGCGGGCGGGCGGGCGGGAGGGCGGGCTGTCCTAACCCGCCCATTTGCCAGCCCTATTGCATATCCATATTTTTCATAAATTGAACACAGTCCCTTAAAAATTACAAAATTGTGAGACTTGCCAAAATTTGAAATAATGCTAATCTCTAATGCAACCGATCGATAAGCTTCTTGTCAACCTTAGAACATCTCCAATGCATTATATAGATTGTTATCTATATGATACGAATGTTGAAACATTTATAATCTATGTGGTATTGATATTTAATGAATAAACATTCAAGTTCAAATTTGGTTTCCAGTGCATTCTATAGATTGCTATCTATGTGTATTTTATTTTGTTAAAATATAAATAAAATTACATTTAAATCTGCATAAAAAATTAAATTTTGTTAAGTCAACATGTTTAACAGAACTTTTAAATCTAAATGAAAGAGCACAATGTCTAATTTTTTTTTCTTTGTCTGCATCAATTTGACGAAGTTCCTAGTAGTTTGCATTAAAAACAATTTTTTAAAAGGCTTCCTTTTACTTATGTGTTATAATTTTTTAAACAATCCATGATTACATTGAAGATGCTCTTAAGATGACATCGGGTATGAAAAACCGAAATGTCCTACCTTTTTTAAATTGCAATTTAGTTTCTAAACTTTTTAGAAATTGCTAACCTAGTCAAAATGGTTTCTAGTTACCAACAACTTTACGCTTCACTAATATCAGACTTATAAAATCACATTGCAAGCATGATCCAACTTCATAATCAAATATTTTGAGCACAGAAATGCGACTATTACAGAAGACCAATCGTACTTCATGTAACCAAGAAATTCAATGAAAAAATAAAAATATTTTAAAACAAATAAAGCCTAGGCCCATTTTTCCTTCTAGTAACTATTATTATGGGTCTTTATAGTATATTTGTTTGTACTTATAAGTATTAATAAGTTGATCAAATATTATTTTATTCATATATTTCGTATGACTTATAATTTGTATTTAATTTGTATTTATACATTCTGTAAGTTCTACTGCTTATAATCTAAAATAAAAAACTATATCAATCAAGCACGAAAAACATTCCAACATTATCACAAATCCCCCTTCAACTTCTTCGCCACCAGTCAACAGTGGAACGGACATTATCCTTTGTAGGAATTTCTTCTTCGAGCATATTTAGCACATGTTTGTGACTTAAAAGTTAAAATAAATAAATTGTACATTTTACGCAATAACCGTGACCCCTAATTTATCTATTTTAAGTATTTGTTTGGTAAAGTTTAAAAATAGTTTTTTTAAGAGATTTTGAATTTTTTTTTGGTGAAATGTGTTATTGAAAAATTGATAAAAATTATAGGTCCTATAAATATGTGATTAAAAATGAGTTTGAATTTTTTTTTTTTTTAAAAAGAGCTCTTCCAAACATGTTCTTAATTATTATTGAAAGTTACTT